>CAWUFW010000194.1:0-1350555 GCA_963921515.1 Calotriton arnoldi
GCCGCTTCGATTCAGTTGTGTTATATATGCCGCGTTGAACTGCAATGGACCGATCGGTGCCCCCGGCGGCCATTGCATTCAATGTGTCTTGAGTACGCGTTATACCCCTGTGCAGCGTTGAACTGCAATGGACTGATCGGTGCCCGGCCGGCCATTGCATTCAATGTGTCGGGTGCGCGTTGTACCTATGCGCGTTGTACCCCTGTGCGCGTTGTACTGCAATGGACTGATCGGTGCCCCGGCGGCCCATTGCATTCAATGTGTGCGGATGCAGCGTTGTACCCCTGTACGCGTTGAACTGCAATGGACCGATCGGTGCCCCGGCCGGCCCATTGCATTCAATGTGTGCGGATGCAGCGTTGTACCCCTGTGCGCGTTGTACCGCAATGGACCGATCGGTGCCCCGGCCGACCCATTGCATTCAATGTGTGCTGAGTGCAGCGTTGTACCCCTGTGCGCGTTGATACTGCAATGGACCGATCGGTGCCCTGGCGGCCCATTGCATTCAATGTGTGCGAGTGCGCGTTGTACCCTGTGCGCGTTGTACCGCAATGGACCGATCGGTGCGCACCCATTGACAATGGCCTTGCCTGGCAGACGGACGCGTTTTCGAATTTCGAGCGAGTCGGTTGCTGGAAAATCAGTTGGTCACCCACAACAATGTTGCAAAATCATGTATGTCATGAAGTTGAAGATTTGAAGGATGCTGTGGGCGTGTTTTGGTGCTGCTATTCCATGGATTGGCCAGATTCAGAAGATGCAAGCGACTTGGACCTATCACTTTGGACACAAGGGACAGTATCTGCCTCTCCAGCACATATATATTGCTGGCTGTTCCCCTGAGAGCTCACTTGCCTGCACTACATGCTCCAGGACGACATCTGCCACTGCACTGCTGCTGTCTCTGCCCCTCTGGACCCTGCAATGGCACGTACTGTGGAGAGAGCCCCAGCCTTCAGCCTTGAGGAGAACCAGGCCCTGCTGGACAGCCTACTTCCACAGTACAGCAAGCTGTATGGGACACCAGGGGAGCAGGTGAGTGTTCTGTGCACTGCCTTTCTGAATGTGCATATTGTCTGACTAGCAAGGCTGAAAGTCTGCACGCCACTGGCTAGCAGGCTCACTGAGTAGTTGTCACCCCCATAGTGTGTAGTGACATGCACTGGACAGGTATGGTGCAGTGACAGTGCATTTGAACAAGGTTTTACTTCCCATGCAATGATACCATGTAGTGACGTCTGGCAAACTGTCCATGGGCAGCTTTGCACTGCCTGTGTACATCATGTGCCCCTGTGATTGAGACATGTATATACAACTGTGTCATGCACGGATATGTTGCATGTGTAGTAATGGCCTTTTCACTTTGTCATCCTGACAGGTTAATGCCCATCGGAAGCAGGAGATCTGGAAGGACATCGTCCGGGCTGTCCGGTCCGTGAGGGTCTACAAGCGCCGGATCCGCAACTGCCAGAAGAGGTGGCAGGACCTTCGGGGCTGGACCCGGAGGATTGCACGAGGTCCAGCTGAAGCTGTCGCCTCCTCGCAGGAGGGGCGGAACACGGACCCTGACCCCCACATGCTCCAGATCCTGGCGGTGGTGTTTCCAGACCTGGATGGGCAGCTGAAGGCCAGACAGCAGCAAGGAGGGGTGAGTCAAAGACTGCACTGTGAACTCTGTATTACATGCTGTGTGCCCTCCTCTGGCCTGGTTCAGCTGCCACAGTGCAGCAGTCATGTTGTCCAGGAGCCATGTCCCTCTATTGTGCACTGCCCACTGCTCATCTGATACCCAGGTGTGGCCCTTACATTCAGGGAATTGTGTCACTTGGGACTGTGTCCTTGCAGTTTGCTTCACTAAAGGTGGGGGACAGCATCTGTTTCCCTAACTCTGTTGTGGGCATCATGGGTGGGTCCATTGTTCACACTACGCCTGTGTTCGGACATGTAATCTGCGTGTTGCTTTGATATGCGGTCCACTTGCTGTGCTGAGCCACCACATGTGCCTGGGGTATGTGGCACACGCCCATGCAGCGGGTGGGAACAATGTTTGGGCCCCAGGAGTGTGCAGATTACGTGTGTCACACATACATAGCCAGCTATCCACTGTCCAGGGCTCATCCCTCATTCATGTGGAGCAGGACAGTCATGCCTACTCCAGGCCATGCAATGCACTCTGTACTCCCACTCCCGTGTATCAGCTGACACATTGTGCGCAGTGATTTGACCCCTCAGGTGTCTGCCTCTGTGTCAGTGTGCTGTGGATTAGTTGCCAGGACTGCTGGGGTGTTTCTTGGTAGGGGCTCAGCATGCCCCTGGAGATGTGACCATAGGAGACGATACTTGTGTGTCACATAGGTGTTTGATCAGCTGCCCGTGCAGACTGGGGTATGCGAATGTGAAGTTCAGGCAGCTGTTCCCCATTCACAGCAGATTGTGAGGGCTCAGGTTCAGAGGGTAGTGTCACAGGTCTCCCATATGTCCAATAGGTATGACCTGGACAGATGAGGGTTAAGATGATGTGTTGTGTGGGGGATGTACATGTGCACTTGTGCAGCTCCAGGACTTGCATTCCCCATGACCTACTATTGTGACACAGTGCATAGTGTTGTTGTCTGGCTGCCAAGTCATACATCACTGAGACAGTGATGTATGACTTAGCAATCATGCCTCTGCCATGGCATGTGTCTACTTATTGGTGGTCTTGCAGGGGAGTGACATGTGCTACATGCACACCATTGTGGCGATGGCTATCAGGACATGGGTGCATCATGGTGTCTGTCGCTGGTATGCATCACATGCATTTCCTATTTGACTCTGGGCATCCCTTTCATCCGGAAACCTGTACTGACTCAGTGGCAAGAGCTGTGATGTGTGCATGTCCACATGCCACACCGTGTCCTCTGCACTGTCCAACTACTGTGTACTTGGTGCATGTGTCCACACTGGGGTGTTGCAATCCAACAGACACCAGACAGATGGGTGCAAGGCCATGTGGGATGTGAGTGCCATGCTTGGCATCAGACTGACAATTGGCTTCTCCTGTTCAGTTAGGGCACTTTTAGCAATGTACAACTAATGATGCCAGGGCTTGCTCTGTAATGTGCTGTGCTCACAGTGGTGTGTGCGTTTGGTGCAGGTGACTGATGTCTGTCTGTTTCCCCATTGTTTGCAGATACATCCACGGCCACGGAAGGGGACAGCTCCACGGACCAGGAGGAGCCAGAGAGCCAGACTGGGTCAGCAGCCGAGGAGTGGTCGGAGGGACCCAGTGGCACGGAGGGCGAGGGAGCCACACCGAGGAGTCCTCAGCACCATCCACCTCAGCTGAGGACCAGAGCAACTCGGAGGATGACTCCCTTATGGAGGCGGGTGTCAGCAGCCACCACACCCCAGCTAGTGTTGCTGTCCCGCCACCACCAGCACCACCACCGCCCTCCCATCGGCTCCCATTCCCCAGGTCCGTGGAGGCTCCCATGTTCGGGAGCGTGTCTCCTTTGGGCCAGGCACCGCACCCCCTGCCCCTGTGTCCCCTGCTGCCCTGAGTGAGGAGTCTGTGTACCTCCTTCGCCAGCTCCATGTAGGGCAGACAGCCATGCTGAGTGTCCTCCATGCGCACACCGCTCTGTTGACTCAGCTGGTGTCGTTCATGGAGGGCATCTCATCGGGCATGTCTGACCTACAGAGGGCAATAGGTCCATGGACTCCTCCCTGACGGCAGCAGTGTCCCTCCTCAGACAGTCCCTCACCCCTCCTGCCTCTGCTCCATCCACACTCCCCAGCACCTTACCCGTCCCAAGCACACACACACCGGCACAGGCACACACCAGCACACACACGTCCAGCACACAGACACACACGCCACAAACAAAACGCACACGCACGCACAGTCAGGGGACTGAAACCAGACTCACAGGGGATGGGGCCCTGGTACACACACACGCATCCACGGGCACTGCGCAGTCCTCAGTTGCCTCTCCCTCCAAAACACCCTCCCTTGCCTCACCTGCAACCCCAAAGACCCAGCGCCTCTTCCTCAGTGACCTCGGCCTCTTCCCCTCCGATCCAGCTGCTCCAGCATCCAGGGGGAAGGAAGCCCCCACACGGAGCAGAGTGCCCCTCGCCCCCGGACACCCTCCCCCAGGCGCAGACAGACTGAGGCCCCCACCCGCAAGTCCCCCGGAGTGGTAAGAGCAAGACCCCGCCGCCGCCCTGCAGCTCAAGCACCAGGTCTCCTTCCTCCATCCCTCAGGCCCCCACTCCACAGGTGCCCCCACCACACCCTGCCCCAGGTTCCCCCACCCACAGATATACCATCCCCAAGAGGATCCGGCCTTCTCCCCTGCCACTTGCTCTCCCGGCACCACACCCCCGCTGCGCTTGTCTGTGCCACTGATGTGGTGAGGGTGTCCTCCCCCTCTGTCCAGCCCACCTTGCCTGTTCCCCATTCTCCTCCCCTGGTGGTAGGCACTGCAGTGGAGTCCACTACCACCCTGTCTGACTTGGGCACTGCAGTGGCGGACCTGTCCACTCCATCTGCAGGGTCCACTGCAGTCGTGCCGGCACCCACAACATCTGAGTCATGCCCCCAGTTGTGCCGGCACACACCATGTCAGACACCTCCACTGCAGTTGTCAGTGGCTCTCCAGCACCCACCACCCCTTCCCTGCTTCCTCCTGGTGAGCCCTGATCCTGTCCCTGCGGTGCCTGGCCTACCCCCGGTTGCCCCTCCTAGTGGATTGTCCCTGGTTTTGTGCAGGCATGTGTAGGGTGGCATCTGCCACTGTCACCCACTTGTGACTTTGTTGATGGACTGGCCATTGGCCTTTGTTTATTTTCTACCGGACTTCTACTTTTAATGCCACATATGCTGAATAAAGCAACTTTCTGTTCTCTAGTGCTTTTGCTTCTGATGTACATGATGTTGATGATGCTAACCATGCCCTTGCTGCAGTGATGGTGATATTTGGTCTCATGATAATGAAGTGTTACTGTGCAGGAACCCATGTGGTCCAGGGGAATGTGTCCTATCCTGTGGTGTATCCATGTCATCCATAGCAGCATCTGAGGGTGTCATGTGTTCAGTATTTGGCAATGGGATTTCCTACTTAGATTGCCTATTTCACATCTGTGGCTTCCACCCCTGCACATCTGTTGTGCCTGCCATTGTTCAATTCGTCTACTTCCCTGACCGTGTGGCCATCTCAGTGGACATGCAGGTTTGGGCATCAATGGGGAAGGACTCATCTGTGTTGTCAGTGCAACATTGCTATACAAGTGTGTTGGATCTGTGCTGATGATTCCGTTGGCACTTCCATGACCAGGCTGATGTTACGGGAGCCCTCATTTGGTGCTAATTGTTGATTGTGTGACCAAGTGCTCAGCTGACATGATGGGGCCCTACTGAGGCAACATATGGCACAGCTTTCCTCACACAGGAGTGGAGTCCCCTCATGGCAGTGTGTACTCCTGTGACATTGCCTGCGCCCAAGGTGTGTGTTGTATGTGCATGTCTGTGTGTTCACTTCCGTTTAGCTGTGCATGCTGTGATCCCTAGTGTTGTACCTGTTTGTGATGCTAGCTGAGTTGAGCTATGTTCCCCCAAAGTCTTCTCCCTGGGTTCTCTGTGATGTGGGTGCATGGCACATTACTGGTCATCAGGGTGTCACCCATAGGTGTGTTTGCTGTCAGGGCTGAGTTTGTGTGCAGACGCAGATGGGTCACAGTCAGGTTTCCCCTTGGCACTTGTTGTTTGCCCCTGTCATGTGATTTCCAGTTTGTGTTATCTTTCAGTGATTGTGACACGTTGTGTGTGTGACTGCTGGCACTCCTCAGGGTCCGGGCTGCAATGTTGGTTGTTGTCTATGTGTGTTCTTTGTGGGTGACCTTGGCTTCTTCATTGGTGTGTGACTGTGGCTGGGATCCCATTGGTTGGTGTGGTATTGCCGTCATGTCCATGTACAGCGTAGTGTGCAGTGTGTCAGACATTCAGGAGTCTTGTTGAGTGGCCATGTGTGATGTGTTTCTGCACCTTGGTTCCCACCCACCACCCTGGAATAGTCATGGGTGCATGTGCAATGTCACCAGTGCATGTGTACTTCACTGCTGCACATTGTTGGAGGTCGAGGGGTGTGGTGTTGAGTGTGTGCAGATGAGAGTTGTTGCCCGGCTAGGCCCCTGCCTCCATGTTGGCCTTGGCTTACTGGCCATGCTGTTTGATTTGTGCTTGTGTAGGTGTGATGGTAGTTAGTTGCTCAGGACACATGACTGTGGTTCACAGTGTGAACCACATTTAGCTTTGTCATCACAGTGGGATTGTAATGCAGCCCAGGGTCACCACATTGTGGGGGCCCTGGGGGTGGTGCTGTGGTGTGTCTGTGTCTTGCTGTGTCAGTTGCTGTCCCTACGTGCCTGTGTGACATGTGTGATTTGTGCTCCCTCTCATCTGACAATGCCTGCTTGCCCACATAGGGGATTTGGATCCATGAGTTACCTTTGTGTGGCACTGTATGCACATCTGTATGATTGGTATTCAGGTCTCCTCATGTGTTGTGTGGTTGCCTGGGGACACTGGCACCCCCCTCACCTGTTGTGTATGATGTGCAGTGTGGGTCTGCCTGTTTGTGTTTGTGCATCTGCACCACTGCATTGGCATATCTTGGGTGTGCCATTGGCTGTATGTAGTTTGGTGGGTTTCCCCTGCTGTCCCTGGGACTCCTAGGTCATCGGTCAGCACAATGATCATGGTTTGTGTGTCCCATTGCTGCCATGGTATGGTATCTGTTCACCTCACATCTGCAGTCTCCACAGGGTATCTGCATTTGTGTGCCCATTGGTGCAAATATGTGGGTCTGCATTCTGATGGTCACTTCTGTCATTGTGTCATTGATGATTGTTGACGGTGTCAGCCCCATGGGTGTTGTTTGTCTGCACATGGCCAAAGGTATGTCTTATTTGCACTGCAGTATTTGGCTCCCCCAATTTATGTTGCAATGGGACACATACACTACTTTGCCACTGATGTGTTTGTTGTTCTGTGACCAGGAATCATCCATGCAGTTTGGCAGTTGCACCTCTTTCTTTGTCAACACTTACCTTTTGGTCACTGTGATGATGGGGGTTTGGACCCCATTGCCACAATGTTCAAAATGTGCTTCAGCTATGGACCCCACACTTACCTTTTGGTCACTGTGGTGATGGGGGTTTAGACCCCATTGCCACAATGTTCAAAATGTGCTTCAGCTATGGACCCCACACTTACCTTTTGTTCACTGTGGTGATGGGGTTTAGACCCCATTGCCACAATGTTCAAAATGTGCTTCAGCTATGGACCCCACACTTACCTTTTGGTCACTGTGGTGATGGGGGTTTGGACCCCATTGCCACAATGGTCATGGCCTGCTTGCATTGTGGGTGCCACACACATATATGTGTGGCACATGTGCTAGGGGGTCACATTGTATGTTCAAAGTCATGTTCGGTGTTGTAGGCATTTGACACAGTCTACACACGCTTGTCATGGTGTTGGGGGATGTCTTCTTCTTGCATTCCCTAGGTTGTGGTGTGCTGGTTGTGTCATGCATTGTCCATCCTATGAGTGGGGGTGGTAGTAGTGGTTGGCATCCAGCCCCCTGGCTAAGGTGGTGTAGTGGTAGGCATCCAGCCCCCTGGATGAGGGTGGTAGTAGTGGTAGGCATCCAGCCCCCTGGCTAAGGGTGGTGGTAGAGCATCCAGCCCCCTGGCTGAGGGTGGTAGTAGTGGTAGGCATCTAGCCCCCTGGCTAAGGGTGGTAGTAGTGGTGAGCATCCAGCCCACCCTGGCTCAGGGTGGTAGTAGTGGTAGGCATCCAGCCCCCTGGCTCAGGGTGGTAGTAGTGGTAGGCATCCAGCCCCCTGGCTAAGGGTGGTGGTGGAGCATCCAGCCCCCTGGCTAAGGGTGGTAGTAGTGGTGGGCATCCAGCCCCCTGGCTAAGGGTGGTGGTAGAGCATCCAGCCCCCTGGCTGAGGGTGGTAGTAGTGGTAGGCATCCAGCCCCCCTGGCTAAGGGTGGTAGTAGTGGTAGGCATCCAGCCCACCTGGCTCAGGGTGGTAGTAGTGGTAGGCATCCAGCCCCCTGGCTCAGGGTGGTAGTAGTGGTAGGCATCCAGCCCCCTGGCTAAGGGTGGTAGTAGTGGTAGGCATCCAGCCCCCTGGCTCAGGGTGGTAGTAGTGGTAGGCATCCAGCCCCCTGGCTAAGGGTGGTGGTGAGGCATCCAGCCCCCCTGGCTAAGGGTGGTAGTAGTGGTAGGCATCCAGCCCCCCTGGCTAAGGGTGGTAGTAGTGGTAGGCATCCAGCCCCCTGGCTGAGGGTGGTAGTAGTGGTAGGCATCCAGCCCCCTGGCTCAGGGTGGTAGTAGTGGTAGGCATCCAGCCCCCTGGCTAAGGGTGGTAGTAGTGGTAGGCATCCAGCCCCCTGGGTGAGGGTGGTAGTAGTGGTAGGCATCCAGCCCCCTGGCTAAGGGGTGGTGGTAGGCATCCAGCCCCCTGGCTGAGGGTGGTAGTAGTGGTGAGCATCCAGCCCCCTGGCTAAGGGTGGTAGTAGTGGTAGGCATCCAGCCCACCCTGGCTCAGGGTGGTAGTAGTGGTAGGCATCCAGCCCCCTGGCTAAGGGTGGTAGTAGTGGTAGGCATCCAGCCCCCTGGGTGAGGGTGGTAGTAGTGGTAGGCATCCAGCCCCCCTGGAAAAGGGGTGGTGGTAGGCATCCAGCCCCCCTGGCTGAGGGTGGTAGTAGTGGTAGGCATCCAGCCCCCTGGCTAAGGGTAGTAGTAGTGGTAGGCATCCAGCCCCCCTGGCTCAGGGTGGTAGTAGTGGTAGGCATCCAGCCCCCCTGGCTCAGGGTGGTAGTAGTGGTAGGCATCCAGCCCCCCTGGCTAAGGGTGGTAGTAGTGGTAGGCATCCAGCCCCCTGGCTAAGGGTGGTGGTGGTAGGCATCCAGCCCCCCTGGCTAAGGGTGGTAGTAGTGGTAGGCATCCAGCCCCCTGGCTAAGGGTGGTGGTGAGGCATCCAGCCCCCCTGGCTGAGGGTGGTAGTAGTGGTAGGCATCCAGCCCCCCTGGCTAAGGGTGGTAGTAGTGGTAGGCATCCAGCCCCCCTGGCTCAGGGTGGTAGTAGTGGTGAGCATCCAGCCCCCTGGCTCAGGGTGGTAGTAGTGGTAGGCATCCAGCCCCCTGGCTAAGGGTGGTAGTAGTGGTAGGCATCCAGCCCCCCTGGCTAAGGGTGGTGGTAAGCATCCAGCCCCCTGGCTGAGGGTGGTAGTAGTGGTAGGCATCCAGCCCCCTGGCTAAGGGTGGTAGTGGTAGGCATCCAGCCCCCTGGCTGAGGGTGGTAGTAGTGGTAGGCATCCAGCCCCCTGGCTGAGGGTGGTAGTAGTGGTAGGCATCCAGCCCCCCTGGCTCAGGGTGGTAGTAGTGGTAGGCATCCAGCCCCCTGGCTAAGGGTGGTAGTGAGGCATCCAGCCCCCTGGCTAAGGGTGGTAGTAGTGGTAGGCATCCAGCCCCCTGGCTAAGGGTGGTAGTAGTAGAGCATCCAGCCCCCTGGCTAAGGGTGGTAGTAGTGGTAGGCATCCAGCCCCCCTGGCTAAGGGTGGTAGTAGTGGTAGGCATCCAGCCCCCCCTGGCTCAGGGTGGTAGTAGTGTAAGGCATCCAGCCCCCCCTGGCTAAGGGTGGTAGTAGTGGTAGGCATCCAGCCACCCCTGGGTGAGGGTGGTAGTAGTGGTGAGGCATCCAGCTCCCTGGCTAAGGGTGGTGGTGAGGCATCCAGCCCCCTGGCTGAGGGTGGTAGTAGTGGTAGGCATCCAGCCCCCTGGCTAAGGGTGGTAGTAGTGGTAGGCATCCAGCCCACCCTGGCTCAGGGTGGTAGTAGTGGTAGGCATCCAGCCCCCTGGCTCAGGGTGGTAGTAGTGGTAGGCATCCAGCACCCCTGGCTAAGGGTGGTAGTAGTGGTAGGCATCCAGCCCCCTGGCTAAGGGTGGTAGTAGTGGTAGGCATCCAGCCCCCTGGCTGAGGGTGGTAGTAGTGGTAGGCATCCAGCCCCCCCTGGCTCAGGGTGGTAGTAGTGGTAGGCATCCAGCACCCCCTGGCTAAGGGTGGTAGTAGTGGTAGGCACCCTGCCCCCCCCTGGGTAGGGGTGGTGGTGCGCATTCAGGCCCCTGTGTGCATATGTGGCATTGGTGATGGGCATCCCGCCCCTATGGTGCTGCTGTTGCTGGTGTAAGTATATTCTGCATCCCTCTGTGTGTGTGTGATGTGTTGTGTACGTGTTGTATGTGTTTTGTGGTTGGTGTCTGACTTACCTTCTGCGCCGTACGCGTCCGTGCCTGTTCCGGTAGTAAATGTAGAATATTGGTATGATCGGGACGAAGGGATTCATGGTTGGTTCGTGTCGTTCGTCCTTCTCGTTGCTTCGCGTCGTCCTCGTCGCTTCGCCTCGTCCTCATCGTTTCGCCTCGTCCTCGTCGCTGGCGTGTTCGTCTCGTAGCCGTGGATCGTGTTGTGGCGCGAATTGGAGCTTATGTGCGCCTCTCCCGGATGCTTTGACGTGCCGTGCGTAGCGGCGGGTTCGGTGCGTACGGAAGCGCATCGTACTCGTTCGGCCGGACGGAGCTGCATTTTCCTTCCGTGCGACTCGATTCGGCGTTTCCGGATTCGCCTCGGTCGGGGAACAGGACCTGGTTTGGGTGAGTACGGCTCGGCCGGATTCTGTGCTGTTGTGCGCATCGTACTTACTCGTTCGGTGTGCTGTACGGATCGGTCGGGAAACAGGCTTTCGCATGGCTTTTTTCCCGACCGAATGGTATTGGGTGCGCCTCCGACCGAGATCGGAATCGGCCCCAGAGTATGGAGTAGGTTTATGTTTAGTTAAGCACATTCCGGTCCCCTTGCTTTTCTAAAATCTGCATACTGTTGATGACTTCCCTTGTGATTCCAGTGTAGATGTTGTTATAGTAGCCTAAACTAGGAGTGGGTGAAGGTTAATGTATACCTGCCAAGGTGAGGAGCTCAAGAATGTTTGCCTGAGGAGTAGTTTTAGTTTTCCCTCTGCCGTAGATCCATTTGGTGAATGGCTACAGCTGTCCAGAAAACAATTTAATGAGTTTAATGCAGTAGTATGTCGCACCTGTGAAGTAGGGCACTTCTGGTGTCAGGGACCTGTTTGGTGAACTGCTATGCTTGTCCATCAAGTAGTAAAAGCTTGCAAGCTGCTCTGTTCCCAACCACCACGAATAGAAAACAGGGAGGTTGTGCATCACCAATGGTTGACTTTCTCACAGCTTACGACACAAATATGCACCATTAGGAGAGGCAAAAGCAAGGAAGGAAGAGTATTGGTGATGGATCGGTGAGTCACATTCAGATCCCTAGCTGCTACTACCACCACCAAGGAAAATGAAGATCATGTGCCCCCAAAAAAGAGAGTCCTTTTGGGTGCAAGAAACACCCCAGATGTAAGGAGTTGAAATTAAATGCTGTCAGAAGAAAGGGGGATGGAAAACCATACTATCCAGACTTTAGTGTCTGCCTTCGGGTTCTGAATCAGGCAAAGCAACGAATAAACCAGGAAAATAATTGGGTGACAAAGGAAAACATAGGAAACAAAACATAAGAATATATAAAGTGAATCAAGAAGGAAAAGTCTATCTCAGTAAGGTGTCAAATCTTCTGCTTTCCAAGACAATGGTTTTGAAAATCTGTAACGATTCTGACATCAAGCTCCCATTTCAAGAGCAGAACCACTGGAGAAAAACTGATCAGGTCATAGAGAGCATAGAAAAAAGTATAATTTCCTTTACAGTAGAAGAAAAACAACTGACTTAACTACTGATCTGCAGCTTGGTATGAAAGCCAACCTGTGGAGTAAGGCCCACACAAAGGAATAAGGGATTTGCTGCCCTGTAGAGCGAAACGATGTCCTCGAACATTAACGAATAAGGTTGAAACCAGAGGGCATTATATCAAAGAGATTTTCAAAAGGAATATACAAGGAAAGAACCTCAGTAGAGTTCTGCCTTTAAAATAATCAGGAAAAAACAGAGGCAGATATCTCAACATACAAAGCCACTGGTAGCAAAAGTTGAGCAAATCTTCCCCCACACAACTGCCATGTGTGGCTGTGGCTTCCTAAACCAAAAAATGCATCAAAATTCAAACAAATGAGACAAACCCAGAGCACTGCCTTGCTTAGTCAAGAGCATAAAATGTCACTAAACCATGCAACATTAAGCAACCATCAGTTGAACTAAAGACCAAGCCCACAAGATCCAGAAAAGCTCCTACTCCGATCCAGATGGAAGAATAATGGACCAACAGAGGCAGAGGTTGTTATTGCATCTGAAACTCTAAAATGAAAATATGCTATCAAGACACATAGAAAAGCCATGCATCGAATCTAAACAATAAAACATTAAAAAGGCGATACATCTTAGAACGAAAGTAGTACGTATTTCTTCAAAAATCTATTTGCAGAGTCAGCAAAGGAAATTACCATAGCATCTTGGGCCCTGCAGTCCTTGTGCGACTAACACTCCACCAATACTTAAAAACAACTCTTTCATACAAATTATAAACAGAGTCACTGCAACACTTGGAAAGGGTTGTATGACACAACCACGCAAGCCTAAACCACGAGTTTCTTAACAACGCGGTCGGAACAAGGAATGCTTCTTAACCACGCATTCCTTTACCACGCAAGTCTTTACAACGACTTGCCTTAGGAAAAGCTCTGAACTTTGGAACAGTGTAATTTACCATTCCGACTCCAGTCCACGCAACAGTAGGGAAAGCGTTGGACTTTAAAGTCCAACACCGCTTTACCTAAGGCATGCCGTTGTAACAACATGCGTGGTAAAGGGATGCGTGGTTAAGACGCATTTGTTGTTCCTATCGCATTGTAAAGGGAACACATGGTTCATCGTCATCGTAATTGCTGTTTTACCCTGGGAAACAGCAATAACAGAATTATATGATAGGTTTTTATTAATGGGCACACGTCTCTACATCGCTCCACTTACCAAGCGTGCCTTGAAACAAGCCATCATTGTCATTAACACAATGCTGCTAGGTCTAATCTGACCGGAAACTGAATGCATCAGAAAAGCAACTTGACTGTCCTATCCAAGAAGTAATTCCGCTGGAGTCTAGAGATGAAGGGCTAACCTCCAGAATGTCACCAAAATGACCAGCTCCGGAAGGGAAAAAGGCCAAGTTGATCCGATGGCGAAAAGAACCTGAAACTGCAGGCCACACAACAGCAGTGAGTGTCGATAACAAATATACCTGTCATAGTGAGAAGGTATACAGTCTGCAGTGGCTTTTGCTCACTAAACAGCAACAAACCAAACAGATCTTTGGATAGTATTACCGCTATCATGAAGAACTTCTTTATATAGCATTACAGCTATCATTAGGAAGCAAACAGACAGGTACTTATATGAGGAAGCTCATCTCAGGATTCAGGTACCTCAGGCTCTGGCATCTTCCTGCTGGTAAACTCTCTTGCGCAATTATTCTGTTATTCATGGTTCTTCTGAGAATGTCTTCCAATAGACCCTGCAATTGTTTCAGCCTCCCTCAAAGAATGGAGTATTGAAGTTTGAGGAGAGGCTTGGAAAAATACAGCAGTTTTTAGCAAGACAAGAATAACACCTATATGAAGAGAAAAACAACTGCAGTACTTCCTACCAAATTGTGAAAAGTGAGGGGAGGGTATTCCAGTGATACAATTTTGAAAGGGTTCTTGAAGAATATAAGCAAAATGTAGGCCACTGGCGCAGACTACCCATTTTACTGCTGGGTAGAGCGGCCCTTTATAAAATGATAGCACTTCCAAAATGTATATATATGCTGCAGACCATGCTATTCGAGGTCCCTGACAAATTATTCTAGACAGTAGATGCAGTGATATGACTGCTGCTATGGGACGGAGGATCGCGAAGAAAGCACTGGCAAATCTGACTAGGAACTCCTATGATGAGGGAATCGTGGATCAACAGGAGTCGGCAATGAGAGATGACAGATATGGCATGGGCACAAGGGGAGACCCCTTTAGACTGTATGGCACTGCTCGACCAGCCCGAAGCCAGAGTCCGACAGACACCATGGTTGGGTTATGGAAAAAAGCTATGCGGAAGCTGTGATGGGAGGGGAAGATCACACTGGAAACCTCTCTGTGTGTCTTTGATGTACAAGCAGACTTAAAGGGGCAGGAGGGGCTGAAAAATTGGGACAAGATGGCCATATCTAAACTGGGGGACACCTGGTACATGCAGGGACTTCTCCATTTCGAAGAGTTGCAGAAACAAGAGCGATTGGTGGAGTCCCAACGATATAGATACACACAAGTGAAGCATGCCCTGGCAAGATATAGAAACATGCTGCAGAATGTAGAGAAGGAAACCCTCCCCGGAGTATAGGATATTGGCAGCCCTCTTCCACAAACTTGTAATATCACAGATCTACAGAACACGTGCGGGAAATATCCAGCCCCATTTAGATACACTGAAGTGAAAATGGGAAAGAGATTTGGGCGTATTGGAAGATGACACGTGAAGAGAAGCATGTCAACACCCTTGGGAGGTTGCAATGAGGGCATGGTTTTGACTGGTGCAAATTAAAATTCTGCACTGAGCATAATTCACAAGGACTAGTGTGTTATCCTTCCTTCATTCAGTCATACAGAACCATCTGTATGGGTTCTGCATATCTTAGAACATTCCATGTAGAATTCTATGTAAGGAATGCTAGGGTTTGAATAACGAGGAGTTAGGAGAAGGAAGAAGCTGAAGGAAGGAGGTTGAGGTGTACATCTCATATTAACCGATATGAGTGGACATTCATCTTTACAACTACACTCTACCATGTGAGGAGGGCAGATAACGACGAGAATTGCCTGAGAGGCTGTGGTCAGACTGGCACACTGCTTTATACCTTATGGGGCTGCTCACGTATTCAGTTCTTCTGAACTAGGGGTAAGCCACAGTCTGGGGAGGTCACAAGGGGGATATACCACTTGGGCTGCCGCTGGCTGTATTGGGCATTTTGGGGAGGGAAGACACTTCCCACGCTACTCCTATGCAGCATAAGACTAATGGCCAGAAGAGACATTATCAGACTGTGTGGTAGCCCAGAAGTTACGGGTTAGAACAATGGCTATCAAACATGGACTAGTGCATGCTGGCAGAACAGTCTGTTTACAAGGCATGGGCCTGTCTTCCGAAATTTCAAAGTTCATTGGATCCATAGAGAGACTATCGAGACACGGGCTAAGCCCCCTTTAAGGCAAAAAGACGCACGGTAGCTGTATGGAGGTTGGGGTTTTGTCTGTTACGAGGAATTGGGGACAAGAAGGGAGGGAAGGGTACTTACTGAGCATTCATATCCTGATCTGCATGGGAGTCCTCAGTGGCCGTCTAGACTACCTTCAGTTTTCCACGGATAAAATCCTAATAAAAATATTTTACAAATAGTAAGGGGAGGGTAGAGAAGCTGCCATGTATGTTTTGACTGCCAAATAATCCAGGAGGTTCAAGCCATTGCAGCCCCATAAAAGAAAACTGGATTACTCTTAACGGACCGTGGGTAATAAACCTACATAAAAAACATTCTACTCCCAACATGATCCTGGTAGTTATAGCACTTGCAGGGCCTCCTCCCAAAACCAAGTGTGGACTCCCAGCAAGTGAGGATGGATGGGGTGAGTTGGTCAGGGCTGATATTTCGCCTCTCAATAAGAACAACTCCTCACCTTGTACACAATCAAAGGGATTTGGCAGAAGGTACCCCAAATCTTCAGCTCCACACACACAAGTCCTGTGAAAGGAAGAATCCTGCAGCATGGAAACCAGGCATGGAATAGAAGGCAAGGAGAAGTGCATTCTGCTCAGCAGGACCGTTGCAAAGCCCCCAGAGCAGAATAACTCCAAATCCTCTCAGTGGGCAATGCAAAGTAACTCAAGGACATCAGAGTTTCAGCCTACTCATCAACGTTCATCCTCATAAACAGTAATAGGAATCAATCTGGCTTCTGGATATGCCCCCAAGAGTCCTTCCTACACAAGCATGAACTCTTCATAGAACATCCAAGCATATAGCATTAAAACAGAAAATAACATTTGGCTAAAGGGCTTTGTGCTGAACTTTTCCTGGGCTGAGTGTTGGGAGCGGTGAGGTGTTCTAAGATGGCCTCTCCTTGCTGTGGTGAAATTGGCTAGGCTGCCCCACTGTTTCAAGTGTAGAAACTCAAACTTGTTTTGCTAGCCTTTCTTCATTGCTGGGAACACATTGCTTCTGTTTCCTCACCTTTAGCCCCTATATTGTTCTCTCTGGATAAGTGTACATGTCTGTTGTTGTTCATTCTTAAAAGGGGCAGGCCAACTTTTTCTTTTTCCACTTGATTTTCAGTGTAAAATTGTTGGATTTTGTTTTAGGAAAATGTTTGTCAGTTTAACTTATTTTTTTTCTAAATGTTAAATATTTTGCTTTTTAAAATGTGTATTTTTGCTGGTTCCGCATGTCCTTGCATAAGGTATATCTTAACTTGTTACAAAAAGATGGCTACTGTTGTTTGACTAAAGTGCTTGGTTATGCTTTCTTTTCCTGCACTTAGTGTTGCAGAGCGATAACATGTCCTCTCCTTGTGATGCTGCAATTGGCTAGCCTTCCCCATCTCAGAATCTCATGTGACAAGTTTGGAGGCTTTTTCTTCACATTTCTCTGGGCACCCCAACATGTGGGTAACCTATGGTTAAAAGTGTCTGAGGTAAAGAGCCACTCCCTCTGCCAGCTTCCCTGTTTGGCCACGTTATGGCCCAGAAAGGTGTTGGAACAGAACCCCTGTACTTCAAATGGTAAATTACAACTCTTCCTGAATGAAACTTTAGATGAACCATTTTAAAATACCTACCTGTTGGAACTGGCACTTTCTAGTTGGCTGAGGCAATGCCCGAGTCAAGCAGAACCTACTACTCCCATCAGGGCCAGGTGATTACACGCTCTGTATAACCTGCGGTCACCCTTGAGTAGCTTGGCACTAAGCAGTCAGGCATATCACAGAGGCAATGTGTAAAGCATTGCCACAGCACTCCCACACAATAAATACACTGAGAATCACAAAAGAGACGTCACACTTGGTGGATGAAAATAAAGTTTATATTCAACACATACAATAACCAACACAACAGGAACATCATGTATTTCTGGGCATAAATCACACTTGGAACTATTACTAGCAGTACTAGGCACAACTGTGTTGAAATGAGATCAGTAGTATGTCCTTATGCGGTGCTGCATGTTGTCAAACCTAGGCCCACCCTTGCAATTCTTATAATTCAATACCACACAGTTATAGGGGTAACCCGAGGTCACAACGATATCAGAAATGTGTACATAGAAAGAATTGTAATACTTTTTAGCAGCACCATGGGCCAAGGCTGCATGGGTAAAACCAATGTCAAATGTGGTGTTCTTCTAGCAAGAAATCAACGAGTAAGGCAACACCGCTGGGCAGTTTTGTAAACCTCAGGCGGTTCGCAGACTGTCAATCCCACACATACACACTCAGCAACGATACGTGGTGCAACGGATTTCAGGCATGTCCGTACGGAAGGCGCTCGCGCACATACGCACATAGCACCGTAATGCGGAGCAACTGATACCCGGCAGGTCAATTGATAGCAGATTGCAGAACCTGTGGCCAAGTCTCCTTCCACCCTCCAACTCACCCCATGCAGACCCTGTGGCCAAGTCTCCCTCCACCCTCCAACTCACCCCAAGTACTCTATTCCCAGAGATTGGAGATAACCAGCCCTCCCCCGGATACTAGGCCACACGCACCCGAAGTTACACTTAGTCAGGGTCTCAGGGAAGCAGGTAGGGGTAGGAAGCAGGACTAATTAGGAGGCAGTTGTCAAATGGGTGATTGGCCACCTTTCGGGAAATTCACACACAGGATGCGGAGCAGAAGCGCGCTGAGGGCAGTAGTCGGTCTCTCAAAAGGGTTCTACAATGACCTTGCAGCACCTGCCCAGTTCTGCGAAGTACAGGGAGGAGGGTCATGCAGTCTCTTGACCCACTTCCGATCGCTCTCGGAAGTGTTCCTTCAGCCCAGTCAATCACTCTCACTACCCAGGCCCGAGCCGGCCAATAATGACAAGCAACACGATGTTGTTGGGGGCCAGGTGAGGAGAGGACAGTTGGTCCGCTGCACTGAGGGCCAAAAAGGGAACAATAGATGAATGAGGAATGAAGAAGAGGAGCCTCTCAGAAGAAAGAGGCATCCTGTTAGGTACACGTCAATCAGAGTCGCATTCAGACAATCCGGGTACAACGTCTGGTGCGCGGTGATACGAGTCACACCAGACATTTCCAGCTCCCCACAATGAAGAGTCACACTCTCAGTATCTCCCTGGAAAGGTGACACAATGCCTGGTGCACGTTGATACGGGTCGCACCAGACCATTCCGGTCACGCACAACGAACAGTTGCAAACAGTTGCAAATTCCATACCTCTCTGGAAATAAGGCACAACGTCCAGTCCGGAGCCGCAACCTCCCTAGAAATTATGCAAAGCACCTGGGGTGCATTGATATTTGGTCACACCAGGCAATTTCAGTCACACACAGAGGCGCAAGTTTAGCAATGCCACATGAGGTAGAATGAGGCACTACTACGGTTATGCCCCCAACTCCGAGGGTTGCAACCTGTGAATCAGACACCGCACACTATGAGCATGCAGTCGGAGTGTTGCACCAGGGAGAGAGAGATACGGCATGATTAACGAAGCGGGCCATGCTGGATACCACAACTGGTGAATCCACTCACCACCAACAAGATGCTTATGCGTGTCGAGGTTTTCACAATGCAGGAGCTACATGCCTTAGATGCGGGCAAGCCTCTGGGGCTCCACACAAGGCAATCCCGTCTCCAGGCACAATTCTTAGTTCCACGCTCATACAGCAGTGCCATTTGGGGTCCAGCAGACGATGTGGGCACTTAAGAGAGCACAGCTCTCCAGGTGTCACAAATAGACGGTGTGGGTCCCTTGTAGGTGATCTTTGATGTCCCTGAGACCTCCAAAAGAACAAGGGGCAAGCCAACAAGCCCTTGTAGAGCACACTTCTGGGTGCCACACAGCAGCAGGTAGTCATCCCAGGTCAGCCACTATTCAGGAAGGGCACATGGTCCCTTCCAATTGCAGTAATCCTCCTTGTGCACAACAGATTCCACTGGCAGTGTGCACCATGCAGTTCCAGGTTCTCCGTTCACACGTCCCCACCAGTGTATCTCTGTCCTGCTGAAGTATGGCACAAGTAGTTACACTGTAGTGTGCCTTTGATGTTGGGGGTGGTCCGGAGGGTTTCCCTTTGAACCACAGATGTATCCCCTTCATTTCAGTCCTGTCTGCCTTGAGGCCGCAGAATGCAGAACTTAATCTTTAGTGGGGCCATAATCTGGCTCCCAGAGGCCAAGTGTCAAAACCTCTTCCTCCAATATACCCCGCCAGGTCCTCAAATGGCAGAGGTCTGTCATTTCAGTTGCATCCCCAATGTTTTATAGCTGTCGCTGAGGAATGCCCAGATGTGCTCCCCCAGCCTCCAGGGCGGGATGGAGTCATGCTAAAAGGCACACAACAAGTTTCAGAGCAGAGAAATGCCCGCATTCTAGAAAAGGCACTTCTAAGCTAGTAATGACAAAACCACCTTTACCAGAGGAAAGGGTTTGTCGTTGCAAATCCAATGTCAGGAAACATTATGAGGCTGCTCCACTGCAATCCAATATATTGCAGCCTAAAGTAATTTCAACCATTTACCCATGTTAGCCTATCCAAAGAGCAAACCTCATAGGTAGTGAAAACACAAATGGGTATTCCTCACTACCTGGACAGGGAACCTGCATGTGTACCTGCTCGGCCTTTCACCTACCACCTGCTTCACCCCTTCAGGTGTGCCCTAGGGGGGCTCTAGTGGTAGTGAAAGGTCCTCTCAGAATTGGCTAGTGATTTAGAAGATTTACAAGATTCGTACTTGTGCTATTTTTTTTAGATTTGCTTCTGTGTTTCTGTGTCTCTTTCACTTTTTCTCTCTTTCCTTTTGTTTGGTTGTTCTTTCATCTATCCCTTTCTCTCCTTTTATGCCACTCCCTTTTTCTTCAAATTCCCACTAATTGCCTGTCACTGGCAGCAATCAGGATTAAATTGCTATCTGAGTATATGGTTGCATAAGTATACATAATGGATTTCCCTTGTATCCTGTCAAAGATATGTATGTGCTACATCAGGGAGACCCACAGGTTGCCTACTCAAGTCCCATAGACATTTAAGCAGAATACAGGTAACCAACTGTCAGAAAGTGGACTATTCATTTGAGATGATATGGCCCTTACGAACTGAGGAAACACCAACTCATTATGTAAAAAACAGCTTTGAGGAAATCTCTGCTTAGTCCCTGGAAGCTATGGCACAAACAGCAGATATTACCAACATAAGTACTTGTTAAACTCTAGTAGTCCCAGCAACTTTAAAAACACAAAAAAACAATCAAAATTCTCAAACCAATTTAGAAAAATAGAGAAATATGTAATAAGCAAAAAGACAACAAGATCATTAAAATAGAGTAAAGAGAACTGGAGAAATGTACTTTTGGCAATTTAAAGTCAAAAAGATCCTAGAAAAATAAAACACCATTGAAAAACCATGATTTGTGGTTGACTAGGACCTTAGAGCAATTTCAGGCTGACCACTATGGAAAGGAGGTTGAATACAGCAAGTAGGTCATCCCAGTAAAAGGTTTTACCGTCAAACTTAGGGGCATATTTACAAGGAAGTGGAGGAGCGTGGCATTAGCCTCCTTGGCTTAACGCCGTGCTCTGCCACTTCTGAAACGCAGTGCTGGCGCTAATTTAGCTGTCTAGCACCAACTCAGGCACACTTGCATGATAGTGCAAGGGTGCCTGCTTTGAGGGTAATGATTGTTTATGTGCAAGAAGTTGTCCCTTCCTGCACATAAACAATCTGAAATGGCGTTTTGAAACTTCTTTGTGTGCTGCTTAATGCCACACATAAAAGTTACAAAATGTAATTTTTTTTAATGATTGTTTATGTGCAGGAAGGGACACCTTCATGCACATAAACAATCAATGGTGTTTTGCTGTTTCTATGCATGCTACACAATGCAGCACACATGGAAACAGCAAAAACGAGGAGAAATGAAACATTTCTCCTCGTTGCACCAGGGTCAGACCAACTTTACCCTGGTCTTAATTTTGGCGCTGCCCCATATTTACGCCACCCTTGTAAAAATGGGGCAGCGTCAAAATCAATGGGTGTTGCGGTGGAACGCCCACCACAACACCCATTGCCTGCCCCTTTCACGCTAAGTATAGTGTGAAAGGGTGCCTTATTCACAAGGCGGCTTTAAGCCATGTTAAGTGGCTTAACGCATCCTAGTGAATAAGGCAAAGTCCTTATCGCCACCATAACGTCGAGAAAAGTGATGTTGTGGTGGCAATTGGGGCTTGTAAATATCCCCCTAGTCTCCGACTGTTGGGAAAGTCCCTTCTGTTCCATTCCAAAGTCGCTAGCTCCTCATGACAGGCCTCTTGTCATGAGGTCCACCTCCAGCAAGGTTTCTTGCACGTTTGGTCCTCTGTGGTGAGGCAGGCACTCACTGAGTCTGGAGTCCTGCTGTTTGTATCCCTGAAGCAGGTAAAAAGGAGGGCAACCACTTGAGCCTTGCACAGCAGTTCCAGTTTCTGGGTGTCAGCAGTGGTCAGCAGTCCTTGAGTGTTTGAGTGAATCCTTTACTTCCAGCAGGAGTGAGGTGTCTTCTTTCTCCCAGCAGGGCCGTCTTCTGCAGGAGGAGTTTTCCCAGGTACTGGAATGTTCAAAGGAGATGATGGTTGAGGTGCTAGATTGATACTAGCCTATCTCCTTTTGCAGTGCTTCCTTTTTGCTTTACTGCAAAATTACCCACAACCCCTGTTTCAATATGGTAAAACCCTTCTGCTAGCAGGCAGACCTGTCTTCAGCTCCTAAGCCACTCATCTATGTAGACAAACTCTCCTTCCACCTGACAGGGTCCAAACCGGTGTTCTCTCTCATTATGACTGGAGCCAAGCTTTTCAGGAGGGTTCTAGACATGAAAAGATAAGCTCTGCCTGGTATCTCCAATTCAAAAGAGGTAATGCTAAAGTTGTCCTTTGTTTTATCAACTGTCCCTATCCACTCCCAGAAAGCTAATCCATGCTGAGTAATCAGCAGTTAAACCCTAATTGTCATTCCTGGGTTCAGAGGCATGCCATTGTCTTCAGAGAAAGAGTCATTAACACTCCCATCCAAGGATGTTCATTCCAGCTCTGGAGGTGTAATAAGTGGCAGAATTGGTTTTAAGCCAATTCTGTCTCAGGCAGCATAAAGTACAATTTTATAAAGTTACTTTTCCACTCACGTTATCAAAAATCAGATTTCATAATAAAATCAGGTTTTGATAATTGAGTGAAAAATAACCGTAAAACATTTTTCGAGCATTTCCCCAGGCGGTGACAGGAAAAGAAGATTTTAATCCCATCTGGGCCTTCTCAAGGAAAAAGTCTAGTAAAGCCTAAACAGTGAAATAATTTTTGGGTTTTATTTCACTGTGAGAGCACACTAAGCCCAATATGTAGTATGCCATATATTTTAGTCTCACCTACAGCCAGCCGATAGATGTCTGCCTGCGAAAGACCACTTGTGGTCCATAACAAAAATTTACAGTGGACTTAAAGCTAGTAGACTACTTACAATTGTTTGAGTTTCCTGTTACTCTCATTTGCTTGCTTCTTCTTCAATGGCTCTTCTTGTATTTGTGTATTCCCCTAGCTCCTCCCTCCTGCTCTCTATGGTCCATTGTGCTTCTATGGTCCCTCCCACCTGCACTGTGTGGTCCGTCATACTGCTGCTGCCCCTCCTGCCCATCCAGCAAGGTAAGCTTTCTTGCTCTGTCCCTTTCCCATCCCTCTGCCTTCCATCACCCGAATCCCTACCCTTATCCTCTCACTCCTGCTCTCCATGCTTCATTGTGTGGCTCCTCCATCCTGCCCTCTATGGTTTGTTGTACTGACACTGCCCCTCCTGCCTGCCCTGTGTTGTCTGTTGTGCTGCCACTGCCCCTCCTGCCAGCCCTCCATGGTCAGCTTGCTGTACCTGCCCCTGGTCCCTTACCCCCGCCCGCGGCTGACTAAGTTCATGCACCTGCCCCCTCCCTTCCAGTTTTACACAATATTTTTGTGCTCAACATTATGACATACAAACAGGGTGGGCCTTGGAGTCACTGCACCTGCTGCACTGATATCAGCTAGAACCTACACAGTCAATAACCACTTACTAAACATTGGCCTGTTGTGAGCCATGAGCTTAAGGCCTCACTGTTCTCTACACATCTAAGAAGGACCAGGAGAGGTAAGCACCAGTCAGCCTAAAGTCTGACACAACCAAGGAGTGGTTTATAATGTATGTGGCAATGAACCTTCAGCCTCCGCTTCCCCATAGTAGTGCCACATTCCTTACCTACTCACAGCTTAGGAGAGTGTGATTGATGGATAGCACAAAATAATTTGGGAATTATGGTTCAAGAAAAGACTTCTGAAAGAGGTCAACAGTTAACAATGATGTAACCTGACCAATCTTCCACTTGCTTAGTCACAATCAGAAGGTAGCTGGCAAGACTAGGGCCTCTAACTACCCTTCAGACCTCGACTCAGCTGAAAGTCCAAAACAATTACTCAAAATGTTTGACACTGAATTGACAGAACTATTACATGTATCCTCGCTCCCAGACTCTGTTCTGGATATCGTCCTAATATTTTAACAAAAAATAGCAGACCTCAAATTAGATTTCCAAACAGAGCCCTCCCATCTCACCAATGAAAGGTGCCCCACAACTCAACCTCATTAAGCAGCTATCACTGTACACAGATTAAACCGTCACAAAGTAATGCACCCCAAAATCTCTAATGCTGAGGCATGCAGAGTTAGCACTCGTAAGAGGGCATGAAATGGCAAATTACTGTGCTACAAAGTCAATAAAAGAAAATCCATTATAAATACAGACCTGCTGTTTCTAATATATAACATATACTTCGAGTGGACTTTGGTTCAACCGTGTGCTCTCGATTGTTTGGCTTTGTTGTTTATCTCAGTTGTCTGCTCTTGTCTTGATGACTTTCCTTCTTATTTCTTGTGTTTGTGCTGCACAAGCGTATTTTGGTCTCACAGTGTCCTGACTGGATGAGTTGTATCCTTTGAATGCATATTTGAGGGTACTCTTGTATTTTCTATTCAGCACTCCATGGGAGTGCATGTGTTTGCTTGCTTTCCCACCTTTTCCCTTTTTATTCACCCGAACCACACACCCATTCGTTGGCTTCCTCTCCATCTCCTGTTGCTTCCTCCTCTGCTTCCCATTCCGCTGCTCATGTTTATTTATTTAAATTTTTCGAGGTCTTGGTACCTTCAAAGTGCTGCTGGGCTGCTTACTTTGTTACCCAAACTTTGTGCACACTTTTTTAATGTTTTATTTGACCATACTAAGATGGCCATCCACTACGTATGCATCATAAAGCATACATGTCCATCGGCGGCTGTAAGGAATTGGGATATTAGTTGAGGGGGTAAGCACCCACTTGAAATAATAACCACAATCCTTGTCAGGGTGAACCACTAAAGTCTCCTGAGCTCAACCCCTGGTAACTACAGACCAGAGCAGATAGGCTGAACTTAGAACCTATGTGTAAAATGTGTATGCAGTACTACCACAGTAAAAAGGTCGAAATGCAAAACAAAACAGCTAGGACCCGGTTGACAATCCTCTGGAAGTGGCATGGGTATTCTTTAACCCAAAGGGCATCACTTTAAACTGAAAGTGGGTCTGTGCGCTGGAGAATGCTGACCTCTCAATGGTCCCCTCTGTTAGAGCAATCTGTCAATACCCTGATACTCTACTGAGTAACGTGGCAGCCCCCAACTGATCAATGAGCTTATCGGCTCTGGGGATGGGGTAAGGTTTAGTCTTGGTGACTGAAATGAGACCCCTATAGTCCACTCAGAACCTTAGTTCTGGAGTCGTGCACAGAGGGACGGCCTTAGGTACCAATGCCACTGGACAGGATCAGAGACTGTAGGAGGGCACAATCACTCCCAACTCCAGAATCTTAGACACATCATCTTTGATGCTGGCTCTCACCTTGTCATACAGCCTGTAAATGTTTATAACAAGCATGCTGTCCCCTGTGTCAATGTCATGGGTACACCAGTTGGTGAACCCAGGGATAAGGGAGAAAAGAGAGGAGAACTGTCCCAGAAACTGATGACGGTCCCTCTGCTGCTCTGCTGTCATTGTAGGGTAGGTGATGACTCCCTTCACTGACCCATCCTAATCCTTTAAAGATAGTAGGTCTGAGAGGGGCCCACTCTCCTCTTCTTCACCACAATCTATCACCAAGAGCATCGTCACTTCAGACCTCTCATAGTGGAGCTTAAGGTGCTTTACATTTAGAACCCTTAAGGGGTTTTTGGGTATCTGGCGATCCACCAGGTTGGTGACATCCCTTTTCCTTTTCTTGATCTCTCAAGGCCAGGTCCACTGATCCTGCAAGACTTGGGTTCCACAGGCTCCATCACCCACACTTTCTGGACAGGTTGGCAATACAGCAGAGTGGCTTTCTGGTTATACCACTATTTCCTTAACTCCTGGCTGGCATCCAGGTTCTTAGTGGGAACATTCCAGAAGCGCTTCATGTGAAACCTGAGAGCTAACATATAGCTCACAACATCCTGGGAGGGTTTCTTGAGATCTTGCTCCCACCCTTCTTTGAAATTACTGAGAGGTCCTCTTACAGGGAGGCCAAACAGAAGCTCAAAAGGGATAAAGTCCACTCCCTTCTGGGGCACCTCCCTGTAGGCAAAAAGAAAGCAAAGTAATAAGACGGCCCAATTATGCCTAATGGGCTCTGACAGGCCCATAATAATTCCCTTCAGGGTCTTGTTGCACCTTTCAACAAGTCTATTGATCTGGGAGTGGTATAGAGTGGAGAACTTGTAAGTTACTTCACACTCTTCCCACATTTACTTCATGTAGGCAGACATAAAATCAGTGCCCCTGTCAGGCAGAACCTCCTTGGAGAAAACCCCATCAGTACCCAGGCTACTAGAAGCACAGTCACCGACTACAGGGGTATGGCCTGGGGCACCTTGTGGCATGGTCTACCAAGACCAGGATAAATCTTTTGATAAGGCAGTGCTGGGGTTCAGAGGCCCAACAATATCCATTACCACCCTCTCTATGGGTGATCCCACCACTGGGTTGCAGGGGTGCGCCTTACCCCTCATGTACTACTGTCCTAGTAGTTAACATAGGCTCTACGGAATGCCTGGATTCTCATCCGGGGCCAGCAGAAGTGGGTGACCAGTTGGTCAAAGGTTTAGGCCTGCCCACATTATCCTTCAGTGGGATGTAATGAGCCAGCTCAAGTAGGAAAGCTCAGTAGCACTGGGGCACCACTAACACATGGGAGACCACCAATATATGGGTTGACCCTGAATCAGAGCCTAGGATTACTATACAGGAGACCATTCTCCCAATAAATCTTGTGATCACTACAGGCATTACCATTTGCCTTGACCTCAGCCTGCCGCCGTAGGCCCTCAAGATGGTCCTTTTTCAGCTTGCCACGTGGCTAGCTCAGGCAGGTCTTCTAGGGCAGCAATGTCCTCCTTTGTAGATTCTGGGGCGTCACCCTCTTGTTCAGCCTTTTCCCGGTTCATGGGAATTTCTGGAGCAGGTTTCCCTGGCCACTTGCCTCTCTTCTTCCTAAGGCACCAGGTCCTTCTTACTCCCCTGACGGGCTGCCATGAATCGGTGGTCATAATCACCCACTCAGGCAATCCCAACATCTCCAGATTGGACTTGAGCTCCATTTCCTTCCAGATAATGTGCTCTATGTCATTCCCGGGAGACAATCTACAGGTAATGCTGGACTCCCGGCTACTCTTAGAGAACCTGACACCCCCCACTCTAGGGGAACCAAAGACACATGGTAGCGGCTTACCCGGTTGTCAGCTGTCACAACTAGGTGGATTACATCAGGAATAAACTTCACAGAGGACAACAGATGTCACCTCACGGTAGTCATGCTGGCCCCTGTGTCTCTTAGAGCCTCCACCCCTGCATATTGATGGTGAGCCACTAGCTGTACTTCTTAGTATTATCAGGCATGTGAGCTTTAGGCACCAACTCTCTGTCACCCAGGGACTCTAGGGAAACATCTGCACTCCCCAAAACGAACTGGAAAGCCTCCTACTCCTGGCTCTACACTAGCTACATCCAGGATAGGTCCACCAGTAGGAGCCACTTTCTGCAGTGGCAGATGGTATCCCCCTTCTTGTGCCTTTTTGGTAGCATTTACAGCACTTGGGCTGATTAGTTAGGATTAGATTGGGAGTACTTCCCCTGAAAACTGTTTGGGGGCCTTTAGAGAACCCTTTTTGGTCTTCCCATATACTTCTGAGGGTAGGGACCCAGTCCACCCTTTTTAGGCTTCCCCCAGGTACCTTCTTTGACAATCTGGTACTAATCCAGAGGTTAGCCTCCTTTCCAAGCTCTCCCTGGGACAGTGAGCTTGGAATCAATAAGATGTTGGTGAAACTCTGGAAACAATTACTGAACGTGCGCTCCTTCATTATCAAATTGTAAAGCCCATCATAATCATTTACTTTTCTGCCCTTCACCCAACCATCCAGTGCCTTACTGGAGTAATCCACAAAATCGTCCCATGGCCGGTGGGACTGCTTCTGGCTATCTCTGAAGCTCAGGTGATACCTTTCTGGGGTTAAAACAAACTTCATAACAAGGGATTCTTTCATTGGGGCATATCTCATCCTGTAAGATCTCTCCAGAGACAATAATGTATCCCTCCCTGTAGTGGGCATGTGCTTCCACAGGGTAGCCCCCAGTCCTCCTCTGGGATGCTATGCATATACAAGGCCACTTCATAAGCCTCAAACCACTTTTCTATGTCATCTACCAACACAGAACTGGGCACAAGGTCTTTGGGTATATGGACCCTCTTACCTCATCTAGGCACTTCATTGTTGCTGACATCATCCTCACTGGACTCTGAGACTCTTTGTCCCTTAAAGGCTAGTGTTTTCTGGCTGATTTCCTGAACCAGCAAGGCCCTTTTCTCTTCCAAGACCAAGGCTAGTTTCCTCTTTTCCTCTAGGGCAAGGGTAGTAAATTTTATTTTTAGGTTCCGCTCTGCTTGGCTGTCCTCCAGTGGCGTAGGAAAGGCGGGGGGGTGCGGGTTTTGGGAGCGGCAGCACTTTTACCCTCATTGTTGTTTGTCTGCCCTCCACCCCCCGCTCTTTGCTCTTTCCTGCGGCCGTCGCGGGGCAGAAAATGCAGGGACCACCACAGGCGGCAAAAGGTCTAGCTATGCCACTGCTGTCCTCTAACTCGGATTCAGTCAAGCTGTGAGAAGACACACTGCTCTCTGCTCTACTCTGGATAAGGCAGGTGACCTGTGATCCAGCGCAAGTCCAATGCCTAATCAGGGATCAATACTCAATAAATCACAATATAATGGCCCATACACATTCACCCAAATCCCTGATGCGCTGGGGTTCAAGTTTTAATGACGTTCAATTTGTTTCTTTCACAAACTCATGGTTGACATCTCTGGGTTCATAACTAAACCTGTACATCAACTTTCTTTCCTCTTGGTCGGTGGACCAATTAGTTGAAGAGTTGATGGTAATGATAATACTATCTAACTAACTATTTTGTCAGCTAAATAATCACAGACTCTCGATAAGATTAATAAAGCTTTATCTCATATTAAATGCTCAATGCATATAGTCACAAATGCTAACAAGGAAATCCACAAAAGGAGAGAGAAACATCAGAAAAATGTAAATAGATTCATTCTCATCACAATAATCATAATGCACAATGAGGAGTGGATAGATTAAGAGACATCAGTTTCAGCAAAATAATGCGAAACAAAATACCTATAACGGAGTGGATAGGTGAAGAGACAAAGTTTTCAGAAACAAAAATACCTTTGTAAGTAAATTTGCAGGAACGAGTCAGAATAATACAAACCCAAAGGATCTGTGGAAAACACCCCCTGGCCAAGGTGATGGTGGGGGTTCCCTGAAATGGAGTCAGGGAACAAAGATTTCAGGACCCAGGAGCGGGACAGGGACAGGATCAGCTAGGCCTTTCTGCAAACCGACGAACAGTGACGCATCCACCCTTCTTCTCTTCCTCCCTGCAAGTCTAAACCACACCCCTAAAGGCACCCCAGTTATACCCTAAAAGCTACATGTCCGTCCCACATCAGTTGAAACATTTCACATAACTTGACAGTTGATTGGTGGACTTAGGAGGTGGTATGTCACACCACTGTGACTTCATTCAGACTTTGAACATATTCATTCTTCTACATCCATTCCCATAGCTTAGTTCTTGACTTGTTATCACGATTTTAGCATATGATACATTTAAACATTTTATTCATAATATTCATCAATGTCCACAGAAAGAGTCTTTGGTCCCACGGTCGGTCACATCCTTTGGCAAGCACTCAATATTCTCCTTCAGCATATCAGCTTTTGTTCTTTTTCTTTGCAGCACTCAGCGCTTCTGACTGTACTGACAGGTCAGTTTCACTCTTTCCTCCGACCCCTCCTCTATTCAGCCAACTTAAGAAATACGAAGCGATACCAAAGGGGATGATGGACGGAGCGTTAGAGCAAATCAAACACTCACCCCCAGTCAACTGATCTGGGTTTAATCCATCATCATTCTTTAGCTCACTCCACCACCACCAGGGTATGCCCAGACATGGCCATATGCAAATCAGTCTGACCCTGTGCCTCATGGGAACAGTCCAGCCCGAACTGCCAAGCCATGTCTTCCCTGGACCGGAAACAAGCATCCTGGGACCGGTTTCGGGTTCAAAACCCTCATCAGCCAGGCTATCTTGAATCCAGTGGCAAAGTGAGCAAGGGACCCACGTCTGGGCATACCCTGCCAACTTAGGGCGAACAAAGCGATACCAAAGGGGATGATGGACGGAGCGTTAGAGCAAATCAAACACTCACCCTGATGACGGCTGAATAGCCAGAAACCGGTCCCAGGATGCTTGTTTCCGGTCCAGGGAAGACATGGCTTGGCAGTTCAGGCTGGACTGTTCCCATGAGGCACAGGGTCAGACTGATTTGCATATGGCCATGTCTGAACTGGGGTGGTGGAGTGAGCTAAAGAATGATGATGGATTAAACCCAGATCAGTTGACTGGGGGTGAGTGTTTGATTTGCTCAAGCGCTCCGTCCATCATCCCCTTTGGTATAACTTAAGAAATACGGCGGTATATTCGGTTCACTATGACAAATGGAATATAGACATTCATTAATTATACAGAAATGCACTTTTCACTGTTATGCCTCCCACCTTAGCACTATCCCTTGTTTATGTTTTTCCTAGCATAGCTTTAAGCAAAGCAGCATTATTTATTATTTCAAAGCAAAATGAGCATGCAGTCTAAGAATTTCACACGCGGCCTAGTGATGCATTATTTCTCGTTTCTTTTAAAGTAAGGAAAATACGGTTTTAGATCTTTCATGCATTATTTCACGTTAGTACATGCATGCGCAAAGCAGTTTTCCCTTGTGTTCATGTAAGGTGCACGTTAATTTTCTATTACTACTTACTGTTAGTACGTATTGTGGTGGTGTTAATTCGAGCAGGTTTCTTTGCGTGAAATCCTGCTCCATCAATCCCCCCTCTGACGGCTTTCAGGAGCCGTGTTACAGCAAACAAATGATGGACGGAATGCTGACAATGCAAACATTCTCCCCCAGTCAAAAGATCTGGGTTAAATCCATCGTTCTTTTGCCCACTACGCCACCCCAGTTTGGACCCAGCCATATGCAAATCAGTCTTGACCCTGTGCCGCATGGGAACAGTCCAGACCGAACTGCCAGGCCAGGTCCTCCCTGGACCGGAAACAAGCATCCTGGGACCGGTTTCAGGGTATGTCACCCTTCTTCAGCCAGGCTAGCTTGAATCCAGTGGCACAGTGAGCAAGGGACCCACGTCTGGGCATACCCATCCCACTTAGGGCGAAAAGTGTTACAGCAAACAAATGATGGACGGAATGCTGACAATGCAAACATTCTCCCCAGTCAAAAGATCTGGGTTAAATCCATCGTTCTTTTGCCCACTACGCCACCCCAGTTTGGACCCAGCCATATGCAAATCAGTCTTGACCCTGTGCCCCATGGGAACAGTCCAGACCGAACTGCCAGGCCAGGTCCTCCCTGGACCGGAAACAAGCATCCTGGGACAGGTTTCAGGGTATGTCACCCTTCTTCAGCCAGGCTAGCTTGAATCCAGTGGCACAGTGAGCAAGGGACCCACGTCTGGGCATACCCATCCCACTTACGGCGAAAAGTGTTACAACAAACAAATGATGGACGGAATGCTGACAATGCAAACATTCTCCCCCAGTCAAAAGATCTGGGTTAAATCCATCGTACTTTTGTCCACTACGCCACCCCAGTTTAGACCCAGCCATATGCAAATCAGTCTTGACCCTGTGCCCCATGGGAACAGTCCAGACCGAACTGCCAGGCCAGGTCCTCCCTGGACCGGAAACAAGCATCCTGGGACCGGTTTCAGGGTATGTCACCCTTCTTCAGCCAGGCTAGCTTGAATCCAGTGGCACAGTGAGCAAGGGACCCACGTCTGGGCATACCCATCCCACGTAGGGCGAAAAGTGTTACAGCAATCAAATGATGGACGGAATGCTGACAATACAAACATTCTCCCCCAGTCAAAAGATCTGGGTTAAATCCATCGTTCTTTTGCCCACTATGCCACCCCAGTTTGGACCCAGCCATATGCAAATCAGTCTTGACCCTGTGCCCCATGGGAAGAGTCCAGACAGAACTGCCATGCCAGGTCCTCCCTGGACCGGAAACAAGCATCCTGGGACCGGTTTCAGGGTATGTCACCCTTCTTCAGCCAGGCTAGCTTGAATCCAGTGGCACAGTGAGCAAGGGACCCCACGTCTGGGCATACCCATCCTACTTAGGGCGAAAAGTGTTACAGCAAAGAAATGATGGACGGAATGCTGACAATGCAAACATTCTCCCCCAGTCAAAAGATCTGGGTTAAATCCATCGTTCTTTTGCCCACTATGCCACCCCAGTTTGGACCCAGCCATATGCAAATCAGTCTTGACCCTGTGCCCCATGGGAACAGTCCAGACAGAACTGCCATGCCAGGTCCTCCCTGGACCGGAAACAAGCATCCTGGGACCGGTTTCAGGGTATGTCACCCTTCTTCAGCCAGGCTAGCTTGAATCCAGTGGCACAGTGAGCAAGGGACCCACGTCTGGGCATACCCATCTCACTTAGGGCGAAAAGTGTTACAGCAAACAAATGATGGACGGAATGCTGACAATGCAAACATTCTCCCCAGTCAAAAGATCTGGGTTAAATCCATCGTTCTTTTGCCCACTACGCCACCCCAGTTTGGACCCAGCCATATGCAAATCAGTCTTGACCCTGTGCCCCATGGGAACAGTCCAGACCGAACTGCCAGGCCAGGTCCTCCCTGGACCGGAAACAAGCATCCTGGGACTGGTTTCAGGGTATGTCACCCTTCTTCAGGCAGGCTAGTTTGAATCCAGTGGCACAGTGAGCAAGGGACCCACGTCTGGGCATACCCATCCCACTTAGGGCGAAAAGTGTTACAGCAAACAAATGATGGACGGAATGCTGACAATGCAAACATTCTCCCCCAGTCAAAAGATCTGGGTTAAATCCATTGTTCTTTTACCCACTACGCCACCCCAGTTTGGACCCAGCCATATGCAAATCAGTCTTGACCCTGTGCCCCATGGGAACAGTCCAGACTGAACTGCCAGGCCAGGTCCTCCCTGGACCGGAAACAAGCATCCTGGGCGCGGTTTCAAGGTATGTCACCCTTCTTCAGCCAGGCTAGCTTGAATCCAGTGGCACAGTGAGCAAGGGACCCACGTCTGGGCATACCCGTCCCACTTAGGGCGAAAAGTGTTACAGGCAACAAATGATGGACGGAATGCTGACAATGCAAACATTCTCCCCCAGTCAAAAGATCTGGGTTAAATCCATTGTTCTTTTGCCCACTACGCCACCCCAGTTTGGACCCAGCCATATGCAAATCAGTCTTGACCCTGTGCCCCATGGGAACAGTCCAGACCGAACTGCCAGGCCAGGTCTTCCCTGGACCGGAAACCAGCATCCTGGGACCGGTTTCAGGGTATGTCACCCTTCTTCAGCCAGGCTAGCTTGAATCCAGTGGCACAGTGAGCAAGGGACCCACGTCTGGGCATACCCATCCCACTTAGGGCGAAAAGTGTTACAGCAAACAAATGATGGACGGAATGCTGACAATCCAAACATTCTCCCCCAGTCAAAAGATCTGGGTTAAATCCATCGTTCTTTTGCCCACTACGCCACCCCTGTTTGGACCCAGCCATATGCAAATCAGTCTTGACCCTGTGCCCCATGGGAACAGTCCGGACCGAACTGCCAGGCCAGGTCCTCCTTGGACCGGAAACAAGCATCCTGGGACCGGTTTCAGGGTATGTCACCATTCTTCAGCCAGGCTAGCTTGAATCCAGTGGCACAGTGAGCAAGGGACCCACGTCTGGGCATACCCATCCCACTTAGGGCGAAAAGTGTTACAGCAAACAAATGATGGACGGAATGCTGACAATGCAAACATTCTCCCCCAGTCAAAAGATCTGGGTTAAATCCATCATTCTTTTGCCCACTACGCCACCCCTGTTTGGACCCAGCCATATGCAAATCAGTCTTGACCCTGTGCCCCATGTGAACAGTCCAGACCGAACTGCCAGTCCAGGTCCTCCCTGGACCGGAAACAAGCATCCTGGGACCGGTTTCAGGGTATGTCACCCTTCTTCAGCCAGGCTAGCTTGAATCCAGTGGCACAGTGAGCAAGGGACCCACGTCTGGGCATACCCATCCCACTTAGGGGCGAAAAGTGTTACAGCAAACAAATGATGGACGGAATGCTGACAATGCAAACATTCTCCCCCAGTCAAAAGATCTGGGTTAAATCCATTGTTCTTTTGCCCACTACACCACCCCAGTTTGGACCCAGCCATATGCAAATCAGTCTTGACCCTGTGCCCCATGGGAACAGTCCAGACTGAACTGCCAGGCCTGGTCCTCCCTGGACCGGAAACAAGCATCCTGGGACCGGTTTCGGGGTATGTCACCCTTCTTCAGCCAGGCTAGCTTGAATCCAGTGGCACAGTGAGCAAGGGACCCATGTCTGGGCATACCCATCCCACTTAGGGCGAAAAGTGTTACAGCAAACAAATGATGGACGGAATGCTGACAATGCAAACATTCTCCCCCAGTCAATAGATCTGGGTTAAATCCATCATTCTTTTGCTTACTACACCACCCCAGTTTGGACCCAGCCATATGCAAATCAGTCTTGACCCTGTGCCCCATGGGAACAGTCCAGACCGAACTGCCATCAGGAGCCATCATAAAATACCTACCATACCAAGTGCCATCTTCTTTTATCTAAAACTCTGTATTCTTCTCTCTTTTTATGGCACTTTCATCTATATCTTTCATCATATTATAGTATTCTTCTAGCTCTATTTCCTCTCTTTTTCTTTTTCTCGCTCTTCGTTTATTCTCTGATTCCGTCACTTCCTTTTTTCCACTCTTACACTTACAACATTTGTATGTTGTTATTATCACTAAGGCTACTACAGCTACTGAAATAATTGGCATTATTATTTTTCCTAATAAACTACTTCCAAAAGTGAAAAACCATTTACCTACAGAGGAGAAACCCTTACCAAGTCTCTCCCAAACACCGTCAACCTCCAGTTGGGTCAAATTTTCATATAATTTCGTAATATTCTTTATATATCCCTCAATTCCTTTACTTTTGTCAGGGATATAGGTACAGCAGTGTTGGATTCTCAACATGCCACAGACTCCACCCTCTTTTGCCAATAAGATATCAAGGGCAAGTCGATTTTGCAAAACCATTGATCCGATTGCAACCATTTCTGTGTCAATCATTAAGAAACCACCAGCAGTATCTGTTGATAAACGATCAACCACTGTGGACAACTTTCGAATTTTGTGTGAATTCAGAACGACTCCAACTGAGGGTATCAGTGCACCAAAAATATCACCTACTATTTATAAGAAACTTGCTCTCTTGTTACGTGTTAGTCCTTGTTTTATTTCATTTAGTCTGTGGTTGTTTTGGTCCATGTGATAGACCTTTGGAAAGACAATAGCAAATTAACAACTACCATACCAATGTGCAGGCAATCTGTAATAGGCTTTCTTACCACACACATAATAGACTCCTGGAAAGACAGGATCAGTCCCACCTTTCAATCCCCAACCTCCAGTAATTTGGAAAGTATGCTCACATTCACTAGTACCAATGAAATAATTGTTATAGTTAGTTTTCATTCTAAGCAAACATATTTTTCCCTTCTGAAGCCAGTCCAGGGACATTGCAGCGTATGTCTCGCCTTTCTCATAATTTCCTTCCCTGAAAGCCCATGGTGGTACCTGTGACTTCTGTTCAGCAGCCTTTCTTTGGAAACTTTCCCTTCTACTTTCTACCACTTCTATAAATACTTTTTATTCAACCTGCAAACTACATGTTAAATTGTTTTTATAGGCATATTCTATATCTAAAGTTTTGGTAATATGGAAAAACTCTCCCATATAATGTGCATTTTTACTACTTAAAACCTTATTCAACTCCTTTATAATGGGTATTTCTGAAAACACTAAGGGGCCGATTCCGATCTCGGCCGGTAGTGCTTCGAATCGGATTCGGATTTACCGGATCCGATTCGGAACCCTGTTTCCCGACCGAATCGTACGCGGGTCCGGCCGAGCGAGTACGATGCAAGCTCCCGTGAAATCGCCGACCGACTCGTACGCGGCTTCAACACGCTCCGACCGACTCGCACGGACACGACTCGCACCGCGCTATGGAGACGTTTCCCGGCCGGGTAAGTACGATGCGCGCCGCGAGCAGTCCGACCGACTCGCGCCGTCCGGCTCGAAAGAGCTGTCAGAGCCGGACTTTAGGGGTCCGCGTCGGACCCCCCTGTACGAATAGGCGCGCGAGTCGCACACAGGGGGGACCCATGGGTCCCCCCTACCTGTGCATGTACGCCGCAATGCGCATGGACGCGTACCCGCTGTAGGGGGCGCCCTTGTTCGCCTCGCACCCATTGAGTCAATGGGAGCCCGCGTACGCGTTGTACGACCGGCTCCCATTGACTTCAATGGGAGTCCGACCGAATCGAGTCCGATAGCATGCGAATGCATCGTACTCGTCCGGTCGGACTGCTAGGGTCCGATTCGGTCGGAATTCTCTCCGGGTCCGGCTCGGTCGGAGAGATTTCCGGCCGGAAACGGATACCGGCCCCTAAATCTATATTGGAATAATGATACTCAAGTTTCCCCGTTATATAAAAGAGGCTCGTTAGGACACTACAAAACACACCATATGTTAAAGGTAGGTGATGATACGTCACCCCTCTGAGGCAGACGAAGGTAATTGCACACATAACAATCACTCACATTCATTGTGTCAATGTATTCATACAACAATTTAGTAAACACATTTAACGAGAAATCACTAATTGATTTATCATGATGGAAAATGCTTCCATCCGTTGGTTCTATGTTGGAATTAGGTGTTCCTTTAGTAACATCATTCATTCTTTCACTTGTTACATTATTAGTATTATTTCCAGTATTAGTTTCCATTAGAATAGGTACAAGGACAGTTAGTAATATCCACATGAATGTTAATAACAAGACACTACGGGCATATTCTCAAGGACTTATCGCTGAGTTAGCGGCACTTTATTGCAGCCAAAGTGGTGATAAATTCATTGCACCATTCACAAGCTGGTGCTAACAGACAATATCACCAGTTTTCCTGCGATAGCAGCCGCAAAAAACATCGCCGCGGATGACACCGGCAACTAACGCTAATGATATGCAGAGTAGGCGTTCCGTTGCAAAAAGCCACGGAAACACCACTTCGCAGCATTCTCAATGACCAGCCAGATCGGCGATAAGAATCAAAAACATGCGATAAGGCGCGTTAGCAGCAGGGAATTAACACCTGCTCCTACCTGGTGTTAAGTCGGATGACAACCTGCACCATGAAAGGGAGCCCAGCCCAGAGCCACACCTGAAGAACAACAGATGTTATGGAGCCACTGATCATGCAGCTCGGCGCCCCAAGAGGGTGACAACACCCACCGCCACCACACCCAGGCCCCCTACCCCCCCTAGGACCCACGCACCCCCGGGGCCCTATGCCGGGCACCCCCTCCCCGGACAAAGATATTCCACATCTACCTTACAAATTCATGAACACAACAATTCGCCTGATGTCGCACAAGTACAACAATTAACATTCATGTGCGGTCAGAAAAAGGAAAAACATTCATACATAGAATTTCAAAAATAATTGTTTTATTCAAATTTAACTCAACACTAATAATTGGAAGAGTCATGGCGGGTCTTCTCTGGACAATCTGCAAGTCAAAGCCTGCAAGACAAAATTGAAGATAAGAAGGTGCGTCATGCGCTCAACAAAGGACAGAGAGAGAGAGAAGAGAGAGAGAATGGAGAGAGAGAGAGAGAGAGAGAGAGAGAGAGAGAGAGAAAGAGAGAGAAAGGGGGAGAGAGGGAGAAGGAGAGAGAGAGCAACAGAGGGAGAGAGAGACAGTGAAAGAAAGAGAGGGAGAGTAGAGAGAGAAAGATAGAGAAAGAGAGGGAGAGAGAGAGACAGTGAAAGAAAGAGAGGGAGAGAGAGAGAGAGAGAAAGATAGAGAGAGAGAAAGATAGAGAAAGAGAGGGAGAGAGAGAGACAGTGAAAGAAAGAGAGGGAGAGAGAGAGAGAGAGAGAAAGAGAGAGAGAGAGAGAGAGAGAGAGAAAGAGAGAGACAGTGAAAGAAAGAGAGGGAGAGAGAGAGACAGTGAAAGGAAGAGAGGGACAGGGAGAGACAGTGCCGACACTGCGCACCCAGGCCTCACAGCTCACCTGCTGCCACCGGTGTGTCTCCAACCACGTGCCGGTATACACTGCAGTTCACCAGGTCCCTCATCTGAAACAGAGTCCACAGCTAATGATGGCAGAGTACATATCATTGCACACGGCAACATCGCTTGGCCGCCCCTGCGCACACAGGCTGCTGCACCCCAGCCCCTCCCGCCGCCCAGCGGGGATTGCCCGCCCCTGCGCACCCAGGCCTCACTGCTCACCTTCCGCCACCAGCGTGTCTCCAAGAGGGCCCACCACGTGCCGGTGCAAGCTCCAAGCCCGGGGCCCGCGACCTTGGCAGCCTCCACATCATGCAGCCCCACCCCGCACCGCGGTCCACCAAGTCGCACACTTGATTCTGGGTCTTGATTTTGCAATCGCAGAGATCATATCAGTGCACACGGCATCATCGCAGGCTGCACACCTGGTCAGCTCTATAGGTGCCACTAACTCTGTGAACCGCGAGGCAACGCCGCGTGGCGATAGGCCCGCGCTGCCCGCTGGCTCAGGCCAACACTGCGGTCCACCAGGTCGCATACTTGATACTGGGTCTTGATATTGCAATGGCAGAGACCATATCAGTGCACACGGCATCATCGCAGGCTGCACACCCGCTCAGCACTTTAGGTTCCCCTACCTCAGTGCACAGAAAGTCACCGTCCCGTGGTGGTAGGCCCGTGCCGGCCGCAGTGTAACCGGTGCCACCGACTCCGTGCAACGCAAGTCATGACCCTAAATGATTGAGTCTCGTCATAGGCCAGGCGGACGCAGCCATGTCACCTCAGGCAGTGGGGAAGAACTGGGACACGTAGTGTCATCGTACCCCCCTTTATACGTAAGCCGAGTGGGCTAGCTCCGCGTATGCCAGGCCAGCGTAGGGGTGTGAACAATTATCCCTGGCCTCTGGGCGTGGTTCATATCTGGGCTGCACAGGAAACCAACTGATGCGTGTGTCTCGGTTGCTGTGTCTGCGCCACATGGCCCGCAATCGACAATGTTGCAATGTTGCATGCAGCCAGAGGGCTCCGCGCACAAAGGGATTGTACAAGGAGCGCAAGGCCGCTCGGGCTCTTGGCTCATACATGCCAACTGTTGTGTGTGTTCATCGCTTTTGGTGCACCATAAGCCCAAGGCCTAGCCTCAATTGCAGCGCGAAAGCCACATCACATTCCCAGGATAGAAGCAGTAGTCTGACTAACATTAGGGATGAAAGCCCCTTTGTCTCAATACAGAAGGCGGAAGGACATCTGCACCTCTGACCTTGGAATTGCATGCGGCAGGCACCCCCTGAGAGAGATACCATGGCAGATGATGACGACTCCCACACTACACACAGCGCTAATGAAAGATCAACGTATCCACACCCCACACACAGAAGTCCTTGCACGAGGTACTCCTGCATGGAATGGCCTTGACACTTACGTACAGGACAACCCATACTTCCAAACTTTGCACACTCATACGACTCATTGCTCCGAGCTGTGGCATATCATCCACATAACACCCGCAGGTCAGAAGAGTGGCGGTTCTACGAGAGCAAACAACGCAATGTCAGAACATCCCGGGCACATGCACAACCCCTGTCACGTGGAACTGTACCGTGACCGAATGCTGCATTTGTTGGGGGCACTGCCACTGGCAGTGTTGCGCATCAGTTACCGTCTGAGCTTCCGTCTTGCTTACGTCACCTGCGTCCAGCCCTGGTTCCACTGTCGATCATGCATATTCGAGTTGCCCATGGATGTCTGCCTATCCAACACAACGGTAGCTGAACTGGATTATGACATGTGTGTGCGCCCCCTGTTGGACAACGACCAGGAGTGTAACCGTGATACCCGTTCATGGGATGCCTTGGTATTTGGCGTATGTGCTGGCAGTAGGGCATGTGAGATTGCACAATTCCTCGTGTGCAGTGACCACATCGAAGCGCTCCCCTATTGGGCTGTATTGCGGATTGGTGAAACAGCGTGGACGGAGCACATCTGTCCGGACCAGCTAATGGATTGGCTTGCCCCCGTGTTCGTTGAAGTCGACAACGACGTACTCTTGGAACTGATTGCCCATGAAGCTGCGCTCGGTTTCATGGACGAGTAACTACGTTCCTGCAGCCACAAAAGATTGTGACCCATAGCACAGGTCCCAACACCCTTTTGCATCTTGGAGAAATGGACACATATCCCACCATAACAGTGGACATGGCTGCATTCGCCTGGACTCAGAATGCATGTGCGTGCAAGACTGCGGGTTGACACACACCTGTGCAAGGTGAGTGGACAGCGGCGCCTGGCAACGTTCCTCAACCTGACACACCGCTGGAGGGAGAGTACACACATGGCAATGTAGTACTGCATGTGACCTTGTTGGACTCCTACACCTGCTCACTGTCAGCAGAGCAGACAGTCAGCGCAGTCCGGTGGTACAGGACTATGCAGATCCCATGGGCTGTGAGTGGTGTCCCCTGACATGGTGCAATGAGCATTCGCCAAACACCACATGACTCGTCCAGCAAGGCAAGGTGGGCTGAGACCATTGGCATCCGTAATGATTGGTGCTCATTTGTGCCTCCTCATGTCTTGCACCTCTACATGTTCCTTTGCTGCCTGTTAGTGTATGATGCATTGGTCTGCATGTTGTGGCCCTTGTCTTGCCCGTACTGACACGCACATGCTAATAAAGTGTTCGCAACTTCACTAGTGTTCAACTGTGATGAGTGTTGATTAGCATGCCAAATCGTGTGCCTCAATGAGCATTGTCCGTACACAGGGAGGGACTGACTGACGCATTTCACTTAGGGGTGAGTCCCTATTGCCAGCTCCACCTCTGTGAGCCAGACATTGTGGTTGGGAGAGTTGCTGGTAGACCTGTGCGCTTACGTGTCTTCAGCAATGTGAGTATGGTGTCCAATTTCTTGCCATGTGGATCAATGTGTTCCATCAAACCAGGCTGTGTCCACACAGCTGAGTGTGTTTAGGTATGCGAAGAGATGTTCTGTTGTCACATGTGATGTGGGACTCAACTTTAGGCCTCCTACCGACTTTGACATTTTTACACACAGCCCTATTTAATACATGGACGTGGGGCTACGTTGGGGGTTGCGAGATTGTTGTTCATGATCAATGAGGCCACAGCTAGTTCACACCTTCACAGTCATCTAATTGGCCATGTGTGTCACGGTCAAACATGTGCATTGATGTCATTTCCCAGGGTGTACCTTTTTGTGCACTCAATGTCCCTACAGTCATCCATACTGGTATACTTGATTGAACATAGACATGACACATCTGTGTGATTAGGAATGTTTTATTCACATCCTGTGGAGTGTCGGAGCTGGAGCAGTACATGGCCATGCACACCCCACATTACATGGTTGCCCAGTGGAGGGCCAAACAGAGTCCTTTAGGGAATGACAAGTTAATCGGTAGAGGAAGGGTTGAGTCCGCAGCCTGTTTGCTGTGTCATTGGTAACCAGAGCAGATATGGCAGTCCATGTCGGGGTCCAGGTGAATGTTGCAGAGTGTTTCGGGGGACAGTGGAAGGTGTTGTACCAGGGCATGATGCAGAGGGCTGTACCAAGCAGAAACAGGCCATATGGAGGGGGATGAATGCTACAACCTCCTTTTTGACACAGAGTCATTACCATCCAGATCTTCGTCCTATGATATGTCTTCTGTGTCAGGTGTGCCAGGTGTGTGGTGGTGTTATGGCTGCATCACTGTGGGCTACTGACACATCAGGGGCGGAGGTGGTATGGCTGCATCACTGTGTGCCACTGACACATCAGGGGGCGGAGATGTGTGTGTCGAAGTTCCTGCAGCAGTCATCTGGGACAGGCTCTGTGGCAGCAATGGCAAGATGAGGATCTGCAGGGCATGGAAGATCCCAGCTACATCTCGCTGGTGTTCAGCCGTGGCAGCCATCCTTCCTGCCTGCATCCGCTCCATGTTCTCCATTGTCATCCGCATCTGTGCCAACTCTGTGCTGTAGTCGCTGGAGCCTGTCTGACTAGACAGTTCTTGGATCCGAGTAATGGCTCCAGCGAGGTCAGCCAAGGATTGTTGTAGGGCATGGAGCGGACTGTGGGTGTCTATGTGTAAGTGGTCCCTGATGGGACTAAGACACCCACGTATGGCATCTAGTTTGGCTGCCATGAGCTCGAAACCCACCCGCACCTGTTCAGCCAGCCCCCTCTGGCAGTCTGACACACGGCGTTGGAATGCCATGTGTTCTTCGGTGAGGTGCTGGGAGCCAGCCGTGGTGGTGGGTGCTTCCTGCTGTGTGGTCTGTGCAGGGGGTGGAATCACCTCGATGCAGCTGGGCTGCCCTGCTCCTGGAGGTGGGGTGCGGAGGCTGTCCATGAGCCATTGGAGGGTGTCGGAGCAGATGGCCAGGGGGTCCTCCTCATCATCACTGAAGAGATGTCTGGTCTGCTCTGCAGGCGGTGTTGATTGTCCCTCTGCAATGTGAAGGGGAGATGCAGGTTAACAGTGTGTTCCATGTATGTTCACTCATTGTACATGTTTACATACAGACTGCATGACAATGTACATTGTGACTGTTTTGGAGGAGCTGGGTATTTGATGGGAGACAGTGGACATTTCGACTACATGACGGATGTGAGGTTGTACTCGTACATTATCATCTGACTGTTTCCTGCTATGCCTGATGTGATTGGCCAGTTTCTACGCACATGCGGCTTCTGTTGTGTCCTCTGTTCTGTGGTGTAAGTGTGGCACTTTGTACCACATTGTCGTCAATGTTGATGTGCTGTGATTGCTATGTGTGTGTGCTGCATTGTGGGAGAGTCGCCCCTGCAGCTCTGATTTAGCGGCCCCTTATCCCTTTGAGGCGGTGTGCCTTTGACTTGTGTGCTTTTACGTTGCTGAGATGTTGGCGACTTGGGTCATTTGTGCTCTTGGACGGTTTTTGTACTCTTGTGCATTGTTTGTCTGCAGATGTGTTGTTGACGTCAGGGGTTGTATGTGCACGTGGATGTGTCAGAGTGTGACCTGCTCCTTTGAGGATGTTATCCACACTGGGCCACCTCAGTGTCGTGTCATGCACCATGTCAAGTATTTTGACTGCAGCCATGCTATTGGTCATGCAGTGTCACTTGCATTGTCAGTGTGGCTCACAGAGCCGCTGCTTTGCTGCGTTCAGCACATGTGCATGGGTAGGTTGTGAGATTGGTGATGGGGGGGCCATTTGTGCACATGGTGGACGGGGGCCTACTTGGTATTTCTATGTGTGCTGCAGTGTGCCAAGGCCATCAGGGACATGTTCCACAGTCATTGTGGTTGTGCAGTGTGCTACACATAATTGTGCATGTGTGCCATTGTGCCCATCTCCCCCCGTCCCCCCAGTCCCTGGTCGTTACTCACCCTGTTGATGTTGGGTCAGGTCATATCGAGCAGTGTCCGGACCCCCAACTCCTTGCACCGTCTCCGCACTGATGACTGTGGCCACCATTTCCTCCAGCTCATCCAGCTCCTCCTGTGGCGCAGGACTCCCACCTCCAGTCGCCGTTGCTGCCTTCCGGTTGGCAGCAAGTTTCTGCTTGGTTTGGCTTTTCACATCATGCCAGCGCCTCTTGACCTCCTCCATTGACCTCCTCAACACTCCGACTGCATTCACATTGTTCACGATGGACTGCCATATTTCCGTTTGTGTTGCCGATGACACAGTGGAGGTGACGAACAGTTGTTGGTAGTGTTCTGTCACCTCCGTGACGATGATGCGGTTTTCCTGCGGACTGAACCCCGTCTTCCTCTTCCTCTTCTCCTTGCCCTTCCCCGGGGTTCCTGGCTGGTCGTCTGTGGGGCTTGTGGGGTTCGCGTTGTCCTCTGCACTCGGTCCGGGTGCGTCCATGGTGCTACGCAGTTACATTTTTTTATTATTTGCTTTTATAGTGCATTCTCACGCATGACGCGTGGGAATCGCAGGCCTGTCGCAGGTTATTGCTGATTTTTGTATCGCCATTGGGGACATCGCCACTTTTTTCGCGTTCGTGTTTCGCATTTTTTCAGTGTCGCATAGATTTTTACGCGGGTATTTGGTGCGTTATCGTGGGACTATCGCATGGTGCCGCCGGGTTGAGAATGCTGCGTTAACACAGTGTTATTTTCCCACGATGGACTGCGATGTGAGAAGTTGCGTTAAGCGAATTTGGCGATAGTTAACACACGTTCTTGAGACTATCCCCCTACATAAGCAAGCTTTAATACATCTATGTTTTAGACTAGATTTTGGATGTTCAGTCACCTTTTCTTCACCATTTTGTATTCTACCAAAAATATATAAAAATATATCCAAATCTATAACTCTAATTTATTCAAAAAATTTCTAAAAATAGTAGTGTAATCCTACACTTCAAGGCTTTCTTCTTTACCCCTTTCTTTTATTTTTTTATTTTTTCTTTAGGTCTTCAGAATTCTTCACTTCTTCTTTCAACTGACAATGTTGCACCTTAGTGTTTGTCACAGTTCTTTTAAGGTGGTCTCAATTTGCTTTCATCAACATGCTCAGTGTCTGAATTGTCTGTTTCTTCACTTGGATCTGAGCTTTCAATTTCTTCCAAGATAACGTAAGTCTATTCTGGTGCTGTGTATTTTCTGCTTGGAATTCTTACTCTTCTTGTTTTTCGTACTAATTCTTCTCCTGACTCTTCTTGTTCTGTCTGAATTGACCGTTTTTTTTTTTTTTTTTTGAGAACTCATTACTTTGCTCTGGTCTTTTCTTTAACTTTCTCCTTACAAGAGTGTATTTTAGTCTTTTCACTCCACCTGGCCAATGGTCACCTTTTCTTGGTTTCTTGGTTTGAACTACCCTTTCACCTTCTCCATCTGGTTCACAGGTTCTTTTGTTTGGCCTTTCTTCTATTTGTTCTTCTTCTTCTGGATTTTCAGTGACTTCTGTTTCTGCTGATTCAACAGCAATTTCACTTTCTCCTGGTTTAACCGTGAACCCACTTTCTTCTGGTTCAACAACAGTCTCACCTTCCTCTGGTACAGCGGCAGTCTCTCGAGACCCAGTAGCTGGTGCCCACTTTACTTGACTTGTGCTTGGCTGTTCATCATCAGTTTGTTCTTCAGAATCTGTTTCTCTAGATTCTTCAGCTTCACACACTTCAACCTCTAGTCTTTGACTTTGGTTTACCAGTTGCTGCTCTTCTTGTCTTTCAAGTGGACTTGGGACTCGTCTGGTGTGGCTTGCGTGAATCCAGTTTGGCAAACCACCACACTTCACTGCCGTCGTCGTCACCAGAACTATTTGGTAAGGACCATTCCACCTGGGTTCTAAACACGATTTCCTCACGTGTATTGATGAGAACCCACTCACCAGGACTCAGATCATGAGCTTGATTCGGCTGTGTTGTTGTGGCATCTTCTCTAACCTGGCAAGACACAGAACGCACCAGATCAGCCAATCCTCTGCAATAATCAAGCAATAGATCATCAGATATATTCATCAGTTTGTTCGCTGGTATGTATGCTTGTCTCATTGTTCTTCCCATTAGGACTTCGTGAGGACTCAAACCCGTCTTTTTGTCAGGAATGCTTCTAAGACTCATCAATACAAGGGGTAAAGCATCAGGCCATTTCAGTGTTGTGGATGCACATACCTTTCCTAACCTAAATTTTATTGTGCCGTTAATCTGCTCAACCACTCCAGATGCTTCAGGTCGATAGGCACAATGCAGCTTCTGTTCAATTTGCAATGCTGCACAAATCATCCGAATTATCTCATTGTTAAAGTGAGTTCCTCTATCTGTTTCTAAAGTGACTGGGAATCCAAACCTAGGTATCAATTCTCTTAGGAGCAACTTTGTGACAGTTAGGCTGTCATTTCTTCTCGTTGGATAGGCTTCCACCCAGCGAGAGAACAAGCAAACAACAACTAACACATATTTCAGCCCGTTGCAAGGGGGTAACTCTATGAAGTCCAACTGAAGTCGAGTGAATGGACCTGCTGCTTTCCCAAATCGACCCCAACTAACAACTGTCTTTCTGCCTGGATTCTGCTGCTGGCAGATGACACACCTCTGGCAAAGGCTCTCTGCAATGATCCTGAACTTTGGGTTATACCATGACTGCTTGAAGAGTCTGATCAATGCATCTCGTCCAACATGCGCAATGCCATGGTACACCCTGGCCATATGGAATAGTAAACTGTCTGGCATGACTGGTCTTTCATCTATATAGACCCACACTTCGTCCTCTCCTCTCTTTCTGCAACCTGAATTTTTCCAAATTTCCTTTTCCTCATCACTTGCTTCTTCCTGCAGCTGCCTGATCTCATCCCAGGTTTCATATGTAGATGTGAACATAAGATGGCAATTGGTATTTTCCTTTTCAAGCCCTCTGTTTAAAGCCATAAAATTTCGTGCACAGAAATGCGCTACTTGATTGGCGTATCTGTTGCCCTTCGTCACATAATCATCTCCTGATTTATGTGCGGCACATTTGACCACTGCAATTCTTTTGGGCATTTGTAAAGCATCCAATAATTCTTTTACAGTTTTGCTGTTCCTAATGGGGGAACCTGAAGAAGTCAGAAATCCCCTCTGCATCCATAGCTGTCCAAAATCATGGACAACCCCGAACCCATACTGACTATCAGTAAATATGGTTACCTTCAGGCTTTCGGCAATTTTGCACGCTCTAATCAGAGCTATCAATTCAGCAATTTGGGCAGAATTTACTTCTTTAGACAGGATGCTTCTAAAACTCCTGCTATGGTGCAAACAGCTTAGGCAGTACGTAATTCACCTGTCTCATCCTCAGACAAGACCCATCAACAAACATTTCACAATCTGTTCCTCTAATGGGACGTCTTCTATGTCTGGCCTAGGTTTGGTGCACAGTTCTGTCACATCCAGACAATCATGATCCGCTTCTTCTCTCACCTCCTCACAACAGGAATTCGGCAATAAAGTTGCTGGATTTACAGTTGTGCACCTCACCACAGTCACATTTTCAGCACCCAAGATCATTCTTTCGTACTTAGTCAGCCGACTAGAGGTCATGTACTGTGCCCGGGTGCGTGTTAGAAGGATTTCAACTGAATGCGGCACATACACCTTGACTGGATATACCATCACAATCGCTTCACTCTGTTCCAGACTCACACAAGTGGCGGCTACTGCTTTTAAACAGCCTGGTAACGCTGCAGCCACTGAATCCAAATTAGCAGAAAAATATGCTACTGGACGTTGTGCCATTCCATGTTTCTGAGTTAGGACTGAAAGTGCACATCCATCCCTTTCACAACAGTACAACGCAAAATCCTTTGCATAATCTGGCATTCCTAATGCAGGTGCTCGACAAAGACTGTTTCTTAATTTTGTAAAAGCTTCCATACTTTCATCATCCAGCACAATCGCATCTTTCACATCTTTCCGTGTCAACCTCTGTAGAGGTTTTGCAATCAGTGAGAAACCACTGATCCTTTGCCTACAGTATCCAACCATTCCCAAAAACATTCAAACTTCTTTCTGAGTTTTAGGCGGACTCATCTGTTTGATCACATTAATTCTTTCTGGTGTCACCTTTCTGACTCCCTTTTCTATTTTGTGTCCTAGGTACTGGACCTCTTGTTTACAGAACTGCAATTTTGCTGGTGACACTTTGTGTCCTCCTTCTGCCAAATGGTTCAATAAGGCAACTGTATCTGTCACACATGCCTCTCGTGTCTTTGATGCCACTAACAGGTCATCAATATATTGAACCAAAACTGATATTCCTGGCATGACTAAAGTCTCCAGACATTTTTTCAAAATCTGGTTAAAGATTGAGGGGCTCTCTGTGTACCCTTAAGGAACTCGGCACCATGCCAAAAAACGGTCTCCGAACCGGAACGCAAAAAGATATTGGCTTTCCGGATGTAAAGGAATCGAGAAAAATGCTTGGCACAAATCGGTCACTGTGTACCATTCAGCATCCCAGGGAATTTGATAAAGGATTACTGCTGAATTTGGCACTACTGGACAAGAGGGTACTATAATTTTATTTATTTTTCAGTAAATCCTGCACTATTCTGTATTTCCCATTGGGCTTTTTGATACCTATAATAGGCGAATTACAAGGACTGCTCAGTATTTCTTTCAGGATTCCCTGTTTAATCATTTGATCTATCACAGGGTGACTCCTGCAATTACTTATGGACTCATTTTGTATTGTAAAAATCCCACACATCCGATCTTACTGCACTTTTTAACTCTTCAGGCAAGTTCTCTTCTGTAAGAAGTGAAAACAACTCATCCACTTTTGTCCCTTGCTTTGCTAGCATCATCTTAAATTCGACATCCTCATCAGGTGTCTGAAATGCAATACCATCCGGCGTACAATAGATGGTGCAGTTCATCTTGCATAATAAATCTCTACCTAAGAGATTTACTGGACTCGAGTGACATACCACAAAACGATGCATGTCTCTGAAGTTTCCAATATGAACTTCTATTGGATTTGTGACTGGGGTTCTAATATGTTTATTCGAGACTCCTACAACTTGGATAGTTTCTCCCGAGAGGGGTAGGTTTTGAATTTCTGCTGCTCTCACAGTAGAATGGGTAGCACCAGTGTCCACTAAGAATGTAATATCATTCCCTTCCACCTTTCCGTCAACAAATGGACCTGACTGATCTACCGCCAAGGATGCGCCAAGTACGCACTCTTCCTCCCCCCTCAGGCACCGTAATTGAGATGAGTCTGAATCATTCTCATTGCACTGCAACCAATATTGCGGAACCATTTGTACACTTTGATTCTTACCACTTTGGTCACCTCCCTGAAATCCAGTGTTCGCACTGTACCTCTGCACTTGAGCATTCACATTATTTGGCATGGGAGCTTGTGGCACCTGTAACTGTTGAGTAACTATCTGCTGCTGCTGCTGTTGATTTACACCCACCTCATTCTGCATCTGTGGAATTAAATATTGATTTACCCCATTATTCTTTTTAGCAGATCTACACTCGTTCTTCCAATATCCATGCTTCCCGCACACATGACAAGGAAATTTCTTCATAGCTTCCTCTCTACTCATTTTACCTCTTCCTCTACCCCCACTGGGTATTTGACTATTTTGATTTTGACCATTCATCTGGTAACCTGTTTGAGGACTATTGTTTGCTTCTTGCTGCTCTGCCACTTCCACTTGTGCCCACATCATTTTCTCTTTTAACTTTTTATGTCTCGACTCAATGTCATCACTACAATACTTTGCATACCTCAGAATCTCATCAATTGTTTTGCTTTGCCAACAAATCAAATGCTGCTGAATCATATTAGTAATTTCCGGTTTTAATCCAAACACAAAACGATACACAAAATGTACCATATCCTTGTCTCCAATATTCTCAAACCCATTATACTGTTTAAATACCTGCAACAACCTTTCATAGTATGCATGAACTGACTCCTTTGGTTCTTGGGTCGTCCTGTCAATCTTAACCCAATCTGTTTCTTTCGGAGAAATTTTCCCTTTTAAGAAAGTGATTACCTGATTATACTTTTTCATCACCTCCTCGGATGGTGCACCTGCTTTAGGGTTTCTAGGATATTCTTCTTTTGGCCAATCGACAGTGATCTTACATTCTGTCCACAAATCTGCTGGAACAACAATCTCAAACAACCCATCTAAATCCTTTAACAAAACCTTCGAGACTTTCAGAAACCTTTCTACCTGTTTGTACCATTCAACCGGTTTCTCTCTTAATCTGGGGAAATCATTCATAAAAGATAATATATCCTGCCTTGACCATGGAACATGAACATATCCACCACCTGGAACTTCTCTCATCGGACACGCCCTTTCAACTTGTTCTGTTTCTTTTAACGGAAACATAGACGCTCCTTTACTAGCTGCTTCTTCCTTCTTTCTCACCCATCTATTTTTCCATCGATCTACATCTCCCCATTTCTTCAAAATATTCATCAACTCTTTTATCTGTAACCTTTTTCCAGACGCATTCAAACTTTCCAGATCCTTATCCGTAAAAGCCAATCTGTATGATTTCTGCAACACCTTCAACTTTTCTATGTCTATTCCATACTCACTAGCAGCTTCGGATATTTTCTCATGAAGATTCCATGCTCTCCAAGTAATACTTTTACACAAAAACAATAATTCATCATCTCGGTAAGTCCCTAATCTGTCTGGACTTATTGTGCCAATAATCATCTCCTCCAGATCTACTTTCAATTGACTCACATTTATACTCTGTGGTTGCGGTTTCGGCTTCACCATTTCTTTTATCCAATTATTCAATTCTTCTGGTGAAGGACCTGCTGAACTCCCTGCCATTGGAGTGACGTTCGGCCCTATTCTCCTTGGATCTATTTGTACACTTCTTCTAGGGGTTTCTGTTATCATCTCACAAACTGGAAGATCTAACAAAGTATTATTCGTGTCAGTCTGTTCACCTTCATCTGCTACCATCACCATTCCACTTCTGACGCCTGGAACTGATAACGTATGTGCTTTTGTCATATTCTGTTTTTCTCCGTATAATGGGACAACAGGACCAATTGTTACTGGTACCATTAATGCTTCTGCAGTCATACTTAACTGATTCATTTTCTGGACCTGCTCTAGTTTTGCCTTATTCAACAAATTCACTTCATTCTTAAGCACTACCCTAGCTATTTCAGTGACTTGTGGAGTTAATGGGGTTCCCAATTGTGGGGCACTCAGAGTCACCTCCCCTGAATTTTCTTCATACGGCAGAGGTTGTTTGGTCATAATATCCTCTAATATCTCATCATCATCAGAGTCGTTCGGATCATCCCTTAAACTTGAAGTCTCTAAATTTTTCTTTTTCTCTTTACATTTACCTCCTGTCTGATCGTCAGCGACTAAAACTGGATACAATCCTTCTGTTATCACAGCTCTCCTCCATCTTTTCAACTTATTCTCCCTATTCTCAGAAGGATATCCAAACATCGAATTTCTGTATCTTCTGTTACTTCTATATTTCTCTCTTTCAAATGCCTCAACTTCCCATTCCTCTAAGGCTTCGTACTGTGTCAATCTGGGATTCGACTCTAGTGAATTCATCCGATTTCTCAAATTCTGCAAAATCCTTACATTAAACGTACCATACTGTGGGAAAGCAATAACACCATCATCCTTCGTATATTCCACCCAGTTCTCTAACCACATACACGTATGATATCCTCGCTCCAACATCATATAAGAAGTAGATGTTCTTGGAGGTGGAATAGGAATTCCCTCTCTAGTCACAATTGGTTTATCCTTTTTAAAGAAATTCTTTATTTTCTTAAGCAACTTCATTTTCCTGACTCTTTACGTTAACGTATCTCAACAAAACAAACAAGGAAACCTTTCCGTAATTCTACTTATTCTATTTGTCAGTTCTCGTCCTATGCCAGCGCGGCACACACCAACCATCCAAACAGAGCACCACTATGTAAGCAAAATCTCAACCAATACTAGCGCGGCTCACCCTAACTGACCAAACAGAGCTCAGTACACGTCCGCTGCCTGACCAATGCCAGCGCTGCTTTTTCTGACGTCAGTATTACTCCTTCTACTGACCCTCCCTTTACAAAATAATACGGCAATATTTTTCTGAGTTTTTCTTAATCAAAATTCTGTTAGTAACAACACAAAAACAATGCTACCTTGTCTGCTCCGCTAGATAAAGAGATAGTTCTTCACTTTTTCAAAGAGGATTCTTTACACTGCAGGCAACAATAACGACCAGCGCTATTTTACCTTTCAAACAAGCTCCGGGAGGACCTGGTACTCCTCTAGGGATAAGGCCAAAATTTCACAAGAGGACTTTTTTGGTGTGAAAAGAGGTCTTGTTACTCTCCTGGGGATATGGCTAGAGTTTCAGAAGTGGACCCTTCGCTATTTCAGACACTCTACTCACATACGAAATTTCCCTAAATATAACACCTACAGCCCTCCGTAGCTTTGGTATTATTACAACAGACAAAGTACTTCTGCAGTGTGATTTCTTTACCAAACTCTTCTTCTGCCTATTTCAGGCTAAAATTCCATTCCCGGGATTCCTCAGGTATCTCCGTACCTGTACTTCTAGACAACATAGAACAGGACAATAACTTTTTCGTGTTAAAACATGTAATCAATAATCACTAATCATTACCAAACTAATCAATAATTAAGACGTCCTCTGCTACCAGAAAACTGATCCAGCGCGAGGCCAATGCCTAATCAGGGATCAATACTCAAAACATCACAATATAATGGCCCATACACATTCACCCAAATCCCTGATGCGCTGGGGTTCAAGTTTTAATGACGTTCAATTTGTTTCTTTCACAAACTCATGGTTGACATCTCTGGGTTCATAACTAAACCTGTTCATCAACTTTCTTTCCTCTTGGTTGAAGAGTTGATGGTAATGATAATACTATCTAACTAACTATTTTGTCAGCTAAATAATCACAGACTCTCGGTAAGATTAATAAAGCTTTATCTCATATTAAATGCTCAATGCATACGGTCACAAATGCAAACAATGAAATCCACAAAAGGAGTAAGAAACATCAGAAAAATGCAAATAGATTCATTCTTATCACAATAATCATAATGCACAATGAGGAGTGGATAGATTAAGAGACATCAGTTTCAGCAAAATAATGCGAAACAAAATACCTATAACGGAGTGGATAGGTGAAGAGACAAAGTTTTCAGAAACAAAAATACCTTTGTAAGTAAATTTGCAAGAACGAGTCAGAATAATACAAACCCAAAGGATCTGTGGAAAACCACCCCCTGGCCAAGGTGATGGTGGGGGTTCCCTGAAATAGAGTCAGGGAACAAAGATTTCAGGACCCAGGAGCGGGACAGGGACAGGATCAGCTAGGCCTCTCTGCAAACCGACGAACAGTGATGCATCCACCCTTCTTCTCTTCCTCCCTGCAAGTCTAAACCACACCCCCAAAGGCACCCCAGTTATACCCTAAAACCTACATGTCCGTCCCACATCAGTTGAAACATTTCACATAACTTGACAGTTGATTGGTGGACTTAGGAGGTGGTATGTCACACCACTGTGACTTCATTCAGACTTTGAACATATTCATTGTTCTACATCCATTCCCATAGCCTAGTTCTTGACTTGTTCTCACGATTTTAGCATATGATACATTTAAACATTTTATTCATAATATTCAGCAATGTCCGCGGAAAGAGTCTTTGGTCCCACGGTCGGTCACATCCTTTCGCAGGCACTCAATATTCTCCTTCAGCATATCAGTCTTGAACCTTTTGTTCTTTTTCTTTGCAGCACTCAGCGCTTCTGACTGTACTGACAGGTCAGTTTCACTCTTTCCTCCGACTCCTCCTCTATTCAGCCAACTTAAGAAATATGGCGGTTTATTCGGTTCACTACGACAAATGGAATATAGACATTCATTAATTATACAGAAATGCACTTTTCACTGTTATGCCTCCCACCTTAGCACTATCCCTCGTTTATGTTTTTCCTAGCATAGCTTTAAGCAAAGCAGCATTATTTATTATTTCAAAGCAAAATGCAGCATGCAGTCTACGAATTTCACATGCGGCCTAGTGATGCATTATTTCTCGTTTCTTTCAGAGTAAGGTAAATACGGTTTAAGTTCTTTCATGCGTTATTTCACGTTAGTGCATGCATGCGCAAAGCAGTTTTCCCTTGTGTTCATGTAAGGTGCACGTTAATTTTCTATTACTACTTACTGTTAGTACGTATTATGGGGATTTTAATTCGAGCAGGTTTCTTTGCGTGAAATCCTGCTCCATCACCTGGATACCATGGACCCCTCCTCTTCCACTGGCCCTAGTGCCACTGCAATGCCATTTTCCCATTCCTCCTCTATTTCATCTTCATCCTCTGCCCCATTATCCTCTTGCTCCTGTGTGGTGGACTGTAGCATGGGGTCCTCTTCTCATATTCTGAGGCTATCTTGTACCTCAGCTTCCTGGAGCCTTTTTTAACTTCAGCTGTCTCTCTTTACACAGCCTTTTCTACTCTGACATGCCGAAGCTCTCAATGCTGCTCAGATCAACATCCATTCTTTCAAAAATCACATGGGCAAGATTGGGGGTAAGAATTAAATTTAGGAAAAATAAAAAATGACCAATTAAAAATAAGAGAACAATTTAAAAATCAAAAATTGATTTTGATGTCAAATTGTAAAGAAGAATGTTTGGTTTTAACTTTAATAACTGAGTGGTACTGCAAAGCGCAATTTTTGGATCCCACAGCTGATCACCAATGTAAGCAATTGGGTTATTAAGCAACCACCTCGAGTAATAATCACAATCCTTGTCAGAATGAACCACTAAAGTCACTAAATAAACCTGAGCTAAACCCCTTGGTAGCTATGGCAAAGAGTAGGCAGGCTTTATTTACAGGCAATGCGTAAAGTATTTATGCATACTAAAACAGTAATAAAGTTGAAATGCAAAGCAATACAAATCCCAAAATGAAATAGCCAAATATAATAAACTTTAATAAACAAAATGACACACAAAATGACAAAAATCCAATAAGGAGAACCGGAGAAACAGATTTTAAAAGTTTTTAGTAGAACTGGTGCCAAGAAGCACAAAGTGTCAATGATAGTCAATAGTTGGAGTAACCCAGGACCTAGGTGCAATTTGATGCTGACCACGGTGGACCACGGGTCATATACAACAACAAGGTTCATCTAGTCAAAGATCTTTCCTTCTAACTTATTCCATTAAGTCCCAATCTATCACAGGAATACACTTCTAAAGCCCCCCATAACCTCAGGGGAGCACATAGAGACTCACAGGGTGACATGCAGAGTGCAGTCCAGGTCCAGTTGCCACTGATCAGCTTTGCAATTGCAGGAAATGCCTCTTGTAGCATGTAATATCCCTATAGCTTGAACAGGAGGTCGGCCTTGTAACCCTTGAAATCTATTTCTTTATCCTGGGTACAAGGGGACGAGTGGGAGGAATCCTTTAGGGCTCTTCTCAGATCTCAGACACCAAGTTCAGTCCTCCTTCTCTGATCTTCCACAGGTCTGCGAGTGTTCTTAAGTGGGTGCCTGGAGATGCTACATTTATGCCTGGCACAAGCTTGTGAGTAAGAATGTACTTAGGGGATGCCCTAACCAATGGGGTAAGGTTCCCAGGCATAACCTTTGCCACTTTATCCATTTTCAAGATAGCCAAACTCTTCAACCCCACTGAACTTGGGCTCTGAGTGCTGGGGTTCAGTGTGGGAAGTGTGATATGGTAATCCTAGTGCCATCCCATATATAACATCAAAATTCAGTTTTAGGCAGACCCTGTACACCCAACAAACTCAGGGACAGACCTCTGGTAGAACAAAGCTGAACTTTCAGCAACTAGACAGTGGATATGCACAAATTGTTTAGAATTCTGTTTCCCTCCTTTGAAGTGCACCCCAAATGTCATAAGGAAAAACTCAGCAGACCTGTCAAGCAGGTCTTGACACTCCTGCAGGATCTGACACTATGATGTTCAAAAGAGGCCCACTGCGATGGAGGCCAGCCAGGTTGGCGGGACAAAAGAAGGGTGTTAGCTACATCTGCTTGTGACAGGTTAGGCCTCTGAAGTACTTGGGCCCCGGTCACAGGCCATCTTTGCAAGGGCACAACAACACCTCCTCACACTAAAGGTTTTTTTTCCTGTGCTCGGAGCAAGTTCATACCCTGTTCATGCCTATTGAAATACTAATTACTGGCTGAACGAAGCAAGACAGCAAAATGCAGATTTCACTTCCAGGGACTTCAGGCAGGACAAAGGTCACTTTTGAAATCGTACTTTTGCATAATATCCAGATAAAATCCTACTTCACCATTGAATTTGATTTTTAATAGCTAATACAATTTGACAGATCTATTTGGTAGTTTAAAAACTGCTCTGCCAGGCTGCATGGTAGGCCTGGGGACGGGTTTGTGGAGTGACTGAAGTGGGTGGCACACTGTGTGCCTGCAGCCCACTGGTGACATTTAACTTACAGGCCCAGGGCACACGTTGCACCATATACCAGGGACTTATATGTAAGTTAAATGTGCCAGACAGGTGTATAACAATTTCATTATGTTTAAAGGAGGTAGCACAAGCATTTTATCATTGGTTAGCAGGGTAAAGTGTACAGAGTTCTCTGGCCAACAAAAAACATTCAAGGTAAAAATCTGGGGGAATACCACATAAAAGATGGTCATTTACAACAGTGACCATCTTGGACTGGGTTTTTCTTTAATAAAAGGTCAATTTCAATATTTCGCAGCCAAACATACCTATGCATACTGATGCAAAACTAGTAGCTTGGAATTTAAAAGCTGAGACTTACTGACTTTGCCAATGCTTGTTTCATTTGAAAAGAAAGGCATCTGCACCTGTCAGGACTGGTGAAATACTTGCAGTGGGACAATTTGTATCTCTTTTCAGTCGAAATCGGGCACTCCTACGCACACCTTGAACTGCTACCCTTCTGTTTCAAGAGCAGCTTGCACATCACTCACTGCCTTTTCCGATTTTAGGATTTCGGTTTATATCAGGGATGGACATCTTGCTATGATACATCTATTGAACTGCCTGTAAATACTCTCTTCTCGTTGTAATGCAGATTCGTGAGGCCCAGAGGACTCAAGGTACCAGATTACCTAGATTGAACTGACATATTCGGATTGCACGGAATGCACGGATTGCACTCTTGCCAGTGCTATTTCGCATTCATATTTCCAGTGTATGACGAGTACAAAAATAACATTTGCACCCATTGGCTAGTTGGTTAAAATGTTATTGCAAAATGGTGCCTTCAAAATGAATTCTATGTAATCCAGAAATCCAAGTGATTTCCATTCAGACGAGCATAGGGGTTCACATTTTGCAGTAAAAGAGCCAAGTGGCTCTTGCAGGACTTCCACGGCTGTGGTTATTGCTGCAGCTAAGGACGACATTCGCGCCGTGCCCTGAGGGTGCTCGGTCCCGGGTCGGCAGATGGCCCTGTGATTATTATTTTCCAGCCTGCCTTGCCTGACCGTTGTCCCTTCGCTCCATGAACAGCTGTTCCCCTCACTCCCGTGCTGCCCGGCCCGGTGAGCTATATTTCTTCTGCCCTTTCCTTTGCACTCCACATAAATCTTTCCTTTGTTTTTTTCGCCTCGCCTGGCCTGCAGTTCCATCCACCTGTGCTAGCCTGGAGTCATGAGCACTTGCCAGTTTACTGTTCCCAGCCTTCGCTTTCAGCATCTAACTTTCCTTTGTTTTGCTGAAGTGACCCTTCATTAGGGTTTCATTAAGCTCTTATTTTCTGTGCTTTTATTAAAAGTCTACAAAGAACATTCTAAAAGCAGACTAGAGACCCAGAAACATCTGAAAGGGCTAACTGTTGGGACCAGCCAGGAACGTTGCACGACTACAATATACCGCCCACAGATAGAAGAACTTGACTGATGCATCCGACAAACATTTAAAAAAGATTACAATAAGAAATATTAAAAAATGACCAGCATTTCAGGAGTTGTGAAATTATTTCCATTTCAAAATAATTTGACTGGCCGAAAGAAGAAAACTGAAATTTCATGTTTTCCACCATCAGACATGATCAACAAATGCAGTCCAGCTTTCTTCGTATTCTGGGACTCGTAGGCCTATATTTATAATGATAAACCAATGCTACAAGAACCAGAGAGCAAATGAAAAAAAAAAGAATTGATAAGCCTCGACGTGTGTTTTCATGAGAAGGACCGTAAGGAGGTGGTGATCAAAATTGAGAATCGCTGCAACTCATCAGATAAAAGTTCTCCACCACCATGCTGTGATGCGCCACGAGGGCAGGGATGGCCTTGTGTGATGGACACAGGTTAATCCCCTCTTTAAAACTTGCTGTGCTGCTTGAATGAGGCGAGGCGACTCTTTTGTCTCTCGTGTGAGGAAAGGGCTGGTATAAACGGGAGCATGCACAACACTGTCTTTAATGTGCTCTCTCACTTAGCCCTGCCACAAAAACCAGGATATATATTTATTTTATTTAAAAATATTGGAATGCCGGGACAGTCCTTAAAAAAAAAGTCTGTCTGGGCAAATCTGGGACTTCTAGTCACCCTAATTATAGAGGAATCATATAATGTCTTGCTAAACGCTGAGGCTTTCGGTGGCACAGTGTCCTGCTCTAAACAGTGTTCAAGGAAGCACAGTTTTGTGGTTATGAATGGTTTCAGAGCCATTGACTGGATACAATTTTGAGTTGGCAGACATGGCGTATGTGTTGTACACTATAGAAATGGGCAAGCCACTAGAAGCTTGAGTCTGACAAACACACTGGGGAGGAGGCATAGAGTAACCCAAATAAAAGGAGCAGGAGAAAATAAAAGACAAATGGGAAAGGAGCTAGGAGAACTAGAGGGAACTGTGTCACATTAGGTTTGACTAACAAGAGATGCTGTGGGCAACCATGGCACCATGCATTTTTGCCATCAGTTTCACAAACAGCCAGATGTTGTTCCCGGAGTGCATTGTCTCTCTTTGTCGATGAAAGACTGAGCAGCCCCCATCTGTGAGAAAATATATAACTCATTTATCACCTGCTCTAATTAGATTGAAATTTTGTGAGCTGGGGGGAATGTGCTGGGCAGGAGTGGAGGCAGGGCATTTGAGTGGCTAGGAAGTGAAGGGAAAACAGATGCCGTGTCAAAAAGCACGAGCAGGGGTTACGGGCCAGCAGTAAAATAGAGTCTGGTATTTCCACATCTGGGAAAACCAAGTGCAGGAACACCAGGCCAATCATGATCAGGTGGGATACCACCGGGGATACTACTCCACCTGATTCGTACTGGGGGTCTTAGTGGCACCTTCAACCCAGCAGGGAGGCACAATGAGGACAGGGCACCCACACCATCAAACACCATCTAAAACACATGCAGCTGTTTCCTCCACTACTGTGCATCGGAAGTAAATCAAGACATCTCAGGATCCACTCGCCATTCATCCACAGAGATTGCTTCATCATCCTCAATTTCTGCATTATGGTATCACAAAAATCAGTGTGTCGTAAAACCGCAATGATTGGTCCTCCATCATTGAAATTTGTGAGTCCCAAAAACATGAAAGGGAGCCTAAATGCCTCTCTAAGTCATGCAGACTTCTTTCTGCCCTGCCTGGCAGCCCGTCATTATGGACAGAGGGGCTCCGCCCCCTCGATTTTGTAAAGCATGATGAGTGCAAAGGGCAGCCTGACAAACATTCACCTTGTTAGGGTCAGGCAGCCAGGCGCTTTACATGCAGTAAATGCACAAGATTCAAGCAGCCTGAGCCAAGATTTGCCGAGTTGAAGATTTCCCAGCCCTTAGGGTGTGACCTCATCAGCCTGGCTAAGTCTAGTGAGAGCCTCCCCTTATGGCAAGGGGGAGCATCCCCGATAGACTCAGATCTGGACACTTCAAGTTTAAGTCCTGAAGTGCCCAAGACTGACTTTCTATCAGTGACGCCACACCAAAGAATAGGGTGAGGTCAGCAGATCTCACTGATCCCATTCCACTCTGTGACAAGTTAGGGAAGAGCCTCCTCTCATTGGCTGACCCATCACAAGGCCAAACAATGAGAGGAGGTGCTGGGATCTTCTAGTTTTTAATTTCCCGCCAGGGAGCATCTAGTTCCTTCCCGTGCCATCTTCTTCCCCTCCCGCCACCTGCTGGACCTGCTGCGGACTGAGAAGTACTTTTTTTTAGTGTTTGGGTGTGTGTACATGTGTGAATGTATGTGTATTGCGTGCATGTGGATGGGTGTGTGCGTGTATTTGCTTGTGAATGGTAGGTGTGAGTATATGTGTGTGTTTGTGAGAGTATGAGTGTGAGCATGTGTGCCCACTTGTGCCCACCACACTATTGTTAATATTAACGAGCCATCATTGCCAACAGGTTCAAGTGTTTCGCTAAGAAAAATTGCACCACCATTCTGAATGATTACTCTGGTGGGTTTGCTGAGTACCCCAAGACTCCAACATTGCAGCCATTCTCGTATTATCTTATGTCCCCATCTTGTTCTCAAGGGTCACCATAGACTTCACCATGTAATTTTGCATTTCTCTGTGCCCCTGGATTTCAGAACAGGCCTGACCCACATGGCCCTCCAAACACTTGATCTGGGTTCCCTCGCCCCCACCGAAATGTCACATACCACAAATCTGGGCTCCATTCTCATCGACGTTGTGCACTTTTTTAAATTAACCATTATACTGGCATTTTAAAAAAAGAATAAAAATACAACTTAATAGAGTTGGGTATAGTCATATATCAATATCCATCAATTAAGCAGTAAACGTCATTACTCAATGTTTCACATCTATATACCCACCTACCGCATGCTCATGTTTCTTGGACTATCCCCTCATTTCACTGATCTGTTTCTCCAGGATCCTGCAATGATACAGGCCTGCTGTCGATTTGGTGATTTCAGGAGCTCCGATCACTTCCAAGTCTGTGCAATGTCCTTTTTGCAAAAATGAAACCTAAACACACAAAATTCTTATGATATCTGTCCAATTTAATACCATCTAGAATATTTAACAATAATGTATTCCAATTGGGGGGGGGGGGGTGATAGTGTATTGCAAGCACCACTTTTGTTAATCCTGATGTAACTAAGCCTTTTATAATGGAAACTGATGCTTCCGATCTTGCATTAGGATCTCTACTTTTATGAAGAAATAAAAATGAACAAGAATATCCTATTACATTCTATTCTCATAAATTAAGCCAAGTGGAAACTAATTATTCAATCATGAAAATGTAATCATTAGAGAAAAAAGGCCTTCAACGAATGGCAAGATTTTCTATAAGCAGAATAATATCTAGTCACTGTCAGAACTATATAAAATCTTTATTGTGTAATTAATAAAAATCATTACAAGCAAATGGTATATAAAATGCATTGGTTTTTTACAAATAAGTTTAAAAGTGACTAAAATAACAGAGCTAATTTAACAAATCATCAAATTCAGAGTAGTACATTACGGAGATTGAGGTGTTTAGCAATAGCATGCCATTCTGGATAATTGAAATCACTTAAACACATCACTAAAATGACATTTCGTTCTGCAACTTACAGATCCTAGACTTAGGATTCCATTTCATTGTCAAAACGGGCTTCTGTATAAACAGGTGAAAACGTCCAAGCATTCTATCTTACTTCGTTTAACTGCAGCTATTCTATATTTAGAATGTCATTGGGCTTCTTCTTCAAACTGAACTACTTTTGTTAAAGTCATATTTCACAGATAATACGATTTTGGACTCTGTGCTTCTTCTCAAAACTTAGCTAAATTTGCTATAGTCATATTTCACGAGACATAAAATTCAAAACAATTTGGTGCAACAGATATTGAGATTTGGGAAACTATAAGGTGACTCAGTGCTTGCTTCTTCATAAAAAACTCGATTTCTCAATACTGACATTCTGTTTCAACATTTATAGTGCATTCCGTGTCAACATTTTAATCAGTAATTTGGTACATATATTCGCCAGGCTAACTTGCATTTATTGGTATCACATTTTGTATGTCAGCTAAGACTGTGAGCTAACACTAATAGGATAATTTGGTTAAATAAGTGCAACCATGAGAAGTAGAGTAATAGGATTTATTTAAATGCAACTAGATCAATAGAGTGCAAACGTCCTTTTAATTGTAATAGTATTTTTATTAAAATTATAAAATATAAAATCATCTGTCAAGTCAAATGGGTCAAATAATTAAAGGTAGTAATCATTGTGGGTCTTCTAGGGTAATAGATAAATAAAGGGTTTCTAAACTGAGACCCTTTTCTACCCTCCGCTTTCGGTAGTTGGAGATTTAAAAAAAAATATTACCATGCTTGGGTCTCACAACTCCATCAGATTTTACACATAAATGTACAGGTAAGTAATCCTGATTGCAGGTAAAAACTGCTTACCATTCCTATCCAGATGACATTTCGTAGACTAAGGGGTCGATTCCGATCTCAGCCGGAAGCGCACCGAATACGGTCGTCCGGAAAAATACGAGCCCAACGCGTTTTCCCGACCGATTCGAACAGTCGTCCCGAGCGAGCAAGTGCGCTGCGCATTACTGCTAAAATTCGAGCGAGCCGTACGTACCCATTCCATCTCCAGTTCCCCGACCGAGCTGGATCCGGAAGCGCCGATTCGAGTCGCACGGAAGTAAATACACAGCACCTTCCGGCCGGACAAGTACGATGCGCAATCCATACGCGCCCGAACTGGTCGCTACGTCCGGCACGTCAGAGCATCCGGGAAAGCCGCACATAAGCTCCGATTCGCGCCACAAGACGATCCACGGCTACGAGGCGAACAAGCCAGCTACGAGTGCGAGTCGAAGCCACGAGAAACCCGAGCGAGACGAACCAACCATGAATCCCATCGCGCAGGTCCTATCAATACTCTACATCTATTACCGGAACCGGTACGGACGCGTACGGCGCAGACGGTAAGTCAAACACCCACTACACAAACAAACGACACGTACCCAACATATGTCACACACACATAGGGATGCAGAAATGACGCACACTAGCAACATCAGAACCATAGGGGCGGGATGGCTATCACCAATGCCATACACACCCATAGGGGCCTGGATGCCTACCACTACCCAATTCACATAAAGTACTCCCCTATTGCCTTATACATACAGTCTTAGATGGAACCTGATTGAATAACCATTGACCCTCGCTGAAGACGACAGTTTACACCACCGGGTGGTGGGCAAGGAAGCAAGTCCTTCTTATTTTATATACCCTCACACACCCTAGTGGTGTCATGCTTCATCATCGGGTCGCCCTGACGCCTAAAAGTCAGGGTGGGCTCAACCAATCTTTCAGGGAGCTCTTAATGATATGTTTTTGGCCAGGGGGAATAAAGATTTAAAAATCTCAGAAAGATCCCAGTGTCCCTTTATTCTTGGATCTCGCTGAAATATTAAAAATAAAGCTAAAATTAGGGTCTTCGGGATATTATGGTCCTAGGACCTAATGCCAACATGTTTCAATCCTATATGGCCCCTTACGGGTGCTGGACTTTCATCAGGGCGATAATCTAGCACCCCCTGGAAAATAATAATAAAAAGAGACGACAAGAGTAAGAGAATTTCCCTACCCTGTTTATGAAGGGCAGATAGCTGCTCCTTCTACCGTTAGTCAGTGTAATTTATACAAAGTTGATTGTTCCATCCCATCTAGGGTGGAGTAATGTTCCCGTCGGAGAGAGCCGACGGGACCCACACCGACTAGGTGAACTACGGGGCAGGACCTCTGAAGGCTGTGCGACTACGGGGCTACCCCTTATCCGTGAGGCCCGGCGTGAAACATTACTCCACCCTAGATGGGATGGAACAATCAACTTTGTATAAATTACACTGACTAACGGTAGAAGGAGCAGCTATCTGCCCTTCATAAACAGGGTAGGGAAATTCTCTTACTCTTGTCGTCTCTTTTTATTATTATTTTCAGAGGGTGCTAGATTATCGCCCTGATGAAAGTCCAGCACCCGTAAGGGGCCATATAGGATTGAAACATGTTGGCATTAGAGTGCTAGGACCATAATATCCCGAAGACCTAATTTTAGCTTTATTTTTAATATTTCAGCGAGATCCAAGAATAAAGGGACACTGGGATCTTTCTGAGATTTTTAAATCTTTATTCCCCTGGCCAAAAACATATCATTAAGAGCTCCCTGAAAGATTGGTTGAGCCCACCCTGACTTTTAGGCATCAGGGCGACCGATGAAGCATGACACCACTAGGGTGTGTGAGGGTATATAAAATAAGAAGGACTTGCTTCCTTGCCCACCACCCGGTGGTGTAAACTGTCGTCTTCAGCGAGGGTCAATGGTTATTCGATCAGGTTCCATCTAAGACTGTATGTATAAGGCAATAGGGGAGTACTTTATGTGAATTGAGTGTTCTAACACGGAGGATGTACTCTCTCTAAATTTTCCTCTTGACCCCTTAAAGTAACATCTGTTACTATTGTGTATTGTGCCTACCACTACCACCACCCCTACTCATGGGGGGCTGGATGCCTACCACTACCACCACCCCTACTCATGGGGGGCTGGATGCCTACCACTACCACCACCCCTACTCATGGGGGGCTGGATGCCTACCACCACCACCACCCCTACTCAGGGGGGGCTGGATGCCTGTCACTACCACCACCCCTACTCATGGGGGGCTGGATGCCTGTCACTACCACCACCCCTACTCAGGGGGGGCTGGATGCCTGACACTACTACCATCCCCACTCATAGGGGAATTGATGCCTACCACTACCACCACCCCTACTCATGGGGGCCTGGATGCCTACCACCACCCCTACTCAGGGGGGGCTGGATGCCTGTCACTACCACCACCCCTACTCATGGGGGGCTGGATGCCTACCACCACCCCTACTCATGGGGGGCTGGATGCCTACCACTACCACCACCCCTACTCAGGGGGGGCTGGATGCCTACCACTACCACCACCCCTACTCATGGGGGCCTGAATGCCTACCACTACCACCACCCCTACACAGGGGGGGCTGGATGCATGTCACTACCACCACCCCTACTCAGGGGGGCTGGATGCCTGTCACTACCACCACCCCTACTCATGGGGTGCTGGATGCCTGTCACTACTACCATCCCCACTCATAGGGGAATTGATGCCTCCCACTACCACCACCCCTACTCATGGGGGCTGGATGCCTACCACTACCACCACCCCTACTCAGGGGGCCTGGATGCCTACCACAACCACCACCCCTACTCATGGGGGGCTGGATGCCTGTCACAACTACCATCCCCACTCATAGGACGGGTAATGCATGACACAACCAGCATACTCCAACATAAGGAATGTCAGCAAAAGACATCCCCCCAACATCATGACAAGAGTGTGCAGACTGTGTCAAATGCCTACAACACTGAACATGACATTGAACATACAATGTGACCCCCTATCACATGTGTCACACAAAAATGTGTGTGGCCGTCACAATGCAAGCAGACCATGACCACTGTGGGAATGGGGTCTAAACCCCCATCATCACAGTGACCAAAAGGTAAGTGTGGGTCCATAGCTGAAGCACATTTTGAACATTGTGGCAATGGGGTCTAAACCCCATCATCACAGTGACCAAAAGGTAAGTGTGGGTTCCATAGCTGAAGCACATTTTGAACATTGTGGCAATGGGGTCCAAACCCCCATCATCACAGTGACCAAAAGGTAAGTGTGGGGTCCATAGCTGAAGCACATTTTGAACATTGTGGCAATGGGGTCCAAACCCCCATCATCACAGTGACCAAAAGGTAAGTGTGGGGTCCATAGCTGAAGCACATTTTGAACATTGTGGCAATGGGGTCCAAACCCCCATCATCACAGTGACCAAAAGGTAAGTGTTGTCATGGAAAAAGCTGCAACTGCCAAACAGCATGGATGATTCCTGGTCACAGAACAACAAACACATCAGTGGCAAAGTAGTGGTTGTGTCCCATAGCAACATAGATTGGGTGAGGCAAACAGTGCAGTGCAAATAAAACATACCTTTGGCCATGTGCAGACAAACATCACCCATGGGGACTGACATCGTCTCCATTTATCAATTACACAATGCCAGAAGTGACCATCATAATGCAGACCCACATATCTGCACTAATGGACACACAAATGTAGATATCCTGGGGAGATTGTAGATGTGAGGTGAACAAATACCATACCATGGCAGCAATGGGACATACGAACCATGATTATTGTGCTGACTGATGACCTAGGAGTCCCAGGGACAGCATGGGAAATCCTCCAAACAACATACAGGCAATGGCACACCAAAGATATGCCAATGCAGTGGTGCAGATGCACAAACACAAACAGGCAGCCTCACACTGCATATCAAACACAACAGGTGATGGGGGGGTGCCAGTGTCCCCAGGCAACCACACAACACATGAGGAGGCCTGAATTCCAATTACACAGATGTAACTCATGGATCAGATTACCCTATGTGGGCAATCAGGCATTGTTAGATGAGAGGGAGCCCAAATTACACATGTCACACAAGCTTGTAGGAACAGCAACTAACACAGCAAGAGACAGACCCACCACAGCACTACCCCAGGGACCCCACATTGTGGTGACACTAGCCTGCATGATAATCCCACTTTGATGACAAAGGTAGATGTCGTTCACACTGTGAACCACAGCCATGTGTCCTCAGCAACAAACTACCATCACACCTACACAAGCACAAATCAATCAGCACGGCCTGTCAGCCAAGGCCAATATGGAGGTAGGGGTCTAGCCGTGCAACAACTCACATTTGCACACACTCAACACCACACACCTTGATCTCCACCAATGTGCAGCAGTGAAGCTCACATGGACAGGTGACATTGCACATGCACCCATGACAATCCCAGGGGTGGTTGTGGGAACTAAGGTGCAGAAACCCATCACACCTGGCCAGTCAACAAGACTCGTGAATGTCTGACACACTGCACAGTACGCCGTACATGGGCATGATGTGAACTCCACCCCAATCAATGGGATCCCGGCCACAGTCACACACCAATGAAGAAGCCAAGGTCACCCACAAAGAACACACGTAGACAACTTCCAACATTGCAGCTCTGACCCTGAGGAGTGGCAGCAGTCACACACACAACGTGTCACAATCACTGAAAGCTACCACAAACTGTAAATTACATGACTTGTGTAACCAACAAGTGCCAAGGGGAATCCTGACTGTGTCTCATCTGCGTTTGCCCACATCCCCAGCCCTGACAACAAAGACAACTAGGGATGACAACCTGATGAACATTAGTTTGCCATGCACCCACATCACGGAGAAACCAGGTACAAGATGCTGGATGAACACAGGACAACTAAGCAAGCATCACAAACAGGAACATCCGTAGGGACACAGCCAGTGTAGGAAAAGGGAAGGGAACACACACAGACATGCTTACACAACACACAACACGGGCCCAGGCAATGTCACGGGATTACACACTGCCATGAGGGCACTCCACTCCTGTGGAAGGTCCGCTGTGCCAAACCTTGTCTGTGCACCACTCAAACATGTCAGCAAAACACTCGGTCAGTGAGTCAACAATCACAACACACTGAAGGCTCTGCTCACATCAGCTTGGGTACGGGAGTGTCACGTCAGTCATCTGCATATACCCAAAACACGTGTTAAGCAAGTTGCACTGTATACCCAGATGAGTCCTTCAACATTGATGTGCTAAACTGTATGTCCAGTGGAGATGGGCACACAGTCAGGGAAATAGAAACATTGAACAGTGGTAAGCCCACCAGATGTGCATCAGTGTAAGCCACAGATGTCAATTTACAAATGCAAAACGTACATCCCTGTGTCAAATGCAGAACATTACACCCTCAGACTGCAGCAAAGGATGCTATGGATCCAGACTAGATTAGGACACATATCCCATGGACCACATGGAGTCCATCACAGCAACACTTCATTTACCTGATCTGAACACTATTACAACAGCAAATGCATGATGATACTCATCTACATCATGTACATCAAAAGAAAAACCACTAGTAAACAAAAAGAGGCTTTATTCAGCAAATGTTGAAAAATATTTGAAGTCCAAAAGAAACTAAGGCCAATGGCCAGTCCACATACACAGTCCGAACAGGGTGATATGTGACAACTTGTCACCCATTGCTTGCCTGCACTGGTACGGACAGGGGACATCCCCCTCGGAGGGGCATACAAGGGGCAGGCCAGGCACCACAGGGACAGGATCAGGGGATGCCAGAAGGAGGCAGTGAAGGGGTGGTGGGTGCAGGAGTGTCACCGGCAACTGCAGTGGAGGTGTCTGACTCAGTGGGGGCCGGCACCACTGTAGGGCACAAGTCAGATGGTGTGGGTGCTGGCACCACTGCAGTGGGCTGGTCAGATGGAGTGGACTGGGTCCCCACTGCAGTGCCCAAGTCAGACAGGGTGGTTGTGGACTCCACTGCAGTGCATAACTCCAAGGGAGTGGAAGGGGGGGGCAGATGAGGTGGGCAGGACAGAGGGGGGGGACCCGGTCTCCACACCAGTGGCACAAACAGGCCGAGCGTCTGGCTTGGGGGTGGAAGAGCAAGTGGTAGGGGGGAGGGCCTAAGCATTTTGGGGATGCGGTATGGGTGTGTGGGGGAACCTGGGGCAGGGTGTGGCGGGGGAACCTGTGGAGTGGTGGCCTGGGGGATGGAGGAGAGAGACTGTGTGGTGGAGCTGCGTGGTGGTGGTGGTGGGGTCTTGCCCTTCCTGGTCCAGGGGGACTTCCGAATGGGGTCCTCAGTCTGCCTGTGCCTGGGGGAGGGTGTCCGGGTGTGAGGGGCACTCCCCTCTGTGTGTGGTGGTCGCCTCTTCCGCCTGTGCGTTGGGTCAGATGGATCTGTGGGGAAGAGGCCAAGCTCACAGAGGAAGAGCTTCTGGGAGGGGGGTTGCAGGTGAGGCAAGGGAAGGGGTTTTGGAGGGAGAGGTATCTGAGGACTGCGCAGTGCTCGTGGATGCGTGTGTGTGTTCCTGGGCCCCATCCCCTGTGAGTGAGGTATCAGTCCCCTGACTGTGCGTGCGTGTGCATCTGGATTTTGGCGTGTGTGTCTGTGTGCTGCTTGTGTCTGTGCTGGTGGGTGCCTGTGCCGGTGTGTGTGTGCTTGGGACAGGCAGGGTGCTGGGGATTGTGGATGGGGCAGAGGTAGGAGGGGTGAGGGACTGTTGCAGGAGGGACACTGCTGCCGTCAGTGAGGAGGCCATGGACTGATGGTCCGATGTAGGGCAGACATGCCAGATGACATGCCCTCCATGAATGACACCAGTTGTGTCAACAGACCCGTGTGTGCATGGAGGACACTCAGCACTGATGTCTGCCCTACATGGATCTGTTTAAGCAAGTCCACAGACTCCACACTCAGGGCAGCAGGGGAGACAGAGGCAGGGGGTGCGGTGCCTGGCATGAAGGAGACACGCTCCCCTACACGGGAGCCTCCACGGACATGTGGGATGGGAGCAGATGGGAGGGTGGAGATGGTGGTGGTGGCAGGGGCAGACTTGCTTGATTTTGTCTCTGGTCTGCTGACACCCGCCTCCACAAGGGAGTCCTCACTGGAAGTGCTGTGGTCCTCAGCCGAGGTGGTCGTAGCTGAGGTCTCCTCAGTGGGGCTCCCCTCACCCTCCGTGCCACTGGGTCCCTCGGTCTCCCCTGCAGTGGACCCAGTCTGGCTCTGCCGCTCCTCCTGGTCCATGGAGCTGTCTCCTCCTGTGGCCGTGGATGTATCTGCAAAGAATCAGGATAAACAGAGCAACATTAGTCACCTGTACTGACCACACACGCCACAGTAAGTACAGCACATCACAGAGCAAGCCCTGCCATCATTTGCTAGACATTGCAATAAGTGCTGACACTGATTTGAAGAAGCCCATTGTCTGCCTGACAGTCATTCATGCCACACATATCCTACCTGTCCATGCACCCATCTGTCTGGTGCCTGTTGTATGCGACTAATCATATGTGCACACATGCACCACATACACAGTTGTTGGACATCCAAGAGAACATGTGGAAATGTGTCACTCCAAACACATGCCATCTCCTGCCACTGACTCAGTACATGTGTCAGGAAAAGTGACGGGCAGAGTCCCTGTCGATATGCGGGTTTTGCTTCCATCACCAGACACAATGATGTCCTCATGTCCTGATAGACAATGCGACAATGGTGTGCTTGCAGGACATATCACACTACTGCTGGATCACCCTTTGCGAGTTGAATGTCATGGCACAGGCCTGTCTGGCAAGTCAGTCATAACTGTCTCCTGTCACAGGTGCAGTGCATACACACAACACCAGTCTACACTGTGTCACAATCATGGACGTTTTGGGTATGCAAGCCCTGTAGCTGACAGGTGCACATGTGCACCCCTGGCCACCCACATCATGAGGACTAAGATGATCCCACGTCAATCAAATGAGACATTTGAGTGACTGCAAACACAAATCCATACACATGGGCACTTCACCGTCTGATGAGAATGAACCAAAGCTGCCTGCACCTCAATGTTTCATACACCTTTGTGCACAGTCAAGGGATCAGAGACCTATGCATTAACCAATGTGCAGATCCTATAGTCACAACTCAGATGGCTGGCCACCCCAAATTGTTAAACACTCCAGGAGTCAAAAAGCAAGGCCACACCACGGTGACACAGAGGCAGACACCTGAGTGCACTCTTCACAATGCCCAATATGTATGCTGACACACGGGAGTGGGAGAACAGAGTGCCTTCGATGTACGGAGTAGGCATTACAGTCCTGGTCCATGTGCAACATGGTATTACCCTGAACACTAGGCAGGTGGCTATGCATGTGTCACACACATGATGTACATACTTCTGAGGCTCCCCCTTGGTCTCTGCTGCAGCATGGGTGTGTGGCACATACCCCAGACATGTGGTGAGTCAGAGCAGCAATTGGAACACATTGTGAAGCCATACCCAGAGTACATGTCAGATCACAGGCATTGTGTGAGCAATTGTACCACCCATGCAGCCCACAACAAAGTTCCTGTAACTGATGCTGTCCCCAACTTGAACCACAGGTAACTGCAAGTACACAGTACCCAAGTGACCTAAGTCACAGACTGTAAGGGCCACACCTGTGTATCAGATGAGGAGGGGGCATGACACAAGTGAGGGACATGAGTCCAGGACGACAAGACAGTTGTACTGTGGAAGTGGAACCAGGCTAAAGGAGTGCATAGAGCATGTTAGTCATAGTACACAGAAAAGGCTAGCACTTACCCCCTCCTTGCTGCTGTCTGGCCTTCAGCTGCCCATCCAGGTCAGGGAAGACCACCGCCAGAATCCGGAGCATGTGGGGGTCAGGGTCCGGTGTCCGCCCCTCCTGCGAGGAGGCGACAGCTTCAGCTGGACCCTTGCGATCCTCCGGGTCCAGCCACGAAGGTCCTGCCACCTCTTCTGGCAGTTGCGGATCCTGCGCCTGTAGACCCCCACAGATCTTACTGCCCGGACGATGGTCAGCCAGATGTCCTGCTTCTGGTGGGCATCAACCTGTGAGGATGACAAAGTGAAAAGGCCATTACTACACATGCAACATATCCGTGCATCACACAGTTGGATATACATGTCTCAATCACAGGGGCATATGATGTACACAGGTAGTGCAACTATGGCTATGAACAGTTGTCCAGCAGTTACTAAATGGTATCATTGCCTGGGAAGTAAAACCTTGTTGGAATGCACTGTTACTGCACTATACCTGTTCAGTGCATGTAACTACACACTTTGGGGGTGCCAACTATTCAGTGAGCATGCTAGCCACTGGTGTGCACACTGTAAGTCTTGCTAGTCAGACAACATGCACAATTAGTAAGGCAGTGGACAGCACACTCACCTGCTCCCCTGGTTTCCCATACAGCTTGCTGTACTGTGGAAGGAGGCTGTCCAGCAGGGCCTGGTTCTCCTCAGTGCTGAAGGCTGGGGCTCTCTCCACAGTACGTGCCATTGCAGTAGCCAGAGGATGCAGAGACAGCAGCAGTGGTGGTGGCAGATGTCGTCCTGGAGCATGTAGTGCAGGCAAGTGAGCTCTCAGGGGAACAGCCAGCATTATATGTGTGCTGCAGAGGCAGATACTGTCCCATGTGTCCAAAGTGATAGGTCCAAGTCGTTTGCATCTTCTGAATCTGGCCAATCCATGGAATTGCACCACTTATACACGCCCACAGCATCCTTCAAAAGTTCAACTTCATGACACCCATGAATTTGCAACATTGTTGTGGGTGGCCAACTGAATTCACTGCATCCGGCTCGTAAAAGCTTCGAAAACGCGTCCGTTACCATGTCAGTCCATGGCCAATGCTGTACAACGCGTATTTCGGAAAACGACACGCATCCGTCCACATCATATGCAATGGCCAATGCGTGCGCACCGAACGGTCCATTGCTGTACAACGCGTATTTCGGAAAACGACACGCATCCGTCCACATCATATGCAATGGCCAATGCGTGCGCACCGATCGGTCCATTGCTGTACAACGCGTATTTCGGAAAACGACACGCATCCGTCTACATCATATGCAATGGCCAATGCGTGCGCACCGATCGGTCCATTGATGTACAACGCGTATTTCGGAAAACGGCACGCATCCGTCCACATCATATGCAATGGCCAATGCGTGCGCACCGATCGGTCCATTGCTGTACAACGCTATTTCGGAAAACGACACGCATCCGTCCACATCATATGCAATGGCCAATGCGTGCGCACCGATCTGTCCATTGCTGTACAACGCGTATTTCGGAAAACTACACGCATCCGTCCACATCATATGCAATGGCCAATGCGTGCGCACCGATCGGTCCATTGCTGTACAACGCGTATTTCGGAAAACGACACGCATCCGTCCACATCATATGCAATGGCCAATGCGTGCGCACCGATCGGTCCATTGCTGTACAACGCGTATTTCGGAAAACGACACGCATCCGTCCACATCATATGCAATGGCCAATGCGTGCGCACCGATCGGTCCATTGCTGTACAACGCGTATTTTGGAAAACGACACGCATCCGTCCACATCATATGCAATGGCCAATGCGTGCACACGCATCGGTCCATTGCTGTACAACGCGTCCCTGTACAAGTCACTCGCATATGTCACCATGGTTGTCACTGGTGAACGTATGCCAGCCACAATCACTTCCCAGGGACTCAGGGGCACACCTACAACACCACAGCCTGTCCACACTGTATCCTAAGGCATGTAAGGCTGCATTACCTGTGTGTGTATGGGGGTCAACATGTGGTTTGTTGGGTGGCACTTGGGGGCAGCCACTCCCAGGCTGTGCACGTGTTCATGGGGACAGAATCCTTTGTGTGTTGTGCACATGACCACTGTGATGTGCAACTATTCAGTTCAGAGCATGTGGCATGGTCACATCTCCAGGTTGTGTATGTGTATGTTATGTCACATACACCCTGAGTCCCATGTGGGATGGTATGTACGTCACAGGGTGACCCATTGCCACAATTGTGATGGCCCTCCACAGTCTGTGTGCATGTTGTGTTTCAGATGTCTCGGATTCCATGTGCACAATGGGAGACAGTCTCCACATCCACGTTGTTTGTGCATCGACTTTGATGTTGTGCGTGTGTGTGTCACAGACGTCCATGTCTGTCCTGCAGAGGCAACAGGGGCCACTACCTGTGGGAGTCATGGTTGTTTTGCTGGCGTGTACATGATACGCCATGTCATGCCAGTGTCCATGTGGCAATACAGGGTCCCTGGGAATCTACCTGTCAAAGAGCTGTGATGCCTGGGGCACATCTGTCCTCACTTGTCACTGTGGTGTGTGTTTGGAACGTGACAGCAGTACATGGGTACTGTGACACAGCCAAATGATTTCCCATAGCACAACCTGGAACTTGTTGTCAACACATGTTGAACTGAGATGTTAGATGTTGGCCATGTAGGTGCCATATATGTCCATGCAGAACGGCACACACATCAAGTACTTGTGTCTCATAATGATGTATCATGTGATATTGAGTATGGTCAATGCCACATATGTGGGGTGACTGACAATCTTTCTTTGTTCACCTATGCACTGCAGGGCACCAGCTGTCCATAGACCATTCCCTGACCTTGCAACCATGGTTGAATGTGACTGCATCCGACGGTACCGCTTCAACAGGCCGCTTATTGAGGAATTGGCGGTGCAGTTGGCCCCACATTTGCAAACTGGCCGGCCATACCCTGCAGCGCTGACCCCCAAGGTGAAGGTGATGGCAGCCCTACACTTCTTTGCCACCGGTACCTTTCAACACACTGTGGCGTCTGCTGGTGGGATGTCACAGACCATGTTCAGCCGTGTGCTACGCGATGTTTTGGAGGCGATGATGAGATACTTGAACCAGTACATCTATTTCCCTAAACGTCAACAACTCACTGACGTCAAGAGTGACTTCTATGCCCTGGGGAGGATGCCACATGTCATCGGCTCCATTGATGGGACACATGTGGCTTTGGTACCACCACAGGCACATGAGCAGGCATACAGGAACAATCAATCAATCAATCAATCACGGCATTTATAGAGCGCGCTACTCACCCGGGAGGGTCTCAAGGCGCTGGGGGAGGGGGAAACATTACCATTCTATCAATGCCCTGGTGGTATGTCTTGCAGATATGAGCATCTCACATGTGTGTGCACGTTTCCCCGGTTCTGCACACGATGCCTACGTAATGAGGAGTAGTCGCATCCCGAGGATGATGTCACAGATGCAGAACCAGCGTGCCTGGCTTGTCGGTATGTGCTGACTTTGTACCATTGTGTGTGTTCTGCAATGTTGTATTCCACCCTCTTTTCCAACTCAGCTAATGTGCAATTGTCTGTATGTAGGTGACTCCGGATACCCCAACATGCCGTGGTTGCTGACACCCCTCAGGAACCCTGTGACACCAGCCCAGATGCGCTACAATGAGGCACATGGTCGGACCAGGAGAGTGATCGAGCGGACATTTGGTCTCCTGAAGAGCCGCTTTCGCTGCCTGGACAAGACAGGAGGGGCCCTCCCATATGCCCCTGCAAAGGTGTGCAAGATTTTCATCGTCTGCTGCATGCTACACAACCTGGCAGTGCGGAAGGAGTTGCCTCTCATCCTGGATGACGATGACCAACATCCGCCACCTGTGGAGGATCCTGGCCTGGGCCACGATGCCAGTGATGATGATGATGATGAGGGGGATGTCCGCACACAGCTCATCACCAACTTCTTCAGCTGAATGTGAGTATACAGAGTTGGTATGTCAATGATTTGAGTTTGCATGATATGTGTTGGTGGTGCTCTGTTGCTGTTTGAGTGTGGCCATGTGCTACTTGACTGTATGCGTGCAGCGATGTGTCCTTACAGGTAGTCTGTACTCCCCAACAGTGTTGACATGCTAACTTGGTTTTGTGTAGGTATCTTGTGACATGTATTGGGCATGAGTATTGCAGTTCTGTCCTGTTCTTCATTGCTTTTGACTGTGTGTCATGTCTGTCCTTGACAGGGTACTTTCAGAGTTGTTTGGTCAACTCGGATCCCCCCACACCATGATTCAACTTCGAGGGTGGAAGCAGTCGTTTCCCTGCAGGTGATGTGCCACACACCCCTGGACTTTATTTCCTCTACACTTGGTGACTGTGTGGCCACTGCCACGTGGGATTACCTTGCATCTGTAGTGGAAACAACATGTTGCAAATGTGTAATAAACCTATGCTTCACTTTGGGATGTGCGTTGTCTGTGGTCACACATCTGACTGACATTTGCTTACTTCACTTGTGGGCTAGTTAACACAGACTCTGAATAGGTGTGGTGTCTGTGCATTCCACTGTATTTCCTGGCAACATCAGTGTAGGCGATGAGTCAGATGGCCCTGGTGTGTATGTGTTGTGTAGCCCTAGTGGTGTGTCTCCCTCATATGTGTCACGTCACCATGACTCACATGACGGTGTTGAACTTACTGTAGCAGTTAGCATACACAGTGTCATTTAGCAGATCATCATCTCCATGACAAAAACAACGTTGGAATCACAACAGAGGCAAGTATAGTGTATTAGTGAGTTTATTTACATACATGTGTGAGGATAGTGCACAGGATGGTGGGTGCTGTACATTGGGATTGGAATCCAAAGTTCCCAGATGAGTTGGAAGTGTTGGTAGCAGAAATGTCCTGAGTAAAGTCCACAGTCATCTGATACATTGGTCCAACTTGAACTCCCCATGTCATGTGGGAGAGTTGGGTTGCATTCGACAGGGTGAACAGTTTGCACACAAAGGGGAATTTCCAGAACAGGTGATGGGTTCCTGGGGGATGTACATGGCCATCGGCCTCTCAGTTTTCCTTCCTCGGACGACCCCTCTTCTTTCGGGGGGCCCTCACGTGCAGGCCGCTGCGGTGCAGAGGAATCTCCACCAGAGTCATCCTCCCTCCCTGTGGCAGTTGCAGTTGTTGCGGCACCAGATGTTGTGGGCACACAGGGAGGTGTGGCCATGTTGGTGCTAATCTGGCGGAGGCATGTCAATATGTCCCTCTGCACCGCTGTCAGTTCTTCCAATGTGTTACCACTTGGACTCCATGCGAGACATGTGTGTCTCCACACGGGACATGTGGGAGTCCAAGCGGGCATGATGGGCAGCCTGCTGCTGTTGAATGTCCTTGAGGAGCCCCACTACCTGGCTGACCTCTCCGGTGCTATTCTGGTACGCATCAGCAATGCGTATCAGTTGTGGGTCATCATGCAGTCCAGACCCCTCTGCAAACAGCGACCTCTGCCTACCACCCCTCCCACCACCCCTGGCCACACGTGCGGGACCTGCGGTGGCACGCACAGGTGAGCCTAGGCCCCCTTCGGGGTTGGTACTGGGGTTGTTGTCCGTTGCTTCACGGTGGGCCGGGGTCCCTGTGCTGTTGTCATTGAGTGTCCTTGGTCTGTCCGTGTCGGCGGGGGTGGTCTGTGTGTTGGCAGATGTTGGAGGAGTGGGTGCAGGGGGTGCAGATGGTGGTCCTGCTGGTGCTGCATGATGACTCACACCGGAGGGGCCAGGTAGGTCTTCGCCATCCGAGGAGGGCAGAGGCTGTTCCACACCAGAGAGCTCAGGGTCCCCCAGAGCCTGGGACAGGGACTCCTCATCATCTGCTGCTGTGTCCCCATCATCACCTGTTTTTGGAAGAGACACACAATGTATGTTATGTTTCTACAGGCATCAATGGTTCAAACACCTGACAGTTGTGACTGTACCTCTGGATGCGGGCCTGTACATTGCATTGTCCTAAGTTGTCACAGTCAGAGGTTGATATTGGTGTACCACATTGTCCTGCCAACCTCAAGCATTTCAATGTGAATGTTGAGGTTTGTGCATGACCAGCATTGGTGGTATTTGGTTGACATCCGGCCCTCCTTCTCCCCCCAGCCCAGTTATCCCACCATGAAGCATGCCACCCTTGCAGTGGGTGCAGGTTAACTCCCAGGATGTCAGTCAGTGGTGTCCTGCTGTTGGTTGGTGCCCAGTTCCCAGCAGGGCCTGGTACTCCCCACAACAGAGCACCATTGTCAGACATCTTTGAAGTGGCTTTTCACTCCCTGTGAGGTGTGCATGCTTCAGTGTGAGCTTGCTGGGCCATGTGGGTGGGGGATGTTGAGCTGTGACTACCACTCCCATCATGCTATTGCCTACACTCCCCTTCCCAGCATGCCCATACTTCCTTCCTTTTGAGTGGACTTCACTGTGTGTGAGTGTGACAGCAATGGCAAGATGGCTGACAGTGTGGTCCTGTTGATTGTTGGTGCCCAGTTCCCAGCAGGGCCTTGTGCTCCCCACAGCTGAGGCCAGTGTCAGACATCTTAGAAGTGGCTTTTCACTCCCTGTGAGGTGTGCATGCTTCAGTGTGAGCTTGCTGGGCCATGAGGGTGGGGGATGTTGATCTGTGACTACCACTCCCATCATGCTATTGCCTACACCCCCCTTCCCAGCATGCCCATACTTCCTTCCTTTTGAGTGGACTTCACTGTGTGTGAGTGTGACAGCAATGGCAAGATGGCTGATAGTGTGGTCCTGTTGTTTGTTGGTGCCCAGTTCCCAGCAGGGCCTTGTGCTCCCCACAGCTGAGGCCAGTGTCAGACATCTTAGAAGTGGCTTTTCACTCCCTGTGAGGTGTGCATGCTTCAGTGTGAGCTTGCTGGGCCATGTGGGTGGGGGATATTGAGCTGTGACTACCACTCCCATCATGCTATTGCCTACACCCCCCTTCCCAGCATGACCATACTTCCTTCCTTTTGACTCTGCTTCCCTGTGGGGTTGTGTGCCTGTGCTAACAGGATGGCTGACAGTGTTGTCCTGGCGTTTGTTTGGCTACAAGTCCCAAAAGTGTCCCTGTGCTTCACACAGCATAACCCAGGGTGGTGGTTCTTTGTGGGATATTTAATTAGAGTGTGAGGCAATGCATTCTCCCAGGTGAGTTGTGTGGAGTTTGTGTTAAGGGTGTGTGTGAGAAAAGCTGCTGGTAACTATGGTCAGTGCTGTCAGTCCTCCTTCCCACCCAGCCAGATATCCCACCATGGAACTTGCTTCCATTGCAGGGAGTGCAAGTTGGCTTTCAGGATGTCAGTCAGTGGTGTCCTGCTGTTGGTTGGTGCACAGTTCCCAGCAGGGCCTTGTGCTCCCCACAGCAGTACCCAGTGTCAGCCATCTTGTCAGTTCTTTTCCACTCCCTGTGATGTGAGCATGGTTCAGAGTGGTGTTGATGGGCCAATTGTGAGGGTGACCAATATCTGTGACTACAACTCCCATCATGCTATTGGCTACACTGACTTCACCAGCATACACAGAATTCCTTCCTTTCAGTGAGCTTCCCTGTGAGATGGTGTTCTAGTGGTGGCAAAATGTCTGACAGTGCTTGTTGGTTAGATTTGTGCCACTGCCTTGCTCTATTTGTTGTTAGGTTTGTACATGTCATGACACAGTTACATATCACTATGAGATGGCAGGTATTGTGTTTGTCTGACTAACATACACATCTTGGGATGATTATGTTTTGGTTACTGTGGCTTTGCTAACGGTGCATGGTTTCACTATCCCCTTGACAGTGATGTGTGTGTATTGTCACACAATATTGGGTATATTGGTTGTGTACTCACCAGGCTCTGGGATGTTTGATAGTCCATGTAAGCTCTCTGGTGGTAGGATGGCCCGCACCTTCTCCTCCCAGGGCCTGAGGTATACTGGTTTGGCAGGAGGGCCACTGCCGGTGCGATGACTCAAGGCGCAATCCTTCTTGAGTAGGGCCTTGACCCTCCTGCACACATCATACCACCTGTTCTGGATGTCTTCCTTTGTGCGCAAACATGGTGATTGTGCGTTCACCCTGTCGACGATCCTCTCCCACATCTTGGTTTTCTGCGACATGGGGGTCTGTTGGACCAATGTACCAAACAAGTGTGGCTCTACCCTGAGGATTTCATCTACCAGAACTTCCAATTCACTGTCTAGGAACTTTGGATTCTTCTTTGGGGGCATGGTGATGGGTGGTGGTGGGAATTGATGTCTGTGTGTGTGCAAGTGAGGGTGGGTGAGTGTAGGTTTTGCTGGGTGTATGTGAGGGTGCTATTTGGGAGGTGCTAATGGTGTGTGGCTTGTGTGATGGATGAGTTGTGGGTGTGTCTGTGGTTGCTGTCTGATGGTGTTCTGTGCTGGCAGGTCATTTGAATTTGCAAAGGATCATGGTAGGGATTTGTGGCCCTTATATGGGTGGAGTTGTGGGTGTGTCTTTGTTCCATGTTTTTTCCCCCTGTATTTATTGACTTTGTCATTGCTTGTTTGGCCCTTTTTTTGTATTTTTTCCTTTGTAGTTTTTAGGCATGTAGGAGACGTTCTTCTGACCGAGTAGGACGCTGCAGTTGGCTCGTGCGAGCTTCTCCGAGTCTTTCAAGCTGTGTTTCTGCTGTGTTTCATGTGCGGCGTACGCGTCGGTCGCGGAGTATTGGGTTGCTTCGGCTCCGTTTTGTATGCGTGTTGGTCGTTCGGCTTGAGCTCCGTGCGACTCGGTCTGGTTTTACACGCATTGCATCGTACTGCGCGTGTCGGAGTTCGCGGGTACGTTTCTGTCGGGTTCATTCCTGGTGCGTGTCGGTCGGTTCGATTCGCGTGGTTTTCCGGCCGGATAGCTGGTTTCCGTGCGGTTTGGTCGTTCGGCTTGTGTTCCGTACGAGTCGGTCGTGATTCACATGCATTGCATCGTACTATGCGGATCGGGCAGCGCCGGTACATGTCGGTCGGACTAAATTCCCGTACCGAGTCGGTCGGTACGTTTTCCGGCCTGAATCGGAATCGGCCCCTATGTTTAAAACATTTTCTGCTATGAGGATAAACTTAACAAATTGCAGATAGAATTCCCAGAAAGGCAAAATATAATCACTTGGCGACACGTTCTCACCCCATTTTCCTTAAAGATTGATTTTAACAATATTTGCCTCTCCTGTCGCAGTCGGGAGCAGATACATACAATATGTAGTGATGTTTCATTCAGAAGGCCACATAATCTACAACTGTGTGTTGAACAATTTTGTAGCCATCTTGGGGTTCCATCCTTTGTTGGATAACAGCCAAATCTTAGCATGAGAAATGTATCCTTATATAAGGTTTTAAATAAATAATTAGGTAAGGTTGATGCTCAATTTCATTATAAGAGTTGATGACCGACCAGGCATGCTTTTTTTGTCAGATCTCATCCTTATCTAATAGAGAGGATAAGAAATTCGCTGATTGGTTTAATATTTGTTTATTAAACCAATCGGCAAATTTCTCATGTCAGAACTGATTATTGAGACCTACAGGTATTATAAAAAGCTGGATATCGATACAGTTGCCTCAAGAGGCTTAATTTTTTCACCAGTATAAGTTTAGCATAACTTACATTCCTGGTTCCATCAACACCGTTGCTGACTATCTAGGCAGGATGTATATTAAAAGAGAAGAATCTCTTTAGAAAGAATGGATACTATCATCAAAGAATTTTATAAATGCATTCTCCGATATGAACTCTTTAATAACCTTGCTCAGCTTATGTGAATAAATAAGATCTGAATAAATAAGTTTGCATCAAAAGGAAGAAGGATGTTCAAAGAGTGTAAGGAATGATTTTTATTGATAAGACTTTTTTAACCCACCAAGACACTTAAAAGATTTATTCTGCAAGTTATGCATGATTCCTGTCAATCTAGCCATCGCTGTCGAAGATAACTGCAGATTTCATACTACATACGTCTTGATGGCCCTCCATTTATCAAGATGTTAAAGACTAAGGACCAGATTTACTTACTTTCCATTCACAAATAGTGGTTGCAAATTGTGCACCAACTTTTTGCTAATGGAATCTGGTGTTTGAAACGACCTCAGAAAGTTGAGAGAAAAAATATCTCCTGGCATTCAGTACTGGGGAATGTCGATCAGGGAGGCTATCCTCAGTCACTCTTGGGATACAGACAGGGGCAGGTGGCTTGCCTTTGGTGAGCACGGTGTGAAAATGCTGCAGAAGTCCCTATATAGCCCTCCACGAGCTGGCACATGACTGAGAAAACTGAGAGAACCAGGACTTTCAGAGGTAAGATCAAGCTTTCTCAGTGGTAATAATCTTTTACAAGTGAAATTAAGATGAATAAAACCCTACTATCCCCCACCATATGCCATTCGCCATGCTGACTTTTCAAGCAGCTGTATTTAATGTAAGATCTTCACCTACACACTATTTTGATATTCAGGATCTTTAGTGCAATTTTATTGTAGATATCTGAGTTTATAGCCCAGCAAAGGCATCTGAACATCATTTACCCTTCTAGTATAGTTTAAAGTCAATTAAAATGTAATGGCCATGGCACACAATAAGTTCAAATATCTAAAAAATAATAAGTGAAGCAAATCTGTTAAAGTTGATCCTTCAACACAGCCTTTATTGGCTTCTGATTTCAGTTGTGGCCACAGCTATTCATCAAAGCTTCTTATTCGATGTTCCATTCCAAGTAAGAGCAGGGATGTTCCATTGACACACAGCAGCAGCCGATACATGCTTTACTGCAGTCTTGCCCTATCAAGGCTTATTAGTAATTGAAGGGAGGCAATTTTACAAAATGCTTGTCAATTAATGATTCACAGTGTAGATATACACCTTGGTTAAATTATGTTACATGAGTGTGCTATCTACAGAAAATGTAATAGCCCTGTCATGGGGCTGTTTGGTTAATGGCAAAAGACTGAAACCTCCACCATTATAATTTTAATAGATTTGCATATTGACTTGTTTTTTATAATGGAACTTTGGCTATGGGGAAAACAATGGGACTGATATTGTCAACACAGTATGGGATGGATTTAAGATTCACCATTTTGACAGACATTCAGAGATGTGGAGGAATGAGTATTCTTAACTGCCAACCCCTCAAAGTTTCTTTGGTTCCTATTGCAAACACTCCACAAGCAGAAATTCTTGCATTTAATTTTGCTATTAATCTGAGCGTTCACAGTCACAGTACTGCTGGTGTACCATGCTCCAAAGTCTGCAATAAACTTTGTGCAGTTTATATCCCAGATTGCTCTGATGGCGTCTAAACTCTTGCTACTGGGTGATTTTTAACATCAAAGCAGATGACCCAAATACCCCAATCACTGATAGCCTTATTGATTCCTGCTCATTTTAGAATTTACTCTACTAATTGATTTTTCTATGCATCAGCCTGGATAATGTACAAATGTATTGTTCACCAACTACAACTTTGTAATGCAAATTAATAGTCAGGTACTAAGTTTGTCAGATCACCATCTGTTGGACCTGGCATCCTTGGCGTGAGTTTCCCCTGTATTTTTGCCTTTGCCTCCTGTGTTTAGGTCTCGCCTACGCAGCGCACATGCGCTGCATAGGAGAGACCTTTAGCCATCGGCACAGCTTTGGGGGCAAAAACGTGCACGCGTTGCATTGCTTGCAATGGCAACGCGTGCACGTCTGGCGATTCCCTTGCGGGAGCGCGCAGCGCCATATGGTGGCGCCATATGGTCACAATCATCGCGCCTTGCTGCACGCTCCCGCAAGGGAACCGCGCAGGCCCCCCTCCCCCTGCTGCCACGCGAGGCGCGCGCTTGTGCTGGTTATTTCCTGTCTTCGGAACACTGCACCGCTGCACTCAAGCTTTGGTTGTTTGAAGCTTGACCCAGGGGCATCGTGGTAGAAGGGGCGGCATGTGCCCACGTGAACTGTAGCTCATCGCAGCGCCTGCAAGATGCTGAACGTGCCCTCGCAGTCCTTTCCGGCCCCCAGCAGAGGGTGTCTGCTGGGGGCAGGAGTAGGTACAGTGCGATATAGTGTGCGCGCCCGCCTCAGCATTCACTGACAACTGCTTAGCACAGCTAGACTCTTGTCTCTGTTCCGAAACCTGTCTGCCAAAATCACCAGCCAGTTTCAACAGATCGCCACTGTGAGAACCTCGGAGGTATTTGTCTGTATCCAGTTATCAGGGAGCCGAGTCGTGCTCCTTTGCACCATGCTGGGGTTTAAAACTTTGTTGCTAGTCTCGATCGCAGAACGTAGCTGAAACCTGAAATGCCTTACACTCAGTTCCTGTACAATTGTATTTAAACGTGTGGTTACAGCCGATTGTTCCTGTGTTTGCGTCTTGCTTACGGAAGCCTGAAGTGCTTAGGAGTTGCAACATTGTTGCAGAGTAAGGAAGTTAGTGGCGGTTTCGTACCAATGTGTTTATTAAACATCAAAAAAGCCTCCAGACTGTCTTCCTCGCTCATGACAACCAACTAACAGACTTGTGTGTAATAGATCCCGTCTCTTAAAATAATTCCCTAGCTCCTGCTAAGGAGTAAATTTAGGTGGGTTGTGGGGCTATTGAAGCAGATGGTCTTACCTTGGTGTTCCTGCAGATTAAGTAGATTTAGATTAAGGGGTCGATTCCGATTCGGGCCGGAAATTTCTCCGACCGAGCCGGACCCGGAGAGATTTCCGACCGAATCGGACCCGTGCAGTCCGACCGAACGAGTACGATGCGTCCGTATGTTATCGGACTCGAGTCGGTCGGACTCCCATTGAAGTCAATGGGAGCCGGTCGTACAACGCGTGCGCGGGCTCCCATTGACTCGATGGGTGCGAGTCGGACAAGTGCGCCCCCTACAGCGGGTGCGCGGCGAGCGGTTCGCGCCGTACACGCACAGGTAGGGGGACCCATGGGTCCCCTGTGTGCGACTCGCGCGGCTACGCGCGTACAGGGGGTCCGACACGGACCCCCAAAGTACGGCTCCGACAGCTCTTACGAGCCGGACGGCGCGGCTCGGTCGGACTGCTCGCGGCGCGCATCGTACTTACCCGGCCGGAAACGTCTCCATTGCGCGGTGCGAGTCGAGTCCGAGCGGAGTCGGTCGGAGCGGTTCGAGCCGGGAGCGAGTCGGTCGGAGCGGTCGGGATGCCCGGACGAGTCGGTCGGCGATTTCGCATCGTACTCGCTCGGCCGGACCCGCGTACGGTTCGGTCGGGAAACAGGGCTCCGAATCGGATCCGGTAAAGCCGAATCCGATTCGGAGCCCTACCGGCCGAGATCGGAATCGGCCCCCAAGTATTTCTCTGCCCTGCAGTGTATTTAAGGCATAATTAACTCGATGTCTATTGGTGACCGGAGTACCATGTTTCTTTTGCACCCGCCTTCGGGCAGGGAGGGAGAGGGAGTCATCCTCAGGGCATGCTCAGATCTGTCATTAACCCCTTAGTGATCCTGAGGGCATGCTGAGATCCATCACCCATCCCGAAGTGAACCTCTGGGCATGCTCAGATCTGTCACTACTCCCTTAGTGATCCTCAGGGCATGCTCAGATCCGGCACCCATCCTGTAGTGATCCTCGGGACATGCTCAGATCTGTCACTACTCCCTTAGTGATCCTCAGGGCATGCTCAGATCCGGCACCCATCCTGTAGTGATCCTCGGGACATGCTCAGATCTGTCACTACTCCCTTAGTGATCCTCAGGGCATGCTCAGATCCGGCACCCATCACGTAGTGATCCTCGGGACATGCTCAGATCTATCACTAATCCCTTAGTGATCCTCGGGGCATGCTCAGATCCGGCACCCATCCTGTAGTGATCCTCGGGACATGCTCAGATCTGTCACTACTCCCTTAGTGATCCTCAGGGCATGCTCAGATCCGGCACCCATCACGTAGTGATCCTCGGGACATGCTCAGATCTATCACTAATCCCTTAGTGATCCTCGGGGCATGCTCAGATCCGGCACCCATCCTGTAGTGATCCTCGGGACATGCTCAGATCTGTCACTAATCCCTTAGTGATCCTCAGACCTGGCACCCATCCAGTAGTAATCCTTGGGACATGCTCAGATCTGTCACTAATCCCTTAGTGATCCTCAGGTCATGCTCAGGTCTGGCACACATCCCGTAGTGATCCTTGGGACATGCTCAGATCCATCACCCATCCTGTAGTGATCCTTGGGACATGCTCAGATCCATCACCCATCCTGTAGTGATCCTCAGGACATGCTCAGATCCGCCAAGGCCTGCTCAGATCCATCACTCATCCCTTAGTGAGCCTCAGGACAAGCTCTGAACCATCACTCATCCGTTAGTGAACCTCAGGACAAGCTCAGATCCATCACTCATCCCTTAGTGAGCCTCATGTTAAGCTCTGATCTGACACTCATCCCTTAGTGATCTTCAGAATAAGTACAGATATGTCACACATCATGCAGTGATACGCAGCACATGCTTAGATCCGTCACCCATCCTTTACAGAACCTCAGCGCATGCTCAGATCAGTCACTCATCATGTAGTGATCCTCAGGACCTGGTCAGATCTGTCACTCTTTCCTTAGTGATCCTCAGGACAAGCTCAGATCTGTCGCTCATCCCTTAATGATCCTCAGGGTATGCTCAGGCGTGCCACCCATCACTCAGTGATTCCCCCGGGATGAGTGAGAGACCCTCAGGAGAGTAAGGACTTAGAAGGGTGACAGGATACAGGGACTGTCAAATGACGCTGCTTACCTGCCCCTCCATACCTCCATTGAGGTTTTTCTTACAGTGACATTGTTTGTTAGGGTGTTGGTCTAAGTGTGCGCGGATATCCGCACGTGTGTTGCACGTTCTGCATGGTCAATGTGTGCATGGATGTTTATCTCTGTGCATGCACTATAGAAACGTCACACATTAGCATTGGCCGTGTTTGTTAGGCATTGGATCACAACCATAATGTCCCTCGACTGATGTTCTGTAAGTGTTTTCTTATGTTTTTCCCCATAATTACTGTTGTTTGTAGAATTAGGTTTTATAGCAGATTGTATCAGTTAGCTCTGAGTTTTGACCCGGGGCATGCATTGCGCGCGGTGCTTTGTGTGACATGCTTCTGTTTTGTTATCCTTTGACTCCAGCCTTTATTTGAAAGCTGCTAGTTTGAACAACTTCTACTAAATAGGTGACAAGGACCGCCATAAGACGCTAATCCTAACGTCAAACAACCAACATGGGATGCACTTTTGCGAAGCTCTTTCATTTTTACTTAAAAAGCAGCACAGCAATACTTCTTGTTAGTGTATTTATTTTTTTTAAAAAGGTTCCGGTCGGGTGAACGCATTGTTATGAATTAATGAACATTAAAGAGAGCCCCACAGCTTATCAGTTCATTGCCCGCCCTTCTCCTATGTCCCGCAGAGGCAGCATCTGGCAGCGCTTCATGCAGGACCAGCAGAGCTCAGCTGCCTCTGCACCAGCTCCTCCTCCCGGCCTCTGTTTTAGAGAATAGGGCTTGCCTGTAGAGGGCAAGGAATTGGATTTCAAGAACTTGGAGTGAGTGTTCTTCTGTGCATTGACTCCAGTGGGTGAAGGAAGGCGGCAGAGTCTTTGTAAAAGACATGAACTCTTCTGTTTATTGCCGGTTTCTTAGCACCCCACACACCTCCTCCTACCGTTCGTTTCTCAACAACCCTGAGCTCCCCCCCTCATCCGTGTTTGCCCATGCCTGACATATGTGTTTGTTCATTCCCGGGAGTCACTATGGAGGTGGAAGAGGCTGCCCTCTGTGACTCTGCTGGGGCACACCTCTTTTTGCAACACATTTCCTCATGCTGCAATTAACTTTTCCCCGTGCTTCTGTCCATATTCTGTTTCTTGACACCCCCACCACATCTGTTTCTCATCAGCCCAGACCCCCGTTGAGAATACTAATTTCGTCAGCCTTTTTACAGGGAGTGCAGGAGTTTTGTACCACCCATCTCCCCCAGGATTAGGCTTCTTTGTTTGGAATACTATCAGAAAGATAGCCTTTTTGTACAGATCCTGCCACGGTGGTTGTTCTGTTAAACATGGCGGTTAAAATGCAGTTGCAGAGGCGAGTACTTTTGTAGCACACCACAGGCGGCACTCCAGCCCTGTCTTTGTTCAGAGGAGCAATCCCAGTTCCAACAAGGCCTTTGCTCTTCCAGTCTCCCCCTTGGACTGCAGTCTAACACTTTCCCTCCATGTTTTTATTCTCTCTGCCACCTGCAGACTTGCTGTACCCCCACATCTGAGGTTGCCACATCACCCTCCACAGTATTTGTCCTAACATAATGTACACAGGCTGTGCGAGACATACCGGGTGTTCACATATGCCCTGCATTAGCGTGGCCATGGGTAGTTGTTTTTCACAGGGACAAAATGTTCGCAAATCATTAAATATCGTATTGCGATCTAAAGTGTTTTAATGATATAGATTTTTAAAAAATATTTTCTGTACTGCATATAATGTTATTGGACCCACCCCCATAGCTTTCAGAGAGTGGCATTGAGTGGGGGCTCTATTAACTGGCTGTGCCCCAGCTCTACTGCTGTCTCGCATAATTTCATTATTTCATTTCAGGCCTGTCTTGCCTCTGGGTCATCGTTTGTCTGGCTGCTTCCAATCGTACAGCACCCAGGACAATGTGCTGCACGGCTAAACACTTATAAGGTTCCAAAGGCGAGACCTATTGGCAATGCCAATGCAATTTTATTTTTTTACTTCTGTGCAAAGTAATCGGACACTAGGCATTTTAAAGCCCAAAAGACCTCAGAGCTTAAAACCACAGCGTTTATAATTGTTGTAAATTTATGATTGTATTTTTAGGTCTCGCCTGAGCCAGCGCGCATGCGGTGCTCTGGCGAGACTTTTTGTAAGCGGGTTTTGGAAGTGCAAACAGTGGCTTTTGTTAGGTCTCGCCTGAGCCAGCGCGCATGCGCTGCTCTGGCGAGACTTTTTGTAAGCGGGTTTTGGAAGTGCAAACAGTGGCTTTTGCTGCGGACTAGCCTGCGTTCACGCGAGCGTGCACGCGCGATGAGGCGCTATATGGCTTCCCTCGCCATCTGGACGCTCGCGTGAACGCAAGCTGGTCGCCAGCAAAAGCCACTGTTTACACTTACAAAACCCGCGATTACTTTCACGGCCGCGCGGCCAATGCTTGTTGCTTGCGCTTCTTGTTTTTCTCTGTAATCTATGTGCCTTGTGTAAAGCTACAGTGCTACTATAAAGCGGTTTAACATTCTTTGGGTAATGTCCACGCTATATAGAAGTGCGTAAATAAGTAAATATAGCAATACAACGCCCACAGCCGTCCTTCTGGCTGTACCACCCTCAATGTCAGTGCCTAGCCCGTGATCTCTGGCCTTGTGCTCGGTCGTTGTATGCCTATTTTAGTCCTCTGGGGCGGTTTAAGTACACATCGTCTTCTGTGGCAGCGACCCTCTACGGGGCATTACTTTGCCGCATGTGACATTTGCCCGTGACTGCGATCTACGCCTCTGCCCATGACCTCATCGGTATGCGGTATATTAAAACCGCCTGCATTCTTGGTTTCACTCTCTTTGCTGTGTTCACTAACGCTGGAACTGGTCATTGTTTAAACCTGTTTGGGATTACCGTGCTCCGGTTTCAGTGTCCAGCCTGTGGTCATGAACTCTGTGCCCCGTTTTAGACTCTCTCCTGAAGCCACTGACCCTGTTCGGTCCTTTCTGTACCGGTTCGACCCCCAGCCTGTGGTCACTGTCTGTGCACAGTGCCTGTGCCTGGAACCACCTTCTCTGTCTGTGTCGGTGTCAGTCTCCATCCTGTGGTCATTCGCGTTGCACCCAGTCATTAAGAGTCAGTGTGTGGTGTGGCTCGCATCAGACACTGTGCGGCACCCCTCCTGCTGTGCCCCCCGCTGCGCCCCCAGCTGCTGGGGCTACACATCACAGGCCCGACAGGAAGAGGGAAGTGGCTCACAGGAGCCCTGCTGAGAACAGCCATGTGGCAGGCAGATGTGGGCAGCGTCTGCAGTACAAGACAGGAAACCCACGGGGAGAGGGGTGGGGGAGGGGGGGTGGGGGGGTGGAACAGAACGGCGCAGAGGAGGGGTGTGACATGTGAGGAAGGGTGCATGGGCAGCGGTGATTAGAATAGAAAGAAAGTTGTGATTGGAGAAGGCTAGCGACGGGACAAGAGATGCACAAATGTACATTTATTTATTTAATGCAGTTTTATATAGCGCAAACTTTACCCAAAGGTGTCAGAGCGCTTTACAAAAGAAGCTACACACGCTTGCTACACCCACGATAATAAAACACTGACAAGTAAACATAATCACAGGGATAAACACACTCACAGCACCCCACACACGAATGCACACTTCTAGACAAGCTTACACACATACAAACCCGGAGAAACCCCGCGTGCTGCTCTCAGTGGACTAGCACGCCTCCAGCACGCGACCCACCATCTGCAGGCGAAGCTGAGAGCCAGGCACGAGCACCCTCCGCACAGAGCATCCCGGCCCTTCTGGCAGTGATCTTGCCCTACAGTCCCAGATGCGTTTGTGCCGATCCTGTCAAATTGTCAATCAATAGCAGGCAGTGTGTAGTGTGAAATCATTTTCATGTTTGTTCAGTGAGCTCTGGCGGGAGGTTACGCGCACGCAAGTTAAACAGTACTGCCGTTTCCATGTGAATTAAGGAAATTGCGTGAGGTAGTAAAGAAAAACGTGTACGTTCCAAATGCTAGATTAGCGTGTATGTACTGTAAATACTTTATTGATTGATTGATTAATTAAAATCATATCAATTGAAAAGATCATCAAAAATACATGATTTAAAAATAGTTGTGCAAGTTGATTTGACGTTTCTAAAATAAAAAAACAACAGTTATCAGATTGTGTGAAAAGCCAAAGTGAAAATGCATTGTACATATCAATTTATGAGTCCAATATTAAAATTGCCCCAGCGTATGCCTTATATTAAGCAATAAATCCTGCAGAGCTCGGTTCATGATAAAGTTAATTAAAGTGCAGGAGTGCTCGAAAGATCTCTAGCAGTCTTTAGCGTTTAGTTTTAAAGATGGTTTCGTGTTGTGGCCCGTATTACAGGGGTCACTTTTTGCACCAGGCACAGATATTTGGCCCCCTGGCTCGACAGGGCGATGGAGTCTCCACTGAGCCAACAGATGACAGCTTGCCTGCAGATGCGCCCTTGCTGTTGTAAAACAAGCATTGGCATAGCCAATCGCCTTTGGGACCTTATAAGTGGACTACTGTTAACAAGTAGGCAGTAGCGCTTGTGAAAAGCACAGCGCTGTAAAAATAAATAACATATGCAAAAGCAGGCGGCCCCCTAAGGCACAGGAGAACCCGAAGCCCAGAAGTCGCTGGAATCTTAGAGCCCCTTGTGACATGCCTCTGGTGAGCCAGGAGTGAGTGACACATGCTACAAACATGGGCTAGGATCGGCTGAAATATGCTGCAGGTGGTGGGTCAGGTACAGGGGAACATGGTTGCCAAAAACGACTAATACAAGTAAAAATGCACATAAAAAAGCATTGGCATAGCCAATAGGTCTCGCCTTTGGGACCTTATAAGTGTTTAACCATGCAACAGTTAATGTTGTTGCACCAAGGATATTGTGCTGCATAACTAAATACTTATAAGGTCCCAAAAGCGAGACCTATTGGCTATGCCAATGCTTGTTTTACTGTGTGTTGGACTTCTTTTTTGCTGGTCTAGATGTTTTGGGCACTTTGCCCCTGCTGTTCAGTGCCAAAGTGCAAGTGCTCCCTCTGTAAATTATTGTCATGGATTCGTGTTTCCATAATTGGCTTATTTGGTTTACTGTTAAGTCCCTAGTACAGTGCACTGTGTGTGCCCAGTGCCTGTAAATCAAATGCTGTTAGTGGGCCTGCAGCACTGATTGTGCCACCCACATGAGCTGCCTGTAAATATAACTCAGACCTGCCACTGCAGTGTCTGTGCGCAGTTGGTATTGCCATGCCGACCTGGCAAGTGCCCCTAGTTGCCAGGCCCTAACCTTCCCTTTTCTTACATGTGAGTCACCCCTCAGGTAGGCCCAAGGTACAACTGTGGGCAGGGTGCAGTGTATGTGAAAGGTAGGACATGCACTGATGTGTGTGGCATGTCCTGATAGTGAAATGCTGCCAATTTTGTTTTTACTATTGAAAGGCTATCTGGCCCATAGGACAGAATGGGAGTTCATTTATACCATCTTATAAATATAACTTCCCATTTCAACAAGATAGGAAAGTAAAGTTTAGTATGCCTGAACTCAGAATATAAAGATGCATCTTTTAGTGAGGATGATTTTTACATTCTGTGTTTGAAAATACCACTTTTAGAAAGTAGGTATTTTCCTGCTTAGCCATCCTGTGTGCCTCTGCTAGGTAGTGTATTGACTGTCTGACTTTGGAGTGACAGGGGCTGGGGATGTGCATTCTGTTCAGACAGGCACTTGGGGGGGTGGGTGAGGTGTGTCCTGCCTTTCCAGGGTGAGTCAGGGCTGGGCTGAATAGACCTGGGCTGCATTTAGAGTAGGGGGAGGAGATTTATTTCACACCTGAATGGGACTGGTCTGCCTTGGACAATGCTGTCTCCATCTCCTGCCAGGAAGCTGCACCAGAGAGGACAGAACTGGTTTTGGCTGGGCAAAGAGCTTCGCTGCCACCAGACAACAAAGGAATTTGTGCTCTAAAGAGTGGGGCCCAGACCCTGAACTTTAGATTACTTCTGGAATTCAAGAGGAACCTTTGCCAAGGAGAAGAGCTGGAGAAACTGAAGGAGAAGTACTGCCCCTTTGCTGTGTGCTGTCTGGGGTTGGCCTGCAGTGGCTGTTTCTTGCCAAGGAAAGGACAAGGACTTGGCTGTGTGCTGTGTCCCCTGCTTGAGGAAGATCTCCAAGGGCTTGAAGCAGAGCTTGCTTCCTGTTTTGAAGTCTCAGGGATACAAAGACTTCACCCCCAGCTCCCCTGTACCTCCTTGCTGGGAGTTCTGACCTGCCAAGAGGTGCCTCTTGCTGTTCTGGGCCTCTGGAGGTTGTTCTTGCTGTTGGGAGCTGTTAAAGTAACGCAACGAAGAAAAGCGCGATGCATCCGCACCTGTTTCCGACGCATCGCCAAAGAAACCGACGCAGCGCCTGCCTGCGGCGGGAGAAATTGCTGCATGCAACATCGAGTGCACTCATCTACAAAGTCCGAGATCACTGCACCGATTCCGACGCAGGCCATACTGTGCGGCTGCAAGAACCAACGCATCTTGGGACCGCGGCTGGGGAAACCAATGCAGCGCCATTACCGCTGCTGCATCGAGAACTGACACATCCCCGATCCTCACGCAATGCACCGGGGCGCCAAGTCTACATCAACGCTGGGGCTGCAGTAGGAAACTGATGCATCACCTCCCCGCACAGTATGAAACCGACGCATCACCTTCCATTCAGTAAAGAACCGACGCATCACCTCCTCTGAGTGGCAGTAAGGAACCGATGCATCACCTCCCCTGGAGTAAGGAACCGACACAGCACCTTCCCTGCGCATAAGGAACCGACGCATCACCTTCCCTGCGGCTGTTTTTGTTTATGATTTTAACGCATCCAAGGTACTTTGTGTTGAAACTGTCGCATCTATAGTTTGCTATGTACAGAACTGTTTCTACCTATTAAAAGTTATATTTTGATTACTGTATTGTGGATTTTTGTTGTTTTGGTCTTGTTTGGTTTAGATAAAGATTACTTATTTTTCTAAACTTGTGTGGTGTCCATTTGTAGTGTTATCACTGTATTACTGTATGTGTGCACAAATGCTTTACACCCTGCCTCTGAGATAAGCCTGTCTGCTCATGCCAAGCTACCAAGGGGGTGAGCAGGAGTTAATTTAGAAGTGTATCCCCCCTCCCCTGACTAGGAAGAAGGGTCCCTACTTGGACAATGGTGCAAACCATTGCCAACTAGAGACCCCCATTTCTAACACCATCTCATTGCTTTCAGGTTTGCATTTGGTGGGGTAGCAAACATGTGTATGACCAGTTCTTGTAAAATTCTTGAAAGTATTTACTCTAAAGTTACAATCAACAATCTGTCCCCTTTATTGTCTGAGGAAGTTCCTCTTCTTGGGTCTAATTCGGAAATATCCACAACAGATATCAACTTGTAGATTTCCGGTGAACTTGAGCAAATTGTACCATTTAGGAAAGTAAAGCCACTTAGAAAAACACCAGTGTTCCCATGACATTTAAAAACACTGGAAATAGCAAAATGTTCCTTTAAAGTGTTGGAAAGAATCTGATGCGAAGATTATTACCAAGTGAGTAAGTCTTGGTACAATCAAGTTATTAAATTATTCAAATAGGAATTGAAATTTGCCCGGCCTGAATTCTATGTTGACTGGATCTCTTCTGGCAGGAAATATGCTTAAGAATTGTTCAAGTTCATAATAATCACCAATAATACTCCAGATCCACCACTGGAATTTGTGAAACACTTTTTTCTAGAAAATTCATTCAATTTATTTGAACTTTATTTCGAATTAGGCTTTTAGTCACCCTGACATTATGAAGCCCATAGATTTCAATACCAGTGATCCTATGCAGCCTCTACTCACATAATTCTTTTTGTCAGTCAGTTGGTGCTTCCAGTCCTATGCAGGCCCATCAAGTCAAGATCCTTGTTCACTTCGCGCCCGGCCATGATCTTTCATACAATCATTGATGTCATTGTTCCCACCTTGGTTTCTTTTTATTAATACCTCCTTCTCCAAAGCCATGGTTTTATCATGAAGGAATCAAGTGCTGGTGATTCATCTGCTCAAAAAGAAAGCAGTTGACCTGACTATCTTGAGCAATTACTGGCTGATCTCTCTCTTACCTTCATGGCTACTGTGGCTGATTAAGTGGTTAATTACCTAATGTCCCCCTTTATTGAAGCCAATTGCATCTTTGAGGAGGTGTGGGTGGCTATGATGAACCAGCTACCAATGATACAAGATGAAGCTGGTTGATTGCTACCCTTATATTCTTAGATCTCTCTCAGGCATTTGCCATCATCTCTTATGTAATCTTACTAACTTAACTATGTGAGCATGTGTCAAAGGAAAGGCTCTTTGCTGATGTGACTCCTTTTTACAGAAATATTATCTGACAGTAACTATTATTTCCTTCAAGTGCAAATACTAAGACTTCACCTGCGGTGTCCTACAGGGCTCATCTCATAGGGCAACATTATTCAACAGCTGCGTGGCCCTACTGGATGGGGGCATGAATATTGCACAAATTATCTTCCAGGCCTGTCTGTCTTCAGTTGCTAACTGGATGCAGAGCAAATATTTTAGACTTAATCTGAAATGACTGAGGTACTCATAGTGGGATGCTTTTCTGATGTCAGATTTTGGTGGACAGTTGCCCTACACCCGCTACCAAAGTATGCAACCTGAGGTTTATCTTTAACCACAAGTTGGACTGCTCAGTACAAAATTCAAAATTTCTTCTTCCTGTTTTCTCCACCAGAATTTGAGAAAAATAATACCATTTTTTCCCATAGACTCTCGATTTATGGTTATCCGTGGTATCAAGGACATTAGTTTAGATTACTGCAAATCACTCTATCTGACCCTGCCCTAATACCAATTCCAAAAACTTTGAATTATCCAAAATGTTATTGTCAGACTATTGCTTTTACTGCTTCAGTAGGTACCTAGTTCTCATCAGTTGAAGCATCTACATTCTCTACTCATTGATAAACGAGTCAAGTTAAAAAGCATGCGTATCTGTCGCAGAGCCATTTATAGTAGCCGACATTCATATGGAAGCTAATCATTCTTTACCTTAACTCCAGCACTCTACATTTAATTTCATCTGGCTTATTGCCCATTCCTAAAATTCAAAGCAAACAAAAGGAGATGATGGACGGAGCACTGAACCTTTTCAGACAGTCACCCCCAGTCACAGATCTGGGTTGAATCCATCATCGTTGATGTCTAAAAAGTTTCAGCGCTCCATCCATCATCTCCTTGTGTTTGCTTTGTTCACCCTAAGTTGGCAGGGTACGCCCAGACGTGGGTCCCTTGCTCACTTTGCCACTGGATTCAAGCTAGCCTGGCTGATGAGGGGTGTTACCCCGAAATCGGTCCCAGGATGCTTGTTTCCAGTTCAGGGAAGACCTGGCTTGGCAGTTCAGGCTGGACTGTTCCCATGAGGCACAGGGTCAAGACTGATTTGCGTATAGCTGGGTCTGAACTGAGGTGGCGAAATGAGCTAAAGAACGATGATGGATTCAACCCAGATCTGTAACTGGGGGTGAGTGTCTGAAAGGTTTCAGCGCTCCGTCCATCATCTCTTTGTGTTTGCTTAATTCCTAAAATTCACAAACGCAGAACTGGAGATCAATCTTTCTTCTGTAAAACGGCAGGGATATGGAATTCTCTTACTCTTTCATTATGTCTTGCTGCATATCACACGTGTAGGAAGCCAGCTCGCTATATGGTATACCAAAAAGCGGTATACCGTAGAAAGAGTCCAGGTATTCCCTTACTAGTGGACAGGGGCTTGCTCTAGCAGTGCCAATGTGCTCTTGTAGGGGGAAATGTGGTCGAGCAGCCTTAGGCCTATCGGAGAGGAATGTTAGACATCTGCAAATACATACAATAGTCAATAAATTATGCACATGACTCAATAAGGAGATCCAAACCAATTTATAAAAATAACACATATTTTATATATGTTTAGGCACCAGAATCAATATGATCAGGTAAGTACATTTTTCAAGAAAAATACTTTTGCGTTTAAAAAGTCGACACAGCATTTTTCAGAAGGTGCAATTTTATCCTATGGGAGTAAAAACAATTACAACATTCAAGTACAGTACAGCGACTTACAGTTCCAATCTCCTGGACTTAAGGTAAATATGGGGCAAGGTCCAATGCAACACCAACAAGTCACCTCGGGCGGCACTGGAGCAGCCGGGTGGAGAGGTGCTTTTCAGCTTCGGGGGCCCAATGTTATCCTATGGGGATCGGTATGGTAGAAAAGAAGCTGCATGCTTGGACTGGGAAGCCAGTCAGTCTGAACCACAAGCTGGGGCTCAGGTCTCATAATGCTTTGGGATGTAGGGACACCTTTGGTCCTCTTCTCCACAGGCCAGGTGCGAAAGGTGCAGAGGTGCCTTCAGGCATCAGATTTTTGTCACCCGAAGTACTTGCTATAGAGGGGGCCTACAAACAGAGGCTGCAGGCGGTGTCGGGAAGTCCACAGTGGGCAAGTCTAGGGTGGGCTTTGTTTCTGGAGGACCATACTGGCACCATTGGTTCACTTCAGCTCGAGCTAGATGGCAGAGGTGCAGTGGTGCTTACCGGTGTCAGGTTTTGGCGGTCCGGAGTCCTCTCAGGTCTCTTTGGGTGCCTGCAGGATGCAGGGAAACAGCTCCGCTGCTCCACTGGAGTTCCTGAGTCTTGGCAGAAGTGCTGGCAGTCCTCCAAGGCTTTTGGAGGCACAACAGCTTGCAGAATGAGTCTGCGTTGGCGCAATCGTTGGGAACAGCAGACAGGATGGCAGGATTGGTACCAAGTCAGTTGCTTCTTCCACAGATCTTGATTTCCGCAGCTCTTCGATCCTTCTTCTTCTTTCAGTCGGCAGGATCTGATTTCCTGGTGCCAGGGCTCCTCTAAATACTGACTTTATGGGCATTTGGGGAGTATAGGGTAGGATCCCATGAGCTACTTACCTCTGGTGTCACTATACCCCTTATATGATCACTTCCTGTAAGCGGGCATAACCCTGTCCCAGAGATCCTAAAGTTGCCATAAAAAAGATGGTCACTTCTGAAAAGTCGCATCTACTTCAGATAACCCAGTTCAGAGGTGGTGCTCGCCTGAGGATGGACACGCCTGACTTTCCTCGCTAATTTTCCCGCCTGTCCAGGTGCCAGAGGCTCTGGCCAAGGGGGTCAGTTTCCTCTTCTGTGAGAGATACCAGATTCGCATACCAAAGGCAGTGGACCTTTTTGAAGCTCCCTAGTCTTGGAATGCTAATCCGAAGGTCATACTGTGGGCAGGAGTGCAAGGCACCCCCTGCTCGAGCAGGCTTGGTTTATGGCCCCCAGAGAGCAGAGGCCCTCACCCTTGGGGGTCAGATACTCGTCTCTGGTGGCAGGCTGACGAAAGCCAGTCAGTCAGTCAGCACCAGGGGCTGGTGAGTTTTCAGGGGGCACCTCTAAGGTGCCCTTTGTGTGCATGTTTTACTAAATCCGCCACAGGCATTAGTGTGAGTTTTGTTAATACGAGATGTTTGATACCCAACATCCCTCTTTTCAGTGAATACATCATGTAGCTGGGGAACTCATTTTCACCAGTGTCAAGCGCATGTTTTAAAATGGCTTCCCTGTTACCTTGTACTGGCAGTAAAGGAACTGACCAGCACAGGGGCGTATCTGCTCATGCAGATATGTCCTCACATGTAATATAAGGCACCCGGCCTTAGGGCTGTAAGGCTGCTATTGGGGTGACTTGCAAATAAAACATGCAGTGTTCAGGGACATGGCACACAGGAATGTGTGTCATGTCATGTTTTCTCTTTTGTGTGCAACAAGACACGCAGCCTACAGTGGCAGTTTGCATGAGCTTGGTAAGGGGTCCTTTAGGGTGGCATAAATCCAGCTGCAGCCCTTAGGGACCCTCTTTAGTACCTCAGGACCTAGGTGCTGGGAGTACCACTTACTAGGGACTTACAAAAGGTATTAAAGGTATTGCCACTTGGGGAAAACAATTGCACAGTTTTGGGAAAGATAACTAGCACTCTGGACCTGGTTAGCAGGAACCCAGTGCACTTCCAGTCGAAATCACATCAAATACCAGGCAAAAGGTGGGGGTGACCAAGTCAAAAAGGGCACTTTCCTACAACACGTCTTTTAGAAATTCCTTGAAAAGCCTTTCTTTGCAGATTCACAGATATTCTAGTCAAGAAGCCATGTGATGGGCTTAGAGCCAGGATGCCCACGAGGATAATAGGGTGCACTACAAATACAAACATAATACAACTACTCTGAATTCATTGGAGGGTAAATTAATATATTTGCAAAAGTTACACAGATAGCATACGTGTAGAATAACGATGACGTCGGACAGAGTAGATACCTCCAGATTTAAACTTTGTGTGGTGTGACATGGTACAATCCAAACTCATGAAAGCAAGTACTTACTTCATCTGGCGACGTAGAAAGCAAAATGATTAAATACAACGTTGTAACATTTCGCATTCACTTTACCTGGAAAGTAGGATAAGTTATTTGAATGTACTTTCTATACCCAAATAATACATTCTAAAATATTAAAGATGTGAAATATTTAAACAGGTCAGATTTACAGAGCCATTTCATTGGAAGATTGTGCATCAATTTATTATACAGAGTGCTATTATTATTTTCCTGAATTTGTGAGCTGCCTAAAATGGCCACCATATACTTCCTTGCACAGTGCAATGGAGCAGGGGAAACAAAGGACAGATACTTTCTGGGCCCTGATGGGCCCTCAGCTCCCCTGTATGAACTCTCCAGTAGCCAAGAGAGAAAGGTTTGCAAACCACTCAAGAGCCGTGGGATGATTGGCTGAGGGCTATGACGTTTTCATTTTTTGTTCTATTACATACCCTTCAAACATAGGCTACTTCTCCCTGGTGTTGGCAAGTCAACCATCCTTATGAACTTTTATAAAGGAAAATCATGATAAATGTCTGGATCTGTGGGCCTATTAAGAGACACAGCTTTGAGGGGAACTGATTGCGCCAACAATTTCTTAAATCAGCCCTGTAGGGAATCCCTCATCAAAAAGAACCAGCGCGGCCAATTACTCAGCATCGATGAAGGATCTTGGTCATTTGAGCCGCATCACCACGAGCACAACCCGGCCTGTGGGATCTTGTCAAGAAATCCCTCGTTCTTTTCTTTTTTTCGACTGTATAGACAAAGTTAGGCTGCCTGCTGCACTCCGGCACATGCCTGTTACCAGAGCCAACGTCTACCAGATCAGCAATTTCCCGTCAAGTTAAGGAAAATAGTTGGGTAGGAGGCTTCCGGGTTAAAGGGAAAACAATGAAGCAGCAGATGAAGTGATCATCATACATGGGTGCGAGTTGGGCACTCTACGGGAACAACATTAATGGCGTTAGGAGGGGCTGCTCGGAGAAAGGCTGCAGTAGCCGGCTCTCACCAATACTAATAAGGGACATTTTGGCTGCGCATACAGAAAAACCCAATGTTATGCAAGAGGAGAAAGCTAAAACTGCATTTGTAGTATAATCAGAAAATCACTTTTCAAATTTCAGGACTAAAGGTCACCCTGGGATCTTAATTAGCCACCTCTGCAGCTGGAGAGGGGGTCTGAAGCGATGTCTTTCAATTACACAGCTGATCTACTACTATGATTAACGAGCATGTGTCAGCTCCACGCTGTGACATAGCACAGGGTGGCACGGACGAACGCTGCACAGTGCTACGTGTTTGACAATACCTTGAGAAATAAAGCTTTCCACAGCTCTCAGTCTTCGCGACGAGCAGCTACGCACCGCAGGAATGGTGGGCGCATGCGGCATGGCCGGTGTAGAGCAAACGTGCTCTGTCCTGTGTCTAAAGTGAATATTTTATTGTATTGTAATTGCATTTATATAGCGCTTACTTCCCCTGACGAGGCATCGAATGGCTTTTTCGGCGAGTAGTACGCTACTCCAGAACCCGTAAAGGATTAGTGGGGAATTAGTATGGTGAAAATATGAGTAATTTGAGTGGTGGATATGTTAGTCAATTATTTGGATTGAGAAGCATAGTGGATATCAGCATTTCAAGAGACGCAGGGTCAGGGAGGGGCTGCCTTTTTGATTCTCAATTGGAGAATTACAGTACACGTGATTTATGCAATCTCTTACCCTCTATCGTTGTAGAATGGGATAATAAGGGAGAGGATGTGGTCTCACCGCTAGACCACCGACTTTGGAGCTGGGTAACCAAGGATCGAGCCTCGGGGTCAACTCCACATCCTGTGATTCTGGGCAAATCACTTAATTTCCCCGTGCCTACCAAAAAAATGAAAGTGTCCTTGTGTAACGTAACTTGTACTCATGTAAAGCGCTCCAATACCTTTGGGTCAAGTACGCGCTATATAAATCTGAAAAGAAAAAAAAAAGGTAATACTACAAGACCAAGAGCATGCATCTGCATAGCTATTTCCTTGGCAAGTCAATGTCCATAATAAAGCTGGCCTCGTCCTTAGGAAGCACCGTTAAATCTTGGTGAGAAGTCATGAAGATGGCCTTTCTCACCTGCTGCAAACTCCTGCGGATGCCTTAGTCTCCCAGCCAACCGATGGATGGATGTATATAGTATATGGTGTTTCTATAGCCCGTACCTAGTCAAAAGGCAGCAGAGTGCAATGGATTATGATATTAATTTTATTCAGCTCGACTCTATCACTCTGGGGTCTGTAAAGACTGAATTAATGTGTCTCACAACTAATAATAATAAAATTCACATTGCTTACAGAGGCATAGTGGGCATTTTACCTGTTACGCTGTGTTATGTGCTATTGTATATTGTGGTTTACTACCATTTCGTACGGCACTCTTCAAAGTTGTGGAATAATGCATGTTTATGCTGAGCATGGGCAGTACTGTGTTAAGTGTGTAGAACAGTGCTTAATTTATAAAAAATAAAAAAAATGTGCCAGGGCCCTTCTCAGAAGGCCACTGAAGCCTGCCCCACCCATACCCTCCCAGCGCTGCCAATGGCAGTACCAACATGTCACCTGAACTGTGACTAGAGCCGGTGCTAACAATTAAATGCCGGTGCTGGCACAAATTAAGCTCTGGTGTAGAAGGTGGCATCTTTGTGTTCTTGAAAAGACAGTGCCATTCCGCTCTTTCAATTGTGTTGAAAGGTTCAGTTTGGGAGACATACACTGCCTCTCCTTTCAGAGAGTTAAGTTATTCTGCGCTTCTTCCTTTCTTCAGTTTCTCAGTACATGCTGTCTAACCCTCATTATTTCTTGTACGGGATTATTTTAAAGATCTAACACAACATAACGTGTTTTTGTAAAGCTCACATTCACCCAGAAGGGTATCTTGGTGCTGAATTACAGATATTTATTGTTATTCAACTCAATGGTCTCATTTTATCGACCTCAGAAGGATGAAAGGCTGAGTGCGCCCACAGGGATATGAACCTGTGACCATGAGGTCAAACACAGGCCTCTACAATGGACGCATTAGTTCACTAAACAAACCACACCCGGCTGATCTGATCCGTCCCTATGTATGATTGTAGTTTATAGTCACTCATCTTTAGCCCTTGCTTTAATGCTTATCTTTCAGATTCAGTCTTCTACCTTCATGAATCTCATTTTGACCAGACAAGGTTTTTTTTTTTAATGTTGACAATTATCGTTTTTTTATTTTTTATTTAGGTTATCCTTCATTGTCCCAGAGACTTTAGTCTGTTTAACTTCTCTCCTCTCGAAGATGAGTAGTTGCTTCCTCGACTGATTCCGCTCTAGAATTGGGTAGAATTAGTCACCTGAAAGAACAAAAATTCTGTCCCAATCTGTCCTGGGGCCCGATTCACAGAACTAATCTGAGACAAAATCCTAAACTTACTACTTTTGGTATTCACAGAAGGCATTTAGTAGTAGTAAAGTTAGGATTTTGTCTTAAGTTTGTCTTAAGTTTGTCTTAAGTCTGTCTTAAGTCTGTCTTAAGTCTGTCTTAAGTTTGTTTTAAGTCTGTCTTAAGTCTGTCTTAAGTTCGTCTTAAGTCAAACTTAAGACAAAATCCTAACTTTACTACTACTAAATGCCTTCTGTGAATACCGAAAGTAGTCAGGTTAGGATTTTGTCTCAGATTAGTTCTGTGAATCAGGCCCCTAGACTTTCCACAGCGTCCACGTTTTCTCCTGGCCTGTCCTAGACAGCCCTGTATCTGCTCCACAGCTATAGATTGTACTTGACTTTAAATCTGCAGTTTCCCCATTCATGCCTTTCCTTGTGTGTGATAGGACATGTTAAAAGTCAAGAGACCTGAATGGGGAATATCTTTACTCATTTAAACCCATGAGGCCAGATCAGCCTGATCAGCAGGTTGTACAAGGTTTACGGTGGGAAAGTTTAAACTAATATGGTCCCAATAGCAAGTCTATTCTCTCTCTCACTTTATTTTTATTTTTCTTCTTCTCTCTCAGTAGTTCTTTTACAATTCTCATCATGTCATAGTGAGGAGAGCTTTAGTGAGAGCAGAGTATCTCAGACAGATTGCAGCAGACAAAACTAAAAGAAATCCGGCCTTTCTGGGACCGACAACCTGGGTGGGGATGTACAAATGTAGATTGGCCTTGGTCTCGATTTCTTGGGGTGAACGGGGGTTCTGTTGCAAATACTTCATGGTGCAATGGAGTACAGTTGAGAGAACACGAAATACCTCAGCTGTAACATCTTAGGAAGTGTCAGGACAAAATAAGATCATAAAGTCTATGGCTATGTGTCCTTTGGTGGAATCAGTCAACACTGTCTGGCTCTAGCAAAGGGGTTGTTAGCAGCAGCTGTTCCTGAATTAGGAATGCATTTATTTGTGTTTATACAGTAATGTTTTTGCATAGGACTGACATAGTTAGGTAAGCAACAGAGCACTTATGGAGACTAGAACAATACAATTAGGTGAGCACAAGGCACTTGTGTTTGCTTGCAAGTATTACATTAGTCCAGAAAATAATAATGGGAGCAAAGAAAAGGATCAAGAGGAGAGATTGACTAATACATGGTTTGATTGAATAGCATTTACGACATGTGACATTTTATTGATGCATGCGACAAAGGGTTCATAAGCCAAACTTGGTTCAGGTTGCTTGACTTTATGCTAAATTTATGGGCAGCTGAAAGGTACATTTATTCTATATTCGTTCGCGCTACGGGAGCAATATTGGTTTACATTGTTACTTCTGAGTGAAGAATGCTCGAGCAGATGAACATGGCTATCCACTGCATCTTTGTAACAATATTTACCTCAGGAGAGCGGCCTCCAACCTTATTTGGCAGATGCATGTGCTGTGTTACCCAATGAGCTCTTTAACTAAATATGTAGACCTGATGGAGATCATTAGGCATTCATTACCGACAGTGGTGTAGCAATGGGGGTCGGTCCGCCCTGGGCGGCATGAGTTTTGGGGGAGGGGGCCCTCCTCTTTCCCCCCGCTCTTACCTGCGGCTGTCGCGGGGCGGCGGCCGAAGGAATTGCCAGCATCCCCCCTCTTACATACGGCCCTCGCGGGGCAGCAAACGCCTTTGGTTGGCACGGGCAGCCAGAGGTCTAGCTATGCCACTGACTACCAAAAGAGGAGGAGCATACCAGCAGGCTGTAATTCTGGTTACTTCCTGATGATTTTCTACCGCACTGTATGTAAAGGTGGAGAGTAATTAACCAAGTGCCCTGCCAGGAGTAGAAGTCTGCCAGTACTGGCTGGTCTGAAAGGTCAATGTGTGGGCTGGTTTTGTGGCAGTTTGTGGGCCTGTTTTATTGTCTGCTGGGCTGGTTTTTACTGCTGATTGCCCTGATAATAACACAAACGTTGCCTGCAGCAACCACAAATCCATGAAGTCTTCAATGCCTCGCAAAAACACTTAAACGACGTGCCTTTACAAGTTTAAAACAGCCCCGATTTGCAAACATGGGCCATTTTAATAGCTTTCTAATTCACTAATAGGTTTCACTTTTATTTTCTGTCCCAGTCCAACCCTGTGCCAGTAGAGCACTCCGCCAGGTTTACGTACACTGGGGAAACTGCTTTCTAAAATAGAGAACCTTTCCTAGAATAAGAGCAAACTTTCCCTGGTTTGTAATCTCAATGCTTTTTGTTCTGGGTTCTTATGGGCCCCAACCAGGAATCCTCACTTCCAAAGGTCAAGACGGCACCATAATATGACTGCCCCATTCCACTCACTGGAAACATTTCCACTCAACTGGCAGAGCAGTAAAGCTTTCTATTCGGTCCTTTTGCTGCCTTCATAGGATTTACATTTGTAATTCCTCTGTGAATGGAAATTACCACCTGGTGATAACATCTACTTCTTGTCTTTGTAATTTTATGTGATAAGGGCCCAAATCATTCCAGTGTTCCTCCGGCACACTGTGATAATACAATTTTCTCGATCAATTTACATAAAAGGTCCGACTTCTGAACAGCATTTGCTAGTACAGTGCCCAGAAAGCATTCAGATGTTCAGAAGAAGCAGAAGCCCTTTTGCATTTAATCAAGATGAATTCAGTTCAGTAGGCGTTTTTATCATCAATACCGCCTGTCAGTCTGGGGTCGACTAAAGTACCATTGAACAGCAGGGAGTTAAATGATGGGGATCTCTTGTGCTTATGATTGAGCTGTGTGGGGGCAGCCGTGTCTACACAGGTCCATAATGTTAAGTCTCTGTTTAAGCTTCTAATACCTTTGAGATCTCTTACAAAACATTTGTTTCCGAAGCAGTCAAGTACATGATGTTTGTTCAGGTCTAGGGCAGGATCTAATTAAAGCTTTTTGAGTTGAGTTGTCATCTTGGCTATGCTGAAAGTCTGCAGCAGTATTGATACAGAGGTTGACTGCATCTACCAGAGATTATATATGTAGGAAAGTGCCCTTTTTGTATGGTCACCCCCACACAATTTTTGCTTTTGCTCCAAAGCTGATGGTTATGACTCTGAAAGTGCACTGGAGCCTGCTGCCCAGACCCTAGTGCCAGTGCTCTCTCCCTAAAACTGATATGTGTGACTTGGTAATCCCAATTGGCAAGGACTTTAACCCTCTTCTAAGTCCCTAGTATATGGTATCAGTGGTGTTAAAGGGGTCACCAGGGCTTGAAGCACTGTTTGTACCACCCCAAGTGATCTAAGTAAACTACTGACTGCTGGAATGCCATTGCAGACTGCAGTAACAGTGCAAACTGCTTGAACTCGACTTTGCCCTCACCATGTGTGGCAAAGTCAATGCACTATTTTTAATATTTGCCAGTCACCCCTAAGGAAGGCCTCCTGAGCCTAAGAGTCAGGGTGCATTATATTAAAGATGTTGACATGTAAGTGCAAGCATATATATCCCAATAGTGGCCTTTATCATTAAAGGCTACTATAAGTGATAGGCAGCCCATAGGATAACATGGACTGGCACCAGGGCAAACAGGAGCTTGCAGCACAATTATGGTACCGCCAAAATGTCATGTTTGGTATCAAACAACGGAGCTCCTCACCACTGACATGAATCTGGTGTCAATGACGATGTGGCAAGGACCCAATCTGCAGTTTGGTGCATGTCACAACCTGGTTACCCCAGCCTTTCCTGTGCTCTGGCTGCCAGCCCGCAACTACTGCCTCCAAGACAGGAATCTGACCCCTGCCAGGAGGTGTGAACTTTCCCAGGAGTCAGAAACAAAGGCCCTGACGGGAAAGGGGGGCACACCGCCCTCCCAGAAAGGATGGCTAGTTAAGTGGTAAAGTCATACATCAAGTTGGTGAGCTTCAAAGACTTCACTGGCTGTGATATGCAACCAGGATGCCTTTCAAAGGAGGAAACAGCCACCACCCTGTCCCCAGGCACATTTGCACCTGGGCAGGTGGGAAAATGCGGTATTCAGGAGCCGTACACCCCAGAAGATTAGTCACACTGCTAGCGTGTGCTACCTGGTCTGTACAGCTCAGGAAGACTTCTGTCATTTTTTTAAAAAGTGGTAGAATAGAGGGTTCTAGGTAGAAAAGGTGATCCACAACCCCTCAGGGGAGAATTAGCCACTGGGGCTAGTAGCACATTGGCCTCTTGCACCCCCACACACCTAACGCCCCTAAATCTAGGACTTAAGGGCTACCGCTGGCACCAGAAACTCAGTTCTGATCTGACTTGCAACAAAGGACAAACAGGGGACCCGTGTCTGCGACAACAGGATCTGCACAAAGCAAAGATGTGATACTCTGCACCTGTGGTATCCTTCCTGGAACTGCACGACTGCGACTCGTCCTGGACCAAAGCTCGGTTCTCCCAGACAGAGGGACCCCTTTGACAGCCAAAGGCAAATCCAGACTCCCCTGGGCTAGTGGCACTAGTCTCCTGCACACTGCAGTTAAAAACAGTGTACCGGGACCAAAGAATCGCTGGCCAGCAGGCCCTCCAAGGGATCATCCAAAAGTAGATGGTCCAGTGCATTGTGGAAAACATAGTCCTGACCTCTACCAAGTTTCAGGCAACTACCATTTTCCCTTGGATCTCCAGACATTAAAATAACTTTATGCTGAGCTTACCACTGCCTAGGCTTGTTGGCCGCCAGCCCAGTAACCACCCCCTGTACTCGATGCTGCACTTTGAGGGAACTTTTCAAAACCTTCAAATGACATCAGCAATGGCTTTGTTGTCAACTTTTTGCACCCAGTTCCCAACCAGCAGCATGTAAGCGCTTAAACCAGCTCTCCCACAGCTCCCGCTTCTGCACCAAGGACAGCCAGTACAACTCTGCACCCAGGCTTCTCGAGTAAGGTAAAATCGAACTGACTGTTGTGACTTTATCCTGGGAACCGCATCACCTTTACTGTCTTTGGGTTTCACGCAACTTGACCTGCAAGTGGCCGATTGTCACTAGTGCTTTTTACCATTGACCACAATGATAAAGTTTTACAAGTACTTTATTGCACTGATTTAATATTGCTTCTAAAATCCATAACTCCGTTTATACTCATCCGATTGTCTTCGTTTTAGTGTCTAAATTTAGATACAAATCTGCTTCGTTAGGTCGAGCCTAGCGGCAGCGCGCATGCACTGCGAGACTGCTGTAGTAGAGTATGGGAGAGAAGCCGCGCTGACTCTCCTCCCATATTTTTCATTGGCTTGTGTCATTGTCTTTCGTAAATGCTGCCTTTGGATTCGTTCATAGGCTTGTTAGTCCCTCCTTAGTATGGCCTTGTCTTCATTTGTACCCTATATAAATCAAATGAGAGAGAGAGGAAAAAAGGGTATGTGTAAACTAGTTCACTTCCCCTGGTATATGTAATAAGTATCAATAGGAACTGGTTTACACTTGAGAAGCTGAGCTGTTCATGTATGGAAAAACCATTTGTTTTATATGAAAACCCTCACCCACCAACCTAGTTGGTGGCATGCTTCATCATCGGGTCCCACCCAAGGTGCCGAGTGCACCCCGGGTGTGCTTCAACGCTGTCATGGGCCTTGATACTCACTTAGCCAGTACTCTCGGGAGCAGAATGATGATAGTTTCTCAATTCCCACCTCAGGCTCCACACGAAGACCAAAAGGTACAGGCAGTCGTGTGAACCCCATCGGGGGAAAGGGGAAGTGGACAGAGAAGAGACTGCCTAGATCCACTCGGTATCTTCACACTAGCCTTCCTCCTACTTCTTCTCAAGGCGCTTCCTCTTCCTGCTGGTCACCTTATCTTAATGGCTATGTGGGGATACTGTAACAGAGAACACACCATTAATATTCCCCTAGCACTCCTCCCAGCCTTTCCTTAACTTCCTCACTCTAACTTCCTTACCCAGTTGGTTTTAGGCCTTCGCTCCTCTTCTATTTTCTTTTGTGTGAATTGGTTATCTTCCTAAATGTGAACAAACCTTGTAAGTATTCTCTTCGCTCTTCTCTTGTATTCGCAGCTCTCACTCATTCTCCCACTCTCTCTCTCTCACTCTGTCTTACTTGTATCTTCTGCTGAATTCCTTTATTATTTCTTTCTCAGGTGAACGAGTACGCTGTCGCAGTCGTCGAGCTGATGAAGCTGATGAAGACTCTGGACCTGAAGATTCACGGTAAGTGAATTAACCCTAACTGCCTATTGCGAAGTTATTACTAAATTAACACCTAAATCTATCTAATACCGCCGATACTCGAAACGCGCTAACCTACGCCTTGCCTGGCTGAACCACTAACTCTAACTCTGACTAAGAGCTGTTTCCTGAAAAGGTTCCTAACGCTAGAAATGCGTTGGTGAAGTGCGCGGTTTATAATTCAACCGCTGCACTTCACAGCTGAGCAAGTCCTCGCGCCCGGACCCAGGCGCGAGAGACTAGACCGCCAACTTCTCTTGCCTTCCTCCCTGTTGGGAGAACAGAGCGGAATGTCTTCTTATGTGCGATGATCACCCGCGATTGAAGTCGAGCGGGTGATCTTTTTCCAACTGCCTTCCCAGGGACTATAGTGATGCTAAGGAGTTTATGAACTCCTTTCTCTGAGCCCTGACAGTACCCCTCGCAAGGTCAAGCCTCCGGGCTGGGGTTTGTGTGGGTATTGTAAGTGAAACACTTTGGTTAAACGTGGTGCATGAACCTCGGACTGTTCCACCCATGATCTATCCTCAGGGCCATAACCCTTCCAGTCCACAAGATAAAAGATTTTTCCTCGCATTAATTTGGCGTCTAAGATTCTTTTTACTTCATATTCTTCTATTCCTTCAACTAAAAGGGGTTTTTATGCTTCGACTCTCTTAGGTGGGGTGAAACCTTTTGAGCAGAGAAACATGAAATACTGGATGTATCTTCAACTGTGGGGGAAGTGTCAATTTGAAGGCAACAGGGTTCACTACTTGCTCTACAAGAAATGGGCCAACGAAACGTGGTTGAAACTTCCTATTTCCTTTTAATCTTAGATTTCTTGAATTCAGCCAAACCCTGTCCCCTACATGCAAATCTGGTTCTGGCCTTCTTCTTTTGTCAGCATTCTGCTTATAACGTTCCTTAGCTAATGCTAAATTCCTGGTGGCAGACTGGTGTACTTCACTAAGCTGTTTAACTAGATCTTGTGCTTCAGGCACCAACACTTCTTGGGCAGAAATCACAGAATTTGGGTGTCTGCCGTAGTTCAAGTAAAAAGGCGAATACCCAGTGGAGACATTCCTAGCATTGTTATGCGCAAATTCTGCTGTCCAAAGAAGATCGGGCCACTCTCCCTCTTGATCTAGAAGGAACAATCGGAGATACTTCTCAAGCTCCTGATTGGCCCTTTCCGTCTGTCCATCTGTTTGTGGGTGAAAGCTAGTCGAATATCGTGACTCTATGCCCAACTTCTTAGTATAGGCTTTCCAGAAGTGAGACAAAAACTGAGATCCCCTATCCGTAATTAAAACCTTAGGGATGCCATGGATTTTAATCAAACTCTGGTTTAGCTGGGTAGCTATTTGTTTGGCTGAGGCATTCCCCTTCAGGGCGACAAAATGCGCCATCTTAGAAAAGGAGTCCACCATTACAAGGATAGAATTGAATCCCTGACTGGAGGGTAATTCCACAATCAGTTCGAGTGTCACTGTGTGCCAAGGACTGGGAGGTGTGGGCAAAGGTCTCAACAACCCCTGAGGTGCCTGTTTATCAGTCTTTCCCATTGCACAAATCTCACAACCCTCTACATGAACTCGAACGTCTTTGGACAGCCCAGGCCACCAGAACTGTCTTTTTAACAATTCCTCTGTTCGATGGATTCCAGGATGTCCAGCCATTGGACTATTATGACACTCAGTTAGCACTTGATGTTGGAGTTCTTGAGTTGGAATAAACAAGGCCTTAGAATGAAACGGTAGCCCATCACGAATTTCACGAGCTGGATTTTCCTTAGCCCATTCTAGCCCTTCTTCTGCAGTCAAGGCTTCTCTAACTCTGTCTTCTAAGGTTTTCTCGACTGTTGCTCCAACGATCTTTGCCTCCGGAATTATCTTCTGTTCACTGATTTGGTTCTTTTTTCCATCTGTGTCTATCCGTGATAAGGCATCAGCCTTCCCGTTGTTCTTTCCAGGCCGATAAGTTATCACTAAATCGTAATCGGCGAAGTACAAAGACCACCGAAGCTGACGTGGCGTGAGAGTCCTGGCTGACTTTAAGAACTGAAGATTCCTATGATCTGTAAACACCGTGACCACGTAGCTGGCCCCAAGAAGATGATGTCGCCATTCTTGGAAGGCGTCTTTGATGGCTAGGAGCTCCTTATCGAAAATGGTATAGTTCACTTCTGCTGATTGCAACTTCCTGGAATGGTACGCTACTGGGTGCAACTGGCCAGTATCTTTGTGCCTCTGTGAGAGCACCCCTCCAATGGCTTGTTCAGAAGCATCTGTTTCCACGTAAAAGGGTTGAGTTGGGTCTGCGTGTAATAAAATGGGTGCAGTCGTGAAACTTTTCTTTAGAAACTGGAAGGCTTCTCCTGCCTCAGCAGTCCATTGGAAAGGAACTCCTTTTCGTAGCAATTTGGTGATGGGAGCCACCTTCAAGGAAAAGTCTCGGATAAACCTTCGATAGAAATTCGCAAATCCAATGACACTCTGTACTTCTTTCACAGAGGTCGGCGGAGGCCAATTCAGAACCGCTTCAATCTTTTTAACATCCATGGTTAGCCCTTCTGGTGCTATCACAAATCCCAGGAAATCCACCGAAGTGACTCCAAAAGCACACTTTTCCAGTTTCACGTAAAGATCGTTTTCCTTTAAGCAGCGTAAGACCTTTTTCACTTGATTTTGATGTTCTTCTTCTGAGGATGAGTAGATCAAAATATCGTCGATATACACAATTACGCATTGATCTATGAACTCCTTCAAAACATCGTTAATGAAGTATTGGAAGGCCGCTGGGGCGTTACTTAAGCCGTAAGGCATGACTTGGTACTCAAACAATCCATACTTCGTTCTGAATGCTGTCTTCCATTCGTCTCCACTTCGCACTCTGATTAAGTGATAAGCCCCCTGCAGATCTAATTTAGTCAATATTTTTGCATCTTTTAATTGATCTAGCAGTACGGAAATTAGGGGCAGCGGATAACGATTTTTGATGGTAATCTTGTTCAAGGCGCGATAGTCTATACACGTCCTCAGATTCCCATCCCGTTTCGGGACGAAAAACAGAGGAGATGAGACGGGGATTGTGACGGTCGGATGAATCCGTATTCCAAGTATGTTTGAATGTAATCCTTAAGATGACGATTCTCAGGTTCTGTGAGCGCATAAATCCGACTACATGGAAGGTTGGATCCAGGTTCCAAATCGATCTTGCAGTCGTAGGACCGATGCGGAGGCAGCCTTTTCGATTCCGTTTCACTGAACACTCGAGAGAACTCCTGATACTCTTCAGGTAAGGTAACTGTCTGAACTGCACACACCATCCTTTTTTCACATAGTGAGGTTGCTGGGTTCTCTTTTTGCTCATTCCGTTTCTCCTCAAAGCAATGTTTCAAACAATAACTAGAGTCGAACTTCACGGTTCTTTCACTCCAGTTTATTGCTGGATTATGTTCCGGCAACCAGGGAAGACCCAAAATAATTCCAAACTGCGGGGCATCAATTAAGTTGAATTGAATCTCCTCCCTATGACCTTCACTGGAGATGAGTTCCACAATTTCCGTTTGGCAGGTGATTGGGCCGGAGGACAAGTTGGTTCCATCTACGGCCCTTACGGCTTCAATTCTTTCCTTGGGTAACGATCTCAACCCGACCTTCGAGGCATACTTAAGGTCGCAGAAGTTCCCTGTAGCTCCTGAATCTAGCATCACCACCACGGATAGTTCACAATCGCGGAATGTCAGAGTCATAGTCAGAATGAGGTGTGGAGCGGAAGATTGTAGGGTGTTTGCTATTAAATGAGGATGCGGAGTTGTATTCTTGCTTGCAACCACCAGCCCAACTCCCTCTACTGGTGGTGCTGAGAGTTTTCCTTCTTGTAGATTTTGGGCCTCTTGGGGCATTCCTTCACGAAATGTCCACTGATTCCGCAATAGAGACATAAATTATTTTGTCTTCTTTTTCTCTTTTCTTCTCTTGAAAGTGGCCCTCTAATGGTACCTATTTGCATAGGTTCGTCACTGTTTTCCTTTCCTCCAGGTTTAGCCAATTCAGTCCTTGCTCGGTCAAAGCGCGGAACACTTGGTCGGAATTCGCGTCTTCTTTCCCCCTTCCTCTCGGTTTGTCTATAATCTATCTCCAACACCAAGTCTATCAGGGCGGACACCTCATTGGGGCGGTTAGGAATCTGTGACAAGGTATCTTTTAAATCATCTTTCAACCCTCGATAAAACAGAGCGGCCCTTTTTGACTCTGGCCAGTCCGTTTCTACAACTAACTTGTTGAATTGTGCCAGGTAGGTGACTAGTTCTCGATTTCCTTGCCTCAATTCCAACAATTCATTATCGGTGGCCTGAGCTACCTTCCGACGATCAAAAATTCGTAGGAACTCCTTCTTGAATTCCTCAAAGTCATATAGAATGGGTGAATCTTGCGAAACCAGAGGCATTGACCATGAGGCCGCATCTCCATTGAGGTAAGATAAAATGAAGGCAATTCTAGACTGTGCATCTGGGAAGACTGTGGGTCGGCACATGAAATGTAATGAGCACTGGGTCAAAAAGACTTGAGCCTTTTGGGGATCCCCACCAAAACGCTCTGGAGGAGCCAAAGGAATAACGGGAGCCAGTGAATGTACAACCTGAGTGGTGGATCCAGCACTGGTAGATGACCCTTGATTAAACATACTAGTTCTTGAGGGAAGTGAATGAGACTTATCCTCTGACCCATCTCGCCTTAACTGGGCAGCCATTTCTTTCGTCTCACGTCTGGTAGCCTCCATCTCAAATTTTATAACCTTATTCTCCTCCCTCACTGCCAATAATTCCTGTTGAATTTCCTTAAGGACATTACCCACATTTTTTAAGTCCAAGCCTTCCGCCATTCTGCTCAGGTGAGTAAAGTCCGTGGGCACTTCACTCTGTCATGGGCCTTGATACTCACTTAGCCAGTACTCTCGGGAGCAGAATGATGATAGTTTCTCAATTCCCACCTCAGGCTCCACACGAAGACCAAAGGTACAGGCAGTCGTGTGAACCCCGTCGGGGAAAGGGGAAGTGGACAGAGAAGAGACTGCCTAGATCCACTCGGTATCTTCACACTAGCCTTCCTCCTACTTCTTCTCAAGGCGCTTCCTCTTCCTGCTGGTCACCTTATCTTAATGGCTATGTGGGGATACTGTAACAGAGAACACACCATTAATATTCCCCTAGCACTCCTCCCAGCCTTTCCTTAACTTCCTCACTCTAACTTCCTTACCCAGTTGGTTTTAGGCCTTCGCTCCTCTTCTATTTTCTTTTGTGTGAATTGGTTATCTTCCTAAATGTGAACAAACCTTGTAAGTATTCTCTTCGCTCTTCTCTTGTATTCGCAGCTCTCACTCATTCTCCCACTCTCTCTCTCACTCTGTCTTACTTGTATCTTCTGCTGAATTCCTTTATTATTTCTTCCTCAGGTGAACGAGTACGCTGTCGCAGTCGTCGAGCTGATGAAGCTGATGAAGACTCTGGACCTGAAGATTCACGGTAAGTGAATTAACCCTAACTGCCTATTGCGAAGTTATTACTAAATTAACACCTAAATCTATCTAATACCGCCGATACTCGAAACGCGCTAACCTACGCCTTGCCTGGCTGAACCACTAACTCTAACTCTGACTAACTAAGAGCTGTTTCCTGAAAAGGTTCCTAACGCTAGAAATGCGTTGGTGAAGTGCGCGGTTTATAATTCAACCGCTGCACTTCACAGCTGAGCAAGTCCTCGCGCCCGGACCCAGGCGCGAGAGACTAGACCGCCAACTTCTCTTGCCTTCCTCCCTGTTGGGAAAACAGAGCGGAATGTCTTCTTATGTGCGATGATCACCCGCGATTGAAGTCGAGCGGGTGATCTTTTTCCAACTGCCTTCCCAGGGACTATAGTGATGCTAAGGAGTTTATGAACTCCCTTTCTCTGAGCCCTGACAAACGCCTAATTATCTACAGAATCCCGAATAGCAGGCCGAAGCAGGTATGACAAGCGGGCAGATGACCTTGACAAATGTGGGACTACAGGTCCGGCCCCCTCGCGGGATCCATGTTGCCCGTGATGACAGTTTCATCACACTAAGCAACTCTAGGAGGACACAACCTCCCTCATCACCGCACCTTAGCAAGTGCGGCATCACCAGTGGCCACGCTAATTTACACCTGGCCATTTCACGTTCTAGCACTTAAAGAACTCTTACACATAGGTCCTGAAGAAAGCCAGTAAACGTAGCTGTCTGGCTGAAATATGTAGACCTGACCTTGCTTTTAGGATATGAGAGACGTAATTTAATCTCTACCCATATCCACTTCTCTTTTTAATACTGCCAGTGGGCCCATCATTAAAATATTTACTTTTAGTTTAAAGGGACCCAACGGACAGTTTTTAACCATCACCACTACTGCACCACTTTGCACTCACCGCACACGTAACCAGCTCTACTGTAATCAGGCGTTGAAGCACACCCGGGGTGCACTCGGCACCTTGGGTGGGACCCGATGATGAAGCATGCCACCAACTAGGTTGGTGGGTGAGGGTTTTCATATAAACGTCATGAGGTTTCCTGGAAAACAGGTGCCGGGTGCCTCGTTAAGGCAGAGCGAGGGGTAGGTTCCGGGCACCTGTTTTCCAGGAAAACTCATGACGTTAACTTTTGTAACGATCGTTGCTCTGCCTAACTATTGATGAGGCGTGAACCCGAATTGGGTTGGTCCCATGATTTGTATTATTAAGGTACTTCATTGAAAGGTCATCACAGTGATTGGTTCATTTTCCATAACCAACCACCCGTGTAGATAGTGCATCAAGATAGGTCCTGAAGAATTGCCGAGTGATTTACACACATAAGGCAAGAAACATGTTGACCATGACTACACACATTTAGACACCTCCGACCATTATAATCGGCGGTATCCCTATTCTGGTTTTAATTGAGACGAGTGGGCTCGCAGATTAAAATATATTTTGGAGCACCACCTCGCCTCATTTTATTTCTCCTCACATCACCTCACATCTACACCACTAGACCCCTCACACGCACCGCACCTATACGGCTTGGGAAAAAGATCTCCGACAAAGAGCCCCTCATAGGGTGCAGGTCAGGCATTGCAGCGCCGGCCTGATGAGGAGCAAGCTCTATGATGAAGCATGACACCCAAATGGGTGTGTGAGGGCCCCACTTCCCAAAATGGGAGACACCCACACTCCACTACTGAGTAAGGGTGTTGACCAACCTAGCCTCCTTCTCTTTTTTCCCACTCTACAGGAACTGCATACTCCTTCGGTGCTACGTAATACTACTTGTATTTATTGTGGACTGTATGCTGGACCTATATGCGCCCCTTCTCCCTCATTTGTATTGAGTTATTAACAACACCACCACCACCAATACCACCAATACCACCACCACCAATAGCACCACCATCAATACCACCATCTCCACCAATACCACCACCACCAATACCACCACGACCAACACCATCACCATCAACACCACCAATACCACCACCAATACCACTACCACCACCACCACCAATACCACCACCACCAATACGACCACCAATACCACCAATACCACCACCAATACCACTACCACCACCATCAATACCACCATCAATACCACCATCGATACCACCATCAATACCATCACCACCAATACCACCACCACCAATACTGACAAACACCACCAATACCACCACCAATACCACCACCACCACCAATACTGATATCACCACCAATACCAACACCGCCAATACCACCACCAATACCACCACCACCGCCAATACCACCACCACCACCAATACCACCACCACCACCAATACCACCACCACCACCAATACCACCACCACCACCAATACCAATACCACCAATACCACCACTAATACCACCACCACAAATACCACCACCACCAATACTACCACCAATACCACTACCACCAATACCACCACCACCACCAATACCACCACCAATACCACCACCTCCAATACCACCACCAATACCACCACCACCAATACCACCACCAGCAATCCAATACCACTGCCAATACCACCACCAATACCACCAATACCATCACCACCAATACCACCACCACCACCAATAACACAAATGCCACCACCACCACTAATACCACCACCACCAATACCACCAATGCCACTACCACCAATACCACCACTACCACCAATACCACCACCACCACCAATACCACCACCACCACCAATACCACCACCACCAATAACACCACCAATACCACCACCACCACCACCAATACCACCACCAATACCAGCACCACCAATACCACCACCACCAATACCACCACCAATACCACTACCATCAATACTACCACCCATACCACTACCAATACCACCACCACCAGTACCACCACCACCAATACCACCACCACCACCGATAACACCACCACCAATACCACCACCAATACCACCACCACCAATACCACCATCACCACCAATACCACCACCAATACCACCATCACCACCAATACCACCACCAATACCACCACCAGCAATCCAATACCACCACCACCAATACCATTGCCAATACCAATACCACCACCAATACCAATACCACCAATGCCACCCCCAATACCACTACCACCAATACCACCACCACCACCACCACTACCACCAATACCACCACCACCAGTAATACCACCACCACCAATACCACCACCACCAGTAATACCACCACCACCAATACCACCAACAACACCACCACCACCAATACCACCACCACCACCACCAATACCACCACCACCAATACCACCAATACCAATACCACCACCACCAATACCACCACCACCACTACCACCAATACCACCACCACCAATACCACCACCACCACTAATACCACCACCAATATCACCACCACCAATACCACCACCACCAATACCACAACCAATACCACCACCACCAATACCACCACCAAGACCACCACCAATACCACCACCACCAATATCAATACCACCACCACCAATACCACCACTACCACCACCAATACCACCACCAATACCTCCACCACCAATACCACCACCAATACCACCACCACCAGTACCAATACCACCACCAATCCAATACCACCACCAGTACCACCACCACCACCAATACCCCACCACCAATATCACCACCACCAATACCACCACCACCACCACCAATACCACCATCACCAATGCCACCACCACCAATACCACTAATACCACCACCACCACCACCGCCAATACCACTACCACCACCACCACCCCCAATACCACCAATACCATGACCAATACCACCACCAATACCACCACCACCAATACCAGTACCACCACCACCAATACCAGTATCACCACCACCAATACAAGTACCACCACCACCACCAATACCACCACCAATACCACCACCACCAATACCAGTACCACCAATACCAATACCACCAATACCAGTACCACCACCACCAATACCACCACCAATACCAGTACCACCACCAATACCACCAATACCAATACCACCGCCAATACCGCCAATACCACCACCACCACCACCAATACCACCACTACCAATACCACCACCACCACCAATACCACCACCACCACTAATACCACCACCAATACCAACACCAATATCACCACCACCAATACCACCACCACCAATACCACCACCACCAATACCACAACCAATACCACCACCACCAAGACCACCACCAATACCACCACCACCAATAACAATACCACCACCACCCATACCACCACTACCACCACCAATACCACCACCAATACCTCCACCACCAATACCACCACCACCACCAATACCACCACCACCAGTACCAATACCACCACCAATCCAATACCACCACCAGTACCACCACCACCACCAGTACCACCACCACCACCAATACCCCATCACCAATATCACCACCACCAATACCACCACCACCAATACCACCATCACCAATACCACCACCACCAATACCACCAATACCACTACCAATACCACCACCAATACCACCACCACCCCCAATACCACCAATACCACGACCAATACCACGACCAATACCACCACCACCAATAACAGTACCACCACCACCAATACCAGTATCACCACCACCAATACAAGTACCACCACTACCAATACCACCACCACCAATACCACCACCAATACCACCACCACCAATAACAGTACCACCACCACCAATACCAGTACCACCACCACCAATACCAATACCACCACCACCAATACCAGTACCACCACCACCAATGCCAATACCACCACCAACAATACCAATACCACCACCAATACCACCATCTCCACCAATACCACAACCTCCACCAATGCCACCACCACCAATACCACCAGTACCACCACCACCAATACCACCATCTCCACCAATACCACAATCTCCACCAATACCACCACCAATACCACCAGTACTACCACCACCAATACCACCACCACCAATACCACCACCACCAATACCGCCACCACCAATACCAATACCACCACCACCAATACCACCACCTCAGCGCCTCTCGCTCACTAGTTATACCAGGGGCACTGTACGAGGCCGGAGCTGCAGCCGAGACCATCCCTCCCTCCATGCCTGCCATAAAGCACACCTCGCCTTGCACCAGGAGGTGAAGCCAGGACCCTACTTCATCTGGAGTTTTTTTTATTAGGCCAAAGATAGCAATGACATTACGCAATGCCACACTGCACACTCAAATCACGTAGAGGGCAGGAACTAGCCCCCCCTCCCACTCTTCCTCCTGAGCTGCGACAGCGTAATTACAGAGCGAAAGGTGTTTGAGCGCTTTGTTAGTGTTTATATCTCGGATCATATGTAACTCTCACTTCACACTTTGTGTCTGTGTAATTTACAACACTTACACATCTTCTTCACTGCACTATTTATCACTACGTTGAATACGTCGCAGGCCGGTCTCTTCCTCTGGTATTTACAATCTAACAAGCGGTCGAGAAGGCCCTTTATTGCAATGCAATACGTCTCGCATTTGCAAGAGTTTAAGCTATTAGTATTGCAAATGACAATGCCTTTTATTTATGTTTTAAAACCCAAAACATAAATAAAAGGCATTGTCATTTACAATGCCAATAGCTCAAACTCGCGTGAATGCGAGACCTATTGCATTGCAAATGCTTGTTTTTATAAATTAATGTCGGATTTCTTTTGAGTCGTATCAATTACTTATTGTGCATGTTGGTACTCTGAAATGCTTAACACATGATCCTCTTGTAAAGTCTGACTGCTCTTTGCCACTCTATAAAGAATGAGCTAAGGATTTATTATTGTGAATCCAAAGACCATCTTTGGAGCATTATGAGAGTACTGCATGGTGAAGCTCAACCAGCATCACCACATTAGGCCTGGGCGGTATACTCCGCTCCGCAGAGTTTACAGAGTTTTTGACACTTCACGCTCCGCCTACACCGACTGGCGGAGTTTACCGGTGGCACTCACCCCTAATAAATGCCACTTATGTGCTGCATAATTGTCTATTGATAGCATGATATGCTTGCCGCAACTTAATCTGTGTTCACTTCGCCATAGAATACGGGCGGCATACCGGCTTCATTTTGCTCTCCGTTGCTGGCTGCTTGATTTTCTGTAGTCCTAACACAGCGTCCGTGAACTACACTTCACTTAGATCAGTGGGCGCTGGTGCCGTACGGCATATGATGTCATGTGCCATGTGAATCCCCTCTTAGGAGTCTCCCAGCCAAGCTTCACTTTGGCTTTCCCTTTCTCTCGCACAGCCTACGCGCAGTCCGTCGGTAGCAGCGTGAGACTACATTTTCCTAGGATGTTACCTGGCAGACCAGGGCACAGAGGAAGCTTGCTAAAAAAGATGCCTTAAAGTCAAATTAATACTCTTTTTGAGGCTTTTTGTGAGGTCCACAAAGCTATATGGAAGAATGACCCTATGTACCTACCTACCCACCTGTCACAATGACCGACTTCCACAAATGTACCTACTGGTGGGTACTTAGCATGCCATCGCTCAGTCCTCTCCAGTCACAACCTGCGCAAACCCTTAGGAACCCAGTGAAGTCAATATATTCCAGTACTCTGCTGTACAAGTGTGTAGAACCAGTACACACGCCTACTGTTGTCACAATACCAACTCACCTACACCTAAAAGCTCTCACTCTGGCATGCAACCAGTACACTTTTCTTCAATCCAATACCTATTATAGAAAGCTGGAATTACAGAAGCAGAAGGCCAGCCGAGGTGGCTTCCAGCGCATGCATTTCAGAGTTTCGAGGCCTTCTGAAGTAGGGGCCTAGTCAAAATGTGATGGACAGCCTGTAAGCTGGAGGCAAAGTCCCGGGCTGCCTGCAGACAAACTCTCTACGGGCCTCATTTACGGACAAGGTGCTCTTGAAATGGGGGTTGTGGGGTGCACCAGGCATTCTGGAAACATTCCCTCAAATGCCTTTGAGTTAGTGCCAGATGTTTGCGGCCATTAACTATGACCAAATGATGCCCACAGAGCATGATTTTTGATCGAAGAAGTCATTAGTAACTGACATGTGGTGAAATGCATTGCCCGGGCTGCTTTAGTATGAAGTATTATGAAATATTTGTAGGCAACAGGGAAGGCTCCTGGGTATTGTGAAGACCACGACAGTAAAGATCGGATGTAGAATAAAATTACAGTTCCCAAATGGTCCCCATCCATCCTGAATATTTTATGCATGTTTCCTCTTTGTCACGGGAAGCCCAGTGGGACTTGTTACACACAAGGATATTAATGGAAACAAGACCCACTGAACCATAAGGAATTATGTTTCCTTTAACATGTTCAGCGCGTTCCTCCTTAACTATGCATCAAGGTAGAGTCTAGCCTGCAGGGACCAGTCTCGGCGACCTTTGGCACACACTAGAATCAGCGCAGGTATATGTAAGAGACCACTTTGTAGTGTGCGCTTCAGAACTGCTCACTCTGCAGGACAACATGCTTGTCGCAGAAACACAGTTCACGAGGCCCAGTGGGGTTTCCGAAAAGAACAGGCAATTACCGGCATAATGTGAGACACAGAATGCTACCGTGGATGTAACCTCCAAAAATATAAGGAGTTTAAGACAAGAATACTGAATTATCCCTTGTAGAAACTCTATATTGCACTCGTACAGTCGATCAATATTTTAATTTTTATCAAAAATGAATTCATTCTGCATAATCATTCAAAACTCAGTTGGTGAAAGTGAGTCTTTGGGGTGGAAATGACCTTTTCATATGTGCTCTCAGCGCCATTTTTCCTTCACATGTACTTGAGGATAAGTGTGGCTGCGTCACAGCAGAGATACAGACTCGGGAAGCTAATAATTTGGGAAATCACTGCCTGAAAATAATAAACGAGCCCGCAACTCGAAGGCCCAGAATATATACCGATATTTTTCATTATGCTATGTCGTACGCTCTTTCATCAGAGTCCCAGCCAGTTGAGGGAAGCACACGCCATATTGAAAAGGTATGGCTTCGGTAAAATTAAAACTCTCTCCCTCCTCCTCCAGAGGCGGTATATTATGAATAGTGTCTCCCACCAGAAGTCTATCTTACATTTGTCAAGTGACCTCAAGCAAATATTCTCGCCACTGGCAGGGTTTGAGGGGAGACGTGATGAGAAAGCGTAGGGCCAGTAAATAATTTGTACATTAATACCTCGCCCCACTTCTTGGCCCCAGTGCTTACAACTTGAGAAATACCAAGCTAAATTGATCCTGCGGGAACCATGCAAACCTGCTACCCACGAAAGATTTAATGCCACATCATTCAGAATTAGTCAAAAGTTTTCCGTAGTTGAAGACAGCTCTGCAGATACAAATGCTACATTTGCCTGTTCAACATTTAATGAGTGACAAATGAAAGGAGGTTCCCCTGGGTGGGTTCCTGCAGATGGCACCCTGCAGACTCTCTTTATGTTCTACTCTTGCAAACTTCTTTGATCAAACTGGGAAACTCCAGCTGGGAGACGCCAGAGGCCGCAGAGTTAGCCAGATACATCCACGTGCTCAGAGTGGTAGCCACCTGCTCAGAGTGGTAGTGAAATGTCTGCGGTCTGACTCTGAGTGATATGGACTCTGACAGAAGTAGTGCGGCAAGGACTGACATCAACTGCTGTCCCTATATCCCTGAGCTGAGGAAAAATAATGTCCTGTGAAAGAAGTTACTTGGACATCTCCTTAGGTGGGAAAGAAGAAGAGGCCCACATTACTAAGTGCTCAGGCATGAATGAAGCTGACGTACAGTTCTCTGCAAAGGACTGCTCTATACCCACCTAGCCATCCAATTGTAGTTACCAGATAAATAACACTGTCAGAGAGGATGTTCAGATTGATCTCCTCCAAACGATTTGAAGGAGGGCTTGCAAGAACAACTGGTGTCAAGAGAAGGGTGGGGAAAGACACCATTGTCGCACTACAAGATCTAGCTAGATGAACCCCTTTCAACAGCCTAGAATTATAGAGCAGGTTTTAGAAAATATATAAATCAAACACTCTGCCTCGTAAACATGAATACAGACAAATTGAGGAGTAAACCTTCTCCAAGAATGTCAAAAACCTTCCACAACACAGAGACATGGTGCTTCATTACCCAATACCTACAAAAGGATTTGCAGTGGCTAGCGTAAGCCTTTAGAGGCATCAGCTTTTGGGATTGTAATAGAGTGAGTGCTAGCCACCCGGAAAGACATAGAAGTTAGAGAATGAACCGCTGGTTTTCAAACCATCAGCTCGATATGCTGCAGCTGAGACAGGTAAAGGTGAGGACAGAGGATCAGAAAAGGAGACCACACTACTTCTACTTCAACAGAGAAAGAGACCCAAGAACTCCTGCACCTAAACGTAAGACAAAAGAAGGAGGAGCCTCTCCTTCCTGATCTTTTAGGGCTTTCTGCCTATTGAGCAAAAAAAAATGGAAGACAGTAGGTCTAAGGGAAGGAAAAGGAGTCCAGATGCAATCCTGCTGGATCCTGCTGAGCGGATTACTAGATTGAGAGAAGTCTCTTCTCTCCAAAAGCAAACATGTCCATGAAAGTAGAAGTCCTGAATCGTGCAAAGTTGAAGCATTGAGCATCTGAGAAAGAATTCTCCATAAGAAGGAAACAACCAGTTCAGAGAGTCTGACTAACGGTTTGCTAGGGCTAAGATGTAAGATGCTTTTTGCATGTTGTCTTCCGCTCATATAAACAGAACCCTGGCCATCTAAACTCAGAGCCTAGGCCTGGTTCGCCCTTCTTAGTTTATATAACTCATGTTGATACTATTGTCCGAACTGACCAAAATGGCCCTATTCCTAAGACCGTGGGCAAATAGCATGACCACGCCTATTGGAGAAAGGTAAAGATTCTACGTAGGGCAATGTAACTTATGCTGACTACCCCTTGCCCTTAAGCGTGCCAACCTATCGCATCAAGCTAGCATCTATTTTGAGTTCTAGAGCTTATGCTAATGTAGGCCCATCCCTCTGTCGAGGTTTAGGTGCCGATCTCCACTGAAGGACCCTCTTGAGAAAGGGACATCAAAGAGGCCTGGTTTTAACTCTGTAATTTTGGAGCCCAGTAAAGAAGGACATGTCGTGCCACTGGTTTCAAATGCATCTTCACCAAGGGAACTACAATTATACAAGCAGCCATATCACACTGTGAAGGAAGACAAACAAAGAAGCAATTTGCAGAATGCTGAAACCGTAGCCATAGCTAGTTACATGGGTCACATTCTACTCCAACATTTTTATTGACCACTATGCCATGGAGAAAAGGATAGACTTGGTCCTGTCCAATTGGAACAGTCCAGTCCAAATCGTCAGGCCAAGTCATCTCTAGGTGGGAAGACAAGAAACCCTAGACCCGTTTTGGCAAAGTTGGGCCTCATCAGAGGGATGCTGCTTGCATTCAATAGCATAGAGAAAATGGGACTCGAGTAGAGTGGCATAGTGAGCAAAAAATGACAGGCTGAAATATAGACTGGAGTAATTACTAGCCATCTATCATTTTCTTATCTCACAGCAACCTCACTGTGACAGGTATTCCCAGTCTGCGGAAAGAAATAACGGGGAAACATGCAGTAAATTACCAAAAAACAAACAGACACAAGGAAACAATGGTACTGACAAGGTATGGGCAAATATAGAGCTAGAGGATATATGCATGCCTTTTCCACGCGGCTTTAACCATGCATGCCTTTATCATGCATGGTATGTATAATAAGGTAATTGCAAGCCATGATGGGGGTTGGACGCAGGACTTGGCACCCAAACCCCGTGGGTGCATGGCTCACTATGTGATGTTACAGCATAAAGGGTGTCATTTTAGGTAAGACAGGCCTACGGACCTTGTCAAAGGGGCAGAGCACTACAATATAAAAAGTGGGCCTAATGGCTTTATAAGGGGGTCACTATACTAATATATATAAAGCGCAACAATTGTCTTTGTCAAAAAATCACCAATAATTATAATCAAATAAATATTTTATTAATTCACACAGTACAATGTTTAATAAAAGTGATTGTCAAAAAAAAAGTTTTATTAACAAAAACATGTCTTTGAGTCTTAGTGCAGCCATAGAACCAACCACAAGGGGGCTTTGCACTCCAGCTGAACAGCATAGAGCTCCAGCTAGGAGTAATTTAAAAAAAAAAAGGTAAGCTCTCCTGGGATCATGGATTTAAGACTTAATGTTTTTTTTAATGATGCTGGGAGGGTACTGCACTCTTTCCAGCTCCCGCAACATTAAAAAAAGTTTTGGTGAAGCCCTTGCCCCTTCTAGAGACACCACCAGGCTGCAAAAAATATATTTAAAAAGCCCTCACAGGGTATTATGGGGCGCTCCATACCAGGAGCAGTGAATAATAAATTAGCAGCTCCTGCCGCTCATTTATTGTTCTTTTTAATGATTGTTTGGGTGTCCCAGTGCCCACCCGGGACACCCACATGTTTAATGTTTGTTGATGGCCACGGGGGAATCACCAGGGCCCCCGTGACCCCGCCGGCTCCCTACTAGCACAGGAGGTCGGTTCTTTATTTATTTTTTGTTTTTTAGTGTGGTGCCCGTTGCCAACTCGGGATACCCTACATCATTTGCTACAGTGGGGGTTGCTGGGGGAGCCCCAAGGACCCTGCAACCCCATCCACTCTCCTGCCAGGGCCCTTCCTGGGTGCTAGTAGAAGCCAGTGGGACCAGCCGGACTGGATCAGCTTTCTTTTCCTCCTGCCGGGCAGGAGCAATTCTGTGAATCCCTGCCCAGGAACACAGGCGGGGAAAATGTTTGGTGCTCCTGCCAGATGAGAGCACATTACACATTCATGCTTGTGCTCGCAGGCAGGGAAAAGATGGTGTCCCGGGGATTGGGGGTTGCTGAGCCGGTGCTGTGGGATGGGAATTCCCGGGCCATACCATGCGTGCCCCCTCCCCATTTTGAAAATTCTGGCCCCATGGGATGGGGTCTCCAGGGCCTCATGGAGGCTTGGGGACAGTGGCGGATCTTCCGCAATGGTGCAGAAGCATCCCCACACTGCCTGGCTCAGAGCCAGTAAATGTAAAATAAAACAATGTTTTTGCATCATTTTATTTTGCATTTGGTGGCTCTTAGCCAGCGGTGTTGGGAGGGGCGGGGCCGAGGCATGGGAGGGGGAGAAGGAGTGCTACATGCACTCCACTCCCTAAGTGCTCATGAGTGTTTGGACGGCCGTCTAGGCCAATCAAAACACACATGCACACTTAGGTTGGAGAAATCCCACAGACTCCCTGGTCTGAGCAGGGCTTCTTTCCTGCCCACTCAGACCAATCCCTGTGCTGCTCAGTAACGCGGGGCTTAGACAGGGAGTCTGTCCCAGGGGCTGCTGGGACCAGGCAGGAAGAGGAGAGACGGCACAATGAGACGCAACACTGGAGGCGGCCAGCGGCAAAAGGTAAGTTGTTTTAATATTGTATTTCTAACCCTCGCGCGATGCCTCCTGCGTGACCCCACTTGCCCCACCACCCTTTGTTTATGATGGCCGCCGCTGCTTGGAGACGGTGGCTACGAATCTCCATCCCCATTTTTAAAATATCGGCCCTAGAGAAGGGGGTCCCTGGGGTCTCATTGAGGCTCGGGGAGAGAGGGGGCACTCTCCCCCCTCTCCATTTATAAAATACCAGCCCTAGAGGATGGGGTCCCCCGGGTCTAAAAAAGGGAAGGGGGCCACACATTCCCTCCCCTTGAAAATAGAATGCATAGAACCCCTGGGCCATGGCCTTCTCTTGGGGGTTATATAAAAAAATGCGGGAGACCATCACATTTTTGTTTGATTCGGCGCCAAGATCTGTGTATCCTCAGCACCATTCTTTTAAAAAAAAGCTGTTTTTGGCAGGGGACTCAGTACCCTGTCCTGTAACAAAGATAAAAACAAACGTATAGGGAAGCAGGGAAGGGATCCGGGCCTAGCGTGGGTAGGGTGTCAATAACCTGCCTCCTACATTTAAAAAAAAAACTTTGTTACAGGACAGGGGCCATTGTTGATGCGGTGGCAGCCAATCAGATCTTATCTCAAGATCTATTGGCTCCGCAGATCATCTGCAGCGTGAACATTTTCAAAAACTACTGAACAGATTTGCACCAAATCACAAAAAGCACACTTTCTGAACAAAGACCTTGCTTTCTGCCAAAGTTGGTGTAATTCCGTTTGGCCGGTTGGGCTGTAACTGTGCCTAATTTTCCTAAGGGAAAATGAATGGGAAAAAAACAATTTTGGACCTCCTCTTTTTCTCGGTCCTACTTGAAGGATCACCCCGAAACCTTCCATGAAGTAGCTAACGTGAAGATTTTTCTGAAGATAAAAGCAAACCAAAGAATGTTTTTCCTATGGAAACATGGTCCAAACTATAACTACTCAGTGGTGACCACCGCTGGGTAATATGGATTGAGAAAAATAAATGTTAAAGGGATGTTATGCTTAGGTGAAAATGTCAGTAAAAATATGCCATTTTAAAAGAACAAAACCACTGAAATTCATCAGGTATAGTTATGTTAATAAGGATATCGATGCATTTATCGATAAAAATGAACTTTTTATCCTTATTAATAGATTCACTCGTTGTAAACTCCACATCCACCTCGACACGCAAGTATGTAGTCAGGCAGGCCCTGCAACCTAGGCCCGGGATTACTGATTGATGGGTCACAGGTGGGAGGGTGCATAGCTGGCAGGCAAACACTCGGGCAGGAAACTCTTGATCAATCCTACAGATAGGCACAGCAACATTACAATGATCAGGGGAGATTGCCCCAATAAAGCATACATGGCCGGAGGTGATATGCGCGCTGCTAAAAACACCATAAAGTCAGATGCCACATGAGTTAGGAACACATAGCCAATCAGGGCCTAGCACATGTAGTGATCATGCGCTCCCCATGCCTGATATCGGGACACATTCACACCTGGCCACACTGTGTCCACACGAGGTAAGGACCCACCTGTAGTAACCATTGACCATTAATTTATGACTGTACGGGCCAGATGTACGACCCTATTTTGCATGCGCGAACGGGTTTGCGACCCGTTTGCGCATGCAAAATCTAATAAGGCCATGTACAATCCCTATTTAGCGAGTCGCAATTTTTTTGAGACTCGCTAAATAGGAATTGCGAGTCGCTATTAGGAAAGGGCGTTCCAAGGGCGTCCCTTCCTAATAGCGAGTCAGAGGCCTATGTAAGAATGTTTTGCGACCGCAATTGCGGTTGCAAAATACTCGCAATTTACCGCCCTCTTCAAGAGGGCGGTAAAGCACGCACAAATAGGAAGGGGTCCCCAGGGGACCCCTTCCCCTTTGCGAATGCAGGGGAAAATATTTTTTAGGGGCCAGCATTGGTCCCAGGGACCACTACCTGCCCTTAAAAAATGAAACGAAAACGTTTCATTTTTCTTTATTTAAATGCATCCCGTTTTCTTTTAAGGAAAATGGACTGCATTTTTTTTTTAAACTACTTTATTTAAAGCAATCCCAGACATGGAGGTCTGCTGAGCCCAGCAGGCCACTATACCTGGGAGGGCCAGCCATTCCTAATGGGGTCGCAAATTGCAAGTGCCTCATTAATATGCATGAGGCATGCAATTTGCGACCCCATTAGGAATCGTTAACAGTGTCTCAGTCGCTGTTGTACCTGGCATTTAGCGACTCGCAAATTGCGACTCGTAATTGAGCGCAATTTGCGAGTCGCTAAATGACATGGTCGCACATCTGACCCTAAAGGCAGCATCCAACATTTCTTACCATATATGGTACACCGGAAACCTTTTATTGCTGACGTAATTTTGTATATAAGAAGAGCACAAACACAATGTAAATTGAGACATTACTCAGACCTAGTGCCTGTAACTGTTCTCCCGACCGAATTGTTTAATTAAACAAACTGTTTCTGTTTTGCCTAACGCCTCTTGTCTTCTGTTTTTTAAGGAAATCCGATTTGAGCAACAGTTGTCTCAAGCAACTTTAGCTCATGCCCTATAGTAACTATAACTGCGCCCCACCATGCACAGTGTTGCCATCAATGTTGTCATATCAGATGTTGCAGTGATGTTATCAATGAAGTCATAAAACATGGCAAGAGTGATGCAATATGTGAGGTAATTAGCAGTGCATGGCCAGGTTGCGAGTTATAATTATATTAGGGCACGAGTTATAGTTGCTTGAGATAACTGTAACTGGTGAATTTCAGTGGTTCTGAACATCCCTTTAACTTTCCGTTTTTTTCTGTGAACTTCTAAGGTTTTTTAAAAATGTAAAGTTACATATTATTACAATTCCTAACTATAACGTCACGTTTAACCTTTGTTTTTTTCTGGTAATTTCTGTGATTTTTAAAAAACTTTAAGTAAGATGTTGAATACCATGCATGTCGTGGTGTTGACCACAGGGCCAGGCCTGCGTCCAGGCACTGCTCCCAACCCCTTGCTGGTGACCCACACTCCACTTTGAACAGCCTTTGGCTGTGCGTAGCATGCGGATGGGCGCAGGGCCAGCTTCCAACCCATCACTGCCACACAACCTTTAGCCGTATGTTCCATGGGGTTGGATGCAGGGTTGACCTGCAGCCTGGCCCTGTGCCCAACACCCCTAGCTTGACTATGTGATGTTATAATATAAAGGGTGTTATTTTAAGTAAGGCAGACTTACTGACTCTGTCTAAGGCCCAGAACATCAAAATATACAAAATAGGCCTATTGGCTTTATCAAGGGCTCAGCATTTCAATATATATAAAGCAGGCCTATTGTCTTTGTCAAAAAATCACCAATAATTATAATCAAATGTATATTTAATTAATTCACACATCACAATGTTTAATAAAAGTGATTGTCAGAAAAAAATATAAAGTTTTAGAAAAAGAAATCATTGTTTTTGAGTCATTTAACATTTTTCAGCTCACCAAATCCAGCCATAAAACAACCCCAAGGGAGCCCTGCACTCCAGCTGAAGGGCATAGAACTCCAGTTAAAAGTGCATAATCTCTCCTCGGGACACGAATTTGATGACCCAGGAGACTTACTGTTTTTTTATGATTTTGGGGAGGCTTCTGCACTCCCTGAAGTCTCCCACAACATTAACAAACTTGCTTGGTGGTGCCCCTGCCCCTTCTAGTGGCACCAACAGAATCTTAAAAATGTAAATAAGAAGTACTCACGCAGCATTATCGGGTTCTCCATGCTGGAAAAGTGAATAATAAATGAGCAGCTTATTCTTTTTGTATTTTTTTATTTGTGTGCCCCGGTGCCCACCTGGGGCACCAATATCTTAATTCTTTTTGTTGGGGGATATAGGGCATCCCCAGGGCCCCTGCAGCCCCCCCAGCGCCCACGTTTTAAAAATAATATGTATTCATAGAAACTGAGGTGCCTCTGTGACAACCTGGGGCAACTCATAGCATTTATTTTTATGTCAGGGGCTTCGGGTTGCCCCAGGGCACCTGAGGCCCCATCTGGCTCCCTGCAAGTGCCCCCATGCTATGGGGCCATGCAGGAGGAAGTCATCTTTTTTTAACTGGAGCAGCAGTGGCAGTGTTAGAGGCTGTGGGGGGAGCCCCAAGGTCCTCAAAGCCCCAACTGCTCCCCTGGCAGTTCTCATCCCAGGTGCGTCGGGAACCGACATTGCTTCTACCCGGTGAAAGCAGCTCTACTTTTGCTCCCACTGGGGGGGGGAGCAATTCTGTGTTCCCTGCCCAGAAACGCGGATCGGCAGATCCTCTGGAAATCCACAGACCCGTCGGAAAAAACCCTCAGCTTTTGGCCCCAGGGGGCCTCAGGAACCCCCTCGCCCCCACCAGGCCTCGGGGCAGGGTATCCCTTCACTGCCCCCTATCTTTCTTTGTATACTTTTTACATGAGAGGGGACTGAGTCCCGAGCCCTAAAATGCCGCCACATCTTCCTTGATGTCAGGGCAACCAATCAGATCATATCTTTTGTGATAGCCTTGCAAACGTTATTCAAGCAAAAGTAAAGTTGGTACACCAAGAACTTTCTTCTAACATTCAGATTGATAAAATGTCATCATATTATTTGGATTCTCCTGTTAACAGGAAAGATGCATTAGTGGAATTTGCACCCCTTTCAGCGGAAGAGGTGCAAAATGTACTTGGCTCTACTAAATCAGGAGCCTCCTCAGATCCCTGTCCCCCTAGAATTTTGCGACTTCCTCCTGAGATCATCGCTAAGCATCTTAAAGAGTTGTTTAACAGCGTTATCAGGACAGGACAATTGCCTAAACCATGGAAAAGGGCTTCAGTGCTGCCATCACTCAAAAAACCTTCACTTATTCCAGAGGACATAAGTAGTTTCCGTCCTATCTCCCGACAGCCCCTACCAGCTAAAGTTCTTAAGGAAGCTATGAATATAGGGGCATATTTATCATTGTGTGACAGAGAAAGGGCAGGAATGCGCCGCATTTAACATAATACGGCGCATTACTGCCTTTTCCCAGTGCTGGCGCACAATGTGCTGCGTAGCGCCAACGCAGGCACTCTTGCACCATGGTGAAAGGGTGCCTGCATTGTAAGCACCTGAGGCATTTTCCTCTTCCGATGTGTGCTGTAGAATGCAGCACACATAGAAAGAGGAAAATTAATAGGAGAAATAAACATATTTCTCCTTGTTTTGCCTTCCCTGGGAAGGCATAGCATTTTGGCACATTACCAGGTCTATCAGTAATGGTAAATCTGGGAATGTGTCAAAATCCATGACTGTTGCGTGGGAACACCCATGGAACACCTCCCTAGAGCAGAGTAACGCAATACAGCGATTTCCACTGCGTTGCGCTACTCCAGATTTATCAAGCCACTCAAATCGCACTTGCACCCATTTGCATGGTGCATAGTGACACAACCCTTTGTTAAATAAAGCCCTTAGTACTCACTGCTTTCTTTGACAACAACAATCTATCTAACCATCCCAGTTTGGCTTTAGAGGTGGACATAGTATAGAGTTTGCATTAGTTCTTTCAACGGATGACATCAGATCAATAGTAGATGAGGGGGGGCAAGACGGTGCTTTATTCTGCTAGATCTGCCGCGGCATTTGAAACTGTCAATCACGCTGTATGGATTGGACATGTGAAGAGCTTAGGGATCAAAGAATTGGCTTTAGCTCTATTAAGCTAATTTCTTTCAGACAGAGAACAGTCTGTTACCCTGAACAACTATGGCTCCAAGCCATTTTATCTTTGCTGTGGGGTCCTGAAGGGATACTCAGCCCCACACTGTTCAATATTTATGTAACGCCTTTAGCTAAACTCTTTTGGTCTTTTGGGTTTTCAGTAGTATCCTACACAGATGATACCCAGATTATTGTTTCCATCATGAGCAATGAGCAGGAGGTAGCAAGCAGGTTCCATAATTGTATGATGGAAATTGGAAACTGGATGAAAAGCAATTGTCAAAAATTATACACAAGAAAAACTGAAGTCCTGCTGTTTGTTAATAATACTTCTTTTTGGACCTCTTTGTGATGGCCTCTCCTATCCCCCTTCAGAATGGCAAATAATTTGGGAGTGCTCTTCGATGATAACTTAACCTTTTCAGACCAAATCAGTCAAGTTACTTCTTCATGTTTTTACATCTTAAGAATGCTGAAGAAAATGTTTCCCGGCATTCCACCTGACTTGAAGAAAACAGTGATAGTTGCTTTGGTACTATCACAAATTGCCCTCCTTAATGCCCTCTTTGTGAATTTACAACAGCAATGTTTGAATAAGTTACAAACCCTTCAAATTGCAGCAGCTTGCCTGCTCCTCAATATTCCTAAATTTCAGTCTGTATCCCTGGCTCTACCCAAGCTGCATTTGCTTCCGATGAAAAAATGCATTGCTTTTAAGGCCCTTTGCTTAGGGCATAAGGCCTTACACAATTATGGACTGAACTATATCAAATTTAGATTTCAATGGTATGCCCCTAGTAGAAAGCTCTGATCTTCATCTGCTAGAAATGTGGTGGTGCCCAGAGTAAAGCGGGCATCTTGGGAAGGTAGAAGCTATACTTTTGCTATGGGAAAATTGTGGATTAGTCTTTTGTTGCACATGAAAAATTCTGACTAACCATTTGCAGTTTAAGAAAGCACTGAAAACTTTGCTTATTTCAAATGAAAAGTCTGGAAGGGTGTTTTTTGTTCATTGACAGTAGCTTCCGCCCCAAGATGCCTACGGCCAGTAGTGCGCTTTATAAATATCCATTTCATTTCACTTCATCTGCTAGACCCTCCGTGTATATATACATATATATATATATAAATATATATATATATATATTTCTACATGTCAGGGGCTTCGGCCTCTGAAGAAAGGGATGGATTCCCTGAAACGCGTCAGGCCAGGGGGCACCAGAGGGGGTGAGAAGCATTCCGTTTCCTGAATAAAAGTGGTGACACCTACCTGCTAAGGAGTGCGGCCTCATCTCTGGGGAAAACATGTAGAAATACAATCACGGCGCCACCAGGCCGTGGAGGCGACGCACCGCCCCTACAACGTCCTGGGTCTGCGCGGAGAAAATGTGTCTCCGTGATCGGCATAGCAGGTATGGAGAATTAAACGGACTGAGTTTCACCCGGGCTCAATGGAGGGCCACACATTGGCCCCTGAAAAGAGACACGAGCACCTAACCCACTGGAGGGATGTAATTGGTGCAATTTTGGACTACAGGTCCCAGCAGGCAAAGGAAAAACGGACTACTAAAGAGGCACACCTGAGGCCATCAATGAACAAGCTTGCAGGGGACAGTAGAGAGCACAAGATCAGCTGCTCGTGTCGTCCTCTGAAGAAAGGGATGGATTCCCTGGAACGCGTCAGGCCAGGGGGCACCAGAGGGGGTGAGAAGCATTCCGTTTCCTGAATAAAAGTGGTGACACCTACCTGCTAAGGAGTGCGGCCTCATCTCTGGGGAAAACATGTAGAAATACAATCACGGCGCCACCAGGCCGTGGAGGCGACGCACCGCCCCTACAACGTCCTGGGTCTGCGCGGAGAAAATGTGTCTCCGTGATCGGCATAGCAGGTATGGAGAATTAAACGGACTGAGTTTCACCCGGGCTCAATGGAGGGCCACACATTGGCCCCTGAAAAGAGACACGAGCACCTAACCCACTGGAGGGATGTAATTGGTGCAATTTTGGACTACAGGTCCCAGCAGGCAAAGGAAAAAACGGACTACTACAGAGGCACACCTGAGGCCATCAATGAACAAGCTTGCAGGGGACAGTAGAGAGCACAAGATCAGCTGCTCGTGTCGGCCTCTGAAGAAAGGGATGGATTCCCTGAAACGCGTCAGGCCAGGGGGCACCAGAGGGGGTGAGAAGCATTCCGTTTCCTGAATAAAAGTGGTGACACCTACCTGCTAAGGAGTGCGGCCTCATCTCTGGGGAAAACATGTAGAAATACAATCACGGCGCCACCAGGCCGTGGAGGCGATGCACCGCCCCTACAACGTCCTGGGTCTGCGCGGAGAAAATGTGTCTCCGTGATCGGCATAGCAGGTATGGAGAATTAAACGGACTGAGTTTCACCCGGGCTCAATGGAGGGCCACACATTGGCCCCTGAAAAGAGACACGAGCACCTAACCCACTGGAGGGATGTAATTGGTGCAATTTTGGACTACAGGTCCCAGCAGGCAAAGGAAAAACGGACTACTAAAGAGGCACACCTGAGGCCATCAATGAACAAGCTTGCAGGGGACAGTAGAGAGCTCAAGATCAGCTGCTCGTGTCGGCCTCTGAAGAAAGGGATGGATTCCCTGAAACGCGTCAGGCCAGGGGGCACCAGAGGGGGTGAGAAGCATTCGGTTTCCTGAATAAAAGTGGTGACACCTACCTGCTAAGGAGTGCGGCCTCATCTCTGGGGAAAACATGTAGAAATATATATAAATATACACATTTTGAAGCTTAATTTCTCAAAAGCTACTTAACGGATTTACGCTAAATTACAAAGAGCACGCCTTCTGGACCAAGATCTGTCTTTCTGCCAAATTTGTTGTAATTCCTTTCAGCTGTTTTTGCATTATGATGTTCAATTTCCTATGGAAACATGGTCCCAAGTATAACTACCCAGTGGTGACTGCAATTTGGTAATACATATATATTGTGAAAAAAGTTTATATTCAAATGTATATTTATTTATGCTATGCAGTGAAAATAAATATGGAATAATAATAACAAGTTATTTAAAGCTACTGTACTAATAAGGACACATTCACACATTTATTACTACAGTGCAAAGGTGAAATTTGATTTTATTAGAGAGGTACAGTAAAAGTAACCTGAGAAAAACACTTTTTCCTGCCTCACAGAGTGCATATAACAAATACTTTACACTAGGTAACAACTCTCCCAATCATCGCAAGGTTGTTTCCTAATGATTCTACCATACTGCACAAGATTAACCCCTGTATCCTGGTTTTGGCTAAATACCTTTTATTAAAACAAGTACACATGAAAAAATGTCATGGCATAAACCACATATAGATGCACAGGGTATAATATGCAATTTATTACCCTTTTAGAGGGAGGAAATGGGTATATCACCGGAAAAAACCACAAAGAGTTTTAATTAACTAAAACTTGCCTCTCCCCTCCATGCACTACTTATGACCTCACATTGTACATCACTCATGACAAATTTATTGACATCATTGATGACATCACTGACGATATATGAAATGACATCACAGATGACATCACCTAGCCCTAAGGTACATGCAGACCTACATTTCTATGGCCTCTTTACTGCCAATGGGTGTAAGATTTAACAACATGTTTGGGCTTTTGATGGGTGTTGGGTGAGTGAAGGGAGTGATCTCTCCATGAACAGTTGTGCACAGGACTCATGTCTTATCGACTATCAACAAAATGTCAGCTATCAGCAAAAGCTTTGCTACAAGGCGATGGGTGTATGTAAAAGGTATGTGGTCTCCAGGTGGACTTGAGTGTCTGGAGGGAGTGGGCTCTGCATGAGACTTTGTGTACAGGAGTAAAGAATGTATGTGCCAGGTACGAGCCCACCCACTTGTGCTTGATTGCCCACAGGAGGTTGGCTAGCTGCAAAACTTTTAGTACAGGCTGAAGGCTATGCATAGTAGTGCCATCACCACTGATTGCCCACAGTAAGTTGGCTAGCTGCAAAAGTTTCAGTACATGCTGAATGCTATGCGTAGTAGGGCCTACACCACCTAAGAGGCCTTGCATGTCTAGAGGGAGTGGGCTCTCCATGGAGGGGGTCTGCACAGGACAAAGACTTTGCAGTAGATACTTCCCTACCCATGCCTTGTTCTTAGTATCTTACCTAACTATAACATTACTTTAACCTTAGTTTCTTCCAGTGGATTTCAGAGATTTTTTTAACATAATGTAAGATTCTATTACCTTACCTAACTGTAACATGATTTTAACCTTCAGTTCTTGTCAGTGTTTTTCTGAACAAATTTACCCAACTCCCTCATTGAGCATACCTTTTGACCGTGTGCAGTAGGGAGCTGGATGCAGCATCTAGACGTAGGGCCTGGCCCAAACCCACACAGGTGGCCAACCCTTCACTGTTCAGGGCCTTTGAGCATGCGTGCCATCTCGTTGGCCACAAGATAATGTTTGTGTTTTTATCCAGTAGTGCAATACTCACAATCTCCTCCTAAGGTACTGCAAGGGGAGCTGTGTTTCTTCCATTTTTACCCAGGGTGTCCATTTTGGACGCCCCCCAACAAGGGCAAGGGGTCAGGGAACCCCTACCCTGCCACTAATGTGTTTTGACTTACACAAATTCAGGACTTTTATTTTGTATTTGTTGATACTGCGGGTGCACTGTGGGAGCCAGCATGGCCCCGGGCACTCTCGTGGGATTCCTGCGGGAGATGAAGTGTCACACTGGCTCCCACGGGAAACTTGCAGGATAAAGGAAACACAATTAATATTTTTTTTATTAGGCCCCAGGAGTGGTACCTCTGGGACTGCCCCTCCACCTATCAGGTCCAGGTCATCAGGGTACCCGTACCCTGCCCTCTTATACCTTTTAAAAAAAAATCTGGACAAAGACAGTCCCCATGTCCTGAAATTGCGGCAGCAACATTACTCTTCATGTTGCGGTCAGCCAATCAGAGCACAAGCTCCCACCAAATCACAAAAAGCGCCCTTTCTGAACTAAGATCTTCCTTTCTGCCAAATCTGGTGTAATTCTGTTCAGCCGTTTTGGCTGTAGGTGTGTCTAATTTTCCTATGGAAAAATGAATGGGGATAAAACGTTTAGGATGGCCCCTTTCTCTCAGGCCTTGCTTGACTGATCACCTCAAAACTTTCCAGGAAGGAGCTGAGGTGGATGAACCTTTTTTGGGAAAGTTTTGTGAAGATTTGTCAAATGGCGCCAAAGTTATTAGCAAACAAATCAAGCTCTTTCTATAGCAACTAGGTCCTAACAATCTGTGCCATTTGCAAATTAGTGTTTTGATCATTGTGAGTGGCATGTGTTATGGCCTCAGGTCCAGCTCCCCCGTTGCGCTGTTGGGCTCCCTGAACAGCTTCCAGCCTCATTCACCTTTGGCCTTTTTCCTACTTTTTCTCCTTCTCTTTGCATCCACTATCCTCTCTTTGGCCTCTGCCCCCGTTTTCATTCTCATTCATCGCCTCCTCTAAGCCTCTTTTGGCCTTTCTCCTCCGTTTATCACTCGCATTCATTGCCTCTTCTAAGCCTCTTTTGGCCTTTCTCCACCTTTTTGCCCCAGTAGTTGCCTTGCGGTTCACCCACTTTTGTCACCTTTTCCTGCTCTTTCCCTCCCCTGCCCCACACCCTCCTGCTTTTCCGCCTCCCACTAGCCCTGCTCTCTGCCACCCAGCGGCCCTCCAACCTCCCAGGATCTGCTTAATGGAGGTTGCAGGGCAACTGTGTGCCAAATCAAAGGCCATCTGTGCCCGTCCACGCCTGGACCACACCCAGCGGCAGGAACCCTGGCTCCTGGCCCACCCGCAGATATGACGCTGCCATCCTCCACGCTATAAACACCAGACGACCCAATGAACATTGCTACCAAACCGCACTCCATAGTAGGACCGGTCTCCTGCACCAGATGCATCTTATCCTGCACCAGCATGTCCACCGCCATGCCACAAAGCACCACGCTGACCTCTTGCCACACCACATCAGAAGGGACCCACCGACTTCAATGCCTACTTGTCAGCACACACTCGATGTGCAAGCACTCCACTGAGTTATGCGACCTCATCACCACCCTCACACCCGACATCGTCTTCCTCCCTGAGACCTGGCTCAACCCCGCATCTGCCCCTGACATTGCTACAGCAATCCCCGATGGATACAAAATCACCCACCAGGACTGCACCAACAAGCCAGAGAGGAGGAACAGCTATCATCCACAAAGAGACCATATAGTGCACCACCACCAGTAACACTACCCTCATGGAAAACCTCAGCTTCAAGCTCCACATGGACAACAAGACCATCAGAGGGACCCTATCAACCTCCGGGCCCGCGCTCCAGTTTCTGCAACACAATCACACACTTCATTGCGCCCCTAGCCTTGGACTCATAGGAATACATCTTCCTCAGCGACCTCAATTTCTACATTGATGACTCCAACGACAACAACACCATACCCTGGACGGTATGAGCTGCCTCGGACTAACTATGTCTTGGGGCGTAGAAGGAGACTCTTTCGTTGAGGTATTGAGGTCCCGTGTTGTGGAGGGCTTTGTAGGTGTGTGTGAGAAGCTTGAAGGTCACTCTTTTTTTTGACGGGGAGCCAGTGGAGGTCTTGTAGGTGCTGGGTGATGTGGTCTTGTCGTGGGATGCTGAGGACGAGTCTAGCTGTGGCGTTCTGGACGGTCTGGAGATTGTGGAGTAGAGATTTGTTGATTCCAGGGTAGAGGGCGTTCCCATAGTCCAGCCTGCTGGTGATGAGTGCATGGGTGACGGTCTTCCTGGATTCGGGGGGATCCATTTGAAGGCCCAAGAACTCAGAGCAACAAAACGTGTCAGCAAACAGCTGAAGGGCAGAGCAAGGACATCTCTGACAGGGCAGCCTTCAAGACCTCCTTCAACCTTTACCACCCCCTGCTGATAACAACAAAGAAGACAGCGCTAGCCCCAGGTATCAAAACCAGCACTAACAACAGCAAGGAACTCTTAAACATCATTAAGGAATTCTCCAACCCGGCTGCCAGCGAAAATAACATCACACCTTTACAAGAGCTGTGTCACAAACTCACCGACTTCTTCCATGACAAGATTGCAACCATATACAGATTCTTCGAATCCCAACCTACACCCATGGACTTCCTAGACAGATACGACCACACTACAACTGATATGAACCACAGACTACCTGGAACCTCCTTCCTACCCAGGATACCACCTCCATCGTGAAACATATCCACTCAGGAGCTCAAACAGACTCATGCCCGCACCACATCTTAAACCTCGGAAACCGAAGGATTGGCCAGGAACTCACCACCCTCCTCAACACCTCAGTCACCACCGCAACATATCCCGATGCCTGGAAACATGCCGTAGTTAGACCATTTCTCAAGAAACCCTCCACCAACCCCAGCAAGCTCAAAAACTACCAGCCAATCTCCTTGCTCCCATTCCCAGCCAAGGTACTGGAAAAGATTATTAACAAGCAGAAGCAGCTACTCAACACCTCCCAATACAGCTTCTACAGTAATCACAGCACCGAGACCACACTGACTGCAGACACAAACAACATCCAAACCCTCCTCGACCAAGGAGAAACAGCGACCCTGATCCTCCTCGACCTCTTGGCAGCCTTCGACACTGTATACCACCAGACACTGATAGAAAGAGTCCACACATCGGCATCCAAGTGGATGCTCTCAGATGGATCACGTCCTTCCTCACTGGAAGAACACAGAAGGTCAACCTACTACCTTTCACCTCTCAACCCAAGCATATCACCTGCGGTGTCCCCTAGGGCTCATCCCTCAGACCCACACTCTTCAAAGCCTCCATAACCCCACTGGCCAACATCTTCAAATCTCACGGTCTCACATAACATCCTACGCAGATGACACCCAACTCATCCTCCCACTCACCGATGACCCTACCAGGACCAACTTCCACAGATGCATGACAAGCGTCGCAGACTGGATAAAGAACAACTGCCAGAAGCTGAACACGGACAAGACAGAAGTACTGATTTTTGGCAACAACAGCAACCCATCGAATGACTCCTGGTGGCCATCGGATCTAGGATCCGCAACAACAACCTCCGACCACGCCAAAAACCTAGAAATCATCATTGACAACAAGCTCATCATGAAATCTAAGATCAACGCAGTCCCCTCCGCCTGCTTCCTCACTCTGCGCATTCTATGTAAGAGCTTCAAATGGCAACCCCCTGCACACGAGATGCACTGTGACACAGGCCCTCATCACCAGTCGTCTGGACTACGGCAATGCTCTCTATGTTGGAATCACTGCACACCTCTTACAGAGACTCCAGACCATACAGAACATCGCAACCAGACTCATCCTCGACTTCCCCCAATGAACCCACAACACTCTCCACCTCAGGCAACTCTACTGGCTCCCTGAAAAGAAGAGATGCCAATTCAAGCTGCTGACCCACGCACACAAGGCTCTGCACAACCAAGGACCCACCTACATAAACCACTGCTTGAACTTCCACCAACCAGCAAGAAGATTACGCTCCGCCTCCCTATGACTTGCCCACATTCCCCGCATCTACTGAAGCAGAAGTGAAGGATGCTCCTTTTGTATTGCAGCAAAGACCTGGAACAGTCTCCACACACAGCTCCGATCCAATTCTAAAAAGCCCTCAATACCTGGCTGTTTAAATGAGCCTCCGGGACCTGCTAGCGCCTGGATTCCTGACTAGGTGATTAGCTGCACTCTATAAATCTTGACTGATTAATTGAGTACCGAATGTTTTCTGTGCAACCCATGGTGACTGATTAACCTGAAACCTTTTGGTCCTGTGCAGCAGGCCTCTGCTTAGGGTCTGTACTTAAACTGTCATCCCCATGCAGTACCAGTTTGGGTGCAGGACCTAGCCTGTAGCAGGCACTGCACCCAACCTGCCAAGGGCACCCAACACCCACCGTGTAAGGCTTCGGGCAGTGGGCAAGGGGGGATTGAGCGCAATATCTTGCCTGTGGCCAGGCCCAGCCCCAACCTTCAGCAGGCACTATGCGGCGTGGCTTAGACACATGTTTCCAGGGCCTGCGCTCTACGCCCTGGCTTCTAAGCACAGCTCATTTTAGTACTTGAATTTGCTTGCACTTGTTTACACTGCTCACACTTTTGTCTCTGGCACAAAATGGTGGTAAAATCCAGCAAGTACAATGACAGCTGCCCGATTCACAAGGCAGCTCTGTCCGGTGTCCACGGCTTTCAGCTGTGCGCAGCGGTTGATGGGTGTAGGGCTTCGCATATGGGAAGGCCTTGAGCCCAAACTGCTGCTGTGGGTAATACCTGCTGCATAGGGCATTTGGTCATTCCCAGCTAAGAATGGTGCGAGGCTTAGCCTGTGGCCAGGCTCTTCCCCAACACTGCCATGGTGCCCCAGTCAACAGTGCTCTTCAGAAAAACTGCATGGTCACCTGAATTAGTGTTGAGGTCTTTGAGGAATATGATGGCAATTGTGGTGCATATTTTGACATCTAGATATATGTTTATACTTTAAATTGTTCATTTCAGCATGATTTTTCGGCCCATTTGTATTGTACCTCAGTAGCAATTATACAAGATACTTGCTAACTTCTCTAGTTCTTAGGTTTGCCTAAGTGTCTCGTGTGCAGTTACATACAAAATTGTGGATTGCATTGTTTGCCAGTGCTTAGGAGAAATAAAAGCATTTTTCCTTTTCGATGCCTGCTGTCAAGTAGTTTTACATTTTGGCACAAAACCCTGTCTACGATTGTTAGTAGATAGGGTTTTGCACCAAAAACAATGGGTGGGAGCACAAGAACACATATGTACCCCCCATGGTACGCCCCCTTGATGCAGAGTATTGCAAAGCAGTGCATTGTGCGTGTTTGCTTTACTTTTTCTTACAAACCAATGCGAATACAATTTGTAAATCCTGAAAAGGATTGTGCATCCGGTCTGTGCTATAAAAGTAACACAAACCCGACCCAAAACCTTCCTAAATCTGGCCCAAAGTTTTCTAGGCGAAAGTCTGTTTGCTTTTCTTGTGCTGCCAAGAATACTTAAGTTGTAAAAAAAATTCCGTGGGTATGCCTTCATATCCTAACTGGTTTAAAATATCGAACATAATCTATGGGGCATCTTGTTATTAACTGTCACATTTCAACTCTGTTTGACAAGAATATTCCGATCTGCCAGGTCTGTTGTCCATGGTTGTTTTTTTATATGTCTGTCTTCTTTACGTGCTTTTCATTCTTCTTTTCCTTTTGGTTTTTGCTCTTCTTTTCTTGTCTTCTGACATATGATACAGTTCAATTTGAAGACCATAAGCGTTTCTAAGTCTATTATATTCCCTAAGACAACTGAAATCTGCATGAACTTGTCTGTTGTCAAAATCTGGCAGGTACAGTCCTGAGAATGTTTTCATTCTTGACATAGCCACATAGGCCATTAATTCCTTAAAGACCAATTTTCCTTTTATCCACAATGGCTTCATTCATGCTGAGGCCTTGTGATTTATGAATCTTCATTTCATGTGCAAGGTATCGTGGAAATTGCTTCCGGTGAATTTACAGATCTTTAAATAATAGAAACCTAATACTGGATGGACCTAGATACCTTTTATGCTTCTCCAAAACGAGCATACTGAATTAGGATGCACTTAATGACATCCATATTTTGGTAAGTAGTGAAGTTCACTACATAACCCACAGATCCAGACCATTTATTAAACCTGGCTCACGTTTAGGTTTCTGTGCAGAATCGCTCATTTGAAGCACTTTTTCAAACCCTTCCTTTTTTTAACTGCTTTTTCAAGTTCATTCACTCTATTAACTGTTTTGCACTATTCAGAAGTTCATACCGTCATGCCCCAGCTGATCAATTGTTGATAGTGCTACAGTTTTTTGATTTACTGACTCTAGCACGTCAGAGTTAAAGTTTGACATTGCTGTAGTGTTGTGTGCTGTACTGTTGGCATTACTCACAGGGCCTCTGTGAACTTTGTGGTCAGTTTCTGTTTCACATCTTAACTACTGTATGCCAACTCCTATTTGTGTTTTCAACATTTAACCATACTCTGTGTCTGCTGGATGGTGCACTTTCTTTACTATCCTATCAAAGCTGTTTCTTGTGACTTCATTTTTTTAACACTGGCTGCACTTTTGCGTGTGTTAACTGCAGTAGAACTCCAAAGAGAATGAATCACATGCTGACCATCAAACAACTCATCATATCCTGTCCGTAATCCTTCCTGCATTCTAGAGTGTATGAAATCAGGCATCAAATTGGATAACATGCTTCCTTCGGACATGATCAACAGCTTCCTTTTATGCAGGACACAATTAAACTCGTTTGGCATATCTGTATTAAAGTTCAATTTATTATAATTTCTTAGGCAATGTGAAGTACCAATGAGTAATTACTCCTTTGATATTGTGGGCACCAGTCCTGTTGGTGCTTTAATATAATACATGACAGTTTCTTTTTTTTTTTTTTAATTTTCAAATGATTTTTATTAGGCATTTTTGAAATAAAACAAGAAATACTACTTGATTGTAAAGAGGTGACTTTGTACAACATTAATAATGGGTCCGGAGGTGATTCAATGTTCTCACATACAGTTTAGGGGAACGTTTACAAACAGATGTCAAAATATATAGTACAAATCATACAAATTATTATATAACGGACAAATCAATATAAGAGCTGACCAAGAAGCAAATTAAAACAAGTCAAGACAAACAAAGGATGGCCTGCATTTCTGAGAAACTGATGAGGAGCCGGTATTTGTACAGAGGTGAGACGGATAAGAGAATTGTTAAGCGAGCATGTTACATGCCACGAGCATGTTTGTATGAGAGCCTACGTGAGGGATGGCGTGAGCAGGAATAAGCGGTATGAATCGACCAAAGTTTACATGCAAGTTCAGGGGCATGATGCGGGGAAGAGAAGGTTAGTTGGTAGTTCTGGCGGACTGTCAGGTCAGGGTGGTTTGTTTGTGGCGAAGTAATTATCAAGTTTGTCCCAGATATGGTTGACTGGCGATTTCCAGGGAGATTGTTGGAGGGTGATGCTATCTGCGCCCCTGAGATGAATAATCCGGTTAATCCAACATTTAAAGGAGGATTTTTTAGTATCTGTTGGACTTGGCCCTTTTTGCAGGGTCATCCCTGAACTTTTTGCCTTCCTCCTGTATTTTTTCTGACCTGTTGTTGGTGGTTTTATGACTCTAGGCACTTTTTCACTGCTGATCAGTGCTAAAGTGCATATGCTCTCTTATTGTAAATTGATGTATGGATTAGTGACTCCATGATTGGATTATTTGATTTACTTGTCAGACCCTAGTATAGCGCACCATGGGTGCCCAAGGCCTGTAAATCAAATGCTGCTGGTGGGCTTGCAGCACTGGTTGTACCGCCCACAGAAGCAGCTTGTAAAGTGTGTCTCAGGCCTGCCATTGCAGAGCCTGTGTGCAGTCTGTGACTGCCATGTCGACTTGGCAAGTGCACCCACTTGCCAGTCACAAAACCTTCTCTTTTCTGCATATCAGACACCCCTAAGGTAGGCCCTAGGGCAGGGTGCATTGTATGTGAAAGGTAGGACATGCCGACATGCCCTGATGTGTGTGGCATGTCCTGATAGTGAATTACAGCCATTTTCGTTTTTCACTATTGCAAGGCTACCTTCTCCCATAGGCCAGAATGGGCAGTTTGATTATAACATCTTATAATCTTAACTGACCCAGGGAACATGGTAGAAATTCGAGTTTAGTATGCCTGAACTCAGAATGATAAAATACATCTTTTAGTGAAGTTGGTTTTAACATTCTGTGTTTGAAAATACCACTTTTAGAAAGTAGGTATTTTCTTGCCTAACTATCCAGCCTGCCTCTGCTAGCTTGTGTATTGTATGTCTGGTTTTGTGAGTGACAGGGGCTGGGGGACTCCAGGAGGCAGGGTGAGTCAGCACTAGGCTGAATAGGCCTATCTGCATGAGGAGTGGTGGGAGGAGTAGCACCTGGGCCTGAATAGGGCTGTGCCTGCCTTCCACAATGCTGGCTCCACCTCCTGTGGTGTGTCTGATGACCCTGGCCCACACTGACAAAGGAAGAAGTTGGGCACTGGCAGAATGCACCCAGAACTGGTTTGGACTAGGTACAGGACCCTCTGCCTTCAGAGGACAAAGGATTTACTGGTATATATAGTGGGGCCCAGACCCCAGAACTTTAGATCACTTCTGGAACAACAAGACGAACCTTTGCCAAGGAGAAGAACCAAGGAAGCTGCAGGAGTTTGGACTGCCCCTCTGCCAGTGTGCTGTTTGCTGGGTTGGCCTGCAGTGGTCTTCATTGCCAAGGAAAGGAGAAGGAACTTTCAAAGAACTTTCATCATCTTGCAGAATATTTCTCCAAGTGCTTGAACTAGAGCTTGCCTCCTGCTGAAGTCTCAGGGCTACAAGACTTCACCACCAGCTCCCTCCTGAATTCCCTTGCTGGGGATTCTGTCTGCAGAAGCCTGCGTGTCGCTGGAAGCTGGAAGCGTGACTCAATGAGAAGAAGCGTGTCGCAGCTGTTGCCGTCGCATCGCCGGGGAAGCGTGTCGCCGCCGCAGAGGCCGCCGCCGCATCACCAGAGAAGCGTGTCTTCGTCGCAGCTGCCTGCCGTCGCATCACCGGAGAAGCATGTCTTCGTCGCAACTGCCTGCCGTCGCATCTTCGGGGAAGCGTGTCGCCACCGCAAGGGTCGCCGTCGCATCACCGGAGAAGCGTGTCGCCGTCTCAGCTGCCTGCCGTCGCATCACCGGAGAGGCGTGTCACAGGGCCTGTCGCGGCTCCACAGGTACAGAGTTCGCCGCACGGCCGTCGGGCGTGCACGCATCATCTTCACGTCGTCGCATCGCATCAAGGGTGCACTCTCATCGCATCACACTGGATCATCGTATCGAGGCGCCTGCTCGCCGCATCGCCCTCCCTGCGGACACTTTGTTTGTTTTGCGTTACGCATTCAAGGTACTTTTGTGAGAAACGTGTCGCATTTATCATCAACTTGAACTAAGTTACTTCTATGATCTTTAAGTCTATTTTGAGTACAGTATTGTGGATTTTTGTCGTTTGTGGTCTTGTGTTAAATCTATATAAAGAATACTTATTTTTATAAAACCTGTGTGGTGTCAATCTGTAGTGTTTTCACTGTATTACTGTATGTGTTCACAAATGCTTAACACACTGCCTCTGAGATAAGCCTGTCTGCTCGTGCCAAGTTACCAAGGGGGTGAGCAGGGGTTATTCAGTAGTGTAATCCCCTTTCCCTGACTTAGAAGCAAGGGTCCCTATTTGGACAAAGGTGTATACCATTGCCAACTAGAGACCCCCAGTTCTAACATTGGTGGTCAGCGGTGAGGATTCTGGACTTGCATTTGTGACTCATATACAGTGATTGGTGTACACTACTAGTGAGTGCAGACCAAACGCAACCACATACATTTTTGGTAGAATTTCTTTCTCCTTGGACTGTTATTTTTTTCTGAGAACTGCCAATTCTTACTACCATGAGCCGACCAGCATCTGTTGCAGCTATGGATCTAGATTTTGAGGAAGAGAGGATGGAAACCTACAATGTGAAACAGCTAAAGAAGCTTTTGCAAAAAATTTAAAATTGCTACCCCAGGCATTGCCAAAAAGAATGAATACCAAAAGGCGCTGAGGGCCTGGGTGGAAGCAAGAAATACCCCCGATCTGGTGGTGGAGCCAGTGGGGGATGGAGAAGGGCAGCTGAATGTACCATTGATTCCAGCCAGGGAAGGGGTACCGTCCCCGCCTGGCAGTAGCATCTCTTCCAAAGGCCTGTCCCCAGGAAAGCTGGAAGACAGGGAGAGAGATAGGGTGCACGAACTGGAGATGGCCAGGCTCCAGATGGAGGGTCAAAGGTGTCGTGTCCTTGTTCCCCACAAACACACACAGGACACAGGTAAGGAAGATTGCTTCTTTATTCTTTTCTCTTCTCCCCTGCCCACGCACACGTCTCTCCTTCTTCCCTACTTCCTCTGTACTGCCCTCATGCCCCACACCCTGACCGGATGTGGTGTCCGGTTTCCTTTGTCCCCACTGTCCACTCTAGGGTCCTAGTGCCCGTCTCCAGGTCACTACATCTCCCCCCTTTGTCACAAAGAAATGACGAGAAGTTGAAACACAGAGATCTGTAGATAGAGATAAGAACAGATAAGATAGAGATAGATGCAAGTCTGCCAGGGCACATGTTGGTGTGCCTCCCATCATTACATTTCTTCTATTAGTCTTTTTGGCCGTCTGCCTACTCTTCTTGGGCAGGCCTCCGTCTGTTGCTCTTCTGCTGGTCCTTCCCCATTGTGTGTTTCCTTTCTGTCGTGCTCCGACCCTCCTCTTTCTGCTGTTTCCTTGTCTTGGTCTTCTTCATTCTTCTCCTTCAGTCCTTTGAAGTGCGAGCTGTTCCGTGTTATCCTTTGGTGTTCTGACTCCGCCGTGATCATTGGGCCTTTCACTTTAGTGACTGTTAGCGGGTCTTTTGAGAACATGCTGTCAGACTTCCTTTGTTGTCTTTGACGCACTATCACAGTGTCCCCTTCTTTCAGGTGTGATGAGATGGTGTGTCGCCTGGCGTCTGCGTATTTTTTCATTTTTTCCTTAGCCTCCTTGTCTTTTGCTTCAATGCTGCTGTGTTCTGGTGTCAACGTTGCTTCTACTTGCGGCAGCCTTGTCCTGCTTGTTCTTCCTAGTACTAGCTCTCCTGTGGAGTTATGGGGCGTGTTTCTATAGTCACGTAGCACCTGACACAGAGCTTGGCCAATTGATATCTGCGCCAGATTCGCCCTTTGAACCGCCTTTTTGATGTTCCCCATGAACCTCTCCACCATGCCATTCGCTTGAGGCCACAACGGAGTTATCTTCCTGTGGTTTATTCCTAGGTAGGCCATGAATCTGCGGAATTCTTCTCCTGAGAACGGGGGCCCATTGTCTGTTTTTAATGTTTCGGGTGAGCCCCAGGCTGCAAAGATGTCATCTAGTATCGGTAAGGTTGCTGTCGCTGATGTCGATGATACCTGTCGCACTATAGGGAATCGCGAGTACTCATCAATGACCACAAGCAGATAGCTGCCTGTGTCCAGTGGCCCGAAGAAATCAGCTGCTAGTGTTGTCCACACCGCTCTTGGAAGTTCTGACATTTGTAATGGTTCATGTTTGGCTGGTGGTCCTGTCGTTTGACAGAGGTGGCATGTCGTGATTGTGTCTTCCACCATGCGGTCTAGGCCAGGGAACCATACTTTCTCCCTTAGCAGTTTCTTTGTGGCTACTATGCCTCGGTGTGACTCATGAGCCAGATCGACCAGTTGTCGCCTTAGTGAGCGTGGTATCACTATTCTTGTTCCTCGCATCATTATTCCTGTTTCTGTTTCTGACAGTTCTTCGTTTATCTTCTTTAGGGCAATTATTTCTTCTTTGCGTACTCCCTCTCCCCAGGTGCAGTTATTATTGATGTGTTTCCATCTCTGCCTTCTCATTGTCTCCATGGCCATTTGCAACGTGGCATCTTCCTTGGTCTCCTTTTCTAGCTCCGCTAGTGTCATCGGTGCCGGCGTGTTTTGCTTTAGCACGAAGTTGAGGTACTCTTCTGCCATCGATGTCGTCTCTTGTGCCTGCGGTAACGGGTGTCTCGACATGTAGTCTGCCGGGTTGTGCTCTTTCCCTGGCTTGTGCACAATCGTGAAGTCGTAGTCCATCAGCCTTATGCCCCAGCGCTCAATCCTGGGTGGCATTTTGGCCGACGGGCTCCCATAGATCGTTACCAGCGCCTGGTGGTCAGTTATGATGGTGAATGACTTCCCATAGATGAACATGTGATAGGGTTCACATGCCCATACCACTGCTAGGCTTTCCTTTTCCGGTTGCGAGTATGCCTTCTCAATCTCTGTTAAGCTTTTGCTTGCGTACGCGACAATTTTCCTTGGTGAATCTCTCCCTGGCAGATGCTGCGCTAGTATCGCTCCTAGTCCTACTGGGCTGGCATCCACAGTCAGCTCAGTGCAGAGCATGGGGTCAAAATAAGCAAGATGTTCTACAGTCATCACCGCATGTCTGATTTCCTCGAACGCCTTGTTGCACTCCTGTGACCAGATGAACTTCTGTCCTTGTTTGGTCAGTTCTCTTAGTGGTGTGCTCACCATGGCGAAATCCTGTATGTATCGAGCACAGTAGCTGGCAAGTCCTAGAAATGATCTTACTTCTGCGACATCCGTCGGAGGATTCGCGTTCTTCAGTGTCTCTACTTTGCTGGGATCTGGCCTCATTCCTTGTTTGGAGAAGATGTGTCTGAAGAACACCAATTCCCCTCTTCCCAGCTTGCATTTGTCTCCATTCAATGTTAGTCCCGCTTGCTCCAGTTGTGTGCACACTAGACGCAAAGCTATGTCATGTTCTTTGTCTGTTTTTCCAAACACTAAGATGTCATCACTATAATTTAGGCTGTTCTGTACCGGCCTTATCACCTGCCTTATTGTCTCTTGGAATATTTCCGCAGCCGATGAGATTCCGAAGCTCAGTCGCTTGTATCTAAACAGGCCCAGGTGTGTAGAGAATGTTGTGATGTACCTGGACTGGTGGTCTAGTTCTAGTTGGTGGTACCCTTTGCACAGGTTCAGCTTCGAAAATCGGCAGGCCCCAGTGAGACAACTGATCATGTCGTTTAGGTGCGGTCCCGGGTGACGCTCTCTCGCGATTGCTGTATTTGGGATCCTCATGTCTACGCAGATGCGGAGCTTTGAGGTGTTCTTCTTTGGAACTGCCACTATCGGAGACACCCAGGGCGTTGGCCCTTCAGCAGGTTCAATTATGTCCTGCGCCAGTAGGCTGTTGATTTCCTCTTCAACTTGTGGTTGTAGATGGATGGGTACTCGTCTGTGATGTTGGGCCACCGGCTTAATTGCTTCATTAATATGTAGCGTTATCTGTTTTCCTTTCAATTTCCCAAGACCTTTCAGTATTGCTGGGTATTCTTGTAAAATGTTCTCCTTTTCCGACATGTGATACGTCATGGCTAGCAACCCCATCACCTGCGCTGTTACATTGCTTAGCAGGCATGGTGCTGGGATGTCACCTTTAGCACGTGTATTTCTTCTTGGCAGGACCTGCCCTTGTATGTTAAAGTCTCTGTAAATTTTCCCATGTTTTCTACTGGTCTTTTGGAGCCCCACGTGAACACATCTACGGTCGACGGTGAAAGCGGTGGTTTCACTTTCATTTTCCTGTATTCTGACATGCACATGATGTTGCATGTTGCTCCACTGTCTAGCACGAACCTAGCTTGGTGGCTCCCAACGTCGATGTCCACGGTGGCGGTTTTCTTTATTTGCTGCTTCTCCACGAGATGAATGTGCTCTGACCTCTTATCTTCTTTGGGCTCGTCTGACATTAGATATAGTCTCGCCTCTCTCACTGGTGCTGCCGTCTCTTCTGACTTGTCAGAGGAGCTACGATTAGCCGTTTCCATGTGTCGTGCGTATCTGTTGCTGGTCATCCGTGGTCTTGTTGCTCTGCCTCTCTCACTTCTGCCTTGTCTGCTCATGCACGTGCTTGCAAAATGATTGTCCCTGTTGCACTTTCTGCACCTCTGGCCCATTGCTGGGCAGGCACCGAAGTGCGGGAATTCGAGGCCACATCGATAGCATGTTTGTTCGCTCTTCTTTGGTGGGAACAGCGCCTGGTATTCTTTTTTTTTTAAATTCCCAGTGACGCGATGTGCTAGCGCCACTCTCTTTTCTTTTCCCATCTCCATTTGCCCGGGCTTCCGTGCGAGCCATCGTCAGTATCTTTTCCAGCGTCGTTGGTTCCTTCAGAATGCGTGCTCGGAACTCCACTGATTGACAACCTTCGATAATGCGCAATCTTATCGCTTGCTCATTGTCAAATTGGTCAAACGCGCAGTATGTGACCAGTTTTCTCAGTCTCGTTGCAAAATCGTCCAAGCTCTCTTCATCTTGCTGGCATGCAGTGTTGAATGTATACCTCTCAAAGTCAATGTTTCGTTGGGGGTCGAATTTCTCTGTGAGACACTTTATTACTCCTTTGTAGTCCACTGTTTTATCACTGGGGAATGTGGTGAGCAGATCTTCTACTTCATCCCCTGCGAGATTCAGAAACAGGTCCAGTTGTTTGTTATCCGCGACGTCCATGGCGCGCATATAGCGTTCAAATTGCCTAATCCATCTCTCCCATCTGATGCCTGCTTGCGGTTCCGATAGGCTGAATGGTAAAGGTCTGCGGAATATTGCTTTTGTGCTCTTTTTCTCACCGTCGCTCATTTTCCTTCTTTGGCACTTTCCTGACCTCTTTTCCTTTATTTAGTCCTTTATTTTCTCTGTATTTCCTGTATTTCCAATGATAGTCTCTATTTTCCCATCTTTTTTTTTTTGTATTTCTTTATTTTCCATGTATTTCAATGGCTGCCTGACTTTAAAATAGCTGCCGGGCTTTCCTCTGCTCCTATTGGCTTATTTTGCCTGACTTCAAGATGGCCGCCGCAGTCTCGCGAGATTTCAGCCTCTCGGGACTTTGCCTGACCTCCTAAAATGGCCGCCGCTTATTCCTGGCCTCTGATTGGTCCGGCCTGCCTGGCTTTAATTTAAGATGGCCGCCAACTCTCGCGATAGTTCGTTTGAACTTTGCGCGTCTTAGCGTTAACTTTCCTTATTCAGTCACTTTCTTTTACCGCTCTCGTCCTGCGGTCGGGGTGGGCTCCCGTGATGTTATTTCTTTGGCCACTCGGACCAGGGTGGGCTCCTGGCTCCGTTTCTCCTTCCTCTTGGCTCCCGACTCCACGGCGATTTTTCCGTTCGTCAGCGGACCAGGGTGGGCTCCTGGCTCCATCGCTTTTCTTCTCCGGCTGCTCTCGACGCCACGGCGATTTCCTCTTCGGTTTGCCAGCGGACCAGGGTGGGCTCCTGGCTCCGTCACTTCGCCGTCGACCTCGATTCACGACGACGATTCTTCCTTGGGACGACGATGATCCCACCTTCGTTCGCCAGTTGTCGTGTCCTTGTTCTCCACAAACACACACAGGTAAGGAAGATCACTTCTTTATTCTTTTCTCTTCTCCCCTGCCCACGCACACGTCTCTCCTTCTTCCCTACTTCCTCTGTACTGCCCTCTTGCCCCACACCCTGACCGGATGTGGTGTCCGGTTTCCTTTGTCCCCACTGTCCACTCTAGGGTCCTAGTGCCCATCTCCAGGTCACTACAAAAGGGACCTAGAGAATAGCAGGTTGTCCTTGGAGAGAGAGAGGATGAGATTGGAACATGAGTCGAGAATGAGGGAGCTTGATTTGGAGCTCGAGAGGCTTGAGGCCATGAGTGTTTCAGCCCAGCAACAAGAAATGTGTGTAGCTCAGAAAGTGAGCTTGGCTGAGTTGGAGGTGGAATTCGGCTCAGATGGTGGCAGCAAAATTATGTTACCTAGTGCTGAGGGAGTAGTGCACACACCCAGAGATGTGGCGCCCGACTTGGAGGGGGTTCACATACACCAGGAGGTTCTAGGATGTGAGGTAGCTCCAGTGGTGCGTAGTGTCCCTGAGGTGAATTGGGAAACTGACGCAGGGGTTCATGGTCCTAGTGGTGGGAGGGACACTCTACTGACTCTAGATGAGAGGTACAGGGAGAGGGGTTCCCCCATGATTGAAGTCCTGGTGTGCGAGTGTAGAGACCGCCCAGAAGAGTGTGGGTTGCGTGACAGAGACAGTCAGATACTGTCTTGCCAGTCTCAGGAGAGTGGTGTGGGGTACGTGTGCAAGGCACTGGATGGTGAGGTGAAGGATAGTTTGGTTAACCCTTGTAGGGGGCTGTGTGATCCAATTGTGGGAGAGCATATTGTAGGTCCCTGTTTTCCAGAGCTATGCCAACACCTGTTGGAGAGTGAGTTCTCTGACCCCAGGGAGCTCACCAGGGAGGCAGACCTTTTGGTGGATTCCAGAGGGTCTGAAGAGGCATTGGGGAGTGACCCTAAGGGGAGTGGCTCAGGTATCTTCCAACCCAGAGTGGTGGATGTGGTTCAGAGTATCCCAGCTAGGTCCCGTTGTAGTGGGAGGGGTGTAGGGCCTCACGTCCTGTCTTCAAGAAGAAGGAGTGAGACTGGGATGTGTCCCGATAGTGCCCAACCTCAGTCTCAGGCCCTGGATGGTTCTTTAAGGGAACACCAGGTAGGGAGCCTAGTCTGTCCTGATAGGCCGCCCATTGAGGGGGATCCCCTAGTGTCTGGTGAACTGGGAGTGTCTGTAAGCAGGCCTCCATCAGTTCTGGTGTCTGGCAGTGCCACTCCTAAGTGGAGGGTGCAGAAGTCCAGATTGAGGGGTGAGAGGGGGAAAGAGTCCCCATTGGAAGAACCAGTGGGTCAGGGGCCAGCCAGAATGGCTGAGTCACCAATGAATGACCATGGTGACACCACTTCTGTCCTGGGGGATCCTCACGCACTGTCAGATGGACAGGGGTCAGAAGATCTGCGCCAGGCAGACTGTCACACGACACATGATTTGTGTGTCACCCTCAGGGGGGGCATATGTGCTCCCAATGAAGTCCTGGTGCGCCGGGCAAGTGTTCAACCACAGGGATTGGTCCCTGGGTTGGGAAGCCAGGTTCAGGTGTTGTCTGACCTGGAGGGAGGGACAACTGTAAACAGTGTCCTGACCGGTTGGTCTTCTAGGGGTACCACTCCAGGTGGGAGGGTACAGCACTCTGGAAGGGGGTGCAGAGGGAGGGAGTCCTCGCCTCTGACCCCGGGTGAACAGGAGGGTCTAGACCCTAGGTTGGCGGGCCAGGTTCGGGGTGTCCCCCCTGACCTGGATGCCCAGTTGCAGAATAGAACCCCTGAACTGGTGGGCGAATTGTGCAGGACACCTGCCACAGGTGCCCTGGCAATTCTGGAAGGGGGTACCACTCCAGGTGGGAGGGTACAGAGCCCCAACGAGGAGAAGGAGGACTGGGTGTGGGAAAGCCCACCCCAGTCTCCTGTCCAGCCGCCCGGCACAGGCCCGGGGCTGGTGGGTCAGTGCCAGGATGTCATACCTGACCTGACAGGAGGGAGAGGGGACAAAGGGTGCCAAGCACCTGGAGCTACTGCCCCCCGCTCTCTGACACCACAGAGGTTTGAGAGCCCTGAGAGGCATAAGGCCTGGGTCTCATCACTGACCACTGTCAGTGGCCACTGTGGCTTGCTGTCCTGGTGGACATAGTGTCCCCTGGGGGGGAACAAGAGTCGCACCCTGGGGGTGGACTGGGCCACACCTCTGTGTTGGCCATGTGGGTACTGTCTGTCTGTTGGGACACACCTGTGAGCAAGCTACGGTTAGGTGCTGCACAGATGGTGTCCACAGGTGAGGAGAAGGGTTCCCCATGGGTTAGCTTGGTGGGCCCTGAGAGTATGGACGGAGGGACCCAAATAGGTTCAGATTGGCGTAGAACTGGAGTATGCCCCTGCAGTTGCGGGCCAGGGTCCATGTTCTGTCGCACAAAGCAGGGAATCCCATCAAGGTAGTGATTGGTCTACCCTGCGTTTTGGCTGGAAGGGGGTTGTGTTGGATTTGGCCCTTTTTGCAGGGTCATCCCTGAACTTTTTGCCTTCCTCCTCCTGTATTTTTCTGACCTGTTGTTGGTGCTTTTATGAATCTGGGCACTTTTTCACTGCTGATCAGTGCTAAAGTGCACATGCTCTCTTATTGTAAATTGATGTATGGATTAGTGACTCCATGATTGGATTATTTGATTTACTTGTCAGACCCTAGTATAGTGCACCATGGCTGCTCAGGGCCTGTAAATCAAATGCTGCTGGTGGGCTTGCAGCACTGGTTGTGCCACCCACAGAAGCAGCTTGTAAAGTGTGTCTCAGGCCTGCCATTGCAGAGCCTGTGTGCAGTCTGTGACTGCCATGTCGACTTGGCAAGTGCACCCACTTGCCAGTCCCTAAACCTTCCCTTTTCTGCATATCAGACACCCCTAAGGTAGGCCCTAGGGCAGGGTGCATTGTATGTGAAAGGTAGGACATGCCCTCCTGTGTGTGGCATGTCCTGATAGTGAATTACAGCCATTTTCGTTATTCACTATTGCAAGGCTACCTGCTCCCATAGGCCAGAATGGGCAGTTTGATTATAACATCTTATAATCCTAACTGACCCAGGGAACATGGTAGAAATTCGAGTTTAGTATGCCTGAACTCAGAATGATAAAATACATCTTTTAGTGAAGTTGGTTTTAACATTCTGTGTTTGAAAATACCACTTTTAGAAAGTAGGTATTTTCTTTCCTAACTATCCAGCCTGCCTCTGCTAGCTTGTGTATTGTATGTCTGGTTTTGTGAGTGACAGGGGCTGGGGGACTCCAGGAGACAGGGTGAGTCAGCACCAGGCTGAATAGGCCTATCTGCATGAGGAGTGGTGGGAGGAGTAGCACCTGGGCCTGAATAGGGCTGTGCCTGCCTTCCACAATGCTGGCTCCACCTCCTGTGGTGTGTCTGATGACCCTGGCCCACACTGACAAAGGAAGAAGTTGGGCACTGGCAGAATGCACCCAGAACTGGTTTGGACTAGGTACAGGACCCTCTGCCTTCAGAGGACAAAGGATTTACTGGTATAAATAGTGGGGCCCAGACCCCAGACCTTTAGATCACTTCTGGAACAACAAGACAAACCTTTGCCAAGGAGAAGAACCAAGGAAGCTGCAGGAGTTTGGACTGCCCCTCTGCCAGTGTGCTGTTTGCTGGGTTGGCCTGCAGTGGTCTTCATTGCCAAGGAAAGGAGAAGGAACTTTCAAAGAACTTTCATCATCTTGCAGAATATTTCTCCAAGTGCTTGAACTAGAGCTTGCCTCCTGCTGAAGTCTCAGGGCTACACGACTTCACCACCAGCTCCCTCCTGAATTCCCTTGCTGGGGATTCTGTCTGCAGAAGCCTGCGTGTCGCTGGGAGCTGGAAGCGTGACTCAACGAGAAGAAGCATGTCGCAGCTGTTGCCGTTGCATCGCCGGGGAAGCGTGTCGCCGCCGCAGAGGCCGCCGCCGCATCACCAGAGAAGCGTGTCTTCGTCGCAGCTGCCTGCCGTCGCATCACCGGAGAAGCGTGTCTTCGTCGCAACTGCCTGCTGTCGCATCTTCGGGAAGCGTGTCGCCACCGCAAGGGTCGCCGTTGCATCACCGGAGAAGCGTGTCGCCGTCTCAGCTGCCTGCCGTCGCATCACCGGAGAGGCGTGTCGCAGGGCCTGTCGCGGCTCCACAGGTACAGAGTTCGCCGCACGGCCATCGGGCGTGCACGCATCATCTTCACGTCGTTGCATCGCATCAAGGGTGCACTCTCATCGCATCACACTGGATCGTCGCATCGTATCGAGGTGCCTGCTCGCCGCATCGCCCTCCCTGCGGACACTTTGTTTGTTTTGCGTTACGCATTCAAGGTACTTTTGTGAGAAACGTGTCGCATTTATCATCAACTTGAACTAAGTTACTTCTATGATCTTTAAGTCTATTTTGAGTACAGTATTGTGGATTTTTGTCGTTTGTGGTCTTGTGTTAAATCTATATAAAGAATACTTATTTTTATAAAACCTGTGTGGTGTCAATCTGTAGTGTTTTCACTGTATTACTGTATGTGTTCACAAATGCTTAACACACTGCCTCTGAGATAAGCCTGTCTGCTCGTGCCAAGTTACCAAGGGGGTGAGCAGGGGCTATCCAGTAGTGTAATCCCCTTTCCCTGACTTAGAAGCAAGGGTCCCTATTTGGACAAAGGTGTATACCATTGCCAACTAGAGACCCCCAGTTCTAACATTGGTGGTCAGCGGTGAGGATTCTGGACTTGCATTTGTGACTCATATACAGTGATTGGTGTACACTACTAGTGAGTGCAGACCAAACGCAACCACATACATTTTTGGTAGAATTTCTTTCTCCTTGGACTGTTATTTTTTCTGAGAACTGCCAATTCTTACTACCATGAGCCGACCAGCATCTGTTGCAGCTATGGATCTAGATTTTGAGGAAGAGAGGATGGAAACCTACAATGTGAAACAGCTAAAGTGCTTTTGCAAAAAATTTAAAATTGCTACCCCAGGCATTGCCAAAAAGAATGAATACCAAAAGGCGCTGAGGGCCTGGGTGGAAGCAAGAAATACCCCCGATCTGGTGGTGGAGCCAGTGGGGGATGCAGAAGGGCAGCTGAATGTACCATTGATTCCAGCCAGGGAAGGGGTACCGTCCCCGCCTGGCAGTAGCGTCTCTTCCAAAGGCCTGCCCCAGGAGAGCTGGAAGACAGGGAGAGAGATAGGGTGCACAAACTGGAGATGGCCAGGCTCCAGATGGAGGGTCAAAGGTGTCGTGTCCTTGTTCCCCACAAACACACACAGGACACAGGTAAGGAAGATCGCTTCTTTATTCTTTTCTCTTCTCCCCTGCCCACGCACACGTCTCTCCTTCTTCCCTACTTCCTCTGTACTGCCCTCCTGCCCCACACCCTGACCGGATGTGGTGTCCGGTTTCCTTTGTCCCCACTGTCCACTCTAGGGTCCTAGTGCCCGTCTCCAGGTCACTACATCTCCCCCCTTTGTCACAAAGAAATGATGAGAAGTTGAAACACAGAGATCTGTAGATAGAGATAAGAACAGATAAGATAGAGATAGATGCAAGTCTGCCAGGGCACATGTTGGTGTGCCTCCCATCATTACATTTCTTCTATTAGTCTTTTTGGCCGTCTGCCTACTCTTCTTGGGCAGGCCTCCGTCTGTTGCTCTTCTGCTGGTCCTTCCCCATTGTGTGTTTCCTTTCTGTCGTGCTCCGACCCTCCTCTTTCTGCTGTTTCCTTGTCTTGGTCTTCTTCATTCTTCTCCTTCAGTCCTTTGAAGTGCGAGCTGTTCCGTGTTATCCTTTGGTGTTCTGACTCCGCCGTGATTATTGGGCCTTTCACTTTAGTGACTGTTAGCGGGTCTTTTGAGAACATGCTGTCAGACTTCCTTTGTTGTCTTTGACGCACTATCACAGTGTCCCCTTCTTTCAGGTGTGACGAGATGGCGAGTCGCCTGGCGTCTGCGTATTTTTTCATTTTTCCTTAGCCTCCTTGTCTTTTGCTTCAATGCTGCTGTGTTCTGGTGTCAACGTTGCTTCTACTTGCGGCAGCCTTGTCCTGCTTGTTCTTCCTAGTACTAGCTCTGCAGGGCATCTTCCTGTGGGAGTTATGGGGCGTGTTTCTATAGTCACGTAGCACCTGACACAGAGCTTGGCCAATTGATATCTGCGCCAGATTCACCCTTTGAACCGCCTTTTGATGTTCCCCATGAACCTCTCCACCATGCCATTCGCTTGAGGCCACAACGGAGTTATCTTCCTGTGGTTTATTCCTAGGTAGGCCATGAATCTGCGGAATTCTTCTCCTGAGAACGGGGGCCCATTGTCTGTTTTTAATGTTTCGGGTGAGCCCCAGGCTGCAAAGATGTCATCTAGTATCGGTAAGGTTGCTGTCGCTGATGTCGATGATACCTGTCGCACTATAGGGAATCGCGAGTACTCATCAATGACCACAAGCAGATAGCTGCCTGTGTCCAGTGGCCCGAAGAAATCAGCTGCTAGTGTTGTCCACACCGCTCTTGGAAGTTCTGACATTTGTAATGGTTCATGTTTGGCTGGTGGTCCTGTCGTTTGACAGAGGTGGCATGTCGTGATTGTGTCTTCCACCATGCGGTCTAGGCCAGGGAACCATACTTTCTCCCTTAGCAGTTTCTTTGTGGCTACTATGCCTCGGTGTGACTCATGAGCCAGATCGACCAGTTGTCGCCTTAGTGAGCGTGGTATCACTATTCTTGTTCCTCGCATCATTATTCCTGTTTCTGTTTCTGACAGTTCTTCGTTTATCTTCTTTAGGGCAATCATTTCTTCTTTGCGTACTCCCTCTCCCCAGGTGCAGTTATTATTGATGTGTTTCCATCTCTGCCTTCTCATTGTCTCCATGGCCATTTGCAACGTGGCATCTTCCTTGGTCTCCTTTTCTAGCTCCGCTAGTGTCATCGGTGCCGGCGTGTTTTGCTTTAGCACGAAGTTGAGGTACTCTTCTGCCATCGATGTCGTCTCTTGTGCCTGCGGTAACGGGTGTCTCGACATGTAGTCTGCCGGGTTGTGCTCTTTCCTGGCTTGTGCACAATCGTGAAGTCGTAGTCCATCAGCCTTATGCCCCAGCGCTCAATCCTGGGTGGCATTTTGGCCGACAGGCTGCCATAGATCGTTACCAGCGTCTGGTGGTCAGTTATGATGGTGAATGACTTCCCATAGATGAACATGTGATAGGGTTCACACGCCCATACCACTGCTAGGCTTTCCTTTTCCGGTTGCGAGTATGCCTTCTCAATCTCTGTTAAGCTTTTGCTTGTGTACGCGACAATTTTCCTTGGTGAATCTCTCCCTGGCAGATGCTGCGCTAGTATCGCTTCTAGTCCTACTGGGCTGGCATCCACAGTCAGCTCAGTGCAGAGCATGGGGTCAAAATAAGCAAGATGTTCTACAGTCATCACTGCATGTCTGATTTCCTCGAACGCCTGGTTGCACTCCTGTGACCAGATGAACTTCTGTCCTTGTTTGGTCAGTTCTCTTAGTGGTGTGCTCACCATGGCGAAATCCTGTATGTATCGAGCACAGTAGCTGGCAAGTCCTAGAAATGATCTTACTTCTGCGACATCCGTCGGAGGATTCGCGTTCTTCAGTGTCTCTACTTTGCTGGGATCTGGCCTCATTCCTTGTTTGGAGAAGATGTGTCTGAAGAACACCAATTCCCCTCTTCCCAGCTCGCATTTGTCTCCATTCAATGTTAGTCCCGCTTGCTCCAGTTGTGTGCACACTTGACGCAAAGCTATGTCATGTTCTTTGTCTGTTTTTCCAAACACTAAGATGTCATCACTATAATTTAGGCTGTTCTTTACCGGCCTTATCACCTGCCTTATTGTCTCTTGGAATATTTCCGCAGCCGATGAGATTCCGAAGCTCAGTCGCTTGTATCTAAACAGGCCCAGGTGTGTAGAGAATGTTGTGATGTACCTGGACTGGTGGTCTAGTTCTAGTTGGTGGTACCCTTTGCACAGGTTCAGCTTCGAAAATCTGCAGGCCCCAGTGAGACAGCTGATCATGTCGTTTAGGTGCGGTCCCGGGTGACACTCTCTCGCGATTGCTGTATTTGGGATCCTCATGTCTACGCAGATGCGGATCTTTGAGGTGTTCTTCTTTGGAACTGCCACTATCGGAGACACCCAGGGCGTTGGCCCTTCAGCAGGTTCAATTATGTCCTGCGCCAGTAGGCTGTTGATTTCCTCTTCAACTTGTGGTTGTAGGTGGATGGGTACTCGTCTGTGATGTTGGGCCACAGGCTTAATTGCTTCATTAATATGTAGCGTTATCTGTTTTCCTTTCAATTTCCCAAGACCTTTCAGTATTGCTGGGTATTCTTGTAAAATGTTCTCCTTTTCCGACATGTGATACGTCATGGCTAGCAACCCCATCACCTGCGCTGTTACATTGCTTAGCAGGCATGGTGCTGGGATGTCACCTTTTAGCACGTGTATTTCTTCTTGGCAGGACCTGCCCTTGTATGTTAAAGTCTCTGTAAATTTTCCCATGTTTTCTACTGGTCTTTTGGAGCCCCACGTGAACACATCTACGGTCGACGGTGAAAGCGGTGGTTTCACTTTCATTTTCCTGTAATCTGACATGCACATGATGTTGCATGTTGCTCCACTGTCTAGCACGAACCTAGCTTGGTGGCTCCCAACGTCGATGTCCATGGTGGCAGTTTTCTTTATTTGCTGCTTCTCCACGAGATGAATGTGCTCTGACCTCTTATCTTCTTTGGGCTCGTCTGACATTAGATATAGTCTCGCCTCTCTCACTGGTGCTGCCGTCTCTTCTGACTCGTCAGAGGAGCTACGATTAGCCGTTTCCATGTGTCGTGCGTATCTGTTGCTGGTCATCCGTGGTCTCGTTGCTCTGCCTCGCTCACTTCTGCCTTGTCTGCTCATGCATGTGCTTGCAAAATGATTGTCCCTGTTGCACTTTCTGCACCTCTGGCCCATTGCTGGGCAGGCACCGAAGTGCGGGAATTCAAGGCCACATCAATAGCATGTTTGTTCGCTCTTCTTTGGTGGGAACGGCGCCTGGTATTCTTTTTTTTTTTAATTCCCAGTGACGCGATGTGCTAGCGCCACTCTCTTTTCTTTTCCCATCTCCATTTGCTTGGCATGCTCTGTGGCCCGGGCTTCCGTTCGAGCCATCGTCAGTATCTTTTCCAGCGTCGTTGGTTCCTTCAGAATGCATGCTCGGAACTCCACTGATTGACAACCTTCGATAATGCGCAATCTTATCGCTTGCTCATTGTCAAATTGGTCAAACGCGCAGTATGTGACCAGTTTTCTCAGTCTCGTTGCAAAAATCGTCCAAGCTCTCTTCATCTTGCTGGCATGCAGTGTTGAATGTATGCCTCTCAAAGTCAATGTTTCGTTGGGGGTCGAATTTCTCTGTGAGACACTTTATTACTCCTTTGTAGTCCGCTGTTTTATCACTGGGGAATGTGGTGAGCAGATCTTCTACTTCATCCCCTGCGAGATTCAGAAACAGGTCCAGTTGTTTGTTATCCGCGACGTCCGTGGCGCGCATATAGCGTTCAAATTGCCTAATCCATCTCTCCCATCTGATGCCTGCTTGCGGTTCCGATAGGCTGAATGGTAAAGGTCTGCGGAATATTGCTTGTGTGCTCTTTTTCTCACCGTCGCTCATTTTCCTTCTTTGGCACTTTCCTGACCTCTTTTCCTTTATTTAGTCCTTTATTTTCTTTGTATTTCCTGTATTTCCAATGATTGTCTCTATTTTCCTATCTTTTTTTTGTATTTCTTTATTTTCCATGTATTTCAATGGCTGCCTGACTTTAAAATGGCTACCGAGCTTTCCTCTGCTCCTATTGGCTTATTTTGCCTGACTTCAAGATGGCCGCTGCAGTCTCGCGAGATTTCAGCCTCTCGGGCCTTTGCCTGACCTCCTAAAATGGCCGCCGCTTGTTCCTGGCCTCTGATTGGTCCGGCCTGCCTGTCTTTAAGATGGCCGCCAACTCTCGCGATAGTTCATTTGAACTTCGCGCGTCTTAGCGTTAACTTTCCTTATTCAGTCACTTTCTCTTACCGCTCTCGTCCTGCGGTCGGAGTGGGCTCCCGTAACGTTATTTCTTTGGACACTCGGACCAGGGTGGGCTCCTGGCTCCGTTTCTCCTTCCTCTTGGCTCCCGATTCCACGGCGATTTTTTCGTTCGTCAGCGGACCAGGGTGGGCTCCTGGCTCCGTCGCTTTTCTTCTCCGGCTACTCCCGACGCCACGGCGATTTCCTCTTCAGTTTGCCAGCGGACCAGGGTGGGCTCCTGGCTTTGTCACTTCGCCGTCGACCTCGATGCACGACGACGATTCTTCCTTGGGACGACGATGATCCCACTTTCGTTCGCCAGTTGTCGTGTCCTTGTTCCCCACAAACACACACAGGACACAGGTAAGGAAGATCACTTCTTTATTCTTTTCTCTTCTCCCCTGCCCACGCACACGTCTCTCCTTCTTCCCTACTTCCTCTGTACTGCCCTCCTGCCCCACACCCTGACCGGATGTGGTGTCCGGTTTCCTTTGTCCCCACTGTCCACTCTAGGGTCCTAGTGCCCATCTCCAGGTCACTACAAAAGGGACCTAGAGAATAGCAGGTTGTCCTTGGAGAGAGAGAGGATGAGATTGGAACATGAGTCATGAATGAGGGAGCTTGATTTGGAGCTCGAGAGGCTTGAGGCCATGAGTGTTTCAGCCCAGCAACAAGAAATGTGTGTAGCTCAGAAAGTGAGCTTGGCTGAGGTGGAATTCGGCTCAGATGGTGGCAGCAAAATTATGTTACCTAGTGCTGAGGGAGTAGTGCACACACCCAGAGATGTGGCGCCCGACTTGGAGGGGGTTCACATACACCAGGAGGTTCTAGGATGTGAGGTAGCTCCAGTGGTGCGCAGTGTCCCTGAGGTGAATTGGGAAACTGACGCAGGGGTTCATGGTCCTAGTGGTGGGAGGGACACTCTACTGACTCTAGATGAGAGGTACAGGGAGAGGGGTTCCCCCATGATTGAAGTCCTGGTGTGCGAGTGTAGAGACCGCCCAGAAGAGTGTGGGTTGAGTGACAGAGACAGTCAGATACTGTCTTGCCAGTCTCAGGAGAGTGGTGTGGGGTACGTGTGCAAGGCACTGGATGGTGAGGTGAAGGATAGTTTGGTTAACCCTTGTAGGGGGCTGTGTGATCCAATTGTGGGAGAGCATATTGTAGGTCCCTGTTTTCCAGAGCTATGCCAACACCTGTTGGAGAGTGAGTTCTCTGACCCCAGGGAGCTCACCAGGGAGGCAGACCTTTTGGTGGATTCCAGAGGGTCTGAAGAGGCATTGGGGAGTGACCCTAAGGGGAGTGGCTCAGGTATCTTCCAACCCAGAGTGGTGGAGGTGGTTCAGAGTATCCCAGCTAGGTCCCGTTGTAGTGGGAGGGGTGTAGGGCCTCACGTCCTGTCTTCAAGAAGAAGGAGTGAGACTGGGATGTGACCCGATAGTGCCCAACCTCAGTCTCAGGCCCTGGATGGTTCTTTAAGGGAACACCAGGTAGGGAGCCTAGTCTGTCCTGATGGGCCGCCCATTGAGGGGATCCCCTAGTGTCTGGTGAACTGGGAGTGTCTGTAAGCAGGCCTCCATCAGTTCTGGTGTCTGGCAGTGCCACTCCTAAGTGGAGGGTGCAGAAGTCCAGATTGAGGGGTGAGAGGGGGAAAGAGTCCCCAGTGGAAGAACCAGTGGGTCAGGGGCCAGCCAGAATGGCTGAGTCACCAATGAATGACCATGGTGACACCACTTCTGTCCTGGGGGATCCTCACGCACTGTCAAATGGACAGGGGTCAGAAGATCTGCGCCAGGCAGACTGTCACACGACACATGAGTTGTGTGTCACCCTCAGGGGGGGCATATGTGCTCCCAATGAAGTCCTGGTGCGCCGGGCAAGTGTTCAACCACAGGGATTGGTCCCTGGGTTGGGAAGCCAGGTTCAGGTGTTGTCTGCCCTGGAGGGAGGGACAACTGTAAACAGTGTCCTGACCGGTTGGTCTTCTAGGGGTACCACTCCAGGTGGGAGGGTACAGCACTCTGGAAGGGGGTGCAGAGGGAGGGAGTCCTCGCCTCTGACCCCGGTTCAACAGGAGGGTCTAGACCCTAGGTTGGCGGGCCAGGTTCGGGGTGTCCCCCCTGACCTGGATGCCCAGTTGCAGGATAGAACCCCTGAACTGGTGGGCGAATTGTGCAGGACACCTGCCACAGGTGCCCTGGCAATTCTGGAAGGGGGTACCACTCCAGGTGGGAGGGTACAGAGCCCCAACGAGGAGAAGGAGGACCGGGTGTGGGAAAGCCCACCCCAGTCTCCTGTCCAGCCGCCCGGCACAGGCCCGTAGCTGGTGGGTCAGTGCCAGGATGTCATACCTGACCTGACAGGAGGGAGAGGGGACAAAGGGTGCCAAGCACCTGGGGCTATTGCCCCCGCTCTCTGACACCACAGAGGTTTGAGAGCCCTGAGAGGCATAAGGCCTGGGTCTCATCACTGACCACTGTCAGTGGCCACTGTGGCTTGCTGTCCTGGTGGACAGAGTGTCCCCTGGGGTGGGGAACAAGAGTCGCACCCTGGGGGTGGACTGGGCCACACCTCTGTGTTGGCCATGTGGGTACTGTCTGTCTGTTGGGACACACCTGTGAGCAAGCTACGGTTAGGTGCTGCACAGATGGTGTCCACAGGTGAGGAGAAGGGTTCCCCATGGGTTAGCTTGGTGGGCCCTGAGAGTATGGACGGAGGGACCCAAATAGGTTCAGATTGGCGTAGAACTGGAGTATGCCCCTGCAGTTGCGGGCCAGGGTCCATGTTCTGTCGCACAAAGCAGGGAATCCCATCAAGGTAGTGATTGGTCTACCCTGCGTTTTGGCTGGAAGGGGGTTGTGTTGGATTTGGCCCTTTTTGCAGGGTCATCCCTGAACTTTTTGCCTTCCTCCTCCTGTATTTTTTCTGACCTGTTGTTGGTGCTTTTATGAATCTGGGCACTTTTTCACTGCTGATCAGTGCTAAAGTGCACATGCTCTCTTATTGTAAATTGATGTATGGATTAGTGACTCCATGATTGGATTATTTGATTTACTTGTCAGACCCTAGTATAGTGCACCATGGCTGCTCAGGGCCTGTAAATCAAATGCTGCTGGTGGGCTTGCAGCACTGGTTGTGCCACCCACAGAAGCAGCTTGTAAAGTGTGTCTCAGGCCTGCCATTGCAGAGCCTGTGTGCAGTCTGTGACTGCCATGTCGACTTGGCAAGTGCACCCACTTGCCAGTCCCTAAACCTTCCCTTTTCTGCATATCAGACACCCCTAAGGTAGGCCCTAGGGCAGGGTGCATTGTATGTGAAAGGTAGGACATGCCCTCCTGTGTGTGGCATGTCCTGATAGTGAATTACAGCCATTTTCGTTATTCACTATTGCAAGGCTACCTGCTCCCATAGGCCAGAATGGGCAGTTTGATTATAACATCTTATAATCCTAACTGACCCAGGGAACATGGTAGAAATTCGAGTTTAGTATGCCTGAACTCAGAATGATAAAATACATCTTTTAGTGAAGTTGGTTTTAACATTCTGTGTTTGAAAATACCACTTTTAGAAAGTAGGTATTTTCTTTCCTAACTATCCAGCCTGCCTCTGCTAGCTTGTGTATTGTATGTCTGGTTTTGTGAGTGACAGGGGCTGGGGGACTCCAGGAGACAGGGTGAGTCAGCACCAGGCTGAATAGGCCTATCTGCATGAGGAGTGGTGGGAGGAGTAGCACCTGGGCCTGAATAGGGCTGTGCCTGCCTTCCACAATGCTGGCTCCACCTCCTGTGGTGTGTCTGATGACCCTGGCCCACACTGACAAAGGAAGAAGTTGGGCACTGGCAGAATGCACCCAGAACTGGTTTGGACTAGGTACAGGACCCTCTGCCTTCAGAGGACAAAGGATTTACTGGTATAAATAGTGGGGCCCAGACCCCAGACCTTTAGATCACTTCTGGAACAACAAGACAAACCTTTGCCAAGGAGAAGAACCAAGGAAGCTGCAGGAGTTTGGACTGCCCCTCTGCCAGTGTGCTGTTTGCTGGGTTGGCCTGCAGTGGTCTTCATTGCCAAGGAAAGGAGAAGGAACTTTCAAAGAACTTTCATCATCTTGCAGAATATTTCTCCAAGTGCTTGAACTAGAGCTTGCCTCCTGCTGAAGTCTCAGGGCTACACGACTTCACCACCAGCTCCCTCCTGAATTCCCTTGCTGGGGATTCTGTCTGCAGAAGCCTGCGTGTCGCTGGGAGCTGGAAGCGTGACTCAACGAGAAGAAGCATGTCGCAGCTGTTGCCGTTGCATCGCCGGGGAAGCGTGTCGCCGCCGCAGAGGCCGCCGCCGCATCACCAGAGAAGCGTGTCTTCGTCGCAGCTGCCTGCCGTCGCATCACCGGAGAAGCGTGTCTTCGTCGCAACTGCCTGCTGTCGCATCTTCGGGAAGCGTGTCGCCACCGCAAGGGTCGCCGTTGCATCACCGGAGAAGCGTGTCGCCGTCTCAGCTGCCTGCCGTCGCATCACCGGAGAGGCGTGTCGCAGGGCCTGTCGCGGCTCCACAGGTACAGAGTTCGCCGCACGGCCATCGGGCGTGCACGCATCATCTTCACGTCGTTGCATCGCATCAAGGGTGCACTCTCATCGCATCACACTGGATCGTCGCATCGTATCGAGGTGCCTGCTCGCCGCATCGCCCTCCCTGCGGACACTTTGTTTGTTTTGCGTTACGCATTCAAGGTACTTTTGTGAGAAACGTGTCGCATTTATCATCAACTTGAACTAAGTTACTTCTATGATCTTTAAGTCTATTTTGAGTACAGTATTGTGGATTTTTGTCGTTTGTGGTCTTGTGTTAAATCTATATAAAGAATACTTATTTTTATAAAACCTGTGTGGTGTCAATCTGTAGTGTTTTCACTGTATTACTGTATGTGTTCACAAATGCTTAACACACTGCCTCTGAGATAAGCCTGTCTGCTCGTGCCAAGTTACCAAGGGGGTAGGCAGGGGCTATCCAGTAGTGTAATCCCCTTTCCCTGACTTAGAAGCAAGGGTCCCTATTTGGACAAAGGTGTATACCATTGCCAACTAGAGACCCCCAGTTCTAACATTGGTGGTCAGCGGTGAGGATTCTGGACTTGCATTTGTGACTCATATACAGTGATTGGTGTACACTACTAGTGAGTGCAGACCAAACGCAACCACATACATTTTTGGTAGAATTTCTTTCTCCTTGGACTGTTATTTTTTCTGAGAACTGCCAATTCTTACTACCATGAGCCGACCAGCATCTGTTGCAGCTATGGATCTAGATTTTGAGGAAGAGAGGATGGAAACCTACAATGTGAAACAGCTAAAGTGCTTTTGCAAAAAATTTAAAATTGCTACCCCAGGCATTGCCAAAAAGAATGAATACCAAAAGGCGCTGAGGGCCTGGGTGGAAGCAAGAAATACCCCCGATCTGGTGGTGGAGCCAGTGGGGGATGCAGAAGGGCAGCTGAATGTACCATTGATTCCAGCCAGGGAAGGGGTACCGTCCCCGCCTGGCAGTAGCGTCTCTTCCAAAGGCCTGCCCCAGGAGAGCTGGAAGACAGGGAGAGAGATAGGGTGCACGAACTGGAGATGGCCAGGCTCCAGATGGAGGGTCAAAGGTGTCGTGTCCTTGTTCCCCACAAACACACACAGGACACAGGTAAGGAAGATCGCTTCTTTATTCTTTTCTCTTCTCCCCTGCCCACGCACACGTCTCTCCTTCTTCCCTACTTCCTCTGTACTGCCCTCCTGCCCCACACCCTGACCGGATGTGGTGTCCGGTTTCCTTTGTCCCCACTGTCCACTCTAGGGTCCTAGTGCCCGTCTCCAGGTCACTACATCTCCCCCTTTGTCACAAAGAAATGATGAGAAGTTGAAACACAGAGATCTGTAGATAGAGATAAGAACAGATAAGATAGAGATAGATGCAAGTCTGCCAGGGCACATGTTGGTGTGCCTCCCATCATTACATTTCTTCTATTAGTCTTTTTGGCCGTCTGCCTACTCTTCTTGGGCAGGCCTCCGTCTGTTGCTCTTCTGCTGGTCCTTCCCCATTGTGTGTTTCCTTTCTGTCGTGCTCCGACCCTCCTCTTTCTGCTGTTTCCTTGTCTTGGTCTTCTTCATTCTTCTCCTTCAGTCCTTTGAAGTGCGAGCTGTTCCGTGTTATCCTTTGGTGTTCTGACTCCGCCGTGATTATTGGGCCTTTCACTTTAGTGACTGTTAGCGGGTCTTTTGAGAACATGCTGTCAGACTTCCTTTGTTGTCTTTGACGCACTATCACAGTGTCCCCTTCTTTCAGGTGTGACGAGATGGCGAGTCGCCTGGCGTCTGCGTATTTTTTCATTTTTTCCTTAGCCTCCTTGTCTTTTGCTTCAATGCTGCTGTGTTCTGGTGTCAACGTTGCTTCTACTTGCGGCAGCCTTGTCCTGCTTGTTCTTCCTAGTACTAGCTCTGCAGGGCATCTTCCTGTGGAGTTATGGGGCGTGTTTCTATAGTCACGTAGCACCTGACACAGAGCTTGGCCAATTGATATCTGCGCCAGATTCACCCTTTGAACCGCCTTTTTGATGTTCCCCATGAACCTCTCCACCATGCCATTCGCTTGAGGCCACAACGGAGTTATCTTCCTGTGGTTTATTCCTAGGTAGGCCATGAATCTGCGGAATTCTTCTCCTGAGAACGGGGGCCCATTGTCTGTTTTTAATGTTTCGGGTGAGCCCCAGGCTGCAAAGATGTCATCTAGTATCGGTAAGGTTGCTGTCGCTGATGTCGATGATACCTGTCGCACTATAGGGAATCGCGAGTACTCATCAATGACCACAAGCAGATAGCTGCCTGTGTCCAGTGGCCCGAAGAAATCAGCTGCTAGTGTTGTCCACACCGCTCTTGGAAGTTCTGACATTTGTAATGGTTCATGTTTGGCTGGTGGTCCTGTCGTTTGACAGAGGTGGCATGTCGTGATTGTGTCTTCCACCATGCGGTCTAGGCCAGGGAACCATACTTTCTCCCTTAGCAGTTTTTTTGTGGCTACTATGCCTCGGTGTGACTCATGAGCCAGATCGACCAGTTGTCGCCTTAGTGAGCGTGGTATCACTATTCTTGTTCCTCGCATCATTATTCCTGTTTCTGTTTCTGACAGTTCTTCGTTTATCTTCTTTAGGGCAATCATTTCTTCTTTGCGTACTCCCTCTCCCCAGGTGCAGTTATTATTGATGTGTTTCCATCTCTGCCTTCTCATTGTCTCCATGGCCATTTGCAACGTGGCATCTTCCTTGGTCTCCTTTTCTAGCTCCGCTAGTGTCATCGGTGCCGGCGTGTTTTGCTTTAGCACGAAGTTGAGGTACTCTTCTGCCATCGATGTCGTCTCTTGTGCCTGCGGTAACGGGTGTCTCGACATGTAGTCTGCCGGGTTGTGCTCTTTCCTGGCTTGTGCACAATCGTGAAGTCGTAGTCCATCAGCCTTATGCCCCAGCGCTCAATCCTGGGTGGCATTTTGGCCGACAGGCTGCCATAGATCGTTACCAGCGTCTGGTGGTCAGTTATGATGGTGAATGACTTCCCATAGATGAACATGTGATAGGGTTCACACGCCCATACCACTGCTAGGCTTTCCTTTTCCGGTTGCGAGTATGCCTTCTCAATCTCTGTTAAGCTTTTGCTTGTGTACGCGACAATTTTCCTTGGTGAATCTCTCCCTGGCAGATGCTGCGCTAGTATCGCTTCTAGTCCTACTGGGCTGGCATCCACAGTCAGCTCAGTGCAGAGCATGGGGTCAAAATAAGCAAGATGTTCTACAGTCATCACCGCATGTCTGATTTCCTCGAACGCCTGGTTGCACTCCTGTGACCAGATGAACTTCTGTCCTTGTTTGGTCAGTTCTCTTAGTGGTGTGCTCACCATGGCGAAATCCTGTATGTATCGAGCACAGTAGCTGGCAAGTCCTAGAAATGATCTTACTTCTGCGACATCCGTCGGAGGATTCGCGTTCTTCAGTGTCTCTACTTTGCTGGGATCTGGCCTCATTCCTTGTTTGGAGAAGATGTGTCTGAAGAACACCAATTCCCCTCTTCCCAGCTCGCATTTGTCTCCATTCAATGTTAGTCCCGCTTGCTCCAGTTGTGTGCACACTTGACGCAAAGCTATGTCATATTCTTTGTCTGTTTTTCCAAACACTAAGATGTCATCACTATAATTTAGGCTGTTCTTTACCGGCCTTATCACCTGCCTTATTGTCTCTTGGAATATTTCCGCAGCCGATGAGATTCCGAAGCTCAGTCGCTTGTATCTAAACAGGCCCAGGTGTGTAGAGAATGTTGTGATGTACCTGGACTGGTGGTCTAGTTCTAGTTGGTGGTACCCTTTGCACAGGTTCAGCTTCGAAAATCTGCAGGCCCCAGTGAGACAGCTGATCATGTCGTTTAGGTGCGGTCCCGGGTGACACTCTCTCGCGATTGCTGTATTTGGGATCCTCATGTCTACGCAGATGCGGATCTTTGAGGTGTTCTTCTTTGGAACTGCCACTATCGGAGACACCCAGGGCGTTGGCCCTTCAGCAGGTTCAATTATGTCCTGCGCCAGTAGGCTGTTGATTTCCTCTTCAACTTGTGGTTGTAGGTGGATGGGTACTCGTCTGTGATGTTGGGCCACAGGCTTAATTGCTTCATTAATATGTAGCGTTATCTGTTTTCCTTTCAATTTCCCAAGACCTTTCAGTATTGCTGGGTATTCTTGTAAAATGTTCTCCTTTTCCGACATGTGATACGTCATGGCTAGCAACCCCATCACCTGCGCTGTTACATTGCTTAGCAGGCATGGTGCTGGGATGTCACCTTTAGCACGTGTATTTCTTCTTGGCAGGACCTGCCCTTGTATGTTAAAGTCTCTGTAAATTTTCCCATGTTTTCTACTGGTCTTTTGGAGCCCCACGTGAACACATCTACGGTCGACGGTGAAAGCGGTGGTTTCACTTTCATTTTCCTGTAATCTGACATGCACATGATGTTGCATGTTGCTCCACTGTCTAGCACGAACCTAGCTTGGTGGCTCCCAACGTCGATGTCCATGGTGGCAGTTTTCTTTATTTGCTGCTTCTCCACGAGATGAATGTGCTCTGACCTCTTATCTTCTTTGGGCTCGTCTGACATTAGATATAGTCTCGCCTCTCTCACTGGTGCTGCCGTCTCTTCTGACTCGTCAGAGGAGCTACGATTAGCCGTTTCCATGTGTCGTGCGTATCTGTTGCTGGTCATCCGTGGTCTCGTTGCTCTGCCTCGCTCACTTCTGCCTTGTCTGCTCATGCATGTGCTTGCAAAATGATTGTCCCTGTTGCACTTTCTGCACCTCTGGCCCATTGCTGGGCAGGCACCGAAGTGCGGGAATTCAAGGCCACATCAATAGCATGTTTGTTCGCTCTTCTTTGGTGGGAACGGCGCCTGGTATTCTTTTTTTTAATTCCCAGTGACGCGATGTGCTAGCGCCACTCTCTTTTCTTTTCCCATCTCCATTTGCTTGGCATGCTCTGTGGCCCGGGCTTCCGTTCGAGCCATCGTCAGTATCTTTTCCAGCGTCGTTGGTTCCTTCAGAATGCATGCTCGGAACTCCACTGATTGACAACCTTCGATAATGCGCAATCTTATCGCTTGCTCATTGTCAAATTGGTCAAACGCGCAGTATGTGACCAGTTTTCTCAGTCTCGTTGCAAAATCGTCCAAGCTCTCTTCATCTTGCTGGCATGCAGTGTTGAATGTATGCCTCTCAAAGTCAATGTTTCGTTGGGGGTCGAATTTCTCTGTGAGACACTTTATTACTCCTTTGTAGTCCGCTGTTTTATCACTGGGGAATGTGGTGAGCAGATCTTCTACTTCATCCCCTGCGAGATTCAGAAACAGGTCCAGTTGTTTGTTATCCGCGACGTCCGTGGCGCGCATATAGCGTTCAAATTGCCTAATCCATCTCTCCCATCTGATGCCTGCTTGCGGTTCCGATAGGCTGAATGGTAAAGGTCTGCGGAATATTGCTTGTGTGCTCTTTTTCTCACCGTCGCTCATTTTCCTTCTTTGGCACTTTCCTGACCTCTTTTCCTTTATTTAGTCCTTTATTTTCTTTGTATTTCCTGTATTTCCAATGATTGTCTCTATTTTCCTATCTTTTTTTTTTGTATTTCTTTATTTTCCATGTATTTCAATGGCTGCCTGACTTTAAAATGGCTACCGAGCTTTCCTCTGCTCCTATTGGCTTATTTTGCCTGACTTCAAGATGGCCGCTGCAGTCTCGCGAGATTTCAGCCTCTCGGGCCTTTGCCTGACCTCCTAAAATGGCCGCCGCTTGTTCCTGGCCTCTGATTGGTCCGGCCTGCCTGTCTTTAAGATGGCCGCCAACTCTCGCGATAGTTCGTTTGAACTTCGCGCGTCTTAGCGTTAACTTTCCTTATTCAGTCACTTTCTCTTACCGCTCTCGTCCTGCGGTCGGAGTGGGCTCCCGTAACGTTATTTCTTTGGACACTCGGACCAGGGTGGGCTCCTGGCTCCGTTTCTCCTTCCTCTTGGCTCCCGATTCCACGGCGATTTTTTCGTTCGTCAGCGGACCAGGGTGGGCTCCTGGCTCCGTCGCTTTTCTTCTCCGGCTACTCCCGACGCCACGGCGATTTCCTCTTCGGTTTGCCAGCGGACCAGGGTGGGCTCCTGGCTCCGTCACTTCGCCGTCGACCTCGATGCACGACGACGATTCTTCCTTGGGACGACGATGATCCCACTTTCGTTCGCCAGTTGTCGTGTCCTTGTTCCCCACAAACACACACAGGACACAGGTAAGGAAGATCACTTCTTTATTCTTTTCTCTTCTCCCCTGCCCACGCACACGTCTCTCCTTCTTCCCTACTTCCTCTGTACTGCCCTCCTGCCCCACACCCTGACCGGATGTGGTGTCCGGTTTCCTTTGTCCCCACTGTCCACTCTAGGGTCCTAGTGCCCATCTCCAGGTCACTACAAAAGGGACCTAGAGAATAGCAGGTTGTCCTTGGAGAGAGAGAGGATGAGATTGGAACATGAGTCGTGAATGAGGGAGCTTGATTTGGAGCTCGAGAGGCTTGAGGCCATGAGTGTTTCAGCCCAGCAACAAGAAATGTGTGTAGCTCAGAAAGTGAGCTTGGCTGAGGTGGAATTCGGCTCAGATGGTGGCAGCAAAATTATGTTACCTAGTGCTGAGGGAGTAGTGCACACACCCAGAGATGTGGCGCCCGACTTGGAGGGGGTTCACATACACCAGGAGGTTCTAGGATGTGAGGTAGCTCCAGTGGTGCGCAGTGTCCCTGAGGTGAATTGGGAAACTGACGCAGGGGTTCATGGTCCTAGTGGTGGGAGGGACACTCTACTGACTCTAGATGAGAGGTACAGGGAGAGGGGTTCCCCCATGATTGAAGTCCTGGTGTGCGAGTGTAGAGACCGCCCAGAAGAGTGTGGGTTGAGTGACAGAGACAGTCAGATACTGTCTTGCCAGTCTCAGGAGAGTGGTGTGGGGTACGTGTGCAAGGCACTGGATGGTGAGGTGAAGGATAGTTTGGTTAACCCTTGTAGAGGGCTGTGTGATCCAATTGTGGGAGAGCATATTGTAGGTCCCTGTTTTCCAGAGCTATGCCAACACCTGTTGGAGACTGAGTTCTCTGACCCCAGGGAGCTCACCAGGGAGGCAGACCTTTTGGTGGATTCCAGAGGGTCTGAAGAGGCATTGGGGAGTGACCCTAAGGGGAGTGGCTCAGGTATCTTCCAACCCAGAGTGGTGGAGGTGGTTCAGAGTATCCCAGCTAGGTCCCGTTGTAGTGGGAGGGGTGTAGGGCCTCACGTCCTGTCTTCAAGAAGAAGGAGTGAGACTGGGATGTGACCCGATAGTGCCCAACCTCAGTCTCAGGCCCTGGATGGTTCTTTAAGGGAACACCAGGTAGGGAGCCTAGTCTGTCCTGATGGGCCGCCCATTGAGGGGGATCCCCTAGTGTCTGGTGAACTGGGAGTGTCTGTAAGCAGGCCTCCATCAGTTCTGGTGTCTGGCAGTGCCACTCCTAAGTGGAGGGTGCAGAAGTCCAGATTGAGGGGTGAGAGGGGGAAAGAGTCCCCAGTGGAAGAACCAGTGGGTCAGGGGCCAGCCAGAATGGCTGAGTCACCAATGAATGACCATGGTGACACCACTTCTGTCCTGGGGGATCCTCACGCACTGTCAAATGGACAGGGGTCAGAAGATCTGCGCCAGGCAGACTGTCACACGACACATGAGTTGTGTGTCACCCTCAGGGGGGGCATATGTGCTCCCAATGAAGTCCTGGTGCGCCGGGCAAGTGTTCAACCACAGGGATTGGTCCCTGGGTTGGGAAGCCAGGTTCAGGTGTTGTCTGCCCTGGAGGGAGGGACAACTGTAAACAGTGTCCTGACCGGTTGGTCTTCTAGGGGTACCACTCCAGGTGGGAGGGTACAGCACTCTGGAAGGGGGTGCAGAGGGAGGAGTCCTCGCCTCTGACCCCGGTTCAACAGGAGGGTCTAGACCCTAGGTTGGCGGGCCAGGTTCGGGTGTCCCCCTGACCTGGATGCCCAGTTGCAGGATAGAACCCCTGAACTGGTGGGCGAGTGTGCAGGACACCTGCCACAGGTGCCCTGGCAATTCTGGAAGGGGGTACCACTCCAGGTGGGAGGGTACAGAGCCCCAACGAGGAGAAGGAGGACCGGGTGTGGGAAAGCCCACCCCAGTCTCCTGTCCAGCCGCCCGGCACAGGCCCGTAGCTGGTGGGTCAGTGCCAGGATGTCATACCTGACCTGACAGGAGGGAGAGGGGACAAAGGGTGCCAAGCACCTGGGGCTGTTGCCCCCGCTCTCTGACACCACAGAGGTTTGAGAGCCCTGAGAGGCATAAGGCCTGGGTCTCATCACTGACCACTGTCAGTGGCCACTGTGGCTTGCTGTCCTGGTGGACAGAGTGTCCCCTGGGGTGGGGAACAAGAGTCGCACCCTGGGGTGGACTGGGCCACACCTCTGTGTTGGCCATGTGGGTACTGTCTGTCTGTTGGGACACACCTGTGAGCAAGCTACGGTTAGGTGCTGCACAGATGGTGTCCACAGGTGAGGAGAAGGGTTCCCCATGGGTTAGCTTGGTGGGCCCTGAGAGTATGGACGGAGGGACCCAAATAGGTTCAGATTGGCGTAGAACTGGAGTATGCCCCTGCAGTTGCGGGCCAGGGTCCATGTTCTGTCGCACAAAGCAGGGAATCCCATCAAGGTAGTGATTGGTCTACCCTGCGTTTTGGCTGGAAGGGGGTTGTGTTGGATTTGGCCCTTTTTGCAGGGTCATCCCTGAACTTTTTGCCTTCCTCCTGTATTTTTTCTGACCTGTTGTTGGTGGTTTTATGACTCTGGGCACTTTTTCACTGCTGATCAGTGCTAAAGTGCACATGCTCTCTTATTGTAAATTGATGTATGGATTAGTGACTCCATGATTTGATTATTTCGATTTACTTGTCAGACCCTAGTATAGTGCACCATGGGTGCCCAGGGCCTGTAAATCAAATGCTGCTGGTGGGCTTGCAGCACTGGTTGTGCCACCCACAGAAGCAGCTTGTAAAGTGTGTCTCAGGCCTGCCATTGCAGAGCCTGTGTGCAGTCTGTGACTGCCATGTCGACTTGGCAAGTGCACCCACTTGCCAGTCCCTAAACCTTCCCTTTTCTGCATATCAGACACCCCTAAGGTAGGCCCTAGGGCAGGGTGCATTGTATGTGAAAGGTAGGACATGCCCTCCTGTGTGTGGCATGTCCTGATAGTGAATTACAGCCATTTTCGTTATTCACTATTGCAAGGTTACCTGCTCCCATAGGCCAGAATGGGCAGTTTGATTATAACATCTTATAATCCTAACTGACCCAGGGAACATGGTAGAAATTCGAGTTTAGTATGCCTGAACTCAGAATGATAAAATACATCTTTTAGTGAAGTTGGTTTTAACATTCTGTGTTTGAAAATACCACTTTTAGAAAGTAGGTATTTTCTTGCCTAACTATCCAGCCTGCCTCTGCTAGCTGTTTTGTGAGTGACTGGGCTGAGGGACTCCAGGAGACAGGGTGAGTCAGCACTAGGCTGAATAGGCCTATCTGCATGAGGAGTGGTGGGAGGAGTAGCACCTGGGCCTGAATAGGGCTGTGCCTGCCTTCCACAATGCTGGCTCCACCTCCTGTGGTGTGTCTGATGACCCTGGCCCACACTGACAAAGGAAGAAGTTGGGCACTGGCAGAATGCACCCAGAACTGGTTTGGACTAGGTACAGGACCCTCTGCCTTCAGAGGACAAAGGATTTACTGGTATAAATAGTGGGGCCCAGACCCCAGAACTTTAGATCACTTCTGGAACAACAAGACGAACCTTTGCCAAGGAGAAGAACCAAGGAAGCTGCAGGAGTTTGGACTGCCCCTCTGCCAGTGTGCTGTTTGCTGGGTTGGCCTGCAGTGGTCTTCATTGCCAAGGAAAGGAGAAGGAACTTTCAAAGAACTTTCATCATCTTGCCGAATAGTTCTCCAAGGGCTTGAACTAGTGCTTGCCTCCTGCTGAAGTCTCAGGGCTACAAGACTTCACCACCAGCTCCCTCCTGAATTCCCTTGCTGGGGATTCTGTCTGCAGAAGCCTGCGTGTAGCTGGGAGCTGGAAGCGCGACTCAACGAGAAGAAGCGTGTTGCCGCCGCAGAGGCCGCCGCCGCATCACCAGAGAAGCGTGTCTTCGTCGCAGCTGCCTGCCGTCGCATCACCGGAGAAGCGTGTCTTCGTCGCAACTGCCTGCCGTCGCATCATCGGGCAAGTGTGTCGCCACCGCAAGGGTCGCCGTCGCATCACCGGAGAAGCGTGTCGCTGTCGCAGCTGCCTGCCTTCGCATCACCGGAGAGGCGTGTCGCAGGGCCTGTCGCGGCTCCACTGGTACAGAGTTCGCCGCACGGCCGTCGGGCGTGCACGCATCATCTTCACGTCGTCGCATTGCATCAAGGGCGCAGTCTCATCGCATCACACCGGATCGTCGCATCGCATTGAGGCACCTGCTCGCCGCATCGCCCTCCCTGCGGACCCTTTGTTTGTTTTGCGTTACGCATCCAAGGTACTTTTGTGAGAAACGTGTCACATTTATCATCAACTTGAACTAAGTTACTTCTACCATCTTTAAGTCTATTTTGAGTACAGTATTGTGGATTTTTGTCGTTTGTGGTCTTGTGTTAAGTCTATATAAAGAATACTTATTTTTATAAAACCTGTGTGGTGTCAATCTGTAGTGTTTTCACTGTATTAGTGTATGTGTTCACAAATGCTTAACACACTGCCTCCGAGATAATCCTGTCTGCTCGTGCCAAGCTACCAAGGGGGTGAGCAGGGGTTATCCAGTAGTGTAATCCCCTTTCCCTGACTTAGAAGCAAGGCTCCCTATTTGGACAAAGGTGTATACCATTGCCAACTAGTGACCCCCAGTACTAACATTGGTGGTCAGCGGTGAGGATTCTGGACTTGCATCTGTGACTCATATACAGTGATTGGTGTACACTACTAGTGAGTGCAGACCAAACGCAACCACATACTTTTTGGTAGAATCTTTTTCTCCTTGGACTGTTATTTTTCTGAGAACTGCCAATTCTTACTACCATGAGCCGACCAGCATCTGTTGCAAGACCCCCAGTTCTAACAGTATCCTTCCAATTGTTCAGGACTATTTTTATTGCAGAGGTGAGAAGAAGGTCCAGTAGGGCCTTATCTGTTTGGTTTTTAATTTCAGTATTGAGAAAGCCCGCAATCAGGAGGGAGAAATCTTTTTTAAGCTGGCAACCAAAGAGGTTAGAGAGGAACAGGAAAACTTTATCCCAGAACCTTGACTGAGATTTGCAATGGAGGATAAGGTGAGGTAAGTCTCCTATCTCCTCTTTGCAGTTCCAGCAAGTCGGGTCTTGAAGTTGGTGTTGAGAGTGTAGGCGTGACGGTGTCCAGTAAGCTTTGTGCATTAACCATAGTTTAGTTTGTGATAGGACAGGGGAGATTTTGCTTTTGGTAGTTGATTTATAAATGTGGGGCCATTGAGATTCAGATGGAGGGCTCGAGAAGTGTTTCTCCCAGAATGTGGTAATATTTTTGTTTAAAGACGAGGTTTTTGGCCTTAGCAATTTGTAAATATGAGAAACCTGGTGTCCCAGTTTATGGATTTTAAAAATGAAGCTTGGCGGTGACGGAGAGGATTTATGGATTTTAGATTTTGATAAGGCCGTTTTGATTTTAAGAAAGTTATAGAATTCTAACATGTCTAAGCCATATTTGTCCTGCATTTCCTTAAAAGATAAGGGATACGAGGATTGTTCTAGTTGGTAAGGAAAAAAGATGCCTTTATTGATCCACCAATCAAAGTGTAAGGGTTTACCTTTGTATTTAATATTTCGATTGTTCCATAGGAACTCTAGATTAGAAAGTCTGATGCTTGAGCTGAGCTTCTTGTCCAATTGTAGGGGTGAGGTTTTTGTGTTTTTAAATATTGATTTAGATCTCGTTAGTTTTATAGAGTTGGAGGTAAGTAAAGTGAGTGGGTTTAGATTTTGAATTATGGCTTTTTCCACTGTTAACCAAACTGGAACATAGTTGTTGGGGGTAGAAAACCAGTAAAGACCCTGTTTAGCTGAAAATGCCATTTGGTATGATTTAAAATCGGCCAGGTTTACACCCCCTAGGGTTCTATGAAGTCTGAGTTTTTTTAGGGAAATTCTAGCTTTTTTACCCTGCCAGATGAATTTAGATATGAGGATGTCTAACTTGTGATGGAAATCTTCTGACAGAGTGAGGGGTAACATGTTGATGAGGTAATTAACTAGTGGGGAGATCATCATCTTTACCGTTTCTATTCTGCCCCACCAGGTGATAAATTTGGGCGACCAATTGTCTAGTAGCTTCTTAATCTTTTCTAGGGTAGATTGTTTGTTGTGTCGAAGTGTATCGATGACGTTGCAGCCAAATTCGATCCCCATATATTTGATGTAACCGGTTTGCCAGGTCAGACCAGATGTACCTAAGATCTCTTTTGTGCAGTGAATGTTTAGTGGTTTAACCTCCGATTTATCCCTGTTCCGCTTGTAGCCTGAGTGACGGGAGTAAGTGTTTATTGTGTTCATCAGGGCCAGAATAGAGGGTTCAGGATTTTCTGTGACGATCAGAATGTCATCCGCGTATGCCGCAAGCTTGACCTGAATGTTATTGAAATTTACCCCAGCAATATCGGAATTGTTTTTTATATCTATTATGAGGGGTTCTAATGCCAACAGAAAAGGGAAGGGGACAGGGGACAGCCCTGCCTAGTTCCTTGTTGAAGGGAGAGTGAATCGGAGAGGGAGCCGTTGATAGCTATGCGTGCTGATGGTTTTGTATAAATTGCCATGACCATTTTGATAAAGGGTTCACCCAGATCGAAGGATTGTAAGCATAGGATTAAAAAGGACCATGACACCCTATCAAACGCCTTCTCGGCGTCTAGGGTTATGGCTATCGATGGGGCGGGGTTAAATAAAGCGTTTTCTAGGACGTGGCATAGAAGACGGGTATTGTCTTTGGACATGCGGTGTTTGATAAAGCCGACTTGGGAGTTGCTTATAAATTGTGCAAGGAAGGCGTTAAGTCTAGTAGTCCGCCTTCTTGCATAGATTTTACAATCCACATTAATGAGGGAGATTGGTCTATAATTTTTTGGTAATAAGGGGTCTTTGCCTTCTTTTGGGAGTACAACTATATTAGCTTCTGGCATAGAGTCCGCTGTAATGCCAAGCCTAGCTATATTGTTATATACCTTTAACATGGTTGGTAGGTGTTGCTCATTGAATGATTTATAAAATTTGGCTGTGAACCCCTCGGGCCGGGGGCTTTGTTATCTTTCAGGGATTTAATGGTCGTAGACACTTCCACTTCATTTATCGGTTTCCCCAAGGCATCTCTTTCCATAGCAGACAGTTTAGGGAGATTTAAACTATCTAGGTATTTTGTGCATTCCTCCTGGTTAAAAGCTTGGTTGTTACGATATAGGGATTCATAAAATTGTTTGAAACTCTCTAATATTTCCTTGGGTTTAGTCCGCACTTGGTTTTTTGTGTCTTTTATTGCATCGATGATATGTTGGTTTTGTTTGTGCTTGAGGTAGGATGCAAGCATTTTACCCGCCTTATTGGCTCCACAAAGTTTGAGGCTTTTAAATGTGATAATCCATACCCCTGCTCGCGTGCTCAAGATTTTGTTATATTCATATTTCTTTTGTGTTAGTTGGATAAAGGTGTTGTTATTAAGGGAGTGTTGCCTCCAATTGTTTAATGTCTAGTTCCAACTTGGCAAGTTTGGCGTTGTGGGTTTTGTTGATTTTCGTTTTGATTTCGATGATAACTCCCCTTATGGTGGCTTTCAGTGCATCCCATAGGGTGTTCGGGTTCGTCTCAGGTAGATCATTAAATTTGAGGTAGTCTACAATGGCCTTCTCAATTTTCTTCTTGTCGTTGGGGTCAGCTAACACATCATTATTGAATCGCCATCTTCTAGGGGAGGATTTGTTTTGGCTACCCACTAGTATGGTACTGATGCATGAGTGATCAGACACCAGTATTGGAGCAATGTTAGTTTGGTCGATTAGCTGAGAGAATGAGCCTGAAATTAGTATATAATCGATTCTCGTGTACGTGTTATGGGGCGCTGAGAAGAATGTGTATTCCCTGGAGTCAGGGTGTTGAAGGCGCCAGGTGTCTAAGATTGAATTTTGAGCAAATCTTTTTTAAAATTCCATGGGATTTTGTAGGGTGATAATTACACGATGACTGCAGGTCTAATAATGGGTCTAATGGGAGATTAATGTCACTTCCCACTATGATTAGGTCATCCTGGGGTAAGTCTTCTATGTTCTTGGAAAATGTTTCCCAGAAGTCAGGTTCGTCATTGTTGGGGCCATAGATATTTACTACATGAATGAGGTTATTACCTCTCCGTAGGTGTGTTATGAGGAGCCTGCCATCTTCATCATGAGAATAAGATTCAAGGGACATATTAGCTCTTTTGGTTATTAGAGTGATTACCCCTTTCTTTTTTTGTTGTGCTGGAGAACATGTAACATGAGAAATCCACTTGTGTTTGATGAATTCTGAGTCTTTACTGGATAATTTTGTCTCCTTTAATAAGATGATGTCCCCTTTGGCTTTGGTTACATACTCTAAAATTTTCCGACGTTTAACAGGATGATTAAGGCCCTTTACGTTTAGGGAGACTATATTAAGATTGTCTACACTATTAGGTGCCATTTTGGTGTGAGTGCCATGGTGAATGGGTGGAGATTTCCAGAGTGATCGGATTCTGATTGTCTGGATATCCTAGAGAGCACTGATTGCATACGAAGGCTGCTAAAGGGAAGATTTGTTGGGACGATATCCCCCCATAGAGATATGTAGGGAACTGGGCGTATGGTAGCTCGCTTATCATGGTGTAGATGTGGAAGAAGGTGTGTGGCATAACAGGCCGAAAGGAACCGTGTCAAAGGGGAAAGGAAGAGCATGAAGATAAAAAAAGAACAAAAATAGCAAAAACTGGTAATCCCCATAAACCCACCCCAATCCCCCCACCCCTCCCACCCAAACCTGTAGATTTCGAATAACGGAAGTGCGACGGCAGGAGCGCCGGTCTGGCAACTTGGAGTGGAACTTATCATCATAGATAACATTCTAGAGTGTACCGAAGGGTAACAAATAGTAACTGTGAGGAGTGCTAACAAATATTTAACACGTCTCTCCAAATTGCCACTAAGACCAAGATGCTGATCATGTATAATGATATGGTACAGTTGTTAGGACTTGGCAGTATTGGTGTACACAAACAATAAAGAGGCTTTTTATAACATCTTGTAAATAGATGGAAAAATAAGACATCGATATTCAATAAACACGAAACTTATGATTGGCACATATAAGTGAGTGCAACTAGCATATTACTGAAGGCATATCAACGTAAGTATTTAATTGATGAACAGCTAATTCGGCTAGAGAAAAATCAGTTAAGTTGTACATGGTTGGCAGTAGATGGATAGATGTACTGACATAGGGGTGTTTAAATTTCCCAACTTATAACCTTTCATAAGCCTAAATAGTTAATGTACGTAGCAGGCTTAACTAGCATTCAAAAAGGATATCATGTTTTCCTTTTATTGGAAGCGGAGTTAGAGAGGTCCATATCTTGAGATGTCGGAGTGTCCAAGTATTTTGACTGTTCATTAGAATCTGTGAAGAAGCGGAGTCTTCCATTCTCAATAATTTTAAATTTAGCAGGACCAGCAAAAGAGAATTGGATGTTCTTGTCTCTTAGTTTGTCTCTTAGCAGAAGAAAGCCTTTTCTTATGTCGACGGTAGGTTTTGAGTAATCCTGCGTGAATGTTATTTTTTGGCCATTCCATGTGGTCTGGTGATTTTTGCGGGCAAAGTTGATGATGGCTTTTGTGTGTTGGTATCTCAGAGGTTTGCAGATGATAGGGCGGGTCGTTTTCCTTGTAGACGAGCTAAATGTTGGTATTCTGTGTGCTCGATCAAGTTCTAAGTTCTGGTGAAATTTTATGCCCGTAATCTGAGGGATCCAGGTCTCCAAAAAGGTGACGCATGACTCAGCGGAGTCTTCTGAGCCCTCTGGGACACCAAAAATTCTAATATTGCCTCTTCTGTTTCGGTCTTCTAGTTCGGCTACGTGTCTTTTGAGGTTACTGGTAATGTCTAGAAGGGTCTTTATTTCCTTGTTGGCTTGAGACGCAGCGTCTTCGATGTCGCTTATCCTTTGTTCTGTCGTGTAGTTCCTATAGTACCCCTGCAGGACCTGCGCATTTGGATAACATATACTGTGGGCTTGGTGGTAGACTGACTCTGAGCACCCCCACCGTATATGTTAGCCTGGTTTGCATTAGCTAGCTCACAGTGCCACTAGAATCTCCTCCTCTCAGGGAGAGATTAGTCTCTGGCAACCTTAGATCATGACAACCCAAATTCCTCAGAATCGTGGAAACAATGTACTACTTTTCGCTCAGTCACTCGTGCCTACTTATTCGGTTTGTCTCAGAGAGTTACACAGAATAAACAGTCGGGCGTTTCAATAAGTATTTATTGAACAGTTGTTATTCTAGTGTAAAATATATGTGCTGCGGCAATCAGCAGACAATAGCAGAGATATATTATCAGCAGTACGATAAAAGCAAAGGGATAGAACAGTTCTACCATATTGCAATAATCATGGATACATACATGAATATAAAAAGCATTATGCAAAGTGTGCGTACTCCTACGATGCCTAACTAGATGTACCTGAGTGTACCTAGCATATGTGTAGGTCTAAAAGCTAAGAGCCAAGAATCCTTCTAGGATTTATTCGAACCCCCATACCTGAAAAGAGAGAGTGTGGGACCCCGTCCTGGTCTCGAGTTGGACACCCCGTCAGGGCTGTGTCAGACCGCTGTCAGCTGGAGCGACTGCATGCAGGAGCCTCAGCGTCTCTGGTCAGTGTGTCAGCATGGAAGTCTCGGTTCCCTCTCTCTTACCGGGGCAAAATGTGGTGTATTTATACCCTAAAGAGTCTCGGTCCTCAGTATGGTTTGTATTGGACATGAGGAAGACGTCAGGGGTGAACTTTGTACATACATATTATGCAGGTGGTGTATTCCTAGAGAGCCATGCATAATTGATGAGTACAGTGTGGGCCTGTGTTTGGGAAAAACCCTGCTGTTTTCAAAACCACAGGATAGATAACGTTCAGCCCTCAGAGCTCGTTGTGTACTAGCTGGGACCAATGTAGGTGAAAGATCATGCCTATATAAGGAATCATGACTATAATAGGACATGTACGCTTATGACCATAATAGCGATACCAAAGGGGATGATGGACGGAGCGTTAGAGCAAATCAAACACTCACCCCCAGTCAACTGATCTGGGTTTAATCCATCATCATTCTTTAGCTCACTCCACCACCCCAGTTCAGACATAACCATATGCAAATCAGTCTGAACCTGTGCCTCATGGGAACAGTCCAGCCCGAACTGCCAAGCCATGTCTTCCCTGGACCGGAAACATGCATCCTGGGACCGGTTTCGGGTTCAAAACCCTCATCAGCCAGGCTATCTTGAATCCAGTGGCAAAGTGAGCAAGGGGCCCACGTCTGGGCATACCCTGCCAACTTAGGGCGAACAAAGCGATACCAAAGGGGATGATGGACGGAGCGTTAGAGCAAATCAAACACTCACCCCCAGTCAACTGATCTGGGTTTAATCCATCATCATTCTTTAGCTCACTCCACCACCCCAGTTCAGACATAACCATATGCAAATCAGTCTGAACCTGTGCCTCATGGGAACAGTCCAGCCCGAACTGCCAAGCCATGTCTTCCCTGGACCGGAAACATGCATCCTGGGACCGGTTTCGGGTTCAAAACCCTCATCAGCCAGGCTATCTTGAATCCAGTGGCAAAGTGAGCAAGGGACCCACGTCTGGGCATACCCTGCCAACTTAGGGCGAACAAAGCGATACCAAAGGGGATGATGGACGGAGCGTTAGAGCAAATCAAACACTCACCCCCAGTCAACTGATCTGGGTTTAATCCATCATCATTCTTTAGCTCACTCCACCACCCCAGTTCAGACATAACCATATGCAAATCAGTCTGAACCTGTGCCTCATGGGAACAGTCCAGCCCGAACTGCCAAGCCATGTCTTCCCTGGACCGGAAACATGCATCCTGGGACCGGTTTCGGGTTCAAAACCCTCATCAGCCAGGCTATCTTGAATCCAGTGGCAAAGTGAGCAAGGGACCCACGTCTGGGCATACCCTGCCAACTTAGGGCGAACAAAGCGATACCAAAGGGGATGATGGACGGAGCGTTAGAGCAAATCAAACACTCACCCCCAGTCAACTGATCTGGGTTTAATCCATCATCATTCTTTAGCTCACTCCACCACCCCAGTTCAGACATAACCATATGCAAATCAGTCTGAACCTGTGCCTCATGGGAACAGTCCAGCCCGAACTGCCAAGCCATGTCTTCCCTGGACCGGAAACATGCATCCTGGGACCGGTTTCGGGTTCAAAACCCTCATCAGCCAGGCTATCTTGAATCCAGTGGCAAAGTGAGCAAGGGACTCACGTCTGGGCATACCCTGCCAACTTAGGGCGAACAAAGCGATACCAAAGGGGATGATGGACGGAGCGTTAGAGCAAATCAAACACTCACCCCCAGTCAACTGATCTGGGTTTAATCCATCATCATTCTTTAGCTCACTCCACCACCCCAGTTCAGACATAACCATATGCAAATCAGTCTGAACCTGTGCCTCATGGGAACAGTCCAGCCCGAACTGCCAAGCCATGTCTTCCCTGGACCGGAAACATGCATCCTGGGACCGGTTTCGGGTTCAAAACCCTCATCAGCCAGGCTATCTTGAATCCAGTGGCAAAGTGAGCAAGGGACCCACGTCTGGGCATACCCTGCCAACTTAGGGCGAACAAAGCGATACCAAAGGGGATGATGGACGGAGCGTTAGAGCAAATCAAACACTCACCCCCAGTCAACTGATCTGGGTTTAATCCATCATCATTCTTTAGCTCACTCCACCACCCCAGTTCAGACATAACCATATGCAAATCAGTCTGAACCTGTGCCTCATGGGAACAGTCCAGCCCGAACTGCCAAGCCATGTCTTCCCTGGACCGGAAACATGCATCCTGGGACCGGTTTCGGGTTCAAAACCCTCATCAGCCAGGCTATCTTGAATCCAGTGGCAAAGTGAGCAAGGGACCCACGTCTGGGCATACCCTGCCAACTTAGGGCGAACAAAGCGATACCAAAGGGGATGATGGACGGAGCGTTAGAGCAAATCAAACACTCACCCCCAGTCAACTGATCTGGGTTTAATCCATCATCATTCTTTAGCTCACTCCACCACCCCAGTTCAGACATAACCATATGCAAATCAGTCTGAACCTGTGCCTCATGGGAACAGTCCAGCCCGAACTGCCAAGCCATGTCTTCCCTGGACCGGAAACATGCATCCTGGGACCGGTTTCGGGTTCAAAACCCTCATCAGCCAGGCTATCTTGAATCCAGTGGCAAAGTGAGCAAGGGACCCACGTCTGGGCATACCCTGCCAACTTAGGGCGAACAAAGCGATACCAAAGGGGATGATGGACGGAGCGTTAGAGCAAATCAAACACTCACCCCCAGTCAACTGATCTGGGTTTAATCCATCATCATTCTTTAGCTCACTCCACCACCCCAGTTCAGACATAACCATATGCAAATCAGTCTGAACCTGTGCCTCATGGGAACAGTCCAGCCCGAACTGCTAAGCCATGTCTTCCCTGGACCGGAAACATGCATCCTGGGACCGGTTTCGGGTTCAAAACCCTCATCAGCCAGGCTATCTTGAATCCAGTGGCAAAGTGAGCAAGGGACCCACGTCTGGGCATACCCTGCCAACTTAGGGCGAACAAAGCGATACCAAAGGGGATGATGGACGGAGCGTTAGAGCAAATCAAACACTCACCCCCAGTCAACTGATCTGGGTTTAATCCATCATCATTCTTTAGCTCACTCCACCACCCCAGTTCAGACATAACCATATGCAAATCAGTCTGAACCTGTGCCTCATGGGAACAGTCCAGCCCGAACTGCCAAGCCATGTCTTCCCTGGACCGGAAACATGCATCCTGGGACCGGTTTCGGGTTCAAAACCCTCATCAGCCAGGCTATCTTGAATCCAGTGGCAAAGTGAGCAAGGGACCCACGTCTGGGCATACCCTGCCAACTTAGGGCGAACAAAGCGATACCAAAGGGGATGATGGACGGAGCGTTAGAGCAAATCAAACACTCACCCCCAGTCAACTGATCTGGGTTTAATCCATCATCATTCTTTAGCTCACTCCACCACCCCAGTTCAGACATAACCATATGCAAATCAGTCTGAACCTGTGCCTCATGGGAACAGTCCAGCCCGAACTGCCAAGCCATGTCTTCCCTGGACCGGAAACATGCATCCTGGGACCGGTTTCGGGTTCAAAACCCTCATCAGCCAGGCTATCTTGAATCCAGTGGCAAAGTGAGCAAGGGACCCACGTCTGGGCATACCCTGCCAACTTAGGGCGAACAAAGCGATACCAAAGGGGATGATGGACGGAGCGTTAGAGCAAATCAAACACTCACCCCCAGTCAACTGATCTGGGTTTAATCCATCATCATTCTTTAGCTCACTCCACCACCCCAGTTCAGACATAACCATATGCAAATCAGTCTGAACCTGTGCCTCATGGGAACAGTCCAGCCCGAACTGCCAAGCCATGTCTTCCCTGGACCGGAAACATGCATCCTGGGACCGGTTTCGGGTTCAAAACCCTCATCAGCCAGGCTATCTTGAATCCAGTGGCAAAGTGAGCAAGGGACCCACGTCTGGGCATACCCTGCCAACTTAGGGCGAACAAAGCGATACCAAAGGGGATGATGGACGGAGCGTTAGAGCAAATCAAACACTCACCCCCAGTCAACTGATCTGGGTTTAATCCATCATCATTCTTTAGCTCACTCCACCACCCCAGTTCAGACATAACCATATGCAAATCAGTCTGAACCTGTGCCTCATGGGAACAGTCCAGCCCGAACTGCCAAGCCATGTCTTCCCTGGACCGGAAACATGCATCCTGGGACCGGTTTCGGGTTCAAAACCCTCATCAGCCAGGCTATCTTGAATCCAGTGGCAAAGTGAGCAAGGGACCCACGTCTGGGCATACCCTGCCAACTTAGGGGCGAACAAAGCGATACCAAAGGGGATGATGGACGGAGCGTTAGAGCAAATCAAACACTCACCCCCAGTCAACTGATCTGGGTTTAATCCATCATCATTCTTTAGCTCACTCCACCACCCCAGTTCAGACATAACCATATGCAAATCAGTCTGAACCTGTGCCTCATGGGAACAGTCCAGCCCGAACTGCCAAGCCATGTCTTCCCTGGACCGGAAACATGCATCCTGGGACCGGTTTCGGGTTCAAAACCCTCATCAGCCAGGCTATCTTGAATCCAGTGGCAAAGTGAGCAAGGGACCCACGTCTGGGCATACCCTGCCAACTTAGGGCGAACAAAGCGATACCAAAGGGGATGATGGACGGAGCGTTAGAGCAAATCAAACACTCACCCCCAGTCAACTGATCTGGGTTTAATCCATCATCATTCTTTAGCTCACTCCACCACCCCAGTTCAGACATAACCATATGCAAATCAGTCTGAACCTGTGCCTCATGGGAACAGTCCAGCCCGAACTGCCAAGCCATGTCTTCCCTGGACCGGAAACATGCATCCTGGGACCGGTTTCGGGTTCAAAACCCTCATCAGCCAGGCTATCTTTAATCCAGTGGCAAAGTGAGCAAGGGACCCACGTCTGGGCATACCCTGCCAACTTAGGGCGAACAAAGCGATACTCAAAGGGGATGATGGACGGAGCGTTAGAGCAAATCAAACACTCACCCCCAGTCAACTGATCTGGGTTTAATCCATCATCATTCTTTAGCTCACTCCACCACCCCAGTTCAGACATAACCATATGCAAATCAGTCTGAACCTGTGCCTCATGGGAACAGTCCAGCCCGAACTGCTAAGCCATGTCTTCCCTGGACCGGAAACATGCATCCTGGGACCGGTTTCGGGTTCAAAACCCTCATCAGCCAGGCTATCTTGAATCCAGTGGCAAAGTGAGCAAGGGACCCACGTCTGGGCATACCCTGCCAACTTAGGGCGAACAAAGCGATACCAAAGGGGATGATGGACGGAGCGTTAGAGCAAATCAAACACTCACCCCCAGTCAACTGATCTGGGTTTAATCCATCATCATTCTTTAGCTCACTCCACCACCCCAGTTCAGACATAACCATATGCAAATCAGTCTGAACCTGTGCCTCATGGGAACAGTCCAGCCCGAACTGCCAAGCCATGTCTTCCCTGGACCGGAAACATGCATCCTGGGACCGGTTTCGGGTTCAAAACCCTCATCAGCCAGGCTATCTTGAATCCAGTGGCAAAGTGAGCAAGGGACCCACGTCTGGGCATACCCTGCCAACTTAGGGCGAACAAAGCGATACCAAAGGGGATGATGGACGGAGCGTTAGAGCAAATCAAACACTCACCCCCAGTCAACTGATCTGGGTTTAATCCATCATCATTCTTTAGCTCACTCCACCACCCCAGTTCAGACATAACCATATGCAAATCAGTCTGAACCTGTGCCTCATGGGAACAGTCCAGCCCGAACTGCCAAGCCATGTCTTCCCTGGACCGGAAACATGCATCCTGGGACCGGTTTCGGGTTCAAAACCCTCATCAGCCAGGCTATCTTGAATCCAGTGGCAAAGTGAGCAAGGGACCCACGTCTGGGCATACCCTGCCAACTTAGGGCGAACAAAGCGATACCAAAGGGGATGATGGACGGAGCGTTAGAGCAAATCAAACACTCACCCCCAGTCAACTGATCTGGGTTTAATCCATCATCATTCTTTAGCTCACTCGACCACCCCAGTTCAGACATAACCATATGCAAATCAGTCTGAACCTGTGCCTCATGGGAACAGTCCAGCCCGAACTGCCAAGCCATGTCTTCCCTGGACCGGAAACATGCATCCTGGGACCGGTTTCGGGTTCAAAACCCTCATCAGCCAGGCTATCTTGAATCCAGTGGCAAAGTGAGCAAGGGACCCACGTCTGGGCATACCCTGCCAACTTAGGGCGAACAAAGCGATACCAAAGGGGATGATGGACGGAGCGTTAGAGCAAATCAAACACTCACCCCCAGTCAACTGATCTGGGTTTAATCCATCATCATTCTTTAGCTCACTCCACCACCCCAGTTCAGACATAACCATATGCAAATCAGTCTGAACCTGTGCCTCATGGGAACAGTCCAGCCCGAACTGCCAAGCCATGTCTTCCCTGGACCGGAAACATGCATCCTGGGACCGGTTTCGGGTTCAAAACCCTCATCAGCCAGGCTATCTTTAATCCAGTGGCAAAGTGAGCAAGGGACCCACGTCTGGGCATACCCTGCCAACTTAGGGCGAACAAAGCGATACCAAAGGGGATGATGGACGGAGCGTTAGAGCAAATCAAACACTCACCCCCAGTCAACTGATCTGGGTTTAATCCATCATCATTCTTTAGCTCACTCCACCACCCCAGTTCAGACATAACCATATGCAAATCAGTCTGAACCTGTGCCTCATGGGAACAGTCCAGCCCGAACTGCCAAGCCATGTCTTCCCTGGACCGGAAACATGCATCCTGGGACCGGTTTCGGGTTCAAAACCCTCATCAGCCAGGCTATCTTGAATTCAGTGGCAAAGTGAGCAAGGGACCCACGTCTGGGCATACCCTGCCAACTTAGGGCGAACAAAGCGATACCAAAGGGGATGATGGACGGAGCGTTAGAGCAAATCAAACACTCACCCCCAGTCAACTGATCTGGGTTTAATCCATCATCATTCTTTAGCTCACTCCACCACCCCAGTTCAGACATAACCATATGCAAATCAGTCTGAACCTGTGCCTCATGGGAACAGTCCAGCCCGAACTGCCAAGCCATGTCTTCCCTGGACCGGAAACATGCATCCTGGGACCGGTTTCGGGTTCAAAACCCTCATCAGCCAGGCTATCTTGAATCCAGTGGCAAAGTGAGCAAGGGACCCACGTCTGGGCATACCCTGCCAACTTAGGGCGAACAAAGCGATACCAAAGGGGATGATGGACGGAGCGTTAGAGCAAATCAAACACTCACCCCCAGTCAACTGATCTGGGTTTAATCCATCATCATTCTTTAGCTCACTCCACCACCCCAGTTCAGACATAACCATATGCAAATCAGTCTGAACCTGTGCCTCATGGGAACAGTCCAGCCCGAACTGCCAAGCCATGTCTTCCCTGGACCGGAAACATGCATCCTGGGACCGGTTTCGGGTTCAAAACCCTCATCAGCCAGGCTATCTTGAATCCAGTGGCAAAGTGAGCAAGGGACCCACGTCTGGGCATACCCTGCCAACTTAGGGCGAACAAAGCGATACCAAAGGGGATGATGGACGGAGCGTTAGAGCAAATCAAACACTCACCCCCAGTCAACTGATCTGGGTTTAATCCATCATCATTCTTTAGCTCACTCCACCACCCCAGTTCAGACATAACCATATGCAAATCAGTCTGAACCTGTGCCTCATGGGAACAGTCCAGCCCGAACTGCCAAGCCATGTCTTCCCTGGACCGGAAACATGCATCCTGGGACCGGTTTCGGGTTCAAAACCCTCATCAGCCAGGCTATCTTGAATCCAGTGGCAAAGTGAGCAAGGGACCCACGTCTGGGCATACCCTGCCAACTTAGGGCGAACAAAGCGATACCAAAGGGGATGATGGACGGAGCGTTAGAGCAAATCAAACACTCACCCCCAGTCAACTGATCTGGGTTTAATCCATCATCATTCTTTAGCTCACTCCACCACCCCAGTTCAGACATAACCATATGCAAATCAGTCTGAACCTGTGCCTCATGGGAACAGTCCAGCCCGAACTGCCAAGCCATGTCTTCCCTGGACCGGAAACATGCATCCTGGGACCGGTTTCGGGTTCAAAACCCTCATCAGCCAGGCTATCTTGAATCCAGTGGCAAAGTGAGCAAGGGACCCACGTCTGGGCATACCCTGCCAACTTAGGGCGAACAAAGCGATACCAAAGGGGATGATGGACGGAGCGTTAGAGCAAATCAAACACTCACCCCCAGTCAACTGATCTGGGTTTAATCCATCATCATTCTTTAGCTCACTCCACCACCCCAGTTCAGACATAACCATATGCAAATCAGTCTGAACCTGTGCCTCATGGGAACAGTCCAGCCCGAACTGCCAAGCCATGTCTTCCCTGGACCGGAAACATGCATCCTGGGACCGGTTTCGGGTTCAAAACCCTCATCAGCCAGGCTATCTTTAATCCAGTGGCAAAGTGAGCAAGGGACCCACGTCTGGGCATACCCTGCCAACTTAGGGCGAACAAAGCGATACCAAAGGGGATGATGGACGGAGCGTTAGAGCAAATCAAACACTCACCCCCAGTCAACTGATCTGGGTTTAATCCATCATCATTCTTTAGCTCACTCCACCACCCCAGTTCAGACATAACCATATGCAAATCAGTCTGAACCTGTGCCTCATGGGAACAGTCCAGCCCGAACTGCCAAGCCATGTCTTCCCTGGACCGGAAACATGCATCCTGGGACCGGTTTCGGGTTCAAAACCCTCATCAGCCAGGCTATCTTGAATTCAGTGGCAAAGTGAGCAAGGGACCCACGTCTGGGCATACCCTGCCAACTTAGGGCGAACAAAGCGATACCAAAGGGGATGATGGACGGAGCGTTAGAGCAAATCAAACACTCACCCCCAGTCAACTGATCTGGGTTTAATCCATCATCATTCTTTAGCTCACTCCACCACCCCAGTTCAGACATAACCATATGCAAATCAGTCTGAACCTGTGCCTCATGGGAACAGTCCAGCCCGAACTGCCAAGCCATGTCTTCCCTGGACCGGAAACATGCATCCTGGGACCGGTTTCGGGTTCAAAACCCTCATCAGCCAGGCTATCTTGAATCCAGTGGCAAAGTGAGCAAGGGACCCACGTCTGGGCATACCCTGCCAACTTAGGGCGAACAAAGCGATACCAAAGGGGATGATGGACGGAGCGTTAGAGCAAATCAAACACTCACCCCCAGTCAACTGATCTGGGTTTAATCCATCATCATTCTTTAGCTCACTCCACCACCCCAGTTCAGACATAACCATATGCAAATCAGTCTGAACCTGTGCCTCATGGGAACAGTCCAGCCCGAACTGCCAAGCCATGTCTTCCCTGGACCGGAAACATGCATCCTGGGACCGGTTTCGGGTTCAAAACCCTCATCAGCCAGGCTATCTTGAATCCAGTGGCAAAGTGAGCAAGGGACCCACGTCTGGGCATACCCTGCCAACTTAGGGCGAACAAAGCGATACCAAAGGGGATGATGGACGGAGCGTTAGAGCAAATCAAACACTCACCCCCAGTCAACTGATCTGGGTTTAATCCATCATCATTCTTTAGCTCACTCCACCACCCCAGTTCAGACATAACCATATGCAAATCAGTCTGAACCTGTGCCTCATGGGAACAGTCCAGCCCGAACTGCCAAGCCATGTCTTCCCTGGACCGGAAACATGCATCCTGGGACCGGTTTCGGGTTCAAAACCCTCATCAGCCAGGCTATCTTGAATCCAGTGGCAAAGTGAGCAAGGGACCCACGTCTGGGCATACCCTGCCAACTTAGGGCGAATAAAGCGATACCAAAGGGGATGATGGACGGAGCGTTAGAGCAAATCAAACACTCACCCCCAGTCAACTGATCTGGGTTTAATCCATCATCATTCTTTAGCTCACTCCACCACCCCAGTTCAGACATAACCATATGCAAATCAGTCTGAACCTGTGCCTCATGGGAACAGTCCAGCCCGAACTGCCAAGCCATGTCTTCCCTGGACCGGAAACATGCATCCTGGGACCGGTTTCGGGTTCAAAACCCTCATCAGCCAGGCTATCTTGAATCCAGTGGCAAAGTGAGCAAGGGACCCACGTCTGGGCATACCCTGCCAACTTAGGGCGAACAAAGCGATACCAAAGGGGATGATGGACGGAGCGTTAGAGCAAATCAAACACTCACCCCCAGTCAACTGATCTGGGTTTAATCCATCATCATTCTTTAGCTCACTCCACCACCCCAGTTCAGACATAACCATATGCAAATCAGTCTGAACCTGTGCCTCATGGGAACAGTCCAGCCCGAACTGCCAAGCCATGTCTTCCCTGGACCGGAAACATGCATCCTGGGACCGGTTTCGGGTTCAAAACCCTCATCAGCCAGGCTATCTTGAATCCAGTGGCAAAGTGAGCAAGGGACCCACGTCTGGGCATACCCTGCCAACTTAGGGCGAACAAAGCGATACCAAAGGGGATGATGGACGGAGCGTTAGAGCAAATCAAACACTCACCCCCAGTCAACTGATCTGGGTTTAATCCATCATCATTCTTTAGCTCACTCCACCACCCCAGTTCAGACATAACCATATGCAAATCAGTCTGAACCTGTGCCTCATGGGAACACTCCAGCCCGAACTGCCAAGCCATGTCTTCCCTGGACCGGAAACATGCATCCTGGGACCGGTTTCGAGTTCAAAACCCTCATCAGCCAGGCTATCTTGAATCCAGTGGCAAAGTGAGCAAGGGACCCACGTCTGGGCATACCCTGCCAACTTAGGGCGAACAAAGCGATACCAAAGGGGATGATGGACGGAGCGTTAGAGCAAATCAAACACTCACTCCCAGTCAACTGATCTGGGTTTAATCCATCATCATTCTTTAGCTCACTCCACCACCCCAGTTCAGACATAACCATATGCAAATCAGTCTGAACCTGTACCTCATGGGAACAGTCCAGCCCGAACTGCCAAGCCATGTCTTCCCTGGACCGGAAACATGCATCCTGGGACCGGTCTCGGGTTCAAAACCCTCATCAGCCAGGCTATCTTGAATCCAGTGGCAAAATGAGCAAGGGACCCACGCCTGGGCATACCCTGCCAACTTAGGGCGAACAAGCGATACTAAAGGGGATGATGGACGGAGCGTTAGAGCAAATCAAACACTCACTCCCAGTCAACTGATCTGGGTTTAATCCATCATCATTCTTTAGCTCACTCCACCACCCCAGTTCAGACATAACCATATGCAAATCAGTCTGAACCTGTGCCTCATGGGAACAGTCCAGCCCGAACTGCCAAGCCATGTCTTCCCTGGACCGGAAACATGCATCCTGGGACCGGTTTCGGGTTCAAAACCCTCATCAGCCAGGCTATCTTGAATCCAGTGGCAAAGTGAGCAAGGGACCCAAGTCTGGGCATACCCTGCCAACTTAGGGCGAACAAAGCGATACCAAAGGGGATGATGGACGGAGCGTTAGAGCAAATCAAACACTCACTCCCAGTCAACTGATCTGGGTTTAATCCATCATCATTCTTTAGCTCACTCCACCACCCCAGTTCAGACATAACCATATGCAAATCAGTCTGAACCTGTGCCTCATGGGAACAGTCCAGCCCGAACTGCCAAGCCATGTCTTCCCTGGACCGGAAACATGCATCCTGGGACCGGTTTCGGGTTCAAAACCCTCATCAGCCAGGCTATCTTGAATCCAGTGGCAAAGTGAGCAAGGGACCCACGTCTGGGCAAGCCTGGCTGATGACGGCTGGAATGCCAGAAACCGGTCCTAGGATGCTTGTTTCCGGTCCGGGGAAGACATGGCTTGGCAGTTCGGGCTGGACTGTTCCCATGAGGCACAGGGTCAGACTGATTTGCATATGGCCATGTCTGAACTGGGGTGGTGGAGTGAGCTAAAGAATGATGATGGATTAAACCCAGATCAGTTGACTGGGGGTGAGTGTTTGATTGGCTCAAACGTTCGGTCCATCATCCCCTTTTGTATCGCTTTGTTCGCCCTAAGTTGGCGGGGTATGCCCAGACGTGGGTCCCTTGCTCACTTTGCCACTGGATTCAAGCAAGCCTGGCTGATGACGGCTGGAATGCCAGAAACCGGTCCTAGGATGCTTGTTTCCGGTCCAGGGAAGACATGGCTTGGCAGTTCGGGCTGGACTGTTCCCATGAGGCACAGGGTCAGACTGATTTGCATATGGCCATGTCTGAACTGGGGTGGTGGAGTGAGCTAAAGAATGATGATGGATTAAACCCAGATCAGTTGACTGGGGGTGAGTGTTTGATTGGCTCAAACGTTCCGTCCATCATCCCCTTTTGTATCGCTTTGTTCGCCCTAAGTTGGCGGGGGTATGCCCAGACGTGGGTCCCTTGCTCACTTTGCCACTGGATTCAAGCAAGCCTGGCTGATGACGGCTGGAATGCCAGAAACCGGTCCTAGGATGCTTGTTTCCGGTCCAGGGAAGACATGGCTTGGCAGTTCGGGCTGGACTGTTCCCATGAGGCACAGGGTCAGACTGATTTGCATATGGCCATGTCTGAACTGGGGTGGTGGAGTGAGCTAAAGAATGATGATGGATTAAACCCAGATCAGTTGACTGGGGGTGAGTGTTTCATTGGCTCAAACGTTCCGTCCATCATCCCCTTTTGTATCGCTATGACCATAATAGGGCATATGCGGCTATGACCATAATAGGGCAAGTACGAATATGACCATATTAGGGCAAATACGAGTATGTCCATTTTAGGGCATGTATGAACTAGTCTACATTAGGGCCTCTATGCGGGATATAACACCCACTCCTCTTCCGAATTGGATAAAAATGACCATACTTAAAGTCTGGACAATTTAAAAATATTTTTAAAAGCAAGTAAAAACATGGTTTTAAAAATCGTTTAAAAATGAGGTGTTTTAAAAAAAAAAATGTTAAATTCAGCTATTTCTAGATGCCACTTGAAAAAGTCAATATTGTCTCTCTATAAAAGTTGCATTACCATAAGCAGGAGAAGGCCATGCTTTTCTCAAGCGAAAGTGTCAATGAAAAATGTTCCAAATTTAGATCTTTTGTTTTGAAACGAGTGAAGAAGCCGAATTCTTTCCCAGGACACGATGAGCCAATTCAAGATTAAGCGTCCTGGCTGGGAAGCACAATATTATCGGTGTTAGCTGCTGAAGACGACAAATCCAACGCTTCACGGAGAACGTCGCACATAGATGGAATGTAGCACTGCCAACAGTCGGTGCTGCGGCAGCTTGTGCGGCAGTTGTTACCTGGGTGCCTGTGGAGGAGTCACCTAACCCAGCAGGAGCAAACGGCACCTGTGGATTCTCCAGGAATGCATTCATCAGAATTGGAAGCCGCTGGGGACAATGCAGAGCGTGGGCCTTAATGGGGTCCAGCATTGCATCCGTGTCCGGAGGCGCATCTGATGGAAATGTCAGACAAAGATCCAACGTGCATTCTTCTCCGCAGAACAGGCATCAAAGAACAGGTAAGATGCAGTCTACCCAGACTGGTCTCAACGATAGAAACCAGGAGGCATTGAGTTCTCGCAAGCAAGGAATGCCCAGAAGTTGTACCATGCGTTCACGGTATGTCCGCTCCAGGAGCGTGTTCACCATTCCCTCGGGAATTGGGCCGTCCATTGCGTAGCAGTAGTATTATGAATAGGACCCCTGCAACCAGCAATAGGATAAGCGGGAATCTTCCAAATACGCTTCCCAATACGAAGTGTATCAAATTTGGGATTACTCCGAGGACTGTCTGAAAGGTGCTTAACAGTCCTGACCCTATGGTCTTAAATAGGTGTACAATACCGCTCGTATCAGACATATTGAAGATACGTCCCACCATTTCTACGAAATGAAAAGGGCAGTTTGTACGTATAAGCGCCTGTATCTCAGTCGAGGTCCGTGCAACTTGAAGTTCATAGGTTTCTAGAGCGGAGGTTAAGGGCACGGGTTGCTGTAAAAGCATGGCTTTCAATCTGCTCAGAGTATCAAATTGTATGAAAGAAACATTCAGTGAAGGCCATAGCAGCGCCTCCCTGACTGTGTTCAGTGGTGGAAATAATACTTGCATACAGCAAGTAACCCTGGAGTCAACAGTGACTAGATATGCGACACCCGGAAGCATCCCACAGCAACCTTGATCATTTAGCATTAAGTAACTCCCATTCGAGAGCAGCTGGAAAACCGGCGTGATCATGGCCGCTGGGGTCCCTGACATGTGACAAGATAAGTTCGCTACTGAACCGCTACAGGCTCCGTGCAGAGAAATATCTTGACACATGAGAGAACCGCTTAAAGCGTTCTTGCAGTTTGTACCACTCAGATACACTTCTCGATCCCCATTCCGGCATCGGTATCTATATGGTAACTCCCAAGTTTCCTTGATGTATCCCTTACCCATTTTCTCATATTTGCCTGCCTGCCTTTGCTCAAGGCAATATTGAAACTGAAACGTAGTGACCGGCAGAGTGATTTGGCCAAGAATTAGCCATTCTGTTGATGGTGATTCGGCTACAGTGAAAGGTAACCTTTCCAGTTTCTCAATACGCAACATTGTATATTTGGCTCCTCTTTGTGCCATTTCTGTCTGTTTATCAGTTAGATTGTATTCTGGAAACAGCAACGTGGTGTTTATAAAACGCCAGGGCACATAGCCTGCACGCAAAGATTGCAGCGTCCAGCTTAACATCATAATAGAACGTAGCTGAGATTGCCCGTGTCGTAACAAGGCCAGATCTTGTTCTAATATGTCGATCGCTGAAGACACAATGTTGCCCAAGGAGTAAATCCTGGAGTTCAAAGTTGTTAACCCATTATCCACTACAGCTAATGCCTTTTCTAAGTTAATACGGTCTATCTCCTGTATCCTTTCTGCGGCCTCTTGTTGGGATATTTTCCAGTTCTCATTATAGTAGGCATAAAGGCCTGCATATATGAAACGTTTCTGACGTTGTTTCCTGGGTCCTAGTAGAAAATCTCTAAGATCCATGTCAGGTGTGAGTAAGGTCAAGTGGTGCTTCACTTCTGTGAGTGTTGAGGTCTCTAGCCAATCAAGGCACAACTTCCCAACACTATAGGATGTCACTACCCCCGGGTGATGTCTCTGTACATAGCGTGGGTCTGGCCTATGGATACTAAACCCTTCGGTTGTATTCATAAATCTCTGCTGACATTTGTTTGTGTCAATGGGCCAAACCAGCCATTCTGTCCAATCAGGATCTGTTGTACTGGAAAATGCCATCTAATCTCACCCCATGTGTAGTTGAATTCTGACCCCCACCCATCTGCGATGGTGTTGGAAACCCCGGTGTGTTCATTTCCTTGCCTTGGGCTAATCCAAGACAGGTTGTTTGTTGCACAGTTTCATTCAGAAATATTATCTGCTGTGGAATGATGCATGCTCTAAAAAGTGCTTCTATTCCCTGAACTTGCCAGTCCCTAGAACCCCAGATCGATTTTGAATCTATTGTGTCTTTCCATAGATCGAAACCCTGTTTTGACAACTGGTTCAAAAAGGATGCAGAGTAAATATGTTTGGTGTTTGTTAACATAATTTTCTGAGCTGATATTTTCGCCATTTTATAATAAAATGTCTTCGGGTCGGATGTGTTAAACCCTGAGAAGTATGTGAATTTCTGTGCAAATGCTTGCGAACTACCTTTTGGAGGTGTTGGGCAGTGTTCCCACTGGTGGTACTCAAATATATTTCTAGGTGTTATAGACTTGTGTAAGAAATGATGACCCTATTGCTGATAACAGTACAATGTATCATAGTCTGAAGTACCTTCTAACATTTCATTGTTCGGAAATGCTGCAGTTTTTTCTAAATCAGACATTAAATTGTTCACAGTATCAGTGTCCCAATCATCAGAAAATGTACTGGAGGTAATGATATCACTTAAAGAAATTTTAAATACATGTTTAAGTTTTAAAAGTTCAGTCGGACCGAATACATCATAATCAATCTTGTCCCATACTATACCGTCCGGTATAGGAACTGCTGTGATGTTCACTGAAGACAAGTCTCTTGGTTCACGATGTGAAGACTGGTGTGGTTTTAAAATCAAATTGACTCTTTGGGCTGTAGAGCTTTGCTGGAGGTATCGTCCATTAATAAGCATACTAAAAGTTATTATTAAACCTAGCCAGAAAATGAAAAATAAAATCCAAGTGATATACTATAGTTCTATCCAAGGTGACACCAGGTAAGTATTTCTAAAAAAGTTCAAAAAGTGATTGAGTTTCTGTTGGAGTGGTTTTTTGGCTGGCGTCGTTTCCGGTTCGCTTGGATCCAGAGAAAACGTATCAAAGTTCATGAAATAGCCAGAAGCAGTTCAATCAATTGTTGGAATTGCATCGGGATTTGTTGAAATCGGATTTTGCTCTTGACGAGGCACATTGACGTAGATGTCTGTAGTCGGTCTGATTGCAACTTGGTTGTTGAGTTGATTTTCATTTTGAAGATGATTTTCTTGTTGAAGTGGAACGAGTTCCATAGCATCGTTGCTCAGTCCTTCATTCCGTACAGGTGGCTCTTCAAACGTGATGAGTCTTTCTGTTTGAACTTCTTGGATTGTAGCGAGAGGAGGGCGTCTGCTACTGTGGAGTCCGCGTGGCCTACTGTTTAGTATCGGCCACATAGTGTGGTTTGATTAAGTCGATTGAGATGAATCTTTTCTCCTTTTTTCCGGCAAGAGGTGGCAGAAGTACAGTTCTTGTGCCTTGGATTGCTAGGACCGGTACAGGTTTTCTGTAGGATGGCCCAAATTCTTTCTTGTCAGCAATCTTTTCTCTGACCAGATCCCCAACTTTTGGGATCCAGACAGGTCTTGCCGTTACTGCCTTGACTTCCTCAGTGGCGGCCTGTTTCTGGAGCACGTTCCTTTGTTGTGTCCTGGATTCATTTAGATCCTGTAAAACAGCCAAACGATCATGGATATCAAATGGTTTTTCATCCGCCACCGTGCCTTCACAATCAAGATCAGGTACCCACATTCTTGTCCCAAATAAGACCTCGTAAGGAGTGACACCCCTGATTATTGCTGATTATTGATCACTCCCTGTACCCCATAAAGGTGATCGACCCATCTACCGCCTTTGCCTAATACCCTAGCTGTTAAAGATTGCTTTAAGTCTCAGTTTTTCCTCTCCACAACAGAATTTCCCTCAGGATGGAACGGAGAGGAGTACCGCAATGCTACGCCCATTCCTTGCATGGCCTCTTTGTAAGCCCGAGAGCTAAACGCCGGACCACGGTCAGAATGTAACGTGCCAACTGCGTATGTGCCGATAAAGACTCGCAAATCTTTTATAACAGTTCGAGCATCAGCCGAGCGCTGAGGCCAAATCCATAGGAATCTAGAGCAGGAATCCACTGCAACCATGATGTATTTCTTGGACCCATCAGATTGTAGGGGTCCGCAGTGGTCCAAATACACACATGCGAGAGGTTTGTCTGATTTCAGTAATGGTGTCTGCGCTGGGCGTGTTACGGTGGAGCCTTTCATCTGCTGACAGATGTCGCATTTCAAGACATAGTCTTTAGTCTGCTTGGTTAACCCTGGCCACCAGTAGCGCTGTTTCAGTAAAGAAATAGTCGCTGTAACGCCTGTATGCGCAGAACCCAAACTCTCGTGTGCTGCTAGAATTAAGCCTTGCCTACGATCAATATTTGGTATTACTCTATCCCCCACTCCAGGAATCTGAGCATATGGAATGTTTTGTGCATCTAACTTGAAGGAATACTTGAGTGGAAATTTCTTAGGTACTGCTGTGCTGCCTTTGCGTGAAGCATTGACAGCTACCATAATCTCGCCGTCTATTCTCGTTTTTGAACGAGTGATTGCAGCTACGGCGGCTGTACGTACAGCCCCCTTTGCGGCTTCATCAGCCAATGAATTCCCTTCAACGTGAACGCCATCACGTGATGACTCAGTGTATGTATCACGTGAGCCCTTGGTAGTTCGTTTCTCAACTCCACTACCTGTTCCCATAGCATTTTATGCTTAATTGTGCCACCTTTTGCATCTTTGAACCCGTTTTGTTCCCAAAGATTTCAATATTCATTGTACGACTGTACACAGTAAAAGGACTCACACACAATTAGTGTGGGGAATTCGTGTTCCGTATTTATAAGTGCCAGTATCAGTGCTTTTAACTCTGCCAACTGAGCCGTGCAGTCTCCTAGAGATTGCGTTTTAGTGCAACTCGGATGGAACTTTCCATCGTGCATGCGACCTTTAACAATCGCACACGCCGCGCTGTAAGTTTGCTTACTCCCTATGGCCGGTTCAGCAGATCCGTCAGTGTAAATAATGTATTCTTACTGATCTAGAGGCAAAATCTCATTTGGTAGAGGATATTCTTGTTCATATTGCAGGAATGCCTGTGTTTTTAAACTTGGATCGAATCTGTATTCAACATCCGTTGCAGTAAGAGAATTAGCCCATTGTATCCATCTGGGATGTAAGGCTTTCGCATTTGGAATGCTAGCTTTTGTAACAGCTTCTAAAGCTGGTACTAGGGTCACGACAATTATGCGTTTACCGTGAGCCAGAGCTCTTTCTCTTGCTACAGCGGTCTGCACTGCTGTCAGGATTTTTTCTGTTGAAGTGAAACGCATCTCTGAGTTTGTATACAGGTGTGATTTGTATGCGATTGGTACTGTTTCACCTTCATTAAAAGTTAAATAAGTGTACCCGCATTGACCCGCTATTACTCGGATCACTAAGTTCTGTGCGTTTACCCGTGTCTGTAAATGTTTAGAAGCTGTCATGTCTTCCTGTAGGGAACGCAGGATATTTGTATGCTCCTGTGTCCATTGTCTGACTGATGCATGTAGCCTTTCCTAAACGCAAACTGTGCATTTAGGAAACGCTAATTACCATCAACTTCAAGTTGATGGTAATATGTGCATGCTTTGAAAAAATGCACAAAAATGCATTTTTCAAAGTGCCATGTAGCGCACACATGCACTTAGGGCATGTGTGTGATTTACATGTGCATACTTACCTTTTTTTGTGGGGTGCTTCAGAACGGCCTTAGGTACCCGGGCACCCTTGGTAATCGCAATTAGCGAATGCAATGCCATTCATTCCTATGGCCCTGTAGACCCATAGGAATGAATGGAGTCACATTAGCTAATAGCGATTCACAATTTCTGAATCGGTATTAGCTAATGTTAAGGAATCGCACATTTTTGGGCGATTCCTACATGCATAGGCATTTGCGATTACCAAATAGCGATTCCTTAATAATTGCTATTTGGTAATCGCAAATTGTAACTTTGATGCATGTGCCCTAAAATGTGTTATTTAGTGCATGTGCTAAATACCTCACCCGATGAATAGCACAACCACAAGACATCAGGAAGTGGCCATTTTCAGGCATTGGAAGTTCCTGTAGTGAGGAAATTCATTCCTAGAGAACAGAAACAGCCAGAGCTACACTCAAAAAGAAGTTAAGACACCCCAAAAGTACACCAGCAACTCCTTCCTCTGTGGGAGTGTGCAGACATTCGTTTTGTATGGTTTTGTATGCACCTTGACACAAGACAAGCATATTCCACTGACATCCTCTCATACCACTCAGTCATCACAAGTAGAAAGCTACCAAGCCTTTCCATCATTGACCCAGGCAAGGAAAATAAGTACAAGTTTATGGATCCAAAGAGGTGGTAAGAATCCATGACCATCTAATGTGCCATTTCGTGCTGAAGATGCCACCAGAAACAAAGAAAACATGCTTGTTGAAGTAGATAATGGCCAAAATCAATAATGAAGCAACATATCCACATGATGTTGAGAACACGAAAAGCAGGTTCTAAGTTCTAAGTACTGAAGCAAGTTGCCAAGCACAAGCACTAAAGCATGGCAACTGGTGGCAGTTCTCCATCTCAGCTGTACCTCAACCTGTGGGAAGAACAAAATATGACCATCCTCAACATGTCTGGAGTGGAAGACATGAAAGGTCTTGAGGTCAGAGGAATCTAAGCAGGGCCGGACTAGAAATACAAACAAGCCCTGGCAGTTCAGTTGGACTGGCCCAGGGCAGTGAGGGAATGAGGGGAAGGGGGTAGGGGCAGTTGCTAGTGAGAAGCACCAGTGCTGCTTTTGTTACAGGCAGCTGATATTGCAGCACTGCTGCAAAACCGGCACCCAGCAACAAAAACGGCCCCCACCACTCAAAAAACAGCCCCCACCCTTCCGGCCCACCGGGAAAACGCCCAGTGCCCGCTACGGTCAATCTAGCCCTGAATCTAAGTTAACAGTCATGAGAGTTGTAATCGATGTATATGTGATTGTTAAAAAGTTGACTTGGCTGAAAATAATAATTGCTGTTAAGAGTGGCCCATCTAATTTGTTACATATATTCACACTGTTGCTGCACATTTGAGGTAATTGATTGGTGGCATGGTTTCCATCTTCATGCTGCATGGTTTGCTGTAGCAGAACATGGGTTTGGCATGGCATTATATATTGGCCTAACAGTGCTGCTTTCATTTTGGTGGACAGTAGAATGGAAATGTACGCTGTTGGAATCAACCTATGAGAGCTTCACCTGTCCCTGGCTGTTAATGTAGGTCTGTCCCTGTGTGCAGGTGTGTGTGATATTTCATAATTTTCAGCTCAAACAGTACATGTACTGTGTTTTTTTTTTTGTATTACTGTGTTGGTCTTTGAACTTTTCTAGTATTATACAGCTTTTCTTTCATTCCTTACACTTTAATAATGTTTTTACCACTTTCTTTTGACTTGTGGTATTTTCCACAGTTTTTAATTACCTTGCATACTTGTAATTGGGTGTTATTTACCACGTGCTATTTTTTGCATTTAGTAAATAGAGCATGTGTTAAATAGCGCATGCGTTAAATAGCGCATGTGGACAACTGGCATACAGTATTTAGCACATGTGCTAAATAACACATGCAGTTTTTAACTCGTGATCAGATGATTAGTTAAAATCATTCTCTATTTACCCCTGCATGAGGTAATTACCACTATGCCTAAATCGTACCCAGGGCCATACTCTTTGTTAAAAACAAAAAATTACTTTGGATAGGGCGGCTTTTATTTTCAGGAAATAATAGAATTCTATAGGTTCAAGGTGGTATGCGTTTTGTAGTTCTTTAAAGGTCAGAGGTTGTGCATCAGTATAGAGTTGGTGAGGAAAGAGGATTCCTTTCTTTATCCAGTTATCACTGTGTATGGTGCGACCTCTGTATAGTAATTTGCGGTTGCCCCAAATGGATTCTAAATTGGAGTTCTTTATTTTAATGTCAAGTAATTTGTCGATCTTCAGCAGGGCACATTTAGTCTGTTTGAAAATAATAGTACCAGAACTTGGTATTCGGGCAAGGTTAGTAGTGAGAAGGGTTGTAGGATGTGCTTGTGCTTTTCTTTTACTGTGCGGAATATTGTTTATGGTTTTTGTCATTGTACACTTGAACAACCAATAAAAAACTTTTGAACTCAAAAAAACAAAAAATTACATAGATCAAAAATGTCAGAGAGTGAAAGTGTGGTAGCGATATGGGGTCTGATTTATAGTTTGGCAGACAGGAATTTACTTGTCGGAGTGACGGACTAGAGTACATCGTCACCCTGAGAGAGAACCCAACCCCCAAATTTAGAGCTGCCTGCCAGCCCAGCAGACATCCCTTTACAGAAACCGCTGCCATAATGCGAAATATGTGTCTGTGTGTGTGTCTCTGTGTGTGTCTGTCTGTCTGTCTCTAGAAAAGAACCCAAGAACAACCCAAATATTACAGAGCATGATGTAGATGCCAGAGAGAGAGGAGTGCATCAGACATTGTCTATTGGAAGTGAGGATGAGGCGGACAGAGTGACACTGTTGAAGAGAGAGAGTGGGAAATTTAGTAAAAGGAAAGAAAGAGAGTGATTGATTGACATCAATACACAGAGTAGTACTGTGCCATACATAGTGCTCAAAATGTAGAGTGAGAGAAATAGTGTTATTGGAACTGGCAGATAGGTTTCAATAAAGAGAGTCGTTAAAATTGATCAATGTTCAAAAACACATATCTAGCATAGTACAGAGACAGAAAAAGAAACCCAAAGGGAAGTGAGAATAATAAGGAGATAGAGAGAGAGAGAGCACTATCCCCAGTATGAATTATTTGGCTGCATTGGACTGGGACTGGGGTGGCACCACTTGGCAGGGCAGACTCACAGATGGCAGAGTCCAGGTGCAGAAGCAGGGTAGTTGGAAGTCTTTTATGTCCCTGAGACTTCAGATCAGGAGACCAGCCAAGTAGCCCTTGGGGTTAATCTGGGTTCTGGGTTTAAGTGATGCAGGTCTTATCCTTCTCAACCAGGCAAGAGGGCAGCAGGTAACAGGTCATCACAGCAAAGCAAGAGTCCAGCAGAATAGACAGAAATCTCCCATTAGCTGTTTTGACTGTTGACGCCGCCAAGGCATTTGATAGGGTTAGCTGGCCTTTCTTGTATGCCGTGATGGGTCACAATGGGCTAGGGGGTAAATTTCAGAACGCAATAAAAAACATATACACATGTCCCTCAGCTAGGATTCTAGTTAATGGTTCCCTCACCCAACAATTTAGGATAGGTAGAGGCACGCGGCAAGGTTGTCCCCTCTCTCCTCTACTGTTTAATTTATACGTCGAGCCCCTAGCCAGGAGGATTAGGGGAGAACAGAGGATTCAGCCTTTTCAACACCAAGGTTGGGCTAAGAAAGTGGCTCTCTATGCCGATGATCTAATGATATATACACAAAATCCTATAGAATCATTCCCGATTATAATACACATATTAAACGATTTCGGTAAGGTAGCAGGATACCAAGTCAATGAAGAAAAAACGGAGATACTGGCTTGGAATGTACAACTTGGTGCCACCCTGGAAAAAAATGTGAAAAGAGAGATAAGATATCTAGGAGTCCAGGTGATCAAAAGTCTGGAAGAAATGGCTCAGATAAACTTTTTGAAGCTTATGAGAGAAACCAAGAAGCTTTTGAAAATGTGGTCTTCCCTACCTTTATCGATTATTGGCAGGGTAAACTTGATAAAGATGATGATCCTCCCAAAGTTCACCTTTATATTTAATGCCTTACCATTGCACTTTGAGATAAAGTGGTTCAAGAAACTATAAGGTGATTTGACAAGTTTTATCTGGGCCAGTAAGAATCCTAGAATCGCTTGGAAAAAGTTACCCAAAACAAAGATAGACGGCGGGCTCGCTTTACCAGACTTTCAGCTATATTGTTGCGCCTTTCAGTTAAAAAATGTCAGAATATTGCTAACCAAAAATTGTCATTCAATCCGGCCTTGTTATGGAGCATTGACTAACGACCTTGCTGACCAAGGCAGTTATTTCCTGTTCAAATATGGAAATCCCACATTTTTCAAAAAGGTCTGTCTAAAGGTCCTGAGTACGGCGTGTAAGCTTTGGATTCAGGTCCGGAGAATATTGAACTTATCTTACTATAGTCAACTGGCCCCAATTTGGAAATCACCTGGGACCCCTTTGTGTCTACAAGACTCACTATCTACACTCCTCATGGAAGCCGCAATCGAGAAATGGGGCCAACTAACGGATGAGCAGAATAAAATCGCCTGGGACCATTTATCGAAGAAAACCAACAATCAACTGTCCAGATTTAAATACCTGCAATTAACAAATTGGGCCCAAAGCCAAGCACTCGTAGGAGCCTCGAACAAGTGGGAGACAGCGTTATGTGGCAACCTCTCACAGACAAAAGAGACTGCCAAATGGTATTGGATGTTGGTTCAGGAGGAAGATTTTCATTATACGCCACTGGAGGAAAAGTGGAAAGATGCTCTACCCAACGCTGATTTAACAACTCTTTGGCAAGTATCTATGAATGCACTCTGTTCATTTGTCAAATATGCCCCATTAAGGAAGAATCATTTATTTACTCTACATAGGGTATATTGGTCTCCCAAGAAACTGTCCAGAATAGGAGGGGAAACCAGCCCGAAGTGCGGATTGGCAAAAGTAGACGATGTACACATGTTCTGGCAATGCCCTGGAGTACATGCTTATTGGCTAGATGTGGGTAAAGTATTAACGTCTATCTTGAAAAGGAAAATAGAGGTAAGTTTATCTCTGATAATTTTTGGGATTTTGGCTAATATTGGCTTTATTGGGAAGAATAGGAAATCACTAGAGCAGCTGTTGTTAATTTTGATCATCATTGCTCATCGAGAAATATGTATTAATTGGACTTCCAGTAGTCCGCCTTCTTGCATAGATTTTACAATCCACGTTAATGAGGGATATTGGTCTATAATTTTTTGGTAATAAGGGGTCTTTGTCTTCTTTTGGGAGTACAACTATATTAGCTTCTGTCATAGAGTCCGCAGCTTGGCTAAACGCGGCTAGGCGATTTGGTAGGTTAGATTGCCTAAATGGTTCAGAGAAGAGAATCAGCACTTTGGAACCCCTTGTACTTCATAACTCAAATCCAACTCAGTAATAGATGACTAAGTGGTCCAAGGATTAAGACATTCTAATCCAAGGGGAGGTAAGTGGGGGCAACCTCACCGCCTCGAAACAAAGGTTTGAACGTAGGTGTATCAGGGGCAGGAAACATCCTATGGGATGTGGGTGCATGCTTCGTTTCCAGATCCTGAACGCACCATAATAATTCACCTTTTCATTGGATTGTCGCATATGAGGACTAAAAAAAAAAAAAAAAAAAGAGTCCAGCAGAATAGCATTCCTGCAAAGTGGCAGTCCTTTCAGCAGCACAACAGTTCTTCTTCCTGGCAGAGTATCCACAGTGTATGAAAGTTGTGGTGTCTGAGGTATAGTTCTTATATCCAGTGGCGCCTTTGAAGTGGAGAAAACTTCAAAGATAAGCCTTTGAAGTGCACAGATGTCCTGCCCTTCCTGTCCTGATTCTAGACTCACTACAGGGGTGTATGCAGCCCTTTGTATGGGGACAGGATACAGCCTATTTAGGTGTAAGTGAGGCTGTGTCAAGCTTATCCCTCTCAACCTGCCAGGAAGGCCCACCACGTCACCCCTAAGATCCCATTGTGTGTGGCTGTCTAGGGGGAATACTCAAAGTCCAACTGTCACCCACCCCAGCCATGTAATCAGAGAAAGGCAGAACACACCAAATGGCTAAAGAAAGTAAATGCCAACTTTCTAAAAGTGGCATTTTCAGAATTGCAATGTAAAATCCGACTTCACCATAAGTTTGGATTTTAAATTGTGATTCCAGAGATACCAAACTTGAAGGGTTCATCTCTTATCATTTGGAAATTACTCTTATAAAATTTAATAAGGCAACTTCAATGTTATCCCATGGGTGAAATGTAAGTGTTTTTCACTACCAGGGTATGTAAAACATAAACATGCATGTCCTGTTTTTTTAATGCATTGCTCCTTGCCCTCTGGGCTGTTCAGAGTGACTAATATGTATTAAAAAGAAATCTTTGGGCCTAGCAAGAGGTTTAACTTGCCAGGTCAACATGGCACTTTAAAGCTGCACACACAGGATCTGCAATGGCAGACCTGAGATATGTTTAAAGGGCTACTTTAGTGGGTGGAACCATCAGTGCTTCATGCCCACTAGTAGCATTTAATTTGTAGGCACTGGTCACAAGTAGTCCACATTACTAGGGACGTATAGGTAAATTAAATAAGCAAATTGTGGATAAGTCAAGATTACCACGCTTTAGGTAACGAGCACAAGCACTTTAGCACTGGATGGCAGAGATAAAGTGCGCAGAAACCTAATGCCAGCAAAAACAAAGTCAGCAAAAACAGGAGGTCTAAAGGCAAGAAGTTAGGGGATGTCAGGTCCAACAGTAAGTTCTTCTTAAAAATGTGTGCAATGTTCATGAACATAATACTTATGTTTGCAAACATTTCACTGATAAAATTAGTGTTCATATATAAACAAATTAATTGTAATCTTCTTGGAAGCCCAAGAGAGGGCCTAAGAAAGGGGTGAGGTAAAGAAAAGTAGACAGGATATGACAATACAAAAAAAGTCAAACGTATTAAAGAGAATGTAACTGTAGTGTTTTTTATGGACAATCAGCTGGTTGTTCCCGAACGACAAAACAGCATTCCTCACTGCTTTTTTCATCACTGCATATGTACCTGTCAAAGTGATCACAAGCAAGAGAACAAGACTGCCAAAAACCCGTGCACCAGTTTGTACTGCCATTGCAGCAGAATGACCTGTCTCTGAGGATTGCAGTACTGGTCGGGCCATATTATCAAGAACGGTGATAACATTATGGCAGGAAACTGCCGCTAAAGCGGCGATAAGGGGTTTGATAATATGCCCTATAGAATTCCAATAGAAGCCCAGGTTCTGGTGTGAAGGACATCAAACCTGGGCTTCTATTGGAATTCTATAGGGCATATTATCAAGCCCCTTATCGCCGCTTTAGCGGCAGTTTCCTGCCGCTAAAGCGGCGATAATGTTATCGCCGTTCTTGATAATATGGCCGAAGTGTCTCTAAAGCAGATTTGCCAAGCCTGAGGGGAGTCACGCATGCTCCTTGAAACTTGGCCCCTGGGTCTAGTTGTAGTCATTTAGAACTTCCACGAGTGTCAGGAACCAAGGTCTAAAATGCACAAGGACATGTCAACTAGTGGGGTCTACCTCTGTCCCCTTGATCAAAAGATTTTTTAAGGCGCCCCGCACTTACAGAAAACATCACGACCTGTCCTGGACCGCGTTATACAATTTGCGGTCCTCCAAGATGGCCGCTAGTGCTGGGTTAGCGCTACAGTTTTCAGATTATGAGCGCGAGCCTCGTGGCACAGCTGAGGCTCACGCTGTCCCTCAGCACAGCGCACTTCACCGAGCTCGTCAGGCGAGCGGCTGTGCTTCGGCGTACATCCGTGTTAGTTCAGAGTAGCCTAGTTTTCGTTTCGCAGTTACCGGCGGTAGCTTAGTATTTTGCTACACGTCGGAAGTGAATCTCGAGCGAGGGAGTCCTGAGTTTTCAAAGAAGAATTCCTGCTGAAGAATTCCTGAAGAGCTTACCTGAGTTTCGTCCTTTGCTCCTCTCCTGATTTTCCAGTCACGCAAGTACCTTTGGGGCATTTAAATAGGCTAAAGAAAACAGTGTAAATTAAAAGCCATTTCTTACCTGTATCTCCGTTATTCCTGTTGAGCTTTAGGTTCCAGGCATTCCTGCAGAGAGAAAAAGGGTTAAAATATTTAGTTAACAGTTGTTTAAATCCTCCAACTTGTGTATAGTGTTCAGTACCAGTTCTATATTACAATCCAGATGTCAAGACTTTCTTCATTAGAATAAAGAGCTGTTTCGTAGTACTTATCAATTCAGTCACTCAAAATACCATTGGATATCTTCTACCACGGTTTCATCTCTAAAATACTGTGGAGTATATTTTCTATTATACATTTAAAATACAAATAAGAAGAGAGGCAATAGTCAAGTCTACAAAGGGTACGTAGTAAGGAGAAGCAGAAAATACACTGAGATAGTCTTAGAGCATTGTGTAGACTATATTAATATGTTTATTTATGTTACAGTGTCTATTGATTGAAAGACTGCGAAGGAAGAGATCTAGAAGTAGCAGTTTATAGAAGATGCCATATAAGAAGACGAGGCTGTCTCTTCTCTATCCCCATCCCCTTTCCCCCCTGGGAGTTCCTTCATTCTCTCTAGAAATATTCTGTGGGAGCGTGGAGGGGGTCTCAGTGAGGCATTGGGAAAAGGCATCATTCTACTCCCGTGAAGAATCTGGGAAACTTTGAGAAGACTCTTCTGATAGAGTGAAGTGCCCACGACTTAATTACTCACCTGAGCAGAATGACAGAAGATTTTGATCTTAAGAACTTAGGTGGGGTGTTAGAAGCCATTCAAAAGGAGTTGTTAGGCATCAGGGAAGAGAATAGAAGTTTAAGACAAGACTTATTGGCTTCTAGGAGAGAAACTACAGATTTAGCTAGTAAAATGGATGGTTATTTTTTGGGTGCCAGCTTTCCAGCATTATCTCAGGAGTCGCAGACTTCCAGTTCTTCCCCACTATCTCAGCCCAGAAGTACCACACAGGTTGTGCACTCTTTGTCACCTGTAATTCCGCTAGCCCCCCCCAGAGTGTTTTAGTGGAGACCCGCAAAAGACCCAAATTTTTCTAACGCAGTGCTCTCTCCACTTTATGTGTCGACCCACCATTTTCCCTGACGCACAGTCCCGGGTAGCCTTCATTCTATCCTATTTAAGTGGTGATGCAGCTGCTTGGTCCTTGCCTTTAGTTTCTAAAGATTCAGCAATCTTGCACGACCTTGAAGAGTTCAAGAAGGAGTTTTTAAGAATTTTTGACCGGAGAAAGGTAGCTCAAGCTACAAACAATGAGTTACTGGATCTGAAACAAGGAAACAGGGAACTAGTTGCATACCTGGCCCAATTTAATAAACTCATAGTGGAGACCGATTGGCCAGAAAACAAAAGAGCAGCGCTTTTTTTCAGGGGCCTTAAGGATGAACTCAAAGACGCTCTGTCACAAATACCCAATAGACCTACCGAAGTTTCCGCTCTTATTGATTTGGTCCTAGAATTGGACTATAGACAGACGGAAAGAAGAGGCGAAAAGAGAAGAGAGTGTCGCTCAAGTGTTCCGAGATTCGACCGGATGAGAACAGAAAGGGCCAAGTCTGTAGAAAATAATCAATCGGTGGAACCCATGCAGATTGGAGCGGTACGTGGTCCTCTCTCAAAGGAAGAAAAGGAAAAAAGGAGGTTTAATAACCTTTGTATGTATTGTGGAGTCAGCTGCCATTTTGTCAAGGTCTGTCCCAAGAAACCGAAGACTTTGCAGAAGGAAAACTTGCAGCACCGCCAGTAGGAGGGGTTGGACTGGTGGGTGCTAGAGAAATCACAACCCTGGATTCTCATTTGTTGGCAAATACATTACAATCGTCGGCTCCGCATTTGACTCTCCCAGTCACGTTAAAATTTAGAACATTAGTTCAATCTGATGTCCCGGTCATGATTGACTCCGGAGCCACCGGGAATTTTTGTGACTTAAAATTCGCTTCTAAGATTGGATTAAAAGCAATACGAAAGAACAAAAGTGAAGCAGTGAGAGCAGTAGACGGCACGAATATCTCTTCAGGTCCAATCGTAAGCCACACAGAGGAAGTGGAACTACTTCTAACAGATGGACACCGAGAGTGCTTACAGTTTAACTTAATCGACGCACCACAATTCCAACTGATACTTGGTCTCCCTTGGTTAACCGAACACAACCCTCAAATAGACTGGGAGAAGAGATTGATTAAGATGAACTCGGAATATTGCAAAGAGTCTTGTTATCATGGTGAGGATCTAGTGAGAGAGTCTAGCCTAGCCGCCTGCTTGTGTGAGAACGGAGCCTCAGTGTGCGTAATACGCACCGAAGAAGTCCCAGAAATGTACCAAGACTATAAGGATGTCTGTAGTGAGGTAGATGCAGAGAGATTACCCCCTCATCGGCCTTACGATTGTAAAATTGAGCTGGAACCAGGGGAGAACCTTCCGTGCAGTAGAATCTACGCCTTGACTGAGAAGGAGGATACGTTTTTGAAGGAATATATCCAGACGTATTTGAAGAATGGTTTCATCAGGCCTTCATAGTCCCCCGTCTCTTCACCGTTATTTTTTGTGCCAAAAAAGGAAGTAGGCGATTTAAGGCTCTGTATTGATAACCACGCCCTCAATCGAATTACCATCAAGAACAGATATCCTCTGCCTCTGATTTCTGTACTCTTGGACCAGGTCAAAGGAGCCCAAATCTATACGAAACTCGATCTCAGAGGGGCATATCACTTGGTCCGGATTAGAGAAGGCGATGAATGGAAGACCGCATTCAGAACCAAATTTGGCCTATACGAATACCAGGTAATGCCCTACGGACTCTGTAATGCCCCGGCAGCTTTTCAGTACTTTATAAATGACGTATTGAGTCAATATATAGATAAGTGTGCCATTGTCTATATTGATGATATTTTAATTTACTCAGCGTCGGAAGAAGAACATCAAGAGCATGTCAGAGGAATATTGGAAAAGCTGCGAGAAAACAGCTTGTATGTCAAGCTTGAAAAGTGCGCATTCAACGTTCGTTCAGTGGATTTCCTTGCATTTGTCCTATCTCCTGAGGGAATTACAATGGATACACACAAAATTAAGGCAGTACTGGATTGGCCTTCCCCTACGACAGTAAAGGAAATACAGCGATTCATTGGATTCGCAAATTTCTACAGGAGATTTATCCAGGATTTCTCTAAGAAGGTTATTCCTATAACTCGCCTGTTGAGAAAAGGGGTTCCTTTTGTCTGGACAGGAGAGGCAGAAGCAGCATTCCAGTCCCTAAAAAAGAGCTTTACTTTGGCGCCAATTCTTCTCCATGCAGATCCTATGGAACCCTTTTATTTAGAGACGGATGCGTCGGATCAAGCAATCGGAGGAGTTCTCTCTCAGAGACATAAAGAGACCGGTCAATTACACCCAGTTGCTTACCACTCCCGGAAGCTTCTGCCAGCTGAAATCAACTATGCTATCACAGAAAAAGAGCTATTAGCTATAAAAGACTCCTTCAAGGAGTGGAGGCATTACCTAATGGGGGCCAGACATACCGTAACTGTATATACTGACCACAAGAATCTGTAATTCCTAAAATCGGCAAGAACTCTGATGCTGTGCCAGCTCAGATGGTCTCTATATTTTGCAGATTACAACTTCGTAATCACCTATCGACCTGGAAACAAGAATGGCAAGGCTGATGCCTTGTCCAGGATGGATACGGAAGGACAAAAGGTGGTTATTGAAGACCAAAAGATCATTCCAGAATCGAAGATTGTAGGGGCCATTACCAACAAAACACTGGATGAGAAAGTAAGAGAGTCATTTACTCCAGAAAAACTCCAGCAATGGGTTCTGGCAGACCCGTCTCGAGAAATCCGAAAAGGTTTACCCTACCATGGCAGAACCTTGTTTATACCTACTGTGGAATTGCAAGAACAAATTTTGCATGATCGTCATGATCACCCCATGGCTGGTCATAAAGGAATTAACAAGACCGAAGAATTGATTAAAAGGCAATTTTGGTGGCCCAATATGACGAAGAATATCAAGCAGTATGTATTAGGTTATGGGATCTGTGCTCAGGGAAAATCCACACAGCAATCACCTCAGGGTTTACTTCAGCCTATGCCTACACCCCCTCATCCCTGGCATACGGTGACCATGGATCTGATTGTGGACCCAGTCGGGGCTACAATACGATTCTGGTTTTGGTTGACGCCTTTTCCAAGATGGCTCACTTTGTTCCTTTGCAAGATATCCCTAGTGCTAAGGATTTAGCTACACAGTTTAGTTTACATGTGGTGAGGTTACACGGGATCCCTAAAGTTCTCATTTCTGATCGAGGTACTCAGTTCCTGTCTCATTTCTGGAAGGCCTTTACTAAGGGTTTAAATATAGAAACTAGATTCTCCACCAGCTACCACCCAGAGACAGATGGACAGACGGAGAGGGCGAATCAGGAGCTAGAACAGTACCTAAGGCTATTTTTGTTAGATCAGGAAGGGGACTGGCCGGACCTCCTCTGGGCAGCAGAATTCGCACACAACAATTCCCAAAATAGTTCCACAGGTCATTCACCATTCTATCTAAATTATGGGCAACATCCTAATCTTATGATTAGTGCTAGTGAAATATCAGTTCCGGCAGTGAAAGATTTAGTTCAACATTTAAGAGAAACTCATGAGACCGCAAGAGAAAAGTTAGTGAAATCAAAAGTAATGTACAAACACCATGCTGATAGAAAAAGAAGGCAAGAAGAAGATTATTCCGTAGGGAGTAAGGTTTGGCTTAGCACTAAGAATTTGAAACTAAAAGGGAATCGGAAATTCCAACCTCGCTTCATCGGTCCTTTTGAAGTAGAGAAGAAAATAAACCCAGTGACCTATAGGCTGAACTTACCTTCACAATTACGTATTCACCCAGTTTTTCATGTCTCCTTACTGAAGAGATCCTCACCTCATCTCAGGCCCAGAACACTTCCAAAACCTATCCAAAGAAACTATGGAGAGGAGTTCGAAGTTAAAAGAATCCTAGACTCTAAGTGGAAGAATAGAAAACTGTACTATTTAGACGATTGGAAAGGTTATGGTCCTGAGGAAAGGTCGTGGGAACCATACTCAAATGTGCATGCCCCAAGATTAGTCAAAGCCTTTCATGAACAGCATCCCCTTAAGGCGAAACTTGGGTAACCCCCCTTGCGGAGGGGTACTGTCAGGAACCAAGGTCTAAAATGCACAAGGACATGTCAACTAGTGGGGTCAACCTCTGTCCCCTTGATCAAAAGATGTTTTAAGGCGCCCCGCACTTACAGAAAACATCACGACCTGTCCTGGACCGCGTTATTCAATTTGCGGTCCTCCAAGATGGCCGCTAGTGCTGGGTTAGCGCTACAGTTTTCGGATTATGAGTGCGAGCCTCCTGGCACAGCTGAGGCTCGCGCTGTCCCTCAACACTGCGCACTTCACCAAGCTCGTCAGGCGAACGGCTGTGCTTTGGCGTTCATCCGTGTTAGTTCAGAGTAGCCTAGTTTTCATTTCGCAGTTACCGGCGGTAGCTTAGTATTTCGCTACGCGTTGGAAGAGAATCTCGAGCGAGGGAGCCCTGAGTTTTCAAAGAAGAATTCCTGCTGAAGAATTCCTGAAGAGCTTACCTGAGTTTCGTCCCTTGCTCCTCTCCTGATTTTCCAGTCATGCAAGTACCTTTGGGCCATTTAAATAGGCTAAAGAAAACAGTGTAAATTAAAAGCCATTTCTTACCTGTATCTCCGTTATTCCTGTTGAGCTTTAGGTTCCAGGCATTCCTGCAGAGAGAAAAAGGGTTAAGATATTTAGTTTAACAGTTGTTTAAATCCTCCAACTTGTGTATAGTGTTCAGTACCAGTTCTATATTACAATCCAGATGTCAAGACTTTCTTCATTAGAATAGATAGCTGTTTCGTAGTACTTATCAATTCAGTCATTCAAAATACCATTGGATATCTTCTACCACGGTTTCATCTCTAAAATACTGTGGAGTATATTTTCTATTATACATTTAAAATACAAATAAGAAGAGAGGCAATAGCCCAGTCTACAAAGGGTACGTAGTAAGGAGAAGCAGAAAATACACTGAGATAGTCTTAGAGCATTGTGTAGACTATATTAATATGTTTATTTATGTTACAGTGTCTATTGATTGAAAGGCTGCGAAGGAAGAGATCTAGAAGTAGCAGTTTATAGAAGACGCCATGTAAGAAGACAAGGCTGTCTCTTCTCTATCCCCATCCCCTTCCCCCCCTGGGAGTTCCTTCATTCTCTCTAGAAATATTCTGTGGGAGCGTGGAGGGGGTCTCAGAGAGGCATTGGGAAAAGGCATCATTCTGCTCCCGTGAAGAATCTGGGAAACTTCGAGAAGACTCTTCTGACAACGAGGAGAAGAAACAAGGTGAGCTGCACGAGGTGAAGAAACAAGGTGAGCCGCACGAGGTGAAGAAACAAGGTGAGCCACACGAGGTGAAGAAGCAAGGTGAGCTGCACGTGGTGAAGAAACAAGGTGAGCCGCACGAGGTGAAGAAACAAGGTGAGCTGTACGAGGTGAAGAAACAAGGTGAGATGCTTTGGGAATGCGGAGTGACCTGGCGTTAGAAGGTCTACATTTGCACAAGGTTAGCTTTGCTATTAATGTGTGGCTCGGAAGCAGGATCTGAAGCAGATGCTGAGGAGGAACTGGAGCAGCAATGAAATATTTACTGCGTGGGAGCAGACAACAATTGCTAGGCAGTCTCTAGTACTGCACAGGCACCATAATCCAAAACAGGCTGTGGTGCCTAGTGCTGACATAAATGGTCCAATCCCAAATGTGTATCACGACCCCCCCCATTGATGTCTAATGCAGCATTGAGCCCTGGTTATTCAACATGTGATTGTTTAGAATCCCTCTAAAGGATTCAAGACAATCATTGTGTGCAATGTTCTCGAACATACTCACTTTTGATTAATCGACAGAGGAATGCTCAATTTAAAAAAGTTGCAATGTTCATGAAAGTTAGGTGAAATGCACAGCACTGGGTCATGGACAGTGGACACTCACATTTTGGCTTATAAACCAAAATGGATACAGGAAAAATTCGCAAAATTAAGAAAAAGGACTCAAGGAGCGGCCACCTTCCCTGCAAAATGTGTTGGACTTTTATTATTTTTGAGTTATCAATTGAGAGAATCACCTGTGGTGATTCCCATACTATTGGAAAATGTTCGAGCTACCGGCAGACATCAGACGCGCCCCCTCTCTGAACACCTTCAGGAAGACCCTCAAGATCTGGCTCTTCAGCTAAACAGATCTGCGGACCCCCCACCTCAGTGCCTTGAGACCCTCACGGGTGAGTAGCGCGCTTACAATTCCCTGATTGATTGAAGTTGTGGGACACCTTATAAGGTTGGAACCCTTTCACCATTCTAGACAGCAAATTTGATATGCTTGAGAGTTGAATCTTCGCTGTCATATTGTCCAAGATTCGTACAAATTGATTAAGTGTTCGGGGGGGAGGTTGGGGGGACCAAAAAAAGTATTATGGAAACAACAATGGGATTTACTTTGGTATGGAGCCTCTACCAGACTTACAGGAGTGACACATATATGATAAATTCCTAGAGAAAGCATTCAAGCACTTGCCTTGCTTTAAGGGCATAGTACCATCACACCACCTAAAACCGACTGATTTCAATTCCTTTTCTTAAACTCTTATGTAAGAGTTGAGTCTCAAATCTGACTTACGCACATTCCAGAGTCTAGAGCCTTTGAAATTAGAGTATCTGCCCCCTCCAGCTAGCCCTCTCGAAGGCATGTAATACTAGCCAAAGTTTCACAGAAGAACGCAGCCCTCTAACAGGCGCATATGTCCGAAACATTGTTTTGTTTGTAAGTATGATGGAAGACAAGATAATGTGTGGAACATCGAAAGAGCGTTAAATAGGCACAGATTTCTAATTGATAAACAAATCCGCCCCTCCAAGGTGGCTCACACATTGTTACTTTTACTTGCGCAGTTTTGAGACGTTGGTAGTATTCTCATAGCAAGTTCATTTTCACCACGTGTAATGGGCACTTTTCACTGTAATTGAACCAGGCCAAGGTGTAAAATGTATTTATTTAAAGTTTTTTATAGCGCAAACATGACCCAAGTGGGTATCAGAGCGCTTTACATACGGTTGAGGAAGACGTAGGAAGATAGCTGAGGGAGAAAAGTAAAAGTAAAAGTAGGGCAATATACAACAAGAACAACAATGACATTATGGCGGACATAGGAAGAAAGCTGAGGGAGAAAAGAAAAAGTAGGGCAATATACATCAAGAACCAAAATGACATTATGGCAGGCGACAATGGGTCGCAACAAATGGCATGAGATAGGGAAAACAGTTAAACAAGATCGAGGCAAGAGGAGAAAAGCTTCTAGTTCAGTGCATTGTTCATTAGTAGAGCTTTAACCTCCCTTTTGAAGGCAGATGTTGAGGGAATCAGTCTTGTTTCCACTGGTAGGGAGTTCCAGATTCTCTGGGCAATGCCAGAGAATGTACGATTGTAGGTTTTAAGCTTTTTGAATTACTTTGGCTTAAGCAGCAGTGTGCTGGTGCTCCTTGAGGACCGGGTGCCACCAGAGAGTTCCAGCTTATTTGTCAGGTAGAGTGGGGTATTAAAGTGTAGTGCTCTATGAGTCATACAAGCAACCTTTAGCTGGATCCTTGCCTCAAAAGGAAGCCAGTTGAGCGATTTCAGGTCCAGCGAGATGTGGTTGGTCTTCTTGGAACCCGTGATGAGTCTAGTAGCAGCATTTAGAGATGCTCTGATGGGGGCTAAACTGAGTTTCGGCAGTCCACATAGAGTAGCACTGCCATATTCTAGTCTAGAGATGACTAAGGCTTGTACCGCCGATTTGAAGTCTTCTTGGGGAAGGTAGGGTTTGAGTTTTCTTAGGATGCTTTGTTGGAAGTTCGCTCCTTTGGTAGATGCTCTGATGTGATCTTGCATGTTAAGGTTCTTATCTGGCACAACTCCCAGTGATTTTGTGGAGTCAATGATGTGTGGTGTGCATTTCAGAGCGGTGAGGTTACATAGATATTTCACAACAGTGGGGGTTTGCCTAGTGGGTGAAATGAGGAGGAATTCCGTTTTGAGGGCATTTAGTTTGAGATGGTTGGAGGTTATCCAGCTTAGGGTTTTGAGCAGGGTTCCGTTCAGTGACTTGATGTCTTCAGGGGAGGATATTTTCATGTAAAGTTGGGTGTCATCCGCATACATGTGATATTGGATTACAGTCAGTGGTTCCATGAAAAGGTTAAAGAGCGTGGGGGATAGTGAGGACCCTTGGGGGACACCCAGTGTGCAGGGACTGGGGTTGGATAGAGTCTGATTGGATTTGACTCTTTGTGTTCTGTTGTTGAGGAAAGAGGCAAACCATTTAAGGACCGTGCCTGAGAGCCCCATCCTGCATTCCAAGAGGTTGAGTAGATTGTCATGTTTGACAGTGTCGAATGCAGAGGAGAGATCGAGGAGAATTAATAGGCAAGCTTCATTCTGGTCAAGCAAAGTGAGAGCGTCGTCCACTATATGAGTGATGGCCGTTTCGGTGCTGTGGCCAGTGCGGAAGCCCGATTGGAATTGGTTGAGAAGCTGGAATTGCTCAATGTGTTTGCGCAGTTGTTCATGTACACATTTCTCCAGTAGTTTTGCAAGGGTAGGGATGTTTGTGATTGGTCGGTAGTTATTCAAGTCTTTAGGGTCTGCAGAGGGTTTTTTGAGAATAGGGAGCACAAGGCCAGCCTTCAGACAGTCCGGGATCTCACCTTGAAGAAGAGAGGCGTTGATGATCTTGGACCAGAGCGGAACTAGTGATCCTATCATTTCTTTAAAGAAGTAGCGGGGAAGGGGGTCATTGAAGTGATTTGAGGGTTTCAGAGTTGAGAGTATGTTGAGGATGGCAATGCCATTGAGGGGTGTGAATTGACTCCAAGAGGCATTGTTTTTGGGGGAGAGATCGTGAGGCGTGGGAAGGGGCATGGGTAAAGAGGAGACAGGAGAGGGTGAGAGTTCGAGTGAGGCAGACTTTAGATCTGATTCGATCTTATTCGCCTTTTCGAGGAAGAAGTCAGCAACAGCATCGCAGTTTGGCTGAGGGCGAGAGATGTGCTGAGATTGGGTAGAGGTGTTGTTGGATTGTATTTTAATCAGCTCAAATAGCCGTTTCGGGCGATTTTTGGCTTTGTCAAGTTGGGCTTTGAAGAAGGTAACTTTCGCCGTTCTAATGAGTTTGTTGTATCTACTTCTTTTTAGTCTTAGAGGGGCATATTTACAAGGGCTTTATCTCCGCTTTTTTGGCTTAAAAAGCCAAATAAGCGGAGATAAAACTATTGCCCTATTTACAAGAGGGTGCTAACATGCATAATCGCATGTTAGCACCCTTTTTCCCAACGCCTCCCTTTGCATCTCTAATGAGATGCAAAGTGGCCGTACCCCGGATGGACTACCTTGCAAATATCGCTGATGTTCACATCGCGATATTTACAAGGCTGCCCCAGCATTTTAGCACACGTTAGTTTTTGGAGAAAACCGCTGTTTTCTCCAAAAACTAACTGTTAGAATTGGGGGTCTCTAGTTGGCAATGGCTGGCCACTGTCCAAGTAGGGACCCTTCTTCCTAAGTCAGAGTGAGAGGGCTACCCTCTTTAATACCCCTGCTCAACCCTGTGGTAACGTAGCACGAGCAGGTAGGCTTATCTCAGAGGCAGGGTGTGAAGCATTTATGACCATACACAGTAACACAGTGAGGAACACTACAAAGGGACACCACACAAGGCGTTATAAAAAATAAGTATCTTTATATAAAGGCCGATTTATCACAAGACTAATAACTGTAAAAGCCACAATACTGTCAAAAATAGGATAGCTGTTGAAGGGCTGTCAAAAATAGTTCAAAGGTTGCAAAAATAAGGTTCAAGTTCAAAGCAGTGGTCTCTGCGACCCTTTCTCTCACAAAGTACCTGGGTTTAGTAGCAAAACCAACAAAATGTCGCAAATAAGCTGTAGCGATGATTCTCGGCACTCGAGGCCGGCGATGCGATGAAATCCTTGCCGCAAGGGAGGATGATGCGCCGATCTGCGGGATGCGTGCAGAGACGATGCGACAAACTTCTGCACGCTGGACCGCCGATGCGATTACTTTCTTGCCGCGTGGGAGAAGTCGATGCGGAGATCCTGTTGCGCTGTGCGATCGTGTTGCGATGCGAAGACAAGACGCACCGCGAGGGAGCGACGAAATTCGGTGCGATGCGATCAAAGTGGCGGACGCACGGCGTCCTCAATGCGATGTCTCGAAGCGATGATTTCTTTAGGGGTTGCGAGTGCGCGGCGACAGCAGCGCGATGATTTTCCCAGCGCGTCTCGGCTGCAGCGGCTCGCAAAGGGGCGTCAGCGATGGTCTCGTGTTGCGAGCCCTCGGCGGCAGCAGCGCGATGATTTTCCCAGCGCTCTCGACTGCAGCGGCTCGCAAAGATGCGTTAGCGTCGATTTCCAACACTTTCTTCTCTGATGCAAACTAGAGGCCCTGGAACTCACAGGAGCCTCATCAGTAGATAGCAGTCCTCGCAGGGGGGGAGCAGGAGGTTGGTGGTGGAGTCTGATGTGCCTGAGACTCCAGCAGGAGGCTAGCTCTTTTCCTAGCCCTTGGGTGATTGCTGTAACAAAAATAAAAGTTCTCTCAAAAGTTCCTTTTCCTCTTCTTCAAGGTCCAGTGGTCACTGCTGCAGGCCAGTGCAAGAAACAACACACAAGCACAGGGACAGTCACTTCCTGCAGATTCCTCCAGTGGCACGGACAGAGTTTCCTCTCCAGATCCAAAAGCAATACTATTTGTAGGGGTTTGAGCACAGATATTTATACCCCAAAAGTCTTTGTTCTCAGAAGCTACAAGTCACTGAACCTAGCCAGAACCAGTTCTGCTCAGACCTGGAGCACTTTGTTTACCAGGCTGCATCCTTCCTTTCAGAAAGAGGGGGTCTGCTAGCAGACACACAGTAGGAGCTGGAGCCAGCATTCACCTTGCCAGGCACAGCCCTATTCAGGTCAAGGAGCCACCCCTCCCCATACTCTAAATGCAGATCTCTCTATTCAACCCAGGTCTGACTCAGCCTGCCCTGCCCCTCCAAAACCAGACAGCCAATACACATAACAGCAGAGCACACTGGAAGGCTTAGGCAAGAAAATACCTACTTTCTAAAAGGGGTATTTTCAAACACAGAATATAAAAATAAACTTCACTAAAAGATGTATTTTATTATTCTGAGCTCAGGCATACTAAATTCGTTTTTCTACCATGTTCCTGGGGTCAGTTAGGACTATAGGATGTAATAGTCAAACTGCCCATTCTAGCCTATGAGGAACAGGTAGCCTTACAGTAGTGAAAAACGAAATGGGGTGTAATTCACTACCAGGACATGCTACACACACCAAGGCATGTCCTACCTTACACATACAATGCACCCTACCATAGGGGTGACTTACATGATGCCAAGGGAAGGTTCAGGGGCTGGGAAGTGGGTGCACTTCACAGCCAAGATGGCAGTTCTGGACTGCACACAGACTCTGCAGTGGCAGGTCTGAGACACACTTTACAAGCTGCTTCTGTGGGTGGCGCAAACCAGCGCTGCATGCCCACCAGCAGCATTTGGTTTACCAGCCCTGGGCACACACAGGCCACTCTACTAGGGACTAACAGATAAACCAAATAAGCCAATCATGGATGTACCAATTCACATAGTCATATTTACAAAGGGAGAGCATATGCACTTTAGCACTGATCAGCAGTGATAAAGTGCCCAGAGCTATAAAACCAACAAAAACAGGTCAGCAAAAATCCAGGAGGAAGGCAAAAGTTTAGGGGTGACCCTGCAAAAAGGGCCATTTCCAACACAACCCCCTTCCAGCCAAAACGCAGGGTAGACCAATCACTACCTTGATGGGCTTCCCTGCTTTGGGAGATAGAACACGGAACTGGCCCGCAACTGCAGGGGCATATGCCAGCTCTACTCCAATCTGAACCCTGGTGGATCCCTCTGTCCACACTCCTAGGGCCCACTAAGATAACCAATGGGGAACTCTTCCCCTCACCTGTGGACACCACCAGTGCAGCATCTAACCTTAACTGGCCCCCAGGTGTGTCCCAACAGATAAACAACAAGCCCCAGTAGTCACTGACAGTAGTCAGTGATGAAATCCAAGCCCTATACCTCTCAGGGCTCTCAAACTTTGTGGCATCAGAGAGTGCGGGGCAGTAACCCCAGGTGTCTGGCACCTTTTGTCCACTCTCCCTCCTGTCAGGTCAGGCAACTCGTCCTGACACTGACCCACCAGCCCTGGGCCTGTACCCAACGGCGGGGCCAGCGACTGGGGTGGGCTCCCCCACACCCGGTCCTTCTCTTTGGGGCTCGGTACTCTCCCACTTGGAGCGGTACCCCCCTCCAGAATTGTCAGGGCACCTGAGGCAGGTGTCCTGTATATTTCGCCCACCAGTTCAGGGGTTCTATCCTGCAACTGGTATCCCAGCATAGGGTCTTTACCCTTATGCTGGGCGGAGGTCAGGGGTGAGGCTGCCCTCTCCCCGCCCCCTTTACTGGGGCCCGGCACCCTCCCACCTGGAGAGGTGCCTCTATAACACAAACCGGGGGGGGCACTGTTAGCAGTTGCCCCTTCCTCCAGATCAGGGGGGACACCCTGAACCTGACCCCCCAACCTAGGGTCTGTACCCTTCGGCTGGGCCTGTGCCTGGCAACCCAGGACTTCCGGGGGAGTACACCAATTCCCCCCAAGGAAAATACACTCTTCTAGAGTTGTACCACAGTTTGCCTGGCACACCAGGACTTCCTGGGGAGCACCCCGGCCCCCCTCACGGAAAACACACTCTTCCACTAGTTCAGGGCCTTGTCCCTGCAACTGATCCATCAACCTGACAAAACCCTCAGGTGGCCCTGGGGTCAGAGGCGAGGACTCCCTCCCTCTGCACCCCCTTCCAGCATACTGCACCCTCCCACCTGGAGTGGTGCTCTTAGAGAAAAAAATGGTCGGGACACTGTTTACAGTTGTCCCTCCCTCCAGGTCAGACAACACCTGGATCTGACTTACCAACTCAGGGACCAACCCCTGTGGCTGAACAACTGCCTGGTGCAGATCTCCCGAACCCTGCCCACCTGACAGTGCGCAAAGATCCCCCAGGACAGAAGTGGTGTCACTATGGTCACTCCTATGGGGGTCAGCCCTTCTGACTGGCCCCTGACCCACTGGTTCTCCCACTGGGGACTCCTTCCCCCTTTCACCCCTCGTGCTGGACTTGTGTACCCTCCCCCTAGGAGTGGCACTGACAGACACAAGAACTGATGGAGGCCTGACTACAGGCACTCCCAGCTCACCTAACACGGGGGGACCCCCCACAATGGACGGTCCATCCGGACAGACTAGGCTCCCCACCTGGTGTTCCCTCATGGAACCATCCAGTCCTGGAGACTGAGGTTGGCGCACTTCGGGACCTATCCCAGTCTCACTCCTGCTCCCACGAGACAGGATGTGAGGCCCTACAACCTCCTCACAACAAGGGGACCCAGCTGTAACACTCCTAACCCTCCCCAGTACTCTGGGTTGGAAAACTTCTGAACCACTCCTTTTAGGGTCATTCCCTAATGCCTCTACAGGGCCTCTGGTACTCACCCTGAGGTCTGCCTCCTGTGCAAGCTCCCTAGGATCAGAGAACTCGCAATCTGACAGGTGTTGGTTTAGCTCTGGAAAACAGGAACTCACAATATGCTCTCCCACAATTGGATTACACAGCTCCACACAGGTGCTAACCTTTACCTCACAATCCAGTGCCTCACACACGTACCCCACACCACTCTCTTGAAATGGGCGAGACATTAACTGACTGTCTCTATCACTCAACCCACACTCTTCTGGGCGGTCCTCACACTCATACACCAGGACTTCAACCACGCGGGAACCCCTCTCCCTGCACCTCTCATCCAGAGTCGGTAGAGTGTCCCTCCCTTCACTAGGACTATGGGCCCCTGCGCTAGTTCCCCAATCCACCTCAGGGACACTGCACATCAATGGAGCTACCTAGATCAACCCCCTCCTTCAAGTCAGGTGCCACATCTCTGGGTGGGTGTACTACACTGTCATCACTATATATTTCAATTTTGCTGCCACCACTGGACCCCACCCTCTCTGGGGAATCCAGACAATTAAAACTGCGCTCCAGGGGTAACCTACCCTCTTGAGCTAACTTCTCTTTTTCTGCTCTCTGCGCTAGGTGTGCCTCCAGCTGGGCAATCTCTATTTGGAGCCTCTCTAATTTCAGCTGGTTCTCCCTCTCCCTCTGTCTGTCCCACTCCTCTGGGGACCATGAAGGGGATTGGGCACTACCCTGTGCACTAGACCCAGCAAGGAATTCCCTATCTATGAGATATTCCATAACACTCTCTTCCTCCTCTTCAGACTCTCCAGAGCCACCCTCAGACCAACTACCCTCTTGGTAGGTGTACTGGGACTCCAAGAATCTCCATCTGTCTTGTTGCCAAAGTCTCAGGGATGTCTGCAGGGATAGCTGAGTCTCCTTCCTACTCACTGCTAAGCCCCTCTCCTCACAGAACATCCTTAGCTCCTCTAGACTGTAGGTCAACAGATCATCTATATAAAAGGTAGGTCTCATTTCAGCAAGACCCATTGTAGCAATAACTGGCAATATCAATAATAAAAAAAAATAGTCTTGCCCGTTGTAACAATCACGGGCAATATCAATAAAAGATAGAAGAAACTTCTCAAGAAAATGTATGTGGGTAAAAAATCACCGGCAATATCAATCACAATATAGGATCCAACAATTCTCAAAAATGTATGCGGGTACTATCACCGGCAATATCAATAAAACATAGGCTTGCCCATTGTAACAATCACGGGCAATATCAATAAAAGATAGAAGAAAACTTCTCAAGAAAATGTATGCGGGTAAAAAATCACCGGCAATATCAATTACAATATAGGATCCAACAATTCTCAAAAATGTATGCGGGTACTATCACCTGGCAATATCAATAAAACATAGGCTTGCCCATTGTAACAATCACAGGCAATATCAATCAAAAATAGAATTAAAAAAAAAAAAAAATTAAAAAATGTATGTGGCACGTTATGGTCTGCACTCACTAGTAGTGTACACTATAATTACTGTATGCGATCATAAATGCAAGTCCAGATCCTCACCGCTGACCACCAATGTTAGAAATGGGGGTCTCTAGTTGGCAATGGCTGGCCACTGTCCAAGTAGGGACCCTTCTTCCTAAGTCAGAGTGAGAGGGCTACCCTCTTTAATACCCCTGCTCAACCCTGTGGTAACGTAGCACGAGCAGGTAGGCTTATCTCAGAGGCAGGGTGTGAAGCATTTATGACCATACACAGTAACACAGTGAGGAACACTACAAAGGGACACCACACAAGGAGTTATAAAAAATAAGTATCTTTATATAAAGGCCGATTTATCACAAGACCAATAACTGTAAAAGCCACAATACTGTCAAAAATAGGATAGCTGTTGAAGGGCTGTCAAAAATAGTTCAAAGGTTGCAAAAATAAGGTTCAAGTTCAAAGCAGTGGTCTCTGCGACCCTTTCTCTCACAAAGTACCTGGGTTTAGTAGCAAAACCAACAAAATGTCGCAAATAAGCTGTAGCGATGATTCTCGGCACTCGAGGCCGGCGATGCGATGAAATCCTTGCCGCAAGGGGAGGTCGTAGGCAAGTACAGGGCAGGGGGACGAAGGGGAGGGGGGAAATCCGCTGAGGGAGAGTTCCCTCTCTGATGTACGGGAGAGCAAGGTGAGTGGGTGCTGGAAGGGAGGTTAGGGGAAGGGAGGTTAGCTGACTTCCTGGTGGAGAGTGGGCGAGCCAGCTGTCGAGTAAGGGAATTATGTAGGATAGAGCTAGTGGGAGAGGGAATGGGGTAGGTGTTGGAGAGGTGGTCGGAGCAAGGGATAATAACTGCTCCAGAATTACGGGCATGTGGTTGGTTAGGTCGGGGCACGGTGGGTGAGTTTGAGGAGCCTGGGTTTGGTGGAGCTATGGTCCTGTGTGTGTTGATCGAGGTATGTGGGGCAGTCCTCAAGTGGTTATGGCCCATTGGAGAGGGATCAGGGTGGTCCTGAGACGGTGTAAGGGGAAGCACGTTCCTAGAGTGAATAGGGGTGTCGCTAGTGTCCAATGATCTTTTAAGGAGGGCAAATCTGTCATCAAAGATGTCCAGGTTGCGATCGGTGGCCTGAATTAGTATAGTCCCATTGTTGTAGATGGATATAGTAGCATTTGCTCTAAATGTGGGAGACTTCGTAGCCAAGAGTCTAAGACCGTGAGGAAACTTTTTGGCCTAGCCGATTCTGAGTAAAGAGTGGAACGCCGATCTCCACTGAGCTCTTCTTTTAGTACTTTGGGCAGACTCTCCTTCGTCTCTCCATCCATCCTATCTCCATCCTTTCTCCCTCCTACACCTTACCCCACCTCCTTACCCTTCTAAGCTCCATTTATTACATCTTCCGACACTCTTGAAATGTTTTCTTGTAACTGATGTAACTTGTAACTGATGTAATTTTGTAATTTTGTGGAACCTTATGTAAAGCGCTCTGATACCTCCGGGTCTAGCCAGCGCTATATAAAACTCAAATAAATAAATAAAATAAAATAAGTACAAAAGTTCAGGTCGCAAGTAATAGCACCTTTTTTGGACAGAAGTAGGGGTCAGAGATAAGGGTTTCTGGGTTAGCTTTGAGTAGTCTGTGTTTCAGAGATTTAGTTGCATTTTTGAAGAGGTTGGTCGGCTAGTTAATTGTGTAGCTATTAGTGCCGAACTTTTCTAGTCTGGAGTCCATTCTGCACTGAACAAGGGCGGTCATGATGGAGAGAGCTTAGGATGCGCTGTATAGCTGAGAGGTCAGAGTGAGCAGGATTCCAGTGTGTACTCCTCCCTGAGGGTGTGGCTTGCGGATGCACCGTTGTTCAGGCGCGGTCATTTTAGCTAATTCGAGTTGTGAGGTAACACATGGTCATGCCTTCATGATATCACACTGTTGGAGCTCAGCGGGAGCTCAGCGAGAGAGTGCGGTCTACTAATATGGCCTGCGGTTGCACCTTTGATCAAGGAGCGGCGATTATAGCAATTATCACACAAAGTTATCGTATTCGCAATTTTCTAACAAGGTTAACATAAATCAAGTTGTGGGATAACACGTGGTCATGCATTCATGATATCCAAGAAGATGGGGCTCAACGGGAGCTCAGCGGGAAGGTGAGGTCTCCAGGGAGGTCATATGGTCTTTGGTTGCATCTTTGGTCATAAATGGTCATATGGCCTGCGGTGCCTTTGGTCAGGGAGCGGCCATTTTAGCAAATTTTCTCACAAAGTTATCGTCTTAGCAATTTTCTAACAAAGTTAACATAATGATGGAGCTCAGCGGGTGCTCAGCAGGAGAGTGATGTCTCCGCGGAGGTCTTAGGGTCAGCGTCTGCACTTGTGACCAGGGAGCAACCCTTTAAGAGAGTTCAGGGTTATGCTGTATCGGGGTCATGAGCTCTGCCCCGTTATAGTAGTGATCAGGATTAAGTGGTACTGGGGTCGTGAAATCGGCCCAGCTATAACAATGATGAGCAGGGAGCGGCCATTTTAGAGAAGGAGTTCAGGCTTTTGCGGTATTGGGGTCATGCAACCAGACTTGTTATTATAGTGAGGAGCAGGGGGCGGCCATTTTAAAGATTTCAGATTGAGAAGCAACGGGGACATGAAATCGGTCCTGAGTATTACACTGGGCACTTACCCCAACATCCGCGTGCAGTGGTAATTCGAAAAATGTAGCCAACAAGTTCAGAACGCCAGAGGAGAGAAAGAACAGGCAGCTTTCAGCGTCTGGGGTGCGCGATCCATGGTCCCCTCAGCAGCCGGGGGCGGGAGCGGCCGCGGGCACAACAGCCGTTGTGTGCAAACATTGTTTCTGTATATCTACCTATTACATAGCTTTTCTAAGCACATTGGCAAACTTGTCCATAACTTTTCTCTATCAGGTCATCAAATTGATGTCAGTGCACTGTTTGAGTTCACTCCCTGTTCCTTCCTACATTTTTAGTGGTCGTCATTACTGTCAGTATCTTGTTAGGACTGTTAACTTTCTGAGTTGTAATATAATAAACGTACACTCCTTTTCTAAACAAATGGTGCAGAATTCTTTCAGCCTTCATCCAGCAGCTTTATGTGCAATTTCTGCATGTCTACACACAACTGGTACTAAATTGGTGTTCGATGTACACTCAGGTAGCCACAATAATATGTGTAGCACATTCCGCCAATTCTGACTTCTTAATCAACATCACAGTGCATATTGTGACTGTAGTGTGGACATGTTCCATTGAAAGTATGGGCTTAAAAACCCGAGTATGCAAAGTGCTGATGGATAAAAAGGTATTACTGATTGAAGGAGTCACATATAACATTGGCATAAAATGAAAGAGAAAACCTTGTAATCCATAAGGGATCTGGAATCATTTTCTCATTTTAAGAATTTAGTTACTGCAACAAACATAAGTAAAATGTGCATCTTCTGCATTCTTGGTATTCTGCTGTCCACGACCGCCCTTTTCCTGATTGCGATTTATAAATAACAGGACCCAACTTTTTAAAATGATTTTCAGACTGCAGTGCCACTCCATACCGGATGGGAGCAGCATATCCTGTCTTTTCTCAAAGACTGGGTGGCTTATTTATAAGCCCCTTGCACCGTCGGTGCCTCACGTTGTGTGTCGCACAGGCGGCGCAACCTGCTGCGTGAAATTTACAAGCACACGTAAAGCCACCATGTGTGGCTTTACGTGTGCTCGTAAATATCGCCCCATTTCAAGCAACAGATTGCATGTTAGGGGCGCAACATGGGTGTTGCTGTGGGCGTTACCACGCAACACCCATGTCCACTGATGCATTTCCAGATTCACGAGCAATCGTAAACCTGGAAATGCATCAGAATGCTACGCCACCCCAGGGGTGGCTTAGTGAGGTGCAACAAGGAGAAATGTTTTCATTTCTCCTCGATTTTTCCTCTTTCAATGCTGCATTCTACAGCGCGCATTGGAAGAGGAAATCACCTCAAGTGATTGTTTTTGTGCAGGAAGGTGCCCCTTCCTGCACAAAAACAATCTCTCCACGACGCAGGCATCCTTGAACCATGGTGCAAGGGTGCCTGCGCATGGCAGCAGTTTGTGCGCCAGCGCAGGGAAAAGCACAGAGACGCAACTAGTTGCTGTAAATATGTTGCATCCCTGTGCCTCGAAACTAATGCAGCATGGCTCAGCAAAATAACTTGCGGCACCTCGCTGCGTTAGTTTCCCGTAAATAAGCCCCTTTGTTTTTGCTTCATGGTCTCGAACAAATGTCTCTGCTGTAGAAGGATAGTGACTTTTTGAAAGTAGCTTCGTCTTACAGTCATGATGAAGACCCCGTCTTATATTTGACTTATAGGCTGGTGTCGATGCTCCATTTGTTCAACAGAATACACTATGCATCTTTGTAATCCTTTTCATATAACTGTTAACCTACAGCAAAATGTAAAGGTGTGCCTATTAAGTGCCTGATTTGGACTTTGGTAGAGAGAGTGCTCCATTGCAACATACCCTCTCTGCCAAACAGAAGTTCAGCCCACCACATTTAGAGTCGGGAGGAACTAAAGTATGTCAGTGACACTTAATTGCTTCTTCTGACATACATTCCAATGGTCAGAGGTTTGGACATTAGCCCTACCTGCCCTATTTAGAGTGCGAAAACAAATGGTCAGTTTTTACTTTCACACAACACAATCCAAAACATGGTTTTAAGTGAAAGTAAAGACATTTTAATGGCCCTCACACCATAGGAGAAAACTCACATGGCGAGGGGATCATTGCTTTTCTTTATTTTCAAAAAGAAAATCCTGCTTTTGTATTTTATTTTTAAATATAAAAAACAGTTATTGAAAGTGTGCTGTACCGCACCATCATACTGATGGAACCACACAGCACACTTTCAAATCTTTGGCAGGAACCACCGTGGCAGCAGTTCTTGCCAATGTAAGAGATATCTGCAGAGGCGGTGGACATCTCTAAATCCGTAGTATGGTTTCTCCTTCAGAGCGACAGAGTACTTCACTCCGTTGCCCTAATGGACTAAATTCCATACTCTGATATCTAAATCTGCCCCTAAATTGTATATATTTGTTCACTTGACCCTTTGCTAACATTGATCACTGTGCCATTTTTTCCAACTTGGTATGTCTCTTTGACACTAAATAGCTCCACTTATGCTTGTCTAATATCATTGACTTACAGGATGGCTAAGGCTAATAAACTATACTTTCCTTCATTTTATCAGGCCTCACTCTACACCATTCAATGACATGCTTAATGATGTGGTCTCAGAGTAACTAACTGTTTAATATAAGTAAATGATTGAATTAGGAACATTGTCCTGACATCTGGCCAACCACAGGCATATACATTACTCTGATATGGCATTTGTAAGGTGCTGTGCCATGCTTTCGTCGCTCTTTCATTCAAAAGATGCCAACACACATTGCACTTGTTCCTGACACTCCCTCCAGCATTGAGTGACTAAAAGATGGGATGCATGTTCTGCATCCTGCCATGCATAATGAATTTGGAGCCGGGACTCTTTTAAGTCATGTGATGTGTTTCACCTCAAGATGTGCAGAGTTGTAAAGTTTATTTTACAACACTTGGGAAGGTCTATGGAAAACTTTGTAATTTGAGAGTCTGCTAAGTTTCTGCTCTGCGACATCTGTGTGAAAATAGTGAGTTTTGCTAGAATTTACATAGCAAACGTCTTCCCTTTAACACTATGCACATGATAACACTTGGCAGAAAACAGCTGGTGTTCTTCTCCTGTACAGTGCCATGGGAAACCTCTGCTAGCAGTAGCGGTTCCTCCTCTAAGCCGGAGGAGCGTCGCCCCACTGCCTTCAAGCAGGAAAAGACAGGAAAAAATAAAATGATAATAACATAATGTCGTTATCATTTTATTTTGTCCCCCTGCTGTGGAGCTTGTGGGAGGGGGCGGGGCTGCAGAGCAGGGGAGGAGTGGTAGAACCCCCCTTAAGTGCGCAATGACTGTTTGGTCGTCCCTCTCGGGCCCCCAAAACAGTCATGCGCACTGTCCCTGTTCTCCATGCAGGCTGCATTACAGCCTGCGGGGAGAACATGCCCAACCCTCCATCCCCTGGCTGAGCATTGTGTCGCGGTGCTCAGACCAATCACAATGCTGTGTTTGATTGGTCAGGGGAACCTGTGCGGGTGCTTCCTGTTCCTGGAGTTGACGAGAGCAGGAGCAGAGATGCGGGACCCGGCGGGAAGGTAAGGATTTTTCTTTTTTTATTGTGACCTGCGTGCCCCCCCTACCTTCCCCCCACGCCCGCCCTGCCACCTGCGAGCCGTGTCGTCCGCCACTTAATTTATTTAATAATATTTGAAGGTAAAAGGCATGAATTTTAGTGGTTTCTGAAATTCCTCTGATTTTTTAAGAAGGTGCTAAAATCTAAGGAGAATCCACCAGTGGAATTCCTTTCTGATTGAGGTAATTTGTTGGAGTGAATTTCACCATTGGATTCGCCTCAGATTTCAGCATTTCTTCCAGAAATCAGGTTTTGAGCCATACATTGTCCTGTAACCCACATACAGAGTGAGAGTGTGAGAGCTAGAGCACAAGAAAGACAGTGTATGAGGCAGAACTAATGAGCACAAGGGGAAAAGAGGTTGAAATGGAGCGTCAGACACAGCTGCGGCCGCTGCAGGTAAGAGCGGTGGGGCCAGCTGGGGGGGGGGGGGGATTTCGAGAGACGACCCAAGGGAAAATTAAATAAATAATTAATTTTCCCTTGTGGTCGTCTCTCGAAACCCCCCCCATCCGGCCCCATCGCTCTTACCTGCAGCGGCCGCGGCAGGTCAGAGAGTTAGAACGGAGTGAGACAGATAGATCTATGCAAAAGGTATTACCACTGCTTGCAACAATTTACCATAACCCACAGCACACACCATCAATGCTGAAAGCAGTTCATAGCCTGCTGCATTTTCTGACTTAAATGAGATATGCATATTGCACAAACCCCAGCATACAAGCAAAAATGTTTCATGAAAACGGGGAAAAGCATCTCTTCTGTGTATTTTTCAGATGTGGGAACACACGATTTGACGAAGTTAGGAAAACGTTGGAACATCACTGGAAACCACCATAAACAAACATTAAAATGAGAAACGTATGGGGTGCTGTAAGAAATTAGGTTACTGGTTGAGGGGGTTGCTTGGCATGGAGCAGCCAGGCTTAACTTAGAGGTAATGTGTAAAGTATTTGTGCCACACTTCAAACAATAGTAAAATGAAAAAACTACACAAAAAGGATCCGATACCAAATTAGAAAAATACAGTAGATCTAAATAAATAAAACAAGAACAAAACAACAAAACAACAATCAGTATTTCCGAAGATATTCAATTTTATATATTCAAGTGATGATAGCTCCAAAAAGCCCAAAGCGTAAATCATGTCTATCTGGTCATGCAAGACCAGGACATAGTTGCAAGCCCATGCTGACTGCGATAGAGCATGGTCAGATACAGGAAGCAGGTTAGTGCCGCTGAAAAGTTACCTTCTCAGTCCAGTGATGCAGTCCAGTTTGCGATAGAGGGGACAGCGAGGAGCAGGCAAGCATCGTGGACAGTCGTCACTGTAGGACGAGAAGCAGGGCTGACATCACGGATGGGCATTGCTGTAGCATGAAGATCCTGCTGTAGCATGGAGGATTGAACTGATGGAACATCGCATTGGCCGGGTATGCGGGTGACAAGATTTTGCTGCCAATTGGACCATTCATGGTCATGAAGAGGCCAAATCCTTCAATTCGGCTTCTCTGAAGCCACACCAAGGGGCCAGGACCTGAGGAGCACCACTTAGGTTTCCGGGGCTTTCTACTGCTGGATCTGGGTTCTGGTTCAGGTGGTTGTGAGCCTGTTATGACCCTGTGGCCCTGGACAGGAGGCCAGCTGATTAGCCTTGGAGTCACCATGGGAGTCCTGGGTTCAGGTGCAGGTTTAATCCCTCTGACTCATTTAGGAGGGCAGAAGAGCAGCAATCCAGCAAGGCAGCCATCCAGTCTTTCTTCCTGGCAGAGTCTCAAAAAGTCCAGAAGTGTACTGAAGAGTTGGTGTCTGAGGTGTCCAATATTTATACAAGGTGCTTTTTTGAAGTGGGAGACATTTTTAGAGGTTTTCCATCAAAGTGCACACGTTTCCTACCTCCCCTGCCCTGCCTCCAGACTAACTACTGGGGGTAACAGCTCTTTGTGTGGGGGGAGGATACAGCCTATTCAAGTGCAAAAAGGGCTGTGCCCAGCTACACCCTCCTATCCTGGCACACTTAAACTCTCTATTGTGTGTGGCTGTCTAGGATGAATACACAAAGCCCAACTGTAAGCTATACCAAGTGATGTGACACAAAGACATGCTGCAGGCACTAAATGGCTGAGTCAGGAAAATGCCAGCTTTCTAAAAGTGGAATTTTCAAACTTGTAATCAAAATTCGGACTTTACCATAACAGAGGATTTTTCATTGCAATTCCAGAGGCATCAAACATGAACTGGTTACCTGTTCCCAATCAAAAGTTAGCACTTATTAAACGTAATACGGCAACCCAATGTTTTCCTATGAGAGAGGTAGGCCTCACAGTAGTCCAACATTAACTTTAGAGTTTTTACTGCCAGGACATGTAAAACTTAAAAGTGCATGTCCAATTTTTTAAATACAGTGCACCCTGCCTTGCGGTCTCTTAGGGTCTACCCTAGGGTGATTTATATGTACTTAAAAGGAAGGTTTAGTTCTTGCAAAAACATTATTTTACCAGGTCAAGATGGTATTTTAAAGCTGCACACATAGGCTGCAGTGGCAGGCCTGAGACTTGTTTAAAGGGCTACTTAAGTGGGTGTCACACAAAATGCTGCAGGCCCACCAGTAGCATTTAATTTACAGACCCTGGGTACATGCAGTACCACTTTACTGTTGAATTATAAGTAAATTAAATATACCAAATGGAGATAAGCCCATGTTACCATGTTTTAAGGAGTGAGCACAATTACATTTGCACTGGTTAGCACCAATAAACACCCAACTATGGGCCAGATGTAGCAAGCCAAATTGCGATCGCAAACGCAGAAATTTGCAGAATTTCAGCATTTGCGATCGCAATTTCGCTGTGTGCAATGTAGGAAAGAAAAACCTACTCGCAAAATAAGGAATCGCAGAATTTGCGATTCCCTATTTTGCGAATGCATTCAAGGAATCGCAAATTGCAATGCCTTAAATGCAATGCAGAAAGCACCCAAGTTGTGCCATTCCTGGTTTAAGAAATCGCAAATTACCATCAACTTCAAGTTGGTGGTAATTTGCAATTTCTTTGAAAAATGCATATTTTGGCATTTTTCAAAGTGCCATGTGGCACACAGACGTGCCCTTAGGCATGTATGTGCGCCACATGTGCACACATGCACATTTCAGGGTTGCAACAGGGTGTCCTTTTGACACCCTTGCACCCTTGAAATTGCATGCGCAATTTGCGAGTACCTATTGGGTACTCGCAAATTGCGCATGATATTCCCATTCATTCCTATGGGCCTCCTGGCCCATAGGAATGAATGGGAAGGATTCCTTAATTGCGAATCGCAATTTGCGATACGCAATTAAGTAATGTTTAGGAATTGCAATTATTATTGCGATTCCTACCTACATAGCATTTTGCGAGTCCTTAATAGCAATTCTCTAAAAATCGCTATTAAGGACTCGCAAAAATGTTCCTTCCTACATCTGGCCCTTTGTGTAGAATTTGGTGGACATGCTTATTAAAGAAGGACAGGGATTTAATTTTTCAGGACTACACTAGGGTTATTAGTATGACAGATGCCCTCTTGTTGATTAGTGGCACGAGTTCTAGTAAGTGTACTTATACCTTTCACTTGAGTTGACTCCCTTTGAGACCATCCTGAAACACTATCAGCTGATGCTTCTTTCACTTCTCTGATGTACTGTGTGCGACAGCCTTACCATCACATCACCAATAACTGAGTCGAAAATGGCAGCCAATAACATCCTTGGCTCTATGTTTCTGAAGAAAAAAACTAAGGGGCATATTAGCAAGACCCAAGTTAAAATTATCGCCGTTTTAGCGGCAGGAAACTGCCTCTAAAACGGCGATAATGGGCTTGCTAATATGCGTTAAAGAATTCCAATAGAAGCCCAGGTTAGATGTCCTGCACATCTAACCTGGGCTTCTATTGGAATTCTATTACGCATATTAGCAAGCCCATATTCGCCGTTTTAGCGGCAGTTTCCTGCCGCTAAAACGGCGATAATTTTATCGCCGGTCTTGCTAATATGCCCCTAAGTTTTGTATTCACCTGCCAAATCCCAACCCTCTTGCAATGAGCATGAGCCTGCAGGTGGAAATATGGAATCGTAGTCAGTGGCACAGTATCATGATCCACCTCACCACCCACTTGGCGGGTAACTTGAAGGTCTTATGGAACTCCTTCAGAACAATCTGAAGCAGAAGGGATGCACTGGCTGCAGAATTAGTGAGTTTAGTAACAATCCACAGGACCCACCTTGGGCCAGCGATGTGAGCACTATATGTGCCTAGAAGGCAGAGAGTTTGTAATGGAGTGGTGGAACTGCAACTTCGATTTACCCCACTGAACAGTAACTCCTCTTCATTCCTGTATTTATTGTTTTCTTTATAAATTGTTCAATGGCCCCTTTATTCTTCTATTTCTTATTTGCAGTTCTGTCATTTTAGTGTTCATGCATCCTTATAGCCCGTGACCGTGGTTGTATATACTCCCCTGTCCACATATCACGTCTCTACATACAGGCACCAGGAAAAAAATCCAAGAATATAATTTGCTTGGAATTCATTTTCATATAGAGGAGTCCTTGTATACAGGAGTCCTGTCTTCGGTGCAACATTGCATTTTGCACGTCTTTTTGTGTGTGGGTCAGTGCACCCATGTACCCTAAGGCATTACCTGTCTGCAGATCAGAAGATAAGACTGAGGATGACACTGTACATATGGTACACACGCCTTCATCAACAAAACCTGGGGTGCTATGCTAACCTCTGTCCCCCTTACATCTCCAGCAGAAAATGAACCCAGTGGCTTAAAGCCTCACTAGACCTCGATAGACACTGTACAGGTAAGCATCCAAACAATGGCAAGTGCACCTGCCATTGATCACTTGCTTGAAGTGCAGGTGGAGTCTTTCATCACTGTCGCTCCTGCAAGCAAGGGGAAATGGAGATGGATTTTAGAGTGTCAGGAGCGCACGGTTCTATAATTGAGTCTCTTTCATTAAAACTTTGAGACTTAAAATGTCAGCCAATGGTTGTTCATCAAAGTGCTGGGCGTTCAGCTGGCATGATGGCTTGTCAGGGAATGGCAGCGGCACAACCTGTCACTATTCAGCTGATGAATGGAGGATGTCACTCCTAGGCCAGGCCTTGCTTAGATCAGTCTGTGCGAGAGCAGAAAGGACATCTTTGGTGAGTACCCGAAGCCGAGAACGTGTACCCCACGCTTCTGATACGAAGCTTTAAGGCAATATTGTAAACACGCATGTTTTCCACGCACATTACAATGCTTCTAGGCTGAATGGACGTATTTTCTTAAAACAAAGACAAAACACAGCAGGTTTGGTTTAAATCAATTCTGAACCTCACCTGACTAATAACAGAAGCAGAAGCAGAACTGATGAAAGGCTACAAAAATCCACAGAATTATCTAATATCTAACCTGCGCATCTCAGTACTCCTGGAAGCAACTGTGCAATACTGTAATTTAATTAAAAGTATCAAAACTTGAGGTTTAGAGGAAAGGAAAACATCCTCTAGGAATACTTTGTACTCACAGAAATAAGAAATGGAAGCATTGTAAAAGCCTGTGCTCTGACGCTTGAGTATGCGGGTTAAGGGTTGCAGTACAGCTGTTTAGTTACTTCAGTCTTATTAGAAAAAAGGAAATAGTGTATGATTGTATATGACGGCAAAGTAATCGTAGCAATTAAAATCAATTTCCATTTTATTCTGGCTAGCTGGTGTCTTAAAACGTATGTCATTGTATTACATAAAAGACAAGGTATGCGGAATGCAGATTTTCCACAGGTTTAATGGGAAGAACATCATGATTTTATTAAAGACACAGAGGCTAATACTATGCACTACTCCTTTATTGCGCTCATACACAGCAGCCACAAAGAATTTAGAATTAGAATAAAACATCCTTAATATTCTAGAATTCTTTGGACATGCATAATAACATAGAACATGCAGCCATCTTCCTTCTTTTCTTGCTGCGAGAAACAATCTGAGTCCAAAAAACCCGATAAACTTCCTCCATTGCCGTCCAAGCATGTCTCTTCTGATGCCAAACCCTTTCCCACTGTTTTCTCCTTAGCTCTGTCCTGGGAAAAACAATAAAAAATCAAACACATCAAAATGTTAGGGTACTCACAGGAAGGGATAATATTGGCCTCCATGTATTTAGTAAAATCATGATTTTCTTCCCATTAAAACTGGAAAATCTGCGTTTTATGGCAAGGCATGGAGGCCAATATTATGCATGTTTAAAGCTCATCCATAACTCTCTGAACAGCATTTTCCACGGGTTTAAAGTAAAAACTCAAACATTGATTCACTTGACCAATTTGCTGCCTTCATATTAGAACTTAAACTTCCGCCTATCACATAAGCTCTACTTGCCATTACACCCCTCGCCGAATGCACATCAAACACACTCACATCTACTCCTGCCAACTTCATAACCTCTTTCACCCACCTTGCCAATGTGGGCGCAGATATCACTCTGAAAGGCTGCCTATAAGAAATTAGCAACTGTGAACATCCTTGCTCTCTCAACCTCATCGTTCTTTCCTCATGCTGTTTCAGACATCGGACCACACACAACAAATCATGTTGTTCCATCATTGGATAGAAAATCGTCCTATACATAGTTTTGGTGCACTTTTGTAACACAAAACACACACCCTCAGGCTGAAAACTTCTAGCAGTCAGCTCTAATTCTCTTATATCTGATACCCTCCTAAAAGACACCAAACACAACAATATCGCCATCGACCATGACAATAACTTTAATGACATCTCCTCAATACTCCCCCTTCCTTCAACTTCTTTTAATACCTGTGACACATCTCATAAAAAATGAATACTTCGCCGTAGGAGGAAACTCCATTCTTACCCCTTTACTGTTCTTTTAACCAAAGCATGCTGCCCTATCGGAATCCCGTCCACCAACTAATGCCCTGCCGAAAAAACTGACCTACTCAAATTCACCGAATTGAACATTAAGTTCTTCCTAAACAATTCTGATAAATGATTCACTACTCTACCACACGTGCTTATACAGGATTTGAAATCCTTGCAGCACACCAACCAGATCATTGGGTCCATACTGACCTGTACGCCTTTGAAGTTCCTGGTGCCCATGATGCCTTAATAAGCTCTGATCCCTCCTGCAATAACCCAGACTCTTGCCATACTCTCCTGAAATCAACCATGCGATCAGAACCAAATGACCTACTGTTACCAACTCAGGACAATTCCCCTGAGCATCCACCAAAAGCTGTGGAAAACAAGGTAACAGCACTGGTCGTCCATCAACAGACTCATCACACCTGGGAACCACACCGCTGACTGCCAAAAAAGATTTATTAACACTAACTCCAACCTCTCTCTCCTGATCTTCATGAGAACCCTCTGAATCAACAAGAATGGAATGAGTGCATACAGCCTCCCTTTTCCCCAAACCTGAAGGAAAGCGTCCACTCCATATGCTTCTGGATCTGATCTCCATCTGTAAAACTTCAGAAGTTGTGTTTTCAACCTGTCTGTGAATAGATCCACCTTGAATGGGCCCCATTTCTGATCCAAACTCAAAAATACCTCGCTGTTCAACCTTCAATTACTTGCAGCCTGAAGATTCCACGAATACCAATCGGCCTCCACATTGCTCTTCACAGGAATATGTTGAGCCTGAACCATAATATCTCTGTCCAGGTAGTAACTCAAAAACTCCTTTGCCAACGTCACTAAACGCGTTCATCGTGTACCTCCAAACTTGTTGACATAGTGGACCACTGATACATTGTCTATTTTCAGCAACACACAGCACCTCACTTGATTCTTCACAAAACTCCGTACAGCGAACGAACCTGCCAGCCACTCCAAACAGTTGCAATGCATCTCCTCCTCTTTCTCTGATGAATGACCTCCCGTCATCACCGTTCCACACCTTGTTCCCTGACCATAAAGACTTGCATCTGACTCTATCACCACCTCTGGGACTTCCACAAAAATGGCCCATCAGTTCCACACCTCCATGTTCATTAAACACCAGTCCACCTCCTGCAATGTCGCCTGACTCATCTCTTTCTTCTGTTAATACTTTGCTCCAATGCGTAAATGATAACCTTTAAATCTATAATGCAGGAGTGCTGGAAAAATATCCTGAATGAACGCAGATAAGAGACCCAACAATCTTGCTATCTGATGCACCGATGCACGAGAACTGACTGCCTCACTCTCCTCAACTCCTTGCGTATCTTCTTCACTTTTGCCATAGGTAACTTCAACACCCCCTCCAAGGTCTGTATCTGAAAACCTAAAAATCTCATCTCCTGTGCTGTACCAAATAAGACTTATCCTTGTTCACCACAAATTCCAGATCCTCTAACGTCCTCACAGCCAACTCCGTCCGATCCACTGCCAACTCCCTTTTCTCTGGCATTATTAGCACATTGTCCAAATATACAATCAACCGTACCCCTCTCGATCTCAACCAAGCCATTACAGGTTTTATGACCTTCATAAAACACCTTGGGGCTGACTTTAGTCCAAATGGTAGACTTTTGAATCTCCATTGTTTCCCCTCCCACCTGAACTGCAGGTAATCTCTGTGCTCTACACACACCAGGATTGTAAGATAAGCATACTTTAAGTCCAGCCTTGTTAACCAATCCCCTTTTCTTAACAAATCTCTCAACATATTGTAACACACCCAATTGTTTAGATCTATCAGATTTATTACCGGTCTCACCCCTTTGTCCTTTTTCTCCACTAAAAAGATATTGCTTACAAAACTCATTGTACTCTGTTGCGCCCCCTCAATGGCACCTTTTTTGTAAAGAGCGTCCACTTCTTGTGTTACCAACTTCTCTTGCTCTTTTGAGAAATGCAGAAGCCTTGGACAGCATTCCTGCACTGGTATCTCTACAAAATCTATATGATACCTGTGAACTGTCCTTATCACCCGAGGATCCTGTGTAATTTCTCTCTATATCATAACAAACTGAGCTAGTCTGCTGCCAAGTTCTACAAGGGTACATGAAAGGCCATTTCTTAAACTCACCTGTTCCACCTCTTGCTCTTCTCTCACCTCTTTATACACACATCCTTGCTATCTGTCGCTGAGGGTAAAAATCTCCTTGCTCAGATCTATACTTCATAACCATAGGGTCTGAAACCTCGCATGAATGAACTACAAGTGATCTCTTGCCCTCAGCCAGGGAATCAACCCTGCATCCTCCCGGCCCCACCAAAAACCTTCCGTATGTCCTTTTGCGCTATCAGCAGAGAAATATGCCTACATATCTGAGCATATCTTTGATGAATTTCTCGCTAAACAACATTCTATTACTGTCTTCCCCAAACTCTTTATTTGCTAACTTCACTAACTTAGGGTTGATTTTCATCAAAATTCTTTTGCGCCTCTCCATACACAATGCTGCATTGGTATTACCCAATAAGCATAACACCCTCTGGACCCACTGATGAAGCTCAAAAACATCCACACTTGTATTGTTGGTATGTGCCTCTTCGCACATGTCAAAAACATTCAGAAATGGTCCCAAAATATCCAAGAGCCTATCTTGGCACCCCTTCAGACCCTTATCTAACCCTTTCCTAGGCACTCTACCTGACTTGTTGAGAAAACGCAACATCTTAGGGTCCAACTCCGGAGTGTAGGATACCTTAGTCTAAAGAGTAGGCCTCAGACATTCGAAACATAACCTTGTCCGAACCTCCTTTGGGATTTCTCTGCGTATCCAATAAGATATATACTGTGCCACATGCTCTGCTGGTAACCACTGAGGTTACAAAGGGTGTTGAATTAATAAAGGATCAAACATCTCCTCTCCTTGAGGGTCCAAAAAATCACCCATTTCTATTTTTATTCTTTTGTGACCGATCATTATTTTCTTACTCTTAACACTCTCTTCCTCAGTCTCGTCTAGATCTGAAGAACAAGCTATCTCCACATATCCACTTGAAGACGTCTCATCACATGCCACTACATTATGGATTCTCTCTTTTGCTTTTGTAATGCATCCCTTGGCCTATATATCCCCTCCTGACTCTGGTGCCTTGCGCCCAGACCCTTTATTTTCTTCATGCATCTCCAAGTGCTTTCTTTTATGAGCTTTTTTCATTCCTCCACCTTTCAAACCACCAGCGCCTGTTTCAACCTCCCCAGTTGACCAAAACCTCTCCTTAACTACACTTCTTAATTCACTTTTCTCTTTCAAATGTCTCTCCACATATCCTTATATTCTTTTATTTTATCCTCCAATGCGCTTCCTCTATCCTGCTCCTTATCAAAAAACTTACAATTTCTGTGAATAAAGAAAACTTGTAACTTTCTTTGTCTTCCGACACCCTCTACCTGTCAACTCACAGCTGACTGAAGGATTATCCCATGCACATCAAAAAAATGCCTCACAGCAGTGGCAGCCGACAAAAATAAAAAGTGGTGAGGCGGGTGGAGATGGCGTGGGGGGAGAGCGCAGAGGGGGTAATGCGGGGGGAATTGTGGGGTGGGTTAATGATCAATAAATTAAACTTACCTGATTCTGCCGGCTGCCACGCGCCTCAGTGCTCCTCTGCTTCCCTCTCCCAGCTGGCTCTGGAACAGCATCGGAGACTCCCCATTGAATCCCCACGCTGCTTCCATGCTATTACCATGCATGAGAGCAGCATGGGGATTGGCCTGAGTGGGCTGGTTTAATGCTCGCTAAGACACAGGGAATCTGTGCTGTTTTGCCAACCCGGCTGTGCAATACTAACTGTGCATGTCTATTTGATTGGTCTAAGACAGCCGGCCAACTGACATATGCACTTATCAGTGCACGTCACTCTGCCCCTTCTGCCAAGGCCTTGCCCCAACCCTCCCTATACACATTGCCTCAGCCAGCAGCTGAAAAATAAAACAGTAATAAAATATTGATTTATTTTTCAGCGGCTGGCTCTGAGCCTGTTGGGCAATGCTCCTCCGCCATTGTGGAGGAGCTGCCGCTGCCCCACAGAAGTTAACTCCTGCCCAAAATATGGGCGTCTCCTTCTTAATGCCTTTAGCCTCAGTGTTCCCTAACTCCTAACATGGCTGCCGCACGCAACGCGTATGGCAGTTCCGAAGTGGCAAAAACCCTGCGCAAAGCCACAAAGGACCCATGCAGAAGAGAACGATCACCTCCGCTACCGCGTTTGCAGTAGACACGCTCACGGACAGCCTGCGCGTGCCTCCATACTTGCACACCAACGGGTATGCCACTATTGAAAAAACTGTCGTAGTTATTCTGCCTTCGCTTGCCATAAAAATGTTATAAGTTCATCTCAAAATGGTCATAACCTCCAAACAACGTACTCGCATCCATACCCTTCACAGGGAAAATATCCTTCTAAGACTCGCCTTCCCGTATCTAATTTTCACACCATATTGAAGTACGACGTGCCCAAGACAACAATCCCGATGCGCTCGAAACCCCTGCAAAGCCCGCACCAATCAGATGCCTGTCAGCGCATCTCCTAGCCCCTCTTGCTAAAGGCTGATAAACAACATTTCTTTCCAAAAAATACCTAAGTTTATTCTACTAAAACACCCCTTCATGTAATCCCATGTTTTATGCCTGAATAATAAATACATGCCACATGCTCCACCATAGTACCACAAAAACATACCAAGAATGAACTTTCCCAAAGGCCTGTCCAAATTCTTCTCGATCAAGAGGGCTCATAGGGTGCCGGGTGGGAGACCGAAACCTGGCGCACCACCTAGGCCGATACTGGCACGTGTATTCAACTATAGGGATCGAGATCTAATATTGCAGGCGGCCCGCACAGCACCACCGGTTGAGCTTGAGAAGAGTAGAGTCACCTTCTTTCCCGACTTTACACTTAAAGTTCAGAAGCACCGACGTAGCTTCCTCGAAGCAAAAAGAGCCCTGCGGGAGAGGGAGATTAAAAAGGCAATGCTCTTTCCCGCCAAATTGAAAGTCGAAGGGGAAGGTGTGGTTCTTCAACACGCCAGAAGAAGTTATGGACTGGATCGAGGGGTGGCGCACAGTGCAAAAAAGAAACCTGTCAGACCCACGAGGACGATCAGGCCAAACTCGACCCGACCAGTCCAGATTGAGTGCAGCAAAGGATCAACTGCTGGAATATAGCAATAATGAATAACGACGATGCAACACCCCCTCACTCATAAGCCTGAGACTCAATGACCCTAGAAGCACACACTCGATTCCAAGCAAATAAGTCTACAATAGGATGCGGAATGCAAACGTCAACACCAAAGTGACTTAAGAAATTCTGGTAATGTGCAGCAAAGACAATATAGCAACCATGGGACTGGCTCTGGCTGGACAACTATACAGACTCTCATAACATAACACCGGGTGCGGGGTTGGACCCATACCACACACTTTAGGGGTGTGCGATAGGCACTCTGCAGAGTTGGGGAGGCGGGTGGTTAAGTTCCCGTCATGCAGGGAGGCAGGGAGGGGGAGGGACAGGTACACGTTGGGGGGGAGGAGACTAAGTTACGAGACAACTCAAAAGCTGCCAAGGCGACAGTGAAGGCATGGTTGTTACACATATCCCAATGGAAGGTTGGAAATGAACTAGTGCCCCGATTGAGAGCTAAAATAGACAGTATACCTAATGCACACTGCACAAAATACCCTGCCGAAAACAGGGAATGACACCCATGTCGGAAGCGGGAGGTCACTCCGACTCCTCACTTGGAATGTGAATGGGCTTGGCGACAAGTTAAAAAGGGGATAGTACTCCAATATCTAAAGCACCAGGCGCCTGAGGTTGTACTACTCCAGGAGACGCACCTGGTGGGCAACACTTGCAAAGCACTAGATAGATGGGGTTACAAGCTAGCCGCCCACTCAGGTTTTACCTCCAGCTCCAGAGGGACCGGTATACTAATCAAGAAAAATTGCCCTTACATAACTCAGAAAACATGGGTTGACACCCAGGGTAGATTTGCGGCAACAGCCGGAACATGGGAGGGGAAACCAATGAATCTACTATCAGTTTACATTCCACCCGCCACCCAGAAAACAGCACTGACAGACCTCAGTGCTTTCCTTCTCGATCTCCCACCTGGGATTCTGCTGACGGGAGGGGACTTTAACTTGACAGCAAATGGACAAATAGACCGACGCCCCCCCCCTCCGACAAGACCCACACGGTAGGTCAAAATTGCTAGAATTCCTCTCGGCCTTTGGCCTAGTGGATATCTGGAGGCATTTCAACCCACAGGCATACCAATTTACATAACACTCTGGGGCACATGGAAGCCAATCCCGCATCAACTACTTATTGACCCATCTAGAAGACATTCCCTTCTTCGTAGAAGCTAACTGCATGGCAAGGGGCATCTCTGACCACTCCCCTGTCCTCACTAAGATAACAACAGGCTCTGAGTCCCACAGAACAACACTCACAATTAACCCATAGTGCCTCAAACTTCCACAAGTGCGGGCACAACTACTGAAAGAAACAGACCATTACTTCACGGAGAATTCGGGCTCGGTGGCGTCGTCACAAATCCTGTGGGGGGCATACGGGCGGTGATAAAAGGGCGAGCATTGGCATTAATGGTCGGGCATAAGAGGGAGCAACGGGCCCGTATAGAAGCGTTAGAGAGTGAGATCAAGATAGACGAGGAGCAAATAGCGGCCTCAGACGACGACCTTGCAAGACACGCCCTTAGCTTGAAAAGACAGGACTACATGCAGCTGGTAACGGAGGCAGCCAGATCCAGGCACATGAGAAAGCAACACAAAGTGTATGAACTGGGTGATAAAACGGGTAAATTACTGGCCTGGATGGAAAAGCGAGACTGGATCCCGAGATGGGTTCCCCTCTTAAAGGGGGGTAAGGAACAGGAGATGAGAGACCCGCAGGAGATAGCGGAGGCCTTCGCCTCATACTTAGCCCAAATATATACCCCCCCCCAATATCACAAAAGCCATGGACTCCAGAGATCTGCTTGCTACTATCCTAGTCCCCTCTCTCACACAGGAGGACCGAGAATCCCTGGAAGGTGACCTCACGGAAGAAGAGTTGACAACTGCCCTACAGGGAATAAAATCAGGGAAGGCTATGGGACCCAACGGAATCCCAATTGAACTGCTTAAGTTAACGACCTCCAAGATAGTGCCCACCCTCAAAGCAATGTATCAAGAAAGTTTTCAAAGAGGCTCCCTCCCAGATGACCTACGATTAGCATCGATTGTCGTGATCCACAAACAGGGCAAACCGGAAGAGAAATGTAGTTCCTACCGGCCCATCTCACTCCTGAATGCAGAAACAAAAATCTTAGCAAAAGCCCTAGCAAATAGACTGATTCCAATTATTAATAAAATTGTGCGCCCTGACCAATCGGGCTTTATGCCCGGATGAAATACTGCTCTTAATCTGCGGCGACTACATGGGGTATTGAGGCGAGCAGGAACAGTTCAGGAAGACGTGGCCCTGCTCTCTCTAGATGCCAGGATGGCGTTCGATACAATTGAATGGCCTTACCTCTTTGCTGTCCTGGAGCGTATGGGCTTCGGCCCGACGTTTATAAAAGGGATAAAATTGTTATACACAGACCCGACAGTGCAAATAGTTGTCAACCAGCACATTTCGTGTCGGTTTTACCTGGGCAGAGGAACTAGACAGGGATGCCCCCTGTCGCCCTTAATCTTCGCATTGATGCTCGAGCCACTGGCAACATGGGTGAGGGGGGACCCCCTGATTAGAGGACTGAAATGGTAGCAGCAACACAAGGATAAAATCTCCTTATATGCTGACGATATACTCCTTTATGTTGTGATCCGAGAAACTCAATCCATAGGATCCTACACATATTCTCAATTTTTGGCAAACACTCTGGTTATACCATCAACTGGACAAAATCCACACTGTATATGCTACATGGACAGGTGCCACGTTTACCGAAGGAATGCGAGGTTACAGTTGCATCGGAGGGATTCAAGTACCTAGGTATTTACGTAACAACTGACTCAACACTCTTACACAAAAATAATCTACAGGGTCCACTGACATGACTGCAAAACGATGTCCGACACTGGCATGATCTTCCTCTGACCCTTCTGGGCAGAGCGGCCCTATTCAAAATGCTAGCGCTCCCCCGCTTCCTATATGTGCTTCAAAACACACCCTTCGGGGTTCCAGACGCATACTTCACCCACGTAGAGGCCGCGGTCAGGACCCTGTTGTGGGATGGGAAGAACCCACGCATTGCAACACACAAACTAACAAGGGGATGGTAGGATGGGGGGATCTCCCTGCCTGATCTTAAACTATATTATTGGGCATCCCAACGAGCGGTGATTAACCAATGGGCCTACGGCCCTCTGCTTGAACCAGCATACATGATGGATAAATGGCTGATGAGCCAGGGCGGCTATCGAAGGGCACTTTACACAAACTCCTAGCATCAACACCTTATGGGTCCCACGGCCCAAACCGTGGCAATCTGGCATCAGGTAACTAAGAGAATGGGCTGGAATAAAAAAATAACACAGGCAACCCCCCTGTGGGAAGCAGAGCAACTCGGCAGACTGAGTAGCTGCCCCGGATTTGGCAGATGGGACATGATTGGTATTGCCAAAGTAGGTGACCTGTGGAAAAGAAACAGGGTATCCACATTTACTGAACTCCAGGCAGAATATCAGTTGGCTGCCTCAGAGACCTATAGGTACCTACAGATAAGTCATGCCATAAAATCGGCGATACCTAAGCGGGAGACCCTACCGGAGGCGTCCCCGTTGGAGGACAGGTTGCTCTCGGAGCATATGACCCAAAAGGCTATATCCCGGACATATAAAAAGCTAATAAACAATAGACCAGACTCACTAGTCCGTCTCCGGCAATACTGGGAGACAAACTTAGGAAGCCTAGAGGAGGACGAATGGCAGGAGGCGTTATCATCCCTGAGGGAAGTGGCGATCCCAATGAGGCTCAGACTAATCCAACTTAAAATATTACATAGTGCTTATCTCTCGGGGGGACCCTGGTTAAGATGAGAAAGAGGACGGACTCAGAATGCTTAAGGTTTTGCGCCGAAGAAGCTACCTTTTATCATATACTGTGGGAGTGCCCCAAGATTCAACCCTACTGGGAAGGAATCATTACTAAATTACAAGAGGTCTGCGAGAAAGAAATCACTTGCTCCCCACGATTATGTCTCCTCAACATATGGGAGGCCAACGACCTGACCAGTACTGAGCAGACCTGGGTATCTCTGGGTCTAACCATAGCTAAAAGAAATATTGCCCAGAAATGGGGAGTAAGCGATAAGCCTTGAATTGGGGACTGGGCAAAAGACATGGACAGATCCATGATAGCAGAAAAGGAGGTCTACAAAAACAGAGGATGCCCAAAGAAATGGGACCAAAAATGGGCTAAATGGAATACATTCAGGGGCGAACTTTGCATCTCTCCAACAGCGGAATTAAGAAGGGGGAGGGACGAGATTGATTATCGATAACTGTGATATATACTAAATATGTAACGGTATGCACGGGCTCATATCGAGACACGCTGAGACACTAACTGTAATGTGCACTTCCAAACTTTATGGGGCTTGCCTTCAACGAATTGTTTTGTTAAACACTTTAAATAAAAAGAGTTTAACAAAAAAAAAAAATGAACTTTCCAACCAAACCCTAGCTATTTAACACACTAGTCCTCATACATCCCAGATGTAGCTGGAAGTAATACTTATCTGTGTACGATAAGCAACAAAAGAAGGAAGATGGCTCCGTGTTCTATGTTATTATGCATGTCTTTAGAGTTCTAGAATTTTAAGGATGCTTTATTCTAATTCGAAATATTTGTTGCTGCTGTGTATGAGGGAAATAAAGGAGTAGTGCATAATATTGGCCTCCGTGCCTTGCCATAATATCCATAGCTCAGCAGTTCGAAATAAAATATGTATTATGAAAAACCATGCATAAATTCCTCATCAATTCAGTGATTTGTTTTATAATTTATTTAGTTTTTACACTATGTGGACTATGTTTTGAAGGGCAGAGGAGAATGTTACGGAAATAATTAATTATAGGTCTTTAGCAGAACTTAAGAAAGAGGTTGAGACCTCGCCGTCTTCTATTCGTCAAAAATGCACTTTATTTTAAAGAAACACTTATAAAAATATAGACACTTGTACATATTGACATTAAATGTTTGAGGGAAAAAAAGAAAATTCAGCAGGAATTGACTTTCCAGGTCATAGGAGTTTCTGGCATGAAATATTAGGCCCAACTGAAAGCGGACTGAAGAGGGAGCCAGGACCAGTTTAACACCTGCTGGAAGGCACTCTACAGAAGATAAGGCCTCAGAGAGGCAGTCTACTAGTGGCGTTAAAGAGATAGATTCCTTTTAGATCTCGCCTAGGCAGCGCAAGCGGTGTCTCTCAAGACATGTGGTATCTATTGTATGGGTTTTCAGCACACCCATCCGTTTTGATTAATTCTTTCAGGTGCCTTTCAAATGTTTGTTTTTTCATTGGTGAATAGTTTACATTTGTTTCTCCTTTTGCTGTTTTCGTCACGCCCTGGAGACTGGCCCTGTTACATGGATCATTTCACTATGGACCATAAGTTAGTTTCGGCACACTACTTCATATTTTGCCTGGGCTTGTTTTGGCTTTCCGAACGCGCCTAGTCGAGGGCTGCAAATCATGTCCTTATCTTGTTTTCCACTGTCTTTTGTTTCATGAGCGCTTTTTCAGCCAGAGGCTACATTGTTTTTCAAACCACAACATTTTTGGTTTCATTAGCTCAAACGTCCAAACATTAAATAATATACTTAATGGAAGTGTAGTTTAAGAAGACGGGCAACAGTAGGATCAACCTATTTACATTGTGCTTTTGACAGCTTGATTATTTGGAAACGATTAAAGAGGTAAACATGTTGTTATTGCTCCGTTTTATGAAAATGGAAGCAGCTTTCAGGTGAGGCTTTCAACTACCGATGCTTTCTTTTAGCTTTCAATCATTGGTGAGATAAAACCAATGTCAAGGTATGCCTCCTCGTGCTCTCCAAATGCAGCATGTAATGTGAGGTTACTTAACAATATATCCTGCAAATAGACAGCTCAACACCACCTCAGCACCACCGTAGCACCACCTCAGCATCACATCAGCATCAGCGCAAAAACACTTCAGAATCAGTCAGCATCACTTCAGCAGCACTGCCACAGCACCACCTGAGCATCACTAACCACACCTGAGCAGCACCACCTAAGCATCACTCTGCCCCAGCGCAACACCACCTCAGCCCTGGTGCAGCAGCACCTCAACACCAGGGCAGCACCACCGCACTACTTCTGCACCTGCACAGCATCACCTCTGCACCATTGCAGCACCACCTCACTACCAGTGCAGCACTACCCCAGCATCAGTGCAGTATCACCACCTCCGCATCAGTGCACCACCAGCACAGCACGAACTCAGCACCAGCACAGCCCCAAAAGAGCATCAGTGCAGCACCACCTCATCACCAGCACAGGACTACCTCAGCAGCACTTCAGCACCAACGCAGCACCACTTCAGCATTAGCACAGCACCACCTCATTGCCAGTGCAGCATCACCTCAGCACCAGTGCAGCACCTACTCAGCATCACTCAACACCACATGAGCACCAGCACAGCAACACCTGAGCACCAACAAAGCATCACTCAGCCCCATCTGAGCACTACCTCTGCACAAGCACACCACCACCTCAGCAACACCTCAGTATCACTCAGCACCACCACAGCACCAGTGCAGCATCAGCACAGCACCACCTCAGCATCAGCACAGCACCATCTCCGCATCAGCACAGCACTACAGGAGCACCATCACTGCACCACCTCAGTATCAGCATGGCACCATCCCAGCATCAGCACAGCATCACCTCCTCAGCAGTGCACCACCATCACCAGCGCAGCACCATCTCAGCACCAACACAACCCCACCTCAACATCAGCACAGCACCATCTCAGCATCAGCACAGCACGACCTCTGCATCAGTGCACCACCACCAGCACAGCCCCACTTCTGCACCAGCACAGCCCAACCTCAGCTGCTCAGCACCAACGCAGCACCCCTTCAGCATCAGCGCAGCACCACCTCAGCATCAGCGCACCATCAACTCTGCACAGCACCAGCTCAGCATCACCTCAGCAACACCTGAGCACCAGCTCAGCAACACCTGAGCACCAGTTCAGAACCACTACTTCGGCATCACTCAGCACCACCACATCATCACTCAGCACCACCACAGCATCACTCAACACCACCACAACATCACTCAGCACCACCAAAGCATCACTCAGCACCACCACAGCATCCCTCAGCACTACCTCAGCATCCCTTAACACCACCTCAGCATCAGCACAGCACCACCTGAGCACGACCACAGCACCACCTGAGCATCAGCACATCATCTCAGCATCAGCACAGCACCACCTCCTCAGCAGTGCACCGCCACCGGTGCAGCACCAACTCAGCATCAGCGCAGCACCACCACCTCAGCACCAGCACAGCACCACCACAGCACCAGTGCAGCATAACCTCAACATCAGCACAGCATCATCTCAGCATCAGCACAGCACCACCTCCGCATCAGTGCAGCTCCACAAGCGCAGCCTCACCTCAGCATCAGTGCAGGCCTCACAGCAGCACCAGCACAGCCCCACCTCAGCAGCAATTTGGCACCAATGCAGCACCACTTCAGCATCAGCGCAGCACCACCTCAGCATTGGCTCAGCATCACCTCCGCACAGCACCAACTCAGCATCACTCAGCACCACCTGAGCACCAGAGCAACACAACCACCTCAGCATCACTCAGCACCACAGCATCACTCAGCACCACCTCAGTATAACTCGGCATCACGTGAGCATCCAGCACACCACCACCTCATCACCACTTCGGCATATCTCACCACCACCTGAGTATCATTCAGCATCACCTGAGCATCACCTCCACACCATTCCACCACGACCTTAGTATCACCTCAGCATCAGCACAGCACCATCTCAGCACCATCTCCTCGTCAGTGCACCGCCACCAGTGCAGCACCAACTCGGCATCAGTGAAGCACCACCTCAGCACCAATGAAGCACCACCTCAACATCAGCACAGCACCATTTCAGCATCAGCAAAGCACCACCTCCGCAGCAGTTCACCACTACCGGGGCAGCCCCACCTCTGCACCAGCACAGCCCCACCTCATCACCAGCGCAACCCCACCTCAGCAGCAATTCAGCACCAATGCAGCACCACTTCAGCTACAGCACCACCTCAGCATCAGATCAGCCTCACCTCAGCACAGCACCAAGTCAGCATCACCCAGCACCACCTGAGCACCAGTGCAACACAACCACCTCAGCATGACTCAGCACCACCTCAGTATAACTAAACATCATGTGAGCATCACCTCTGCACCAGCACACCACCACCTCATCACCATCTCAGCATTACTCAGCACCACCTGAGTATCAATCAGGATCACCTGAGAATCACCTCTGCACCATCCCACCACCACTTCAGCTACAGCACAGCACTACCTCAGCATCACTCAGCACCACCTCAGTCTGCCCTCGGAATATGGCATCTGTTATGTTATGTCAATTTGTTTTGTACAGCGTGCATCTACCAAAAAGGCATCTTGGCACTGAGTCTAAGGGAGTGTCACATCACAAGAACAAGGACCTAATCAATGGACAACAGGGAATAGCCCGGTTTTTAGGGGCTTTCTGAAGCTGAGCAGGTCAGTCTGCGCTCTCAGGTGGTCAGACAAAGCATTTCACTACTTACATGTACTGTAGGAAAAGCTTTTTCCTCCCCAGCGAGCTTTCTTTATCCTGGGAACCACAGTCTTATTGGCAGTTAGGGATCGAAGGTTGCGTGAAGGTATGTACCAATTGAACTTCGATTGAAGGGAGAGAGGGATAACCTTGTGGAGGGCCTTATGGGCCAAGCACAGGGCTTTACATTTTATCCGCTCTCTAATGGGTAGCCAATGAAGATTACGAATACTCGGAGAGATGGAGTTAAACTTAGGGGGATTCAAAAAGATACGTGCAGCCGCGTTCTGCAGCATTTGGAGTTTGTTAAGAATATTCTGCTGTGAGCCCACGTTTAATGTGTTACAGTAATCCAGCCTTGAGATTACTAGGGCTGAGATTATTGTTTTCTTTAACCCCAGAAGAACAAATAAGAGGATTTTTTAAAAACCTTTAAGGAAAAAAAGCAGAAAGAGGCAACCTGATTTACATGGTCAGAGAAAATCAACTTAGGGCCTCATTACGATGTCCTCCGTCCAACATTGTCTCGGTCAAGAGACCGACCAACATCCGGTCGGCAGTCCCGACCGACTGCAACCGAACACTGTTCGGTCGCACTCCTATACCTTACAATGGGATCATGCAGTCTGGCCGGAATGCATGTTCCCATTATAAAATGCGAGGTGCAGTTCATCCCTGAACCCAGTGGCAGGCACCTTATGGTGACTGCCAAAAGGTGCAGGGATCAACAGGGGGGCACCATAGGTGCCCCCTCGTCCACCAACCGGAGGCTGCGGACCAAAGGGGGCCCTGCTGGGGGCCCCCAAAGTCGAGTTCCGAGAGCCTTTCTGTGTCGGAAAGGCTGGCACAGAAAGGCTGTGTAAACCCGACATCGTAATTCCTCGGGCGGAAAGAGCCGCCCTTGGGATTACTGGTCGTATTCCGACTGGCAGACGGGCTCTCTAAGCCCATCGTAAGCCAGTCGGAATGACCGTTTGCATTCCTTTCTGACTGACTCCATCGTAATGGGTAGGTCGGAATGGAATCCGACCGGCATATTACGATGCGGTCGGAACGGCTCTCACCGACGGTGGGAGCTGTTTCAAGCTGCATTGTAATCAGGCCCTTGGTGTCAAAAATGACCCCATGACTTCTGACTTTGTGGACTGGTACTGGGGGAGCCCAGCTGCAGTGGTGGCTCGCCGAGGGAGTGGTGCGGGGCGGTGGGGCAGGGCGGGGAGGGGCAGGGTGGGAGGGTATTGAACTCGGACATACGACAGACAGAACTCAGAGGGAGTTCTGTCCGTCGTAAGTCCGAGTCCACTACCCCTCCACCCTGCCCCTCCCCGACCCCGCCCCACCACCCCGCACCACTCCCTCGGCGAGCCACCACTGCCCAGCTGTGAGGCAACCAAGCTGAACTCCAAAAGGAAGTAGCATTGCCGAAAAGCATTACCTCTGTTTTTTCTTCATTTATTTTTAGGCAGTTAATCTGCATCCATTCTACCACATTCCTCATGCAAAAATTAAATCTACGGGCAACTATCTCAGGGTTTAAAGAGATTGGCACCTCAATATGTGTGTCGTCTGCATAAGAGAGGACTGTGAATCCATGATATCTAATCAGCTCAATGAGCGGAGTGATGTAAATATTAAAGATGGTTGGACTTAGCAAGGACCCCTGGGGGACCCAGCACAACAGTGTAACAGAATCAGAGGAAAAGTTACCAAGAGCCACCACTTGCTCTTGACTAAACAAAAACTATTTTAGTAGGTTTAGGGCTTGATCTGCAAAACCAATCTGTGTGAGACAGTTGAACAACAACACATGGTCAACCGTGTCAAAGGCAGCCAAATGATCTAGCAAAATTAAAACTGCTTTTCCACCATTGTCAAGAATGGCCCTGATTTCCTCCATCGCCTCAAGAAGAGCTGATTCCATGGAGTGGTTTGATCTGAAGCCCAATAGTTCTTGAATCAGAAAGGTCACAATCTCCAAATTTAGACATTTTTCCAGGATCTTCACTGGAAGTGGAAGCCGGGAGATTGGCCTATAGTTTTTTTTTTACCTCCAGTGGGTCGAGAGACGCTTTTTTGAGAAAGGGTAATATGGATGCTTTCTTCCAAGCTAAGGGAAAGCAGCCTGAGTCAAGGATTTTGTTTAAAAGAGTTGTAAGCTGTGCTGATATTGTGTTAGCAACTGGGTGCAAGACCTGAGGAGGACATGGGTCTGATAGGGCACCCGACTTGGCTTCTTGAATCAATTTGATTACCATATCCTCTGACAGAGGTGTAAAGGTGGTAAACAAAGCCAGTCCTTCCACTGATATAGTGGGATAGAGCCCTCAGATGACTTGTTAAATACAGGAATATCGGTATTAGTAGCTAAGGCAGTAAATTTGCTGAAGATGTTAATCACTTTAGTGAGAAAAAAATCAGCTAATTTATCACAGAATGGTTGATCAGGGGTCGTAGTAATTTTAGAGCCAAATTTGGAAAGGCCGTTGACCATGTTTAAAAGCTCCTCAGATGAGTTCTTAGCAGAATTTATTTTGTCAGTAAAAAAATGGCTTTTGCACTATTTCTTTTCTTTTTGTATTCTTTAATCATCTTTTTATATTGAGTTTTCTCAACGGGGCAGTAATTAATTCTCAGCCGCTGTTCTTGCCATCTACAACTCTGCCTCAGTAGCCTAAGTTCTTTAGAGTGCCATGGTGCGGTGGATAAGGTTTTGTGATTGGTTTTAGTTTTTTTAGGATGGACTAAGCATGTAATTGGTGTATCTATCCAGCTGGCAAACTTGGCTGCAGCATGATCTATATCCCTATAGTTCGCAAAAGAGGGTTGAGATTCAGTCAGTAGCATATTTAATTTGGTAGTATCTAACTTATTCCATTGATGCTGAACAAGTGGTGGGGCTACGTTGTGAGCATAGGGTTTGATTCTTGGAGTATTTAAAATAAAGGTTATCTCTCAGTGATCAGTCCAGGCAAGAGGGGTAATCTCCTTTATGGCTAAATCAGGATCATTGGTAAAAATACCGTCAAGCGTATGGCCCACTTTGTGAGTACATGATTTAACCAGTTGATTAATCTCTAGATTGGACAACATATCTAGAAGCAGTTTCGTGTCCCTATCTTTTATTACTTCTAGATGAAAATTAAAATCACCCAAAATGGTTTAGTTTGGGAGCCCTAAACATGAGTCGATGCTATCTAATAGAGCTTTAGTGAAAGCTTCTCTAGGGCCAGACAGCCGGTAAACTGACAAACCACTAAAGGTATAAGTTTACTAATCTTCAGATTGAACAGAAATGCTGCACAACCTGCAAGTGGTAGGGGTTTACACGTGGCCTTCAGGTAACTCCGGTATACTGTCGCTATCCCACCACCTGGCCTGTTGCTCCTATCACATCTAGCTACCTCATAGCCTTTGGAAATGGCAATAATGAAATCGGGGTTGGACGTCACATCGGCACAGCTTTCAGTGAGGAATGAGACATCAGGTTTCATTATATCTTTCAGGTCTCCAAATTCCTGACTGTGTTTGTTGAGGGACCTTGTGTTTAAAAGAAGACATGTGAGCAACTGGTTGGAACGGGTAAAGACTCCTACTTGCGGCAAAATATTAACATTGAATCTGTTGATTCTCCCCTACTGTCCGTCCCCTGCTCGTGTTGTAATTCAGGTACTATTTCCCAACCTTTATCCTCCTGTTGTGTGTGTCCCACCCCCCCATAACAAAATAAAAGCTATAACAAACAAGTATTAGAGCAGGCAGGACGAAGTTTCTATCACTGCAAAGACAAAAAAACTAGAAGACATTTTTTATGTTAATTGTTTTTTTTAATAGGGTTGTTCAGTTGTACATAATGTGTTCTTGGTTATATATAAGTAACAAAAATACTTCTAACACTTTTTATTATAACTTTTCAACATGCTGCACAGCATCCACAATGCTGTACAACATAGCTTAAAGACATTGGCAAAGCCAATAGCTTTGGGTAAACATTTATAAGGTCCCAAAAGCAAGACCTATTGGCTATGCCAATGCTTGTTCTATTATCCCTCCTGGCAGGACCCACGGCCTGCAACGCAGGAGAGACAAAGGACGACATAAGAGTGACTGCTGCCATAAATCTGTCTGGGGTTTGTTTGTAGAGGTGTTTGAGAAAACTAGTTTGAGTACTTCACACTCCCTGCACCCTCATTTTTGAACATGGCACTTTCTGCATGGTCATCCCCAAACATTTTGCGGCCATCCTCCTATTTTCTGAACCCATTTGTGTTGGCTTTTAGGACTCAGCGCACTTTACCATTGCTAACCAGTGCTAAAGAGCTTGTGCTCTCTCCTTTAGACATGGTAGAATTGGCTTACATCCAATTAGCACATTTAATTTACCTGTAGGTCCCTTGTAAAGTAATACTACATGTGCCCTTGGCATGTAAATTAAATTCTACTACTGGGTCTGCAGCGCTGATTGTGCCAACCACTTAAGTAGATATTTAAACCTGTTCCTCTGCAGCCTGTGTGTGCAGTTTAAACTGCTATTTCGACCTGACAATATAAACCTTTTTCCAGGCCTCAACCTTCCTTTTTAATGCAGATAAGTCACCCCAGGGTAGCCATAAACAGCCCATAGGGCAGGGTGCAATGTATTTAAAAAGTTAAACATGTACTTTTAACTTTTACGTGTCCTGGTAATGAAAAACTCTTAAATTCGTTTTTCACTACTGCAAGACCTACTTCTCCCATAGAATAACATTGGGTTAACTTATTACATTTAATATGTGCTAAAGTTCAATTGGGAGCAAGTAGGAAAGCCAAATATGGTGTCTAAAGAATTGTAATTTAAAATCCTCTTCAATGGTAAAAGTCGGATTTTAAGTCACAATTCTGAAAATATCACTTTTAGAAAGTTGTAATTTTCTTGTCCTAAACATTTGGTGCCTGCAGCCTGCATCTTGGGTTACATGACTAGGTGTAGCTGGCAGCTGGTCTTTGTGTATTGCTCCCAGATAGTGTGACAAAGGGGTAATAGGTGTTGGCAGGATGGGCAATCTCTGATTTGATGAGGGGGAGTAGCTATCACCTAAAACACTTACACATCACAAAGGTTCTGCCTCATCACATTCACAAAGGGTTTGACCCTAGTCTTTTGTGACCCAAGACAAGCTGGAGCCAGGGCAGGGACGCAGGAAATTCCAAGCACCTCTGGGCTTGGAAACCTCTAGAAACTTCCTGTACTTCAAAGAGGGCACCAGGTATAAATTATGGACTCTCCGACCCAACTCTTCAGTACATCTCGGGACCTGTGGAAGTCTCAGAAGGACTGCTGTGCTGCTCTGCGAGAAGGACAGCTGCTCTGCTGCCCTACTTCCTGAGTGAGAAGTACTGGACCTGCATCTTGAGTCCAGTACCGCCAGAGTAACTCAAAGGGCTAGTTGGCTGGCCTCCTGATCAGAGTCTCAGGGACAGAAAAGTCTCCAACTACGTTGAACCCAGCACCTGGACTCTGTCTGCTGTGAGTGCTACCCCCCCTCCCCAAGTGTTGCCACACCAGTCCTGAACCCTTGGAAGTGGGCCTGAAGGTGCTCTGTCAGCCCAGCTGAGGTCCTGCAAGGAGAAAAGGCGCAGAGGGACGCAACTCCTCACAGTCGTATTGGAACCGCTATTGGGCGACACATACTTGACGCTGGACCCTGCATCGCTGCCCGCAGCTTCATCGGAAGTGCCACTGTGTGACACATCCTTTCGCAGGCCTTCGCTTCTCAAGCCCCTCGTCAACGTCATCCTTGACGACAACGCAGTACTCCACATCACAGCACCACAGCTTCCTCAGAGCCACTACTTTGCGATGAATCCTTGACACAGGATCTCACAACACTACACAAACCAGGATTTAAGGAACTTCGTTCAATGGGCCTAATTTGGCCCCTGTATCCAGCACACGCTCCATCGCAGTCGGCCATAACTTGTGACTTTGACCCGGTCCGGTGCGACCAGATAACCACAGTTGCTGCTTTGTGCTTCTAGGCACTATTTTCACTTAGATCTTTAGAATTGCATATCTCCTGTTCTAATGATTGGATTTTTGTTGTTTTGGTCTCAAATAATTAATTAAACTTTACTCTATGTTTCTAAGTTGCTGTGTGTCATGCCTGCCACTATCCGACTGTTGGATGCGGCAGGGGTGGAGAGAATGTGCATAAAGGAAGCGTGGGGATAGCAGGAACCTGCTTGGCGTCCTAGCAGTTCTTCGTACCTGCAGTTTCCTGCCTTCGGATTTACTCACCTTCTGCTCCTGGGTTTCACCACGCTATCTCGGCGTTCTCACAGGTGGCATTCCTGTCATTCTTGTTCCGACGGTTCCCACAGCAGACGGCAAATCGGATTCTGAAGTCAAACCTGCAAAACAAAGAAAGAAAAGCACTTTAAAGACTCAACAAGCTCCAGTTGTGAGTAACGTGCTCAGCGCTATATGTAAAGCATTTTACAGAGATACTCATCTGATGATATCGTCTATCGTGTTGCTATAAAGACTCCGATGCTTCTTGGTGGTATAGTCATACCTATGGACATAAAGACAACAAACGTAATGAAAGATTATGGGCCTCATTTATGAGATTTTTGCCGTAGGGTAGCGCAGCAGGCCTTGCTGCTGTGCTGCCCTACGGCAATAGAAAAGGGCAGGAATGCGCTGTATGTATGAGATACGGCGCATTCTTGCCCTTTTCCTCTGAGCCGGCGCACAATGGGCTGCCCTGCGTCCACGCAGGCACCTTTGCACCATGGTGCAAATGTGCCTGCATTGCGGGGATGATTATTTTTGTGCAGGAAGGGAAACCTTCCTGCACAAAAATAATCACGAGGCTTTTTCCTCTTTCTAGGTGTGCTGCAGAATGCAGCACACCTAGAAAGAGGAAAAACGACGAGAAATAAAGATATTACTCCTCATTGTGCCTCCCTTACTCTTCCCCTGGGGAGGCGTAAGTTTTTGGTGCTGCCTCAGACTTACAATTTTTCGTAAATCTGGGGCAGTGTCAAAAAGCCATGGATGTTGCTGGGAACGCCCCCAGCAACACCCATGAAACACCCCATTCATGCATTTTTCTGCGTGAATGGGGCACATATTTATAAGGCCATGAAAAGCCACTTAACGTGGCCTTATAAATATGCCAGTGGCACACTGCGCCACCGGAACATCAAAAAAGTGACGTTCCGGCGGCACAATATTGCCGGTAGGTTATGAGGCCCTATGTGTTGGGACTACTTATAAGGAAGTGTTAAGATTAACAAAATTTATATATATTTAGCGAAATGGTCCTGTATTTTTATTATACCTTTTATCCTTGGGAGTAGAGTTATAAGACATCCAGAGTGGAATGGGTGTCTTTTTTCTCCAATTGTTAATAGTTAGATTTTTTGGGACCTGTTTTTCTTTATACACAATATATGTTAAGGTAGGTGGAAGCATAGAAGAGTTCTTCATTAGGTTCATGGACTTTAGTGTTCCTCGCCATATACATATGTGTTTTTTGTCTTTTACATGAGGTATATGTGTAGGACCTCTTTTTACTTACCTTCTCCCACAACCTCATTAGCTGTCTCTCACTTTCTCTTTTCCTCTTTTCATAGGAAGAACCTTTCTGGGCCTGAGTAAACAGTAGTAGCCAAGAGCAGTCTGCAAGAGACATTTGTTTTCTCTCTTCCCATCCCCTCTTCCCCATCGGGCTCGGAAAACTTTGACTTTGTTGGGGTTCCTAGTTCGAGGGAGAAGTGGGGTATTATCTTTCTAGCTTCCTGTCCCTCCTGATGAAACATACAAGGTGAGAACCTGTCAGTGTGGTATTTTTCTTGTGTTCGATTTTCACTTTATTACTGTTTGAAATGCTACATAAATACTTTACACATTGCCTCTAAGTTAAGCCTGACTGCTTTTGTGCTAAGCTACGAGAGGATTAAGCACAGGTTAATTTGGGGGTTTGCTTGTGCCTTCACGCTGACAGGAACTGTGATTGCTGCTTGAGAAGGGTTTCACCCTCCTGAACCAGTAACCCAGTTTCATACAACCATGTTACAAGAATGTGGGTTCAGGAGTCTTTTTATTTCACGGATGGTGGACGAACCCTGCAGCAGCTCAGAGCAGATTATGGGACCTCGGATACTAACAGTGCTTTCATATGTCCATGACTTTAAGTGGCCACGTGGAGCTCTGTGGCTGATCATTCTAAAGCCCAGTATTGGTGTACGTCGCTTCCCAGGACCAGGCTATCCTATGGAGCAACAATCCTTTACAATGCATGAGGGTGGAATGATACATTAAAAATCAGTCCACCAATGACTTTACTTCCTATCTGATGACATAAGTATCTTTAACAGTTCTTAGTTTACTCATAAGGGAGTTCTATAGTTGTCAGACGTATGCTGAAAATGTTCCCACTGTGAACATCAACTTTATCGCTGCAATCTCGATGTGGAATGTACTGTCCTCCTCCACATGTGGCACAATAAAGGCGTCGCACTCTCCAGGAAACACGTCTCGCCACAATACACTTGCTCCTCGCTGTGCTTGACCTCGTTGTATTAATTATACTGACAGGCGAGAACAGAGCAACTTCCATTCCTACGCGGTTCGTTGTGTGAGGTTTTCTCCGGTCCCAGGCTCACCACATCACCTCACTGCAGCGGTTGCGTAGAGAGATATTCTCGGCAGTGACACTAAAACAGTGCTGCTTACTTGGTGTCAGACTCGGCTCCTCTTAACACCGATACTTGATCTACCTCTCACTTGTAGATGAAACACTGCTCCGCCAGATACAATCAGCACTCGGACGTGAGTGCTCAACAACAGGTGGACGGCTCCTCGCAGCATGACGACAAGGTAGCCATGCTCGTCCACCATCCTCGCTTACGTGCTGCCCAGGTGTCACTACAAATGGCTGGCGTTCGTCGCCAAGAAAATGTTGTAATGACACCGTACACCGGAACAACAGGAACAGATATTTATTATAAAGACAGTTCCACAAGAGGCAGCAACGTAGCGTGATCCACCAACGCCAGCCAAACACCAACTGACAAAGGTGGAACCGCGCGACAGCAACATTCTAAATGACGTAATGTAGGGGCCGGACGCAGCCGAGCCCAATGTAGGAAGAAAGCCCATTACAACAGTATGCTTTAACGTAATGGAACACATGTAATAGGCACCAATATCCTTGCGATCCTCTGGCAAGAGTCCTTGGAAAATGAGCGGAAGGAGAGAGCACCCGCTTTCCTCTTGCACGTTTCAGTATTCTCCTCACGAAGTTTTCTTGGTGCGCGGCTGGGTTATTTAATTTAAAACGCTTACCTGTAACTAGAAGTCTCCACTTCACTCTCCTCTCCGACGTCTTTGGTGATCCTTCCTGTCACATGATTTTTTTTTTTTTCTTTCTTATGTTTGAGGAAAGTCTCTTCAGGCTTTGAGAGCCCTCTGCTGGCTACAGTTAATATTACAACGTACCTTGATACAAAGCTCGTGTGATATTAGTTTGGATCACTGCACGTAATTTACCTGGCCTGCTCATTGTCCCACTTTGGCCATTTCCTTAGCACTTTTTGCTTGTTTGTACGCCCACATTCAGTTTGGCAGTCTCTTCAATAGTAATTCCTCCATCTTTCCTTGCCCAACCGGGGCAACCGTCCATGCCTTGGGAGGAATGGATTGACCTTTTCGAAAACTACATAGTTGCTTTGGATGGTCTTGAGTTCTTTGCTGAGAGGAAGAAAGCACTCCTCCTGGGTACGATAGGTAAAGAAGCACATCGTATTTTCAAATATTTACCGCAGATGCTTGATAGTAACAATCAACCAGTGGAGGATGTGTTCTTGGAAGCCAAGCAACGCCTTGAAAAGAGGTTTGCAAAAGAAGAGAACATTGTGCTGTCATGATTCAAGTTTTACACCAGACCACAAAAAGCAGAGGAATCGATGGATGAGTTTGTCTCTGCCTTACGTGAGTTGTCCATAAAGTGCAACTTTGGACAAATGGCAGATGAACTCATTCGAGATCAATTTATTGTTCATTGCCACAGTAAAAAGGCACAAGAGCGTTTATGGGCTGCTAAAAACCCCACTTTGAAAGATGCCATATCAATTGCCAAAGTGGTTGAGGAGTCTGAGCGGTGCATGATGGCTATGAGTAAAAAAGACTTCAATGGAGGATGTAGCAGCCATCGGGAGAAGGGATCACACAATGAAGAGTCCGTCTGATAAGTCAAGTGCTAAACTCCATAAAGGTGCCAAGACCAGGTGCTGTGCTAGATGTGGCAGTTCATTCCATGCGAGTGACTTCAAGTGGTGTTTTGCGTCTAAACAGGACTGCAGGAAATGTGGGCACAGAGGTCACTACGCCCGGATGTGCAAAGCTTTGGACAGGTCCAGAGTTGCTGTCGCTGAGGACGTGAGTTTAGATGGAGATAGCGAGGAACGTGTGTTGATGGTTCTCCCAGGCAGCGGCGCAGATTGTAAGAAACAGCGCCGTAAGGCCTTCTTTGGCATCCTCGGGAAACAAGTAGAACTGATGGTAGACTGTGGCTCTTTGGTGTATCGTGCCGAAGTGGATGTGGAAAAAGGAGTGGCCGCAGGTTTCACTCCTACCAAGGGACATCGATCCTAGAGGGTACCAGGGAGAGTCCATTGATGTTCTGGGTTTCTTTCCACTACCATCACTTTTAAGTCAAGACAAGTTGTGGGCAAAGTCTATGTTGCAGAGGATGGGCCTCCAATCCTGGGTTGGGGCCACCAATTTGATCTACACCTCATCATTGACCCACATGCCGAGGGACAAGTCCTATGCTTGACTGATGTGTCCACTGAAGAGGTTTTGAGAGAGATGGAAGGTGTTTTTGGAGGGGGACTTGGTGAATTGAAGGGGTACACTCATAGAATTGTTTTAAAAGAGGGCACTGTCCCAGTCAAACCTAAATTGAGGAGAGTACCTGTCGCTGTAAGGGACGATGTCAAACATTTGTTGAACGAAATGCTCAATGATGGGGTCATCGAACCGGTTGAGGCATCTGAGTGGGTCTCTCCGGTAGTGATCACCAAGAAAAGCGATGGCAAGCTAAGGTTCTGCATGGATCTTAGAAGTTTGAACCAGTATGTTGTTTCTGACACATTTCCCCTTCCCAACATTAATGATATGTTACTTTTGCTTGGTAGTGGTGAGTACTTTTCAAAATTAGATTTGAAAAGTGCTTATCACCAGATTAAGTTACATGAAGAGTCCAAGGATCTCACGACGTTCATTACCATGGAGGGCACCTTTAGGTTTAAAAGACTGCCTTTTGGGTTGTCTTCTGCGGCCAGTGTCTTTCAGCGCGTCATGACTGATGTGTTGAGGGGCATTGAGAATGTAAAATGTTTTCAGGATGACATCCTTGTATTCGGGGAGTCCGTTTAGGTCCACAACAACATTTTGAGGGAAGTCTTGGGCAGGTTGAGAGAGGCTGGTTTAACCCTAAGGAAGGACAAGTGCAAGTTTCTGGTGGAAGAGATTGAATACCTTGGTCACACCATCTCAGGGCAAGGTGTTCGCCCCAAAGTTGACCTTATTGAAGCAATATGTGACGCTCCTGTTCTAAACGACAAAGACCAATTACGATCGTTCATGGGTCTAATAGAGTATTATGCAAAGTTTGTCAGTAGTTTCGCCACCAAAACAGAGGCTCTAAGGTCATTGTTGAAGAAGGGGTGTTCCTTTTCCTGGGGGGATGCCCAACAAGCTGCTTTTGATCTCATCAGGAAGAACATTAGTGAAGCTGGTGTACTCGCACCCTTTGACACTCATCTCACTATGTCCTTCACACCAGAACCTGGGCTTCTGTTGGAATTCTATAGGGCATATTATCAAGCCCCTTATCGCCGTTCTTGATAATATGGCCCATAATCTGTGATTTGAGGATGCAGGAAACTTTTGTGCTCTAAAGAGTGCACAAATGTGTTCATGCGTGTAGAAGAAAAGGCCTCGTTCATCACATCTCTAGTCTGATATGATGACCGCTAGACTATTTTGGTAAATATGAAAAAGATAATAAAGCATGACAGAAGGCGTTCATTTTGGTTTAAAGCAGTTCCTATGCCTCCACCAATCCTTGTATCCCAGGCTTTAAGTGGGGCGGGACTTGCCTGGTCTGAGTGAAAACTGACTTCGAAACATGTCCCTATGAGGCTCTTTATTCATGTCCTTAACCTTGCAGGCAAAAACATTGACTGATTTCTTAATGATGACTGTGAAAAAACCCTCAGTGTAATCCATGTGAGCGATACAAGTATTTGCTTTCTCCAGATGTTGGCCACATTCTGATGAGTTATACTCTGAAGCCAAGTCCTTCTGAGTAATTCTGTCTACAGAGGCACCGCATGCTGTAAGGTGGAGTTGGAGGAGGAGCCAGGACATGCAGCGGAGCTGTGGAGAAGCACGCGGGGCAGCCGTTCATCTTGGCGCTGACTGGGGGCCCTTTACTAAGGCTGTTACACCGAGGCGCAAAGGCGGGGGGAGGGGGCTGTGGTCAACTGCGCTTCTATTTTTGGCAGACCTGATAGACCTGGCTCGCACCGCGGAGTGCAGAGAGCTGCAGCAGCGGGTGGACAGTGGAGTACAGTGGCCCGGTAAGAGGTCCAGGGAGTTAAGGGGGTTAAGTAGGCAAGGCAAGCCAAGCAGCAGCTAAGTTCTGCAGTATACATTTTTTTTTTTTTTTTTTTAAACTTTATTTTTGCTTGGTCAATCACAGAGATAGAAGAACCAATTACATCACAATTAGACATATGTACATACATTGCTCGGTTCTGGATATTCAATTTTTTCATATCCTTATACAGTATCTCGCAATGCCCCGTCCATGTCAGACTCCCTTGTATACATAACTACACAATATCCTTTGGAATACACAGCATCCACTCTCTCCACCTTGGATCAGTCACCAGTATGTTCGGTTCCCAAAAAAAGAACTAATGGTTCCCAGAAATCTCTAGGGCGAGAGGCCTGAGGTATCTCCTCTGCATAGGTTTCTAGTTGTGCTTTACAATAAACCATATCTAACAGCCATTGCTTACATTTCGGTGCAATCTTGCCTCCCCATCTCATTGCTATGCGTCTCTTTGCTAACATTAGTGCTACTGCCAGAAACTTTCGCCTGCGGGCCAATTTAATCTTGTACATGCCGAGTAAACACGTCTGAGGCGTATTCGGTATCAGTTCCGCCAACATAGTGGTGAGTGTAGTGGTTATGTCTACCCAGTAGGGCTGAAGGTGTGGACACGACCACGCCACATGCAAGAAGTCCGCCGCGGGAGCGCCACACCTACAGCATTTATCATCATCTCGCAGCCCATAGGTATGAAGTTGGGCAGGCGTATAATACACTTGATGAAGAAACTTAAAATGTATTATTTTCAGATTACAGTTGGAAGTCAGTAATTGCAGTTGCAGGCAACTATAATCCCATTGCTGCGCAGTAATATTTTCCCCAATCGCGTTCTCCCACCTTGTTCTGGGCCCATCCTGAGCATTGAATTGTTCCCGTTGAGCCGCATTGTATAGTTTAGTTACAAGGCCCTGCCTCGTCGGAGACAGCAACAGGGCCTGCAGCGTGTTATGTGTCGGGGGTTCCTCTGGAAATGTAGGATATAAAGCTTTCAGCGCCGCACGCAGTCTCATGTATGCAAATATTTTCAATGGCGCATTTTGTGCACCTGGAGCTACCACAGCTTGGGATATACATGTCCCATTTAAGAAAACATCCCCCATTATGCGAAATCCCCCCTCATTCAACAGTTGCATCATTTTGGTCTCTTGTGTCACGGAAAGTTTGGGATGGTGAGTGAGTGGGAGCGCCGGCGCATACATCGGGAGTTTGTGCGCCCGTTTTGCTAGGGTATGCCATGCTTTAGAGGTACATTGTGCCGGATAGATCCCGGTGCTCGGCGCCACCGGCAACGGCGACGATAGAAGGGCCACGAGTGGGGTGGGATGGAGGTTTGCATGCTCTACCGCAATGTGTGGAACATGTCCATGTGGATGTAGCCAATAATGAGCATACTGTGCTTGTGCGCAATAATAGTACAGCTGAAGATCTGGGGCCCCAAACCCCCCCATCACGTACAGTTTCGTGAGTTCCCTCCAACTCACTTGTGCGTTTTTCCCGGCCCACGTCAATCTGAGTAAGGCCGTACGGAGTCTGGCAAACATCACCTGCGGTATCCAGATCGGTATATTCATGAAAAGGTAAAGAAACCGTGGCAACACCACCATCTTTTGGACCGCTATTCTATCGGCGAGCGATAATGGGAGGCGAATCCACCGGCTAACCTGATCTTCCAATCTAGCTATAGCTGTCCCATAATTTTCTTTTAGGACCAGATCCGGATCTCGGTGTATCCAGACACCCAAGTACTTAACTGGGTCTGTGCGCCATTGCAACGGATAGTCAAGCGCCGGCCGTGTCGTCCCTGGCGTAAGCGGAATCACTACAGACTTATCCCAATTTATACCAAGGCCCGAATAATACTCAAACCTAACACATTCTCGGATCAATTTGTTTAAATTTTCTTCCGGGTGTCTGGTGTAAAGAACCATGTCGTCTGCATATAGGGAAATGGTTATGGGTCGCAGGTGAAACCGCAACGCGGTATCAGCATGTTTCTGCTGAATTTTACACGCTCGGGGCTCTAGTGCCAGTGTGAATAAAAGTGGGGACAATCGACAGCCCTGACGCGTACCACGATATATATTAAGGGGATCAGATGTATTACCATTAACACGTATTCGAGCACTAGGTTGGGTATACAGTAGGACTATCCACTTTAAAAAGGGCTCTGGAAATCCCATTCGTCTCAGAACCTGAAACATATATGTCCACTCCACAGAATCAAAAGCCTTTGCGGCATCTAATAGAGTCGCAGAGGCTGTGAGGTCGGGATGTAAGTGATGGCACATTGCAAATATAGTTCGAATATTTTGCGTGGTGGAGCCCGTCGGTATAAACCCAGCTTGATCCGGCAGAACTAGGCGTTGCATCAGAGGTTGGAGTCTACGGGCAATGATCTTAGCCAATATTTTTGCATCGGTATTAATTAAGGAGAGCGGACGATAAGACTTGCAGCGCGTCGGATCCTTATCAGGTTTAAGGAGTGTAATCAAAAGGGCCTCCAGTAGCGAAGGGGGTAACACCCCCTCCTCATACGCCTCCTCATACATGGCCGCCAGGTGCGGAATGAATACATCTTTATACTCCTTGTAAAATTCTCCCGGAAGCCCGTCCATACCTGGCGCTTTATTATTCGGTAGCGAGTTAATAGCTTCCCTCATCTCCTCCTCCGTTATATGGCGGCTAAAGTAGTCCTGATGTGCATCAGAAATCCCCACTAACGCAATATCATTCAGATAGTAATTTATCTCATCTGAGGTTACCGTCGGTCCGGCGGTTTAGAGGCATGCATAATAGTCCGCAAAGCAGTGTATAATAGAGGGGGTGTCATACCTAGGGGCATTATGGGTATCCACAATTTGGGTAATGTATGACGCGGTGTGTGCGGGTCTCAACTTACCGGAGAGCGTTCTGCCAGGTCTACCACCCTCCCCATACGCCCTAGCCGTGTATTTACGGGAAAGATATTTAACCTCATCCTCAGCGAATTCATGATAGCGATCTATGTGCGTGCGAATATCCGCTAACGTTTTAGGATCCAATGTAGCCATATATGAAGATTCCAACTTAGTGATGTCCCCTTCAATATTTGATAATTGTGTCCGGATGTCTCTAAGTATTCCTGCATGCTTACCAATACAAAAACCTCGAATCGTCACCTTAAACGCCTCCCATAATGTTTTGGCACTAGTCACTGAGTCAACATTATGCTCGAAGAATTCCGTAATGGCCTGTCGTAAGTCTACTCTATACACTTGATCCTGTAGTGCACCAGGGTGTAGGCGCCATGTAAATTGATGCGGCACATGGGTAGGAATCGTTAATTCCAAGCGAACAGGGGCGTGATCTGAGAGTGTCTTGGGCATATGCTCAAGCCCCGTTGTCCAAGTATTTATATCCGCTGTGGCAATCCAAAAATCTATACGGACCATGTGTTATGTGTAGATGAGACACAAGTGCCCTCCCTACGTGACGGGTGACGCATACGCCACAGATCAAACATGGCATGATTCTCCATACCCTCCCTAAGTATCTTGGTTGAGTGTTTACCATAGCGAGCATTTCCAGTGGATCTGTCTACAGCCGGGTCAAGGCATGTATTAAAATCTCCCCCCCACAATATCGCAGAAGGTGGAAGCGCGCATAGTTTTGCCCATATGTCAATAAAAAAGGAGGGATCATCTACATTTGGTCCGTACACATTGACAATAGTCATAACAGTACCCCCAAAGTTCCCATGCACAATAACATATCTTCCCTGAGTATCCTGTATTGAGCGTATCAGAGTAAAGGGGACCCCCCCTCCTAATGAGTATCAGGACACCTCTAGCATATGTGGAATAAGAGGACGCAAACCTGTATGTAGGCCATCTTGCCCCCACTCTGCACTCCCCTGTGTCAGCGAGATGCGTCTCTTGGAGACAAGCCACCTCCACCCCGTGACGATCTAAATAAGCAAAGACCTTTCCCGTCTTCTGTGGATTATGTAAACCTCGCACATTCCATGTCAAGAACGTGAGTTTTCTCACCCTTGTTGGCCTGCTAGCCATTTTGGATTTCTCTGCACGTAGAAACAGGGCACATACATCTAATACTGTACATCAAGGATATTATTTTCACTGTGATGACCAAATTTTGCATTTTCCCCCCCTTCCCTCCCCCCTCGCCAACCCAAATTTGGCAAAGACAATCCCCATGAACTGAAGAATACGCCCTATCCCCTTAACCAAAAGATCAAACAAAGAAACAGGTGTGTGGTGTACACAGAGTTGGCGGTAGTAGCCAGCCGCAATCCCCGATGAACCAGTCATACGGGGGATCACATTACCACTTATTTAAGTAACATATGAGACACAACTTAAGTTCCGTGCGTACAGAGTCAACTTGACGTACACATCTAGCAAAAGTACCAACAGCATCTAAATGAGACAACATGGGCAGACCATGTACAGCACACAGTTGCAGATGAAAGAGGGCACGTTCTATCACGGTCAAGTGTCACTTATCTGATCCACGGTATCTCCATCTGGGGCGCCAACCGTCGATGCCCCTCCATGCCTCCCAAGAGAAGCCAATGTTGTGCTGTCCATATTATTCAACGTCCGAAGCAGTGTCCTGTTCACCAGGCACACCTCTCGGGGGACCGTCGGCGCGGCTGCTGTGGCGGCCTGGTCTTTAAATATTTGAGGACCTCTGCAGGGGTGTTAAAGACCTTGCTCTTCCCATCATCGGTGATTCGCAAACGCGCTGGGTAGATCATGGCGTACGGAATATTTAAGTCGCGGAGTTTCCTCTTTACATCCAGGAATTTTTTGCGGGCTTCCTGAACTTGGGCAGTAAAATCTGGATCGATAGAAATATCCATGCCTTCATGCGCCAAGGTACCCAGCTCCCGGGCTCTGCGGAGCGCCGCATCCCTGTCCCTGTAATTAAGGATCTTAGCTATTATGGGACGAGGCCGCGCTCCCTCCGGCGGTGGCTTCGCTAGTGACCTATGAGCCCTCTCCACAATGAAGACGCTAGAAAAAGTGTCTTTGCCCAAGAGCGTGGTCAACAGAGACTCCACATATCGCTCCATGTTGCCTGTGTTGGTCGTCTCTGCAACACCCATGATGCGAAGGTTACTGCGGCGCGACCTCGCCTCCAAATCCTCCGTCTTTGCCAGCACTGCAGCTAAGGTCTTATCCACTGTGGTCTGTTTCGATTCTAGTTGGCGTTGAACATCCTCCGTGTCGGAGATACGGCGCTCTGCCATATCAATCCTTTCAGTATGCCGGTCTAACCTCTCGGACATGCGATCCACACGGTACGTGAGGGAATCTATTTTCCCGTCAATATTGGACAGCGTGGACTGTATGGACACGAACATCGCCTGAAAATCTACCGCCGCCTCAGCGTTGGGCCCCGATGTGGCAGGTGGCTGGCCCCCAGGGGCGTCGCCAGGCGCAGTGTCAGCAGCTTTCTTAGACTGTTCGAAGTGAAGTTTAGGCTGCGTTTTATCCGGTTTGCCCATAATTGATGTCCACCACACACTCTCAAGCAACAGAGGAAATGGTAAGCCAGCCTCTCCCTCACAATCCACAATACCACAGTGTTGTTGTGCGGTGTACCTTATGTAGAGTGTCCACACAGATGACAGCCAGGCGCCGAATGGCCAGTACCCAGGATCCCCACGCCGGCCCAGCTGGAAGACCGTCGCACGCTCGTCAGGACTAGGAGCGATATCACCACGCGCTTCACAGCCACACACTGCATGCGTCCGTCATAGCACACATCCGATTTGTAGGTGGGACTGGATACTCGTGGTGCCCTGTGTAGCGCCGTCCACCGTCGCGCCTTCACACTCACCCAGTCCGGCTTTCTCAGTGTTGGTGGCTATACTTCAAGCAGCGCAGCCCATACAGGCCCTCCCACGCCGCCACTACGCCCCGGGCCCCAGTCATGTGGCGATCGGCCAGGCGACCCCGCCTCCAGCTACAGTGGCGCAGGTCGCAGGCCTCAGCGGTCAGCAGTATGGGGGTCAGTTGGGCACCACCTCTCTGGCCGAAGCCGCCTCCGCCAATGCCCGACCACAGACCCCGGGACGAGCAGCACTTCACGCAGGGGCCCTCCGGGCGGCACAGCCGGGCGGGTCGCGCTTACCGCATATCCTGAGCCGTACCTGCAGCAAGTCTTTCTGCGCTCCCCAGCCGCCAGCAATATCCAGGAGGACCGCAAGTGCGAAGGAGCGGGCCTCCCGAGCAGCACTCCGCAAATCCACGCTGATCTAAGTTATCCGCCCGGGACGCGGCCCGCCTCGTGGCAGCCGCGCGACCCCGTCACCGGGCCTCGCGTAGATCCAACGCTGATCACTCGCACCGCCTCCGCCGAGGCCTCGCTCCGGCTCCCACGTCTCCGCAGCCCAGCAGGATACCACGGCTGAGTTCGAGGACGAAAATAGGTAGGGAAGCTGCTGCCGCCTTCTAATGTTTAGCGCCGCTCTCGTTTTGGCAAGTAATGCGTTGTGTCATCAGGATAGTTGCAGGATAGAGATATGACCAGAGGAGCTCGCTTACAGCGCGGCCATCTCCGGGCTTGGCTAGCTCCGCCCCCCAAGTTCTGCAGTATACATTAGAGCTCCAGGCTTTCGGAAGCAGCTCGACTAGGTTCAAGTGCGGCTTGTGGACCAAGTGTGCTCCCCTGCCTTTGCTCCACCCCTCGCCTGGAGCAGTTTCAGTGCGCACGCTCCCCAGTCCTTGTGTGCCTCCATCATGCCTGCAATAAACCTGGGTGGAGATTGCGGAGTTCCGCTATGCGGAACTACGCCAGGTGACCAAAAAACTCTGCTACGCGGAGTTCCACAAGTGGTGGAGTGCGCTTGGTAATGACTGTTTGCATAGATTTTTAGCACCGGGTGTTTGTCCTGTGCTGGAAAATCAATGCAAACTGCATCATGCGCAGCACAAGAGGGTGCTGCTTCTTTTCTGCCGCTGGAGTAGATTTTCTACTCAAGCGGTAACTTTCTCAACGAGAACAGAAGGTTTCTCAACGCAATCGGTTGCGACCACCCGCGACCGCCCGCATTGAGAAATACGACCACCCGCGTTGAGAAAATCTTACCGGGAGGTACATTTTTCTCACTCCCGATCGCCAACATGGCGTTGGGGAGTGCGAGCGAGCATAAATCCCGCCGGGAGGTCGATTTTCCTCACTCGTGCTCGCCAACATGATGTTGGGGAGAGCGAGCGAGGAAGAAAACTCTGCCTGCTCAGCATAGTGTGGAAAATTTCGCAAACTCCGCAAGCGGATCGGAGTTCACCGCCCTGGCTTAGCCTGCAACCCTGCATGCCTGTTGCCTACTACCTAATTCCCCAGTGCCCCCTGCAAGCCAAAAGTCAAAGCCTGCTTTACCCCAACCACACTAATGCCTTACATGATGCAGGGGTGTTTGCATAGCATTAAGGGTGGTTCAGTGCAAAAGGACCACAATGTCTCCCCCTAGCGAGCAACAGCGAGGAGAACGGCACAGGGGCCATGAGGTACTGAGTTCCTGACTGTCATCCATCAGCCACCAGCCCCTACCATCCATCTAATCCAACTGGGTAGACAATGGCCTCCAACGGTATCAGCTGTCCGGGCTATCTACCACAGTCATCCGCCAATGTTAGTGTGCCATACGGCCGTTAGTCACTCCAAGCGACGCACACACTCCAACACCAATGGTACTGGAAATACCACAATCCATTATATGTGCAAGAACTGATGAACCTAAAGGGATCAGAAAATTCCCTACCACCAAATCTAAGAAGAGCAGTATTTTCCAGAACAGCTGGAAGCTTGCTCACAGGGTATTCAATAACAGACAAGCTTTAATCATTGGAAAAAGGAGACCTGGGCAAAATAGAAGCCCACCAAGAGGACAGCAGCTAGTAGGACTGTCAGTGACATTCACTCTCAAATGCCTCTGGCCTCACCGCTGCCCCAAACCCATTAAGCAAATACTATGCAAGAACGACCGCTCTAATTAAGGAGTCCACAGTGGAAACATCGGAGAAACAAACATCTTCTGCAGGCAATGAACAATCGCCACTCAATTCCTATCCAAAGAACAAAAGCCTCACAGCACATGCCAAAAAACTGGGGTTATCACTCAACCAATGTGTCAGTCTCAGCATAATACCCAGGATGCAATCTTCAGTACTCGAGATAATCGCGTTATCTTTGGTACTCACATCAACTCCAGCTTTGAATGCTAACGACAAAGGGGCTGATTCCGATGCAGGCAGGAAGGGCTCCGACCGATGATCGGAGCCCTCCTGCCTGAATCGGAATGTGCCGTTCGGATTCCTTTCCGACTGAGCCATTCTGCTGGGCTCGGTCGGAAAGGAATCCGACTCGGTTTTCCAGATGGCTTACGACGGGCTCAGAGAGCCCGTCTGCCATCCGGAAACCCTTCAGTACTCCCCCAGCCACCTCTTTCCGGCTGTGGGAGTAGGATGGCAGTTTCCCACTGCCTTTTTGTGCCGGTCTTTCTGGCACAAAAGGCAGTGGGAAACTGTCTTTGTGGGCCCCCAGCAGTTCCCCCATGGGTGCGCGGGCACTTATGGTAGCCCCCTGTTGATCCCTGCACCCGGTGGCAGGCACCTTGAAGTGCCTGCCACCGGGTGCAGGGATGAACTGCACCTCTGCAATTAACAATGTGAGCATGCATTCAGTTCGGAATGCATGCTCCCATTGTTAAGTATAGGATTGCGACGAACAGGGTTAGGTCATATCCTACTTGCAGATCTGGAACCGACGATAATAGGTCGTTCGGTTCCAGTTCCTGTCCGATGTCGGACGGACTGCAATCCGTCCGACATCGGAATCGGCCCCAAAGAACATATGCCACAACACAACGTTTGCTTTCTTGCAGACTTGTTTAACGCCCACATCTCTACCTTTAAATTGTAGTGCAATGGCGCTACCACAGGGCACAAATCCATCATGACGCATCAGAAGTGGTGACGGAGGGGAAATTAGTGCACCAACAGGACACTTTCAATATGCATATTTGGAAGGATGGAGCGACTCACTCCCGGAGAGACTGTCTGCTCTTCTAACCTCAAGTGAGCAAAATTTCCACACTCAAATAGAAGGTGACAACAGCTCTGGGAGAGACATTGAACACTCGTCTAGTAGTATAAAAACTCAGCCTCAACTCAGTCGACCACACCAAGACACCTTACTAGCATCAATAAATTCGACCATGGCCGCAGCAATTAATGCTCTCACGTGGTAATCACACAAACTGGAACTACAGATGGACACTCTACTGACTATCATCGCAGTAACATCTGCGGTGGCCACGAAAATTGACAAACTAGATGCAAAACTTGGTCTCAAGGCAATTACTGTCGATGTCGCCCTATTGAGGAGAAACTTAGCACACTCCCGGAAGTAATTGCGTCATTAGTCACTGTGCAGAAGACCCTCCAGGCTCCACCCAACACATTTAACTTAATCCAGCGGGTCACTTATGTGGGGCACAGGAACAACCCACAAGACACCTCAGACATGACTCCTGAATCTGCTAACTATGGCAACACTGACAACTTCAACACTACAGTGCAACCGGCCTTGCTGGAAATGTGCAACTAATGCCAAAGACAAAACAACACATGTTTCATTACCAGCACTTATGAATATCTCAGCTGAAACCACAGCCACTGATACACCAATTTCCAGAAGAGCTAAGAAGCACCCGAAGAAGCTCTAAAAAACCCTCAAAAATTAGCATTGCCATCTCTCAGCAGGTTTCCACACACATACAGCTCCACTTGATCTGGATCATGCAGCTTCAATAAATGAGAAAAGCCCCAAGACTCAACTTGTCATAAGTACTGCCCAGAATCTGTTCCCAATTTTCCAAAATAAGTGGTCTGCCATTATATCACATATTACCCAGGACGCACACACAACAGTCGTGCACAAGCAATGCGCAAGTCTAAGTAACCTGGAAAGCACAGAAGAAATGGGTTCAGCCTTACCAATTTTAAACAGAGCATTCTCGGCCATGTCTCAGGGTCTCACTTACACCAGAGAACCCCCAAATACTCTCTCAGAAAACAACATCAGGGTCTTTATGCCAGAGTATACTTCACAATGGTCCACAGATATCCTAAATAGGGCAAATATACTGCAAATCTTACAGCATATGCCAGAACTGGCCCATTATACATCAGATGACCTGATGTGGATGCAATTTGGGCATATGAGCAGCCATACTTCAAAGGAACAGAAAATAGCTACCTGGAAAAACAGTGCTTTAGCCCAAAATATACTGGCCAAAACAGAGGATCCCGGTTCAGGCACCCAAGAAGAGAAGTACGCATATATGCTGACGGGAAGTCCAAGCATATGGCCGGCGCAACAGCAAGGGAGGAGCATATTAAGAACCTCGTACGTACCTCCCAGCAATCACTATCTAAATCTGAGAATTTGATGCTCCTTCTCCCTGAAGAAGCCACGGCATGGAGGCGCACGGAGGCCGCAGGCGGGGATCCACTGCTACGTCTGAACAGCGACTCCTGAGCCGCCCTGGGCTCCAGTGGCCAGATCGGGCCACAGCGGCTGCTGTGTCGGGGCGAGGTGCCGGTGCAGCGAGGTGGCAGTGTGGGAGGGCCTACTGAGACCGGAGTCGGCCCAGAGACGCCAACATCCTGTGCCCGGGACGGCTCCGGGTACGTGGCATGACTGGGCAGCTACTGGGGCAGCGGGGCTGGGGAGGCAGCCTACCTGAGATGGGGAAGTCTCAATATTCACAATACTGGGCTGCCCCCAGCTATATCGGACGTGCGCCGTCCCCAGCTACATCGGGAGCCGTAGGGGGCACTATACCGGATGCCCGGCTGTACCCTGCTGCTTTGCGCACCCGTTACCCTCGGCGACCAACAGCGGGTGCACTGGTGAAAGGCAGAACAGCAATAGAGAGCATAGGCGAGGGTTCAGGCCCAAGGTCCTGACAGAGATACCGTCCCTGGCTGGCCTTCCCACGCTACAGAAGGAGAGCAGCAAGACTCTCCATGGAGGCCTAAACAGATCAGACCATGAGGGGCGGGAGTGGCTGGCCTTGAGACCTGGGAGACAGTGGCCTATATCCGGCCAGCAGGGTGAGGCACCCTTTAGGAGGGGTAGAGGCACACCCGCTTGCGGAGGCGGTCAGGCCAGGTCCCGGTGCGGCTTGCGGGCGGGCGGGTGGCTTCCCCCCCAACCTCCATCTCTCAAGGCGAGCGCCGGACTAAATCCCACCAAAAAGAAGACATACACCCGGCCTGGGCCTGCCCTGCGCCTGCGGCGGGCAGTCGATCCACCTATTGATCTGCCTAACAACGAGCAATGACGAAAGATAAAATGTTGAGAGCAACCGCCAAGCAGAGCACAATGGATCGATATACGGGCGCTGGAGCCCAAGCATCAGACCCTGGAGGCCCAACTAGTGTCATTCCAGACAATGCAGCATTTATGGCTGCTATCACACAATCCAGGGACATGCTGGACGCTAAAATAGGTGCAGTGGGCTCTGATGTCATGCTCATACGCCAAGACTTGCGCAATGCTTTTGACAGGATCACGGAGACCGAGACGAGGGTGTTGAGGGTGGAGACACTGTCACTTCCCTGCAGAAAAAGGTGTGTACCCTGGAGACCCTTACAAGAGGCCTGGCAACGCGAGTGGAAGATGCGGAGGGACGGGCCCGAAGGAATAACCTTCACTTCGTGGGTTTCCCGAGGGCTGCGAAGGAGAAGATATTGAGAAATTCCTCACTAAATGGCCCATGGATTGGCTCCCTCCCGATTCTCTATCTCCATGCTTCGTTATAGAGCGGGCGCACAGGGCACTACTTTAAAACCCTCCTCCCAGCACCAGGCCGAGACCGGTTATAGCCCGAATCCTGAGCTACCATGACAGAGACACTATCCTGCGACAAGCCAGATTGAAGGACTCACTATCCTATTCCTCCCATCGCATATTGATCTTTCCAGACTACAATAACTAGTTCAGCAGCGTCGATAATCCTTCACTGAGACGAAGGCCCGCCTGCGCAATCTTAATATTTCCTACGCTCTATTATTCCCGGCCCAGCTGAGATTGATCTATCAATCGCGCTCGCTCTTCTTTGACTCCCCGGAAGAATTATTCGCTTGGACAGATGAGGTGGTGAAGGCCAAACCTCACACGCCGCCGCCTCACGACTCAGATTCGTCCTCCAGTGACCTGGCTCGCAAACAGTCTAACCTTAAAGGAAAACCGAATCACTGGTCCAGATCACGGCGACGATCCAAGTCCAGTAGTGACTCTACTCTAAGAACAACTGGGACCCAACGCGAACTAACAGCATCGTAACAGAATACATAAGGGGGCAACACATGCAACGATCAGCTGCTGACGGCAAAAGATTGGGAGGGCTATTCCCCTCCAGAGGACATTCGTAAACACTAGGAGTAACCATTTGAACATGGGTCGATTAGTGGGGATTAATTGGTGGGAGCCGGGGCCGTTTCTGCGCCGTGACAGATACTTCAACTGGTTTGAAGTATGGGGGGGACGGAGAGGGGGATTGTTGGGAAAGTGCTTGTTGATGTCTGTGCTATGTCTAACCATCATACAAATGGCCACTTACAGGTCCACTTTACTACGTACTTGCTGCCCGATCCTATGTCCACAGGGATGACAGCTGGCCCGGGAGTGGGCTCCAGATAGCCAGTTGAAATGTAAGAGGGGTCTTAGACAAGATAAAAAGAGGGACTATTCTCTGCCAGGCTAAACGGTATCAAGCAGACATCCTATTGTTACAGGAAACCCAACTCTTGGGCACTAAAACACCATGTCTCTCCTGCTTTGGGTATTCCCAGGTTTTCCACTCAGGTATCGTGAGAGGCTCCCGGGGAGTGGCCATTCTGATTCATCGTAGGGTTCCATATGTACACACTAAATAATGGATAGATCCACAAGGCAGGTACATTATCATAACAGGCACAATATATGGTGAACACATTGTACTGGGAAGTATATATGTCCCCCACCTTTACCTGGAACTTGGTGGAGCGCTTAATGACGCTTTGGACAGACATTCCCGACGGGCTAACTATGGTCGGGGTGATTGGAACAATGTGCTACACCCGGCCCGGGACAGGTCGCGAGAGACAGACAGACCACCGGTGTTATGGGACTCACACTTGAAATCCTTAGTAGAATGGCTGGGTTGGGTAGACACCTAGAGGAGGCTTCACCCGACTGACCAGGGGTTTACATATTACTCCGGGGTGCACGACTCCTTTTCCTGCTTAGATTGTGTATTTGTACCCTCTGGATACAACCATAATGTAACAACAGCAGAAATCCTACCCAGAGGTCTATCCGATCATTCCCCAGTGACACTTGGACTTCGGATCGGTCCTGATCGTCCCACATTCCGTTGGCGTCTCTCCGCTTGGTGTCTACAAGATCAACAATATAGATCACATATGCATCAAACGATCGCCGAAGACTTTGCCCATAATATAGGGACAGTGGAATCTGCAGAGACTCTGTGGGAGGACATGAAGCCGACACTACGGGGCGTAGATGTCTCCCTTTGCACAGCGCAACGCAGGCGCCAATGAGAATCACTGCTTCGGACAGAAGCCCAACTCATAGACTTGGAACAGCAGGGCCAGGGTGAGAATGGGAGCCAGGCACGTCGTCAATTGCTCCTTACGCAACAGATATATGCAAGTGAACTAATTGGCGAGGCTGGCGTGGCTGGCATCTCGGAGTATGATATATCAATGGGGAGATAAATCCAGTAAACTACTGCCCTGCCAATGCCACCAGGCACTCTACCCCTCTAGTATTCCAAGTATCCATGGCACGGATGGCAAAGTAACTTACTATACGGAGTTGTATGCCCCTAGAGAGACACTACCGGAAGCAACTATACAACGATTCATAGATGACTTGTCCCTGAAAGCTTTGTCGGATAATGCAAGAATGCAATTAGACACCTCCCTCACAATTGAAGAGCTGGGAGCTGCACTAGCGGACCTGCGCACGGGCAAAGCAACGGGCCCCAACGGCTTCCCCTGCGAGTTTTTCAAAATCTACCAGTCCCAGCTCGGCACTCACTACCTCGAGGTGGTTAATGCCGCCATGGAAGTGGGCCGATTTCCACTAGATTGGAGACACGCCGAGGTAGTAGTGTTCCTCAGACCTGGCCGACCCCCTGAACTTCTTACCTCATACCGTCCCATTTCTCTGTTAAATGTCGAAGCTAAGCTATTTGCTAAGGCCCTTGCAAACCGCATATTGCCCTACATAACAGAGTTGGTACACCCAGACCAGGTGGGCTTCATGCCTCACTGCGCCACAATATTCGCTGTGCCTATAATGCCATAGCGGCAATAGAATGCTGCGATGGTCCAGCAGCGCTTTTACTAGCAGATATCGATAAAGCATTCGATTCGCTTAGCTGGCCATATATCTTTGCACTTCTGCGACGGCTTAACATAGGCCCCTTGCTTCCTATCATACATGCACCTTCTATATACAGATCGTACAGCGTCGGTGCGAGTAGCGGGATCGGTTTCCCTCACCTTCTCGATCGGGCGGGTAACCATCAGGGATGCCCACTATCCCCATATCTGTTCACGCTAGCGATGAAGCTGTTGGCGGCATGGGTTAGGATCGATGCCCAGGTGCGTGGTTTTGAGTGGTCGAGAGAGATCTCCGACCGTATTGCTCTCTATGCAGATGACGTCCTATTCTTTCTTACTGAACTCAATAGGTCAGCCCTGAGACTGCTCCGTATTATGCAGATGTTTGGCGAGACCACCGGCCTCTTTATGAACACTCGGAAATCAATCCTATGGCCATTGAAGGGAGCAAGCGAACTGGGTGCATGGTCAGAGGAAGTAACGGTCGCCACCGAGGGCCTACTTTACCTGGGTGTCTTTCTCTCCACCTCACGAAACGTATCATGGGAAATGAATCTTGCCCCTTTATGGCTACAAGTCAAAGACGAAATACGGGCCTGGTCAAATTTGCCTCTGTCCCTGTATGGACGCTCCGCCATATTCAAGATGGTAACTCTACCTCGTCTCCTTTACCAGGTGCAGAACCATCCATTCCCAATACCGACCATGTGGTTCCAACACATAAATGCGGCTCTGGGGCAATTTCTCTGGGGAGGTGGCTCCGCTCGAGTGGCTCTGCGAACATGTTTCCAATCCACCTATTGTGGGGGCATAGCCACCGCAGACATCCAATCCTACTATGCCGCCTCCGCACCTACTGGTGATAAATGAATGGTGGTACGGGGATAAGCGAGATCCGGCGTGTGCAGTGGAGCACTGGTTAATGGGAGACACAACCCTTCACACATATCTTTATGCATGACCAAGGCTCCGGACACTACCACTGTCGACGAGAGTAGTGTTTGAGATGTGGAAACAATCACTCCACAGGATGGGATGGTGGGGCAGACTGACCGGGGAGAGTCCTCTGTGGCACAATGGTCTCCTACCCCAACTGTCCACCTTTGCAGGATTCCGGGGGTGGGATGATATCAGTATCCCCACGTTGGAGGCGATCATGAGGAGGTGGACACTGAAATCCTTTCAAGAGCTACAAAGAGAATATTATATGCCCCGTACACAGTTTTATAAATACCTTCAACTCCGACACGACCTCTCTCCATACATTACACAAATGGAAACTCTGTCTGAATTCAACCCAATAAAAGCTAAAGTTTTCATGGGGGACCTCAGGGACCACAAAATTACTAAAATATACCAATCACTCATAACACATAGTCCCACTACACTAGACACACTCGGAGAGACTTGGCAATCAGACCTAGGCCAGCTCAATGACGATAACTGAACGGAGGCGCTGGAATCCCCGCGAGGAGCAGCCAACGCCTCGCGACTGAGACTCATTCAATTCAAATAACTGCATTGGGTATACTACACCAGACACAGGCTTTGGAGGGCGGGGCTTGTGGCTTCCCCTATACATTTGCGATGTGGCGATACGAACAGCACCTGCATACACACAATTTGGCAATGTGCGGCTCTGACTAAATTCTGGAGGGGGGTTACCACATGCCTTTCTGAGGTGCTGGGTTGGGATATTCCTATGTCCCCGAGACTTACCATGTTGCATGTCACTGTGGTGATTGGAGGTAATTGCTATAAGCACCATCTATTGTTTCTGGGCCTAACTCTGGTGAAGCGAGCTATCGCCAAGGAGTGGAAGGCCATCTCTCTCCCCCCAGCTGGCTGTTTGAAAAAAGGGGATGGACCACTGCATGGGTATGGAGCTGCCTATATTTAAAGCTAGGGGTTGCCCGCAAAAAAAAAAAAAAAAAAAAAAATCTGGAAGAGATGGGCGGACTATTGAGGCCTCTATTTCATGGAATATATTCAGGCTCAAGAATACTACAAACAACAGCGAAGCCCCAGAATTTTTGAAGAGAGGCAATCTGCTATGCCTGCAAGAAACTTGCTCATTGTCCCCGTCACTAATTCGGAATTCCAACACCCTGCCAGAAAGCACAACCTGTTTGGCAGACCATCTGGAGGCCTTTCCATCTATGTTAACCTGGCATTGTTTATAACAACAATAAAAATCAACCTTTTAACAGATATGGCACAGGCCGTATTACTGACGGTTTGAAGCTGAATGAGCACAGCAAAACGATACTGCTAATAAATGTGTATTTCAACTGCAAAGACTGCCCGAGGCTAGGGAAGATGAGAGATCTCATGGGTATCCTCGAAGAGTTAATCCACGCCTATCCCAATAGCGAGATAATTATCACTGGTGACTTCAATACACACTACGTAGGGCCCAAGCATGAGGGTAAAAGGCCTTCTCAATCCCGCAGGCATCACTCTTATCACATTCCATGAAAAACATCAACAGATGCGGCACAAGATGGATCCTCATCGGTAAAACTGCTTAAGTCTTCTAAAAACGTCTCAACGCTGTATTGTGTGTTTCTGAGTAAAGCCCTCTGGGATCAACTCTTGGACTTTTCAATAAAGCAGCAGCAGGCCAGCCACCATCTCCGATTATCTGTCTTGATATCTTTTTACAGTCACTTAGCTCCCATACATTGAACACGTATTCCAACCTTTCAATCTCCCCTATTGCAGTTATGCCATGTATATGGTCAGATCATTTTCTAATTAAATTCTTACTCATAGATGTGATCTCATTTAAGCCTTAACCTAGTACTTGCAACTTTTGCAGGAATTGGCACTGTGTCAATATTGACTCCTTTTGTAGTTTTTTAGCTAACTCCCTGCCTGATTCTAATGACAGTTTCCATAGACTGTAGGTGGGTATTCTGAACTTGCTGAGAAACGCCAGTGACTCCCCTGAAGACCTAGACCACCAAGGCTTCACAACGCCTCTAAATGGTTTTCAGAGGATTTGAAGTCAGCTAAATTGGAATTACGTCGCGCCGAACGCAAGTGGCAGAAAAACTATTCCACTGATAAAAAAGCAGTCTATCTGTCACGTCTCAAACAATATAAAAAGCTTATTACACAAGCTAAATCTACCTACTTTTCAGACAGAATTATTAATTCAACTAAGTCGAAGGAAATCTTAAAAATTGTGGACGAACTGTTGAACCCTGACTCCCATGCAGAAAGTATGTGAGCCCCTTAATTCCTTCTTCATTGATAAGATCGCTAACATTGAAGCCAGTATCCCTCCCAGTCTTCCCGCTACAACCACTTCTACTTCAGATTGCAACTTGGCCACAATGTCGGTCCTGCCGGCTATCAGCAAAAAACACCTTACGGACCTCCTGATTAAAGAAAAATTAGGCTCTCCAAACGATCCCTGGCCCCCTCCCCCTGAGGTTCCAAAAACAGTTTTTTCTTGCTTTCCCGGGCCAACTCTTTGAGTCATGGCTTGGTTCAAAGCTCTTTTAAGGAGGCGATTGTGATCCCGTATTAAAGAAAGCTGGTGATGATCCTTCTATTTTAAAAAACTACTACTTGATATCTTTAATTCCCTACTTAGCTAAGGTACTTGAGGCCCATGTAGCCAACTGTATCTGATCTTTTGTGGAGGCAACAAACTTTCTTGACCCTCACCAAGTGGGTTTCCGAACTGCTCATCCCACTGAGACAGTCATTCTTTTAGAGGTGGATGATCTTCGCGAAGCTGCTGACAAGGATATTACCCAGGTGCTGGAGCTCCTTGATTTTTTTATTGACTTTTAACACGGACGACCATGATATTGTGGTCAATCGGGTAAAAGTCACAGGCCTTTGGGGTACTGCACGAGGCAGGGTCAAGTCCTTTCTGATTGACCGCTCGCAGGCTGTCAGGCACTCCACCTTCTGCTCTTCTAAGGTCAATCTATCTTGCGGTGTTCCTCAGGGTTCCTCTTTGTCCCCTATCCCTTTTAACTTATACCTTAGTCTGCTGGTGCATACCCTGAATCAAAGGAAGGTCAAGGTTTATAACTATGTGGACGACCTACAATTGATCTTTACCATTGACAGTTCCCTGGAACGTGCAACTTCTTCCCAAAACACAATGTTATTTATTCGTGAATGGATGAATGACAATCAACTCAAACTCAATTCTAATAAGTTTGAGTGATGAAGGCCCTCATTCTGGCCAGCAACCACAGGCTCCCCCCTTTGCCCAAGAAATCAGTCAAGAGCCTTGGAGTCCTGATCGATGCTAACCTGACCATGAAACCTCAACTTGGGGCTGTGATTTCTTCATGCTTTTTTCAACTTAGGAAAATCAGAAAGATCAGTAAACTTATTTCCTTTGAAACTCTTACTCAGGTTGTCATTGCATTGGTCTTTCTAGGCTAGATTATGCCAATTCCCTGTATCTGGTATTCCTAAGCGTTTAAATTGTAGACTTCAAATGGTACAAAGTCAAGCAGCTAGGCTGTTTCATCAACCTTGTAATTGCCATATTACCTCCTTACTGAGGAATTTGCATTGACTGCACATAGAACAGCTCTCCATCTTCATGGTAGGGTGCCTTATTTTGAAATCACTTCAGACTGGCAGTCCCACTTTTGTTTCTGCTCGTATACAAAGACATTCCCAGGCGTAGTCTGAGGTCTTCACATGCCAATCTGCTTACCATCCCTAAGAAAGACAGGTGGCTCCAGGTTTAGGGTACTGTCTCCTCGTTCACTTCCTGTTGCATTGCATTTAGGAAGCCCCTAAAGACGTAGCTCTTTAGGCTGGCATATGAGTAATGATCTGTCGCAAGCTATGTTTCAGTTACCATAGCGGCAAGAAACCGACTAGTGAACATGGGCTCTAGAATGTTTTTTAACGTAACATAACAACACGTTGGGCTCACCCATGGGGGAAGAAGCCCACAACTGGCTAAGCAGATTGAAATGGAACAAAATAAACACCTCGAAATTGGCCAAATGGAAAAGCAACTGGCAGCGTGAGAACATCAGTGGATCTGGAGCTGACACTTTTTTTGCAATGGCCTGCACCAGCAGTGGCTTTACACCAACTACTGCAAGGAAGAACAACCAGTATGCAACCAAGTCACCAAGGAAAAGGAGGGCCACTTTCAACAAAGTGCAGAGGTGAAAGAGAGCAAAAGAACACCTAGTTACCCTATCCACCAATCCAAACGGAGTAGTAGTGAGGAGCTTCGCAATAAATGCGCTGTAGCCAGAAAGCTACACAAAAGTGTTATATGGCAGCATAAAATAAAACAAGAATTGCAGTGGCTATAAGTACACAGCCTCCTGAACAACGCAATCAGGCTGAATTTTGGCAGTGCATCAACAACATAAAAGGTTGCTCCCATGACAGACGCAATGGAGTCCCAACAGACGCCTGGATCAAACACGTTCATGCACTGTACTGCATGCCTTCCACCAGAGTCAATGGCATACAACACCTTCAGGAACTGGACTCTGCAGCGTCTAACCAACAGCAAGATACAAACATGGGACGGCATACAACTAGCCTTCCAACAGGTCTAATGTACGAGGACGCAGCTCCAAGACCAAAATTCTTAAAAACATAAGGAAGGACGGGGCCCAAGTACCGAATGGGCTGCCCAGCCTGTTATTTAAGGAGGACTACGCATTTTGGGCTGCCCTTCTGTCTCCTCTTTATCAGCAATGTACTGCTACAGCCTCAGTTTCCGACCCCTGGAGAGGTTTGATCCTCCATCGCATACATAAAAAGGGTAACAACACAGACCCAGCACATTATAGAATGATTGCGCTAATGGATATTGCAGCCAAGGCTTTTGCAAGCCTACTACTAAATGACTTAGATAACTGGGTCATAGAAGAGAACATACTGCCTGTTTTTTCAATCGGGTTTCAGGGAAGGCACCTCCACCACAGATAACATCACAGCACTAGCATACTTGGTGGAGCAGGCCCACTGGCTGAAAAATCACCCACTCTTCACATGCTTCATCGATTATTCTGCAGCCTTCGACGTCTTAGATAGGAAAATCCTCTGGAATAAATTAAACAGCTGGAGAATTCCATAAAAACACTGCTGGGTGCCATAATCACACCCTACTCTCAAACTTGGGTGCAGATTAAGCCCATGCAAAATACGGCAATCACTGAAGTATACATTGACCGAGGACTAAAACAAGGATGTGTCCTTGCGCCCATGCTTTTTAGTCTGTACACGGCAGATCTAGGAAAATCCTTTTAAAAAAATGCAAATCTGTTACTGCCTAAAATTGGCCAAGAGGGACTTTTCTTGATGCAGTATGCAGATGATGTGATTTTAATGGATCACATGAAAGTTGAAATGCAGAGAGCCACGGATGTGCTAAATGCCTGCAATATCAACAACAAATTGGTGGTGAACTGCAAGAAGACATAGGTCGTGATATTTGGGCCCCATCCAAACAAGCAGAGATTGGGAAATTTGGAAGTAAAGAGCGTTCCCAAATACAATTACCTGGGCATGTGGTTTGCGAGCAACGGCAAGCCCAAGCTGAACACCTCCCGCACGGAAGAAATGGGCAAGACAGTGACCTATGATTTGTGTAAATTGCATTCGCGGTACACAGCCCAACTACCACAGCCCAACTACCACAGCCATACAGAAAGCCATAAGTGCTAGCCTCCTACCCTCCATCAGCTACTGTCAAACTGCCTTCCCGGGAGCCTTAGTGGACACCATGGAGCAGGCGCAATGCTGGGCCTATAAACGCATCTTCCATATCCCTTCCCACATCCGCAATCCTTTAGTGCAACTTGAGTTCGGCCTAAATAAACAATCTCTAGAGAACTGGGAAGCCACTGTCCAGTATTACTGCAAAGCCTGTACTTCTCCTCCTAATACAATGGAAGCAATCCTGAACGGTATCTTCACAAATTAGAAGAACCCCTGGTCAGACTATCTGACTGCAGCCTGCTCCAACTTAAATTTGGCTAGAGAAAACTGGGAAAACCTCGCAAATCATCCAATCAGCCTAAAATATGTATTGAAAAAACAAGTTAGGCTCTTGTCCAAGTAGCAAGATCTTAAATCCATTGAAGAGTCCATTAGTAACATCCAGGTCCTACTGTACTTGAACGAAGAAAAGCATTGCCTACCATACTTAGACTGTGCGTTAACCAAGCCAATGCTTAAGAAGATCCTCTCACAAGAGTCATGGCTCTCCCAATCAAACCTTTAAACAGCCGCTGGAAGTCACTTGCAAATACTGATACATGCAGACTCAGCCATTTAAAGGAGGAATCCCTGAATAACCAGTATTTATAGAGCGCACAGCTACTCCGTCCGGAGTGTCCCGGTGTACAGTTCATATGTGCCTGCCCTGCAAGGGCTTAGTTTTTAAATAGCCATGTTTTCAGCTGTTTTTTAAAGTGGGAGAGAACTGTTAATGCTCTCAGAGTTGCCGGCAGTTTGTTCCAGGTGTGGGCTCCCAGGAAGCCGAAGGATCTGCCGCCTCTGCGTGCCAGACGAGCTTTGGGGATGCAGGCCAAGTCGGCGGAGGACGATCTGAGTGTCATGGTTGGTACGTAAAGGCTGACTCATTTTCTAAGGTAGGCGGCGCCTGTGCCGTGGAAGGCTTTGAAGAAAATAACCAAAGCCTTACATTTTATCCTTTCCCTCGTTGGGAACCAGTGTAGGGACTTCAGATGGGGGGTCATATGTGATCTGGGTTTCAGTTTGAGGATCGCCCTTGCAGCTGAATTTTGCACTACCTGGAGGCGCTGGAGAAGGGCAGTCCCAGATAGAGGACATTAGCATAGTCCAGTCTGGACGTGATCAGTGCCTGCACCACTGTCTTCCTGGAATCCAGGGGGAGAAGCGGCAGAAATTTCTTCAGCATCCGCAGTACTCCAAAACAGGTTCCTACTAGGGCTTGAACCTGGGACCGCATCGAGAGCTCATTATCGATGTAGATACCCAGGTTTTTCACTGTTGATTGGGCAGTGCTGGGGGGGAGATCTGCGGGTCACCACTGACTCCAATTGTCCTCCACTGGTTGGCCAAGGATTATGATCTGGATTTTGTCGGGATTGCTCTTGAGCTGGTTCTGCTTCAACCATTTAAAAACCTTGGTGAGGCAGGATCTAATTGCATCTCCATTGAAATCATCCCCTTTCTTGCATGTAAAAATCAGCTGTGTATCATCAGCATAAGAGACTATTTTTGCGCCATGTGCCTCTGCTAATGATGCTAGTGGTGACATGTACAGGTTGAACAGAGTAGGACTTAGAGAGGAGCCCTACGGGACTCCAACCTTTATGCTTGGCATTGCGGCTGAAAACGGAAGGGTTCAGATGATCTGTCCCCTGTTATCCAAAAAGGATGTGATCCATGCCAATGCTTTCCCTTCCATGCCCATGTTGTTTAATCTGTCCAAGAGTATCCTGTGGGGCACCGTATCGAATGCCGCCGACAGATCGAGCAAGATAAGCATTGCTCTTCCCCCACCATACAGCTGATCTCTAAGGTGTTCAGTCACTTCCAGCATGGCAGACTCGGTGCTGTAGTTGGCCCTAAATCTGGATTGTGTGGGGTGCAGGAGATTGTGTACCTCCGCATACTCCATAAGTTCTTTGTTGACATGTTTCTCCACTACTTTGGCAAAAGCAGGGAGAAGGGAAATTGGTCTATAGTTAGTGGGAGTGTTGGGGTCCGCGTTTGGTTTCTTCAGGAGAGGCAGGATTTTCGCCTGCTTCCAGATTGGCGGCATAACACCCGTTTCCAGCGAGGAGGTGAGTACCTTATTGACAGGTGCGTTTAAGGTAGCCACAAGTGCCGGTATCAGTTTAGCTGGGCACGCATCTGTAGGTGATCCAGACTTGAGCCCCAAGAGGTATGTAAGTGAGTCTTCAAGTTTGATGGCGGGGATGTGTGACAGTGGCAGCCTTTGTAAGAGAGCCCCCGGGGAGGAGGGTGGAAAGACGCATCCCACCTGTGTGTGAGGGGAGGATGTAACTTCTTCCACCTCCATGGAAAATGACTGCTGGATCATCGTTATTTTATCATGAAAGGAACAGGCCACCTGCTTCACCCAATCGGCTGATGGCGGTGCTTCTTTGTTCTCTGCTTTAGGGTCTGTGAATGATTTAACGATTTTAAAGATTTCCTTGCCTCTATTGTTAGTGTTTGCGATTCTACTTTCCAGATAACTCATTTTGGCCGTCCTTATCAGTTTGTAGTGTGCTTTCAGAGCTGCCTTATAAATATTTCTGTCCTGTAAAATATACTGCCTACGCCATTTTCTTTCTACTCCTTTGCATTTGCTTTTGCTGGCTCTCAGAAATTCATCGAACCACGGTGCCGAATGGCCAGTTCTCTTAGAGGTACGTGTGGTCATTGGAGAAACTGCTTCAATATTTGTCCTCAGTCAATCTTCTAAAGAGTGAGCGTCTATTTCGGGATTGCCCACCAGAGAGGGGGCAGACGTGTCGAGCGCACACTGAAGGGAAGGTAGATTTATTTTATGGAGAGCTCTATAAGTGAGTTCTAACTTTGCCTCCCGTGATGGGTTGAACTTCCCTATGACTGGTATACGAAAGTTTATCAGGAAGTGGTCTGACCAAATAAGCTGGATTGGAGGATCCACCACCACATGTAAATCACAGAAAATTTGGTCTAAGGTGTGTCTAAATTTGTGAGTAGGACCCGAAACAAAAGGTTTAAGATTGCAAGCTGCCGTGATTTCTAACAGGGCCATCACATGGGGGTCCGAGGGCTTGTCAAAGTGCAAGTTCAGGTCCCCTAGAATGAGAAGATGCTTATATCTTAGGGCTAGTGAAGTAATGCATTCATGTGGAGAATTAATAAAATTCCCTGGTGCGCCCGGTGGTCTGTAGATAAGCATCCCAGTGATGCATTGGTGCGGTGAGACACTGCAGCGAAACCCTAGACACTCCACGGCCTCCACCTGGTCAAGTAGAATAGGGGAGCATACTAGTTCCTGTTTCTGGACAATGGTGACTCCCCCTCCGATCCCTGACTGCCTGTCTGTTCTCAAGATTTTGTAGCCAACGGGAATGGCTGATGCAATCGTGGGATTGGATGAGTCAGAAAGCCATGTTTCAGTGAGGAACATGAGGTCAGGAGATTCATCCAATAGAAAGTCATGGACTTGTGCTTCGTGCTTTTGGAGGGAGCGAGTATTGAGAAGTACCGCTTTGACCTGCTTTCCCTGACTGCATGCGCTAATTGACTTTTCTCTCTGGACTGGTCCCACCCGCACATCCCTCCACCCCTTGACAGGAAACCAATTACAATAAGGGCAAACAAATGAATTTATGTTATTCATGCTTGCTGTGATATTCCTGCATTTGTGGAAGTTGCCTGTGTCCAATAGTGCTTCACGAGTGTAGCTTATGATATTTCTCGACTCTACAGAGTGACGGGCAGCATGGCCTGCGCCTGCCGCCTCCGGGACGCTGACAGGCGCAGACGGGCTTGCCTTAGGCGCGCCTTCAGATGGATCATCTGATCTGCATATTCGCGGTTCTCCTAAATGCATGCTGCACATTATTAAAGTCACTCTTCTTAAATTACGGGACCCTTTTGTGCAATAAGCTAATCTGGAAGCTGCGGTGAAGCTGGCAAATATTTGCTTAATTGATTGGTTTAACTCAAAAACTGCTAACCGTCCAGACACTTATAAACACTGCTGGCCCCGCTAATACCTTTTAAACTCAGCAGGATCCAGAACAGAGTCTCTTTAAAAGTATAATTGGATCAATGGTCCTACACTTGGCACCTCGCACTTTAAGTTAAGGCTGTATTACAACTAGGGCCACAAACACAAGCTTGTGTGCTTTCAGCAGGACTTAGAAATCAGCAGATTCAGACCAGATATAACACAAGATTAAGCCTAGGCGGTGAACTCCGATTCGCTCGCGAAGTTTGCGGAGTTTTCCGCACTCTGCGATACATAGAGCTCGCACTCGTCAACATCAAGTTGGTGAGCGCGAGCAAGGAAAATCATTCCCCCACCGAGATTTCTTAACACGGGCGGTCGGATTACTTAATAGGAGTGGTCGCATATGCTCACGACCGTTCGTGTTGAGAAACCATCCGTTCGCGTAGACAAAGCTGCCGCTCGAGTAAAAAATCTACTAGAGCGGCAGAAAGGAAGCAGCCCCTGCTTGCGCTGTGCATGGTGCCATTAGCAATAATTTCACTACGCGGACAAACACCCGGCGCTGAAAATTACAGTGAACGGCATTTTTCTAACCCACTCTGCCGCTTGCGGAGCTCCGAATAGCGCTGCAGAGTTTTTTTGCACTTTGCAGAGTTCAGCGTTCCGAACTTCACCCAGGCCTACATACTGTGCAACCCACCAGTCTGTCATAAGACTCAAAAGCACCGCATCTCCCCAACAGACTTGGACCGGTCAGCACAGTAATAGACCATATAGCATGCTGCACATTATATACCTTTGCTCAAAGTATGAGCAACTTGGGGTGTCTGTCAGCTGATATCCTGCATTAGGAGCTTTTGTTCACTCGCCTTTTTTAGTTTTTACAAGGTTCATATAAAAGGTCATTTAAGGTGCTCTAGCCAGGGTTTTATTTTACGGCAAATCAGACAATGTTCCAGTAATGGCTTCATTTAACAGTGCAAAAGACAATGCATGAAGCCTCCTCAGGATCATCCTCTGGTTTTATCCGGATTTTATGTATAATGTCACCTTTTGTAACAATTTTAATTAATTGAATCAAATAAAGTATTACACACATGTTGTTTTTCTGTAGTTTTTTACATGCAACATCTGACTTTTGAATAATGCATATGGTGAACTGAGTCGCATCGTGATATCTGAGGGAGTTCAGGTTAATGGTGAGTGTTGTGACAGAGAATGATTGAAAGCTTAGGTGAGGTGAGTTCCTAGTGTGCCTATCAGTGTGTCAAAAAGGTTTTCTGACTACATGCACATCCAGTCTTTGGCCTCTCTGCAAAACCCACATGGCAATGTTCACCTAAGTGCCATTTGTAATTGTGTTTCTTTTTCAGAGTGTGTTTCATAGGAGTACATAGCTGTCCAAATATTAATGCTGAAGCAAAAGAAAATGCATTGCTTATTCGTAGCAAAGATTCAAGGAAGTATGTTGTAGGAGGCTGACTCAGTATATGGTGCACAATTTAAAGGAGTGATGCACCTTGCACTACTCCATGTAACCCTTATGGTGATTTTAGTGGTCTTTGATAACCGTAGGCTCTCAAAGTGGTAGCTGTGGAGAGCAGACTTCATGCTTATGTTGAAGGAATGTTAAGCAGCTTGTTTTACCACGTTTAATCAATAGTGTAGATTAGATGAGAAAGAACCACACAATGTTTATGAAAAATAAGTATATTTATTAACACAACACAATCACTACTACTTGGTATACCTCCTGCGTGGAGATATCAACAATACACGTAAGAATACTTAATAGAAAACAGGTAAGTAGCACAAATTCACACTGGTCTCCAGGGGGAGATCAAACCATACACTAAAGAAGTGGAATGCGAACTGCAAAAAAGACCCTTGCCAGAGGACCCCGAAGAAGCCCTTTGGAGGACAGAAGGTTGGAGAGCCACCCCATTCGTGGAGGCCCCAGGAACTAGGTTACCTGCACAGGGAAGGTGGGTGCATAGGCGCGTAGTGACGTCGGAACCACCCATAGATGACAATGGAAGACTTGGGAAGAAAGACCTCTGTAGAAGTCTGTGAAAAAGTCCGGTGGAAGCCAAGGGTGGATTCTTGAAGAAGTGAACCTGCAAGCAGAGGGTACAGAATCTCTGCCACTTGGAGGTGACCAGGAACCACGGAAGCACAATACCCACCTTTGTCTGGAAGTTGAAAAGAGTTCACAAGGACCTTGTCACTGCAGCTGTGGGGACCAGGTGATGCTGTGGAAGAACAGGAGCTTTACACGAGCTGTCCCACGTCGGATGTTAGTGTCCAGGTAGTTGGTGTCCGGTGGGAGTACCAACAAGCCTTGGTAGCCACATCTGGCGTGGAATACGAAAAGATGGAATCGTTGGGACCAGCAAGGTCCAAGGGCCTCACCATGCGCAGGAGAGTCAGAGCAGGCCCCATGAAAGCAGTGACGACCCCAAAGCAGAAGACCCACAAGAGGACCCACAGGTCGGAGGCACAGGAGTTGCAAGAGGACCTCAGGCAGCTCACCAAGGATAGCAGCCCACGTGCAGGAGATGCGGGAAGGATGCTGCTCTTCGAGGAATAAGGTGCTAGAGGCTGGAGCTTCTTGTAGCCTGAAGATCTATGCGGTGCAGAGCCAACAAGCCTTTACAATGACAAGTTGACACGGTGCATAGGTGTTTGGTCCCAGCGGCTCCGACGAGGGATACTGTCCTCCAAATTGCAGGAAAGATAGGTCAGGCCTCTGGAGAGCCACAGAACCACCACCTGTGTTGCTGAGCCTCAAGAAGTCCGTAGGACAACAGGAGAAGCACACTGATCAGCTTCAATGCAATGCCTGCAGATGCAGGGGAGTGACTCCTTCACTCCAAGGGAGATGACTTTGGATGTCCTTGATGCCCACAGGTCTTCTGGAGAACCTGAGCAAAGCACAGAAACAGACGAGGCAGAATACTTGCAGAACAACGAGACCAGGAGCAGCAGGGGTCTTCCTTGATGCAGTGTCGGTTCCAGGCGAAGTCCAGCAGAGTCCAAGTGTCCAGACGGTCGAAGAGTGTCTTGGTTTCAGAGGTGAGCCTTGTTCCATGACGAATCTGAGGACCCACCCACCAGGGAGCCCTTAAGTAACCAAGGAAAGGGTTGGAACGACTCAGGGATCCCTCTCAGAGGAGGGGCTGGATAGAGGGTAGGGTACTATCCTGTCCTTTGTCCAGTTTCGTGCCAGAGTGGGAACCAAGGGTTCCTGAACTTGCTCAAACTGGTGTATGCAAGGAGGGCACCAAATGTGCCCTTCAATGCAGTCTGGTGGCGCTGGAAAGCACCCCTACCCCAGCCCAATACACTAAGTCCTGTCTGGGAGGTGGTCACACCTCCCTGTGACAGGAAACCTATTGTTCTACCTTCCCCTGCTCGAGCTCAGCTCAGCAGCAGGAGGGCAGAACAGTGTATGTTGTCGACAGCAGCACTAGCTTGCTGGCAGACCCTGAAAGGCTGTAACCCGGAATAGAGGGGGGTCTTCTAAGGATCCCCCAGTACATGGGATCATACTTCCAACACCGGAATCAGTGTTGAGGCATGATTCCAACATGTTTGATACCGGGAAGGCGAGGGCCACTCTGGATGTTGAAGGTATGAGTTAGCGCTGATAACATTTGCTACAGGGTAACAACTAGAAGGGAGAAGGTTTTCTTCAAACACTTACGGGAATCGAGGTGGGAGGTTTAAAAGGTGGAAGCAAAAATGAGTGAAGTTGAGGAAGTCGGGGAGAGGCTGGCCTGGGTATCTACTTAGTAGTAGCGTATGGCTATGATTTTAGCGGGAAGACGTTGATTATGGGGTGGTTTGGAGCCATGAATTGTTAACATCAAGAGCAGTATTGAACATGTTTAAGCGGTTTTAACACACAGTCTAACATAATGTTTTAAATTTGTAGAGAACCCCTGACGAAGGGCCATGAAAGGCCCGAAATGCATTGGGTTAACAAAGATCAACTATTGTGAATTACTTACGTACATTCCGTGCTTCAGAATAAGGCCAGGATTGGCATTTTTGCTGCATTCAGGATATAATGAAAACGTAAGCGTCTTTCATGTGACAAAAGGACAAGCAATGAATAATGAGAAATTGTGGATGAAATTGGAAAAAATAAAAAAAAACTTGTGAAACTGGATTAATTTGTGGCATTTTGATTATGCAATGAAGAAGCTGTGCGTCCGACACTGGGGTGTTACTTCGCTCCATTTTTGAAGTTTTTACAACAAATGCGTGGCTTTGGGCAGACCACGCTTACGGGCTTGCACGCAAACAGATTAAAAAGCAGAATAAACTGTACAATGAAAAGTGGAAAGAACCGGTGTGCACTCTGTCGCCCCCCCTTGCTTTGATACCAAACATGACCAGGTTTGGCGCAGCCATTACATAGTTAGACATCTCTTAATGACTGATGTCCACCAGATGTCTTAAAATGGCTTACCGCACTTACAAAAGCCTGGAGAATCGACTCTGGGGTTTGTAGGGATGTCCTGATCATGCAGGGGCACTCTCACACTTATAACCAAGCACCCGGCCCTCAGGACTGAAGGGCCTGACAAGGGGGTGAGTTATCGGTTTTAAGTGTAGTGACCTCAGATATAAGAATACGTATATCTGTTGTGAGAGGTGCAAGCACCATTTCACACAGGCTGCAATGGCAGGCCTATAGTCAGAGTTCAAGTGGACTCCCATGGGTGGCTCAATACATGCTGCAGTCCATGGGAGACCCCTGGTGTGCCTATGCCCTGGGTACCTTATTACCATATACTAGGGACTTATAAGGGTACACCAGTAGCCAATTGTGAAGGTACCAAAGTACTTACCAAAGCCATTTTGGGAGAGGGAGCACGGATGCTGGGGTCCTGGTTAACAGGATCCCAGCAAACTACAGTCAAAACATACTGACACCAGGCAAAAAGTGGGGGTAACTATAAAAGAAAGATCTTACTTTCCTACATATGTGTATAATACAAGACTGAAAAGACGGTGCTGATAAGGCAAGATATGTCAATTGAAAGATGGTAGATAATCAGAAATATGTGGGGAGGAAAACGGGTGTAAATGTCTACCAGAGTGAGAGTCTTAACAGTGAAGTTGTGTGAAGGTGAGAATGGGAGTGATTGAGACAATCCGAAGATCACTAATCTTTCACAGCCCTCCGACGAACACTGCTCCATTCACAGACCTTAGTAAGGTTTAATTCAGTCTCGTGATTTCAGAAATTAAACATTTTCAATTCATTGTTGTTATTCATTTATTTGATACTGCTAACAAACATTGTATTGGCAAAGCCAGTAAGTCTGGCTTGTTTTCTGGCTTGTTTTAGGCTTATGTCACTGTTGTGTTATAAGTCTGGATGCAATAACTGAGGACTCAGAGGGGCACCAAATACTGTTCTGGGGGCACACTGTGTGAAGTGAAGGAGTTTAGTTTGCAGGTTTTAAGTCAAGCCTTTAATTACACAGTTCATGCCTCTTGGAAAGGATTCCTAGATAAGCTTCTTTTTCAAGGTCCATTTTAGAGACACCCCCCCCCCCCACACACACATACACCCTTATCATTCCGCTTAAAAGACTGCCTGTATCCAAACAAACTGGTATGCGGTCATGTCTTTCAATCTCTTTTAAGGTTATTTTCTGTATCATCCGTCTCTCTACTTGGCTTTAAATGTCATTAGGTGTCTGGTAACCTCCTTTTTTTGGTTCCTCTGAACGTTAACCACCTTCTCTCCACCAGAAATCTTTTGAGTCTCAGTACATTTTTTCCTTTTTTTTCCCCTTTATTATTCCCAGGATAATGGACTCGTTCCCATCAATAATTTGTTCCTCTCTTTGGGGCATATGTATCAAGCCCATTTCCCGTTCGCAAATGGGCCGATTCTCAGATTCGGCCCGTTTGCGAACGGGAAAGCCTTTGGGATGTATCATCCCAAAGGCCCTTCGCAAAATAGGAAATCGCTAAATTTGCGATTCCCTATTTTGCGAATGCATTTAAGGAATCGCAAATTGTGATTCCTTAAATGCAATGCAGGAAGCACCCAAGTTGTGCAATTTTGGCTTAAGAAATCACAAATTACCACCAACTTCAAGTTGGTAGTAATTTGCGATTTCTTTGAAAAATTCACTTTTTTGCATTTCTCAAAGTGCCATGTGGCACACATACATGCCCTTAGGGCATGTATGTGCGCCACATGTGCAAACATACATATTTCAGGGGTGCAACAGGGTGTCCTTTTGACACCCTTGCACCCTTGAAATTGCATTCGCAATTTGTGAGTACCTAATGGGTACTCGCAAATTGCGAATGTCTTCCCATTCTTTCCTGTGGGCCTCTAGGCCCATAGGAATGAATGGGAAGGTATTCCTTAATTGCAATTCGCAATTTGGGAGTCGCAATTAAGGAATATGTAGGAATCGCAATTATTATTGCGATTCCTACATACATTGCATTTTGCGAGTCCTTAATAGCGATTCGCAAAAAATCGCTATTAAGGACTCGCAAAATGATGTTTTCATACATATGCCCCTTTATGCCTTACTGCTTACTGCCCAGTTTATCTGACAACTCTGTTTCTAATCAGGTTATGTTCACAAGCTCAACTATCCTTACATAACTTTTGATGTTTGTCTCTCAACTATCTCATCTTTCCTTCCTGCCTGTGTCTTCAGAAACGCCATTTCCCCTTCCTAAGTTTCGTTTTTTGTCAGATGACATTCTCTCATTGTCCCCTTTCAGATTTTCCCATTGTTTTGACGACAGGCTCATCTTTTGCTTTGTTTGGGGTATGCCCTATATCTTTTTTCATTTAAGTCAGATGCAGCCATATTTACATACCACTATTTGAATGTGATTACATTTACTGTATGCAAAAACACAATCTGTGAATTTACTCCATTAAAACCAAAAAGCACATGTTCTTAATTTGCCTATGTGACGCTAACATATTTTTCCCGGTCCGCTGTGCCGTGGCTCTCTGCACCACCGACACCCTAATGACTATAAAGAGGAGTGGCTTTGCCCTGGTTCTGTAAACTTACTTGGCTCTTGGAACCGCTTGGCTTCTGGCTATCTGGCTTTGTTTACTTTCAATCTGTTTATGTATTCCTTTTTAAAAGAATGACTATTTGAGGGAACAGCAGTCTGATTTCATTCAAAGTATAAGTTTAATCTTCTATTTCCCAACTAAAAAAGCAATGGGCTGCATGGTGGAGGGTTGAGATGACCAAGGTTTGGAATGGACTGTTTCCATGAGGAACAGGATCAGTACTGATTTGCATTAAGTGGACCTCTCTCTAGATTGGCACAGTGATAGAATGGAATGCAACCCAGCGCAATTGCCACTGGATAAACTATTTGCAGGCATTCATTCCATCACCTTTTGGGGTTTTGATTGTCAGTAGTATGCCTGTGAAACCAGAGAGTGGTGCTGCTTTCCAAGCCTAGTACTACCAATGTTAGTGAATTCCAAAAAGTAGTACATTTGCACCCACTCAAGGACATTTTCTAGGGGTGCAGAGTTACTATTTTTGGTAAACTGGTCACTATATTTATTTATGTTTCTGTTAAAAAATGAACAAGTTAACAGGCCTGACTCAGGGCCCCAGACCCAACTACCAAGCCAAGAATGCACTTGGGGAGTGTCTCTCCCAAAACACCTCCCTGAAGCTACATCCCCAACTATCCCACCTGGGCCTGGAAGTTCTACCTTAGAACCCATGACTAGCGTCATGTACAACACAACAACCTAGAGTCCCTGACTTGGGATCACTTATTTTAAATGTATCTTCACTTCACGAACTGATCCTTCTCACTGCTATGAGAAGCCTTGAGGATAGAGTTGTTAAATCGGTGCATGTAGGCAGGGCTTCATGGTTCCATCCTCACCTTTTACTGATCATTTGATCAAGTGACTGATGTCGCCCTGTACTAAGTTCAAGTTGCAAATAGAGTAATGGTGCACGGGCCAATTAATAGGCTGAGCCTAGCCGTGGCCGAGTAATGCATGAAATCGGTTGGCATGTATATCGTTCAACAAACATAATGTAAAAATGGGATACAGTCTTTTCAAAATTCAAAAAGTGAATTTCTTTAACATGGGAAGCATCTTAACTTAGTACATCGGATGATATCAATTGATGGACAGACATTTATTAAAAGTGATCATTTTTAAACAGGAACTTAGACACATTAATGGCTCACCCCCAATGACAATGCCATTAGTGCACTAAGAGGCAAGTCAGTAGTCATGTAAACCCTAAACATGGCCTAGATTCTTATTATAGATAGAGCAACATTATAGTCTATTAAATCAAAGATAAGAGGTGCTTGTACAATGCACATCCTAAACTCAGGTATTTAAAGTGCTCTCAATAATGATAATAATAATAACGTGATAATAAAGAAAAAGGAGGGTCTGTGAAATAAAATGTTTGCCTAGGATCACACACTTTGGATGAGCAGGGAAGCTGGTTGTGGTTCCAGGTGCTGGTTATCTGGTTTCACAATTTGAAATTGAGCCACCTGATGTACTTCTCTGTTCCTCTCTGCCTTCCTCTCTCTCTACATCAAAGGTTACAGTTGTGTCTGTTATTCTTGACAGAAAACCGATACCAAAAAGCAGACCACAGTCGGGGCCCCCAGATCCAGCTACAAAGCCAAGAATACATTTATTTGAGGGTCACGCCCTAAACACCCCCACTAAAGCTACGCCCTCGCATCTGGGTGGGACAATGCAGCGTTTCAATGAAATTTCGCTACAATGATTATCTGGGTCAGAGGAATGTAAAAGCAGTCACAAATCGTAGATACAAATTGTGCATCACATTTTTGTGACCTGTCTGCAATTTTGCAATGCAAACTATCTACTATAAAGTCACAGTGCAATATGACATGCCCATTGAATCGTCAACAGATCTCTGTCAACAGTTCTCTGTCCCTGCATTTACATTCCCCAATGGGAATTTTTTTTCTTCAAAAAAAGTTTGTGTTCATGAAAGAGACTGAAATGATATTGCTTTAAAAATAATAATTCGGGGGAGGGGGGGTCCAATATGGTGCCCAAGTAGGAACGTTTATATGGGCTTCTCTGCTGAACAGACCACAGATATTGTCAGGGAACACCTTGAGGATGACTGTTGGAGACGCGAGTGACAGTACTTCACAGTGACAGCCGCAAACCAAGATGGCAGAGTGCATTTCCTGTGGGGCCGCTATGAATGAGGCCGAGGTGTGAAGGCTGAAGCCACGGCACAGGGGTTGCACCTCCTGCGAACACTGGGACTGGCCACAGCTTCAAGGGCCACTCGAACAAAGAAGCTGTGAGAGCTTTGGAATGTGCCACGCACATTACAAGACTGCGATATAGGGACAGGGCAGAGTGGCTGGCCAACTGAACTATCGTCTGGGCAGGGGTGGACGTGCAAGACAGAGACACAGGAGAGCCAATGGGGAGTAGCACAGTGGCAAAACCACTGGTACCAGAGCCTGGCTAAAACCCCCTTCTGCTGGCCATGGTGACGGGTGACCCAGAGGGAGCTTGGAGGTGGCTGGAACCTGCTGATGGCTGAATGAGCCACTGGACACTGCGGTAAGAGACTGGGGCGCGGTGTCTTTTCTTTACTGACAGAAGAGGGCGCATGCTGCAGATAGGGGTGGGGACAGAGGAGAGGGGAGCCAGAGTGTGAGATCAATGGGACAGTGGATACTCATCCTCCCCCTCTTGGGATGGTCCGTGGGGTCGGCGGCCCCATGGTGTACCTTCAGAATCGGGTGGGCCCTCCCAACCATTTATCAGATGGCATCAGATCGCATCAGTGTAATATCACTGAGAGGGTCCGCTGACCCCAGTGTGCTGCACCCCCAAGCAGCTAGATTAAGAAACCACAGCAGAACACCCTCCAGGAAGATCCTAGTGCCACCATGGCAGCACACCTCGCTAAAAAAGACACCACGCTGAAAGATATGCTTACCGAGCCCTCTGGCAAGAAACATGACCAACCTTGAGATGCCAAGCCTGCCCCACCAGCATCCTGTAAGCCAGCAGATTCATGTCATCTGGAAGGAGAGGACCCAATCACGCACTTCTTCATGGAAACCCTCTTCAGCACGCTCAAGAATGACATTGCCGCCCTGCAAAAGGAAGTTGCTGCAGACATCAAGGAAATAAAAAAAGATGTGGAGGAGATGGGCCCCTAGGTGTCCACTGTGGAGCAAACCAGCAACCCCAGGGAGGAGGACCTCGATGATCACAGACTCAAATTGCTAGAACTACAGGATCGAAACACAGAACTGCAGCTCCACCTGGAAGATTTCAAAAATAGATCCCGTCTGTGGGAATGCACTGTGGTGCAAGATGGTAGCTGGGCTTTGTGATGTCATTAGAATGGGATGTTTATCTATGTTCTAGGAAATACTGTTAGTGGGTCTTTATGCTGGAGATTATGAAGATGTAAAGATGCATACTTAATAAAAAAAAACCTTTGAAGAAACCTGCATTTGTGTACCTGATTACTACAGATTTTGGCGACGAGGATGGGATCGAGAACAATGTTCAAATCTTTCTGGTGGCGCCACCCTAAAACGTTTGACAGTATCACAACTAGGAATGTGATAGAATTCTTGAAGAGAGTGTTTTTTGAGCAAGGTATACCCAAGGCGTTGGTTACGGACAATGGAGCGCAGCTGGTGTCTTCAGCCATGTCTGAGTTTCTGGCTGATCTCGGTATTAGGCATGACAGAGTTGTACTCCATCGTCCTCAGGCCAACGGATTGGTAGAGAGAGTCAACCGCATTGTTATGAATAATATCCAGTTATCTTTATCTAATGGGTTGGCATGGGCAGAAGAATTGCAAAAAATGATATGGGCTCATAGAGTTACTCCGCATTCAGTGACGGGGGTTTCTCCTTTTGTTGCTCTTAAAGGAAGGGAGCCTGCGACTAAAGAATCTCCAATGTGGTTACTTGCAAAAAACCAGATATGGGTTGATCGTGAGGGTATGCTTGCTAAAGCATCTGAAGCTCAAAGTCGCAACAAAGTAGATTATGATAACAGGAAAAGAGTGAAAGTTGTTGGTTTTAAGTGTGGAGATTGGGTGATAGTGAAGAAACCGGGGCATGTGATGAAAGGTGAAAGTAAGTTTTCCCTGCCACAGAAAGTGATCAGGGAATCTAAATCTGTGGCCAAATTGGAGTATGGAAAGGAATGGAGCAAAGGAAATTTATGTAAGGTCAAACCTTCTATTTAATGTATATATTCTTCTTTTCTCTTGTTTATGTCAAATTTGGTGATAAGAGTTATGCTGTTATTTCATTATTTCTAATTGAATACTAAACTTTGCACTAGTTTATATTCCTCGCTTTATGCGGGGAGAAGTGTAGGAATGCACTGTGGTGCAAGATGGTAGAGGGCTTTGTGATGTCATTAGAATGGGATGTTTATCTTTGTTCTAGGAAATACTGTTAGTGGGTCTTTATGCTGGAGGTTATGAAGATGTGAAGATGCATACTTAATAAAGAAGACCTTTGAAGAAACCTACATTTGTGTACCTGATTACTACACCGTCGCTCCGACATTAGCATTAAAGGAGTTCCCTTCCAGGCTGACTCTAGGAACCAAGAGAATTACGTGATCCACCTCTTTTGTCATATTATCCCTGAACTTGCAGAGAAGGACATTGTCCTTGACTGCATTCATAAAGCGGGCCGCCCGTCCAAAGCACCAGGAAAGCCTCAGGACACCTTAACATGTGTGCACCACTACTATCAAAAGGAAGGCCTAATCCCGGCAGTACGAGATCGGAACTCGATCACTTTGACAGGGACTAAAGTGTGACAATATCAGGACTCATCCACCATCATGCTGCAACATCGCCGAGCGCTCAAGCCTATCACTACCTTTTTGCTCGAGAAAGGAGTCAGATACAAATGGGAACATCCTTTTCAGCTAATTTTTATTTGGAACAAAGAGACACACATGATCCACACTATGGAAAAGGCATCATCGATTCTGGGCCTTGAGGCTCGATGGGAGGAGGGTGTTTGGTTCCTGACGCCTTTGGGCTCAACGAACCTACTGGGTACCATTGGGAGAACTTGCCACCCATCTCAGAAGAAAATAGGCAAATCCCACAGTGGCCAAGAGCTGCAGTGTGTGATCAGCCTTGCTTTAGCAGCTACACCACCAGGGAACTTTTTCGGACCAAGAGTCCGCCTAGCGAATTGGGGGCACCGATCTTGCGCCTTGTCAGTGAGGGAATTGCTTGTGGCACCCACATTGTCGGCACCCCATGAATAAGAACCCCCTGGATTAACTGCATCCACCATTCAACTCAGCACAGGGACGGTGGGGTTCTGTCACTCAGCTCTATGCCCATCAGTACTCGCTCACCAGTGACATGATCCCAGATCACACTGTTCCTCCGGGATGAGAGTGATTGAGTTCCCCAGTTTCTCTAATTACCCTCCCTATTCTTACTTGATGGCCAAGCTGCTTGACCAATTGCCCCGCACTGAGATGGACTGGTCTGATCATCAAGGTGCAGCTGCTGGCAGCCTGCTCCAATCCACTAGCAATACACCACCTCTATATGAGCATATGGTCAAAATTCTTAATCTGAACATTCTCAGTCTCAACAGCCCATCAAAAAGATTAGCGCTACTCTCTATGCTCAGAGACTCCAACTGTGATATTTGATTTCCACAGGAGATTCACTTACTTAAAGGAGACTGGAATCGTATGAGGTCCTGATGGTTTGACCGACAATATTTCTCTTCAGGACCAGAGGGAAAGGTGGGAGTGAAGATCCTACTCGCAATTCACTTCCAGGGTCATGTTCTCCAGACACAAGCAGAAGTGCCGGGAAGACTCCTCTCACCGAAACTCTTGATACACACGTACACCTTCACGGTAGCCACCATCTTTGCCCCCAATGATCACCAAGAGGAATTCATCCTCAATGCACTAGGGCATACACTAACCACCCCAGACACTAACATACTCATGGGGGTAACTTCAATCTAGTGTTTGATACATTTCTAGACCGATCAGCACACAGAATAGGACACATAGGTGTTTACACAGTTGCAGGCCTTCACTGGCTAAAGGGAGATGGTATTGGGGGTGTGTAGTGAATTCAAAACCCTACCATAAAAATTATACCTACCTCTAAGCATCCCACCAAACCTACACTAGGATAGATTACTTCCTGATTTCTTCCCACTTCACGGTTGCCACCAACCAAATAAACATGGGGGCTGCAGCCCTATCTGACCACTCTCCTATCTCAATTGCCCTGAACATCCCAGCCCGCTCACGTCTCATCGCACTTGGCGCCTTAACCTCAAACTACTGGCACATGACTCCACTCTAAAAGAAGTTAATGAGGCGCTCCACACTTTCCTCTGTACTAATGACGCACCAGGCACTCCTAAATCTCTACTCTGGGACACCCTAAAGGCTGTCCTGTGAGGCACCCAGTATATTGTACGCAAGAAGAACCCCCGCCTAACCTCTCAGATTAAAAGGCATACGTCCTAAAAATAGAATTAGAGTGCAAAGGCTCAGGACGAATTTGTTGAAATTTTAAATATTTTTATCAATCCATATTTTTCAAAACTTGTTGTTTTTATCACATAATAGGGGAAACATCTCCCTGAATTGTCATCCAAGTCATATATCATGAAATAGCAGGTGTCTAGGATAGTGCAAACAATGTTAAACAAGCATTGGCATAGCCAATAGGTCTCGCCTTTGGGGCCTTATAAGTGTTTAGCCAGAGCTATTGACTTTGCCAATGTCTTCAAGCTGTGCTGTAGAGAAGTGTGGCTGCTGTGCGGCATGCTGAAAAGTTATAATAAAAAAGTGTCAGAAGCATTTTTGTTACTTTATATATGACCAAGAAGGCATTATGTAAAACTGAACGACCATATTAAAAAAAGTATTTACAATAAAAAATGTCCTCAGTTTTCTTTTTTCTTGCAATGCTGGCAACTTGTTTCTGCCTATTGCAATGGTTGTTTGTTAATGCTTTTTTTTTGAGGGGACATAAACAATCGGAGGGTGAAGGTTGGGAACTAGTACCTGTATTATAACACTAGCAGCGGCCAGACGCTAGGGGAGAATCAACAGATGCCAGATTCCGAGAGCAGGCTGAGGTGGTGCTGAGTGATGCTGAGGTGGTAGTGGTGGTGGTGGTGACTGTTGCGGAGACGATGCTGAGGTGATGCTGAATGATACTCAGGTGTTGCTGAGTGATACTGCTGTGGTGCTGAGCAATGCTGTGGTGGTGCTGAGTGATATTGTCTTGGCGCTGAGTGATGCTGTGGTGGTGCTGAGTGATATTGTATTGGCGCTGAGTGATGCTGTGGCGGCGCTGAGTGATGCTGTGGTGGCGCTGAGTGATGCTGTGGTGGCGCTGAGTGATGCTGTGGTGGCGCTGAGCGATGCTGTGGTGGCGCTGAGTGATGCTGTGGTGGCGCTGAGTGATGCTGTTGTGGCGCTGAGCGATGCTGTGGTGGCGCTGAGCGATGCTGTGGTGGTGCTGAGCGATGCTGTGGTGGTGCTGAGCGATGCTGTGGTGGTGCTGAGTCATCCTGTGGTGGTGCTGAGTGATGCAGTGTTGGCCCTGAGTGATGATGTGGTGTCGCTGAGTAAAGCTATGGTGGTGCTGAGTGATGCTGTGGTGGCGCGGAGTGATGTTGTGGTGGCGCTGAGTGATGCTGTTGTGGCGCTAAGTGATGCTGTGGTTATGCTGAGTAATGCTGTGGTTGTGCTGAGTGATGCTGTGGTTGCACTGAGTGATGCTGTGATGGCGTTGAGTGATGCTGTGATGGCGTTGAGAGATGTTGTGTTGGTGCTGAGTGATGCTGTGCTGGCTCTGATTGATGCTGTGCTGGCTCTGATTGATGCTGTGGTTGCGCTGAGTGATGCTTTGGTGTTGCCGACTGAGAGATAGAGTGAAGATATAATGCCCAATTAGAGAGGGTGGTGAGAGAGAAAGAGAGAGAAAGGGTGTACATAGAATAAAGAGTGGAGCGGGATAGAGAGAGAGAAAGAAGGGGAGAGAGAGTGAATGAAGGAGTTTGAAAGAGAAACAGATAAAGGGGTGAGAGAGAATGAAAGGCTAAAAAAGATAGAGAGGGGAGAGTTAATTAAGTAGAGAGAGAATTAGAGAGGGGAGAGAGAGAGAGAAGGAGAGAGACAATAAGAGTGGGGGGGTGTGGAGTTTAAATAGAGTGAAGAAGTGACGCGGAAAAAGTAACCTTAAATATAGCTTTGTGCTTTGCGCGAATAAATATAATAAAAAAAAGCAGTGAGAGACAAAAATACTGCTAATTAGGCTGTGACTCCCAATATAAAACAAATAGCGATATAAGGTGAAATCAACCCGCCGAAGGAATATTTCTAACTAGACAAAAAAAAGCTTGCATTTCAATGCTAATCGCTGTTGTTTTTCATGTGACTGTAGTCCAGGGCCCTCAGTTGGTAATGTGAGCTGCTGCTGATATTGAAACATCAGAGTCCAGAGAGTTAATGAGCCATGACGAGGAAATGAGGAAGAGATAGGAAACCCAGATGCCAGCTGCGCGTGCACGCCATCGTGAACTCAAGCTGGTCGCCAGCCGAAAGCCAGTGTTTGCACTTCCAAAACCCACTTACTAAAACTCTCGGCCAGACCAGCACAAGCGCTGGTGCAGGCCGAGACCTAAAAAGGAAGAACCATATCCTGCGAGGCACCTTCATAGCCATTTCCGCAAGACTCACTGAGGACAGGAAGGACAAAAGTGCCATCCTGGAACAGATGAAAGATCTGGATGAAGCCCACAAACAATGGTGTTCTCATAAAGTGAGAAGACAACTAACGTTGGCCAGAAAGCGGCTCAAAGTGTTGGGTATGGACAAAGCAGAATATTTGCTTCTCCGTGCCAAACAGAAGTATTACGGGGGTAATAACTCGGGGTGACTCACCATTCGAGGGCTGAAAAGCACAGGCAGAGAATAACTGAGATTCAGGGATCACAGGGCAAACAAGTGCCTATTTATATGACCAGAGCACAGGAATTAGAACACTTTTATGCTGATTTATACTAGGCAGAAGCGTTAAGCCAAACAGACACCACAGATTATATGTCTTAGGTGACCACTGTACGCCTACCAGCGGGAGACACCCTGCAGCTGGAAACAGATATAGGAGTGGATAAAGTCCTCACAGCTATAGCAAGGCTGCAGGTGGGCAGGGTGCCAGGACAAGATGGATTCACCTCCTGTTTTTACAAGACATTTGCCACCCAACTGGCATCTATCCTTACCCACCTATATAATTCTTTTAGCGACAATGGCATACTCACCGACATGACGAAAGAGACAACCATTACAGTGATTCCCAAACCAGGGAAAGATCCCATTCTATGTTTATTGTACAGGCCTATCTCACTGCTCAGTGCTAATGCAAAGAACTTTACAAATAGATTAGTGGCCCAACTTGGCCCGTACATGCAGGGATTGTTCGTTACAGACCAGGCTGACTTCATACCCAAAAGGTGCTGTAGTGATAACACAGAATGGCTCCAGACCTTATAGATAAAGTGGGTCGTTCCTGGATCCCACACTTTTGCTGTCGATCGATGCTGAGAAAGCATTTGATCGTGTGCTCTGGCCCTTTCTCCAGCTAGCACTGAATAAGAACAGCTAGAGAGATTTAACAGGCTGAAATCACAGCCCTTTATTATCACAAGAGGCATGAGACAGGGATGCTCCCTGTTCCTGCTATTATTTGATCACTACATGGAGCCTCTAGCTGAAAGGATAAGCATTAACCCCCAGATAAAAGGCATCACTATGGGCCACCAGGAACATATAATTGCACTTTAAGCGGATGATGTCACTCCCTACCACTGCTCCTGCAGGAACTTGAAGCCTTTGGCAGAGTTTCTGGTTTCAAAGTCAACATACAGAAGTAACAGGCCCTCAACCTTACTGTTCCCCAGAGCGATAGGACCCAGCTGAAGCGCCTTTTCCCTTTCCTGTGGTCTATTCAAGGGGTACCATATTTGGGCCTTAAAATAAACTCTACAGAATAGAAAATGGCAGAACGTAACTACACTACCATGCTAGCACTCATCTGCTCCGACCTACAATCCTAAAGGGGCGGCCCCATCTTTTGGTTGGGTAGGATAGTGATCCAGCGCGACTAATATACTTTCCCCTCCTACGGACTTAGCATCCAGGTCGGAAACACTCCTTTTTCCACAACTATACCAATATGACGGTGGGGCCCATAACACCGCATACACATTCACTCACTCAAATATTCCCCTGGATCTCATCCACGTCTACCTAGGAGAGAAAGTTAAAACGATGGCTGCTGGAAGGGAACGGGATACCTTTTTACTGTTGACAAGATAACTGTTCAAGCATCATACATTTTTAGATTGTAATCCTGTCAATTTCTAAAAACATCAAAAGGCATTCCGTTCATTGGTCGATGGACCAACTAGTAGGAATCAGTTGATGGTGATTAAGACCAGCTCAATCACTTTAACCTATTAAACATTTGCATTTATTATTGAGCTAAAGAACCACAGACTCGTAGTTTTAATTATAATAAAGTTTATCTAATTATTTAAATGCCTAAAGAAATCGCCATTTTATTAATCAGTTAATACATTTATTATCATTATAAGAATAAAGTTCAGAGAATTTATGCATACCCTTTTAGATGAAAAACAAGTTCGTCACAGCAGATCACAGCATAGTATTCCCCAAAATCTGACTGACTGTCCCGCTAAACAGGCCTCCTCAACGGACCACCTATACAGGTTTTCCGCATCGATCTCCTTTCTTCCCAGTCAGATTAAAAAGCAAAACGATTAATTAAATTTAAAGAAAATGGCCTAAAGAAAAAATAGCAGCGATTCTCCAGCGTCAAAGTTCTGTGCCCAAAAATTATGTATGAATAGCGCTCCTCCTACTTAAGAGTAGGTCCTCTTATACCCTAAACTAGCTTACTAAACAGAAATGTTTCAATCTTTGGGGGCGAGATTCACGCTAATTGGTCCATTGGAGGGGTGGCAAGCATCTCCTCATTGCCCTCCTTATTCAAACCAGTTCCGACAATGTTTATAATTTTCGTCCTTTCACATGGTTTTAGGACATTACCAATCCGATTGACAAGTCCTCATTTGTAACTTCTCTTGTATCTTTATTAAAACAGTTCATTGTTAATTCACAGTCGCATCTCTGGTTCCCATGCATTTTCTCGCTGCGTCCCCTTATTGGCACCCATTCTGGTGTCAGGTCATGGTGACCTTGGTCTTTTCATTCTGGGCTCTACTTTCGGATCACATGTCATTGGCAACAGCTTTCTCCCAATTGGAAGCCATTTTGCACTTGCGCACTTTAGCTCATCTGCCTCGGCGGCCATTTTTACAGTGCGGCCTAGCAGGCCCGTACAAACTATTATGAAAACAAACACAATCATAATCAAAACAAAGAAAATAAGCCTTTTCTTTTCCCACCCGTCATTCTACGTACCCCAATTAGGTGTTACCTAGCAAAAGCGACATATAAAGCTATGTTTACTTACCATCCGCATACTTTTTGTCACAATACGATTTACTACATAGTACAAATCATGCAACATTATTTTAATTAGTACGCAAACTATTATGTTATTATTACATCACTTGGACAAGCGTTAGTAGGTTATCTTTTAGTCATGAATTTGCGATTATCCCATATAAAAGATGTCTATAAAAGACGTAAAGTGTTAATTAGTCATCAAACAATTTAATAGTATTAATTATTAGTATTAATATTAGGGGGTTCAAAATGTTCTTATTTACCTTGCTCCATCAACTCCCCCCTTTGGTGATTTTTAACATCACCACAAAACCCATGTTACACAACTTTTTTTTTTTTTCTATTTTTTTTAATTATTATAGCATTGTTTCTTGTCCATTTGCTTCTTGTTAGTTTTTACACATCTGTATCCCTTTCATCTTCTCTCTTTGTTCTTTCATACATACTGTCTTTTAGTTCTTCTAGTTCTATTTCACTTAATTCTCGTTCTCTTTCTTTATTTATCTTATTTTCTCTTTTCATTTTGTTTTGTCTTTTTCTCCTTTTAATACATATGATAACAAATTTCAAGAATAACACTACTAAAATTGCTAATGTTGCTGATATCAAAACTTTCCCTACAATAGAACTACCTATTTCAGTGAACCATTTTGGAATTGAGGAAAAACTCTTACCAAGTTTCTCCCAGGCACTTTCAACCTCCAGTGGAACAAGTTCTTTATGCAAATTTGTAATATTCCATATATACTTTTGTATATTTTCACTTTTATCTGGAATGTAAGTGCAACAATGTTGGACTTTCAGCATTCCACAGACTCCTCCCTCTTTGCCAAAAGAATGTCAAGGGCAAGTCGATTTTGCATTACCATAGCTCTCATGGCAACCATCTCGGTATTTACCATCAAGAACCCTCCAGCAGTATTCGTTGATAAACGATCTACTACTGTGGACAATTTCCGAATTTTAAATGCATTCAAAGATATTCCCACTGCTGGTATCATTGCTCCAAAAATGTCACCCACTATTTCTGAAAAACTTTCCCTTTTTCTACGTGTGAGTGTTGCACCCATCTCGTGTGTTCCTTTTTCTTCTCTATCTACATGAAAGATTTTTGGAAAGACCAGGCCTAAGTAGCAAAACCCATACCAATGGTCTGGCAACCTGTAATAAGCCCTGTTCCCACAAATATAATATATCCCTGGAAATATTGGATCTTTTCCTCCTTTGAATCCCCATCCTCCTAAAATTTTATAATTGTCTCGACAATCGCTGGAACCCACGAAATAGTTGTCATACCTAGTTTTATTTCTACTAATGCACAACTTTCCCTGTTGGGACCAATCTAAAGTCATAGCTACATTTGTCCTTTTCTTATCATCACTTTCTCTTTCAAATGTCCATAGTGGTGTTTTCATTTCTTCCTCTACTACTTTCCTTCGAAATTTTAATCTTCTGCTTTCTACCATTTCTAAAAATACCTTTTCCTCTTTCTTTAACTCACAAGTAAGGTTATGTTTAACTACATCATCTAATGTCAAATCTTTATTCTCTAAGAAAAATTCACCAAACATCTTTGCCACTTTTACCTTGTTCAATTCAGGAATTATAGGAATTTCTGCAAAAATCTTATTTATGTCAGTATAATAATATTCTAGCCTACCTGTTTTATAAAATAAACTAGCTAAAACACTACATGTTATTCCATACGTCAAAGGAAGGTGATGATAGGTCACACCTTCTGAAACAGACGCAGGTAATTGCATACAAACATAACAATCTCTTACATCCATGGTTTCTACATATTCATAAAATAATTTTGTAAAAACGTTCTTTGAAAAATCTGTCATAGATCTATCCTTAAGTAACTCTGCACTATCTACTAGTGTTGCGGGCTTCTGTATGCTATCCTTCTTTGTCTTGTTCTCTAATATGGACGTTTTTTCTACAGCTAATCTAATTGGAATGGTGATTGCTAAGATGAGCCATACAATCATTAATAAACCTGTACAAAAGAAACACATTCTACACCATCTATGTAGAAACGCACATCTATTCTCTACGTCTACCATCTTGTTCTACTACCTATTTATATTTTTGTACAGAAAAATGTGTGTCACCACACCTCTGAATGACGTTTCAGCCACTCTACTTTTTCACTTTGTCTCGTTTGGTACTCTCTTTAGTTCTTCTCAGAACTCTTTCTTGTCTTATTCAGGTTTTTATTGTCCAGTCTGGTTTTTCTCTTTAATCTCTTCAAACTTGTTGCACTTCACTTTCACCCATTTGTCTGTAGCTTCCTTCGGGGTTATCGTGAGTGATTTCTTCTTCTTTGATATCAGTCAGTGCGATGTACAGCCATTCAGGTGACTTATATTTCAAATTAGCTTTCTTTACTCTTTTTGTTTTCTGTGTTTGTTTTCCACTTTGTTTTTCTTGTTCCCTTTGACTTGTTATTTCATTTACTTGTTCTGCATTATCTTTTGTTTATCCTTATGATTTTGTATCTCAATCTTTTGACTTCGTGGGGCCAATTATCTCTTTTTCTCTGCCTTTTCGGTTCACTTTCTTTTTCTTCACGTTCAGCTCTCCAAGTTCTTTTTCTTAGTCCTAGTCTCTGTTTTCTCTCATCTTCACTTTCTTCTGATTCTGTTTCAGACCTTACTTCACTTCCTCTTATTTTGAATTTTATAATTTCACTTTCTTTGACTTGCTCCTTTTCTTCCTGTGTCTTTTCCTTTTGATCACTTGTTTCTATACCTCCTCGAGGTTCTTCCGGATTCTCGTTGATCTCTCTATCTGGTTCTATATTTCCCTGTTCATTTGTTTGTGTATCTGTCCCTATTGCTCCTCGAGTGTCTTCCGATTTTTCTATCTCTCTATTTGAATCTATCCCTGCCTTGTCTATTTTGACAATTCCTGTAGGATTTTTACCATAACTTGTGCTTGGCTGTTCACTGTCACTGTCTTTTTGTTCAGTTTCTTCATTTATGATGTCAATTTTCCATTTATTCTTTAGTTTTTCACCATAATCTGATTGATCAGTATCAGATGCTGAACTGGTGTCTGATATTTCCAGATGTCGACTTACAGGTCGATCTTCAAGTTCTGGAACTTTTGCTATTTCAAATTCTTCTTCAGTCGTTAGACTTGTACCTGGGTCTTCCAGATGTCGACTTACAGGTCAATCTTCAAGTTCTGGAACCCTGTTTCTCTCTTCTTCTGCATCGGATGCTGAACTAGTATCAGATATCTCCAGATGTCGTCTTACAGGTCGAGCTTCAGGATCTGGAACTCTGATAGTGTGGCTGGCGTGCACCCAGTTTTTCACTCCTGCACATTTGACTGCAGTTGTTGTTACCAGGATCACCTGTCGTGGTTGGTCCCAGCGAGGAACCAAACAGTTTCTTCTTCCTTGGACTTTTATGCGGACCCAATCTCCTGGATTCAGATCATGAGCTAGTTTTCTTTCAAGAGTGGTCGCATCCGGTCCAACCTGATGAAACACAGAATGCACCACATCAGCCAATCCTTTGCAATAATCCATCACAAGATCATCAGTTATAGTCAACAATTTGTTGACAGGTACATGAGCTTGTCTCATTGCTTGTCCCATGATAATTTCGTGGGGACTCAAACCTGTTTTCCTATCAGGTATGCTTCTGATAGTCATCAGTACCAGGGGAAGGGCATCTGGCCATTTCAGTCCTGTGGCTTGACATATTTTTCCGAACCTATTCTTTATTGCTCCATTCACTTGTTCTACTACTCCAGAAGCCTCTGGTCTGTATGCACAATGCAATTTCTGTTGAATACCAAGAGCCTCACATATCAGTTGAACTAATTCATTTTGAAAATGTGTTCCTCTATCTGTTTCAATCGTTACTGGAAAACCATACCTTGGAATGAATTCTCTTATCAAAAGCTTTGCTACTGTAATCCCATCATTCCTTCTGGTCGGATAGGCTTCCACCCAACGAGAAAACAAACAAACGACCACAAGAACATACCTCAGTCTATTGCTTAGAGGCATTTCTATAAAATCTAGTTGCATTCTCGTGAAAGGACCTCCTTCTTGTCCTATTGTTCCTAAACTCACTACTGTTTTCCTTCCTGGATTTATCTGTTGGCAGATAAGACATCTTTGACAAAGACTTTCAGCTATGGCTCTGAATTTTGGGTTATACCAGGTTTGTCTGAAAAGTCGGATCATTGCATCTCTTCCAATATAAGCTTGTCCATGGTACATCCGTGCCATGTCAGAAATCATGCTATCAGGCATAACTGGTCTTTCATCTCTATAAACCCAAACATCATCTTCTTCCCTTTTCCTGCATCCTGCTTTTATCCAATTATCTTTCTCCTCATCATCTGCTGCTTCCTGTAACTGTCTCACCTCATCCCATGTTTCGACAATGTTAGTAAAAAGCAAAGGACATTAAACATGCTCTCTTTCTTGCCTCCTGTTTAGTGAGACTACATTTTTAGCACAGTATTGAGCTACCTCGTCGGCATAATTATTGCCCACGGTTATGTAGTCTTCCCCATTTTTATGTGCATTGCACTTCACCACGGCAATTTGTCTAGGCAGCTGTATCGCCTCAAGCAATTTTTTCACAAACTCGCCATTTCAAATCGGAGTTCCTGCAGACGTCAAGAAACCTCTTTGGGACCAGATCTGCCCAAAATCATGAACCACTCCGAAGCCATACTGGCTATCCATGATCACTGTGATTCGGACATTCTTTCCCAGTTTGCATGCCTGTATTAGAGCAATCAGCTCAGCCACTTGGGCGGAACGTATCCCTCTCAAACAAGATGCTTCCATTATGGCACTTACTGTACATACTGCATACCTGCACTCAAAACTCCTTCATCTGTCCTCAAACATGAGCCATCCACAAACATCACATAGTCTGATTCTTTTAAAGGCTCATCTCTAATGTCTGGCCTTGGTTTCGTACAGTATTCGAGTATATTCAAGCAATCATGATCAACCTCATCTTTGTCTTTCACACTCTCTTCATCCGGCAATGATGTTGAAGGATTCACACTTGTGCATCTGTCAATAGTTACATTGTCTGCACTTAAAATCACTTTTTCGTACCTAGTCAGCCGACTATGTGTCATGTATTGAGTTTTTGTTCTTGTCAGGAGAACTTCGACAGAATGAGGAACATATACCCTCAGTGGGTATCCCATCACAATGCCTTCACTCTGTTCCAGACTCACACAAGTAGCAGCTACTGCTTTCAGACATCCAGGCAACGCTTTCGCTACTGGGTCTAAAACAGCTGAAAAATATGCAATAGGTCTTTTCATATTTCCATGTCTTTGCACTAAAACTGAAAGTGCACATCCATCTCTCTCACTACAATACAGTTCAAAATCTTTTTCATAGTCAGGCATTCCCAGTGCAGGTGCTTCACACAATCTTGCTTTCAATTCTCTGAATGCCTTCATTTCTTCATCATTCAACTCAAACGGATCTTTCACATCCTTTTTTGTCAATCGCTGTAATGGTTTTGCAATTAGTGAAAATCCACTTATCCACTGTCGACAATATCCAACCATTCCCAAGAACATTCTTACCTCTCTTTGTGTCATTGGAGCTCTCATTCCTCGGATGATTTTTATTCTTTCAGTTGTTACCTTTCGCACTCCCTTTTCAATTTTATGACCTAGGTATTGAACTTCTTGCTGGCAAAACTGTAGTTTCGACGGAGACACTTTATGTCCTCCTTCTGCTAGATGGTTCAGTAAAGCAATGGTGTCAGTAACACATGCTTCTCTCGTTTTTGATGCCACCAATAGGTCATCAATGTACTGAACCATCACGGATTTTTCAGGCATTTTTAAATTTTCCAACGATTTCTTTAGAATCTGATTAAAGATCGAGGGACTCTCTGTGTACCCCTGAGGAATTCGGCACCATGCCAAAATACGCTCTCCGAACCCGAATGCAAATAATGGCTGGCTATCTGGATGTAACGGAATAGAAAAAAATGCATGGCACAAATCAATGACTGTGTACCATTCTGCCTCATTTGGAATCTGATACAATATTACAGCAGGGTTTGGTACAATTGGACAACAAGGAACGACAATTTTATTAACCCTTCGTAAATCCTGTACTATTCTATATGTTCCGTTTGGCTTTTTCAGTCCCATTATAGGCGAATTACATGGACTGCTCATTATTTCTTTCAATATTCCTTGTTCAATCATTTTATTTATCACAGGAGTTATTCCTCCAATGATTTCTGGTGTCAATTTATATTGCGGAATATTTGGGTAATTTGTTCCTTCTTTAACAGAAATTTTAACAGGGTCTACTCCTTTCATTAACCCAATATCTTCACCCGTAAAATCCCACACCTCCTGTTTTACTGTTTCTTTTAACTCAATTGGGATTTTCTCTACATCAAACACAGGAAACAGGTCATTCACTCCTGGCTCTAATTCTGCCATTGTCATTTTATATAATACATCTTCATCTGGTGTCTTAAATGCAATCCCATCCGGCGTACAATAGATGGTGCAATTCATTTTGCAAAGTAGATCGCGTCCAAGTAAATTTACAGGACTGCAATCACATACCACAAATCGGTGCATCTCTCTGAATGGTCCAATTTTTACTTCTACTAATTTAGTAGGTGGTGCCTTAATTTGCTGATTCGAGACACCAACGACTTGGATATTTTCACCTGAGAGAGGAAGGTTTGGAATTTCCACTGATCTAACAGTAGAACGGGTAGCTCCAGTGTCCACAAGGAATGTTACATCTGCACCATTCACTTCTCCATCCACAAATGGACCTGTCTGATCTACCTCTAGAGTTGCGCCAAGTATGCACTCTTCCTCCTCTCCTAGGCACCGTCATAAACTTTCATCCGACTCATTCCCATCCTGTCGCAACCAATACTGCGATATTGCAGCTGTGCGCGGCAATTGTGTTACCTGCTCTCCTCCGTAGAATCCTGTCTCTGCACTGTATCTCTGTGGATTTACACTCTTGGGTTGCGGTGGTGGTGGCACCTGACTCTGCTGAGTAACTACCTGCGGTTGCTGCAGTTGTTGATAACTCACCTCACTCTGCACCTGTGGGTTTAATGATGGATTTTCTGCATTAACTTTTGGAGGAAATTTACACTCGTTTCTCCAATGCCCTAATTTTCCGCAATTGTGGCATGGCCACTTTTTCTTTGCTTCTTCTATACTCATTTGGCCTTTTCCTTTACCTATATTTGGTTTGAATTTATTTTGTCCTGTCTCATTAACCTGGTTATTCAGTTGAGCTTCTTGTTTTTCTGCAACTTTCACTTGTGCCCACATTGCTTTCTCCTTTAATTTACGCTGTCTACTCTCAATGTCATCACTACAATACTTAGCATACCTCAACACCTCGTCTACTGTACTATTCTGCCAGCATATCATATGCTGCTTAATCATTTCGCTTATTTCTGGTTTTAGCCCATAAACAAATCTATATACAAAATGACTCATGTCCGTCTCATTCAGAGTCTCATAACCGCTGTACTGTTTGAAGACCAAAAGCAGCCTCTCATAGTAGGCATGTACAGATTCCTTACTCTCCTGCGTAGTTCTATCAATTTTTACCCAATCTGTTTCTTTGGGCGGAATTTTGTTTTTCAGGAAGGTAATAACCTGCTCATATTTCCTCATCACCTCGGGTCCTGGCGCTCCTGTTTTTGCATCTCTAGGATATTCTACAGTTGGCCAATCAATGGTGATTTTGCATTCTGTCCATAAATCAGCTGGTACTACAATGTCAAATAACCCATCCAAATCCACCCACAACACCTTTGAAACTTTGACAAACCTTTCTACTTGTCTGTACCATTCTACAGGTTTTTCTCTCAATTTTGGAAAGTCATTTGTAAATGACAATATATCCTGTCTGGTCCAAGGGACATGAACATAACTGCCTCCTGGAGTTTCTCTCATGCGATATTCCCTTACAACCGACTCTTTGTCTGTCACTGCAAAAGCTAAAGACGCTTTGTCAGTTGTTTTTTCATTCCTTTTAGTCCACCTGCTTCTCCATCTGTCCACATCACCCCATTTTCTTAGCAAAACAATTAATTCTTTTATCTGTGTTAAACGTCCTGATGTGTTCAGATTTTCTATATCTTTTTCACAAAAATCTACCCTATACGGTTTCTGTAAGCTCCTGACTTTCACAAATTCCACTCCTAGTTCATTCGCTGTCTCTTCCAATTTGTCATGCAGATTTCTAGCTCTCCAAGTAATGCTCTTGCATAAGAACATTATCTCGTCGTCTTGGTACGTTTTTAGTTTTTCCGTCCCAATAGTCCCTAACATTAATTCCTCCATATCTATTTTAAGCCTAATTACATCTAAGGGTTTTGGTTCTGTCTCTTTCTTCTGCAGGTTTCTCATCCATTCATTTAATTCGTCTGGAGTGGGACCTACAGGTGTACTATTCATTTCTATCCAATTTCTATTCCTCTCAGGTGTTTCTGATGCAGACTCGGTTCCCATAGGAAGCCTCCTCATCTCGCTCTCGTTTACAGTCAGATTAGTAGGTGGGCTCGGTCTATATGGACTGACCAAATTTCTTGCCCTCTCATTTTCTAGTTCCATCCCTTCTCTCATTCTCTGCAAATTTGAGTTCATGGGAATGACTAAGGAATGTTCATCTATTTTCTGATTCTCAAAAACTGGTATTACTGGTCCTATCGTTACTGGCACAGCCACAGCTTCCATGTTCATTGTTAACTCTCTTATTTTCTCTGTCAATTCTTTTGTGGTTTTCGCTAACTCAGTTGCATTGTTGCTATCGCAATTTTCACTTGGCGGAGTTTTTAACTGTTCATTTGACCTATTTTTCTCGTATCTTCGTTCTGGACTTTTATTCCTCCCAGTTTCCATTGGCGGTGCATTGGGTGTCACCACCGCAGAATCCTGTTGATATGGAGGTGGGTTTCTGTTTAAAATATCTTCCAGCAATTCATCCTCTGTCTCGCTACCTCCATACCTGTACCTTTCTGTAACTGCATGTTTCTTTTACTCTACACACTTCTTTCCTGTACCCTCTTCAACTGTAAAAGCTGGAAACAACCCTTCTGTCATATTAGCATATCTCCAACGCTTCATTCTGTCCTCATGATTCACTCCCCACAACCTTCCAGGAACAAAACCATGATTCTTTGCACCTCTGTATCTTTCTCTTTCATACATCTCATCTTCCCTTTCACCTAACGCTTCAAACTGTGTCGGTCTAGGTCTTGGCTCAAGCTTTGTCATCTTTTCCCTCAAATTTCGAAGTACCGCCATGCTAAACGATCCATTCTCTGGAAAAGCCAATACTCCATCATTCTGAGTATATTTTGTCCAATTTTCTAACCAAATGCAAGTATGATAACCATATTTCAGCATCATATGCGAAGCTGGTGTTTTCGGCGGAGGTATTATTTGTCCCTCTCTAGTTACTACCTTTTGTCTTTCTTAAAGAAGTTCTTAATTTTCGCCATCCATGACTGTTTCTTTTTACCATACTCATAATAAGCCATATTTCACGATTTCTTGCTCTTTTGTAAACTAGTAACTCTGCTCTGATCTCTATGTGCTATTCGGACCTATCCTAGCGCGTCTCACACCAACGCACCAATCCGAAACCTCCACGTCACTGCTATTCAGACCTATCCCAGCGCGTCTCACACCAACTCACCAATAAGGGCATTTTCCGTGTTTCTATCGCGCTAGCCAATCCCAGCGCAGCCTTTTGTCTACGTCAGTTCTGCTCCTGACCCCTCCTTTTCAAAAATTATCGGCAATTCGTTTTCTTAGCTAAATCTTATTAGTTACAACATAAAACACATTTCCATTGTCTGTTTTCGCTAAACAAAAAGTGATAGTTTATTCTATCGTACAAGAATATAGTTTTGTTCGATAAGTGTAGCACTTCCCTCTACCTTACCCTTCTTTCAAGCAAGGGGTAAACCCGTTTCTCTGGGGATAAAACACATGTGGAGACTACACTGCTCCTGAGAATTAAGGCCAGAGTTTCACAAGAAAAACCGGTTGCTATTTCACTCATACACGTTTTATACAGAAAATGTCCCTATCATAACACAACCTGTGTTATCACCAATTTGAAAAAAACAGACAATGCACTATTCCATGTGACTTCTCTTGCCACACGTGTCCACTTCCTACTTCCCAGAAGCTTCAAAATTTCCGACTTACATTTAACGTAATACAACTCGACATGAAGTGTTAAACATGGAATAATCAAAAATCAATAATCACCAAACTAATCTATAGTAACCATAACTCTGCTACCAAGAAATCTGATCCAGCGCAACTAATATACTTTCCCCTCCTACGGACATAGCATCCAGGTCGGAAACACTCCTTTTTCCACAACTATACCGATATGACGGTGGGGCCCATAACACCGCATATACATTCACTCACTCAAATATTCCCCTGGATCTCATCCACGTCTACCTAGGAGAGAAAGTTAAAACGATGGCTGCTGGAAGGGAACGGGATACCTTTTTACTGTTGACAAGATAACTGTTCAAGCATCATACGTTTTTAGATTGTAATCCTGTCAATTTCTAAAAACATCAAAATGCATTCCGTTCATTGGTCGATGGACCAACTAGTAGGAATCAGTTGATGGTGATTAAGACCAGCTCAATCACTTTAACCTATTAAACATTTGCATTTATTATTGAGCTAAAGAACCACAGACTCGTAGTTTTAATTATAATAAAGTTTATCTAATTATTTAAATGCATAACGAAATCTCCATTTTATTAATCAGTTAATACATTTATTATCATTATAAGAATAAAGTTCAGAGAATTTATGCATACCCTTTTAGATGAAAAACAAGTTCGTCACAGCAGATCACAGCATAGTATTCCCCAAAATCTGACTGACTGTCCCGCTAAACAGGCTTCCTCAACGGACCACCTATACAAGTTTTCCGCATCAATCTCCTTTCTTCCCAGTCAGATTAAAAAGCAAAACGATTAATTAAATTGAAAGAAAATGGCCTAAAGAAAAAATAGCAGCGATTCTCCAGCGTCAAAGTTCTGTGCCCAAACATTATGTATGAATAGCGCTCCTCCTACTTAAGAGTAGGTCCTCTTATACCCTAAACTAGCTTACTAAACAGAAATGTTTCAATCTTTGGGGGCGAGATTCACGCTAATTGGTCAATTGGAGGGGTGGCAAGCATCTCCTCATTGCCCTCCTTATTCAAACCAGTTCCGACAATGTTTATAATTTTCGTCCTTTCACACGGTTTTAGGACATTACCAATCCGATTGACAAGTCCTCATTTGTAACTTCTCTTGTATCTTTATTAAAACAGTTCATTGTTAATTCACAGTCGCATCTCTGGTTCCCATGCATTTTCTCGCTGCGTCCCCTTTTTGGCACCCATTCTGGTGTCAGGTCATGGTGACCTTGGTCTTTTCATTCTGGGCTCTACTTTCGGATCACGTGTCATTGGCAACAGCTTTCTCCCAATTGGAAGCCATTTTGCACTTGCGCACTTTAGCTCATCTGCCTCGACGGCCATTTTTACAGTGCGGCCTAGCAGGCCCGTACGAACTATTATGAAAACAAACACAATCATAATCAAAACAAAGAAAATAAGCCTTTTCGTTTCCCACCCGTCATTCTACGTACCCCAATTAGGTGTTACCTAGCAAAAGCGACATATAAAGCTATGTTTACTTACCATCCGCATACTTTTTGTCACAATACGATTTACTACATAGTACAAATCATGGAACATTATTTTAATTAGTACGCAAACTATTATGTTATTATTACATCACTTGGACAAGCATTAGTAGGTTATCTTTTAGTCATGAATTTGCGATTATCCCATATAAAAGATGTCTATAAAAGACGTAAAGTGTTGATTAGTCATCAAACAATTTAATAGTATTAATTATTAGTATTAATATTAGGGGGTTCAAAATGTTCTTATTTACCTTGCTCCATCAATAGCTACAATCAAGATGACTCTCCTTACAAAGATTCTCTACATAAAGCAAACCCTTCCCCTGCAACCCCCTCTGCATCTGCTGGGGAAACTGCAGCATTTGATCGAAACCTATATATTGGACAGCAAGAAGGCATGTACGGCCAAGAAACAAGCATACTTGTCCGTAGCGGAGGGAGGCCTAGGCATCCCCCACTTAACTCGCTGCTACCAGGATGCCCAACTGTGATATATAGTGGAATGGAATAGGACACACACAGAAAAGCATTGGTGTTTCATGATCAAGTGATCACCGGGATCCATATAGGGAAAATCACTTGGCTCCCTAAAAAGCATCACCATCCAAGGGTGTATATCTCGCCAGTTGTACAGGCAACGATTCGGACACGGGATAGAGTTAAATTGGCCAAGAAGCTATCCACACACATCTCACCACAAACACCCTTTATAGGTAACCCCGACTTCCCTCCTGGCTTGCAGGTTACAGCATTATTCCCATGGCAAATAGCCAATTGTAAAAGACTAGGAGATTTATTTGACTACCACGGCATCATGGACTTTTCACAAATCTGGTCCAGTTACAACGTGCCAGTCAGTGAATACTGGTGCTACACAGCCATTAGACACTGGTGACGCACCCCATGTCTGCCAACAGACCCCTCATGCACTTCCATAAGTGGCTCCTCATCCGCCATAATGATAAGGGCCTTCTCTCTGACATTAATGCCTTCCTGAACATACTCACAGCCTCTAACAAATCCCCAGGTCAGAAGAGGTGGGAATCTGAGTTTGAGTGATCCTTTACTCCCAAGGAATGGTCAGACATCTTACACAGATACCGCACCTCTACCTATTGTGCTTCTTGGAAGAAGACCCTACTTAAACTGACACATTACTAGTACAACACCCCAGCCAGAATGACTAAATGAAATGGAAACCCGACGGGGACGATAGCTATTGGCGCAACTGCGCCCACCCAGGAATGCTGACCCACCTTCTTTGGCAGTGCCCTAAACTACAATGATACTGGCAGACATGTTGACAGGCATTAACAAAATGTATGGGACAGACATACCCAAATTCACTAGTTACATACTGTTAGGGCTACCCAATACTCTGATGGATCCACTGAGTTCTGCAACAGGGTAGGTAATTCCCTTAGTAAGTCAGTTTGTCAAAGTGGGGCACAGACAAGACACTGACCCATGCTGATTGGCTACATAAGCTCTAAGATCTGCTAGGCATGGAAAAATTAACAGCATCCATAAAACACAAGCTCACCGAATTTGATAAGATATGGGGACCATGCATACAGTTCCTTACAAGAGAATTCCGGGAGTTATCCTGTCCGGCATTCATATGAGTGCTTCGACTCACAAACACAGAGAGCAACACCAACTGACCTAGTGAGAGCGGAACCTGGATGCCTGCACCTACTCCAGGACCACCTCAGGACTATTGCATGCTCACTGCAGCAGGAGCCATCAAGCAGTACCCCTCCGCTCCCCCAGACTTTACTGTCCCTTTCCTCCCTCCCTCCTCCACCCCACCCTAAGATAGTTGGACCTGAAACCGCTCTGCTCCTCCCCATTCCACACACACCCCCTTCCCCACCCAGTTTGTCTACCTCCTTCCCTCTATAATTTACATCACTGGCCAGACGATGTAGGTGAGGGTTAATGTTTGGAATGTATATTTAGTGACTTGGAAATTTTTATATGTACCTTTGTGCTTTTATGGTCTGTTTATAAAGATCGAATAAAGCTGTGTGACTGACTGTTTGGAATTCTTTGAAACCAATAAAATGGATTTAAAACTAAAAAATGTATTCTGTTTGGGGGGACACTTAGGGTCTGATTTAGAGTTTGACCGACAGGGTACTCCCTTGCAAACATGATGGAATACTGTGCCTGCTAAATCATTGGGTCGCCTTCCTCATTTAGAGGTAGGCAGACCTTTAAAATTGGTTGCCGCCATTGGCTCTGCCAAAAGAATACTTCCTCCAATAGCCTAAAAGAGCAGGGGCCGTTGGAGGAGGAAATTACACCCACCACCCTATTTAGGGTGTATGGTGTAATGCGTTTCTTTTGTCCTGTCTGTCGCTGCCAGGAAAACCTGGCAGTGAGGGACAGTAAAAAAAACAATGAAGACTCCCACGTCCTGGGCAAAACTACCCAGGGTATAGGAGTCATTAGTTTTTATTTAACAAACAAACTTCCACTTTGGGAGTTTGTTTTTACAAAAACACAAAAAATGGCACAAGCTTGGTGTATGTCATCAAAACCGTACTAAACTGTCAGCACATTGAAAGGAACTGCTGTGATTGCAGTTCCTTTCAATGCACAGAAATGACTATAGGGCGGCAGTCATCACCCAGCAAATTTGCAGGCGTTCCGGCAGGATGGTGAGGTAACTTCCTCCACCATCCCGATGGGCACAACTCCATTCCTCAACCTCTAAATCAGGCCCTCAGACACTTATTTGTTTGGTTCTCAAAAAACTCCTTCAGGGCAAGGCTAGAAGCTGTAGCCAAGCTACTCAAAAAGAGAAAAATTCTCTACCTGTATTGAATAATAATGTGCATTGTGTCACAATACTACAAAATTCTGAATTTCTGGCCAAATGACAAGGACACACCAAATTAGAAAAATCAGATCATATCAAAATTATTTTATTTTTTTGTAAATTCATAAATGAATGAAAACTTTAAATATGTGAAAATATAATAAAATTGAGGCACATCCCACACCACACTCACTCAATCATCCAGACATCCAGTTGCATACCCACACATACTCATACGTCCTGGAACTCAAGGATCCAATAATGCAAAATTGACAATTGAAAACGACAGGTGAACCAATACCTTCATAGGCATGAATGACATCAATACTTGTTGCATATAGAGATACAGAATATTTTCTGTGAAAAACAACGTGTACAAAAGTCAGGGGACGTGCCTGAAATAAGAAAAAGAGATAGTGGTCCAAAGGCATTTTAAATACAGAATCTTGGCTGGACGTACCATTAATAAATGTATCAGTCTGGGTGGTCCAAACGAATAACGGTCAAAGGCACAGATTCAGAACAGGATAAAAATATCTATCATAGTAAAATGGGAACTTGGTTTTACTATGATAGATATTTTTATCCTGTTCTGAATCTGTGCCTTTTGACCGTTATTCGTTTGGACCACCCAGACTGATACATTTATTAATTGTACGTCCAGCCAAGATTCTGTATTTAAAATGCCTTTGGACCACTATCTCTTTTTCTTATTTCAGGCACGTCCCCTGACTAGTGTCCATTTATCATTTACGCCCTGAGGAAGGTGAGACCCAATTTCGGGTCGAACACCGAAACGCGCGTCGGCGCTTAAAGATATTGGTGGACCCCTTCTACTCAACATTCTATTCTCTCTCTATCCCTCCTGGGATTTACTTTTATAACATTGATCCTAAATATATGTGGAACCGGATGATTTATATTGTGGACATTATATTTACTACCTATTTTGTACACGTTGTTTTTCACCGAAAATATTCTGTATCTCTATATGCAACAAATATTGATGTCATTCATGCCTATGAAGGTATTGGTTCACCTGTCGTTTTCAATTGTCAATTTTGCATTATTGGATCCTTGAGTTCCAGGACGTATGAGTATGTGTGGGTATGCAACTGGATGATTGAGTGAGTGTGGTGTGGGATGTGCCTCAATTTTATTATGTTTTCACATATTTAAAGTTTTCATTCATTTATGAATTTACAAAAAAATAAAATAATTTTGATATGATCTGATTTTTCTATTTTGGTGTGTCCTTGTCATTTGGCCAGAAATTCACAATTTTGTAGTATCGTGACGCAATGCACATTATTATTCAATACAGGCAGAGAATTTTTCTCTTTTTGAGTAGCTTGTCGATGTCCCCTGTTTTTCTCTACCTTTATCCTTTACCCAGGGGCCCCCTACTTTCTTAGTGGTTAGAAGCTGTAGCCAGCCATAGTTCCATGAGGCAAGATACATTTACCACAAGGTCCTGCTGAACATGTTTTCAGTGCTGCACAAACATTACTACTGGGATTAAGTTGGTTTTCTTGTCAGTCTTGGGAATTACCTACCTGGAGGTGGAAACATTTGCTAAGTCTTACGTTCTACAATCGCTAGGGCAGACTTATAGGCACTAGATCTCTCTCTCCAATCAGGGCTACTGCATGGTCCAGTCTTCTGTGGCCTGTTGGGCCCTCATGCAGTCAGTAGTTCTTCTGCTTTTTCTTTCCCTGGAGCAGGCAAACAGGAGGTCATCCACTTGATTCTCGGAGAGCAGTTCCAATCCCTGGGTGACTTTAGGAGTCCATGACTCCCCTTCTTTCAGCAGGAATCAGAAACATTCTTTCTTCTAGCCGGGCGTTCTTCTTCAAGTGAAGTTTACCCATGTCCTGGAATATTCTGAGGAGGTGGTGGCGAGTAATTAGTTTTATCCTGTGCACCACTAGCCAGTGATTGTAAAATTACCCAGGCGCCTTTGTTTCAAAATGACAAAATTGTTCTGCCACCAACTAGGCCTCTTTTCAGCTCCATAACCACTCCTCTGCACAGGCAAGCTCTCCTCTCATATGACAGTGTCAAACCTTGTTCTCACTATTACTGGGGATGAAGCCAAATGGTTTAGGACTGCTCTTGGAATGAATAGAAGCAAATCTTGTCTACACCATTTGGGATAAGCATGTCAAAACACTAAGGACCGCATTAGATGTCGGTCTGAGTTGCCTCCGAACAACACAGTTTTGTGGAAGGAAACGCCCGACCATAGGTCGGCAGTTCCGAACCCGCAATTAGGATGCGGCCGCACATTATGGGGTCGCAAACTTCCATTTTTCAATGGGCGCCTTTGTGGCAGGCTGAAACCGCCTGCAGCACAAGCTTCCATTATAAAAGGGATGTTAAGGGGTGCACCATAGGTGCCCCCTAGGGCCAAATGCAGAGGGCCAGGGTGTAAGGGGGCCCTGCTAGGGGTGCCCAAAGTAAGTTTCCGACAGCCAATCCATGTCAGAAAAGTCAACATGGATTGGCTGTTTGAAACAGACATCATAATCCTGATGGCAGAAACACCATCCTTAAGGGATTATTAGGGCTTTCCGACTGGCCGACGGGCTCCTTGTGCCCTTTGGAACCATCTCAGATTCCCTGGCTGGTTTAAACTCCGACCGATGTCATCATAATACAGCGGTCAGACCTTAAACCTACCATGTCGGTCGGAAAGCCTCCGACCAGCGGTTGGAGGCTCTCCGACCAACATCGTATTCAGGCCCAAAGTGTTAAGGCTGTCCTTTGTTCTGTATACCAACATGAATATGTGATGTTACAACGCGATCAAAATGATCGCGGTATGTAACATCGCAGTTTTTACAACGCAAGTCGTTACAACGACTTGCGCTGGAGGGCACTGGATTTAGGAGTAGTAAGATTTACTATTCCAACACCAGTCTACGTACAGTAGGGAAGGTGTTGCAATAGTAAATCTTACTATTCCTTAGGTTATAGCGCCCTCCAGTGCAAGTCGATGTAACGCTTGCGTTGTAATGGCAGTGTTCTAAATGCATCGCAGTGTAATCACCGCGATGTAAAGGATGTTTCCCTACCAACATGTACCCATTCCAGATGTCTAACCCCTGACAATTGTTATATGGCCAGTAGTTAAGAACATCCTGATTTTCCTGGGATCAGAAGTATTATTTTGTGTTCTGAGCCAGCAACTGATACTCTTGCAGCCCTAGGGGGTGTGATTAATAACAGAAATGGTTTTAAACTAGTTTCTGGGCTCAGAAGTATTATTTTGTCTTCTGAGCCAGGACTGTTAGCTCTTGCAGCCCTGGGGGTGTGATTAATAACAGAAATGGTTTTAAACTAGTTATGGTTCAGACACCTCAAAATACACTTTATAAAGTTATTTTTCCAATAAAGTTTTCAAAAATCGGATTTCACCACAAAATCAGATTTTGAAAATAAGTGTTAAATAACTTTGAATAACAGTTCTATCCTTTTCCCAAGCAAAGATGGAAAATACATATGTCAATCACACCTAGGTCTGTCTAACGGAAAATGTAGCTCAACCTATATAGTGGAAAAAGCTTTTAGTCTCCAGTCTTTTTTTAAATGTATAGCGTGCCACTTTTTAAAATTATCTTTTAGGCCCCCTAAGTCACAGCTTAGGGGTGATATTAATACATAAAAACATGGTGTGGCTGATTTCTTTGTAATGTGCTGCCATGTGCTACTGCAGTGCCTATCAATTGTGGTCAAGTTAGAGCGCAGTGGTGCTCCTGGCTTCCATATATTTTTGTCATGTATGTGGTTGGTGTAAATACACTTTTTGCATTAATATTTAACTTCCATGCCATTGGTGCATTTTGCAAGCCATCTATGATAGACTTATATGAAAGTTAAATAGATCAGTTCTCTGAACCCAGTTGTGATAATGATATTTAAGGCAGTAAATAGCAGTTTTGCAGCATACACACTCCAAATAACAGCAAAAATAGGATCCTGAAGTAGGCAAAACATCTAGGGTGATCGTATAGAAAAAGCAAACATGCCTCATGGGGCATTATATGAACTGTAAATAATTTGCATCTCTCCTACCATCCACCCACTCTAATTCTTTAGATTATGCAGTTATCATGAATGTGGCTTTAATGATTTATGTCCTCTGAAACGTGGAACAAAGACTTTTTTATTGCCCACTGCAAATAATCTGTTTCTGAAAAATATGAAAATGTGATAATCGTTATAAAGTAGGATTACAGGCACAGCAACTGTTTTCATGTATGTCGAAGATTGATATAAGACAGTGTCTGTAAAACAGATAAATGTGTGCATGACTGAGTAGGATGAATTGCCTGTTAATGATTATTGTGTATTTTTCCCTGTAATAGCTGGTTTTAAATCCATAAAAATCGACATATTTTTGTAAAGCGACATATAATATTATGCAATGGGCTATGCACTTTGTATAGGAATATGTATTTAAAAAAAGTAAGTTGATACAGTTTCTTTTCATTCAGATTCTTGATTAAGTGCCTTTCATCTTACCATGGGGCCCCAGTATTTTTTTTTTTATTAGTTGTGATGCTCCTTTCACTGTTATTTTTGGGTTTCCACTTACATATTTTAAGTGATGCTCTACAGGAAAGCCAAAACAATTTCTGATCTCTGGGAGTGACACATGTTTGCCTCGATACTACACGATACGTCTTGGATAATTATTCATGTGCTTACAAACATAATACCTTATTGGTTAAGTTGAAGGCAATTCCCTTTTTTTATTAAGTAGGAACCACACTGTTCAAAATCTCCCTGTGAAAAATCATGTTGGAAAGTGTTACTTATCAAAGACATGACTCTAGACTTTTATCTCCAGACTCGGTACAGAAATTGTTTATTATAAATAGCAATGCTCGAATTTGTGACGGTGATAACAATATCAGTATCAAATACAACTAAATCCTCTCCAGTAATAATGGCCAAGTAAAAACATAAACGGACAACGGGAAAGCCTTGCTTTGTCACCTTGCCAATTTTAGTAGAGTCTGAGGTCCAGCAATCTCTGCAACCATTGGGCTCAAAGTCTCAGCAAGACATTGTGCTTGCTTTTTGATGCCTCCCATAATACACTTAGGGGGATATTCACAAGAACGTGCGATAAACATCGCCAAAATACGCTAACGCAATTTTCCATATCGCCGTCTATCGCGGGAAAATAACTCCATGTCAACATCGTATTCCCAACACGGCAGTAACATGCAATAGTTTCCCGAGAACGCCTCAAATGTCCGCGATACAACTACCGCAACGGCGATAAAAAAGGAAACCGAACGTGAAAAAAGTTGTGATGGGCCCAACTGCGATAAAAATCCAGCGAAAAGCAGCGCCAGGCCCGCAAGTCCCACAAGTAAGGCGGGAACAATCACTATAAAAGCGGCAAAAGAAAACACCTACAAAACACAAACAACTGCGAAGCACCATGGAGGGAGCCGGAGCAAGTACAGAGGACAACCAGAACCCCACAAGCCCCACGGAGGACCAGCCTGGGACCTCGGGGACAGGGAAGGGCAAGGAGAAGAATAAGAGGAACCCGCGTTTCAGTACGCAGGAAAACCAGATCCTCATTACGGAGGTGACAGAACACCACCACCAACTGTTCATCACCTCCACTGTGACATTGGCAACTAAAAATACAATATGGCAGTCCATCTTGGCCAAGGTGAATGCAGTCGGAGTGAAGAGAAGGGAAGTGGATGACTGCAAGAAGTGCTGGACTGATGTGAAGCGCAAAACCAAGCTGAAAATCGCTGCCAACCTGAGAGCAGCAATGCAGACTGGAGGTGGAAGCCCAGCGACACACCAGGAGCTGGATGAGATGGAGGAAATGGTGACCCGAGTCATCATTGGGGAGACGGTGGCAGGAGTTGGTGGACCGGACACTACACAACATGACCTGAGCCAACAGCAACAGGGTGAGTAATGACCAGGTACTGGGGGAACGGGGGGAGACGGGCACAATGACACACATGCACAATTAAGTAGAGCACATCTGCGGACAAACCATGCCCAAGAGTCACAACTCCGACCAAGAGCCCAATTTACCCAAGTCTGCAACATCTCAGCACTGTATAAGCACAGAAGTGAAAGGCACACCGCCTGAAAGGGAGAAGGGCCAGCCAAATCAGAGCTGAAGGGGCAACACACCCACAATGCAGCATACACACATAAGAATCAGAGCACCTCAACATTGACAACAATGTGGTACAAACTGCAACACTCTCACAACAGAACAGAGGACACAACTGCTGCCGCTTGTGTGTAGAAAATGGCCATTCGCATTTGGCATAGCAGGAAACTGTGAGATGACAATGGACAAGTACAATCTCACATCCCTGATGGTGTAGAAATGTCAACTGTCCCGCATCAAATAGGCATCTCTTCACAAACAGTCACAATGATCATTGTCATGCAGTCCATTAGTAAACTTGTACAATGCGTGAACATACATGTGAACACAGTGTCAATCTGCATCTCCCCTTCACATTGCAGAGGGAGAATCAACACCTCCTGCAGAGCAGACACAACAACTCAGCACTGATGACGAAGAGGACCTCCCCAACATCGACACCAACGCCCTCCAGCAGCTCATGGACAGCTTCGGCACCCCACCTCCAGGAGCAGGGCAGCCCAGCTGCATCGAGGAGACCCCACCCCCTGCACAGACCACACAGCAGGAATTACCCACCACCACGGCTGTCTCCCAGGACCCCCACGACCAACACATGGCATTCCAACGCCGTGTGTTAGGGTGCCAGGAGAAGATGGCTGATCAGCTGCGGGTGGGGTTCGACCTCATGGCAGCCAAACTAGATGCCATACGTGGGTGTCTAAGTCCCATCAGGGTCCACTTACAGTCCCTAACGGACACCCACTGTCCGCTCCATGCTCTCCAACAATCAATGGCTGACATCGCTGGAGTCATGACTCGGAGACAAGAACAAGTGTCTAGTCAGAGTGGCTCCAGCGATGTCAGCCGGGAGTTGGGGCACATGCGGAGGATCACGGAGAACATGGAGCGAATGCATGCGGAACGATTGGCTGCCACAGCTGCACACCAGCGAGATGTAGCTGGGATCTTCCATGCCCTGCAGATCCTCATCATGGCATTGCCGCCACACGGCCTGGCGCGGATGACTGCTGCTGCTACTACTCCATCCATATCTCCGCCCCCTGAAGTGTCAGTGCCACACAGTGCGGCAGACCAAACACCACCACCCACATGTGAGGCACCTGACACATCAGAGGACAAGGATGATGATGAATCTGGCTTGGTGGTAAGATTGAAGTGGTAGCATACATCACCGCCATATGGCCTGTTTCAGCTTGTTTCTGCCCTCTGCATCATGCCCTGGAATAACATCTTCCACTGTCCCCTGTTACACTCAGCGACACTCACCTTGGACCACGACATGGACTGCCATATTTGGATTGGTTACCAATGACACAGCAATCACACTGCGGACTGAAGTCTTCCTCTTCCGATGAACCTGTCAATCCCTAAAGGACTCTGGCTGGCCCTCCATGGGGCGACAATGTAAAGTGGTGTTTGCATGGCCCTGAACTGGTCCAGCTTAAACATCCCACTGAATGCGAATAAAACATTCAAATTCACACTGATGTGTCATGGCCCTGATCAATTAAGCATGAAAGTATTGATGAATGTAGGGACAGTGATTCCACATAAATGGTACTCCCTGGGTAATGCTATCAATGCGCATGTATGGCCGTGACCCAGATAGGCAGTGAGACACACATCGTCATTCAAAACAACTCACATCACAGTTGAATACAAGTGAATGTGCGTAGACTTTATTAGCATATGCGTGTCAGTACGGGCAAGAGAAGTGCCACAACATGCGGACCAATGCAGCAGTATGTCAGAATGAGGAACATTGCCAAGCGCCGCTGTCCAATTTGGGGGAGTGCCTCACCTTTCACAGGTGTGTGTTACCCCACGTGGTTGTCCGCCCACGTATTCGGGGTCCAGGCGAATGCAGCCATCTCCACTGTTGTCGTGGGATATGTGACCAGAACCCCAAGATGCAACAAGGTGTCGGGACATGTGCAATGGGTTCCAAACTGTTGTGGCTGCAGGTACGTAGTTACACGTCCATGAAAGCTATTGCAGCTTCGTAGGCAATCATTTCCAAAATGAGGTTGTTGTCGACTCCATCGAACAGGACGGCGAGGCTATCCATTAGCAGGTCCGGACAGATGTGCTGCGTCCACCCCCTGTCACCAATTAGCACTACAGCCCAATAGGGGAGCGGCTCAATGTGGTCACTGCACACGAGGAGTTCTGAAATCTCCCAGGTCCAGCTGCCAGCATGTATGCCAAGTATCCAGGCATCCCATATACGGGTATCAGGGTGACACTCCTGGTCGTGGGCCAACAGGGGGCGCACACACATGTCGAAATCCAGTTCGGCTACCGTCCTGTTGGAAAGGCAGACATCCACGGACCACTCGAATATGCACGATCGACAATGCAACACAGGCTGAACGCAGGTGATGTTGGCAAGGCGGAAGCTTAGCCGGTAACTGACCAGCAGCACTACCAATGGCAGTGCCCCCAGTAAATGCAGCATACGTGCACAGTACAGTTCCACGTGACAGGGGTTGTGCATGTGTCCGGGATGTTCTGCCATTGCGTTAGTGGCCCTGGTTGAAGCGGCACTGTTCTGACCTGCGCCAGTTCTGTGGATGAAATGCCACAGCATCGGATCAATGAGTTGTTTAAGTGTGCAACGGTTGTACGCCTGGGATGGTGTGGGAGTAAGTGTGAAGGCCATTCCATGCAAGATAACTGAGCAAGGACTTCTGTGTGTGGGGTGTGTATACGTTGGTCTGTCGTCGGGCTGTGCGTAGTGTGGGAGTCGTCCTCAACTGCTATCGTATCTGTCAGGGGGTGCCGGGCACATGCAATTCCAAGGTCGGGTGGGCAGGTGTGCTTCCGCCTGATAGTTCAGACAAAGGAGCTTTCATCCCTAATGTCAGTTTGTCATCTGCTTGCATTCAGGAATTGTGATGTGGCTTGTTGGGTGTGGGGTGGGATGTGTGCGACTTTGGGATTCATGTTTGACATGACTTGCATGTGGCAAATGAGTGGCATCACTGTGTGTTACGTTGCTTCACAGCTGCTCCTCCCTCCCCAGAGCCTACTCACTTGTGTACGCTGCACGGTTGCATCACTTGCACTCCAACGGCACACCATTGTCATGCCTGTCTGCGCATGTCCACAAGCCTGACAACGACACTGTGACTTTGGCCGTTGAAGGTGGGCGGCCACGTGAGTGTAGGCCTATGGTAAGGATAGTGCGGACACAGATGTAGAGTTCATGCCTGGCTGAACTCGCGCTGCGATTAAGGCTAGGCATTTGGCTCATGCTGCGGCAATGCAGATACACACAACACTTGGCATGTATGAGCCAAGACCCCGAGCGGTCTTGCGCTCCTTCATTTCTCTGTTCGTGCGAGACCGCCCTCCGGGTGCATGCTACATTGCAACATTGTCAATTGTGGGCCGGGTGGCACCGACACTACAACAGGGACACGTGCATTGGTGACTTCCTTGTCCAGGCCAGAACTGAACCACGCCCTGAGCCCCGGGCTAATTCTACACACCCCTGTGCTGGACTGACGTACGCCGGCCCAGCCCACTCCGCTTACACTTACAGGGGGGATGACAAAGCTACATGTCCAAGGTCTTACCCACTGCCTGAGGTGACATGCTTGCGTCTGCTGTCCACAGCACAATGTGATGTGGTAGGGCCAGGGGCCATCACGCATACATAATGACCACACGGACACACTTAGATGTATGGTGGAACTGGCTACAGGCACGTGCGCCCAGCCCCTTTTTATTACCAGGGTCACATGTCCAGTGACGCCTGTGCTGGATGGGTGTGGGGTGAGTGTAAGCCAGCCCTCAGGGAGTGGTTGGTGCTGGCAACAACTAGTACAGTGATCATCGGATCACACACACACAGATTCAATCATAAAGGGTCCATGACTTGCAGTGCACTGAGGTAGGGGCACCAGAACTGGACTCACACACAAAAGATTACATCATTAAGGGTCCATGACTTGCAGTGCACTGAGGTAGGGGCACCAGAACTGGACTCACACACAAAATATTACTGCATAAAGGGTCCATGACTTGAGCTGCACTGAGTTTGTGGCACCGGAAGCGCTCGGCGGGTGCGCGGCCTGCGTTGATGCGTCGTCCGGGCGGGCCGCCCTGGAAGCAATGTCTGTTGCCTACTGAACTGCGCCAGCCATGAATGAAGACTCTATTTGAGTTGGGGGACCTGCTGACCGCAGTGTAGGCCGGAGGCAGCGGTCAGAAAAGGCCCACAGCCACGTGGCATTGACTTGTGGTGCACTGAGTTAGTGGCACCTGAAGCGCTCAGCGGGTGCGCGGCCTGCAATGATGCGTCGTTTGACTTGGGGGACCTGCTGACCACAGTGTAGGCTGGAGGCAGCGGTCAGCAAGGGCCCACAGCCACGTGGCGTTGACTTGAGCTGCACAGAGTTAGTGGCACCTGGAGCGCTCAGCGGGTGTGCAGCCAGCGATGATGCGTCGTCCGGGCGGCCCGCACTGGAAGCAATGTCTGTTGTCTACTGGACTGCGCCATAGATAAATCAAGACTCAATTTGAATTGTGAGCCCTGCTGACCGCAGTGTAGGCTGGAGGCAGCGGTCAGAAAGGGCCCACAGCCACGTGGCGATGACTTGTGGTGCACTGAGTTGGTGGCACCTGAAGCGCTCAGCGGGTGTGCAGCCAGCAATGGTGGCGTGTCCTCGCAGGTCAGGATTGGATTTGATTTGAGCGCCCTGCTGACCGCAGTGTGGGCCGAAGGCAGTAGTCAGCACACACATTACTCCGCGGTGCTGTGCCGCTGGGTGCCTGTGTCGCGGAAGGCAGCGATCGGCTGAGGATGCTGGCGGTCACGGTGGCGGACTTGTGGCAGAGTGAGGGGCGCCGCCCTGGCAGATGCGTTGGCCATCCCGGAAGTGAACCACGCCCAGAGCCCCGGTCTATTTATTCACACTCCTACGCTGGTGTGGCGTACGCCGGACCAGCCCACTCCGCTTCCGCATACAGGGGGGACGACACAGCTACATGAGCGAGGTCTTTCCCACTGCCTGAGGTAAGATGGTTGCGTCCACTGTCCACAAAACTCAATCAATCAATCAATCATTTGTAAAGCGCACTACTCACCCGTGAGGGTCTCAAGGCGCTGGGGGGAGGGATGCTGCTACTGCTCGAGCAGCCAGGTCTTGAGCAGCCTCCTGAAGGTTAGTAGGTCCTGGGCCTGCCGCAGGTGGATGGTGAGGGTGTTCTAGGTCTTGGCGGCGAGGTGGGAGAAAGATCTGCCGCCGGAGGTTGCTCTTCGGATGCGTGGGATGGTGGCGAGGGCGAGGTCGGCAGAGCGGAGCTGGCGGTTTGGGGTGTAGAAGGTGAGTCGTCTGTTGAGGTATGCTGGTCCGGTGTCGTGAAGTGCCTTGTGTGCGTGGGTGAGGAGCTTGAAGGTGATCCTCTTGTTGACGGGGAGCTAGTGCAGGTCTCTCAGGTGGGGTGTGATGTGGCTGTGGCGAGGGATGTCGAGGATGAGGTGTGCAGAGGCGTTCTGTATACGTTGCAGTCGTTTCAGGAGTTTGGCCGAGGCTCCTGCGTAGAGGGCGTTTCCGTAGTCCAACCTGCTACTGACGAGTGCCTGGGTGACCGTTCTTCTGGTTTCGGTGGGGATCCATCTGTAGATCTTGCGGAGCATAAGGAGGGTATTGAAGCAGGAGGATGAGACGGCGTTGACTTGCTTGGTCATGGAGAGTGCAGAGTCGAGGATGAACCCCAGGTTGCGTGCGTGGTCGGTGGGTGTCGGTGCTGCTCCCAGTGTGGTCGGCCACCAGGAGTCGTCCCAGGCTGAGGGGGTGGAGCCGAGGATGAGGACCTCCGTCTTGTCTGAGTTCAGTTTCAGTCGGCTGTTCTTCATCCACTCGGCGACGGCCTTCATTCCTTCGTGGAGGTTGGTTTTGGCGGTGAAGGGGTCCTTGGTGAGGGAGAGGATCAGCTGGGTGTCGTCGGCATAGGAGATGATGTTGAGGTCGTGCAATCGGGCTATGTGGGCGAGCGGTGCCATGTAGACGTTGAACAGTGTCGGGCGGAGGGATGATCCTTGGGGAACGCCGCAGATGATCTCGGAGGCTTCGGTTCGGAAGGGCGGGATGCGGACACACTGGTTTCTGCCGGAGAGGAAGGAGGCGGTTCATTCCAGGGCCTTGTCTCGGATCCCTGCGTTGTGGAGGCATGTGCATAGAGTGTGGTGGCAGACTGTGTCGAAGGCGGCTGAGAGGTGCAGGAGGATGAGGGCCGCGGTTTCTCCGTTGTCCAGCAGGGCCCTGATGTCATCGGTGGCGGCGATGAGGGCGGTTTCGGTGCTGTGGTTGCTGCGGAACCCGGACTGGGACGGGTCCAGGATGTTGTTCTCCTCGAGGTAGCGGGTTAGTTGTCCGTTGACGATCTTCTCGATGACCTTCACCGGGAACGGGAGCAGAGAGATGGGCCGGAAGTTCTTGAGGTCTCTCGGATCCGCCTTGGGTTTTTTGAGTAGGGCGTTGATCTCGGCGTGCTTCCAGCTCTCCGGGAAGGTCGCGGTCTCGAAGGAGATGTTAATGATCTTGCGGAGATGGGGTGCGATGGTGGCGCTGGCTTTGTTGAAGATGTGGTGCGGTCATGGGTCTGACGGAGAGCCGGAGTGGATGGTGTTCATGGTTTTGATGGTGTCGTCGTCGTTCACGTTGATCCAGGCGAGCAGGGGATCGGTGTGGATGGTGGGCGGAGAGTCTGAGGTGTTGGTGGCTGTCAGGGTGGTCTGGTTGTTGAAGCTGTCGTGGATGTCTGCGATCTTGCGGTGGAAGAAGGTGGCTAGGGAGTCGCACAGGTCTTGCGATGGTGGCATGTCGTTGGTGTTGGAGCTGGGGTTGGAGAGTTCCTTCACGATGTTGAAGAGCTCTTTGCTGTTGTGTGCGTTGTTGTCGAGGCGGTCCTTGAAGGAGGCCCTTTTGGCGGATCGGATGAGGTGATGGTGTCTGCGGATGGCGTTCTTGTGGGCTGCATAGCTGTCCGGTGTCTGTTCGAGGTGCCATTTCTTCTCGAGCTTTCGGCAGGTTTGCTTGGAGGCCTGGAGGTCGGCGGTGAACCAGCTGGCTTTTCTGTCAGTGCATCTGTTGGAGGGTTTCTTGATCGGGGCGAGAGTGTTGGCGCAGTCGTTGACCCATTGTCTGAGGTTGTGGGCGGCGGTGTCGGTGTCGATGGGGTCGGAGGGTGGGCTTCGGGCGAGGGTGGTGTTTAGCTGGTCTTCGGTGACTTTGCTCCAGCTGCGGCGGGGGATCCGTTGAGTGCGGTGGTGTGTGGTGGGTTTCTGGAAGGTGAAGTGGATGCAGCGATGGTCGGTCCAGTGGAGTTCGGTGGTATGGCTGAAGGTGACGTGGGAGCTTGCGGAGAAGATGGGGTCGAGCGTGTGACCGGTGGAGTGAGTGGGTGTTGTGACGAGCTGTCTGAGTCCGAGGTTGGCGAGGTTGTCGATCAGGGTGGTGGAGTTGCTGTCGTTGTTGTTTTCGAGGTGGAAGCTCAGGTCTCCGAGGAGGATGTAATCTGTGGAGGCGAGGGCGTGCGTGTTGACGAAGTCTTCGATGGAGTCGCTGAACTGAGGCCGTGGTCCGGGGGGTCTGTAGACGAGAGTTCCTCTGAGGGTGGTGTTGGGGTCAGTGTGGATCTGGAAGTGCAGGTGTTCGGCGGTGCTGAGGGTGTCGTCGGTGCTGGTCGAGACCCTGAGGGTGTTCCTGTGGATGATGGTGATTCCTCATCCTACTCCGTTGGTGCGGTCCCTGCGGGTGATCTTGTAGCCGTCCGGGATGGCTATGGCGATGTCGGGTGCCGAGGAGGCATTCATCCAGGTCTCTGTCAGAAAGGCAACGTCCGGGGAGGATGTGTCGAGCAGGTCCCAGAGTTCGACGGCGTGTTTGCATGTGGAGCGGGTGTTGAGTAGTATGCATCTGAGGTGGTTGTGTCCTTTCTCGGTGGGCAGTTAGGCGGCTCGGAGGCTGGTGAAGCTGCAGCTCCGGCGGCCGCCATAAGAAGGGGAGGTGGGAGGGAGGAACAGCTGGGAGGCGGGACGAATGGGCGTGCAGGGGGCGGGGCCGCAGGGGACGCAGCAGCGGGAGAGGGAGAGCAGAAACGGGCGGAAAATGCGAGGCACAATACAATGCTACAAAAAAGAATTACACCAAAAAACCGAAATACAGAAAATAAAAACAGAGGCAGACAGGCAATAAACAGAGGCAGACAGGCAGAAGGGGGCACAGGGGGTACAAAAAGGATTACACTAAATAACGGGAATACAGAAAATAAAACAGAAGGCAAGCAGGCAATAAACAGAGGCAGACAGGCAAAAGGGGGCACAGGGGGCACACAGATACTTACGGCTCCCCACTGGGCCACCAGGGATGAGGCGCAGGTGGAAGCCTGCGGGTGGAGGAGGGCCTCGAACTCACGGCAGCAGGCACACAGGTGGTGCTGTGTGGCGTGGGGAGCGACCTGCCTGAAAACAGGGTCAAGGGTCGCAACACTGCAAACACCAGCAGTATATGTCCACAGGGACATGTCTGTGCTCTGCATACTGGAGTCTGTCCAGCACATCACCGCCATACTTGGCATTGTGTACATTCTTATTCATGGGTGACTTGCCTCCTTCACACATACTTGGTTCCCACCTCTCCCACATTCTGCAATTGTGTGGCTGAGGGGCCATGCCGTTTTCGGAAGGTCAGCTGTCTTGTTCTGCTCTGCCTCGGTGGTAGTCCGGGGGGGTTGAAGGGGGGGGCCTGGGGGTGGTGGCGGTGGGTGTTGTGGACCTCTTGGGTCTCCGAGCTGCATGATCATTAGATCCATGACATGTGTTGGTCTTCAGATGTGGCTCTGGGCTGGGCTCCCTTTCATACTGCAGGTTGTTGTCCTGCTTAACACCAGTAAAAGGCAGGTGTTAAATCCCTGCTGCTAACGCACCTTATCGCCTGTTTTCGGGTCGCATCGCAGATCTGGCTGCTCATTGTGATTATCGCGAAGTGGTGTTTTCGTGTGTTTTTTGCGCGGGTACGCCTACTCTGCATATCATTAGCGTTAATTGTCGCTCTCATCCGTGGCGATGTGTTTTGCGGCAGCTATCGCAGGTAAACTGGCGATGTCGGCAGTTTGCACCAGCTTGTGAATAGGGCGATAAGTCTATCGCCACTTTTGCGGCGTTAAAGTGCCGATAAATCGGCGATGGCTCCTTGAGAATATGCCCCCTAAAGTACACTTAAAACATATTCAAAGTGTGAAAGACGAAAAGGCTTTTGTGTCTACACTCCCAATATGTCATGCGAATCCCTAATTTTACAAGCCGAAAGCATGTTCATAATAAACCTGGGATTCTCACACAATGCTTCCCTTTCAGGAAACTAACTCTAATCCTTGAAGACCAGAACTCTAATGTCCCTTTCTAAATAGTCATTAATTTTACTTTATGAGATGCCTACAGTATGTCTCCAAAGTGCAGGGCAACATCGATAGTGGCACAATCCACAAACAATGTTAACGAATTATCACATAATTATGAACAAGAAACTGATGGAAGGAGAGGATCCCTGAGTTTGAAACCAGAAAAGTGGGGAATTTGAAGTGAGAGAATAGCGAGAGGAAGGTTATTTCCAGTGTTTGGCTGCTAGAAGGGGTAAAGAACAGAATCGAGATTGACACAGAATGTATGCGGGTGACAAGAGCAGCAGAGAAGCAGACCATAATTTACAGACAGGGGTGTATAGCAAACAAAAACATGGATATAAGAGAGAGCTATATATGAATACAACCAAAGAAAATACAGAGAAAACGATAGAGGTTAGGAGTGTAAAAATAACAACAAAGAAGCAGAAGGGGAAATTAAAAAGCAAGTAGATGCCAGAGGTACACTCTGAGTAAATAAGAGGGTGTAAGAGGGAAGAACAAGAAGAGAAGAATGGCATATGTGACAATATGAATGAATGAATGAAACAACACTTCTATAGCTCATGGCTACCCAAAGGCATCCCAGCGCTGAAGCAGGTAAAAAAAAGGCAAGTGCAACACCTAAGGGAAGAGCCACGTCTTTAACTGTTTCCGGAAGGCTAGGTGATTAGATTCCTTTCGTAAGTACAGTGGTAGAGAGTTCCAGAGTCTGGCGGCATTATACGAGAAAAGCCGCCCGCCACTTCTGGCCTTCTTAATCCTTGGTACGACTGCCAATTATAGTTCATTTGAGCGCAGCTGCCTGTTCGCCCGATAATATTGAGCCATGGCAGTATTGATTGGTGGGCCGTTTCCTTCCAACGACTTGTGGATGATGCACAGAGCCTTAAAGTTGACTCTCTCCTGGACCGGGAGGCAGTGGAGGGAATGTAGTGCGGGCTTTGCGGAGTGTCGATTCGGAATCCCCATGAGCGTCCTTGCTGCGCAATTTTGCACAATCTGAAGCTTCGCAATTACTGACTTTGGCGCACCTAGGTATAGGGCATTGCCATAGTCTATCCTAGATAGGATGAGTGCCTGGATCATCAGTTTTTTGGCCTGGTAAGGAAAAAGGGGGAGCACTTTGCGAAGCATCCTAAGGATGCCATAGCAAGTGGCAACAACCTTCCTGGCTTGGGTTTTAAAGCTGAGATCCTGATCCAGCCAAATACCCAGGCTTTTTATCTCATTCTTAGGAGCGGGGGCAGGGCCCATGCAAACTGGCCACATTGTGTCTGCTTTAAAACAGAGAGGATTACCAAGAACCATGAGCTCAGTCTTGTCGCCATTCAGTTTGAGATGCGACAGATTCATCCACTTGGCGACTTCCTCAAGGCAGGGACAGAGGCTATTGGTCGTCGGGTCAGCGTGATTGAGTGCTACGACCAACTGAGTATCATCCGCATACGTCACTATACAGATCCCAAAGGGAGACACAATATCTGCCAGTGGGGCCAAATAAACATTAAAAAGGGTGGGGCTCAAGGATGAGCCCTGAGGAACTCTGCAGTCTAAGGGGACAGATTTTGACATTACGTCACCCTCAAACACCTGGAAGAATCTCTCCTCCAGGAAGGATTGCAGCCATGATAAGGTTGTACCGGTCACCCCCAGGCCTCTAAGACGGTGAACCAGGATACGGTGGTTGACTGTATCAAAGGCTGCACTAAGGTCTAGAAGGATTATAGCTGACGACTCTTCGAGATATTATAGCTAGATTCTTCGAGAACCGCTAACAAAGCGGTTTTGATGCCTTGACGAGGGCGAAAACCAGTTTGAGAGGGGTGGAGAAGGTCATGAGATTCCAGAAACGAAGAGAGTGTGGAATTGACTTGTTTCTCCGCGATCTTACTAATACCAGGGAGGAGCGAGATTGGGTGATAGTTGCCCAAAACGTCCGGGTCAAGGTTAGGTTTTTTCAGGAGGGATTTCACCATTGCTGTTTTCCACATGGGGGGAACCATACCCATGGAGAGGGAAGCGTTGATCAAATCAATGATAATAGGAGCAACTGTTTCAGCTGCCAACTTCAGAACATTAAGGGGAGCTGGGTCTTTTGGCGATCCACTCTTAACAAGTGTCAAGATGGCTTGAAGCGAGTCCTGGGTCATCAGGGGGAGGGCCTCCAGCAAATACTCTCTTTTTGACGGACCAGATTCCTCAGGGTGGAATGTGATATCATTGTCGTCTGATGTAAAGGTTGCATAAATGCTTTGGATTTTGTTGAAGAAATAATCTGCATGTTCATTGCAGCGGCGGCCTGATACATCAGGTACTTCTGGGGGGAGGGGGCTTTGAGTAGATTTTTCACAATACGCAAGGTTTCTCTTGGGGAGTTGGCAGCTAGGGAAATCCTTTCCTCATAATAAGAGGCTTGCGCTCTTTTGATTTCTGCCTTATAAGTTCTAATAGCCTCCCTATAGTCCAGTTTCTTACAGGGGGAGAAATCTTTCCTCCAGGCCCTTTCAATTCTTTTGCACTTCTGTTTTAATTCCCGGAGTTGAGGGGAGAACCAAGCAGTCTTATTGGGCCCTCCTTTCTTTTGCATCAATTTCTTCGGGAGAACCTGATCGAGTGAGCCCTCTATCCAGTTGTTAAATCTCTCACTAGCAACAACTGCATTAGTATCAGGGGTTAGTTTGGTCTTTTCCAGTTCCCGGACCCACTTATCTAAGGGAAGTTTGGACCAGGGACGCGATAAAACGCGTACCGGCCGAGTTTGTGGAGTAACCGTTAAAGGGGTCCAACAAAAGGGAATCAGAAAGTGATCCGACCATGGGAGAGGAATGGGTTCTTTCACCGTGAGTTCCTCCAAATTGGAAAAAATGGGATCAAGGAGATGCCCTTTCACATGGGTCGCACGCGTGACCTTCTGTATTAGCTGATAAGCCGCAAGATCACAAGACAGTTCTGTTGCGGTCAAGGCAGAAGGATCGTCAAAATGCAAATTAAAATCTCCTAGAAGAGTAAGATTAGCAGCAGCACTAGCAAAATTGACAGTTGTTTCTAGTAGGGATTTACAAAATTGGCCAATAGGCCCAGGAGGGCGATAGGCAAGAATGCCTGATAACGAGAAAGTGGGGGTGAATCTTATAGAAAAGTGAGAGTTCTCACAATCTGCTATCGGGCTGCCGAGGAAGCGGCAGCTCAGGTGGTCTTTATAAATGATAGCGATACCACCACCTTTACCTGTCATTCTATCCACCCTCTGAATTAAATAACCAGGGGGGAGTGATTGGACAATATCAGGCTCTGAGCAAGAGTTGAGCCAAGTTTCAGTGAGAAATAAGACTTCTGGATCCAAATCTTGTAAGAGGACGGAAATCTCTGCTGTGTGTTTAGGTAGCGATCTGCAATTTAGCAGGAACAATTTATATGGTTTCCGAAAGAATAAAGGGGTAGGAGGGTGTGAAAGGAGTTTAAACAAACGATATGAGCAGCCCTCTACAGTCTCACTTAGCGAGACCGAGTGGGCACATTTCGGCCCTAAAAGTTTGTTTAGCTGTTTAAGTTGCAAGTTGGTGTAACAGTAATAGTCTGGGGGAGGAGAGGCAGTGGTTCTGGCCCCTGGCCCCGATCGGGCGCGGACGGGCGCAGACGGGCTTGCCTTAGGCGCGCCCGCTGCGCGCGTCTGCTGCGCGGTCGCGTCATCTGGTGCTTTTGTAGCCGTGAACTGAGCAAGGGTCCAGCCACTAGAGCGCTGACCCGGAAATAACTGCTCAACAAAGTGCAAGTGCGAGTGTAATAAAAACACCACTTCCCCCCCTGAGCTTTAACACAGCTCCCCCTGATAGCAGCAATTCAACAATTCACAGTCTAAAAGAACGTTAAAAAAACTTCAGTTAAAACAAGAAGATAAGGCTCCTAGCAGGTATTAAAATGCTTCTAGTTACCGCTGCGCGGTCGCGTCATCTGGCGCTTTTGTAGCCGTGAACTGAGCAGGGGTCCAGCCACTAGAGCGCTGACCCGGAAATAACTGCTCAACAAAGTGCGAGTGCGAGTGTAATAAAAACACCACTTCCCCCCCTGAGCTTTAACACAGCTCCCCCTGACAGCAGCAATTCAGCAATTCAACAATTCACAGTCTAAAAGAACGTTAAAAAAACTTCAGTTAAAACAAGAAGATAAGGCTCCTCGCAGGTATTAAAATGCTTCTAGTTACCGCTGTGCTGTCGTGTCATCTGGTGCATTTGTAGCCGTGAACTGAGCAGGGGTCCATCCACTAGAGCGCTGACCCGGAAATAACTGCTCAACAAAGTGCGAGTGTAATAAAAACACCACTTCCCCCCCTGAGCTTTAACACAGCTCCCCCTGATAGCAGCAATTCAGCAATTCAACAATTCACAGTCTAAAAGAACGTTAAAAAAACTTCAGTTAAAACAAGAAGATAAGGCTCCTAGCAGGTATTAAAATGCTTCTAGTTACCGCTGCGCGGTCGCGTCATCTGGCGCTTTTGTAGCCATGAAATGAGCAGGGGTCCAGCCACTAGAGCGCTGACCCGGAAATAACTGCTCAACAAAGTGCAAGTGCGAGTGTAAATATTAGAGGAAGAATCAAGTGTGTGCTTTCACGAAAAGTGAGGAAAATGTGATTTTTCTGATATTGTATATTTGAAACTAGCAGTTACGGGAAACAGATGAAATATGGCTTTACATCTGGAATCATTACATCATGGTAAGTATGAGGAAGGGTCATGTAATGGATATGACCTTTTTCAATTGCCGAGATGAAATATGGCTTTACATCTGGAATCATTACATCATGGTAAGTATATCAGGAAGGGTCATGTAATGGATATGACCTTTTTCAATTGAGGAGATTCACAATGACAATAGTGAAACTAGCACAATTCCCATAAACAAGGGTCATGTAATGGTTATGACCTTTGTCAATTGCCGAGATTCACTACGAATCCCAGCATGCAACACAAGGGGCATTGACAACATGTCACTCCCGCAATTAACTGTCCGGTTTCAAAAGATGTAAATATTGCCCTTTGAGTTCATGTGTAATTATATATATGCTCTTATATTATTTGCACTAGGAATGCATTTGTCCAGTATACTCTGTTTTTTTATGTATTTTTGTTAAACCCCAAAATGGCGACCATGTACGTAACATAGTGCACTGTTCCTAACGATAAGTCCATCATCTATGCTTATGACGTACCAGGAAGTGTATGTAAGGTCTTGCCTTGTGAGACACCGTTGTGTGAACAAGCCCTTCCGAGGGTGAAACGCTTCACTAAACTTTGGAGTTTTGGTGGTTTTGTGGAGAGACCTGAGAGCGCGACTGGACCCCGTTCTTGTAGCATATATATATATATATATATATATATATATATATATATATATATATATATATATACATGTGTTGTAATAATATAAAAAACATATAAAAACGAATGTAAAAAAACACTGAAATTCACCAGTTATCTTTACTGATCTAGCTATAACTTATGCCCCCACATGCATTGCTTATGGCATAAACTATTAAATCACTCAATGGCATGGTAAAGGGCATCATTGATGACATCACTGATGAAATCTCAAATGACAATTATTTAGTTTTTTAAAATAATAATACTGCTGAACCCTAAAAACTAATTCTCCCAAAAACCTATGTATCCTTTAACCTCAAAATCCCTTTAACTCATAATTAAAAAATACATCCCTATCCCCTAAAAAACCTCATACTCAAACAATCCCCAAAAATGTAAAACTCCCCATTTACTTGTGAACCCATTCCCATCCATGAATCCGAGAAACCCATTACTCCCAAAACACTACTCATCTCTGAACCCTAACAATTCCATTAATTCATAAAAAAAAAAACATCCATGAACCTTTGAAAAAAAGGTAAAGCCTTATACTAAAACTTTCCCCAATACCTTAAAACTCCCCCTTTGCTCTTCCCCACCTCTGCACTCTAAATTCTTTAAGCCCCTGATTACGAGTGGGCTGGTAAATTCCGACCCGATTGTAAACCTCTGTTTGTGCACGGGTCGGAATTACAAGTTTGGCTATAGTTAATACATTCAATAATTATCAGATGCTTTAAAAACCTCAGCTGTCATCAAATTTCAGCAGGCTAAACCTGCCAAAATTTAACAGGGAAATTTTATGGTATTTATCATACCATGTAGATTTTGGCGCATCGCAAATCACAATCCACATATTATTCCCCACAAACTTGTGATAAGTGTTATCTATTGCACACGATAAATAACATACTCTGTTATATAGTTATTTATTATGTGCGATAAATAACACCTAAACTCGTAATCAGGGCCTATATATTTATTGTGTGCGCTTGTGTATAGATTTAGATATATACATATATAAAGTCTTACATTTTATTTATAATATCTTAAATAAAAACATAATAAAATTATTGAACACATTTTGAATAATATTCCTATGTTTTTAATTCAACCCATTTTGTAATATTCAATATTTTAAAATGTTTAGTTATTGAAAATATTTTACGTGTGTGTGTGTGTTTGTGTGTGTGTGTGTGTTTATATATATGTCTACACAGAGCATATCTACTGGGCAACTGTGTAATAAGGACCTATCTTGCAATCGAGGGCTTCTGATGATATCTATACAGCACAAGGCCAAATGCAGAGTGGTTTATATCACCCCAACCCCAAGACGGCAATATAGAACTATATTGCACATGTTACTCATTATGTATCTTTTATATTACATGATGTTTTTGACAGATTTAGTACACTTTAGACAAATTTGGAGCATTTGAGTGTCATCCATTTATTATTCATTGCTTGCCTGAGACCTCTGACATGTCTGTGAATGTGCTGAGAAATGCGCTAATATTTAAAAAATGTATGCAACAATGTTGTAGGAAAGTGCCTCTTTTGACATGGTTAGCCCCCACTTTTTGCCTGATGTGATTTCGAACTGTAAGTGCACTGGGTCCCTGCTAATCAAGGGCCAGAAGTACGACCCTGTTTAGCGGTTGCAAACGGAAAATTGGGCCATTTGCGACTGCTAAAAAGGGTTGTGGTATGTACAAATCCTATTTTGTGAGTTGGTAACCTATTACAGACTCGCAAAATAGGGTTTGCGAGTCGCTATTTGGAAGGGGGCATGCCAAGGGCATCCCTTTCTAATAGTGAGTCGCACTGGTATGTAGAATTGTTGTGCGACCGCAAATGTGGTCGCAAAACAATAATAGTTACCACCAATTTCAAGTAGCTGGTAAGCCAGTCGCAAATGGGAAGGGTTCCCTAGGGGACCACTTCCCCTTTGTAAATGTATGTGAAAAGATTTTTTAGGAGCAGACAGTGATCCCCCGGACGTCTGCCTGCCCTTAACAAATGAAAAGAAAAATTTACATTTTTTTCTTTTAAACGCATCCTGTTTCCTTTTAAGGAAAACGGGCTGCATTTGAGAAAAAAAAGTTGCTTTATTTAAAAAGCAAACTCAGACATGGTGATCTGCTGTCTCCGTCAGGCCACCATACCTGGGTTCCTACCCATTCCCAATGGGGCGCAAATTGCAACCTGCCTCATGAATATTGATGAGGCAGGTCATTTGCGACCCAATTGGGATTCGCAAAATGTGTCTAAGACACATTAGCACATTCTGTTTTAGCGACTCGCAAATTGTGAATCGCAAAAAATTGCAATTTGCAACCCGCAAAACGGAATGCTTGTACATCTGGCCCCAGGTTCCCAGTGTGAGATCTCTTTTCTAAACACTGTACCATGATTGGCACAACTTCAGGTACCCCTGTAAGTCCCTAGTAAATGGTTCACCTGGTACCTACGGCATAGGTACTGAAGAGGGTCCACTGGGGCTGCAACATGTATTGTGCCACCCCAAGGACACCTTACCAAGACTATGCGTACTGCCATTGCAGGCTGTGTGACTTGGTGCAGAGAAATCCGAAGAGTCGACTTGGCACACAGCCCTTTGTTCCATGCACCCCATACACTGCATAATGTATAGGTAAGTCACCTCTACTGCAGGCCTTTAGCCCTAAGGCAGGGTGCCCTATAGCCTATGTGTAGGCATATCAGCATGCACAGCTATGCCCCTACAATGTCCAGTCTATTCTGAGATATTGTAAGTGCACAGGGAAGCCCTAAAGAGTTCATGGGCTGGATACTTGTCAAAGCGCAGATCCTAGCTCCATGATGGCTTCACTGATTTCTAAGGTGTTTGGTACCAAACATCTTCTATTAACAAATCCTCACTGATGCCAGTGGTGGATTTATTAATAATTTCACACAGGAGACCCTTTTAGAGGGTCCCCATGAAACCTACCAAGCACTGGTGTGGTGTCTGACTTATTTCTATCAGTCTGCCACCACCAGACATGTTTCTGAACTCATGGGGTGCAAGCCAGCGCTCTCAGAGGGCAGAGACAAAGCCCGCTCTTGGTGGAGGCACTTTACAACCCCTCCAGGACTAGATGGCCTTACTGGGTGGGAAATCTAACCCAGGAACCTCCACATAGTGGGGAAGGCCAAGCCCCCTTTCCTGCTCCAATTTTGGCAGGAGGAAAGAAGGGAAAATGAGTTAGACTAAGAGAAGGGTCCCCACTTAGCCTATCCCATCCCTAGGGCAGGGCAGGTAAGGTGAACCCCTCTCGTTACGTTCCACCATCTTGGGAAATAACCAATCAGGGCGAGGGTAGCGCCTCTTCCCACTGGAAGTGGTCACTAGCGAGTGTAGACACCATAAAGGTATGTAGCCCATTTGGCTACTACCTGTCTCCCCTTGTAATGCCCCTAAATTCAGTATTTAGGTGGCACCCCGAGACCTGAACATCAGATTCAACAGACAAGAGAAGTAAAAGGACAAAGAAGAGCTGCTGCCCGAAGACTGACGCCCTCCTGTAGAAGAAATTTGGGACCAAACCCTGCCTTCTGCGTGGAAGACTCAACAATCATGGTGCGCTATCTCGTCCTGCAACTATAAGGCCTCCAAGAACCCCAGAGCTCCTCCAGCCTTCAAGAAATCACCAAGAAGCTGCCTTGGAGTGAATGTATCACTCCCCTGCACACCGCAGGTACCGAACCAGTAAAGTCCGGTTCGTCAACTTGCTGCTCCCTAATGACCTCAACGCAGCACCGAAGCAAGAAAAGATATAACTACTCCAGAGGGTCAGATCTGTCTCCTCGCCAAGTTTGGAGACACCAGGACTTACCGGAGCCGCGATGCACTAATACCCGGGGTACCGGACCCCCAACGGCAATCACCAGGAAGAAGAGTTAATTCTGGACTCCACCGACTCTGCACCCGTTGAGAGATGTCGAATCCCTGAGACTAACTTCCAGAGTGGCCCAGCTGTCCTAAAATCGCCTCTCCAAGTTGCCTGCTCCTGACCGCGGGGACCTCAAGGCGCATGGCACTAACCTATCTACTCTGCACCCAGCCCTACTGGCCCCGGTAAGGATGAACTAGCTGTGCTCCCATAGTCCCTAGGCCTTTGCGACCTCCTCGCTCCAAGGAGACCCATCGGACTTACCTGCAAGTCCTCCTGTGCAGTGTGTTTTCAAGTGGCCCCCTTCGTCTTTGTGCTCCAACTTCTACTACCCTCAGCACTCTGCTCCCGGCCAAACTGGGATGTTCCAAATCTTCTCCTACTGGAACTTTGGACCAGGCCCTGACTTTGACCTAAAACGAGAAGGTGAACTTTGTTAAAGCATTGCCTGAATTCTGCCTTTTCCCCATGGTTTTCAATGGTGTGTAATTGTGCACAAAAGTGATATATTTTGCGAACTTTGAAAAGTTTTACTCCAAAAGTACTTACCTTAGAACTGTGTTCTTGGTCTTAAAAGTTACATAAAAATTGATACTATTTTCATAAATTGGTCTCAGATTTATTCTTGACTGTGTGACTCATTTATTGCCTCTGTGAGTACAAAAAATGCTTAGCACTACCCTCTGATAAGCCTAACTGCTTGCCCACACTACCACAAAAAGAATCTTAGTATTATCTAATTTAGCCTCTAGGAATACCAGTAAGGAATCCACTGGACTACTGCAGAATGTAATTTGTTTTAGTACACTATATAGAGAGCCAGTTTCCTACAAATGCTTATTATTATAAATCAATTTTTAAATGCAAAACGCATTGTAATGAAATTAAAAACGTATTCTGAAACATGCTTTTATTTAGTGGTACATTTAACCTTTAGAGTAGATTTTAAAATATATATATAGAGAAGGAACAAAGTGCAATGTGAGAAAGTATAACTTTTTGCTGACAGCGTTCTGCTTTTACAATATTTATTTTCACTCACACTGAAGAGGATTCACTGGTAGATGCTTGCATCAAGGGTGAGTTTGTCAGATGTGTGTCACAAATTCGGTACTGAGTATGCAAAGATGTCGAGGTCACCCCCTTGACATCGAACCACACCCTTAAATGAAGTCAAGGTTGATAACAAACATGCAGGCTAAGGGGTGAAGGCGGTGAGGAAAAGGAGAGCAAGAGACACCCCTGCAGGTTGGTGGTTGGAAGATCCGGACTGCAGTGCTTAATCTGTAAAAGAATAACTGCCAGGGCTCTTGTCAGGAAGCCGCTGCAGCTTGCATCACACATTGCCACTGCCATGCTGCCAATCATAGTAAAAACACAACTGCTATCCATGATACTCCTACAAGTGTGGCAATTCCAGGCCCCCAAAGCTATAAGAATGACATAGGCAGCAGGTAATAGTCATTTTTAATGTATATTGAATTAATAATTAACTGTTGTTGTGGTCATCTCTAAATTAGCCAGACAACACCACCTTGTGGCAGACTGTCACAGGCACTGGTGTTGACAACTAAGTGCCGATGCCGAGCATCGGAAACTGCTGGCTCAAATTAAGCACTGTCAGACTGGATTTCGTAGGCACACCATATGACGTCCAAACTATCAGAGTTACGTTTCCAACTAAGTTTGAGAGAACACAAATTAGTAAGGGTGCACACAACAAGAGGGATTTAACACAGGCAGCACCACAGATCAGTAATTATCTGGTGCAAGCAGATGGTAAGCTGTAGCTTCCCCTAGAGTCCCAAGAAACCAGCACAGGAGCTGAATATGAAGGGGCTTATTTACAAGCTCATTGCACCACCGGTGCACCACTTTTTTGTACGCACCGGCGGCGCAGTGTGTTTGCCCTTGTTTACAAGGCCATGTAAAGCCACCCTGCATGGCTTTTCATGGCCTTGTAAATATGGCCCCCTTTCACACATCACTCTGCGTGAAATGGGAGTTCCATGTGTGTTGCTGTGGGTGTTCCCACGCAACAACAATGGAACCTGGCGCATTACCAGATTTACAAGGTTTCGTAAACCTGGGAATGTGTCAGATTCCTATGCCTTCCCAGGGGAGGCGTAAGGGATGTGCAACGAGGAGAAACACCTATACTTTCTCCTAATTGTTCCTTTTTCCGTGTGTGCTGCGTGCTGCAGCACACATAGAAAGAGGAAAACACCTCTTGTGATTGTTTTTGTGCAGGAAGGTGTCAATTCCTGCACAAAAACAATAACCCCTATCACATAGACAAGCTTGCGCCATCGCACAAGGGTGTCTGCGTTGGCGCAATGCAGCCCATTGTGCGCCAGCGCAGGGGAAAAGGACAGGAATTCCTACCCTTTTCTTTTAACGCACGGCAGCACAGCAGGAAGGCTTGCTGCAGTGCTGTGTATCATAATATTGTAAATGATGCCCAAAGACTACTGCAACACCAAGAGGGAGGACGTTTGAACGGGAGAGAAATTCTCAACAAAAGGATAAGGAGGCAGATAACAAATCACAATTGGAGATGGATCAAGAGGACTGTTGTGAACCAAACGGGGAAAAAACGATAAAGGTGAACAAAAGAGTAAAGCTGGGTGTATATACTGATGTGAAGAGCAAGGAACCACAACAGCAGTTGATCCCAGATAAGGGAGCTCAGTGTTAGTCAGGCTTAAATACTCTGTGAGCCACTATTGACCCGGAAGTGTGCCTGAGCGGGCTGGTCCTCTAGTGGCTACATTTGTGACTCTGACTCTTGAAAATGTCGTTTTACATATCAAATGGTGTAATTCTCATTGTCCTGTGTGCCATCTCTCCCATGATTGCCATCTCCTGTGCCAAACCTTGTCCTGTGACCTGACAATGTACTGATTAATGATATTAGAGCAGCACGGTCACTGTGAAAGCATTTTCTTTACCAGCACTAACAGAAAATAAATGGTGCATTAGTGCTCAAGCTGTTCATTAGAACACTGTGGGAAACTGCAGTACAACACTGAGGAAATACCTGACAGACCACTGCTGGTGTTGAAAGTATATATTTCAGTCCGCATGTCAGAATATTTTACTGACATGGATAAGAAAGATGTTGGAGGACTCATCGAAAATGTGTCCTCATTTTAGTTTTCTATAGCACTAACCATAATTTGTAAAAGAAAATGATATCGCCCAATTTGCTAATTTCTAAAGGAAATGCTTTACATTTTACAGCTTTGATTTCATCAAGATAGCTTCAGGTGTACCACACTGTAGTCATAAGTAAAGAATTTAAGCACTCTACTTCTTCATTAGACCACTTTGGCAAGATGCAGCAGAATACTGGGGAATCAACTGGCAGACTGCTACTGCTGTTGGAAGTACATATTTTATTCAGAATATCAATATTTCTTCTCACATTGCTGAGGAAGATTGTGTGAACGTACAGAAAATGTGCTCTTATTTTAACTTCTGGAGCACCTTGCATAACCTCTATGAGAAAATCTTGAGAAAAATACTTTTTCCCGCGAAATCGGTTTATCAAATCCAAGCCGAGGATCAGCATTTTTCACAAGGTAAAATCACCTTAGAAAACATCACGATTCCTAAAATGAGTATGGTACCACTAATAAATGATTTATAATGTGACTAAATCACCCTTTATGGGTGCTCCATTATGCCACCCTGTTAAAAGGTCACTCACTACATGCATTTCAAGGGAAACCATGTCCCCTAGTCCTGAAAAGGCTGCCACAACATTTGTGCTCCCTCATACCACTTGGGATAGGGCGTGCTCTCCCTGCCTCTTATGTTTTTTTTAATTACTTTTCAGGACAGGGGGACCATGACACGGAGTCCTGTAATGGCAACCACAACATATTGCTCAGGTTGTGGCTAGCTAATCAGGATTGACTAGTCCCATTTAGAGAGGCTTATCAGAGCATATCTGGACACCAGCAATCCAGATATGACTAACTTTTTAACCCCTGCATGACCCAAGCACCACTTTAAACACAAATTTCTCAAAAATGGTCGAATCTATTATTGAAAAGCACACTTTCTGAGTAGAGTTCTAACTCTCTTCCAAAATTGGTGTAACTTCATTCAGCTGTTTTTTTCTATAGCTGCTTCAAAACCTTCTTACGGGAATTAACATAGGAAAACAATGTTTTAGGAGTGTCCCCTTTTTTTGGCCACTGCTTGACGGATCACACTAAAACTTTCCAGGAAGGAGCTGAGGTTCATTAACTTTTTTTGTGAAACTGTGCCAGCGAAACAACCAATGCTCTTCCTATACAGACTCTGACCTAACTATAACTTCAAAGTGGTGACCGGTTTAAATGTATAGCTATATCTATCTATTTATCTATATATATATATATATATATATATATATATATATATATATATATATATATATATATATACATATATATATATATACATGTAGATATAATATAGACAATATAGACAATATATACATATATATAGACAAAAAGGCTGACCCTGACTCGTATGTTACCAATAAAATCTGCACAGTGCAATAAAATACCCTCACTCTTCAGATGCAAAATTTACAAAACAGTGTTATGTACAGGAGAGAAAAACATTTCATACGGCCAGTGCTATCCAGATATTAATGTACTAGGCTAGTGCCTAAAGGAACGGTAAAGTCGGTCAGGTGGTCAGAGTTAACGTAGTATCCTTAGTAATGCTGAAATCCAAACCATAACCTCTATTCCACAACTTAAGAAAAAGTGAAAAAGTGAAGCAAATCAAACATCCAAACTGTTCACTATACCCCACTGGACAGAGTTATAATCAATGATAAAAGTAGGAGCCTCTTATCTGTACCATCCAAGCCAACCTGAAATGAATAAAAGCAACCCCTGACACTTGTTTCACTCTCATTAGAGCTCTTCAGAGAGGTATAGCTTTGTCCAGACACAAGGGAGCACCCAGTATAAGTCAAAACAAAACCCTTTCAGGCATAGAGTGACGAATAAATTATACAAAAACAGAAGCAGAGAACTCCCTTGTGTCTGGACAAGGCTATACCTCTCTGAAGAGCTCTAACGTGTCAGGGGTTGCTTTTATTCATTTCAGGTTGGCTTGGATGGTATTTTACCAATCCAAAGCTGTAATACTGTGCCTGGAGTGATAAAAGGCTTTGGCCACTTTACAGCTCGGCAGGGATTGCACTGTGCTAATCTTATGCTTAAAAACTTTGCTGTAAAAATGGCAAAAGACTTTGTCCCTTTCTATCTCGGCGTGGATAGCACTGCGCTAATCCTATGCTTAAAAACTTTGATAGAAAAGCAGACATTTGAGGTGAGCAAATTTAGAGTGTCGCTGGTGTTGAGAGTGCTCTTACTGGAGCTGCTTTCCACCTAAACTTGAGAACTACCCAGAGTTTGCTGCTTCTGTTTTTGCATAATTTATTCGTCACTCTATGCCTGAAAGGGTTTAGTTTTTATATATATATATATATATATATATATATATATATATATATATATATATTCACTGAAAAAACCATAGGTTTCAGGGACGTTATAGTTTGAAATTAGCATTTAAAAAACCTTTGAAATTCACTGAAAAAACCATAGGTTTCAGGGACGTTATAGTTAGGTGGACATTTCACTCGTACAAAACCATAGAAATTCCACCGTTATAGTTAGTTCAGTTAACTATAACTCGCGCCCCCGCAATACACTGCTCATGACGTCACATATTACATCATTCATGGCATGGTCAGTGACATCACTGATGACATCACTGATGACATCTCAAATGACATCACTGATGACATCACTGATGACATCATCCAGTGACTGTGTGTTTCTGTAAAGTTTAAATATGTTTTATATATATGGCAAGGTGTATTGAAGAATGAGTGGGTGTATAAGTGTCTGGATGGAGGATTTAGCAGGTATGTAACTGATTGTATAAGTGACTGATTAAACGTGACTTACTGAATGCATGGGTTAGTGACTAAACTGTATGAATGTCTGTATCAGTCTGTCTGCTGTTGTGTAAGCTGCTACATGTGTTGGTCAGTAGCTACATTAGTGTCTATATGGGTTATTGATTGTTTGCTTGAGTATTTGTATGGGGGACTGAGTGTGTGTGTGGGTGGGTTGGAGGTGTGTGACTCTGTGCATAGATGTGTGAGTAGGTGATTCACTGGGTGTATGGGTTCAAGAGTGCATCTGTGAAGGGCTGTATGGGTGGCTAAGTGTGTGTATGGGTGTGTTGGTGAGTGAATGGATGTCTCAGTGGTACATATGTGAGTAACTACATATGTAAAAGGAAGTATATGTGAGTGATGGTGTATATAAATAACTATATGTGAGACTGAGTGATTGTGAGAGTGGCATGTATGGATGAGTCTGTACTTGTTTCAGTGATTACATAAGAGAGTAACTATGCGTTACTGTCTGTATGAATTAGTGAGGTGGTGTGTGTATAACTGTTTAGGTGAGTAAATGGGAGTGTGATTGATTCTTTGCATGACTGACTAGGTGTGTGAGTAACTCCATGGATGAGTGGCGGTGTGTGAGTGTCTGAATAGGTGTATGAGTGCATATGATAGTGTTGTATTGATAAGTGACTGCATGTATAAGTGATTGTATACATGAATGAGTGGATGTGTGTGCAGACCTAGGAATCAGTGAGTGAGTATGTAGTAACTGGTATTGGTGTGTGGATGGTTTCGAAAATGGTAGTGTGTATTTTACAGTGGGTGTATTAAAGGTTATATTAGGGTGTGATGAGGTGCATCAGATTATCACGTGGATGGTGTCATCAGTGATGTCATTTGAGATGTCATCAGTGATGTCATCAGTGATGTCACTGACCATGCCATGAATGATGTAATATGTGACGTCATGAGCAGTGCATTGCGGGGGCGCGAGTTATAGTTAACTGAACTAACTATAACAGTGGAATTTCTATGGTTTTGTACGAGTGAAATGTCCACCTAACTATAACGTCCCTGAAACCTATGGTTTTTTCAGTGAATTTCAAAGGTTTTTTAAATGCTAATTTCTAACTATAATGTCCCTGAAACCTATGGTTTTTTCAGTGAATTTCTAAGGTTTTTTAAATGCTAATTTCTAACTATAACGTGCCTGAAACCTATGGTTTTTTCAGTGAATTTCAAACGTTTTTTAAATGCTAATTTATCATTATAATGTTCATTAAACCTATGGTTTTTTCAGTGATTTTAAATTATCATTCCATTCTCAACCTAGTGAAAACAGCCGATATCGCCAGTTTTCCAACAATAGCTTCCGCAAAAAAATTCGCCACAAATGAGAGCGACAACTAACGCTAATAATATGCAGAGTTGGCGTTCCTGTGCAAAAAAAACACGAAAACACCACTTCCCGATATTTTCAACGAGCAGCCAAATCTGGGGTGCAATCCAAAAACAGGCGATAAGCTGCGTTAGCAGTAAGAATTTAACATCTGCCTTTTACTGGTGTAAAGCAGGACGACTACCTACAGTGTGAAAGGGAGCCCAGCCCATAACCACATCTAAAGACCAACACATGTCATAGAGCTACTGACCATGCAGCTCCAACACCCAAGAAGGCCACAACATCCACTGCCATCACCCTCAGGACCTCCCCCCCGGACAACCCCCCTCCCTACTACCACCGAGGCAGCGCAGAACAGGACAGCGGACCCTCCAAAAACGGCATGGTCCCTCAGCCACACAATAGCTGAATGTTGGGAGATGTGGCAACCAAGTATGTGTGAGGGACGCAAGTCACCCATCAATAAAAATGCACACAATACCAAGTGTAGCGGTGATGTGGTGGACAGACCTCACTATGCAGAGCACAAACCTCTCCATGTGGACATATACTGCTGGTACTTGTAGTGTTGTGGACAATAGACGCAATCCATGTTACCTCAGGCAGTGGGGAAGATCTCGGTCATGTAGCTGTGTTGTCCCCCTGGAAGCGGAAGCAGAGTGGGCTGGTCCAACGTACCCCACTCCAGCGTAGGAGTATGAATAAATAGGCTGGGGCTCTGGGCGTGGTTCACTTGTGGGAAGGCCAAAACGTCTGCCAGGGCGGCAGCCCTCACCCTGCCACGAGGCCTCCGCCGTGACCGCCGGCCTCCTCGACACAGGCCCCCTGCGAACCCAGCAGCAGAGCACCACAGACTTATGTCTGTACAGACTACTGCCTTCGATCTACACTGCAGACAGCAGGGCTCACAATTCAGATCGAATCCCGATTGCAGATGACGCAGTCCAGTAGGCAAGAGACATTGCTCCCAGTGCGGCCCGCCCGGACCACGCATCATCGCAGGCTGCGCACACGCTGAGTGCTTCAGGTGCCACTAACTCAGTGCACCACAAGTCATCGCCACGTAGCCTTATTAAGGCAGAATTCATTAGACAAAAGACATTGCTACCAGCGTGGCCCGGCTGGACCACGCATCATTGCAGGCTGTGCACACGCTGAGTGCTTCAGGTGCCACTAACTCAGTGCACCACAAGTCAACGCCACGTGGACTTATTAAGACAGAATTCATTAGGCAAAAGACATTGCTACCAGTGCGGCCCGCCCGGACCACGCATCATCGCAGGCTCCACACACGCTGGTTGCTTCAGGTGACACTAACTGTACAGCTCAACTCAACGCCACGTGGCTGTGGGCCCTTGCTGACCGCTGCCTCCGGCCTACACTGCGGTCATCAGGGCTCACATTTAAAATTGACTCTTGATTCATTAATTGCAGAGTCCAGTAGGCAACTAAGTATTATGTCCCTAAAACCGACATAATATCCTTTTAGTATCCTTGCTTCAAGAACTTGTTTTATATCAGTTATAGCTTTAGTACAATGACCAACTTCATCTTGCAAGTCCAAAGGAACACTGAATGGCAGTCTACACTGCGGACAGCAGAGCTCACAATTTGAATTCAGTCTTGATTTATTAATTGCAGACAGAATTGTACTCTATGTCCTCGAATTTTGTCAAGAGGAAGTGACAAAAAGCATTCCTTGATGTCTGTGCTGACTACTGCCTTCGATCTACACTGCGGTCAGCAGGGCTCACAATTCAGATCGAGACGCGATTGCAGATGACGCACATGCTGAGTGCCACACCTACCACTAACTCTATGCAGCTCAAGTGAATGCCACGTGGCTGTGGACTCTTCCTGACCACTGCCTCCGGCCTACACTGTGGTCAGCAGGGCTCACAATTCAGATCGAGTCGCGATTGCAGCTGACGCAGTCCAGTAGGCAAGAGACATTGCATCATCGCTGGCTGCGCACACGCTGAGCGCCACACCTACCACTAACTGTATGCAGCTCAAGTCAACGCCACGTGGCTGTAGGCCCTTCCTGACCGCTGCCTCCGGCCTACACTGTGCTCAGCAGGGCTCACAATTCAAATTCAGTCTTCATTCATTAATTTCAGAGTCCAGTAGGCAACTAACTATAACGTCCCTGAAACCTACATATTTCGACAGTGTATTCCATAAATGTTTCATCTTTTGTTCCATACACCTAAACTGTGGTTAGCAGAGCTCACAATTTAAATTGAGACATGATTTATTTATTGCAGACAGAATTGTACTCTATGTCCTCGAATTTTGTAAACAGGAAGTGACTAAAAGCATTCTTCGATGTCTGTGCTGACTACTGCCTTCGATCTACACTACGGATAGCAGGGCTCACAATTCACATCGAGTCACGATTGCAGATGACTCAGTTCAGTAGGCAACAGACATTGCTCCCAGTGCGGCTCGCCCGCACCACGCATCATCGCTGGCTGCGCACATGCTGAATGTTTCTCATGCCCCTATCTCAGTGCAGCACAACTCATGGACCCTTTATGATATAATGTTTTGTGTATAATTTCACATCTGCTGCCCCTACCTCAGTGTACCACAAGTCATGGACCCTTTACGATACAATCTTCTATGTATTATTTCACATCTGTTGCCCCTACCTTAGTGCAGCACAAATCATTGACCCGTTATGATTGAATCTATGTGTCTGAGCCAATGATTACTGTTGTACTTGTTGCCAGCACCAACCATTCCCGGAGGGCTGGCTTACACTCACCCCACACGCATCCAGCACAGACGTCACTGGACATGTGACCCTGGTAATAAAAATGAGTCGAGCGCACGTGCCCGCACCCAGTTCCACTATCTATCTGTGTCCATGTGTTCATTATGTATGCAAGATGCCGCCCCTGGGCCCTACCACATTACATTGTGCTGTGGACAGCGTATGCAACCATGTTACTCTGGCAGTGGGGAAAACTTCGGTTATGTAACTTTCTCTCGGTCATTGTACAAGTACGTATGTAGAGACTGGATCATTACAGTACTGCAAGGAGAGTGTATAGTGAATTTATAAGTGCTTGGGGATTGGCGGAGTAATTCTATAAGTACATATGTTGGCGCAGCCTAACCCCGAACACAAGCGTGGCTCTAATTGGCTGCCCTCCATGTGCCAAAAACTGAAACTTGAGAACTTTCCATGGCCCTGTATTGCTACAGCTGCAACACTCCACTGAATGTGCAATAAACATTCATATCTACACAGATGTGTCATGTCCACCATCTTTCATGTGTGGAACTATGGATGAATGTAGGGTCAGTGATTCCCCGTACCTTCCATGTTGGCCATGTTGTGGGACTTGGCTCACAGAGTGACACATTGGCGCTTGCGACCCGGGTGACGTCAGCACTACAACAGGGACACCTGCATCAGTTGATTCCTCATACAGACCAGGACGGAGCCACGCCCATAGCTCCGGAGTCATTCTTCACAGCCTCACGCAGGACTGGCATACGCCAGGCCAGCCCACTCCGCTTGCGCTTACAGGGAAGGACAACAATGCTACATGGCCCAGATTTTCATTACACTGATCTGCTGGTCACACCCTAGTTGTCAGTACGCCACAGCCACTCCCTCACGGCTAGTATACACCCACACCACACCCATCCAGCACACGCGTCACAAGACACATGACCCTGCCAATAAAAAAGACCGGGCGCCCGTGCTCGATGCCATTTCAGAGTTGCTCGCACCGGATACACTGCGGCCGGCACAGGCACACCGGCACAGGGCGGTGACTTTCGGTCCACTGAGGTACGGGTACCGTAACTGCTGAGCGGGTGTGCAGCCTGCGGTGATGGCCCGTCCCGGCAGTCTGGCCAGCTCAGGTTTTGTGTGCCCTGCTGGACCGCAGTGTAGGCCTGAGCCATCAGACAGCGCAGGCCTACCGCCACGTGGCATCGCCTCGCTGGTCACAGAGTTAGTGGCACCGAAAGGGCAGAGTGGGTGTGCAGCCTGCGATGAAAAGCCCGGTGCACTGGTATGTCCTCTGCCATGGCGAAATCAAGACCCAGCACCAAATGTGAGACCTGGTGGCCTGCGGAGCGGGGCTGCATGACATGCAGGGTGCTTGTCCGCGGGCCCAGGGCTTGGGGCTTGCAGCGGCACAAAGTTGGCCCTCTTTTCTACACGCAAGTTGCGAAAGGTGAGCAGAGAGGCTTTTTAGTGCAGCGGCGGGCAGTCACCTCCGGGCAGTGGGAGTGGATGGGGTGCAGCAGCGGCGGACAGTCACCTCCGGGCAGTGGGAGTGGATGGGGTGCAGCGGCCTGGGTGCGCAACAGCGGGCAGACACCTCTGGGCAGTGGAAGTGGATGGGGTGCAGCAGCCTGGGTGCGCAGCGGCGAGCAGACACCTCTGGGCAGTGGAAGTGGATGGGGTGCAGCAGCCTGGATGAACAAAGGCGGGACAGAGAATTAGGCGTGTGCAGTTGTATGTACTCTGCCATTACTGATTCCATACTACGTTTCAGATGACTAAACTTGAGGGCTCCACTATGTCCCGGCACGTGGTTGGAGACACACCGGTGACGGAAAGGTGAGCTGGGAGGGTTTTGTCCACAGTGTCGGCACTCACTGTCCCTCTCCATCTCTTCCTTTCTCTCCCTCACACTCTTTCTCTCTCCCTTCCTCTCTCTCTCACTGTATCTCTTCCTCTCTCTCACACTGTTTTTTTCTTTCTCTCTCTACCTCTCTCTCTCTTTCTCTCTCTCTCACTCTTCCTCTGTTACTCTCTTCCTCTTTCTCACACTGTTTCTCTCTTTCTCTCTCTGTTCCTCTCTCTCACTGTTTCTCTCTCTCCTCCTCTCTCTCTCACTCTTTCTCTCTTTCTCTCTGTCTACCTCTCACTCTTTCTTTCTCTCTCTCTTCCTCTCTCTGTTATGTTATGTTATGTTATATATATTTATAACGCGCACAGATACTCAGCAGAGTGTCCCGGCGCGTACTTGAGAAAAGAAACAAAGGCCAGAGCATCAGCTAGAAGAGAAGAGTTTTTAGCTTTTTCTTAAAGATCGCCGGGTCCTGGATGCCACGCAGCTCCAGGGGCAAAGCATTCCATGCTAAGGCATGGAATGCCTTAGCATGGCATGACGCACAATCTTATCTTGCTTTTTGTCTAGCAGGCTGTGATTCACAGATTGACGACCCCCCCCGACACGGACCTCCCGCCACGAGGCAATGACTTCAGTTCCACTGAGTTAGTGCCACCAGAGCTGAGCACGTGTGCAGCCTGCGATGATGCGTGGCCATCCTGCAATCAACACCCGCTCTGAATTGTGAGCTCGGCTTGACCGCGTGTACGCAACTTGCACCTCAGGAGGTTGCTTCAGCACGTAGTGGACCCTCTTCGACACACGCCGGTGGCGGAAGGTGAGCAGAGAGCCTTGTTTCCGCAGCAGCGAGCAGTCACCTCTGGGCGGTGGGAGTGGATAGTGTGCAGCACCCTGGGTGCACAAGAGCGGGCAGACACCTCCGAGCAGTGGAAGTGGATGGGGTGCAGCAGCCTGGGTGCACAGGAGCGGGCAGACACCTCTAGGCAGTGGGAGTGGATGGGATGCAGCACTCTGGGTGCACAGGAAGGGGCAGTCACCTCCGGGCAGTGGGACTGGATGGTGTGCACCAGCCTGGGTGCACAGCAGCGGGCAGACACCTCTGGGCAGTGGGAGTGGATGGGATACAGCAGCCTAGGTGCGCAGAGGCGGGCAGACACCTCTGGGCGGCGGGAGTCGATGGGGTGCAGCAGCCTGGGTGCGCAGGGGCGAAACAGAGAATTAGGCGTGTGCAGTTGTATGTACTCTGCCATTACTGATTCTATACTATGTTTCAGATGACTAAACTTCAAGACTCCACTATGTCCCGGCACGTGGTTGGAGACACACCGGTGGCAGAAAGGTGAGCTGTAAGGATTTTCTCCACAGTGTCAACACTCACTCTCCCTCTCCATCTCTTCCTTTCTGTCACTCACACTCTTTCTCTCTCTCTCACTCTGTATCTCTTCCTTTCTCTCTCTCACACTCTTTCTCTCTTTCTATGTCTCTTCCTCTCTCTCTCTCTCATTCTTTCTTTCTCTCTCTCTTCCTCTCTGTCTCACTCTTTCTCTCTCTCTCTACCTCTCTCTCACACCGTTTCTCTCTTTCTCTCTCACTTCCTTGTATCTCACTCTTTCTCTCTTTCTCTATCTCTTCCTCTCTCTCTCACTCTTTCTCTCTTTCTCTGTCTTCCTCTCTGTCTCACTCTTTCTTTCTCTGGCTCTTCCTCTCTCTCACTCTTTCTCTCTCTCTCTCCTTTCATGGACGCATGACGCACAATCTCATCTTTCTTTTTGTCTTGCAGGCTGTGATTCACAAATTGTCGAGGGATGACACGCCATACCTGTACCTACTTTTATTTTGTTGTTTTGTTTAAATAAAATGTTTTATATGTAAATCCATAGATGAATGAGATTCTTATTTGTCCAACCTCACATGCATCTTCTTTACTATAATTGTGCGACATCAGCCAATTTGTTACGTTCCAGATTTCCTAACTTTGCTGTCACATTTGTTTGTGTGGGGGGGAGGTGAGGGGGGATGGCAGACAAGGGGCTGGTGGTGGGGGGTGTCGGAGCAGTGTTGGGTGTCCGAGCTGCATGATCATTGGCTCCCTTGCATCTGTTGTCATTCACGTATGGCTCTGGGTGGGCTCCCTTTCATATTGCAGGTTGTAGTCTGACTTTACACCAGCTCAGAGCAGGTGTAAACTTTCTGCTACTAACGCACCTTATCGCCTGTTTTGTACTCTCTTCGACGATCTTGCTGGTGGTTGAGACACTTGCGAAGTGATGTGTTCGCTGCTTTTTGCACGAGAACGCTTACTCTACATCTCATTAGCAATATTTGCCTGACTCATCCGTGATGATGCTTTTTGAGGCTGCTATCGCTGGTAAACTGGTGATATGGGCTGTTTGCTCCAGCTTGTGAATGGTGCGTTAAATTTATCACTATTTTGGTTGCAATAAAGTGCCGTTAACTCGGCGATATGTCCTTGAGAATATACCCCTCGGTGTTTGAAAGACTTACTCGAGTGCCGCGCTGAGAGCCGCGCACCTATCGCTTTCACAAGTTTGCTATGACAGGGCGGGAGAGAGCGAGGGAGAGAGACGGACAGATAGCACAAGCAGCACAAGGCCGCATGGGCACCTGGCTCCACATACCAACATGTGTGTGTGCATCGCCATCCGTGCGCAGGCAATTCCCCCACAATGCAGCCCACACACATATCAATCACAGAACATCAGCAATGAAGGCAATGTGGTACAAAACTCCCCTCATACGGGTTCTGTGTCCGGTGTGTGTGGCGGGGTGATGGCTGCATGGCTGTGTTCCCCTGACACATCAGACTGCGTAGGTGATGGGGCTGCATCAGATGTCGTCCAGCACCTATGCAAAAACAATGTCTGGCTCACAGAGGCGGAGCTTGCCAAAGGGATACACCCCTGCACATAACACACCTTCTTAATTTCTAATTTACCTTCCTAGTTGGTATGCAGATTTCAAATGTCACAAACGCATGCAATTCTTTTCTTGTCACACAGTACATGTAATGCACCGCTTTCATCAAGAATGGAACCAGTAATGGCACAATTTCCCTGTTGCTCCACACATAAATCCATGTAAAGAACAAATCAGAATAGTTCCTTATTTTTTTAGATTGCAAAACCTCTCTTTATTGCTTATTTTTGAACTTTCCATATAAACAGTTTTTTTAAGGACACATACAGGTGAAAAGTTCAACGTATTGTATCAACACTTTCTAGAACATTCTACGACATGTGCAGGTTAAAAGTTCATCATTTTTTTAAACCTACCGATATATTTTTTTGCAACATTTTCTCCAACGTTTAACGGCACCTACAGGTCAAAAGTTCACCATTCTTTCAAGTTTGAACTGCACCTTCCAAATACAATTAGCAGGTGTGGTTGAGCTGAGCAAATTTCATCCTATAATATGTACTCCACGTATAAACTGCTCTTTTATTAACCAATCACAAAGATGCTTTTCATCAAAACTAAAATACACCCTACTTTTTAGGACACAATACATTTCATCTCCCAATCGATTAACGTTTTGTATTTAAAAAAAAAAAGTAGTTCCCCATGTTTAAACATATCTCATTCTACGAACGGACTGCATGAGCTACAGACATTTATCCATATCTTCTAGCCATACCTTCAAAATGCTAGTGTGGATTGTAGGACATAGCTATGTTTTCTGGTGCAAGAGGTATGCAGAACAGAGACGTATTGACTTAGACCTAGGTTTACAAAATGTGCACATTAAATGGTTTGCACAGAGAGGATTGAAGTGGTACCAATTACTCCCTTTGGTTAAAACCTGTTTGCATCTCCAACACCCAGATCTCATGATTGTGCACTGTGGTGGTAACGACCTAGGCACATTGACTGGGGTAGGTTTGGAAATGCTTATGAAGGACACCTTTGGACAATTGATGTTACTTTAGCCTCAAACTGTCTTTGTATATTCCAATATATGCCAAAGACAGAAGTGGAAATGGTCAAACCAATTTTGTCATAAGATTGAAAAATCTAGGAAGAATGTCAACAAAGCTGTGTCTGCATACCTCAGAGACCATAGAATGGGGTCGATCTACAACAACACATACGTTTTGATATGGCTGATATCTACAGAAGTGATGGAGTACACTTCACAGATGAGGGAAACCGAGTTTTCCTGATTAACCTGAAGCTGTGCATCCGCACTTATATGTAGCTCCAACTAATAAACACAAGGGCTCTTTTTAGAGCTGCCTTATATTCCCAATTTCGGCTCCTTATGGGATGAATAGTACTGCCAATATACCTCAGTCCGCAAGGACATTCTAAGCAATATACTACATAGTTGGTATTGCAAGTGAGAAACTTCTTTATGATTCTAGGCTTCTTGAGACTTAGAGACCAAGACGTGAAATGCATCATGTGACTTAATGTTTCTTTTAAAAAACTGCCGCTTTTCGGCGTGCAATTTGAAAACATTTGATTAAGGCGTAAGCCGAAACGCGTCATGTTGACTATTGGCTGTACGAATTAAAGAAACTCTAAATCAGTAAAGACCCCTGCGAGTGCTTTCTCGAAACCGAAGAGGGAAAGGGAGTGAGCGCGTATATTGAACGCGGATGCACCTCCGCGTTACGAGCACCCGTCCATGAGTGCGCTGGTTCTAGGTGCAGTGGAGCAAATATATATATATATATATATATCCACCAAATCCTCTTTCCAGAAGAAAAACGGTCCGCACTCATGCAGGTTTATGCGATTTTTATTTCCTTATCTCCTTCGTTACAGGTGAAACAAAAGATCTACGCGTTTCGGTATTACAAATATCTTGCTCACGATCGTGAGCAAGGTATTTGTAATGCAGCAACGTGCAGTCTTTGTTTCACCTGTAACGAAGGAGATAAGAAATAAAAATCGCATAAACCTGCATGAGTGCGGACCGTTTTCTTCTGGAAAGAGGATTTGGTGGATGTATTAAGTGGCGTGGTTCAGCCGCGGGAGCTCGCACCCATACGGAGCGTTACTGGGTCCGGCGAAAGAATGAACCAAACTGGGATGATATATATATATATATATATATTTGCATATCCTCACGTACAAGGTCCGTAAGAAGGAGTCGCACTCAGGATTTAGAAAAGAAATTTCAAGTATTTATTGACTGACGCGTTTCGACAGCACGGTCTTTGTCAAAGTCATACAATGACCCGGAAGTGGCAGTGACTTTTTAAAGCATTTCCTGTATGTTGATAAACATAAACATAGAAGAAAGAAGCGTACACAAAAGGAGCGTGTCAGTTTAAAAGACAGACTCCACACAAATGATTAGCATAAATACTAGTTGAATGCAAAAATATATAACACTCAGATCCGAGCTGGTTTAAAACAGTGCATGTGATATTTCATTAGAACGGGTGCCAAGATATTAAGCACAGTAAAAATCGGGTAGCTATCAGCCAAAGCAAGTGCTAAAAGTGGCTGGAAATGTTGTAAACATTTCACATGTTGTCAGAGTTCTGCGCCTGCAGCGGTATGATCGGCAAGTGCCCAGTATAGCTTACGCGCTAAAATAATACATGTTAACGCACTGTACAGTGGCGCATTTCTGCTGCATCTGGTATCATAATGGTCCAGTGACCTTACTTAATGATATCCAGCAATCCCTGCTATGCCCCCTAGAGCACGTGAGAATAGGCAACCCTATATTTAATTATCGGAAATGCCCTTTAAAAGAAAACACTGGTTTTCACCCACTATGGGTGTGTCTAAAGAAAAAGGAATGGGGGTGAAGGAGAGTGAATAAGCAGGCATGAGTCAACAGAGCAGCCGCTCTGGAGACGTGGGTGTGGTGCGATCCATGCTAACTGTAAAGTTAGCCAAAATAGCGATGGGTAGGAGCCCGTTGGTCGCTGGATCAAGGGGGAGGAAATTTACAGATGGGGAGATAACCCGGATAAGAACGGTGATATTGATACAGTGTCCAGAAAAACTGGGAGGGCACTAGATGTATATCATATCTACCCTATCCTAGATGCACATGGAGGTCCTCCTCATGGTTGAGGCCTCCAGGGATCTTGCTTTGCAGTCGTATTCTGTATATATATGTATGTTTAGATAGATAGATAAATGTGTGTGGTGTATACAAATATATATCTTACTGACTGGTCGTAACCACTCTGTTGTTATAGTTAGGGTCACCAGATATAGAGATTTTTTGGTATGTTTGTCCCTTGACAACTTTACACCCCTTTAACAAATGTCCGCAAAACTTTGCAGACCTGTTGCATCCGTTTCATTGTCGAACGACTGAAGGTTTTGAAGCGTTTGGTCTAGGGGGTGGAAAGAAAAAATGGGGGTCCCAAAACGGACTAGAAATCCAATACATTTTACATAGACTGTTGTATTTCGCATAGTGCAAAAACGCCAATCGGATTTTGCTGAAGTTTGGCAGCATTAAATATATGGGTGCACAGATGATTCATTTGTATACAGCAGTTAAGTAGAGTAAGTATTTTCTTCGTTATAAGGTTTTCCCACTTAGTGATATCATGTAGCACAATACTACTGAAAGTAGCAAGGAAGCCCAAAAAATAAACTAGACTGCATATGTTAAGACCTATAGCATTTTTTTACATTTTGAGATAATGCACATTTTTGTGGTGATTCGTTAAGGGGGAGCAAAGATAAATGCAGGACCCAAAACGCATTTTTCCACTAATGCATTTTTCATAGACTATTGTATTTGATGTAGCGTGCTGGTCGCGGAAGCATCTTGGTGGGGAGACCACAAGCCCCAAAGTGCCCTGCTGCATTGCGGACTGAGGGGGAGGAGGAGGAGCCTCCATCACCCGCGCTGAAAAGCGCCGACTTTACCTCGCGGCGCGGGACGCGCTGCTGGTCGCGGAAGCATCTTGGTGGGGAGACCACAAGCCCCAAAGTGCCCTGCTGCATTGCGGACTGAGGGGGAGGAGGAGGAGCCTCCATCACCCGCGCTGAAAAGCGCCGACTTTACCTCGCGGCGCGGAACGCGCTGCTGGTCGTGGAAGCATCTTGGTGGGGAGACCACAAGCCCCAAAGTGCCCTGCTGCATTGCGGACTGAGGGGGAGGAGGAGGAGCCTCCATCACCCGCGCTGAAAAGCGCCGACTTTACCTCGCGGCGCGGGACGCGCTGCTGGTCGCGGAAGCATCTTGGTGGGGAGACCACAAGCCCCAAAGTGCCCTGCTGCATTGCGGACTGAGGGGGAGGAGGAGGAGCCTCCATCACCCGCGCTGAAAAGCGCCGACTTTACCTCGCAGCACGGGACGCGCTGCTGGTCGCGGAAGCATCTTGGTGGGGAGACCACAAGCCCCAAAGTGCCCTGCTGCATTGCGGACTGAGGGGAGGAGGAGGAGCCTCCATCACCCGCGCTGAAAAGCGACGACTTTACTTCGCGGCGCGGGACGCGCGCGGGCCGCGCCCGGGCAAAGCCCGGGCCAAGGGCGAGCCCGTCCTTGCCCGTCATCGTCAGGAAGAGAGGCAGGGTAGGGCCACCCCCTTAACAAGTTGGTTTGAACATTTCCATCTGGATAAGCCTTTCAAGACACAGCATAGTCGTACTCGCTGCAGCCCGCAACGCACGTCGCACCTTGCCCCCGGGCCCGTCTTAGTCCATCATAGTCCGGAAGAGGCTGGTCTGGGTTACTTCTTATTTGGCTGGACTGTTCTCAACTAGTAAGCTTGTAGCCTGTGTTTTCAGGTTGTTGTGCATTGTTGTGCATAGTATATGTAGAGGGATTATATCTGAGTGGGGGTCACTGTGTCATATATTCTATATTTTATTTTGACTCATAGAATTAGTAGCTGCCTTGTCTCACCTTTAATCCTCAGCTCTATTTTTAATAATAAGTTGGGTTTTAGTGTGCCTTTCTTAGTTTATTATGGGGAAAAGAAAAACACAGAGTGCACCAAGGCCAGGTCGGGAGGCGGCTCCCCGGCAGACCCTATTAAATTATTTGACCGGGGCTATGGGGGCTATAGAACAACAGATTATCTCAGTTGAGGAAGTCATCAATACGGAGAAATTAAGTACCGAGCCCGTCTCTTTAGCGGAGGTGATACCTGCAGAGCAACCCTCCTCTGCCCCCAACAGTCATGTGTACCTAGCGAGGTTGGCGTTAGTAACGGGTGTATAGTAAACACTGTGGAACAAATTTCTATTAGTGACCATGAGAGTGTCCTTCAACCCCGGATAAGAGACCTCGTAATATAGATCTGTCACATATCTTAAGTCCGGACTCTGTACCGGCTCCAACTAATACCATCGTTAAAACCCCGAGTAACACACTTAAGAAAGCTCAGCACCATCATAAGCCTAAACTTAGTAAGAAGGAGAGACCAGTAGTTGGGGCCCTGCGTAATAACCAAATTGATTCCAACTTCTTGAAACTCAGATTAGAGTCACTGGATATATTGCTCCGAGATACTTTGGCAGGTTTGTCCACTAGACTAGACAATATTGAGGCGGCGTTGTCTAAACGCCCGGTCCTCTATCAACCGTGCTTACCAAGCTTAGTGGGACCGCACAATAATTGTACAGACACGGACGGGCATATTCCTTCTCAATCTAACTGTGGTGAGGACCTTAGATTATGCAGTCAACAAATAAAGCGGGTTGACTTGGGTCCTGAGGGTCCTGAGGCTCCGAGTAGGAATATTTCTCAGTCAGGGGGCCGGAACAAACCCACATTGGTGGGCTTACAACTGTCATCTAACTCACTTAGTACATCTACTATGAGGTCACATAACAGGGATATGCTAGAGGAGAGGATCAACCTTGGCCCGCGTCCATTAGTATCTCGTGAGAAGAGAGGCAAGGACCCATACCCCGTACGTGACAGCCAGGAGATTTTTTATTCACAGACGACGTTGGACCTCCCCCAGAGGTCACTCCATACACAGTTGTATTAGCGAACGTCCCGTGTTTATCTCCAGGAGTTGAAGAATCCTGGGACTCACTCAGAAATAAATGCCTTTGCTGGTTGGGAACTAAGTTAGGCCAGACTGAAAGGTTATTTTCTGAGTTCAAGATGGCAAGAAGGATAAGCTGGGTGGGTAGAGGCCCTAAGAAGTTAAGTGATGATTGTGTGGTTTTATCATTTTGTCATCCTCAGTTCGTCCAAATGATCCTTTCCAGGGTAGGTAATCGGGTTCTTCTGAATTCCGATATTAATATTTTTCCCCTGGGTTATTTTTATAAACCTACTACCGAAACCTGTTCAACTGTACCCACTGACTCCCACTTATTGGTTCACGAACATCGGTACAATGTACAAGTCCATAATAGGTTTGACATTCTTCCTAATTTAGAGGAGGTAGATTGACTGGATTTAGATCATGTGAGGAGGATGGATAGCTATTATGGTATGAAGCAGGATAACACTGTAAATGCACAATTGTGTAAGGAACTAAGGTCATTGGATGGTGTTTCTCGGAGCTCTATATGCAAGAAAGGTGATTTAACCGTGGTAGACTTGTTAGATGCGGTGCAATCTACCCCAAGTGCGGCCACCTCTCCTATCAATTCTTGGCCTTCCATTATCCCGCACTCTTCACCTCCTACTATTGTAGCCAAAGTTGGTTCAACTGTTGAAGCTAGTAGAGATAGCAGGAAGAACTGCTGTCAGTTTTTATCCTGGAATGTCGCAGGCCTGAGATCCAAGGTGACAGATCATACTTGGTGTGATTTTGTGAATCGATTTGATGTTATCAGTCTACAGGAGACTTGGATTGAGGATCCTATCCATATTAATGGTTTTAGAACCTTACACACCCCGGCTGTCCCGTCTACCAAAGGTAGAGCAAAGGGGGCCTATGTTTATATGTCGCAAATTTATTGAATTTTGATAAAATTGATATAATAGGTGATGATCCATATTACCAGGTTGTGCGTTTAGTTATTGATAAATCATTTAGCCTATTAGTAGTCAACTTTTATAATAATTTACCCCATGATAGGTTTGAGGGAGTAGTGAGATCAATTGGTACTATTATACAAAATATCCAGATTTTACCCAATAGAGATGTATGTATTTTATGGGGCGGGGACTTCAATTGTAACATTTGTAATTATGCTGATACTGGATGTTGTGGGATTTCTTGCGATAAATCTCAGTCTTTCCAACATTTTGCACATAATCATCACGGAGAAATTTTAAATGAAATTATGTTCGATGCAGATTTGGGTTTTGCCAATTTATTATGTTTTAAGTCTGTACCATTTAATTCTACTTATAATGGTCGTGGCAAAACCTCTTTAATTGATTTTATTTTAATGTCCTGTAGACATAAATCAAGGGTACGAGATTTTTGACTCATAAGATAGCCGTGAGCGATCATTTTCCTTTGAGCATCTCAATACAGTAGAAATCTAGTCTGACTGGGAAGAGAGATCATAGGACAAATACTGTGGGTACCATAGCCCTATCTAGGCAGAATGGGTATGCGTTAAAATGGAATAAAATCGACCCGGATATGTTTTTGAAGAAACTTATTTTAAATTGTAAGAAGTCGGTTCTGGTTTGTCTAGATGAGGATTCACCGAATAAAAATATAATTGATGGGTTTTTAAATATTGCCGACTGCATTAAGCAGGAATTATTCAGGAAGACGAATAAAAACAAACAGCCTAATTTAGGTTGGTTTGATGCAAAGTGTACCAAAGCCCATATTAGACTTAAAAAGGCCTTACATAACAGACCGAGAATTCTGAAGGAGGTAAGGGATGCCAGAAGCAAGTACAATGCGGCACTAAAAATAAGAAAAAGGCTCTTAAAGAAGAAGCTTGGCAGGACTTATATCACAGTACAAAGACTAGGGATTCCTCTGCCTTTTGGAAGGCTGTTAATGCACCTTTTCTTCTGGAGAGTGATAGGGCCTCTATAGAGCTTGCTATTACGGAGGCAGATTGGGTGAATCATTTTTCCAAGCTTTATAGTCATAATGCACTAATGTTAGTCAAGGAGGACTTGACTATAGTGCCCTCAGTACGTGCACAATCTAGTGATGACAATAAATTAAGTTTTGACTTGTTTGAGGTCAATTTAGCTATTGAGGCATGTGCGGGGGAAGGCCCCGGGCCAGATGGGATCCCGGTGGACCTTTTTAAATATAATATCGGGTTGTGGGGCCCAATATTGACTCAAGTTTTAAACGCCTGCAGTTCCTCTGGTATTTTAACATCTTGGTCTGAGTCGGTATTGGTTCCGATCTTTAAAAAAGGTGACAGGTCAAACCCAGCCTGTTATAGGCCGATATCTTTGCTCGACTCCACCGTTAAAATTATCGGGAGGGTCCTGCTAACCAGATTGCAAGATTGGGCGGAAGATCATTCCATCCTGAGTGACTTACAGTACGGATTTCGTAAGGGCCTTGGAACTGTGGACCAAGGCCTAAACTTAAATATGTTGCTTGGCAAATATACAAAAGCAAAAAAGGGCAGGCTGTTTTTGACGTTTGTCGATTTGACAGCGGCGTTTGACTCCGTAATTCATGAAGAATTATGGAGAATCTTAGAGAATATAGGGGTGGATCTTCCTCTAATAGTGTTTTTAAGACAACTATACGCTGGGGCAAATGCAAGGATCCGATTTGGGCTGGGGGGGAAATGTACGAAACAATTTAAGGTGATGAAGGACGTGAGGCAGGGGTGTGTCCTGGCACCCTTCCTCTTTACGTTATATATAAATGATCTGGGGAAAACGTTGGAGGAGGAATGCCAGGACCTCCCGCGAGTAGGTAAGCGTTCGATTCCTGCATTGTTGTATGCCGATGATGCGGTTCTCATGTCCCGCACCCCAGTGGGTATCCAGAGGTTGGTTTGCAGTTTTTCAAATTTTATGGCAAAATTAGGCTTAAATATTAACATCTCGAAAACGTTTGTAATGAAATGTGGGGTTGGTAGCGAACAATGTAGAAATGTAATTTTAGGCACCAATCAATTAGAAAGTTGTAAAACTTTCTCCTATCTGGGGATTCTCTTCGATAGAAGGGGGAGCTGGACCCAAGCGATAAAGGCTAGGAAGCTGTTGTTTTCAAAAGCTGTTGCCGCCTTAATGAATTTTAGTAGAAAGCTAGGGAAACGGGCTCCCGAGGCACTTTTACAAATATATAAGGCAAAGTGCATCTCCATCGCTACCTATGGGGCGGGCATTTGGGGTTACGAGGAGGTTCACCCATTACAACTAATTGAGAATAAGTTTTTAAGATTTCTTTTGCTTGTTCCACAGAGTACCTCTACCTATATTTGTCACATGGAATTGGGGATGACCTTTTTATCAGATATTTGTAAAATTCAACCTGTACTTATGTGGCATAGGATTTGGACGACGGAACAGTTGGGGCTGAACCGACAGATATTACAGGACTGTGGCAGGCTCGATGGGGTGGCGCACATAAGATGGCTTATGTATATTAAAAACTTTGTGTGCACCTTAGGCCATCCCGAATATTTTCTGAATTTAACAAGTTTATGTGATATATCGAGGAAAGATCTGAGAGCCATATGTTTGAATCATTTGGAGGGTATTAGAAGCAATGATGAATTGAAGAAAGTATCTGTATTAGCCCATCAGCTCACTGTGTCTACTGACAGATTCCAGCCATATTTAGGTTTGATGATAAGTGATCATAATAGATTTTTATTGACCCGACTGAGATTAGGATTATTCCATAGATTAGTTACATTCCCGGTGCAGAACGATTGGGCAAGGATGTTGTGCAAATGCCCCTGTGACGACTCGTCTTCACAAACGACAATCCATGTCCTGTTTTTCTGTAAATTTTACTCCTTTCAAAGGAAGAGGTGGATTTCCCCAATTTTAAGAAACAGTGGTTTAAAACAATGTCGTCCAGCCTATTTGATGTTACAATCCTTAGTGGATATACAAATAGTTGCTACTGTTTTATCATTCTTAAAGAATGTTTTAAGATGTAGGAAATCAATTATGATGTGATGAATTTTATGTGTATTAATATGTGAATTTTATATATGTGCCAACTTGATGTCTTTTCTTAACTGTGCTTTTATGATTATTTTGTAATAATCGAATAAAGCTGTTTTGATTGATTGATTGATTGATGTAGCGTGAAAATGGCTGAATGGATTTACATGAAATTTGGCAGGATTATACATTATGGTGCAGAGATGATGGGTACTGCAGTTAAGTAGGGTAAGTATTTTTAAAGTATAAGGCATTTAAACTTAGTGACATCCATCACCGATGTACTTTTGCAGAATTTCACAGAATTTTGTGCAACTACCGCGGTACATGGTCGTAAATCTATATAAGAATATATAAAAAATGCAAATAAATTTCCCTACCTATTTTTGATAAAGTGGTAATAGATAGGGACCTACCACTTACCTATATCTAATGCCCTAACACTGAACACATCCAAAGTGTAGTAAAAACAATATGGCTGCCTTTTCATTCTCCAAAAACAGCCATTACCCCATTATATGCTGGCTTGTCATCGCCATGTACCATGGTATACTACAAAGTTATCACACTATATCACAGCCCAAACTATAACTAATGCCTAGCTGTATTATAGGATTGCGGTACCCTTGCGTCACTCAAGTCAGATTTACAAAGGAGCGCAAGGCCACCATGCATGGCCCTGCATTGATAGGTAAATCTGAAGAAACTCAAGGCAGCGCAATTTGCTATTTTGTGTTACTCTGCACACCATAATCTACATTGCTGCTAAATTTCACAAACATCCGTATGCCATGCCACTGTAGCCACTCTATGCAAACAAAGATTGGTATGGAGGAATTAATATAAAGTTTTTTATTTATGAGTAGAGCACATTCAATTACCCTCTCACAGCCACTCTATGCTATTCCACTTTATTCCACTCCACTCTATGCCTCTCCAATGAATGATACTCCACTCCATGCCACTCCAATCTACACTATTACTTTGTACGTAATGCCACTGTAAGCCACTCCAGCCTGCGTCCCCCCACTGTAGGCCACTCCACTGGATGCTACTCCACTATATGCTATTCCACTCCACACCATTCTACTGTACGCCACTCCACTCTCCTCTATTCCACTGTATGCCATTCCACTATACAACACTCTACCCCAGGCCACTATTCACCACTCCAGTTTACACCACTCCATTATACTCCACTCCACTGTATGCTACTCCAATATACACTATTTCACTCTACACCACTCCACAGTACAACACTTCACTGTACACCACTTCATTCCATGCTATTACACTGTACACAACTCCACTCCTGCCAGTCCACTGTACTCTATTACACTGTATGCAACTCGACTCCATGCCTATTCAGTGTACGCCTCTCCACTGTATGCCACTCTGCTATATGCTACTCCAGTGTATGCTATTCCACTTTTCGCCATTCTACTGTATGCCACTCAACTCTATGCTATTCCACTGTACACCACACCACTGTATGCTACTCTACTCTATGCCACTCCGGTGATTGCCACTCCACTCTACCACACTCAATTTTATGCCATTCTACTGTATGCCACTCCACTCTACTCTACTCCGCTATATTCCACTTCACTCTACAAAACTCCACTGTAAGCTATTCTGCTGAACGCCACTCTACTCTATGCTGCTCCATTCAACGCCACTCCAGATCACTTCATTCTATGCTATTTGATTGGACCCAACTCCAATGTATGGCACTCTACTGTATGCTATTGAACTCTACCCCATGCCTCTGTGCGCCAGTCCAGTCTACACCACTCCATGATACACCACTCTACTGTACGCCACACCACTATACACTATTACACTCTATGCCACTCCACTGTACAACACTCCACTGTACGCCACTCACTCTGCGCTATTACACTGTATACAACTCCACTCTAGGCCAGTCCACTCTACACTATTACACTGTAGGCAACTCTACTCCACACCTCTTCAGTGTATGCCACTCCGCTACTCCAGTATATGCTATTCCACTCTACGCCATTCCACTGTATGCCACTCCAGCATATGCTATCCCACTGTATGCCACCCCACTGAATGCTACTCCACTTTACACCACTCCAGTGTATGCAATTCCACTTTACCCCACTCCATTCTATGATATTCCATTGGACGCCACTCCACTGTATGCTATTACACTCTACCCCTTTCCAGTGTATGCCACTCAAGTCTACACCACTTCACAGTACGCCACTGCACTGTACGCTACTCCATCATACACTATTCCAGTCTATGCCACTCTACTATATACTACTCCACTCTACGCTATTCCACTGTATGCCACTCCACTATACGCAACTCCACCCTATGCCACTCCACTCTATGCTATTCCATTCTACACTAATCCATTGGACGCCATTCCACTTTACGCCACACCACTATATGCGATTTCACTCTACCCCACTCCACTTTACACTATTCTAGTCTAAACCAATCCACTCTACGCCACTCCAGTTTACGCTATTACACTCTACCTCACCCCACAATACACCACTCCAGTCTAAACTATTTCACTGTATGCCACTCCACTGTACACTACTACACTATATGCTATTACACTTCAGGCCACTCCACTGTACACTACTTTACGCTACCCCACTCTACACTATTCCACTTTATGCCACTCCACTGTACGCCACTCCACTGTAAGCCACTCTATATAACTCCACTCTACAAGACACTATTAAATTATATGCCACTCTACTAGATTCTACTCTACCCTGTCCATGTGCACTCCACAGTCCAAATTTGCACTCAATGCTATGCACATACACTCTATTGTGCAACACTCTACTCCACTCTACGACAGTTTCCAACACTGTACAACAGCACTCCACTGTAGTATATGAGATGCAACTCAAATTTATAACAGTTTCACGACTCTACGGTATACCACTTCTATGTATGCCACCCCACTCTAAGCTAATCCACTGTACCCTACTCCACTCTATGTGACTCCATGGTACACCACTCCACTACACTGCATGCTATTCCACTCTATGCCGCTCCACTCTTCTACACTCCAGCATACAGTACTCCACTTTACCGTAAGCCACTCAATGCTACTACAATTAAAGTCAATCCACTACATGCCGCTCCACTGTATGACACTCTCCTACACTCTATATAACTCCACTCTATAAAAGTCTACCACACTTCATGGCATTTTAAGACTTTCTACTCCACTCTATCCCTGTAGAGTCCACTGTCCAACTCTATACTCCACTCTATGTCCGTACACTCTAATGTATAACTCTCTATTACAACACTCTATTCCATTATATAACACTTTTCTGCATGCCCACTCTACTCTATGAGACCCCAGTCCAATTTATAACAGTTTACTACCTACGCTACGCGAGTACACTCCATTCCATGCCACTCTACTCTACAACACACCAATACACTCTACTGTACTTTACTCCACACTATGTTACACCACTCCCCTCTACTGTACTCCACTCCACTGTACAAGACTTTACCTCACTCTATGCTACTATACAACAATTTACTCTATGCAGCTCTACTGTTTCACACACTGCTGTACACTATGCAACTCCACTTCACAAAACTCTACTGCACTGTATGCCACTCTCCGACACTTTTCTCCCGACTATACCCCTTCACTCCATTGTACAACACTGCACTATATTGTATGCCACTGTACAACACTCCACTCTGCACCACGATACTCTAGTTCACTATACGACCCTGTACGCAACTCTTTGTGTGCCACTGGTCCCCACTTGACTCCACTCTACTCTGGCACAGTACTCCACTCTGCTCCACTACTCCACTGTACGTCACTCCACTCTACGCCACTCAATACCATTGTACTCTATAACAATGTATGCCAGCCCACTCTACCACATTCTACAATACTGTACTGTACACCACTCCACTCTACAAAAATCAACTAGACTGTATGCCACTCCACTCTACTGTAGTCTATATCACTTTCCAATACTGTACGATACCCCACTACACTCTACTGTACAACACGGCACTCCAATTTATGACACTTTATTCAACTGTTTGCTACGCCACTGCATTCTGCTGCCCTCCACACCCCTATAGGCTATGACACGCCACCCGCACTATGACACTTTACTCCACTCTTCACTACCCCTCTCCAGTGTACTCCACTCTACTATACTCCACTCTACTACACTTTATCTCACTCTCTGTCACTGTACTATACTCTGCTCTATGCCGCTCCACTGTCTGACACTCTACTGCACTGTATACAACTCCAAATACAACACTACTGCACACTATGCCACTCTCTGACACTCTACTCCCATTTATGCTCATCCACTCCACGCCACTGTATGACACTCGATGACATGCCACTCAGCTTCTCTCTGCAATACACCACTCCACTATATGACACAGCAGTCCACTCTATGACACTCCCCTCCTCTGTACTCTACAACACTCCACTCTATGATACTCTACTTCACCCTTCTCCACTCTAAAACGCTCTACTGTTCTACACGCCATTCCACTGTACAACTCGCTGCTCCAGTCTATGATACTTGAACCCACTGTATGAGACACCATGCCACTATATTGTATAACACCTTACTACACTGTATGATTCACTACTGCATTCTACTCTATTGCACTTGATTCCAATCTAGTGTACTTCAGTCTATGACAATAGACTATATAACACTGTCCTCCACTTTGCTATGCGACATGCCACATCACAACTCTCTACTTGTGACACTAGACGATATGATCTGAAACACATTTTTATTAAAAAATAAATAAAAAATTGAAAATCAAAGAAAATACCAAAGGTTAAAGCTAAATTATAGTTAGGAACACTTATTTTCCCTATACAAACCAAGTTTAAACTACACAAATTGTAAAAATTCTAAAGTTATAATTAGAACTTTCAGTTACAATTTATCCACCACTGTCAAATTATTACAAGTAGTGGACCTCGTTACACACTCTTTTCAGCTCGCTAAGCAGACAACACAAACAGCCAATTCCCCCCCTGAATGCAGCCTTTGGCCGTGTGCAGTGGAGGATTGTACACAAGGTCTGTGGCCAACCCAGAGAAAGGCAGCCAACTCCACACTGCGCAGAATCATCCATTGTGCATGGCGCGGGGGTTGACAGCAGGGCCTGGCCACTCATGCAGCCAACAGCACACTGTGCACGACCTTTAGCGGTGTGTGGTGGGTGATTGGCCACAAGGCCTGACCTGTGGCCAAGCCCTGTGGCTAACCCCTCAAAAGCAGCAAAACCCACACTGCACCCGGCCGAAAGCCTGGCATGGCAGGGGTTGTCCACATAGCCTTTTTTTCTAAAAGGGTGGGGTTCGTGTGCCCCCCCCGCACCTGACCTATATGGCCCTTGGTGACCCCATCCCCCAAGGCCATATATATTTTAAAGGGGAGGGTAGACGCGTGACCTCTCTCTCGAGCCTAATTAGACCCTGGGAACTTCATCCCTCAAGGACTTATTTAATTTGGAGGGGCCTCTCTCTCCCAAGCCTTTTTGGCCCAGGGGAGCATATTGGCAGGGCTTTTTTTTATTAAGCGGAGGGGGGTCGCGTGCCCCCCCTCCAGCCTTACTAGGCACTGGGGACCACATCCCCAGGGCTGTTTTTTAATTAAAGGGCAGGAGGCCACGTGGTCCCCCTCCCCGAGCCTTATTAGGAATGGGGACTCCATCCCAAAGGGGCTCTACTTAAAATAAAGGGCAGGGCGCCGCGCAGCCCCTCCTTCCCTTTTTGGGCCCTGGGAGCTCCATCCTCCAGGGCTGTTTTTTATGAAAAGGGAGGGGGGTACATGGCTGCCCTCCCCAAGTCTTGTTAGGCCCTGGGGCGCTATCCCCCAGGGCCATTACTAAATATTAAGGGGAGGGGATCACAGGGGCCACCTCCCCAAGAAGGCCCAAGCCAGCTCCCCGCATGCAGAGGGAGTCTAAATTGCTCCCATGCGGAGGGAACAGCTACTAATGCTGCTCCCTCCGGGTGTTGGCAATATTTTGATCTGTTACCCTACCCGCATTACTGCATGCAGTGAAACAGATCAAAAGTCTGCTCCCAGCCAGGGGGAGCATTTTCAAAGCTCCAGGTCCAGTGTGGCAGGAGTTTTGAAAATGCTCCCGCCAAGCAGGAGCAAACACAGGTTTCCCTGCCCACTCCAGTGCAGGCAGGGAAACTGCTATGTTCCGGGGGTGGCCTCCCCATGACCTACCTAGTGAGATGACCCCAGGCGAAAGGGGTCCCATTATTTGCTCTGGGAGAGGGGCCCCGTGACCACCCTTCCTTTTACCTAATTTTGTGGCCACTGGTGAAGGCCACCCTCCCCTTAAAAAATATGCTGGGCCGTGGTACAGTACAGTGTCGTAGAGTGGAGTGGCATAGAGTAGAGTCGCGTAGATTTGAATAGCATCAAGTATAATGGTGTAGAATAGAGTGGCAGAGAGTGCAATGGCGTAGAGTGGAGTGGCATACAGTGAAAAGATGTACAGTGGACTGGCACAGAGTCGAAAGGCATACAGTGGAATAGCATAGAGTGGAGTGGCATTGAGTGGAGTGGCATTGAGTGGAGTGGCATTGATTGGAGTGGCATTCAGTGGAGTGGTATTGAGTGGAGTGGAGTAGAGTGGAAGGGCATAGAGTGGAAACTCATAAAGTGGAGTGGCATTAATTGGAGTGGCATAGAGTAAAACATTGTAGAGCAGAGTGGCGTAGAGTAGAGTGGTAGAGACTGTAGCGGCATAGACTGCAAGAGCATAAAGTGGTGTAGCATAGATTGGAGTGGCGTACAGTGTTATGGTATAGAGTGTTGTGACTTACAGTGGGGTGGCGTACAGTACTGTGGCATAGAGTGGAATTGTGTAGAGTGGAATAGCATAGTGTGTAGTGGCATAGAGTGGAGTAGCGTAGAATGAGGTGGTGTAGAGTGAAGCAGCATGGAGTGGAGTAGAGTTGCGCTGCATATGTTATGTTATGTTAATATTTTATAGAGCATGAATGCCAAATTGGTGTCTTGGTGCTAGTTTCTATGCAGGGTCCTAGGAGAAGGGTGACTAAGACCTATTTAGCAGCAGGAATAAAAGCCAAGTTTTTAGTTGTTTTCTGAACATTAAGACATTTGGGTGAAACCTGAGATGGTCAGGCAGTGCATTGCACCACTTACATGTGGTGTGGGAGAAACTTCTTCCTCCCCAGTAAGCCTTCTTTATTCTGGAGACGACTACCTTTCTCCATGAGGTAGACCGCAAGTTGCAAGTAGGTGCATACCTATTTAAACATCTTTTTGAAAGAGAGAAGGCCAACCTTGTGTAGGGCCTTATGAGCCCAGCACAAGGCTTTGAACTTAATCCGCTTCCTGATTGGTAACCAATGCAGATCAGAAATGGTTTGTGAGATAGAGCTAAATTTGGAAAGATTCATCAGCACTTGGGCTGCCGTGTTTTGGAGAGTCTGTAGTCTTTTTAGTAGTCACTGCTGGGAGCCTACATACAAAGCATTACAATAAGGTAGCTTTGAGATTACCAAAGCTAAAATCACTGTTTTTTGCAGCTCTATGGGGAGAAAAGGAAGGATTGTCTTTAAAAAAGTTTTACGTAAGAAAGCAGGAAGATGTTACTTATTGATATGATCAGCAAATGCTAATTTAAAGTAAAAAATAACCCCTAACTTCTTTGCTTTTTTGACCAGGGACGGAAGCGATCCTTAGTTGGAGGACCACCAGACAGTATTCCAAAAGGAGGTGATACTGCCAAAAATCAACACCTCATTCTTCTCGGAATTTAGTTTCAAACTATTTTTCTGCATCCAATCAATGATGTTCCTCATGCAGATGTTAAATTGCTTGGCTACTTTTTCCGGGTCAGAGGAGACTGACACCACTATCTGGGTGTTGTTGGCATAGGAAAATACTGAGAAGTCACATGATCTAATAAGTTCAATTAGAAGGCTGTCGTACACATTGAAAAGGGTGGGACTGAGTGAGATCCCAGGGGGACCTCACAGGAAAGTGTGAAGGGATCTGAGGTGAAGTTCTCCAGAGTGACCACTTGCTCACGGTTGGACAGAAAAGAGCTAAGCAGTTTTAGTCCCAAGCCCTTAATGCCAATGCATTCAAGCCCATTGATCAGAAGACAGTGATCAACTATATGGACCGCAGCGAAAGATTGAGTCGGATCAAGGTCGTCTCGCCACTATTGTCTAAAATGGCTCTAATTTCTTCAGTAGCTTCCACAAGGGCTGACTGTGCAGTGGTTGGGTCTAAACAAGTGTTGTGAATGATCAAGGAGATTGACAGTTTCCAGAAAGGCCATCATTTCTTGGTTCAAATTTTTTTCTAGAATCCTAGCCGGAAGTGGGAGTCAGAAAATTGACCTATAGTTTTTTACTTCGTGGAGATCAAGCGAGGGATTTTTTAAAAATGGCAGTATGGAAGCTGTCTTCCAGGCTGATGGAAATCATCCAGAGGTTAGTACTTTGTTCAGGAGTGCTGTGAGGTGGACTGAGATCATTTTTGATTCTGGATGGAGGACCTGAGGAGGCAGGCACCTGATGGGGCACCTGATTTAGAAGATTCAATTAATTTTGCAACCTTCTCCTTTGTAGGGGGGGTGAAGGTAGTAAGCGTTAGTGGCCCTTGCTCTGTAATGGAGATGATAACTTCCTATAACATCTCCATCCTGGAGGGAGTCTCAGCAATTCTCAACAAAGCGGTAAACTCCAGGAATATATTATTAACTTCAGATAGAGTGGAGTGACGTGAAGTGGAGTGGGGTGGGGTGGTATAGAGTGGAGAGGAGTAGTGTACAGTGGAGTGGCCCAGAGTGTAATAATGTAGAGTGGAGTTGCGTAGAGTGAAGTGGTGTACAGTGGAGTGGCGTTGAGTTGAGTGGCATACAGTGGAATAGCATAGAGTGGACTGCCGTATAGTGCAGTGGCATAGATTGAAGTAGCGTGCAGTAGCGCCGTAGAGTGGAGTCATGTAGAGTGGAAAGGCATAGAGTAGAGGGGCGTAAAGTGCAGTGGCATAGATTGCAGTGGCATAGATTGGAGTGGCGTGTCGTACAGCAGAGTGGAGTGTTGTGTCTTAGAGTGTAGTGTGTCGTACAGTGTGTTACAGTGGATGGTCGTAGACTGGAGTGGTGTAGGGTGGACTGCGTAGAGTGGAGTGTAAAGTGGAGTGGCATAGAGTGGAGTGGCGTACAGTAGAGTGGTGTAGATTGGAGTGGGGTACAGTGGATTGGCATTGAGTCGAGTGGAGTGGAGTGGAGTACAGTGGAGTGGCGTAGAGTGGAATAGCATAAATTGTAGTAGCATACATTGGAGTGGTATAGAGCGGAGAGGCATAGAGTGGCATGGTGTGGAGTGGCGTACAGTAGAGTGGTGTAGATTGGAGTGGGGTACAGTGGAATAGCATTGAGGCGAGTGGTGTGGAGTGGAGTACAGTGGAGTGGCGTAGAGTGAAATAGCATAAATTATAGTGGCATACATTGGAGTAGTATACAGTGGAGAGGCATAGAGTGGCATTATGTGAAGTGGAGTTGTGTAGAGCAGAGTGGCCTAGAGTGGAGATGTGTAGACTGTGGTGGGTTGAGTGTAGTGGCTTAGAGACAAGTGGCTTACAGTGTAATGATGTAGAGTGGAGTGGCACAAAGTGGAGTGACAAACAGTGGAGTGGCGGAGAGTGGAAGGGCATACAGTGGAGTGGCATAAAATTGAAGAGCGTAGAGTGGAGGGGCATAGAGTGGAGTGGCGTAGAGAAGCATAGAGTGGAGTGATGTAGAGTGGAATGGCGTACAGTGGAATAGCGTGCAGTAGAGTGAGGTAGAGCGACATGGCATAGAGTGGAGTGGCATACAGTGGAGTGCCACAAAGTGGAATAGGGTAGAATGGAATTTCATAGAGTGGAGTGGCGTAGAGTGGAACAGGGTAGCGTGGAGTTGTGTAGAGTTGAGTTGTGTAAAATGGTGTAGAGTGGAGTGGTGTACAGTGGATGGGGGTGAAGTGGCATAGAATTGAGAGGCCTAAAGTGGAGTCGCGTAGAGTGGCATACAGTCAAGTGGCATACACTGGAATAGCATAGAGTGGAGTGGCATACATCAGAGTGGCTTAGAGTGTCATGTCGTACTGTGTTATGGTGTATAGTGTTGTGATTTACAGTGTTGTAGAGTCGAATGGGGTAGAGTACAATGTCGTAGAGTGGAGTCGAGTGTCGCTCAGTGGGATAGAGTGGAGTACAGTGTTGTAAAATGGAGAAGCGTAGAGTGCTGTAGAGTGGAGTAGAGTGTTGTTGAGTGACTTACACTGGAGGGGCGTACAGTGGAGTAGCATAGAGTGAAGTTGGATGTCTTAGAGTGGAGTGGTGTAGAGCGGAGTAGCATGTTGTACAGTGAAGTGGCACGTGGTAGAGTGGAGTGTCATAGAATGGATTGGTGTGTTGTGGAGTGGAGTGAAGTGGTGTTGCAGAGTGGAGTGGCATGTCGTAGAAAGGATTGGGGAGTCAGAGTGGAGTGGTGTGTCTTAAAGTGGAGTGGTGTATTGTATAGTGTTGTAGAGTGGATTACAGTGGTGTAGAGTGGAGGGGCATGGAGTGAAGTAGAGAGTTGTGGAGTGGCATAGAGTGTAGTGGCGTGTCATACAGTTGAGTAGAGTTGCATGTCATAGAGTTGAGTGTCATATAGTACCTTAGTGTGGAGGGGCATATATTGCAATGGCATAGAGCTGAAAGGCATGATGTAGATTGGAGTGGTCTGTGGTAGAGAGGAGTGGCTTGGCATACAGTGGAGTGGCGTGTCATACAGTGGAGTGGCATGGAGTGACAAAGTGTTGAGTCCATGGTCGTAGAGTGGAGTGGCATGTTGTAGTGGATTGGCATAGAATGAAGTGGCATGTCATAAACTAGAGCGGAGTGTGGTACAGTGTCTTAGAGTGGAGGGGCATAGAGTGGAGTTGGTGTAAAGCCGATTGGTATAGAGAGGAATAGCATAGAGTGGAGTGGCTTGCAGTGGAGTCAAATGTTGTAGAGTAGAGTGGAGTGGCATAGAGAGTAGCATTGTATCATACGGACAATATAGTGTCATGTCATAGAGTGGTGTGTCATACACTAGCGAGGAGTGGTGTGCCATAGAGAGGCATGTGATACAGTGTCTTAGCGTGGAGGGGCACAGAGTGGAGTGGCATAGAGTGAACTGGGATGTCATAGAGTTGAGTGGCATGGCAGAGTGTAGTGGGGTGTGGTAGAGTGGTGTGACATGGAGTGTCATAGAGTGTCATAGAGTGGAGTGGACTTTCGTAGACTGGAGTGAGGTGGGGTGTCATAGAGTGGAGTGACATGCCATACTCTGGAGGGGCGTCTTGTACAGTAGAGTGGAGTGGCGTGGTGTGTTGTGTCATCGAATGTTGTGTAAACACAGGTAGGGCCTGATTCACAGAACTAACTTACGTCAAAAACGTAAAGTTAGTACTTTTTGGTATTCACAGAATACACTTACTCATTTTGGTATTCACAGAATGAACTTACTCATTTCGGTATTCACAGAAGTTAGTAGTCCTAACTTTAGGACTCCTAAATGCCTTCTGTGAATACCGAAAGTCTTAAAGTTAGGATTTTTCTCAGTTTAGGAGTAGTAAAGTTAGGACTCCTAACTTTAGGACTCCTAAATGCCTTCTGTGAATACCGAAAGTCTTAAAGTTAGGATTTTCTCAGTTTAGGAGTAGTAACTTTACTACTCCTAAACTGAGAAAAATCCTAACTTTAAGACTTTCGGTATTCACAGAAGGCATTTAGGAGTCCTAAAGTTAGGACTACTAACTTTTGTGAATACCGAAATGAGTAAGTTCATTCTGTGAATACCAAAATGAGTAAGTGTATTCTGTGAATACCAAAAAGTACTAACTTTACGTTTTTGACGTAAGTTAGTTCTGTGAATCAGGCCCGTACTGCCAAAATGGCTGAATGGATTTAGATGAAATTTAGCACAAATATAAATGTTGGGATGGAAAGAGTCCTTTTTGATATAGATCTAAATTGGTTAAGTAGTTTTAAAGTTAGAAGGCAGAAAAACCTAGGGATATTACATTGTGCCGATGTATACTGCGATAATTTTGCAGTATACTGCCATGCATGGCAATGACAAAACAGTGAATGTTTGGGTAATGAAAGCCCTTACAAATTTAAAAGACAGCCATACTGTTTAGACCACACCTACTCTGTTATTCTGGGGTTTAAGAGGAGATATTGTGTACTAACGTTCTGTAAGTGCAGGAAGACTTGAGTCACTTTAGGTTAGCAGTAAAGGTAGGGAAAAGCAGTTTGATTACTTTATATGTTTTAAAAAATAGCGTGGAGTGGCATACATCAGAGTGGCATAGAGTGGAGTGGCATAGAGTGGTGTGGCATAGAATGTCATGTTGTACAGTGTAGTGGCGTATAGTATCGTGATGTACAGTGTCATAGAGTCGAATAGGGTAGAGTACAATGTCGTAGAGTGGAGCTGAGTGTTGCACAGTGGAGTACAGTGTTGTAGAGTGGAGTAGAGTGTTGTTGAGTGTCTTACAGTGGAGAGGCATACAGTGGAGTAGCATAGAGTGAAGTCGGATGTCATAGAGTGGAGTGGTGTAGAGTGGAGTAGCATGTCGTACAGTGAAGTGGCATGTGGCAGAGTGGAGTTTCATATAATGGATTGGCATGTCATGGAGTGAAGTGTTGCAGAGTGGAGTGGCAAAAGGTTTATGACCAAAGTATTGTAAAAACAACATGGCTGCCTTTACTTTTGTAAGGCAGTCAGTAAAGGCACTCTATAATGTTTTGTCTTCAGCATGAACCACTATAATGGCAGTTCCTGCCAATGTACAGAGATGTCCGTGGGGCCAGGAGACATCTCTCAATTTTGCAGGTGGAGTGAAAACAGGGTGGCTGATGTAAAGTCTTCTACCACCCTGCCTGCCTTTACTTCATCCAAAAACCTCTAAAATAGGTCCCCGGTCTAGAGAGAAACAGTGGGCGATAAACAAATGCTACCCCAGGCAATCACCAGTGATTAGACTATTTAAAAGCATTTGTCCTATGGCCTTCTGCTGCTACTACCAATATTTGTGAACTTCAAAAAGTAGTACATTTGCATCCAGTCAAGGAATACTTATAGGGGTACAGATTTACTACCTTTTGTGTAAACTGGTCACTATATATATATATATATATATATATATATATATATATATATATATATATATATATATATATATATATATATATATATATATGTATGTATGTATGTATGTATGTATGTATGTATGTATGTATGTATGTATGTATAGTATATATATATATATATATATATATATATATATATATGTATGTATATATATATATATATATATATATATATATATATATATATATATATATATATATATATATATATATATATATAAATTAAAATCTGTTACTGAAATCAAGACAGTGAGGAAAGCCAACACAGACATAGCAGACCCAACGCAGGGTCACCAGACCTAACGGGCAAGTCAAGAATGTATTAATTTGGGGAGGTGTCACACCCCAAACACTACCTGCCCCCAAAGCTACGGCCCTGATGATAGTAATAGGGTTTACTTGGTCTGCATCAGTACCATGCTACTCATCTCCAGAGATTGCAAATACTTCATCTCAACACTTGGCTTATGTACAATGTAGACAGCATACCACTCTGACCTTCTGTTCCATACATTGGCTCCCAATGTCCAAGAATTGGATATTAAACTAATTTCCACGGAAGGGCTAACCTCAAAAGCAAAACTGGTTTATTGGAAGCCGTCAATATCATTGAAATCATCTGAAAAGTGGCCTATAAACATTCCAGGAATAAAGATGTGCCTAGGGTGGGTATATTGTTCCATTACAAGGCCTAAATCTATAAAATACCTATTCAGTCAACTAATAAATAATTAAGGTACATTTGTCTTCAATAAGGAGTTAAACTAATTGATGTTTCCAATATTCTAATTTGCAATATATGTTATTCTATCAAAATACGTAATGCTGCTCCATAGGATGGCCTGACTCTGGGGACTGACGTATAACGATCCTAGCTTTAAGATGCTGAACTCCACATGCCCTTATAGATCATGATTCAAGGACATATCAAAGCAGTGCCTGACTGTTGTGCATTTAAACTGATAGTATTAGAACTTCTTGGCCAAGATATATTCTTAAACGAACAGTACTGGAACATGTCAGCAGGACTGCTATTGTTGTAATTTGACAGTACAAGTTATAACCAGGACTGGCGAACTAATAATAGTCCAGTGCTGACAGCAAAGAGGCCAATATTAGGGGTGAGGAAATTCCGTGGAGTTCCACCAATGGGCGTAAAATATGCAGCACATGCTTCAATTTAGCGCTGGTAGAACAAGCAGCGCTGAAAATCAGCTCTAACTGCACCATGCGTTGTGCAAGAGCGCACAGCCATTTGAGTTGATTTTGCTATCACTCGAGTTGAAAATCTACTTGAGTGGCACGTAATCTGCTCGAATGGCAATCCTCTGACAACCCGCATTAGAAAATCACTATAGGGATGCCAAATCTGCCTCAGGCTCGCCAGCTCACATTTTCTGGCGCATCGTAGGAGAAAAATTCCACCATGTGCCGATTGGCGGAATTTAGCCAGAACTCCAGTTTATAGAGGAACACGGAGTGACCAAAATTCCACCAATTCCTTGGGTGGGCGGAATGTAACATTCCGCCTACCCCTGCCCAATATGTGACTGGGTGCATCCTGTGGACTCCTCATGTATGCTCTTGAGCAGGTATGAAGTATAATGGAATGGCATCCACAACAGGGTAAGCTTTTCTTATAAATAGTCCTAGCTCAGGCATCAGCCGTGCAAACTTAAAAAAAAAACAAGTTCAATTCCAGCAGCCAGCGGTTTAACGTGGTTGCCAGCAATGAGGGCAAGGCAAGTATTACGCCCCCTAACCCATGGACCATGAGCACTTCCTGGACAAAACTTTAAAAGAAAAAAAAATAGTAGTACAATTTTTGTTTCTTTTAAACTTTTGCACCCACTAAGAATTTTGCGCCCGGGGCCACACCACCTCTGTGCCCCCCCCCCCACATTACGACACAGCCAGCAACCATAGTTCAAGCTTCTCTCACCAACACAAAACAGGGGCAGTAAAGAGGAAAGCAAGGCAAGCTTTTCTGACACATACATGACAGGTACAGCAAGAACACCAGTAGTGAGTAACACTAGGTTCATTTCTTTGCATATGCCTTGCATTTTCAGTTTCAGCAAAGCCTTCATAAAATCAGAACTACAGTGACCAGAATTACACAATCAAACCCATGATTACATGACTTAGCTGCTTTAAACAAGGGCTTTTGGGACTGTGAAAAATCGCCAACATATAGCGCGTAGACCTTGTTTGTTCATGTCAGGTGTGACTAGTTGATCCTATCCTCCTATTACTTTACATTCTGGTGCTTGCAGTTTTATTTTCCCATTACAAATGCAGAAATACAGGCATCAAATGCAAAAAAAGAATACAATATAAATAACTTGCCATGGCCTGCCTAAACAAATAAATATTCCAAAAACTTGATTGTATAAGATATCTGTGTAAAGATTGTGCTGCCAGCTTTACAAAGCTTGAAATGGAGAAAAAAACACTCAGAGATTTAGTTTTCGTCTCTTTTCGGGCAGGCACCAGATGAACAGCTATCTAAGGGATGTAGAGCTTTTGGCTCTGATGACACGTAAGTGTTAATCAACAAATCTTAACTCAGTGGTCCATAAACTATGGCATTGCCTCCCAGGGGAAGAGGGGTTCAGGAAGTGGGGTTGAAGAAGGGAATGCAAGAGGGCCTAAAGGCTCTGGCCAACAATATGTTTTGTTATACAGATTTGTAGAGCACACATTCACCTGGGAGGGTATCCTGCCTTTGAGCAGGTGTGAGCCTAGCCAAACCTAGGGCATAGTGGGATTACTCGAGGAGCTAGGTCTTCAGCTTCTTGTGGAATTCAAGAAATGAGGTAGGTGTAGTGGCAGATCATTTTACGTTATAGAAGCAATGTAGGACAAGGCTCGACCCCTGGATCTGGTGTTCTGTAGGTGTGAGATGTGTGCAAGTAGGAGTCCAGCAAAGCAGAAGTGTCTGGAGTTTTGTAGAAGCAGATGCATTTGTTGAAGTATGCTGGGTACAGTATTTGTAGCTCCTTGAAAGTGTGAGTGATAAGTTTAAATTGTGCTAGTTTGTGCATGGGGAGCCAATGGAGCTTCTTTTAGGTGTAGTGTGGGAGGTTGAGAGTGATTCTGGCCCCTGAGTTTTGAATGGTCTTCAGCCTTCTGGTGAGTTTTTTGTTTATCCCGGCATAGAGGGTGTTCCTGTAGCCCAACTTACTAATGGCGAGGGGATGCGTGATGGTTTTCTGGGTGCTCATTGGGAGCCATTTGAAAATCTTTCTCAGCATCTTGAGGGCATGAAAGTATAAGGCGGTGATGGCGTTGACTTGGACGGTCATGTCGAGTTTGCTGTCAATGACTATCCCGAGGTTCTTGGTGTGGATGGTGCGAATTACTTGCGTCAGAGATGTACAGTGCCAGGCTGACTGACTGGGTCCTTCCAGTCAGGAAGAAGCAGATCCATTGGAGGGCACTTTCTTGGATTTCAATGTCATGTAGGCGCTGGATGGGGATTGGGGTTGGGAAACTGTGTCAAATACTGAAAAGAGGTACTGTAACTACTGATGCTCCAGTGCTCTGTTGGCAAATACTGCTCACACATGCACTACATAATACAAATGTGCACCTAAACATACTCTAAATCATTTTAAGGTCTCAGATATTTGTTGTCAAATCTATTTCCAATATTTATCGCATATACTTAGAGTAAGGTTTGGCTGAAGCCCTTGCACATAAGTGGATGGCTTTGCTGTTTGTTTATCTCAGTTATCTGATTTGCACTCTGTACTCCCTGTTATTGTGTTGGTGCTTCCAAGAAGCAAATCCGTCTCATAGTGTTTTGATTGGATGAGTTGCATCTTTCCACGGCTATTTGAGGGACTATTTTTTATTTGTTTTTGGGCACACCCCTTTTCCTCTTTAGAAATAGTTTGGCCATTCAAAGCCGATACCTATTGGATTTATAAGTGGGTGTTTAGTAAGCGTGCAATTAGGGTGTGAAAAAGTCTTTAATGGCCCCATTTTTTTCGAGAGGAGTAGTGAAAAGGATTTTTCCATATATAAAGTATCTCCCACGGGGAGGAACAACAAAGGCTCCTGTTTAGGTTTGGAGAATCTAAGGGGCAGTTTTACAACCCCCCTGCGCCACCAGTACGTCACTTTTTGTGACGTACTGGAGGCGCATTTCACTTCTCCATATTTACAAGGAGAGGAAAAGCCACCCTGCGTGACTTTTCCTCTCCTTGTAAATATGGCCACTTCACACGCAGAACTTTGCGTGGAAGGGGCGTTCCATGGGTGTTGCTGTGGGTGTTCCCACGTAACACCCATGGAATGAGACACATTTCCAGATTTACGAAGAATCGTAAATCTGGAAATGCGTGCTAATGCTGCGCCTCCCCAGGGGAGGCGTAGCGAGGCGCAACGAGGAGAAATGTTTTCATTTCTCCTCATTTTTTCCTCTTTCAATGCATGCTGCATTCTACAGCACGCATTGAAAGAGGAAAATGCCTATAGTGATTGTTTTTGTGCAGGAAGGTGCCCCTTCCTGCAGAAAAACAATCTTCCCACGACGCAGGCGCATGGCAGCAGTTTGTGCGCCAGCGCACAGGAATGCGACATATTATTGTAAATATGTCGCATTCCTGTGCTTCGGAAGTGCCGCAGCGTGGCGCAGCCAAAGGGCTTGCGTTGCCGCGCTGCGGCACTTCCTTGTAGATCTGCCCCTAAGAATGTTATACCTTTCTAGACGTTGCTTTAAGGTTTTGTAAATCCAGAAAATGTAGAAAGGAACACCAGAGGGATAACTAGGCCTGTGATGTGCACGGATCTATTTCCTCCTCATGTTTTACTAATTGACGATTATTAATATGCAGTAAGATTTTTAAGACTTTTTTCGAAATTATGCATGGGGTGGGAGTACAAGGAACAGTAGTATGAGCAAATGTATCGCCCTTAAAATTATCTTCAATTCTCGTAAGTGCTTGACAGCACGAGAAGACAGAAATAGTAACTTGAATAAAATGATAACGGGAGAAACTAAGGGGCATATTATCAAGAAACGGCGTTAAAATTATCGCCGGTTTAGCGGCAGAAAACTGCCGCTAAAGCGGCGATAATGGGCTTGATAATATGCCCTGGAGAATTCTAATAGAAGCCCATGTTCTGGTGTCAACATGGGCTTCTATTGGAATTCTCCAGGGCATATTATCAAGCCCATTATCGCCGATTTAGCGGCAGTTTTCTGCCGCTAAACCGGCGATAATTTTAACGCCGTGCTTGATAATATGCCTAAGGGCATATTAGCAAGACCCACGTTAAAATTATCGCCGTTTTAGCGGCAGGAAACTGCCGCTAAAACGGCGATAATGGGCTTGCTAATATGCGTTATGGAATTCCAATAGAAGCCCAGGTTAGATGTCCTGCACATCTAACCTGGGCTTCTATTGAATTCATAACGCATATTAGCAAGCCCATTATCGCCGTTTTAGCGGCAGTTTCCTGCCGCTAAAACGGCGATAATTTTAACGTGGGTCTTGCTAATATGCCCCTTAGTGTGAAAACAAAGGATCACGTGAGAGGCTACGTAGGGTCTGCTGTATTGCAGTGACTAGGGTAATGGGTCGTATAAGAAGAAGGCTAGACAGTTCTAATATGGCGTCAAATTTCTATATGTTTTAATATGCTGGAATTGGGATACGAGTTACACTTTTTTGTTTTGAATTGTACAAAACGTTTGTTCTAACGCGAAAACAAACGCGCAGCATTCGACTAGTTTCACGCACGCTTTTTTTTTATTATTTCAATATTCGTGCTAAAGTTAGGAGTTTTGCGCTTCTTGCTGATGGAGACATTTGTTTCTCCTATCCTCAGAAAATGCAGCCGAAAAAGTGAAAGTGTGTTTCAAAGTTGGACTGTGTTTCCATCTGGTGGTCAGCTTTAGGAACAGCATGCTTGGCAGGAATTTATAGGAATGCCAGGTTGTTTAATTGTTAATTTGATGCTGGGGCCAGTTTGATTTGTAAATCGAATTGAATTTATATAACGCTACCTACCCCTCACGAGGCGTTGAAGCGCTTTACGCCTGAGAATACCATCCCATACATTTAATCCAGTGTTTTTGTGGCGGATTAAATTAGTATGTTATTGTTGTGCTTTCTCTGTAAAGCGCTCTGATACCTTCGGGTCAAGTTTGCGCTATATAAAACTCACAAATAATAAATACATAAATAAATAGGCATGATCATTAGTGGGGGGCGGGGGTGTATGTGAGTTGATGCAGATGGTACGTAGGATTAGAAGATGAGCTGGAGGAGATTAGGTAATTTTAGGGTGCACTGTATACTTTCAAAGAAGGACAGGTTGTTAGTTTTGAGGTAAATTGCTGCCAATCTGCGGAAATACAAAAATATAAAGTTAAGGCACACATGCACATGACTTAGAATAGGTTGAACTCACAGAGAGGAGGCATACAGAGGACGGAAGATAAGGAGAGGGTCGTTCAAAAACACAAGGAGAGGCGGCAATCAAAAATTTTAAGTCATGGTCAAAATTTTCATGCAGGGTTATAGGAACTTAGGGCCAGATGTACGACCATTGGCAATTGCGACTCGCAAATTGCGCCAAATTGCGAGTCGCAATTGACAATGTACAACAGTGTCTGAGACACTGTTTGCAATTCCCAATGGGGTCGCAAATTGCATGCCTCATGCATATTAATAAGGTTGTCGCAATTTGCGACCCCATTGGGAATGGCTGGCACTCCCAGGGATGGTGGCCTGCTGGGGTCAGCAGACCTCCATGTCTGGGACAGCTTTTAAATAAAGCAGTTTTTTTTTTTAAATGCAGCCCGTTTTCCCATTTAAAAAAAAAAATGAAACGTTTTTGTTTCATTTTTTAAGGGCAGGGAGTGGTCCCTGGGACCACTCCCTGCTCTGAAAAAATGTTTGCGAACCCATTCACAAAGGGGAAGGGGTCCCCTTCCCGTTTGCGAATGTTTTACCACCCTCTTGAAGAGGGTGGTAAACTGCGAGTGTTTTGCGACCGCAATTGCGGTCACAAAACATTCTTACATAGGGTTCAGACTCGCTATTAGGAAGGGATGCCCTCGGCACGCCCCTTCCTAATAGCGAGTCGCTAACCCTATTTTGCGAGTCGCTATTTAATTAACGACTCGCAAAATAGGGCTACTACATGGCCCACTGGTTTTTTGCATGTGCAAACGGGTCTAAAACCCATTTGCGCATGCAAAAATCCGTGGTACATCTGGCCCTTAGAGTAGGTTTTTGATATAGCATGCACTCTAGGGTGTGTAGCATTGGCAGGCTGGCACATGCCTTGGCAAAACATGCAATGAAGGTTTAAACAGTCTAATAATATGAAGTAAAACATTAATAAATAGGGAACGGGTGATCTTACTCACAGTAAAATTGTGGCTGTGTGCCTGAAAGATGTAGTTGTGATAAACTGTGATGCTCTCCTTTCTTGTTATCATGCCAACAGGCTTACGGGTTGAAATCGTGATATCTGAGGGTTTAGCCAGGCCGAGCCCCAGTAACCATCTATCATGCACCCCATGTATGTTGAATATATTACATTTAAGAGTGCTAAATAAGTGAAAAAGTGCTCTGAAACCAATAAATAGCTACACCTAGTGCTCCAGAAAGAAATCCTTAATAAATTAATCAATTTATTTATATACAATAATGTGTTGATTTTCTTATAGATCAGTGTTGGCTTAGTTTCCAAAAATGTTAATGTAGGGTTACAGTGATGCTCCTAGAATTACTTAGCTTTGGTAATGCTTTTCCTGGTGAAAACGTTATCTCCCTGCAGATCCCTCACCTTTTGAATCCTATCAGATGATAGATTGCAGGCAGGCGCAAGGAAGGGGTGACCTCTGTGATGGCACATGGCATTGTGCCTGAGTTCCTCCAGCGGGCCCCACACACCTCTGGATCTGAAGTAGTATATATTGCCTGTGGCTGCAGTTGATAGCTGCTGCAGGTCCAGTGCACGCCACATCTTCCGCCTTTGAAAGCCTGTGTTGTGGGCTTCAGATGGCTGTATTCAGCCGAAAGTGAGCCTTAAAGTATTCTACACCATGAAAAATATGAGTGGGAGTAAAGCACACAAAGACTAATTCCTGAGGGAGGAGTGTAAAGGATGGGACCATGACAAATTAATGTGATCCTGAATGAGAGGTGTCCTTGAGGGAAGCAAATTTGAGGTTTTGATGATATGAAATGTGGCCTTGGCAAAGAGATGTGACCCTGGGAAAGAGGTTGATTTGGACGAAGAAATGCAACCTGAGAAATCGAGGAAGCATCAAAGGGAAGGAAGTAAATCTAACAGAGGGGAGTGGATTGGAGGAATTGAAATCAACAAATGTAAAGCAGGGAGATAGGGAGAGAGAGGTGACCTTAATGGGGGAAGCCGACCCTGAGATATAGATGTGACCCTGAAGGTACAATAGAATGTATGTGATCCTTATAGTGGTATGTGACTTTTAATAATATGTTTAACCAGGAGAGTGGAATCTGAAGGGATGTGATCATCGGGAAGTATTGAGGGAAAGATGTAAAACAATGTGACACTGATCAAAGTTTGGAATTCTGACAAAGTGATGGGACCTTGAGGATGGGATGTGACTCAGAGGATGATATCCCAAAGGATGCGATAATAGGAGAGGGAGGTTACCCTAAGGGATGAAGATGACCCTGAGAGACAGACTTGATGCTGAAGATGGGATGAAAGTGCACGTGACCTTGATAGTGGGATTAAGCTGGATTTAACAATGAATGAGTGTGATAAATTGCGTTGATGGTTCAGGGAGGTGTGAGAAAAATCCCACCCCAATTTAGAAATAGAGTAAAATTTAATGAATTAGTTGACACCACAGTGAAAAAATCTATTCAGTAGAACCAGAGATATGCAAGATAAGTATAGTGCCTAAAAGCACAAAGCACCACTCTTGGTAATCTGGTTGTAGGAGACGGGTGACAGTCACAAGTTCAGGCTGACCACGATGGAGCATGGACTAGATATAGGGACCAGGTTAGTCCCACTGAAAATGCTACCTTCTAAAGTACAGCGCAAAGAGTTTCTTCAGTGGTGCAGGAGGCCCTGAGGAGCAGGGAGAGTATCATGGATGGTCATCACTGGAGCACGAAGAGCAGGCCAGGTGTCACAGAAGGTCATCGGTGTAGCACAAATATCAGTTGGGCATTGCTGATGGTCGTTGCCGGAGCTTCGCGTTGGCAGTCAACATGGGATGATGATGCTGTAGCACGAAGTGCAGATCTCTCACTGCTGTCTTCACTGGCAGTCACTGTAGCACAGAGTAAGGTTCACCGGAGCTTTGCATTGGCGGTCAGCGTGAGCGGCCTTGGAACTGGCCCATTCGCTGTCCTGAAGAGCCCAAAACTTCAGAATTTCTCCTTTTCTTCAAGGAGGAGCTCAACTAATGCCACACCATGGGTCCAGGACCTGGTTGGGCTGCACCTCTTGGGGATCAGGAACTCACTCCAGCAGAGGCCTGCAGGGCTCAGACGGGCCAAGTTACAGGTCTAGTGCAGCAGGTCAGTGAAGGGAGGCCTCTGGAGCTTGTTGTGTTCCTGTAGCTCAGTCAGCAGACCCTTAGAGTCACTTCAGCCTGGGATGAAGGGTGCATATCCCATGTATTGTACTGAAAAGTTGGTCGGAGGGTTTCATACCTGGTGTCCAATTTGAAGTGAAAGAAACTTCTGGAGTCTTCCCCCTACAGAAGTGTCTGGAATTTCCTGCCTCCCTGCCCTGGTTCCTGTCTGTCTTCAAGCACAATAGGCTAGTATGAAGTCCTATGTGTGTGAACTGAAGCAGAGTCTTTGAAGTGCAAGTGTTACAGGTGACAGCTACGCCGCTCTCATCAAGTCAGGATGGTCAATCCTGCCAACACCCAGATCCTCTGTTGTGTGGCTGTCAGTGAGGAATACAAAAAGGCTAACTGTCAACTACACCTTGCCATGTGACCCAGGAACCGGCTGCAGACGCCAAATAGTTAGGGCAAGAAAATGTCAACTTTCTAAAAGTGACATTTTCAGAATTGTGACTTAAATCCAACTTTACCATAAAAGAGGGTTTTAAATTACAATTCCTAGAACACCAAACAAACAAGTTACTTACCTTCAGTAATGATGTTTCTGTAAGAGACATTAGTAGTTATTGATTCCTTACCTTAGAATTACCCCAGTCGTCAGACTGGATCCCGAGAAAGTTTTTCGTAGCAGTACCCCAGCGCGTCGGTAGGTGGCGTCGGTCGACTCCGCGTTCGTCGTCATGGTCGCCGGGATGATGTCGCGGTGTCTACTTACACGCCGCCCCTGCGCGCTGATGTCAGTTCTGACAATACTTTCCATGCCAGAAGCGCAGAGCCATGCAAGACACTGACCACTGGTGCACAAAACTAGGGCCCTGGAAGGGAATCCCTATCCCTAGAAGTCAGTTCGCAGAACGGAGAGGATGTGTGGGGTGGTAAGGAATCTATAACTACTAATGTCTCTTACAGATACATCGTTACCGAAGGTAAGTAACTTGTTCATCTGAAAGAGACCGTAGTTTTAGATTCCTTACCTTAGAATAGATGAAGCAGGGTCTACCAGCCAGCATACAGAGTGGTGTTAAGTTGACCATACTGTCTCAGTTGTTCTTTTAATGTAGTAGGCCCAAAGTGCCTCTCTGACAAATTCACAAGACATCTCCTCAGCGAGGCCCAGCTCCCCCAGGCCCCCACTCCCTCGATGTGCCCTTCTTCTCTTACACCCACGTAGATTCCGCAAGAACAGGGAACTCCTCAAGCTAAGAGGAACTCTTATAAACTTATAAAAATTTCCCTGAAGTGACGCAAATCCTGTTCAATACATGTTCAATTTCATTATGATTTACGGTCAAACATCAAGTGACCTTTTGGTAAGGAACGTAGTGTGGGTGTCACTTCTGTTTTCCTAATATTTCCGAGAAGTGACCAAAGTGCGTCATGCGGTCAAAGCACCTGATAATGTCGTGATTTTGTGGTCAATGGTTCATCATTGAAAGAGCATAAAGATCTGCTCCTCAGTCCATTCTACGAACTACCTTGCTGAAAAGACCCCTTGGGTCATGGCGCATGTTTGGTTCCCCTCAGCCATCTATCTAGGATCCTTGGCTGAGGCTATAATGCTTAGTTTGTTTTAAAAATGTTTTCTTCTCTCTCTCCTCTGCATTAGCTTAGTGTATTTTGAAATTGTCTCTTTCCCTCTTCTCTGCATTTCTATTGATCTAAAATATATTTGCATTGCATGAGTTTGTTCTTCATTCCAGAAATGTTTCTCTTTTTACGCTGTTTTGATTTGTGAATTTCATTGAGAGTTATATAAAAAGTGCCTTCTGATATTATGATTCTCTGTGAAAACAAAGTCATTCTATTTTGTATCCAATCACCTTTTTCTTGAAGCTGCGCCTTCTAATAAATTGTGTGAACCTTTTGGCTTGGTTTCTGTGTCTCACACGTTTGTTTCCCTCATTGTAGTGTGGGCATCTCTGAGCACCCCGGCTCAAGTTAAGCGGCCCAAAAACCCTCCCTCCAACATAGATACCCCAGCAATGCCAACCCCGGAGGTGGGTCTGCGAACCAAGTTCACACTATGAAGTCCTGGAGAACAGAACAGCCAAAAAAGCTGTCTCTCCAGGACTTGGCTGTCCAGGCAGTAATGTTTTGTGAACGTGTGCAGGGATGCCCACGTGGCTGCCTGGCAGATGTCAACCAATGGAACTCCACGTCCCAAAGCAGTGGTGGCTGCCGTTTCCCGGGTAGAGTGGGCGCGCAGCCCTACCGGAGGCTCCTTTTTCACCAAAGAATAACAGATCTTGATGCATAGGACAACCCATCAAGAGATGGTACATTTGTGCACTGCCCGACCTTTCTTGGCGCCCACGTAACCCACGAAGAGTTGATCATCCACCCGGAAGTCTTTAGTGAGGTCAAGGTAGAAGGACAGCGCACGTTTTGGGTCCAGACGGTGGAGTCTCTCCTCCTCCTTGGAAGGGTGCTGAGGCGGGAAGAAGGTGGGCAATGTGATGGTCTGGCCTATGTGGAAAGAGGTAACCGTGTTGGGCAGAAAAGAAGGCCTAGTACGAAGGACAACTTTCCCCGGATGGACAGCAAGAAAGGGAGGTTTGGAAGAAAGAGCCTAAAGCTCACTCACCCTGCGTGCAGATGTTATGGCAAGCAGGAAAGCAGTCTTTAAAGTAAGGAGACCAAGAAGACAATTATGCAATGGCTCAAAGTGAGCACACATAAGATAAGTGAGGACAAGATTCAAGTCCCACTGGGGCATTACAAAAGAAGAAGGAGGAAAGAGATGAGTAATGCCCTTCAGAAACCTGTTAACAATAGGGGACTTAAAAAGAGAAGGCTGATCAGGAAGGCGAAGAAAGGCTGAAATGGCAGAAAGATAGCCTTTAAGGGTGCCCAGAGCAGAGTCCTGCTGGGCCAAAGAAAGAATGAAGAGGAGAACCTCAGAAATGAGTGGCAGAAAGGGGATCCACAGCCTTTGCCGTGCACCATGCCACAAATTTGTTCCATCTACAGGCGTATACCGTTTTAGTGGAGGGAGGCCTGGCTGCCAAGTTGACGTTACAGACTTCGGTAGAAAGGTCAAAAGCTGTCAACTGTTGCCGCTTAATCTCCACGAAAGGAGGTGGAGGCTGGACAGGTTCGGATAGAGAACCGTCCCCTGCTGCTGCGACAAAAGATCCTCCCAAAGAGGCAGTCTGATCGGAGGATCGATGGCCATGCTCAAGAGCTTGGGGTCACACAACACTAAAGAATGGGGGACAGGGAGCGTCTTTAGAAAAGCTAGGTCCAGTACCGTTGCTCCCAAGAACTAACATGTAATCACTGTGTGGTAACTGTTCCTAAAACAAGGACCCATAACCAACTTGGTTATGCATGAAAGAAAAGTAGAGAATGAAAGATAAGGTAGTCGCTATATGTGGTTCCCAGTTGATGAAGGTGGGGGAATTTCTCCTTTAGAAATTAGTGCCCTCACACACTCTTGCGAGTGTCATGCTTCATCATCGGGCGTTGCTCCTCATGGGGGTGGCGCTGCTGTCCCACACAGGCCCCGCGAGAGGGCTCTTTGTCGGAGATCTTTCAGGAGACGCCGCACTTGTGCATGCGGGTGTGTGGGCCTAAAAAGGGTAGGTGAAAGTGTGTTAAAATTACCCCACCGGTACCTTCGGGTCAATTTTTATTCGTAGGTCCAGGAGGTAAGACTAAAAGAATTATACAGGGGAGATGGAGCACCTCTATTAACAAATACCATAGAGGTCAGGGTATTACTCTGCTGCTCTCAGTGCCCGTGTGTGATTGTGAATGAGTGTGTTGGTCAACATGTTTCGCGCTGGGAATGGGTCCCTAATGGATCCCTGTATGCTTCGTCAGGACCTTGTGGTGTGAAATGGGAAGACTGGAACCCCTGATCTGCGCAGATGAGCTGCAACCACCGCCATCACTTTCGTGAACACCCGAGGGGCGCTGGTAAGGCCAAAGGGGAGCATGGTAAACTGAAAATGCTCGTGGCCTACTGTGAACCGTAGGTAACGCCGGTGGGCAGGCAAGACGGGGATGTGAAAATAAGCGTCCTGCAAGTCCAACGCTACCATCCAGTCTCCAGGTTCGAGGGCAGACAGGACCTGAGCCAAGGTTAACATTTTGAACTTCTCCTTCCGGAGGAAGCAGTTGACGTCCCTGAGGTCTAAGATAGGACGCAGGACTTTGTCCTTCTTGGGTACCAGGAAGTAGTGGGAATAGCAACAATGACCTACTTCTGGCACAGGGACTCGTTCGATAGCTCCCTTGGTCAAGAGAGCCATAACGTTCTGGCGGAGAAGGGCCAAGTGATCCTCTGACATGCGATAGAGTGTTGGTGGCATGGAGGTAGGGGTAGTCTTGAAGGGGAGGGAGTAGCCCCTTCGTACTATCTGCAAAACCCACCTGTCCAATGTGATGTTGTGCCAGTGGGGGAAGTGATGGCGGATCCTGCCGCCCACTAGCAACTGGTGGCCCTGAAAAGTCGACTAGGAAGGTTTGGAAGCTGCTGCAGGGGGGGCATTGGTGGACTGGCCCGCCCGCTGGCCCACAGACCTGCGACGCTGGGTCACACGTCCCCGGCCACGCATGGGCTGGGTAGCCAGTGCAGCCCTGGGGCTCTGGGTGGAACGTGGTGGAGCACCCCTTCTGTAGCCACGCAAGGGGCGAAAGGCAGACTGCATGGGGTGAGAAGTTGCTGCAAGGCCCAAGGATCTGGCCGTGGCCCTACAGTCCTTGAAGCACTCGGGCGCATTGTCCGACCTTGTCACCAAACAGGCGACGGCCATCGAAGGGCATGTCCAATAGTGTGGATTGGACATCCCCAGAGAAGCCAGACGTTCTCAGCCAGGCATAGCGCCTCAGGGCTACCGATGTGGAACCTGTCCTACCCAGCGAGTCAGCAGTATCCAGCCCACACCGGATGGTGAACTTAGCTACATCTCGACCCTCAGCAACAGCGCGGGTGAGCATGGCCCGGGCCTCCTCCGGGCACTGTGGCAGCACTTGCGCGACCGTATCCCACACCGTGTGTGTATAACGGCCCAAGAGACATGCTGTGTTCACCGACCACAGTCCTAAGCTGGCGGAAGAAAACATCTTCTTCCCAAGATGGTCCAGCTTCTTGGACTCCCTATCTGGGGGAGCAGTGTGCCTTTTGAGGATGAGGCTTGGACCACCAAGCTCTCAGGGGTAGGGTGTTGGGAGAGGAAAAGTGGGTCACCCAGGGCCGGGCGGTGGCGTCAGGCAATCATTCTGTCCACAGGAGCCCCTGTGCTGGGCTTGGACCAAGTGCCCAGAAGGATGTCAGTGAGAGCCTCATTAAAAGGCAGCAAGGGCTCCAAAGAGGCTCCTGCCGGCTGAATCACCTCAGTCAGGAGGTTAGTCCTGACAGCCACCGTAGGACGCTCAAGGCCCAAGGCCTCAGCCACCCTACGCAACACCACAGCGTAGGAAGCCCCCTCCTCCGTAGCCACGGTAAGGGGAGAAAGCATACCAAGGTCTGGGGAGGTATCCAGACCACTGGCATCACCCAACTCCTCTCGCCAGTCCGGCTCCTCAAGTTGGTCTGCTAGAGGGTCAACTGACCCCTCCCAGTCCTCCTCACCCTCCTCTGGCTGTCACTCAGGGTGATAGGAAACGCCAGGGATGAACAGTGGTACTAAAGTACCCTCCGGCGCCAGTACCGACGTCAGACGATGTCGATCCTGTACCGGGTCCAAGTCGGGGGTGAGGCTGGGGTCAATGCCAGTTGGGGGCAGAACTGGCATCGGGGGTGTGGTCACTGGAATCAGCGATGGGGAAGGTACCGAGAGGTCGACCGGTGCCGATCCGGACCCAGGCAAGGATCCATGGGGCCCTCGGGCACCGGGGCCGGAGCAGCTGGCATCGAAGGCCCAGGGCCCCCAGCCGAGTTCGCGTCTAAGTAGACGCTGAGACGTCATCCCGGTGACCACGACTCCGACGACGAACGCGGAGTCAACCGACGCCACCTACCGATGCGCAGGGGTACTGCTACGAATTTGTTTTGCCGGTTCCAGTCTGACGCCTTGGGGTAATTCTAAGGTAAGGCATCTATAACTACGGTCTCCTTCAGATATGACATTCCTACCTATAAATAAATGTGATAGGTAACTCAATGTAGTAGGCCTTGCAATGGTGAAAAACAAATTTGCGAGGTTTTGGACCACCAGGACATACATGAACTTAAAAGCACATGTCCAACTTGTTAAATACATTGCACCCTGCCCTATGAGCTGTTTAGGGACTACTCTTGGGGTGACTTACATGTGTTAAAAAGGAAGGTTTAGGACTGGCAAAAGGTTTATTTTGCCAGGTCGAAATGGCAGTTTAAAAACGCACACACAGACTGAATTGGCAAGTCTGAGACATGTTTCAAGGGGTATTTACTATTTAAGTGGTTTGTACAATTTAGTGCTGCAGATCCTCTAGTAGAATTTAATTTACAGGCCCTGGGTACATGTAGTACCACTTGACTATGGACCTATAAGTAAATTAAATGTGTCAATGGGGTGTAGACAAATTTTGCCATGTTTAGAAGAGAGAGCACAAGCACTTCAGCACTGGTGAGCAGCAGTAAAGTGCGCAGAGTACTAAAGCCAACAAAAACGGGTTCAGAAAACAGAAGGGGTGAAGGCAAAACAGTTGGTGGTGACCCTTCAGAGAGGGCCAAGTCCAACGGTGAAGGATCTGAATATATGTGACCTTGAGGGAGGGTAGATCCTTAGGGATGTCGTCCTGAGCTATGGATGTGAACATGAGAAAGGGATGTGATCCTACAGGTAAGAGAACACTTGAAAGAGGATTGTAAAGGTTTTTGACTTAGGAAACAAATATGTCCCTGGGGGAGGAATGCGACTCCATAGCACCCCTTTCATTTTATCTTTGTCTCAAGGTGCCCAGCATTCTGAACTCCTGCAGCCAATACATATGGGGACACTACAGTCTGCCGAGTGCCTGCCATGCTACATCCAGCAGGGAGGCAGGACACAGGTGCGCAGAGACTGTGCATTTTTCTACAGTGAGATGCCTCATAAGGTACCTGCTGCTGTGCATAGTGAAAGGCATTCTGCTTCCAGTGCTACAATTCTGTCACACTGGAAATGGAGGACGGGGAGAGACGGAATCTTTTTCTAAGTTGAGGTAAAAGTAGGTGTCTGTTGGGAAGGATGCTGGTGGATCAGGAAGACTGAATGGGTTAGGCCTGTTATTTTTACTGCATAGAACTGGCAAGAACTGTGATATGAAGCACCCGGTTTCACTCTATCCCTCCAAACTTCACTATCTTGCACGAGATCACTTTCCCCATATGTCACAATCCCTCCTTGGGTCTCAGAGGTCTCAGGTTTCCCATCTGCATGCTCATTGTACTTCAAAACTTGTAGACCTGTTATCCCCATTATATATTATAATATCACGACCACAAGTATCAGAATGTAGAGCAGAAACCTGCGCAGGATTAGCCAGTCAAACATGATCTCGAAAAATGTAAAGCTCTGAGGACTCATTCTCTCTGACAAGCCTTTACCTGACTTTCCTCAAGTGGCCCTTTTCACTTTTCTCAGGGGTGTCTCAGCGTCTTTTTCTGTACTGTCTTTTAACCACTCCCTTTCTGGCTTGGCTGTACTCCCCCTTGGAGTGCACTCACTCCTGGCTTCACCTGCCCTCACTTCCCCTGCCTGTGCTACTAAGGGAGCAGTCGCTGGCGATCCACTGGTGCATGACTCAATCCACTGCTGCATCGCTGCCTCTGTAGGGATCGCAGAGGGGTTATAGTTGGCTGATTCGTCTGCCCTAGCTTCATGCAGCCTCTGGAAAGGATTATAGGTCACTATCGAGCTTGGGCTCTTGGCAGGTGAGGAGCCACCAAACCAGGGCCAGTAACAGGTTGACGCACACTGACCTTACATCTGCAATGGTTCGCTGGGGTGACAGTCAGCCAGGGGAGCAGGCACTCACAGCAGGTGAAAAGCCACCAGACACAAAGATGCAGGCCTCACATTTGGAGTGAATAGCAGGATTAATGGAATATGATGTGAGGGAGATCCACAGTGCACAGAGGAAGAAGTCTTGATTTCCGGTTTTCTTCATTTTTCAATTATTCACTCTGCACATGTCAAAATCTAGAGGAGAATGCTTATTTGCTGCCTGTATTTGGCACTTGTAATGGTTCTTGCTCATTTGTAGATGATGCAACTGGTTCTAAAGATGATGTAGGCCTGGAGAGGCAGTGGATGCAGGGTGTAGCCATATGGTTGTGTTTCTTCAGTCCTTGACACAACCAACAACATAGTTCAGTGGGGAAAGGTGTAGAGGCGGAGCCCAATCCTCATCGATGTGGCTTTGTTATTTTGCAGTTGGATTTAGGAAGGTAAAGCCTCATTTGTGAGATGGTACTGATCCAGCGCTAACAATAAAAATTCTTCTCCTATATGACTCGGTCATCCAGGTACAACTATCCCTCCAATACACAGACTATATCCATATGACGGTGCGGCCCATAACACCGCATATGCATTCACTCACTCATTTATTCCCTGGATTTCCTCCGTCATCAACCTAGGAGAAAAACAGTAGATCGATTCGCTGTTAGGAGACGGGATACCTCTTTTTAACACGACATAATATTTCTCATTGCTTTTAAGGTATTCCGCTCATTGGTCGATGGACCAACTAGTAGGAATCAGTTGATGGTGATTAAGACCAGCTCAATCACAATAACCTTTAACATTTTTCATTAATCATTGAGCTAAAGAACCACTGAGTCATTTGTTTAAAGAGTAATAAAGTTTATATAAAGTTTTGAAGCAAGAAATAAGTTTAGTTTTATTATTCAGATTATTACATTTATCATCATTATAAGAATAAATTGAAATTGCAATGCATACCTATTAGATGGAAGAATAAAGTTCGTCACAGCAAGAACTCCCAAAATCTCTATCTATCTGTTCTGGAAAAACAGGCCTTCTCGTTCATTTCCTCTTCAGTATTCTAAGAATAAAAGTCTAATAGTTCTAAATGGAAAATCTATCAGGAGTAAAAGTTCTCCAAAAGCAGCATCTTATACTCAATAAATATATAAAATAGCAGCAGCAGCATCAGCTCGTCAGCATCAGCAGCAGCAACTCCATACGCAGCTAACAGCAGCCAAAAACAGCAAAAAGCATCTTCCCCCTCCCCTCCAGAGTAGGTCTTCTTATACCCTAATACTAGCTTACTAATTGAAAATGTTGCATCTTTATGGCGTGATTCTCTCTAATTGGTCCGTTTGAGTCCATATACATCTTTTTATCAAACTTCCTTGTTCTAACCAGTTCTTTGTGGAATGTCCATACTTGCATCGTTTCCCACAGTTCGTGACATTACTCATCCGCTTCGATCAGTCCAACTTGTATCATTTTCCGATACATTCTAGGTTCAACAGTTCTTTTGTCCATTTATTCTTTTCGACTTCTCACGCTTCTTGCTGACCCATCTTGGCACACATTTGCTCAGTAAGGTCACAATAGCCTTGACCATGCTTTCATCCTAGGCTCTTGGAACGATCACGTGGTCATTCTTGTTCACGGCCTTTCTCCTTGTCTACATTTCCTCTCGCGCGTGCGTATTCTAGCTCATGGCGGCCATTTTATATCACTGCTCAACAGGCCTAAGCGCACTATTTATAAAGATAAACAAAATATTGTTAAAATAAAGAATATAAACCCTTTCGTTACCCTCCCATCATTCTACGTACCCCAATTAAGTATTACTTAGCAAAAGCAACATATAAAGCCGTCCCTTACTTACCATCGCTTTATTTTGCCACTACACGTTTTATTTTTAAAGCACAAATCATGCATTTCATTATTCTATTAGTACGCAAATATTACGTTTATTTTAGCCACATCAACAATTATAAGTAGATTAATTTGCACACAAAATAGCGTGTTACCTTTAACCCTTCACATGTAACAAACATTGTTGGTTATTTACTTAAACGAACATGTTTATTAATTATTTTACGTAAATTATTAAGATGTTAAAATTTTTCATTTATCATGCTCCATCAACTCCCCCCTTTGGTAATTTTTAATATCACCACAAAACCCAAGTTATACAATTCTCTCAGACAGCATATTTCTTTTATCCGTTTGCTTTTGTTAGTTTACACAACTGTATCCCTTTCAACTTGTCTCTTGGTCTTCTTGTACATGTTCTCTTTTATCTCTTCTAGCTCTATTTCACCCATTTCTCTCTCTCTCTCCTTGTTTATCATGTTTTCTTTTTCTATTTTATTCTGTCTTCTTCTTTTCTTTATACATGTAATTACAAGCTTCAGCACCAAAATTATTATGATTATCATGGTTGCTATTATTATAACTTTCCCTATTATTAATCCACTCATTCTAGTAAACCAATTTATTACTGAAGAAAACCCTTTACCAAGTTTTCCAAATGCACTTTCAACCTCCAGTGGAACAAGTTCTTTGTGCAAATTTGTAATATTCTTTATATACTTTTGTATATTTTCACTTTTATCTGGAATGTAAGTGCAACAATGTTGGACTTTCAGCATTCCACAGACTCCACCCTCTTTTGCCAAAAGAATGTCAAGGGCAAGTCGATTTTGCATTACCATAGCTCTCATGGCAACCATCTCGGTATTTACCATCAAGAACCCTCCAGCAGTATCTGTAGATAAACGATCTACCACTGTGGATAATTTCCGAATTTTAAATGCATTCAAAGATATTCCCACTACTGGTATCAATGCACCAAAAATATCACCTACTATTTCTGAAAAACGTTCCCTTTTTCTACGTGTAAAGGTATTTATCATTTTGTGTGTTCCTTTTTCTTTTCTATCCATATGAAAAATCTTTGGAAAGACCAGGCCTAAATAACATGACCCATACCAATGGTCCGGCAACCTGTAATAAGCCCTATTACCGCAAACATAATAGATCCCTGAAAATATTGGATCTTTTCCCCCTTTGAATCCTCATCCGCCTAAAATTTGATAATTGTCATGGCATTCACTGGAACCCACAAAATAATTGTCATATCTTGTTCTATTTCTTCTAATACACAACCTTCCCTGTTGGGGCCAATCCAGAGTCATAGCTGCATTTGTCTTTTTCTTGTCATGATTGTCTTCCTCAAACGCCCAAAGAGGTGTTTTTGTCTCTTCTATCACTTTTCTTTGAAATTTCGCTCTTCTTTCTTCAACCATCTCTAAAAATACCTTTTCTTCTTTCTTTAACTCACAGGTAAGGTTGTTTTTAACTATATTATCTAATGTTAAAATCTTTTCTTCTATGAAAAATTCACCAAACGTTTTTCCCTCTTTTACTTTGTTTAGTTCGGGAACTACAGACATTTTCACAAAAATCTTATCTATGTCAGTGTAATAATATTCTAATCTACCTGTCTTATAAAATAAACTTGCTGAAACACTACATGTTATTCCATACGTCAAAGGAAGGTGATGATAAGTCACACCCTCTGCTACAGACGCAGGCAATTGCATACAAACATAGCAATCTCTTACATCCATTGTTTCTACATACTCATATAATAATTTTGTAAAAACATTCTTTGAAAAATCTGTTATTGATTTGTCTTTATGTAATTCTGCACTACTTTTTAATATAACTGTTTCTTGAGTGTTAGCTCCTTTTTCTTTCTCTGTGTTATTAGACGTTTCTTCTACAGCTAAACTAATTGGAATAGTGATTGCTAAAACCACCCATACTGTCATTAATAATCCTGTACAAAAGAAGCACATCTTACACCATCTACTTAAAAACTCACATCTACATTTTCTATCTCTAGTATCCTCCATTTTGTTTTATAACCTATTTATTTATTTACAAGAAAATTGTGTCACCACACCTCAGAAATGACTTCTTAGCCACTCTGCACTCCAATGTTTTTGTCTTCGTTCGGTACTTTCTTTTAATTCTTTTCAGAATTCTTTCTTTGTCAAATCCAGTATTTTGTCAACTCCGGTAGAAATTCGTTCAAGTTCTTCAAGTTTGTAGCACTTCACCTTTACCCATTAGGTTTCTTTGTTCTGGGTTCTCGTGAGTGTTCTTTTCTTCTTTGATATCAGTTAAAGCAAGGTACAACCATTCAGGCAATCTATACTTCAGATTTACCTTCTTTACTCTTTTCGTTTTCTGCAAGTGTTTTCCACCTTGTTTTTCTTGCTCTTTCTGACTTGTTATTTCATTCACTTGTTCAGCACTTTTTCCATCTAACCTTATGATCCTGTATCTTAATTTTCTTACTTCGTTGGGCCAATTGTCTCCTTTTCTTGGCTTTTTTGCCTCACTTCCTTTTTCCTCTCTTTCTGTTTTCCAAGTTCTTTTTCTTGACTCTAGTTTTTGGTTTCTTTCTTCTCCACTTTCTTCAGACTCTGTTTCAGTTTTCTCTTTATTGTCTCTTATTTTGAATCTTATAATTAAATTTTCTTCCTCTACTTGTGGTTCTTTTCTTATCTTCCTTCGTTCACCTACTTCTGTCCCTCCTCGAGGTTTTTCCGAATTTGTGTCAATCTCTCTATCTGCTTCTAAATTTCCTGTTCTTTTGTTTGGCTATCTGTTCCTATTGCTCCTCGGGGATCTTCCGATTTTTCTAACTTTCTGTTTGAAACTTTCCCTTCTTCATCTATTAATATTATCTCCGAAGGATTTTTACCACAACTTGTACTTGGTTGCTCACTGTTACTATCTTCGTGCTCAGTTTCTTCTCTTATGCTTTCAAATTTCCAATTTCTTTTCAGATTTTCCTCACAATCCGAATGATCTGTATCAGATTCCGAACTGGTGTCTGATATTTCCAGATGTCGACTCACATGTCGATCTTCAAGTTCTGGAACTTCAGCTATTTCCTCCACTTCTTCTGTCGTTGCACTTGTAGTTGGGTCTTCCAGATGTCGACTTACAGGTCGATCTTCAGATTCTGGCACCCTGTTCGTTTCTTCTTCCGCTTCCGATGCTGAACTGTTATCCAACACTTCCAGATGTCGACTCACATGTCGATCTTCAGGTTCTGGAACTCTGATGGTGTGACTGGCGTGCACCCAGTGTTTTACTCCTGCACATTTGACTGCAGTGGTTGTCACCAGTATCACCTGTCGTGGTTCATCCCAGCGAGGAACCAAACAGTTTCTTCTCCTGTGGACTTTTATGCGGACCCAATCTCCTGGATTCAAGTCGTGAGCTGGTTTTCTTTCAAGAGAAGTAGCATCCGGTCCAACCTGATGAAACACAGAACGCACCACATCAGCTAATCCTTTGCAATAATCCAGCACCAGATCATCAGTTATAGTCAGTAGTTTGTTGACAGGTACATGTGCTTGTCTCATTGCTCGTCCCATAATTATCTCATGGGGACTGAGTCCAGTTTTCCTTTCCGGAATACTTCTGATTGTCATTAAAACTAATGGCAAGGCATCTGGCCATTTGAGTCCTGTGGCTTGACACATTTTTCCTAACCTGTTCTTAATTGTTCCATTCACTTGCTCTACTATTCCAGAAGCCTCTGGTCTGTATGCACAATGCAGTTTCTGTTTAATACTAAGTGCTTCACAAATCAGTTGAATTAATTCGTTTTGGAAATGTGTTCCTCTATCTGTTTCAATCGTGACTGGAAAACCATACCTCGGAATGAATTCTCGCAGCATAAGTTTTGCTACCGTGATTCCATCATTCCTTCTGGTCGGGTATGCTTCAACGCAACGGGAAAACAAACAGACGACTACGAGGACATACCTTAGTCTGTTGCTCGGGGGCATTTCTATAAAATCCATTTGCATTCTAGTGAACAGACCTCCTTCTCGTCCTATTGTTCCTAGACTCACTACTGTCTTCCTTCCTGGATTTAACTGTTGACATATAAGACATCTTTGACAAAGACTCTCAGCTATGGCTCTGAATTTTGGATTATACCATGTTTGTCTAAAAAGTCTGATCATTGAATCTCTCCCAATATGGGCTTGTCCATGGTACATCCGTGCCATGTCAGAAATCATGCTATCAGGCATAACTGGTCTTTCATCTCTGTAAACCCAAACATCATTTTCCTCATGTTTTCTACATCCTGCTTTTATCCATGTATCTTTTTCCTCATCATCTGCTGCTTCCTGTAACTGTCTCACCTCATCCCATGTCTCAACAGGGTTAGTAAAAAGCAAAGGACAAGAAATATGCTCTCTTTCTCGGTTCCGGTTCAAAGAGACCACATTCTTTGCACAGTACTGTGCAATCTCATCAGCATACTTATTGCCGACAGTTATGTAGTCTTCCCCATTTTTATGTGCATTGCACTTCACAACAGCAATCTGTTTAGGCAGCTGTATCGCCTCAAGCAACTTTTTCACAAAATCTCCATTTCTAATTGGCGTTCCTGCAGACGTCAAGAAACCTCTTTGTGACCAAATCTGACCAAAGTCATGCACAACTCCAAAACCGTATTGGCTATCTGTCACAATTGTAACCCGTACATTTCTTCCCAACTTGCAGGCTTGAATCAGAGCTATTAGTTCTGCGACTTGGGCAGACCGTATCCCTTTCAGACAAGATGCTTCCATTACAGTTGCTACTGTGCAAACTGCATACGCTGCACTTAGAGCCCCATCATTTGTTCTCAAACATGAGCCATCCACGAACAGAATATAATCTGATTCCTTTAAGGGCTCATCTCGTATATCTGGTCTCGGTTTTGTACAATATTCAAGCACATTCAGACAATCGTGATCTACTTCATCCATTTCAATCACACTCTCTTCATCTGGCAATGATGTCGAAGGATTCACATTCATACATCTGTCAATGGTCACATTATCTGCACTCAAAATTACTTTTTCATACCTAGTCAGCTGACTATGTGTCATGTATTGGGTTTTCGTTCTTGTCAAGAGAATTTCCACAGAATGGGGAACATATACTCTCAGTGGATATCCCATCACTATGCCTTCACTCTGTTCCAGACTCACACAAGTAGCAGCAACTGCTTTCAAACATCCAGGCAACGCTTTCGCTACAGGGTCTAAAACAGCTGAAAAATATGCAATGGGTCTTTTCATGGTTCCATGTCTCTGTACCAAGACTGAAAATGCACATCCATCTCTTTCACTGCAATACAACTCAAAGTCTTTCTCATAGTCAGGCATTCCCAATGCTGGAGCTACACACAATTTCTTTTTCAGCTCTCTGAATGCTTTCATTTCCTCATCATTCATTTCAAAAGGATCTTTAACATCCTTCTTTGTCAGTTTTTGCAACGGTTTGGCGATCAATGAAAAACCGCTTATCCATTGTCGACAATATCCAACCATTCCCAGAAACATTCTTACCTCTCTTTGCGTCATTGGAGCTCTCATTCCTTGAATCATCTTTATTCTCTCAGTCATTACCTTTCGCACTCCTTTCTCAATTTTATGCCCTAAATATTGGACTTCTTGTTGACAAAACTGCAATTTTGATGGGGACACTTTATGTCCTCTTTTGGCTAAATGATTCAGCAAAGCAATTGTATCATTGACACATGCTTCCTTCGTTTTTGAAGCCACCAGTAGGTCATCAATATACTGAACCATCACTGACTTTTCTGGCATTTTTAAATCTTCCAAGGATTTCTTTAGAATCTGATTAAAGATTGAGGGGCTTTCTGTGTACCCTATAGGAATTCGGCACCATGCCAAAATACGCTCTCCGAACCTGAACGCAAATAATGGCTGGCTATCTGGATGCAATGGAATAGAGAAAAATGCATGACATAAATCAATTACTGTGTACCATTCTGCTTCACGTGGAATCTGGTATAGAATCACAGCAGGGTTCGGTACTATTGGGCAACAAGGCACTACAATTTTCTTTACCTTCCTCAAATCCTGTACAATTCTATATGTTCCGTTTGGCTTTTTCAGTCCCATTATTGGCGAATTACATGGACTGCTCATGATTTCTTTTTGAATCCCTTGTTCAACCATTTTATTTATTACTGGCGTTATTCCTTCAATTATTTCTGGTGTCAATTTATACTGGGGCGTATTTGGGTAACTCGTTCCCTCTTTTACGGAGATTCTAACGGGATCTACTTCTTTCATTAATCCTATATCTTCTCCTGTAAAGTCCCACACTTCCTCTTTCACTGTCTCTTTCAGTTCAATTGGGATTTTCTCTGCATCAAATACAGGAAACAAATCATTTACTTCTGGTTCTAAATTTACAAGTGTCATTTTATACAATACATCTTCATCTGGGGTCTGAAATGCAATTCCATCTGGAGTACAATAGGTAGTGCAATTCATTTTGCACAATAGATCGCGTCCTAATAGGTTCACAGGACTACAATCACACACCACAAATCGGTGCATTTCACTAAATGGACCAATCTTTACCTCCACTAATTTAGTAAGAGGCGTCTTAATTTGCTGATTCGATACTCCAACTACTTGGATATATTCACCTGAGAGAGGAAGGTTTGGAATTTCCACTGACCTAACAGTAGAACGGGTAGCGCCAGTGTCCACAAGGAATGTTACATTTGCACCATTCACTTCTCCATCCACAAATGGACCTGCTTGATCTACCTCTAGAGTTGCGCCAAGCACGCACACTTCCCCCTCTCCTAGGCACCGTCAGAAGCTTTCATCCGTCCCATCATCATCCTGTCGTAACCAATATTGAGAAATGGCAGCTGCACGCGGCAACTGTGTTACCTGCTCTCCTCCGTAGAATCCTGTTTCTGCACTGAATTTCTGTTGGTTAACACTCTTGGGAAGTGGTGGTTGTGGCACCTGACTCTGTGGAGTAACTACCTCACTCTGCACCTGTGAATTTAATGATTGATTTTCCGCATTAAGTTTTGGAGGAAATTTACACTCGTTTCTCCAATGCCCTAGCTTTCCGCAGTTGTGGCATGGCCACTTTTTCTTTGCCTCATCTATGCTCATTTGTCCTTTTCCTTTGCCTATATTTGGTCGAAATCTAGCCTGTCCTGCTTCATTACCTGTATTACTCAATTGAGCTTCTTGTTTCTCTGCAACTTTCACCTGTGCCCACATGGCTTTCTCTTTCAATTTACGCTGTCTACTCTCAATATCATCACTGCAATACTTAGCATATCTCAAAACCTCATCGACTGTGCTATTCTGCCAACAAATCATATGCTGTTTAATCATCTCACTTATCTCTGGTTTCAATCCATATACAAATCTATATACAAAATGACTCATATCCTTCTCATTTAGTGTCTCATAACCATTATACTGTTTGAAAACTAACAACAGTCTCTCATAGTAAGCATGCACTGATTCTTTACTTTCCTGCGTGGTTCTGTCTATTTTTACCCAATCCGTTTCTTTAGGTGGAATCTTATTCTTCAAAAAGGTAATTACTGGGGCGTGGCCAAGATGGCGACTTGAACAGTCGCAGGTCCCGGAGGCTCCTCGTCCCTTGCCTTCCTACCCAGCCATTCACGGTGCCTGCGGCCCCAAAACCCCGCAGGAAGGGGTAACGGAGAAAGCGGAGGCGAAAGGACCGGGCCCGCTGCAACGCCGAGGGTCTCCGACTCCTGATTCCTGCCGAAGAGAGCGGCGGCCGGCGAAAAGCAGAGCGGACAAAATGGTGCCGCATCGCGGCTGAGCCGAGGCCGAGGGAGGTAGGAGGACCGGAGGGGCGAAAGCGGGACCCCAGAAGAAAACGGGGGTATCGCGTCTGGAGGAAGCACCCCGCTGTGCAACAGAGCGGGCGGCGGGGCACTGCCCTGGTGGGGGAGCAGCTTTCTGCAGCCCGGGGCCCGCTGAGGGACTCACGGACACCTGGCAGGGAAACCGTGGACGGCGTAGAAGGCCCGGCAGAACGCGAATCCGGGGGAGAGCGAGCCGCGGCGGGAAGCGGAGGCCACCGGGTTGGTGGTGAGCGATCCTCCCCCCTAGTGAAGGTGATCGGGGGGAGAGGCGGAAGAAAGCACGGAGGGGGAGAGAGGCCCCCAAGACAGCGACTCACGGGCCCCGACGGGAGCAGTCTCGGGAGCTCACACAACGGTCAATAGGAGACGGGAAGCTGGGCCCGCAGACCCGGAGGTGAGGCTGGGCTGGGACCCCCTGAAGGTGATAGAGCGCTGAGCGGGTGGAGAAGGCCCAAGGGCACAGAGGATGCAAGGCCTGGGGCGGCGGCCCAGATAAGAAAGGCGGTGTGGACGGCTGGTAAAGGGCCCCACGCTACGGACAAGGCGGGAGACACCTGGCCAGGATTGCCGCCTGGCGGAGGGACAAGGAGCAGCAAGGCGTGGTGCATACACCTTCGGTGGGCGCTCCTGAGGTTAAGGGAGTCACCGGGGGAGTGAGAGGAAGGCACGGTCAGAGGGGCCCCCACCCTAACCAAAAGAGCACGAGACCCCCAGGTCCGGAGAGGGGGCGCTCAGCGAGGCAGGAGCGGCGGAGGTACACACCTTGAGGCAGGAGGTCGGCCAAGGGGTGCGAAGGGACTAAGCTAAGGGGCGTCCCCCTCCAGAGAGCCGGGAGACAGGGGCTCGAGATCGAGTACGAAGGCCAGATTGCTCGGAGACGGGGGAGGAGAGTGGCGAACCTCACAAGCGGGGTGGACAAGCGCAAGGCCTCGACTCTAGTCCTGTGACGTACACCAGCCGAACGAAACCCAGGAGAGCTGGTGGGACGGGTACCTCTTGGCTTTTCTCAGCTATAGGAGTGGGCCTAGGAGACGTTAGGCCCCACCAAGAGATCGTGTCGTGACCACAGAAGACCCCCACAACTCCTACAAGGCCCTGCAGGGAAAGCAGGAGCAAGATGGCCACGGCAAAGAAGAAAGGGGAAAGGTCCGTGAGAGAGATGCTCACAAAACATACGGTGGTAGAGGAGAAAGGCAGTAAATCCCCCCAGGTCAGAACTAGCGGTGTCGCCCCAGAAGATGACGCGATCCCGATCACCCGGGCCTTCCTCGAAACGCTATTTAACACCCTCCGGGAAGACTTCCAGGCGCTCAAGAGCGAAGTCGCAGGAGAGGTAAAGGACATCCGAAGAGATGTAGACGCAGTGGGGGAAAGGGTGGCGGAGCTTGAAGACCGAGAACATGCAGCGGGGGAGGAACTCGCTCAGCTCCAGCAGGAGGTCATTCGCCTTAAAGAGCAACAAATCGACCTCCAGGCCCATGCGGAGGATCTTGAAAATCGCTCCAGACGCAATAACATCCGCGTGCGGGGGGTCCCACCCAAATCCGAAGGGACAAATGTGGCAAGCTATCTGCAGGGACTATTCCGAGAGGTCCTAGGAGAGGACCAAGAGTTTGAGATCCGCATAGATCGAGCGCATAGAGTGGGTTTGCCAAGGCGGGCCCCGGCGCCCCCCCCGGACATCCTGGCCTTCCTTCCAGACTACCCTATAAAGGAACGCATCTTACGCGAGGCACGTTTGAAACAGTCCATCATCTATCAGGGCCACTCCGTGGCTTTATATCAAGACCTTGCCTCCATAACGCTATAGAAGAGGAGATCATTCAAAGATGTCACCAGGCACCTTAGAGAACAAGAGATAGCCTACTCCTGGGGGCATCCATTTAGACTGATTTTTAAGTGGAACGGCAAGGTACATCAACTTAGGTCAGTGGAGGACACGTGCAAGCTCCTGGGCCTTGAATTCCATGACGCAGAAGGTTCGCCCCCATCCACGAAACGACCAACGGGGGACGGATGGCGAAGAGTGGGACGCAGACGCTCCCCGACTTCGGAAGCAAAACCAGACTCTGACACTATGGCACATGAGAGGCAAGCAGCTCTGGAAGCCGTCTTAAAGGATACTGCCCCGCCACAGTGAACTGGAAAACATGGAAGGGGTCAGTAACGCTATCATATTAGAGGCTGGGGGAGGTGGGGACGGGGAGCCGGGAACACTTGGTTCACACATGCCCCGATTGTTGTTTTTCCACGTACCAGGGCAAGGGGCCCTTGGGCTATGGACAATGTTAGGGTTTTTGGGGTTTCTGGTTGGGGTTAGGGAGGGGGGAAGGGGAAGGGGAGGGGGGAGGAAGGGGCCAAGGGGGGGGCTGGGGGGGTTGGGGGGAAGGGGAGGGTCGAACCGATGTGCTGCAAGGGGTTGGGTCCAGGAGGACTCCCGAAGATCAGGGTCCTAGCCATAGCTGGGCGAGGCTTACTAGAGAACAAGCTGATAGGCGTGCCCTACCAGACTCAGCGCCTACCAGGATTCAACATTCGGGATGACTCACAAACTCCAGATTCTCACCCTTAATGTGAAAGGGTTGAATAGTCCCATTAAAAGAAGGGCCATCTTATCCTATTTGGAGAACACGGGGGCGGCTATCTGCCTCCTGCAAGAGACACACCTCCTGGCTAAGGATTGGCATCGAATGAGATCTCGAGCTTTTCCTCAGCAATTCTATTCTTCCACAGCGGTGAAAAAAGCAGGGGTAGCAATTTTAGTGTCTAAATCCTTTCAGGGCCTGGTGAGCGAGAAGGTCGCAGAAATAAAAGGACGGCTGCTGGCATACAAATTCTGGGTAGGAGGGGTCCCACTGGTGGTGGGCTCCCTGTACGCCCCTAACGCGGGACAGGAGAAGTTCCTTACCACAGCACTCTCAGAGGCACTCGCCACGCAAAACAGGATGGTGGTGGTAGGGGGGGACTTGAACTTAGTCATGGACACGGAGATAGATCGCTCCGGTCAGCGTTACGGACAGGAGGGTGCACTTTCTACTGCAGGGAAGGACTGGCTACGGGAGCGGGGTTTGACGGACATTTGGAGGACAAAGCACCCACACAATATACAATATTCCTTCTACTCTCACGCACATCGAACATATGCCAGACTTGACCATCTCTTAGGGTCTATGGACCTGACAGCATTAGTGGACACGGTAAATATAATTCCTGCGGCGCTTTCCGACCATGATGCAGTGACAATGACTCTCTCTCTACCCACAATACACAGGACCCCGGGGAGATGGCGATTAAGGGAAATGCTGCTTCAGAGGCACGGGGTGGTAACAAAACTACACAAAAGCATCACTGACTATTTAACCCGAAATGACCTCGCAGAGACCCCCATCACGGCCCTCTGGGGGGCACTGAAAGCAGTGGTACGCGGCGAATTAATCGCTATTGCAGCGGCGGAGGCTAAGGAGCGTAGAGAGGTTAGGGAGAAGCTCACAAAGCAGGTAGTAGAACTGGAACGAATCCACAGTCGCACAGGGGCCCCTAGGATTTGGCGTCAGGTTAGAGCGGCAAGAACGCAGCTGGCTGCTCTTGATACCGATAGAGCTGAGTATGCGGCGCTGAGGCTCAAGCACTCGTATTATATCGGAGGTGATTCAACAGGCCGTCTGCTGGCCAGCAAACTTAGAGCCCGCGTCCAACGGGATAGGGTATCCGCAATAATAAATGAGAAGGGAGTGAATGTGGTCAAGGATGAGGAAATAACAGACGCATTACGAGAGTTTTTTTCCTCTCTTTATAGGGAATCTATACCCGACTCTATCGAGGGGGAGGATTATCTCAAGGGAGTATCGACCACGGCATTAGATCAAAACGAGGCCGAGGCACTGGATGCGCCTATTCGGATAGAAAAGGTGATAGGGGCCATTGCTCGCCTTAAATCACACAAATCACCGGGCCCAGACGGGTACTCCGCAGGTTTTTATAAGACCTTCTGCTCACTGCTCGCCCCCATATTAACACGACTTTTCAATACCTTCCAGGGGCGTGGGTCCATCCCCCCAGATATTTTAACGGCGGACATTGTTGTCATCCCCAAACCGGGAAAAGAGAAGACAAAATGCAGCTCTTACAGGCCGATTTCTCTTCTCAATCTCGACCTAAAACTGTTTACTGGAGTACTTGCGGCACGACTGGGACCGCGATTACCGGGCATTATAGACCCGGATCAGTCCGGTTTTATTCATAATCGGCAGGGGAGCGATCACACCAAACGGGTACTACATTTGATTGAAGAAGGCGCACCGAACCAAGATGGAGGCTTTGCTACTGTCAGTGGACGCGGCAAAAGCCTTTGACCGGGTCAACTGGAGCTTCCTGGACCACACCCTGGCTCATTTTGGATTCGGGGAACGCTTCAGGGCTTGGGTGGCGAGCTGTTATGATGAGCCTAGGGCCATGGTTCGAGTCAACGGTACAACCTCACGGCCGGTAGTGATTCAGAGGGGCACACGACAAGGGTGTCCGCTTTCCCCACTCCTATTCGCACTATACGTGGAACCGCTCGCCCAGAAAATTAGAGATAACCCGGACATAAGGGGGATTCCCTTTGGGGGGGAGAGCCATACAGTGAGCTTATATGCGGATGATATTCTGGCCACGTTGGAGAAGCCGGAACGTTCGGTATCAGCCTTCTTGGAAGAGCTGGCCTCCTTCGGCCGCGTCTCCGGGTTTAAAATTAATGTGGGACAGTCTACATTGCTACACCTGGGTCGATATGCAGACGCCGCAGATCTAGAACGCCCATCTTATGGAAACCTACGAGCAAGGGACTCAATCACCTACCTGGGCATAGAATTAGCCCCCACGGTAACACAGACGGTTGCGCAGAATTACGCAGGGCTCCTTTCCCAGGTCCAGAGGTGTCTCCAACAATGGCGCAAGCAACCACTCTCGCTCCTAGGTCGAGTCGCGGCGATTAAGATGAGCATCTTGCCCAAAGCGCTATATATCTTTCAAACCATACAGGCCAGACCGCCGAAGGGTGCCCTCCAACAACTTCAGAAAGAAGTCAACCACTTTAGTTGGGCTGGAGCGCGACCCCGGATGCTTAGAGAGATATCCCATCGACCCCTAGACCAGGGAGGGTTGGCTATCCCGAACTTCCTGGACTACTATAGGGCTTCCCAACTCCGACACCTGGTGGAATGGAGCAGGCCTGAATCAGAAAAGAAGTGGCTGTTTCAGGATAGGGCACTGGCAAAACTCTCGTTATGGAAGGTGCCGTTTTTAAAAAAACGTGACAGACCCCCGAATCTAAAGGGCTCGCCGATTACGAACACAATTTTAAACATTTGGGATGCAGTGGCAGTGAAACGGGGCCTTACTTCCTTCCCCTCCCCAATGACGCCGTTATTTGATAATCCGGAATTTGTCCCAGGGATGAACGAAAGAGCTTTCACACAATGGAGGAACACGGGATGCAAATCGGCAGGTCACCTTTTTACCTCGAGGGATTTTTGTCCCTCGCCGAGGCACAACACTCTTATGATATTATCGCTCCGCAGCAGTTCCAATATTTTCAACTCCGGCACTGGCTCCTTCAGCCGGAAGTGAAACCCCTCGTCGGTCGGAGGCTCACTAGCTACGAAAGGTGGCTCCTTGAAAAACGTCCGATAAAAAACGATCTCAGAAATATATGGTCTGCTTCGACCCTCGGCCCCATTCGCGCCCTCGGCAGGCCAGAGGCGCTGGGCTAAAGAAATTGGGAGGGATCTTACGGAAACGGAATGGCGAGATATCTATTATCGGGCTTCCCATACAGCTCGGAACATGGCCAGCCGGGAAGCGGCAGTAAAAGTAGCCACATACTGGTACCTGACTCCGGTCAGACTGCATCGAGGGAACCCAGAGCGTAGCCCGACGTGCTGGCGGGGCTGTGACGAAGATGGAACACTGACACACATCCAATGGGAATGCACGGAAGTACTAGATTACTGGAGGGAGGTTTTAGATGATATAGACAACTGTTTTGACACCGAAATCCCTAGATTCCCAGCTTATACGTTACTAGGCCTGCCTAATGGACTCACATATCCGTTGAAATCCATAAGGGGGAAGCAAATGGGGGTGGCTATGGGAGCGGCGGTACAGCATATACTTTCACTATGGGGCACACAGACCAGACCGTCACACACGGGGTGGTTGTACAAACTCTGGTACACAGTGGGAATGGAACGCATTCAGGCGACACTCACAAACTCAACAGAATCCTTTCACACCATATGGAGCCCACTTCTGGTACTGTTGTCGAAGGAACTGAATGAGGTGACTTGCCCGAAGTACCTCCGCCTTCTACGTCTCACCGATAGGCCAGCTGAGGAGGGAGCCCATGGAACAACTAATTGAGGTCCTGCAGAACATAAGGCCCAATACTGGGAGTAGTCAGCACATCGGTTCGGGGGGGGAGGGATGGGGGGGACAGGGAGGGGGGTAGGTATTATAATAGCTCATTTGTTGGGGGTTTTGATTTTTTGGGAGAAAACGGAGGGGGCAAACAGCCTTTCAGATGGATCACTCACCTATGCGGCCGGCCTCCGGGTTGTGGCAATAGCACTGTGTATCGACCTCCTAGAAACGCTCTGCCGGCCAAAGGATGTAGGCAGTAAGCTGTGTATTCCCAAAATGTCTCCTTCCAATAAACATGATTTAAACCTAAAAAGGTAATTACTTGATCGTACTTTCTCATCACTTCTGGTCCTGGCGCTCCTGTTTTAGCATCCCTTGGATATTCTACAGTTGGCCAATCAATAGTAATCTTACATTCTGTCCACAAATCAGCTGGCACTACTATATCAAACAATCCATCTAAGTCTATCCACAACACCTTTGAAACTTTAACAAATCTCTCCACTTGTCTGTACCATTCTACTGGCTTCTCTCTCAACTTTGGGAAATCATTTGTAAATGACAGTATATCCTGTCTAGCCCATGGAACATGCACATAACTACCTCCTGGAGTTTCTCTCATCGGGTACTCCCTTACAATTGGTTCCTTATCTGTCACTGCAAAAGCCAAAGATGCTTTATCTGTTACTTTCTCATTCTTTTTCATCCATCTACTTCTCCATCTATCCACATCACCCCATTTTCTCAGCAAAACAATTAATTATTTTATTTGGGTCAATCGTCCTGATGTGTTCAGATTCTCTATATCTTTCTCACAAAAATCCACTCCATATGGTTTCTGCAACGTTCTCACTTTTACAAATTCTACTCCTAGTTCATTCGCTGTCTCTTCTAATTTGTCATGTAAATTTCTAGCTCTCCATGTAATACTCTTGCACAAAAACATAATCTCATCATCCTGATAATTTTTCAATTTTTCTGTACCAATCGTTCCTAAAATCAATTCTTCCATGTCTATTTTTAACCTAATTACATCTAATGGTTTTACTTCTGTCTCTTTCGCTTTTAGCGTTTTCATCCATTCATTTAACTCATCTGGAGTCAGACCTATAGGCGTACTATTTAATTCTATCCAACTGTTACTTCTTTCTGGTGTCTCTGATGCAGACTCCGTTACCATAGGTATTCTCCTGAACTCATTCTCATTTATCGTCAAATTAGTAGGTGGGCTTGGTCTATAGGTACTAACCAAATGGTGTGCACCTTCATTGTCCAGTTCCATCCCTTCTCTTTTTCTTTGCAAATGTGAATTCATAGGAATCACTAAAGATCGTTCATCAATTTTCTGATTCTCAAAAACTGGCATTACTGGACCTATCGTTACTGGTACAGTTACAGCTTCCATATTCTGTGTCAATTCTCTTATTTTCTCAGTCAATTCTCTTGTGGTTTTTGCTAATTCAGTTGCATTGTCACTTTCTATCTCTTTATTTTGTGAAGTTTTTAATTGATCTTGTGACCTATTTATCTCATATCTTCGTTCGGGAATTTTATTCCTCCCAGTTTCCATTAGCGGTGCATTAGGTGTCACCACCGCAGAAGTCTGTTGGTATGGAGGTGGGTTTCTGTTTAAAATATCTTCCAGCAATTCATCTTCCGTTTCACTACCACCATACCCATACTTTTCCATAACCACATGTTTCTTTTTCTCTGTACACTTTTTCTTTGCTTCTTCCTCAACTGTAAAAGCTGGAAACAAACCTCCTGTCATATTAGCACATCTCCAACGCTTTATTCTGTCCTCATGATTTACTCCCCATAACCTTCCAGGCACAAACTCATGATTCTTTAATCCTCTGAATCTCTCTCGTTCATATATCTCATCTTCCCATTCACTTAAAGCTTCAAACTGTGTCGGTCTAGGTCTAGGTTCTAACATTGCCATCTTCTCTCTCAAATTCCGAAGTACAGCTACACTAAATGAACCATTCTCAGGCAAAGCCAATGCTCCATCATTCTTGGTATATTTTGTCCAATTTTCTAACCATATGCATGTATGATATCCATATTTCAGCATCATGTGCGAAGCTGGTGATTTCGGCGGAGGAATTACTTGTCCCTCTCTAGTCACTACCTTTTTGTCTTTCTTAAAAAAGTTCTTAACTTTCGACATCCATGACGTTTTCTCTCTACCATACTCATAATAAGACATGATTCACAATCGCTTTCTCTCCTCAAACGATCCGCAATTCAACACTGTTCTCTATGCGTTATTCCAACCAATACTAGCACGACTCACACCAACACTCCAATCACAAACTTCCACGTCACTAGTCTATTCGACCAATACTAGCGCGACTCACACCAACACTCCAATCACAGCAGTTTCTGTCTACAACGCACTGTCCAATCCCAGCGCGGCTTTTGTCTACGTCAGTTCTGCTTCTGACTCTGTATGACTAGCGCACTGTCCAATCCCAGCGCGGCTTTTGTCTACGTCAGCTCTGCTCCTGACCCCTCCTTTACAAAATTTATCGGCAATTTCTTTTCAACAGTTTTTCGTTAGTTACAACATTTAAAACACATTTCCATTGTCTGATTCGCTAAACCAAAGAGATAGCTTTGTCCATTTACAAAAGAATTCTGTATTTTCCAGTAGGCAGCGCTTACCTCTACCCTACCACAGAATTTTTCTGTTTCGCCAATAAAGTAGCACTTCCCTCTACCTTACCCTTCATTCAAGCAAGCGGTAAACCCGTTTCTCTGGGGATAAAACACATGTGGAGACTATACTGCTCCTGAGAATTAAGGCCAGAGTTTCACAAGAAAACCGGTCACTATTTCACTTACGCACGTTTTATGCGGAAAATGTCCCTATCATAACACAACCTGTGTTATCACCAATATGAACTCAGACAATGCACTATTCCATGTGACTTCTCTTGCCACACGTGTTCCACTTCCTACTTCCCGGAAGCGTGAAAACTTACATATAACATAACGCGACTCAACATAAAGTGTTAGACATGAATTTATCAATAATCAATAATCACCAAACTAATCTATAGTAACCATAACTCTGCTACCAAGAAATCTGATCCAGCGCTAACAATAAAAATTCTTCTCCTATATGACTCGGTCATCCAGGTACAACTATCCCTCCAATACACAGACTATATCCATATGACTGTGGGGCCCATAACACCGCATATGCATTCACTCACTCATTTAGTCCCTGGATTTCCTCCGTCATCAACCTAGGAGAAAAACAGTAGATCGATTCGCTGGAAGGAGACGGGATACCTCTTTTTAACACGACATAATATTTCTCATTGCTTTTTAAGGTATTCCGCTCATTGGTCGATGGACCAACTAGTAGGAATCAGTTGATGGTGATTAAGACCAGCTCAATCACAATAACCTTTTAACATTTTTCATTAATCATTGAGCTAAAGAACCACTGAGTCATTTGTTTAAAGAGTAATAAAGTTTATATAAAGTTTTGAAGCAAGAAATAAGTTTAGTTTTATTATTCAGATTATTACATTTATCATCATTATAAGAATAAATTGAAATTGCAATGCATACCTATTAGATGGAAGAATAAAGTTCGTCACAGCAAGAACTCCCAAAATCTCTATCTATCTGTTCTGGAAAAACAGGCCTTCTCGTTCATTTCCTCTTCAGTATTCTAAGAATAAAAGTCTAATAGTTCTAAATGGAAAATCTATCAGGAGTAAAAGTTCTCCAAAAGCAGCATCTTATACTCAATAAAAATATAAAATAGCAGCAGCAGCATCAGCTCGTCAGCATCAGCAGCAGCAACTCCATACGCAGCTAACAGCAGCCAAAAACAGCAAAAAGCATCTTCCCCCTCCCCTCCAGAGTAGGTATTCTTATACCCTAATACTAGCTTACTAATTGAAAATGTTGCATCTTTATGGCGTGATTCTCTCTAATTGGGCCGTTTGAGTCCATATACATCTTTTTATCAAACTTCCTTGTTCTAACCAGTTCTTTGTGGAATGTCCATACTTGCATCGTTTCCCACAGTTCGTGACATTACTCATCCGCTTCGATCAGTCCAACTTGTATCATTTTCCGATACATTCTAGGTTCAACAGTTCTTTTGTCCATTTATTCTTTTCGACTTCTCACGCTTCTTGCTGACCCATCTTGGCACACATTTGCTCAGTAAGGTCACAATAGCCTTGACCATGCTTTCATCCTAGGCTCTTGGAACGATCACGTGGTCATTCTTGTTCACGGCCTTTCTCCTTGTCTACATTTCCTCTCGCGCGTGCGTATTGTAGCTCATGGCGGCCATTTTATATCGCTGCTCAACAGGCCTAAGCGCACTATTTATAAAGATAAACAAAATATTGTTAAAATAAAGAATATAAACCCTTTCGTTTCCCTCCCATCATTCTACGTACCCCAATTAAGTATTACCTAGCAAAAAGCAACATATAAAGCCGTCCCTTACTTACCATCGCTTTATTTTGCCACTACACGTTTTATTTTTAAAGCACAAATCATGCATTTCATTATTCTATTAGTACGCAAATATTACGTTTATTTTAGCCACATCAACAATTATAAGTAGATTAATTTGCACACAAAATAGCGTGTTACCTTTAACCCTTCACATGTAACATACATTGTTGGTTATTTACTTAAACGAACATGTTTATTAATTATTTTACGTAAATTATTAAGAGGTTATCATTTTTCATTTATCCTGCTCCATCAGTACTGATCCAGCGCGAAGAGGCCAGGGTTGAATAATTTACATAAAATCTGAATTTTCAATGGGCCCATATACATTTATCCAAATATGCTCATTTGCATTCCCTGGCCAATCCGCTGGGGGGGTCAAGTTTTATAATTCACTTAAATTCGGATTAGTTATTTTCCTGTAACCACAAATCTATTACAGTATCATGTCTAACTAATCTTCACGAATCAACACTCTTCCTCTGGTCGATGGACCATTAGTTGAGTTAGTTGATGGTGATATTAACAACTTCTTAACTAAAATTCTTAGTGAAATAACCACAGACTCTGAATAATAATAATAATAATAATAATAATAAGTTGGGGGCGTGGCCTGACGCCGATGGAGACGGGAGCCTGAATCGGAGCTCCCGCCGGTGATCCCCTGTCCAGCACCATCCTGCCCGCTATAGGGGGACCCCAGATACTGACACCGGCCCATATGGCGTCGGAAACACTGGGGAACCAGCACAGCCGGGACACAAACCGACGACTGCAGTGAGATGCCCAAAATCAGAATCAGATGGTGGAGCCGCGAGGCCGTTCAAAATGGCGGCCGCGAACTGATATAGGTGCTTGGCGCGCACCGCAGAGGCAGCCGACTGAAAATCGTCACCACAGGTGCCAGCCGGGCACACACGCCTGGCGAAGAGCGATCACGTTTGCGGGCTGAGCGGTGGAGCCCATGCGGGAGGTTGAAGCCCGAACTGGGGCACTAACAGGATGGAGAGTGCAACCCACTGCGGAGAGCAGGTGAGCGCCCAGCCACGCACACAGGGGGCCCTGCTCTGAGAGCGGACTTGGTGTGGCGCCGATCCTGATTGCATCCAGGATTCGGGGAAGGAGGAACCACTACACAGGCCCCAGGGCAATATTGGGCCTAGTGATAAGGAAGCCCGCACTGAAGCCGGTCCTTCAGCTCTGAAGACACGAGATTAGGGGCGCTTGGGACAAACGAGCAGCTGACCCCCCCGCAGTGTTGGGACAATCGGGAGGCGCGTGCGGCCGGGGCTCATGTTGAGGGAGACTGTAACACCCCTGGGCCGCGCATTGAACCGCGGGGCCGTGGGGCTGTCTAAAATGGCGGCCGCGACCCGATAACTGGGCCTGAAGGAAGCCCCAGAGTCAACCGGCCTCGAACAACCATCGCAGCTACCAGTCACGCAATCCCGCTGACAGGCCATGTAGTTGCACACACAGGTGGCCGAAGTGCGACAGAAATTTGTTACGGAGCAACGGAGGCTGCCTGCCGCTGAGGGCGGGAGAGTGACCAGAACTATACACAGCCGACCCTGATTTGGGCATGAGGACGGAGCAGCACTGCCCTGAATGCACCCCGGGCCTGGGGCGGACGAGTAAACACCTACACAAGCGCAAGAAACGGCCGGATGAAGCGGACGGTGCGAGCGAGAGATCGGACAGTGAGAAGCCCACACCGGAGGGCGCGGTGGCAGATGGTAGTGTGGCCCTGTCTAATCTGGGGGCCTTTACAGGACAGTGCAGCCTCCGAAAATAACAGTGTCCACCCCCAACTCGCACGACCGGCCGCCTTTCCAGCTTAGAGGCCTAGAACGCACCTGAGATTGGACACACCTGAAACAAGGCCTTTCTGGACGGCGCGTACCCTAAAACAACATGGGACAGGTAAGCAAGAGACGTGACACAGAGCAGCAGGAATCGGCGAGCGAAGATAGCGGGGAGTCGCGCACACGCAGGGGGACCCGTAGCGAAAAGGCTACACCCCAAGGTGAACTATCACTCCACGACATCCTGCAGGCCATAGAAACGTCGCGGATGGCAGTGGAGACCAAGATAGATACCCTCCGAGAAGACTTGGGCCTCCTGAGAGCGGACCACAGAAAACTGGCAGACCGGGTCACTACCGTAGAGGAGGATGTCGAAGACCTGAAACCACACGTAACTGCAACCACGCGCAAGGTCACCGACGTTGAAAAAAGGGTCCAAATATTGGAACAGCGCGCTGAAGACGCAGAAAACAGAGCGCGCCGGAATAACATTAGAGTCACGGGGCTGCCTGAAAAAGTCGAGGGGAACAATATGGTGGCATACATGGAGAACTGGCTGCGAACGGAAGTGGCGGAAGAGGGCCTGTCGACGTTCTTCGCCCTAGAACGGGCACACAGAGTTCCAGCTCGAGCACCCCTACCTGGAGGACCGCCGCGGCCGGTGGTAGCCCGTCTCCTATTCTATAAAGATAGGGACCATGTGCTGAGCCAGGCGTGCCTCAAAGGACAACTCAAAGTAGACAACAGCATTGTCAGGATCTTCCCCAACTTCTCCAGAGAAGTACAGCGACAACGAGCATCCTTCATCACGGCCAAAAGGAAACTGCGCCAAATGGGGGTGTCTTACTCTATGGTGTTCCCAGCCAGACTCCGAATAGTGCGCGCAGGGGGGACCATGTTCTTCACCATTCCTCAGGACGTCTGGGACTGGATCGAGGAGCAAGACCCCCGAGACCGAAGACGAGACGGCAATGATCCACCCGAGAAGGAACATACACGTTCTCCTGGCAGGGGGACGAAACCCAAGGGCCACCCAACAATGGAAGAGACTCTCCGGGGCAGAGAAAGTGCAGTAGCAGCGGTGGCCTCCCTGAGCGCGGCGAGTTCACGAGATGCCCCCTCTCTTTCTGGAGAGGAACAGAGAGACTCGGACTCTGAGGCCAGCTCGAGCACGGTGGGAGAAGCCAGCCAGATCCTCCCAGTCATTACACCTAGATCGGCAGACGACCTGATGTGATCCATTCAGGACACGCAAGTACAACCGGGACATCCATGTTGAGGGGTGGGGGTCGGATTTAGCACCGCTCTAAGCTGCACCACGAGGGGTCCCAGCACAACAATATACGAACTAAACTCTGGATGGGGAGGATCCGGGGGGGCGGGGAGGAAGTCTATCCTCCAGGCGGATATTGGCCTAGTCACCACTATCGGACATTGACTATTACGGCACGAGAGTGCAAGGTTTGGATGGGAGAGACGTTCTCACTTGTCCTGGGGAAGGGGAGTTGGAATGTTCACACAGTTTTAGATGCAACATGGGGGGCGCTGCTGTCAACAGGGGAAGGGAACACACCACGATATCTCACATGGGAAGTCTCTGAGAATTTTCATACTGGCCTGGGCACACGGGCACGGAAGCAGGGGAAACCGTACAATACTACAGATGACAAAGGCTATCTATAACATAGTCTCATGGAATGTCAGGGGCATGCACTCCATGCACAAAAGGTATAAAATATTTTCCCACTTGAACCGGCGAGGGGTGCAAATAGCTATGCTTCAGGAGACTCATACGCTGGCTACAGAAGGTGCGGCACTACTCAGACGCTGGAGGGGTCAAGCATTTTACACGTCGTATTCGGCATTTGCCCGGGGGGTGTTGATTTGGATACGTGCGGGGGTCCCCTTCCAACCTGTCGAGCATAAAGTAGACCCTGAGGGGCGGTATGTGATTGAATCCGGGCGACTGGACGGACAGGACATTACCCTAATTAACATATACGGACCAAATATAGATCAGGCTCGCTTCCTTGAGCAGTTATCCGGGGTCTTGGCGCCATACCTGACCGGCTCGGTCTTAATAGGGGGAGACTTTAATTGTATTGCTGATCCCGACTTGGACAGATCGCACCCACCGCTCCGAGACTCCCCAGTGCGCAACATGGCTCGATCCTTTAGGGAATGGCAAACTAAGTGGGGATTGGTGGACACGTGGTACCGCACACATCCGACCGACAGGGAATACTCGCACCTCTCCCATACACATGAATTACACGTCCGCCTAGACACCTTTTTGAGCTCACCTGATATACATGCACAGCTCTGGGGGGCAGAATACTTGACAAGAACAGTTTCGGACCACAACCCACTAATGGTTAAACTGCGGGGGAGCACAATCGCAACCAATCCCTACTTGGCGCCTCAAACTGGAGGCACTTGAGGACCAAACCTTTATGCAAGAGACTTGGGGTCATATTGTACAATATTTCGCCGACAACGCCTCCTCCACAGACTCTAGGAGTACGGAGTGGGAGGCCTTTAAGGCCGTGATTAGGGGACAGTGCATGGCAACATCTATCGGGGTACGCAGGAAGCTCACTGTGGACGTGGACAGGGCAGACAAGGTGCTCAGGGACCTTGAACGCAGACGACCGGAGCGCCTGGAGCTAAGGCAGGAATTGTTGGAGGCTAAAGAGGCGGTAGCAGAGCAGGAGGAGCGGCTGCGCTGCTTTGACTACCAGGCGTACAGAGATAGGACACATGCAGAACGAGATAAGGCTGGGCGACTGTTAGCGTGGCTCGCCAATCCATCCCGATGCGGTAATACTATCCTAGAAATTCGGGATCAGACGGGGAGCCCCTTACACAGGCAGGAAGAGATTAATAATCGCTTCCGAGACTATTATGCACACCTGTACAAAAGCTCCGGGCCCCGAGAGATGGGAAGGATCACAGAATACCTATCGGGACTTCCCTTGCACACACTAGAGGAGGAAGAGGCAGAACTGCTAGGGGCCGAGATCACGGAACACGAAATTAGAGCCGCCGTTAAAGCCATGGCGCGAGGAAAAACCCCGGGTACTGATGGGCTCCCTCAGGAATTTTATGCTGCCTACCTGACAGAACTAACACCTAGACTGGTAGAACTCTACGCGGAGGTATGGGAGAGGGGGATCCTGCCGCGCACTACTCGAGAAGCAGTGGTGGTCCCCTTGCTCAAGCCCGATAAACCCCCGACGGAATGCACTGTGTACAGGCCTTTATCAATGCTTAATTTAGATTTTAAATCCTAAGTAAAATATTGGCCACCAGACTGCTGCCGCATATGACCTCCTTGGTCCATCAAGACCAGGCAGGATTCATCCCCGGCAGAAACACGACGCTCAACATTAGGCGACTCTTCGCCATTCTGGAACGGAGTGGAGAAGAGGTCCCGGGGGGAGCGATATTCGCTATTGATATAGAGAAAGCATTCGATAGCCTCGAATGGGACTTCCTGTACGCAGTGATGGCACAAATGGGGCTTGGGCGGGGGTTTGTCAGATGGGTGAAAGTACTCTACGAGGATCCAGTGGCGAGAGTTCGCACGGGCCGCACCGTCTCGGCACAGTACGGGGTGGAGAGGGGCACGAGACAGGGGTGTCCCCTCTCCCCCCTTTTATTTTCCCTGGCAGTGGAGCCGCTAGCGTGTAGAGCGCGCTCTGGGGCGGCCTATGGGGGCCTACAATTGACCTACCAATTGCACCATATAGCGCTATACGCCGATGATCTCTTACTATTTTTAAACGACACAGACACGGACCTGAGAGGCGCCAGGGACATGATGGAAGAGTTTGGGGCTCTCTCGGGATTACGCGTCAACTGGCAAAAATCCCAACTGTTTCCGGTGATGGGTGATACCCCACCCCCAGAGGTTTTAGATGGTTTGAAGTGGGAACCCCAATGTTTTAGGTACCTAGGCGTGAAGGTATATCACGCCCTTGCAGATGTCCAAGAGGGGAATGTAGGCGGGGCCCTACGAGCATTGAAGGGCAGCATGGCCTTCTGGGGAAACCTACCCCTATCAGTAGCAGGGCGGATCGCCCTACTAAAAATGATAGCTCTTCCCAGGCTGTTGTACTTTTTCACCACACTACCGGTGTGGATTCCGAGTGCGTGGTTCTGAGCCCTGGACTCCCTTATCACTGCCTTTATTTGGGGGGCTGGCAGAAGAAGAGTAGCACTGACCACGCTGACGAGGGCGCCAATTGAAGGGGGCCTAGCAGTCCCGGGGATGGAGAACTACTACCTAGCAGGACAGCTCCAAAGATTCACACAATGGGTGGCCGGGAGTCTAGACCCGGGCCGGAGGAAACCTCCCTTCACCCCAGATAGGGCGGATGTACTAAGCACACTAATGGGTACCATTAAGCCGCGAAAGGTCTGCTCCTCTGAGCATAAAGTGCTGAGGTGTTGCTGGACCAGATGCCTACAAAAAACAAAGACCAAACGCCCTTACTCACCAGAGATGTCAGTAGCACTACTCGAGGCGCTCCCGCATGGAGGCCAATGGAGGGGGTTAGGAGAGTGGATGCAGGACGGGGTAACTAAAATGGGTGACTTTTATAGAGATGGAGAGCAGCTCCCATTTGAAGAATTCCGCGCAGCTTGGAACATTCCGCAGGGGCACTTTTTACTCTATGGGGCTGTCACGGGGGCCATGCGCAGACACTGGGGAAGGGGGACAACTGAACCGCCCACACATGCAACATGTGAGTACATAAGCCTAGCAGGGGGCGTCATTAAAGCGGTCTCATGCCTCTATCGGGCCGTTAGACGGGATTCCACGAAACCGTTGGAAGGGTTGAGAGCCAAATGGGAAACCGACCTGGGAAATCACATAGAGGATAAGGACTGGGAAAATGCACTCCAGAGGGCCACTAGGGTATCTCGCAATGCGCGATTCCGGTTAATTAGCTTCTATACATTACATCGAGCATACATCTCCCCAGATAGAATAAACCGGTTTTTCCACAGAGACGACGCAGGCTGCCCATGCTGTGGAGAGACAGGGGCTAGCTATATCCACATGATGTGGAGTTGCCCACAACTAGAACTGTATTGGCAAGAAGTGACCCGGGAAACAGCGCGAATCACAGGGAGGGAGGTACCATGCACCCCTGACCACGTGTTGCTTAACCTGTTCCCCCATTCAGCGAAGACTAAAGTGACGGCGAGATTCCAGGACTTAGCCTTTATACTGGCAAAGCGATAACATGGAAACACGAACTAGAAAAATGGGCGTGCTGCGAAAACAGAATACTGCTCAGGAATGCAAAGCGAGGAATAGGCAGGCTGGAGAGGGCGCAGGCTTGGGGAGCACTGGTTGATGACATGAGGAACGAGGGGTAGGAGTCCACACCTAGCACCCCCCAGGGCCCATCCCGACCTGAAATCCCTGGCAACCCGGACCACGGGAGGGGACAGCTCGAGTAACACGGGGAGCACTGACACGCAGAGCCTGAAGACTGAAGGAGACGGGCGAGATCCACCACATTTGGCAAGTAAAGAGAGTGACCTAGACCATACACACGGCAAGAGACGATAGGTTTCCTAGTTGACAGCAGCGCGGAGTGGGAGGGGGGATTGTTGGGGAAGTTGGGGGGAAGAGACATTGAAGCATCATACGAGGACAATACACTTATAAGACTGAAGTCCTCAGATATACTTGCAGAATAACAAGGTATACAATAAGCAGATACAATAGATGTAAACTAGCTAAGTAGCATTTGACTAAAATACTATTATCAGGGACATGAGAATAAGATTTGTATTGTGAATGGCTAGACGGAATTGAAAATGCCAATAAAGTCTGTTTAAAAAAAATAATAATAAGTTTATCTAAAATTTCAGTCATTAAGTTGAGCGCTCATCAATCACAGGTACACAGTGCAAACTCCATCTTTCTTTAAATGGAAGAGAGAACAATCATATAGCAAAATACATTTAATTACACAAGCTCATTCAACAAATTCAAATGCACAAGAGTGGATAGATGTAGAGACAAATGGGACATTTATAATACTTTTGCAAAGAAATATGCAAATTTTGGATAGAATGACATTTACCTAATGTAGATAACTGGAAAACCACCCCTCGGGCCAAAGGGGTCCCCTGACTTAGGATCAGGAGACAAAGATTTCAGGATAGGAGCAGGACAGGTCAGATACTTACTAGACTTCTCTACAATGCCGACGCACCAGGGCGATTCCCTCTCCTACACTCTCTCCCTCCTCGATATTCTTCCGCAATCTTCAAATCTACTCAGTCAGTAGTCTGAATCTTCTAAGTCTGCTCTCGTTTTCTCTCTCTGCTCTCTCAGCTCCCAGCAGCAATAGTTCCCTCACAGCTCCATCGAATCATCTCTTCATCAGCAGCAATTTTCTACTTAACTCAAGTCACTCTAGTTATAGTCTTTATTTCTTCATGTCCCACCCTCAAGTGTTGCACATTTACTAAACTACGGAATATGATTGGACGGGGTTAGGGGAGTCTTCATCATACCAGGCTGACGTATTCATTTTTATTAGTAAAACCTATTGTTTGCTAACCCTGCCCCTTCGACTCATTCATATATTTTTGTTTTCACATGCATATTTTGTTGCAAATGCCGTAATTTATTTAATACAGGCTTCATAGATGAGCGATAGATCATCTTCTTTTCCCATCCCTTCTGTCCTTGGATCTTGGCAGTCATTCAGCTCTCTCGGTCACCGGGTCATTTCATGGACTCATTGAGCATGCGCAGCTTTCGCCATTTTCTTTTTCAGTCATGGATTAACAGGCCCAAATGCACACTATTAATAAAAGAATCATAAACAGATATTATTTTCTTAAACATGTAATTCTCACTTTTCACCACCCACTTCTACTCTATCCCATGTAATTATTATTACTCTTGGGCAAAAGCGTTAATAGCAGCAGCTTTCTTTAAAATCAAGCAAGCATATGCCGGGCATGCGGTACCTCAAGACCGGGTTTTGTTTCTTCTTGCGCATGCGTGAGGTTTTCCCTCCAAAAGCGAGTTAGTCACGTTACTTCTGCGTAATTCGGGTTTGCACATGCGCAAAGCGTTTTTGCAAGTTTAAAGCGGGTTTTAATCGTGCTGCATTTTATTTCTCATTATTTCAAGCATGCGTAAGCTTTTTCTCTCGTGTATCTGTGTCTGGTGTATATTAATTTCATCTCATCTACTAATTTCATGATTAGTAAAGGTTAATGGAGGATTCATTCGAGCAAGTTTCATTTTCTCGAATCCTTGCTCCATCAGTCCCCCCTCTGATGGCATTTTTGAGCCATCATAAAAATACCCATCATTACCAAGTGCCAACTTTATTCATTTAATTTTTAGTATCTTCCTTTCTTTCTTCTAACTCTTCAATTTTCCCTTTCATGCCTACTCCTCTCATTTTATCATATAAACTTCCTTTCATTTCTTCTAATTCGATTTCTTCTCTGTTTCTCTTTCTTCCCATTCTTTTATTCTTTATTTCGGTTCCCATTCTTGCTTTTGTTTTATTCTTGCAACATCTATATGTCATTATCATCATCAGAGCTACTATTGTTATGGAAGTTACTGGTATTAGGATTTTCCCTAATAGACTACTTCCTAAAGTGGAAAACCAACTACCTATAGCGGAAATACTTTTACTAAGTCTTTCCCAAACACCGTCAACCTCCAGTTGGGTCAAATCGTCATGAATCTTTGTAATATTCTTAATATATCCCTCAATACCTTTACTTTTGTCTGGGATATATGTACAGCAATGTTGGACTTTCAACATGCCACAGACTCCACCCTCTTTTGCCAATAATATATCAAGAGCAAGTCGATTTTGCAAAACCATAGATCTAATTGCAACCATTTCGGTATTAATCATTAAGAATCCCCCAGCAGTATCTGTCGATAGACGATCAACTACTGTTGACAAATTTACGTATCTTATGCGAATTCAGTATGACTCCAACTGACGGTATCAGTGCACCAAATATATCAACTACTATTTCTGAAAGTTGTTCTTTTAGTTCGTTTTAGTCCTTGACTTATTACATTCATTTCATTGTTCTTAGTAATGTGGTACACTTTTGGAATTACTATCCCAATATAACAACTACCATACCATTGTGTGGGCAACCTATAATAGGCATTCTTACCACACACATAATATATTCCCGGAAAGACGGGATCAGTTCCCCTTTTAGTCCCCATCCCCCCATGATTAGGAAGGTGTGTTCACATTCACTAGAACCAATGAAAATGTTGTTATAGTCCGTTTTTAGTCTATGCAGACAGAATTTGCCCATTTTTGACAAATCTAGGGACATTGTAGCATGAGTCTCGCCTTTCTTATAGTCCCCTTCCTTATTAGCCCATGGAGGTACATTTGACTTCTGTTCAACAGCCTTCTTTTGGAAATCCTGCCTTCTTTCCTCTACTAAATTTAGAAAATCTTTTTCTTCGTCACGTAAAATACATGTTAGATTGTTCTTATGAGCATATGTTATGTCTATTGGGTTTGTTGTTAAAAAGAACTCACCCATGAATTCTGCCTCTTTAGCACTAAGTACTGGGTTTAGGTTTCTCCTAATAGGAATCTCTGGGAATACTAAATCCATGTTAGAATAATAATACTGCAATTTGCCTGCTTTATAGAACAGACTGGACACAACACTAGAATGACACACCATATGTTAAAGGAAGATGATGATAGGTTACTCCCTCTGAGACAGACGAAGGTAATTTCATGCAAACATAACAATCACTCACATCCATTGTATCTACATATTCATATAGAAGTTTAGTAAATACATTTAATGACAAAGAACTATTTAATCCGCCATGTTGATACATGGTCTCATCTATATTCTCTAAATTAGTGGTAGTTGTTCTTTTAGTACCTGCATTTACTTGATCACTTGTATTAGTATTATTTCTGTTGTTATCTACCATAAAAATAGGTATCACAATGGTTAGTAATAACCACATTAATATCAAAACACTGCACAAACAACATTGAACACATCTTCGTTTTAAACTAGATTTCGGATGTTCAGTCACTTTCGTTTCTGCCATTTTTAGTGTTTAAATTGACCTATCTCTAAATTATTTTCCTCTGAATTCTAAAAATTTCTAAAAATTAAACTATAAATACAAATATAAATCTTTGTGTGATCCCACACTTCAACAGCTTTTCGTCTTTTGTTTTCCCCTTTGTCTTTAATTTCTTTTCTTCATCTGGTTCTTTTATTCTCTTCTTTACTTGTTTGTTAAAAATTTCCACCTTCTGTGTCACAGTCTTTTCTCTTAAGGTGGTCTCAATTTGCTTTCGTCACTTCTTTCATTAGTGACATTTTCTTGTCCTTCGTTTAGATCAAGATTTTCAAAGTCTTCGAGGATGATATATGTCCATTCAGGAGCCTTATATTTTCTATTTGGAGCTCTCACTCTTGTTGATTTTCGTAAAGATTTTCTTCTTGGATGTTCTTCTTCAGTTTGACTTGATATTTCGTTTACTTGTTCTAATCCTTTCCCTGTTTTTCTTCTCAGAACATATCTCAGTCCTTTTACTCCACTTGGCCAGTGATCACCCTTTCTGATTCTCTTTGTCTGCACTGCCTTTTCACCTTCTCTGCCAATTTCTAACGTTCTTTTATTTTCCTTTTCTTTTAGTTGAGCTTGTTCTGGGCTTTCTAATTTTTGTCTTTCTGTCTATTGAATTTCTTCTTGATCTTTTAGTTCTTCTTTTTCTAATTCTGATTGAGCTTGATCTGAGTTTTTTGCAGCAGATTCTTCTGTTGAATGAATTTGTTCTGAACCTGTCAGTCTCTCATTTTCTTCTTCTTCTGATTGAGCTTGATCTGGATTTTCTGTTTCAATTCGTTCTGGTCTTTCAATCTCTTGCTCTTCCTCGGCCTCTACAGCAGTCTCCTGAGACCCTGTATCTAGTGCTCACCCTACTTGACTTGTACTTGGCTGTTCATCATCGATACGTTCTTCAGAGTCTGTTTCTCCGATTTCTTCGACTTCACAACTTTCAGCTTCTGGTTCTTTTCTTTGTTCTACCAGTTGCTGCTCTTGTCGTTCATGAGGACTTGGGACTCTTTTGGTATGACTGGCATGGATCCAGTTTGGGAAGCCAGCACACTTCACTGCTGTCGTTGTGACCAATATAATTTGATGAGGTCCTTTCCACCTGGGTTCTAAGCACGATTTTCTCGTGTGCTTCTTTATCACAACCAAGTCTCCTGGATTCAAATCATGAGCTTGATTCGGCTGTGTTGCGGTTGCATCTTCTCCAACCTGGTGAGACACAGTACGTACCAGATCAGCTAGTCCTTTACAATAGTCCAAAACTAGATCATCAGCTATAATCATCAGTTTGTTTCCAGGTACAAATGCTTGTCTCCTTCCTCTTCCCATGAGTATTTCATGAGGACTCAATCCTGTTCTTCTGTCAGGGATGCTTCTAAGACTCCTCAAGACCAGGGACAAAGCATCAGGCTATTTCAGTGAAGTGGATGCACACACCTTTCCTAACCTAGATTTTATTGTACCTTTCAGCTGCTCAACCACTCCAGATGCTTCTGGTCGATAGGCACAATGTAGTTTCTGCTCAATTTTGAAAGCTGTACAAATTAATCAAATTATCTCATTATTAAAATGAGGTCCTCTATCTGATTCCAAAGTGACTGGAAACCCAAATCTTGGAATGAGCTCCCTCAACAGTAATTTGGCAACTGTGAGGCTGTCATTCCTTCTCGTTGGATAGGCTTCCACCCATCGAGAAAACAGACACACTATGACAAGGACATACTTCAAGCCGTTGCACGGTGGCAGTTCTATAAAGTCGAGCTGCAGCCTTGTAAATGGTCCCTCTGCCTTTCCGATTTTTCCCCAACTGACAAACGTTTTTCTACCTGGGTTCTGCTGTTGACATGTCAAACAGCGCTGGCAGAGACTCTCTGCAATGAGCCTAAACTTGGGATTATACCATGTCTGCCTGAAGTGTCTAATCATGGCATCCCTCCCAATGTGTGTAGCTCCATGATATACTCTTGCCATTGTGTGTGATAACAAACTGTCTGGCATTATCGGTCTTCCATCTGGACACACCCATACTTCATCATCAGCTCTTCTTGTGCAACCTGTGTTGATCCAGAATTCTTTTTCTTTTACATCTGCCTCATCCTGTAACTGTCTAACTTCATCCCATGTTTCAAAAGCAGAGAAAAACATTAGTTGGCAATTGGTAGTTTGTTTTTCCAACCCTTTGTTCAAAGACATTGTATTTCGAGCACAAAATTGTGCAACTTGGTCAGCATATTTGTTGCCTTGTGTCACATAATCATTTCCTGACTTATGTGCAGCACACTTGACCACTGTGATTTCTTTTGGCAGTTGTAATGCTTCCAACAGTTCTTTGAAATTTTTACTCTTTCTGATAGGAGAACCTGAAGAAGTCAGAAATCCCCTCTGCATCCATAATTGGCCAAAATCATGCACAACCCCAAAACCATATTGACTATCCGTGAATATGGTTACTCTCAATTTTATCCCAATTTTGCAGGCTTTTGTTAAAGCTACCAATTCAGCTATTTGTGCAGACTTGACTCCTTTCAGACAGGATGCTTCTATAATAGCAGATATAGTACATACAGCATAGCAGCACTCAGTTCTCCATCTTGTTTTCGCAAGCATGACCCATCAACAAATCATACAAAATCTGATTCTCCCAATGGGACATCAAAGATGTCCGGCCTGGGCTTTGTACACATTTCTGTTAGATCCAAACAATCATGATCAACTTCTTCTTTTACTTCTTCACAGAATGGGTCCGGCAACAAGGTTGCTGGATTCATCGTGGTGCATCTTATCACGCTTACATTTTCAGCACCTAGGATCACTCTTTCATACTTAGTCAGCCGACTAGGGGTCAAGTGCTGAGTTCGAGTCCTTGTTAAAAGGATCTCGACAGAATGTGGCACATATACCTTCAAGGGATGTCCCATTACAATAGACTCACTTTGCTCCAGACTCACACAAGTAGCAGCTACTGCTTTTAAGCAGCCAGGCAATGCTGCGGCCACAGAACCCAGAGTGGCAGAAAAATATGCCACTGGACGTCGCATCAATTCATGTCTTTGGGTTAATACTGAAAGCGCACATCCTTCCCTCTCACAGCAGAACAAAGCAAATTCTTTCGTATAGTCAGGCATTCCTAATGCTGGTGCTTGACACAAACAATCCTTCAGTTTTATGAATGCATCCTCACTTTCATCATCCCATTCAATCGGATCTATCACATCCTTTCATGTCAATTTTATCAGTGGCTTTGCAAGCAATGAAAATCCACTGATCCACTGACGACAGTATCCAACCACTCCCAAAAACATTCGTACTTCTTTCTTAGTTTTGGGCAGATTCATATGTCGAATCACTTTTATTTTGTCTTGTGTCACTTTTCTAACTCCCTTTTCTATCTTGTGTCCCAAATATTTGACTTCTTGTTGGCAAAATTGTAATTTTTCTGGCGACACTTTGTATCCACCTTCTGCCAAATGGTTCAGTAAAGCAATTGTGTCTATGACACAAGCCTCTCTTGTCTTTGATGCCACCAATAGGTCATCAATGTACTGAACCAAAACTGAATTTCCTGGCATAACCAATGTTTCCAAATACTTTTTCAAGATTTGATTGAAAATCGAGGGACTCTCTGTGTACCCTTGAGGAACTCGGCACCATGCCAAAACACGGTCCTCGAACCGAAATGCAAAAAGATATTGGCTATCTATATGCAAAGGAAATGAAAAGAATGCTTGGCACAAATCAATCACTGTATACCAATGTGCATCCCAAGGTACCTGGTAAAGAATTACTGCTGGATTTGGTACTACTGGACAACAGGGTACTACTATCTTATTGATTTTCCTTAAATCTTGCACTATCCTATATTTGCCACTAGGCTTTTTAAGCCCCATGATTGGTGAATTACAAAGACTGCCCATTATTTCTTTCAAAATACCTTGTTCAATCATTTGATCAATTACTGGAGCAACTCCTGCTTTTACTTCTGGACTCATTTTGTACTGTCGTGTGTTTGGATAAATCGCACCTTCTTTTACCATTATTTTAATTGGGTCTACATTTGCCATCAGACCAATTTCCTTTCCTGAAAAATCCCACACATCTGATCTCACTGTATTTCTCAGCTCATCAGGCAGACTGCTTTCAGTCAGAAGCGAAAACATCTCATCCACTTCTGTTCCTTGTTTTGCTAACATCATTTTGAAAGCGATATCTTCATCAGGTGTTTGGAAAGCAATACCATCAGGTGTACAATAGATGGTACAATTCATTTTACACAACAAATCCCTCCCTAACAAGTTAACTAGGCTTGAATCACACACCACAAACCGATGCATGTCTTTGAAATTTCCGATATTTACTTCTATTGGTTTAGTAAGCGGGGTTTTTATTTGCTTATTTGAGACTCCTACAACTTGGATAGTTTCTCCCGATAGGGGTAGGTTTGGAATTTCTGCTGCTCTCACAGTAGAACGGGTAGCACCAGTATCCACTAGGAAAGTGATGTCATTACCTTCCACTTTTCCATCAACAAATGGACCTGACTGATCTACCGCCAAAGATGCGCCAAGCACGCATTCTTTCTCCCCCCTCAGGCACCGTCATTGGGAAACATCCGAATCACTCTCATTACTGTGCATCCAATATTGTTGAACCGTTTGTGTATTCTTACCACTCTCTCCACGAAATCCGGTGTTCACACTGTATCTCTGCACTTGAGCGTTCATACAGTTGGGCATAGGGGCTTGTGCTCCCCCCTCAGGCACCGTCATTGGGAAACATCCGAATCACTCTCATTACTGTGCATCCAATATTGTTGAACCGTTTGTGTATTCTTACCACTCTCTCCACGAAATCCGGTGTTCACACTGTATCTCTGCACTTGAGCGTTCATACAGTTGGGCATAGGGGCTTGTGGCACCTGTAACTGTGGAGTAACTACCTGTTGCTGTTGGTTCACAATCACCTCATTCTGCATCTGTGGATTTAAATTTTGATTTACCCCATTATTCTGTTGAAAGTTTCTACACTCATTCTTCCAATGCCCATGCTTTCCGCACGCATGACAAGGAAACTTCTTTTTCGCTTCTTCTCTACTCATTCGCCCTTTTCCTTTATTTCCATTCGATCCTTGACTATTCTGATTCTGATCATTCGACTGATTATCATTTTGAGAACCAGTACTTGCCTCTTGATGTTCTGCTAACTTCACTTGTGCCCACATCATCTTTTCTTTCAATTTCTTGTGTTTTGCGTCAATATTATCACTGCAATACTTCGCGTACTTCAAGATGTCATCAATGGGCTTACTTTGCCAGCAAAGCATATGTTGCTGAATCATCTGACTAATTTCTGATCTCAATCCATACACAAACCTGTACACAAAATGTCCCATATCCTTATCACCAGTATTTTCAAATCCACTGTACTGTTTAAATACCTGCAACAACCTTTCGTAATATGCATGCACTGACTCCTTTGGTTCTTGAGTTGTTCTATCTATTTTAACCCAATCGGTTTCCTTTGGAGGAATTGTCCCTTTCAAGAAAGTAATCACTTGCTGATACTTTTTCATCACATCTTCTGAAGGTGCTCCTGTCTTTGCATCTCTGGGTATTCTTCAGTTGGCCAATCAACCGTAATCTTACATTCTGTCCACAAATCAGTTGGTACCACTATATAAAACAGACCATCCAAATCCTTTAATAATACCTTTGAAACTTTCACAAACCTCTCTACCTGCTTGTACCACTCAACTGGTTTCTCCCTTAATCTGGGAAAATCATTCGTAAAAGACAAAATATCCTGTCTCGACCAAGGAACATGAACATATCCACCACCAGGAACTTCTCTCATTGGACACACTCTTTCAACCTGTTCTGTTTCTCTTAATGGGAATGCAGATGCTTCCTTTGTAGCTGCCTCATCCCTTTTCTTTGTCCATCTACCTCTCCATCTGTCTGCATCTCCCCATTTCTTCAAAATATTCATTAATTCTTTGATCTGTAATCTCATTCCTGAAACATTCAAACTTTCTCAATCCCTTTCAGTAAATTCTGCCCTGTATGGTTTCTGCAATAATTTCGATTTTTCTACATCCCTCCCAAATTCTGAAGCAACTTTCACTATTTTCTCATGCAGATTCTTTGCTCTCCATGTTATACTTTTACACAAAAACAACAATTCATCATCTCTGTATGTACCTAATCTATCTCGGCTTATTGTACGAATGATCATTTCTTCCAAATCCACTTTCAACTTGGCCACACCTATACTTGGTGTTTGGGGTTTCTTCTTGTCTAATTCTTTCGCCCACTCCTCTAGGTCTTCTGGCGAAAATCCTTTAGAATTTCCTGCTACTGGAGTGACAATCAGTTCCTTTCTCCTTTTATTCACTGGTGAACCTCTTCTCGGAGTTTCAGTCACTGTTTCAATATTAGGGCGATCTAGTAATGATATATTTGAATCAGTCTCACTGGTTAGATCTTCTGACATTACTACCTCTTTTCTAACATTATTTTGTGGGACTGTCACTGTTTGTAATCTCGGGGTGTCTCACTTATCCCCATATAATGGAATAACCGGACCTATCGTTACTGGTACTGTCAAGGCTTCAGCATTTAAACCTAACTGATTTATTTTCTGAATTATCTCTTCTTTTGTTCTATTCAATGCGTCCCTTTCCTATTCCTGTAACACTCGGGTAACTGTTGGATCATATAAAACCTGTGGAACTATGGGAGTTCTCATCATTGGTGCACTTGGAGTTGCCTCTCCAGCATTTTCTTGATAAGGCGGAGGTCTTTTAACTAAAATGTCCTCTAATAACTCATCATCAGTTTCATCACATTCTGTTCCTGCCATTCTTGCATGTTTCAATTTTTCTTTACATTTACTCCCTACTTGATCCTCAGCCATCAAAACTGGATACAACCCTTCTGTTACTACAGCTCTTCTCCATCTTTTCATCTCATCTCCTCGAGTATCAAACGGATATTTTGGAATAAATCCTCTATTTATTCTTCTACCTCCTCTGTATTTCTCTCGTTCAAATGCCTCAACTTCCCATTCCTCCAAAGCTTCATACTGCGTTAACCTACGGCTAGGTTCTAATGAATTCATCCGATTTCTCAAATTCAGAAGAATCCTTACATTAAACGTACCATTTTCAGGAAAAGCTAAAACACCATCGCCTTTCGTATACTCCACCCAATTTTCCAATCAAACACAAGTATGGTATCCTCGTTCCAACATCATAAAGGAAGCAGGCGTATTAGGAGGTGGCATAAGAATCCCTTCTCTGGTTACCACTCGCTTATCCTTTTTAAAGAAATTTTTGAATTTATTAATCAGCTTCATTCTTCCAATCCCTGTAACTATTTGTTTCAGCAATCAAAATTTAAAAACTCTTCCGTATCCTTCCGTATCCTTTTCCCACACTTGACCTATACCAGCGCGACTCACACCAACAGTCCAATTGGAGCTCACTACGTATTTTCTTCTACAACAAATACCTGCGCGGCTCTTGTCTGCCAATCAATCAGAGCTCTCCACACACCCACTTGTCTGACCAATACCAGCGGAGCTTTTTATGACGTCAGTATTACTCCTACTACTGACCCTCCCTTTACAATCAGCACTTGTTACACGCCCGCTGTCTCAACCAATACCAGCGCAGCTCTCTGTGACATCAGTATGACTCCTGCTTCTGACCCTCCCTTTACAAGGTAATACGACACTGTATTTTTGAAACTTTTCTTAATAAATTTTCTGTTAGTAACAACGTAAAAACAGCGCTACTCTGTCTGCTCCGCTAATTCAAAGATAGTTTATTCACTTGCTTCAAAGAGAAAGTACTTCCTTATACTGTGAGTAAAACCACTGTTTACCCTTCACTTAAGCTCAGGGAGGACCTATTACTCCTCTAGGGATACACCTCCTTCGGGTAAGGCCAAAGTTTCACAGGTGGACCCTTCGCTATCACTCACTCTCAGCTTTTATACGATATAGTCCCTAATATAACACCTACAGCCCTCCGTAGCTTTTAGGTATTATGACAACTGACGAGTAACCTTCTGAAATGTGATTTCCTTACCACACTCTTCAAAATTCTATTCCCGGGATTCCCAGGTATCTTTTTACCTGTGCTTCCAGACAACATAGAACAGGACACTAACTTTTCATGTTAAGATCATATAGTCAATAATCAATAATCGATAATCACCAAACTAATCAATAATGACCATAACTCTGCTACCAGAAAAACTGATCCAGCGCGAAGAGGCCAGGGTTGAATAATTTACATAAAATCTGAATTTTCAATGGGCCCATATACATTTATCCAAATATGCTCATTTGCATTCCCTGGCCAATCCGCTGGGGGTCAAGTTTTATAATTCACTTAAATTCGGATTAGTTATTTGCCTGTAACCACAAATCTATTACAGTATCATGTCTAACTAATCTTCACGAATCAACACTCTTCCTCTGGTCGATGGACCATTAGTTGAGTTAGTTGATGGTGATATTAACAACTTCGTAACTAAAATTCTTAGTGAAATAACCACAGACTCTGAATAATAATAATAAGTTTATCTAAAATTTCAGTCATTAAGTTGAGCGCTCATCAATCACAGGTACACAGTGCAAACTCCATCTTTCTTTAAATGGGAGAGAGAACAATCATATAGCAAAATACATTCAATTACAAAGCTCATTCAACAAATTCACATGCACAAGAGTGGATAGATGTAGAGACAAAAGGCACATTTATAATACTTTTGCAAAGAAATATGCAAATTTTGGATAGAATGACCTTTACCTAATGAAGATAACTGGAAAACCACCCCTCTGGCCAAAGGACTGGTGGGGGTCCCCTGACTTAGGATCAGGAGACAAAGATTATAGGATAGGATCAGGACAGGTCAGATACTTACTAGACTTCTCTACAATCCCGACGCACCAGGGCGATTCCCTCTCTTACACTCTCTCCCTCCTCGATATTCTTCCGCAATCTTCAAATCTACTCAGGCAGTAGTCTGAATCTTCTAAGTCTGCACTCGTCTTCTCTCTCTGCTCTCTCAGCTCCCAGCAGCAATAGTTCCCTCACAGCTCCATCGAATCATCTCTTCATCAGCAGCAATTTTCTACTTAACTCAAGTCACTCTAGTTATAGTCTTTATTTCTTCATGTCCCACCCTCAAGTGTTGCACATTTACTAAACTACGGAATATGATTGGACGGGGTTAGGGGAGTCTTCATCATACCAGGCTGACGTATTCATTTTTATTAGTAAAACCTATTGTTTTCTAACCCTGCCCCTTCGACTCATTCATATATTTTTGTTTTCACATGCATATTTTGTTGCAAATGCCGTAATTTATTTAATACAGGCTTCATAGATGAGCGATACATCTTCTTTTCCCCTCCCTTCTGTCCTTGGATCTTGGCAGTCATTCAGCTCTCTCGGTCACCAAGTCATTTCATGGACTCATTGAGCATGCACAGCTTTCGCCACTTTCTTTTTCAGTCATGGATTAACAGGCCCAAATGCACACTATTAATAAAAGAATCATAAACAGATGTTATTTTCTTAAACATGTAATTCTCACTGTTCACCACCCACTTCTACTCTATCCCATGTAATTATTATTACTCTTGGGCAAAAGCGTTAATAGCAGCAGCTTTCTTTAAAATCAAGCAAGCATATGCCGGGCATGCGGTACCTCAAGACCGCGTTTTGTTTCTTCTTTCGCATGCATGACGTTTTCCCTCCAAAAGCGAGTTAGTCACGTTACTTCTGCGTAATTCGGGTGTGCACATGCGCAAAGCGTTTTTGCAAGTTTAAAGCGGGTTTTAATAGTGCTGCATTTTATTTCTCATTATTTCAAGCATGCGTAAGCTTTTTCTCCCGTTTATCTGTGTCTGGTGTATATTAATTGCATCTCATCTACTAATTTAATGATTAGTAAAGGTTAATGGAGGATTCATTCGAGCAAGTTTCATTTTCTCGAATCCGTGCTTCATCAGTACCATGCTGCTTTGGTTTTCTTGTCATTGTGTATCTTGAAAGGAGAACAGGAGACTTGGGTGAATGAGAGCAATTTGACATTTGTGGTTAGCTGGGATATGAATCCACCTAGCCTCACGGCGATAGCCGTGAATGAATCTGGGTCAATCTGGTGCTCTTTGTGAATAGAGGAATTTGGCTAGTTTTATTTTTTGGTGCTTGACATCCAGGTCGTCTGACATTCTACGCTCTAAGTGGTCTTGTGACATTGGAACATTGATGGATTTTAATGGCGTTATTTGTGAGTAGAGTCCAAAGGCATTCCAGATACCGATTGAAGATGATGGAGCAGAGCATGAATCCTTTGAATTCAACACTCTACAGCTACTGATCTCGAGTATTTGATGGCGGTTTGGTAAATATCTAGTGAACCTTTCAATATGTGGTCAGAGCATCATAGTTGATACTGATGAAAAGATACAGTGAGTTTGAGTAGGTTAAACTGGCAGGGTTCACCTTTGGGATTGAGGAGGAGGGCATCATCTATGGTTTGATTGGTTGCTGTCTTTTATTTCATCAAGGGCTGAAATTCAAGTGGTAATCATGCATGAGGTGGTTTTATGAATTTGGTTGTACATGTGAATATAAAATGATTTGACGATTATTTTTCTGAAGAATGGTACATTTGTGATAGGTCTGTAGCTTGGAAAGTGGTTTTGATCCAGGCTTTGTTTCTTCAGTAGTGGTAAGATTGGTCTGATTTCACAATGTCTTGGAAAATGCCTTGAGTGAGGGAAGTGTTTCAATGGTTGAACAGAAGCATCAGATCTTGTCCAGAGTAAGACTTCACAATTGTTGACCCAAGGGTGTCATCCTCATAAATAGTGGCTTGAGAGCTTTGAAGAGGTTAAGTCCACTTTGTGATATCGTGGTACACTTGTAATTTACTTGTCAGCTAGTTGATGGGATGGAAGGAGGGTTTGTGACTGCTCCATGCTATTAAAGTGAAGTCTGATCTTGGCAATCTGTTTCAAAAGTTCTTAACTGTATTGCATATGTCCATGGAGTGCTGCATTTGTGGATAAAGAAAGGGCCTGGCGCAATTTGTAACTTTTTTGAAGTAGACTTTGCTTCTGTTATTGGTCTTAGGATTGGTGCTCGTAATTTTTAGCAACACTCTTGATTATTCAATAGTATAATTTCAGATTTCCTCATGTGTCACAAGTGATTACTACTTTTATTCCCATTTTGCTTGCACTTGTAGCCTTGCATTTATAATGGCAGCAAATGGCACTCCAGAGGCATGTGTATTATAAGCTGATAGGCATGTACATGTGACCTATTACCTGATCAACCATCCACTTACCAACTCATTCAGCATGTATTGTGTGTGTGTGTGTGTGTGTGTGTGTGTGTGGTGTGTGGGTGTGTGTGTGAGAGTGCTATGTGATTGTGTGGTTTTCCTGAGTGTGTGGCCAATTTACCTGCAGACATTCTACGATCTGGTCCCTTTCGAACCTCCATGTACAGGGGGGAAGATACACGTCACTCAATCACATTCTTTGTCCCTGTGTATCTGTGGACAATCATGGCAGCAGCAAAGTGCAGACATAACAAATTAAAGCCTGTAAGATGTCACTGGCAGTAGTGAGCAGCAGATGCAGTGGCAAATGCCCTTTCTTATTGCTCAATGAAACATGAGCCAGGAGTCAGAGGCAGTATGAACTCAAAGAAGTAGGAGCCAATCCAAACACCAAATGGGTGGAGGGGGAGAGTCATCAAGTTCCAACAGAAAATGAAATGCATTGTTGGTCTACAAGCATGCTGAGATCAAGCAAACCTGAAAAAGAAGATGTATGAGAGGAGAAGATCAAGGCACTAATGATCCAGAAAACAAATATTACAATAATAAATAGCAAACGAAATACAAGGAACAAAGTTCCACCCAGGGAAGTGCGGGAGGGATACATGCCTCATTGTCTTTAATTAAATCTTAGATTTCCTCTTTTTAAAGCTAGAAAAATCGTAATTTTATCACACGATAATGAGGTGGTACTATAAGCAAGTTCAAAGCCTGGAGAGGACTCGAATAACAATATCTTCAACTGGCTTAAAATGCAAGATCCTGAAGGTTGCTGCACGAGCCTAATCGGCAATCCTAAGGACGGTCTCAAGCCTGGAGCAGGTAAGAAGCCCATCGAAGCCAGAGCCCCAGGGCTGGAGTGAGCCCTAAAGGAGGAGGTGTCAAAACCAGCAGCAGACCTAGTTAGTGAGACCCAGTGGGCTATGGGTGCAGATTAAATCGACCTTTGGGGGCACTTGAAAGGAAAATGGAGCTGGTTCGAGCAACAGAGATAGGAAGTTTAGGAAATGGCCTCCTGAAGGCAAGAAGCGATACAAAGAGAAATAAAATAAGGACAAAGGATGGATCGAGAGACCGTCTTGGTACAAGCTCAAATATAGAACATTGCCCTATTTGGAGAAAAGTAGAAACTCAAATGAGAAAGAGCTCTAACATCATAGACTCTTCTGAAAAGATGAGATATATAAAACAGATGCCAGCTTGAGGGAGTGATTTTTAAGGAAAGCAGAACTTGGAAATTTGGTAAGTATATTGGAAACTTCTCAGGTAGAAGTGTATGAGGCAACAGTGAGCTTTGCAGAAAGACATCAAGACACGTCTTGTCAGGGGCAAAAGAGGGTATCCAAATTCTGTTCCATACAGCAAAAAGCTAGGCTTTACAGGTAAACTTATAGGCCTGCCAAGTGCCTGCGGCCTAGGACTCCATGACTAGATCCTCAGCAATGTCCAGAAGGTCTGGTTAGCTTGAGGAGTTTCGGAGATTCCCCAAGCCAGAAGGTGAAGATGTCCCTGCAATGTGAGCTAGTTAGGGTGGCCTTATGGCTTTAGAAGGAGAGAGTTGAAGGAGGTGAGCGGGTGTGAACGGTCTGTGGCTAAATCCAGCGGAACCAGGCTTGGGAGGGTCAGTGTGGATGATCACAACTATCTTGGACTGGAAAGTCTCACAAAGAGAAGGACTTTTGGCAGAAAAAGATATCTGCAAAACTAATCTTGAAGATCAATTGCCCAGGCTTTTGGGTCTGGGCAACAACTCACATAAGTAGGATCTGCTGGGACGAGCAGGAAGCAAAAAGCTCTATGTCCAAAGGACCCCAAAGCAGAGTGAGAGATAGAAAACTACTCGGATCTAGTCTTCAATCACAATGTCCAAAAGGTGTCTGTAAAATCAGTGTGAAGTGGAGATTGAAACATCTGGAAGGTAATCCACAATCACCTAGAGGTTGTTGTTGAGATAACATTCCCATACATCCCAGGAAAGTTTGCATGAGGCTTGGAACTTGGTCCTCCGTCCGAGTTTGATGACATATCATACTGCAGATAACTTGTCCATCCGCAGAAGAAGGCAAAATTGGGATCTGTGTTTGGTAATCATTTTAATGACCAAGGTGCCTGTAAGGGGTTCTAAGGCATTGATGTGGAGCTTCCAATCGGATGGGGATCACATGGCCCTCGTTGCCAGAGTTTCAGGATTGCCACCTCAACCTGACTGGCATCTTAGTCAATAACCTTATCTGGGGAGGATGGAGGCAAGAAACAAACGAGGTTTGAGTCTCTGATGTGGCGCAGACTCCAGGATTTCCAGTTTACCGGCAGGCAGGCAGCGAGACCGCAGCAAGCGGTGAGCAATGAGCAGCAGCAGGGAGCCAGAGCGGGAGACAAATGCTGCGAAACGCCGAGAGCGGACGACTCAGCGGGCAGCTTGGCTACCAGAAGGCGCCGCCTCGGGGGCTGGTGTGCGCGGAACCCTCGAACCCGGAGCAAGTCAGGTGAGAGGGGAGCGACGCCCGTGGAAACACGATCACGGACATCAGCCAGTTGCCCCCCCGCTCCTGTTGCCTGTTACCTGTTGCCCACCTGTCCACCTCGACTGCGGACAGTGAGAGGGCCTTCAGTGGCTTTCAGGTACATTCCTGCTGGTCCGTGTCTTCCTGCCGTCTGCTGACTGTTGATCGTAGCGAGTGCGGAAGACGCCGACCGCCTCGCCCCCGGCTCCCGGCTCCCGGTTCACACTGAACTTCACACTGCGGGGGGCCCCACAAAGCTCCATCCTGCCGCGGTGGGTGCCAATCCCCCCCACAGAGCACCACAGAGCATCACAGAGCACGGGATTTACTCCACCGAGGGCGCCGAGACACGCCCACGCTCCAACGCTCAATTGCTTCAACCCAAGGTCCCCAAAGTCCCCACGGCCGTACGGGAGTCTACTGCCATGGGTGAGTCTCTACAGCAGCAGGCAGGTGCCATCACGGAGAAGCGGTAACACAGTAAAGTGGTAAGCGCGGCCGCCATTAGGCGGCGGCCGCAGTGAGTGTGAGCCCTCAGCAGTCTCACGGAGGCGGCCTGATCAGATCAGGTGCAGCCTGGGACCTGCCCTGTGTGCCCCGCTTGCCCTTCCTCCACCAGCTCCTTGCTGCCCAGCTGGAAACAATCCCACGCTTCAGGAAAGCTTCAGGAAAGCACACATAACTGTGTTCACTCCAAAAGGCTACACTTCGGCAAAAACAACAACTCAAGTTACCTCAATAGTACAATCACCTCAACGGAAATCCAAATCGACACACATACGCACAGACGTTCAGCGCTTAGTGCTCCAGTCCAGCGCCAACGATCACGATCACCTCGCGACCATCCAGTGTCTCACGGTCCCTGGCAAGCGCAAGAGTCTGGTCCAAGTGTAGGCCACACCAACGTGGTAAAAGCCAGAAATGCAGTCAGGGAAAACAAGAGGAGGGGACAAAAAAGACAAACATCCACAAGCCACATCCAAAGCTGAAAAGGATAAAGACAAGGAGGGAGCCTTGATCGATTCTATGGCCCAAACGTACATCCCCCCTGGTATCTCCCCTGTCGACCCAGGTCCACCAAACACAGACACAGAGGACGCAGAGGCCACAAAAGCATGGCACGAGTTCGGAGCCACAACAAACGTACCCGCAGCCACGGCCAGCACCCTGCTAATTACAGTAAAAAACTCCACAGAGTCCGCCCCACAAGCCAAGTGTGTTGGAAGTAAGAAAGTAACTCGTACGGCTCTAAATAGGCACAACTCCTGCCCGAACAGCAGTAAACGGGCGCTGATTACGGACTTTCTAAAGGTTGCAATTAAAACTACGGAGGAAAACCGGAGTCGCCACGTTCTTAAAAACTCTGAAGTCACTAACCCAACCAATAATGATAAAGACCCCAAAATGATGCCGACACGAACCCCTCAGGCGACAGAAGCATCAACCGTAGCGAGGGTGTAAGGAAAGAAAAGAAAGAACTCCTGCATATGGGATCAGACACCTTGAGCGACAAAAATAAAGAAATCCAAAGCCCCCATTTATTAACATCCAAAGCTCTTCGCCCTCCGGAAACCCCCCAAAGCAACAATTTGCAGGTTATTGAGGCAGTAATCCATCACCTTCCACTACACTCAGATATCCTTTGTCAGTCTCAACAACATCAACAACTACAATCCTCATCCGGATATAGCGGGCTCAGCGGATATAGTGGACAAGATGGGATTATCGTAAGCGACCTAACTCACGACCGAATTCACCGGTCTAACACAATCACCTTGAGTCCCTTGGGTAAGCCACATTCGTCGTCGGGACTCCACTCCTCAGTCCGTCTGGGGATTGCCAACCCAAATACTTATAATTATGATAAATTCGATCCATTTTCCCAGACATCGGAAGCAGCAGAGCACTTTTGCCAGGATCTCTGCCAGGTCGAATTAAATGACGGCACGCCATGCCAATCAAACCTTCCGGGACCCACCACCACGCTATCACCAACCCAAAATAAGGTATCATCCAGCAGGCCTCCAGGCTGTCTGAGCGAGTCACTCCCAGGGAGTTCGCCCCACCGGGAACATCATGCTCGCTTTTCACCAGTAGAACAAAGCAGTCCATCAATGTCCCCAGTCTGGCCTCTCCTGCTAAATACTATGGACACAATTGGCAAAGCAATGATCCTTCACGCAGACAAACTGGACACCCAAGTTGACCTTTTAAATATTCTAGCAAATCACGTTCAGGGGGTCGAACAAAAGCTGCACAGCTTCAATGAGATGATCCTGAAGGTGCAGCGAGACCGGGAAACAACCTTCCAAATGTGTCACTGTCACTGCACCCAAATAATTGACAAATTAGCTTCTGTCCCAACCCTATTGACAGAGTTACTAGGTACAAGGGAAGTTTTAACCATGCCTGCAATACCAACAGAGGATGAAAAAGAAGCCTTAAAAGAAACTGACCTGGAAGGTTCCAACTCGATCGCGGGGCAAAAAAACAGTGAAACAGGCTTAACCTCCGCTCCAATCAAGGCAAATACACCCATACCCAACCGATTATGTGTACCTGACAATACAGATGACTTGGATCTTCCACTTCAAGATCAACGTATGCAGTCTCCAGCAAGGCAATCAAAAGCAACTAAGCCACTATCCAAACGGGAGAGAAAACGACTCAGAAAGTCCAGAAAGAGCAAACAAATAAGCCAGGCCTCAGATCTAATCTTGGCAACGTCCGCCCAAAACGGAGCCCATCAAGAAGACAAAGTATCCCAAAACAACACGGAAGCTGCAAGCCTCAGGACGCAATCGATTTCATCTCCTATCTTGCTTGCTATTCCTAGTATCTCAAATCATTACACTAAGGAGACACCATCGCCAGAAAAAGAAAAAATATATAGTCTATTCAAACCAGCGGCAAGAAAGGAGAAACACATTCCAATAAATCAGGCCAAACAACCAAAAGCAGGGAGTACCACGAGGGTAATAAAGAAAAGCTGCCAGGGCGAAGCCACCTTAACAGAGGAAAATGGCACAGACGTAAGCCGTAATCTGGAAATAAACCACAACCAAAGTCAGGGAGGCCAGGTCAGGGGAAGCAAAACTTATCTACAAAAAGACTCACCGGCCTTTCGGCATTCATCCCCGACAGTCTTGGAGTCTATGGTGGCAAAGAAAGAAAAGGAAAGGAGCTCAGTTAATGAGCTGCAGTACGACCCTCCAATCAACAACAAACTGGTTTTTAACCCTCAATACGTCTCAAGGGGAACGCACGACATCCTTAATAGAAGTGTACTGCTTAAACTATTCAAAGCTCTCCCCCCGCTGAGCCATATTAACACCAATGACATAGAAAGCATTGAGTTCAAACAAAACTCCTACCTCACCGCTCAAGAATTCACAACAGCCACATTCACCAACAACACTCTTACCGAGCAGATTTGGCTGCAGAAGGACTCTTTCGCCAAATGGGGTATTGAGTTAAAAAAGGTAGTCCCTCCCCGTTACCCCAGTCCGCTACAACCATTACTTCACCCTGGAAGTCTGTTAAAAGGGGCAATAGGCCCGGATCATCATAGCCACACAAAGGATAAAGAGTACTTGGCCAGGAAAATTACCATCACCTTTAACCATCCAGAAGCAATCAAGCCTTCGGGCTCCCGGCACTCGAATACGGTAGGCACTCCCCTGGGAATGGCATGAACAATCCCTCTAACAGCTCCACACTTACAACAGGGTTGTAACATCTGTTCTTGGAACGTGCATGGCCTGTACACAAAACTAGAAGATCCTGACTTTACGGAATTCATCATACAGTACAACATCCTTCTTTTTCAAGAAACCTGGCAGAAAACCCCTTCTCCAATAACCGGTTATAAAGAATTCTCGAACCCGGCCAAGAAAGTCACAAAACACGGAAGAGCAAAAGGGGGCCTATCCACTTTCATCTCAACAGAAATCCCATGGCACGCTTCCATTATAGACCTGGACTTTTCTTGGATGCTATGCATTAAAGTCAACGCCCCATTGTCCCACAGTCTGCTTATTCTCAATACCTATATTCATCCTGCAGCCAAACAAAAGAGGCTAAGAATTGAACAACTAATCACATCATTAACAGCATTAAAACTTGCCTATCCAGATGCCAACATCATACTGTCGGGCGACTTCAATATGAAACTACAACTTGGTAGGGAAAAGGGTTCCATAGAGACCACTTCAGCCCCTAATCGACGGGACACACTCGGTAAGAGATGCGCAGCCCGCCTGGATGACCTCTCAATGTGTGTACTTAATGGTCGAAGCCCAACAGACTGCCCTGCAGCCCACACAAGGGTTATCCATAAAACACGCTCAACCATTGACTACACCTTCACGGATCATGACCTTCTCCCGTACATCGTGAACTTTCAAATAAAAGATAGGGCGGAAAGCGATCACCAACCGCAATCATTTACCTTATTAGGAACCTTCGCAACTCCAGCAAAAGCAAAGGCGACGTCTTCTCAAACACAATGTTACAATCTAAAACGCCTTTACTGGAAAAAGGACAACATTGAGGACATCACAAGAATGTATTCCAGTCTCTTGGAAAGACTCAAGCTCGAAACACTGAGTATAAAGGCCTGGGAGTCTTTCATTCAAGAAGTAAACAAAACATTTTCAAAACATGCCTACGCCCATAAAGCAGGAAACCCAAAAGGGGCAGTCTGGTTCAACAAAAGTCTGAGGAAACAAAAACTCAGATAGCTAAATAAGTACCTAAGACAACTACGATCCCGGGGACCAGAACATCCCCAGGAACTCCTGCTCCTAATATCAAAAACAAGAAAAGAGCTAAAAAGGGACACAAAAATGGCCAAAAAAGAGTATCACGAATCCATTTGCGCAAAACTCCTCCATGCATGCAAACTAAGGGACTCCAAGCTCTTTTGGGAACACATTAACCAGCTAACTAATGGCAGAAACCGACACCATAACTCGGATGTACTGGAGGTCACTTGGAGAGTCCATATTGAGCTCTTATACAATGAAACTCCACCTCCAATTGCTCCAAATAGCGGAACAACAACAGGGAAGGGGGCCGCGGGTGGAGGTCAAGCCAACAACATTTCGATCCACGAATCACCAGAAAATCTCGTGTTGTTCTCAGAAGAACAAGTACTAAAAATTATAAAAAATGTAAAGTCTGATGGTGCGTCAGGTCCAAATGGACTCCCAAATGCCTTGTTCCGGCATGACCCCTCGTTTTGGTCTGGTCTCCTGACCCCTCTCTATACCAACGCTGTAGCCTCCAGTTTGATTCCTGAGTCCTGGAGAGGAAGCATTCTAAACCCAATCCACAAGTCGGGTTCTCGCTCGGATCCCTCCAATTACAGGTTGATTGCACTAATAGATGTGGAGGCGAAAATATATGCATCAAATCTTTTGGTGGAGTTAGAGGCTTGGGTTAGCCGAACACACCGAATACCCCATACGCAAACCGGATTTCGGGCAGGGATGGGCACTCTCACCAACATCTCCGCGGTTACCCTCCTAGTCAATCAAGCCTTCTCAAAATCTCGGCCTTTGTATGCCTGCTTTATCGATCTTAAAGCGGCATTCGATAAAGTTTCGAGAGCAAATTTATGGACAAAAATGTACGACTGGGGGGTCCCACCCAAACTCCTGGAGGCCATCATCAACCTCTATTCACATACGTGGGTTCAAATCAAGAAAGGAGACGGGTGCAGCTTAACCGGCAAGATTCCAACTTTTAACGGGCTCAAACACGGTTGTGTTTTAGCGCCCTGCTTATTCAACATTTACACCTCTGATCTTGACAAGTGCCTCCGATTAATTCAAGCCGATCCCCCAAAATTGGGTAAAATACCGATACTGTGTCTTCAATACTCGGACGACATCGTCTTGCTAGCACAAACTCCCATTGTCCTGCAGAAATTGATTGCGGAATTAGGATCCTACACCACCCTGAACCAACTTACGATTAACCATCAAAAAACAAAAGTTATGTGTTTCGTCAAGCACAATAAAACATCGAAAAAGCATTCATTTTCTTGGCAATTGGGTAAGCAACCACTGACTCAGGCAACTTCCTATAAATATCTAGGCTTCCAGCTAGATTGCAAACTTAACTTCAAGCTACAATTGGCCTAAGGACGCATGAAAGCCAAACAACTGTTATTCGCCTTCAAGATACTAAAAAAAAAGCTCATAGGCTGCTCTACCGGCCACCTGCTAAAAGTGATTGCCGCAAAATTTCTACCTTCCATCTCGTACGGCTCCGAAATTCTGAACATTAAAGATGCCACAGTTTTAAACACTGCACAATCCACATTTTTTAAGAGATTATTTTTAATACCGCAACACACCTCACAGGGTCAAATCCGCCTAGAATACGGATTAAAAAATCAGATCCCAGCCAGACAAGGGGCACTAGTAAAGTATTACTGGAGGATGAGGGAACAGAAGACAACACCCTAGCCCACTACTACTGGGTAGAGATTGAAAATCAGGACAGGTTAGCCAATTCAACCAGGACAGTCCTGAAGGAATCCCTGTCGGCATTACAGCTTGAGGAGGCTTGGCTCACCCCTGCAACGTATTCTGGATTCAAAAGTGTGGTGAATAATGCCATCAAGCGGATCTCTTTGTCAACAGACAAAAATACCTTTGCAAAAAAACATCATGCTTGGGCTGTGATACAGACTTATCAGAGGCTGAAGCCACAACCGTACCTGACTGAACATTTCTCCCACCAGAAAAGGCACTATCTGACGTTGCTACGAATGGGTTCATTTCCTTCAAAGGATCTGACACCGAAATGGAAACATACATGGCCATCCAAGGAATGTCGTCTCTGCGGTCAAGGGGAAGAGTCTTTATTACACCTACTATGTACTTGCCCTTTCTTACTGGAAACTCGAAAAACCATTCTTCGAGAGGCTCTAAGGAAGGAACAAATAAGAACATGTTAAGCAGCAGTCATTAGGTGCCTTGGAGGGTTGTCGATTCCCCTGTCTTGCAGAGCCATACAATGCTGGAAAATCGCGGCAAAAGAACTGGAAAAAAAGGATCCAATCCAAGTAGCCAAATAATAACTTGTTGGCATATACTCCTTACATGTACTGTTACACCAGTCAACATTTTAACCTAATTAATCGCCCACTGTCCGCGGTCACGACCTTAAAGCCTTTTAATAATATGTTTTTTTAAATGTACACTTAAAGTATTGTGTTTTATGATGGTTTTCCATCCTTTTATGATTTTCTAATGAATCAAATAAAAGTATTTTTGAATTGAATTTTCTGGGTAGGAACCAAGATAGTTTTGCTGTTCCAGGCTTGCATGTTAAGAAGCTACAAATGATGTCCCGGACAGAATTGTCATCCAAAGGAATATGGTCTGCTTAGAAGAGACCTTGCAGAGAAGGTAGGTTTACCAGGATTGGAGTGCTTGTTTGTGCAACAGAACCAAAAAGATGGCTTTGACAAAGGCTTCCTCTACAGTAGTTTAAAATTACAGGTAGACATGTCTACAGTAAAGTCTAGGAAGTCTGTCATTTGAGACTGCATGCAGGATTTCTTTTTCTTTTAATTGACGAGGAAGCTCAAGTTGTAGAGAAGGGACATGTTCAATTGTATATGATTGGAGAGTATGCCAGTGACTGGTATACTGTCAAATTTATGATGTAATTGTAACCTGTGTTCTAAGGTTTCTTTAGAATGCTGTGTTTTGAATTCCTGATGTCAGCTGCGGTGAAGTCTGGCAAGATAAAGGCATACTGTGGCAGGCTGTGGCAGGCTGATCTACTCTTACACGACTGGTGCTTCATTTACAACAGTTTTTGGTGACGATTTGCCAGCCTACTGTCTGTCAGCCTGTCAGGTGACATTGATCATGAGGGCGACCAGACCTCATGTTACCCAGTGCATTCAGGATTATGAGTTGACACCACTGTGTTGGGGTAAGGGTTTGGATATAGCACTGTAAAGGTACTGTTCTCGCCTATATTTCAGTGCGTTTACACGTGTGTTACACTTTGACTTTTGGCAAGCCCTAAAGCGTTAGTTTACGTATACAGGCTCTGTATCACCTGTACAAGCACGTTGGACTGAGTGATCAGCGTCTGTTTCGCCTACTACAAATCAGCGGTTAATTTTATTTATGCAGCTTATGGCACTCAGTGTTTAGCCTGTGCCGGCCAAGCTGGCGATGTGAGCAGGAGACAGCCTGCGCTAGATGCAGCGTGTGAGGTCAGCGCTTATTGCTTAGCCAGAAGCGAGCCTAAAAGCGATCCAGCACGTGAGGGCAGTGTGAGCTTTTCAGCCAGAGGCACCAACACAAGATCCTGAGCGTGAGGCCCAGCGCATCATATCCAGCGCGTGTACAGTTTTACCCTGTTCTCTTAACGGAGCAATGACCTGGTTATCAAAAAGAAGTGTACATGGCCTGTGTAGGCTTACGGAGCACGGTGGCACTCACACCTCACTCAAGGCCACAGTGTTGGAAACTCGGCTGAGCACGGTGACGCACACACCTCATGACGTTTGCGCATAACAGGAAAAAAACAAAATAAATTATTGTTATTTATTTTTTCTCAAGAACAAACGCAGTGATATGCACACCATTTGTTACCAAGTGCTAGTTATTGTATAGTCCCAACATGTAACAAGTGTCAATTGCAGTGCCACCACCCTTTCTTTAACAACAGGGGACACCAGTGATCCAGTGAGAAGACTGGATTGATACGGTTGACAATTATTTGCTGGCTTTGGATAGTAAAGACACTAGTTCTGAGAGGAAGAAAGCAATCCTTTTGAATTCCTTGGGTTGCAAAGGCCACAAAGTGTTTACATTGCTGCTGGAAGTCTCGGATAATGGTTCTAGAATATCTGATGTTTATAGGGAAGCCAGAAATAGATTGAGTAATAGGTTCGCTAAAGAAAGAAATGTTGTAATGTCAGGATATAAATTTTATACGCAACGTGTGGGAGAAACGATTGATTCATTTGTGTCAAGGTTCAGAGTGTTGTCAGTGAAGTGCCAATTTGGTTGTATGGGTGATGAGTTAAAAAGGGATCAGCTCACCGGGCAATAGCGTTTGTGGGTGGCGAAAAATACGACATTGAAAGATACTGTTGAAATGGGGAAAATTGTTGAAGAGTCAGAATATTGACTGAGAGAAATGAAAAAACATGCAGGAGTTAGTTCGGGAGAGAAAGAAGAAGTGGCTGAAGTAGTTGGAGAGGTGGATAAGAGCAGCAGTTATGTGCGGGCTGTAGGAAAAAATAAAACACCACAAAAAACACCAGGAAAGAAATATAATTTTAAAACATGCAACAGATGTGAGAGAAATTTCCAACGGAGTGAGTCTAAATCATGCTATGCCATTGGCAAAGAGTGCAATAAATGGGGATGCAAGGGCCATTTTGCACGTATGTGTAAGGAATGGGCTAAAACTAAGGTAGCAGTAATAAGTGATGAGGGTGGTGAACTTATTCATGACCGCATTTTAAGCTTAGGCGAGGATTATGGGGCAGAGAGGAGAAAGACCAGACCAAAAGCATGGTTTACTATTTGTGGGAAAAACATTGAAGTAATGGTGGACATGGGTTCAAGATAATCTATCATTCCCAAAGACATCTTTTATAAAACGGGGCCGCACTTAAGTTTGCTTCCTAAAGATGTTTGTCCAGGGGGGTATAAGGGAAAAGAAATTGATATACTTGGCTATTTGTCTTCAACCATCGGATTTAAGACTTGGAAAACTCAAGGAAAAGTATTTGTTGATGAAAGCAGGCCTCCTATTTTAGGTTGGATGCTGCAATACGATCTGAATATAATAGTAAACCCTAGAGATCCAGAACAGGTCATGATAATAGAGGACAAGAATATTGATGAAATTTTGAATGGCGTCAAGGAAGTGTTTCAGGGGAAATTGGGGGAATTAAAGAGGTATGTGCATGAGATCGGAGTGAAACCAGGCACTGTGTCTGTAAAACACAAAGTTAAAAAGGTCCCCATAGTAGTTAGAGAAGTCAGTCAGATGTTATGTTATGTTAGTCGGTATTTATAAAGCGCACGGCTACTCCTAGGAGTGTCCCGGCGCTAAGCATAACCCCGACAACACAAAGCAGAATACATCACCACGAGAGCTACAGTCCAAAAAGCCAGGTTTTTAGTTTTCTCCTAAAAGTGAGGAGATCCTGGGCCTGCCTTAGGTAAAGGGGCAGGTCATTCCAAAGTCGTGAAGCCACTGCCTGAAAAGATCTGCCTCCTATCCGGGACAGCCGTATCTTAGGGGTCTTGATCAATAACTTAGCAGAAGACCTCAGAGTTCGGCCTGGGGTATAGAGCTGGAATCTATCCCCCAGATATGGGGCCCCTATTTTGTGAAAGGCTTTAAAGACCAGTACTAACGCCTTAAAATGAATCCTCTTCCGTACCGGAAGCCAGTGTAGAGAGGACAGAAGGGGGGTCGCATGTGTTCTCGGCCCAGCCAAGAGTATAGCTCTGGCCGCCACATTCTGGATCACCTGTAGGCGTCCAAGTAAATACTCGGGAAGGCCTAGGTATAAGGCATTTACGTAGTCCAGTCTTGATGCCACCAAGGCCTGGACTACCGTCTTCCTATGTGGGACTGGAAGCAGGGGGAGAAAGTTCCTTAGCATTCGCAGTACACCAAAACAGGTCCCGGCTACTGATTGAATCTGTGCCTTCATGGAAAGAGAGTTGTCAAATTTGACCCCAAGATTTTTCACGACGTTGACAGACTTAACAGGGGGGGGCCATGTCTTGCGGCCACCAATTGTGCCATGTTGCACAAGGGTGGGGGCCAAAGAACATAATCTCTGACTTTTCGGAATTACATTTCAATTGATTTTGCCTAAGCCAAGAGAAAACCTCTGACAGACAGGTGTTAATTCGATTGCCATTTAGCTCAGTGCCCATCTCACAAGTAAACAGCAATTGTGTGTCATCAGCATAAGACACTATTTTGGCTCCGTGTTTCTCGGCTAGAAGTGCTAGAGGGGCCATATACAAGTTAAACAGCGTTGGGCTTAAAATTGAGCCCTGAGGCACCCCAACATTCATGAGGGGGATGGGAGCCGAGAAAGGCGGAGACCAAATAGTTTGCTGCCTGTTATTTAAGAAGGAGACAAACCATGTAAGTACCGTGCCTCCGATACCGCCCTCCTCCAGCCTTCTTAGTAGTCCAGTGTGAGGCACGGTATCGAAGGCAGCTGAAAGGTCCAACAGCACTAAAACAGCATCACCCCCTTTATCGAGTGTGGTTTTAATAGTTTCAGCTACTTCTAATAGGGCAGTTTCCGTACTAAAATTAGATGTTGAGCGAGATGGTTAGGGAGGGGCAAATTGAATCTGTGGAGGATTCCAATTGGATATCACCGGTGGTCATAACACAAAAAATCTGATGGGCGTTTACGTTTTTGCATGGACCTTCACAGTGTCAATTAAAATATCATTACAGGCAGAAAATGGCCGCTGACTAGAGAGGCTCCGTAGCTCCACCACCAACCACGCAGATCCGCTCATTAATCCGCGGGCGCAAATGCCTCGATAGTTGTGGGCAGAGTGGCGGACATTATACAGAACCGGCTGGACCAGCCGTGGAAATCGCACTGCACGCACCGGCACAACTACGGCTCGGTGAGGGGGCGCGGCCTGGGCCGGGAGATACGGCCGGGGACTCAATTACCGGCGCGGCTGAGTGGTGAGTGGAGGCCCCCCGCCCAATGACGACATCGGCACGGCGGAGAGCGAGGCCCACGTGCATCACCGCAAGGCACACTTGCACTGCCTGGTGAGATACGGAAGCGGCGGCACTTTGAATTTTGGCCGAACCAGCCAATGGGGTCGGCGTGCGGTGCAGCAAATCAGCAGAACAGTGCGGCAGCCACGAGCAGCGGGCGGAACGATCGGACCGATCTTACCGCACCAAAACATCGTGGAACACTTTCAAACCGGACGCAGTAGTCGAAAAGCAAGATCACCACTTAGGCAGGCTTCACAACGGCGGGACACAGGGCTGCGGCACCTCCAGGCAAATCCAAGGCTGGTCCTTGAAGCAGTTCAGTAAGTACAGTCAAGGAACCACAGCGCAGTACGGCTGAGAGACCCCCGCCGGCGGGAGGGCTGATATCGCACCCCGCTGACTGTTGACTCCTCATCCCCACGGGTGAACATTAGAAACTCTGTGTGACAAGCGTAATACTTCGGCACCAAGGGGGCACCAGGGGCCCTACCCACGCAGTAGTGCGTGCACCCGGGGAAGATCCCAGCTACGCCAAGATTGGGGGCCAGCTCCATTAAGCAGACCGAGTGGAAGATTTAGTGCAATAACAGGCAACTCGTGCAGTGGGACTGCATAAGAAGACCCCGCCCCCCCCTGGCCCCGTTCTGCAACAGCAGTACAACAGTGGCGCAACCGGTCGGAGGTGGGAAACCTGTAAGGCCGCGTGTGGCTCCCCTTCACGCGGACGGGCAGAGGTGAGTACTGCCACTTGCCCAAGTTGCACAACGCGAAGTTGATTGAGGTCTGCTGCAATGGAGGAAGAGGTCAGCGCAGCACACATCAGACGAAGCTCGACAAATATGCCTGCACCAAAGGCCCCCCAGAACTATCGGAACACGATACAGCCCGAGCGCCGAGCCCTACGCAGTCGAAGGCACCAGAAGTCACGTTGCAGGACATCATGGAGACGCTGAATAATGTGCATACCTCCCTGGACTCCCGAATAGGGTCGATCTCCATAGAACTTTCCTTAATACGAGCCGATTTTAAAAAAATGGCTACAAGGGTGTCAGAGGTCGAAGCCACGACGGCAACCCTCTCCAAAGACATGGCAGCCTTGCAGCGCCAAGTGCGGAAGCTGGAAGCGGACAACAAGATCATAGCCACCAAAATCGACGATCAAGAAGGGCGCTCGCGGCGCAACAACATTAGAATTATTGGGGTGCCAGAGACGACGAGGGGACCCACCCTAGATCTCTTCGTTGAGGACCTCGTCAAAAATCATCTACAGCCCCTGGGACTCTCCAACTACTTTTCCGTAGAATGGGCCCACCGAGTTCCAGGAGGCAGACCACGACCGGGGGCCCCCCCTAGACCCATTCTGGCCCGCATTTTTAATTTTCGTGACCGTGACCTGATCCTTCACACGGCCCGAGTCGCTCCTCCACAGAGAATTGACCAAACTACAATAACAATTTTTACGGACTATACGGCGGAGGTAACAAGGCAACGCCGCAGCTTTCTTGAAGTTAAGAAGGAACTGAGGAACCGAGAACTCAAGTACTCTATGCTGTTCCCAGCAAAATTGCGTGTTAAAGCAGAGGGCAAGACTTGGTTTTTCACGATGCCTGCAAAAGCTCAGGAATGGCTGGAAGGGTGGCAGCAACCCGTAAATTCAGGGAGATCTGGCCGGAAATTCAACCACTGTGCACAGGACGCAACTTTCCTAGAATCAGACGGGCTGCGGCCCGGAGACGACTCCACGCAGGCGAGGGGTGGCAAGTGAGAAGCTCCTCTCGCTCATTAGATCTTGTGACTAGGACCACATCTTCAATACCACAGAACACACTATTCAGCTCGAATACTCATTGACTTGTCATGAGGGGACAACGTCCGGAGACCACAGCGACTGCCTTAGAAGGCCGTACAAGTTTATTACGGTGACTCAAATCGAAATAGCCACATACCAGTCGGCAATGGACTTTGCTCCATGTTTGCGCTCTTCGCACCACAAGACTGTTACATTATGCTAAGCTACGTTTACGTGCGACTTACGCTACGGGTAATGGGTGGTTTCGGAGGAGCTGCTAGACTGCTCTCTCCCCCACAAAGTACTAGGGTATGGGAAACAAGCACTCTGCGTTGTTGGGGAGGCGGGTAGTTTCAAGTCCGTCATGCAGGGAGGCAGGGGGGGGTGAGGGAACAGAGTTAATGGGTGTTTATTCATTATGTTTTAAATGTTCACACCAGTTCAGGGTACGAATACATTACCTCAGCGCAACACCTCCGACACATGGTACAGCCATTCTTTCTTCCATAATTACGATGTATGACGCAGCCAGTATTGTCAGCTAACGTAACGACTGCACCGCCATCGCCCCACCCTATAGCCGGACCACCTCTCTCAATCCTGTCCTGGAACGTAAATGGCCTTAGTGATAAAATAAAGAGGGGGTTGGTCCTCCAGTATCTTAAACGTCAGGCACCAGCAGTGGCCCTGATCCAAGAATCACACTTAGTGGGGTCGGCTTGTACGGCCCTACATAGATGGGGCTTCCGGATGGTGGCACACTCTGAGTTTACCTCAGGCTCCCGAGGGGTAGGTATCTTGGTGAGAAAACAATTCCCACTTATAATCAACAAAACATGGACAGACGACCAGGGACGCTTCGCAGCCATATCATGTCAGTGGGAGGGACGGTCATTCAACATAGTATCTGTATACATCCCTCCTGCGTTGCATTCAGTGGCACTTCCCGCCCTTAGCACATTCTTACTCACGCTTCCACAGGGGGAACTTCTCATAGGAGGAGAATTTAACGCCACGATTGATGATGCTGTAGATCGTAAGCCACCCAGGGACCAGCACAGTACACCTTCACGGTTGGCGGACTTCCTCGACGCACTCGGTTTCATGGACGTTTGGCGTTCTCGATTTCCGCAAACACAGCACTACACCTTCTACTCTGGGGCACACAACAGCCTCTCTAGAATAGATTACATACTCACACTGGCAGACAGTCTGGGGAGGCTGGAGGGAGTGACACACCTACCCAGGGGCATCTCGGACCATTCCCCGGTCTTTGTTAAATACATGTCACATGCACCATACCAACGGCGCATCTTCCCAATATATCCGGGATTTCTTAAAAACCCCAAGATCTGGAAAGGCCTCAACAAAACCACGCAACACTACTTTAGCGAAAATGAACTCTCAGTAACCTCCCCGATAATATTATGGGAAGCATATAAGCAGTTCTACGAGGTCAGGCAATTTCATTAATTGCAGCTCACAAAAAAGAAAAACGGGAGCTGATAGAGGCTCTTGAGCAGGAGGAGAGTGAGGCAGAGGCCACACACTTTCAGACTCCCACAGCATCCAATGCTCACAAACTAAACCTGAAAAAAAAGGAATATAGAGACTACATGTGGGAGGAAGCAAAAGCCAAACTTACAGCCACGCAACATAAGATCTATGAGGCCGGCGATAAAGCAGGCAAGCTTCTAGCTTGGCTGGATAAACGAGAACGGGCCAGTCATTGGGTGGCACAGTTACAAATAGATAGCGGGGACACAATAACAGACCCACAACAGATCGTTAACGCTCTGGCACTCCACTACGAACAGATATAGACACCGGCGGCCACAGCCACACTCGAAGAGGCAATGGATTTCCTTAAAGATATTCAGATGCCCACGCTGTCAACAGCCGACGCTCAGGTACTCGAGGTAGATCTTACTTCGGAAGAAATAGCACTAGCTATAAGTGCCATGCAATCAGGAAAAGCGATGGGTCCCAATGGCATTCCCATTGAGCTCTATAAAAAAGCGGTGACTAAACGCACACCACACCTGCTCCACATGTCCGAGGCTAGCCTAGAAGCAGGTGAACTTCCCAGGGACCAGCGACTGGCAACTATAGTCGTGATCCATAAACCCAGTAAGCCTGCGCAGGAGTGTATGTCCTACCGGCCGATATCACTTCTTAACGCAGAGGCCAAAATACTAGCAAAAACATTGGCCGTCCGGCTGCAACCCTATCTTACAAAGTTAGTTCACCCAGACCAATCCGGTTTATGCCCGGTAGGAACACGGCACTAAACCTGAGACGCCTCCACAGCGTACTGGCACACAAACCTACCATTAGAGAGGATGCTGTCATTCTCTCTTTAGACGCACGTATGGCCCTTGACATGGTCGAATGGCCTTTCCTTTTTGCCGTCCTGAAGCATATGGGCTTCGGCCCCAACTTTTGTGCCTGGGTGCGGCTACTGTACACAAGGCCTCTGGCGCAGGTAGTAGTCAACGGTCGAATATCGGCTGCTTTCCCCTTGGGGCGAGGAACACGACAGGGCTGCCCCCTGTCCCCACTCCTATTTGCCCTGGTGTTGGAGCCGCTGGCAGCCTGGATAAGGAGGGATCCGGTCATTCGTGGACTCCGTTGGACAGAGGGATGGGAAGATCGCATCTCCCTATATGCAGACGATGTTTTGCTATATTTAGCATCCCCCAGACGCTCGCTTAATAGGCTCCTAGACATCTGTGAAGCTTATGGTAGATTCTCTGGCTACACGATCAATTGGACCAAATCGGTTCTGTATGTCTTGAGTGGCTCGCCACCCCAACTCCCTAAGGGGTGTACGGTGCAGGTCGTGGATGACAGTTTCAAGTACCTGGGCCTCCATATTACACCACTCCCTGAGGAATTTATGGAGAAAAATCTATTGGTTCCCCTGAAGAGGCTCCGTCGCGATGCCTAACATTGGCAATCCCTACCATTGTCACTGCTGGGTAGAGCTGCACTCTTCAAGATGATGCCACTCCCGAGATTTCTTTACACCTTACAAAATACCCCATTTTTAGTTCCCCTCTCCTATTTTAAGGCAATAGAAGCAGAAGTATTCAACCTTCTGTGGGACGGTAAGCCAGCCCGCATAGCCATGTGTAAACTGATTAAAGGATGGTACGATGGTGGAATTGCCCTTCCCAATATACAAATATACTACTGGGCTTCTCAGTTGATTGTGCTTAACCAGTGGCTCCATGCCCCGCAAACGGAACCGGCATTCCGAATGGATAGATTTAACCTGGGAGAGGGGGGAATCATGAGAGCGTTATATACCAAACACCGAAAGACACCCTTAATGGAACCCACCGCGCATACAGTTCACATATGGGATATATAGTGCGAAAAAAGTTGGGATGGGACGGAACCATAACACAACTGACTCCGCTTTGGGAGACCCAACGGCTGGGTAGACTCAGCATTAGTAAGGGATTCCACCAATGGGATTTAATAGGGATATCAAAAGTCAGTGATCTTTGGTGTAAGGGAGAGGTCATCTCCTTTGCTCAACTCCAGGAACAATACGACATGATGCCCACAGAAAGGTTCCGCTACACCCAAATTAGGCACACACTCAAGGCAGTCATTCCAACAGGCAATACTCTCCCGGAGGCCTCACCATTGTAGGATAGGCTCCTTACCGAATATATAGATAGGAAGGCCATTTTGCTCACCTACCGTAAGATTATTAATAACCAACCAGACCCAACAAAACCTCTTCGACAGAAATGGCAGGCAGATTTGGGAGAACTGGACGACACCGACTGGCCGGAGGCCCTAGCATCCCCACGAGAAGTGGCAATATCGTCCAAATTAAAACTAGTACAACTGAAAATACCCCATCAAATTTATTTCACGAGGGTAACCCTACAAAAAATGGGAAAAACCGATAGCCCACTTTGCTTAGGAAACTGCGGAGCACTCAGCACTTTCTATCACACAATCTGGGAATGCCCGGAGATTGTGACATATTGGGGCACGATAATGCATGCACTTACACAAGTCAGCGGGGCCCCCGTATCCCCAGAATCCAAGAGGTGTCTCGTTAACATCTGGGACCCAACAGATCTAAACCACGCGGCCCAAGACTGGGCAACGCTGGGCATGATGTTAGCCAAACGTAACATCGCTAGACAATGGGGAACACATGCTGCCCCAACATATAAGGACTGGTGTAGTGACATGGATAGCGCCATGGTGGCGGAGAAGGCAGTATACATACACAGGGGGTGTCCCAAGAAGTGGAAACAGGTTTGGGGAAAATGGAATGATTTTAGAGGTAACATCTGTGACCCAACCAACTGATGAGTCGGCAACGGACATTAGCGAATAAAGAAATGCGTAATGAAGCTATGAACGTACCTATGTCAATAATGTATTCCTTATATAACCCCGTCGGACGAGGCGGTTTGTGCTCTGTACCACATATGTATCCTTGCTAAGCTGTAATTGAACTGGTATATGTTAATCAACATTTAATAAAAAGAGTTTTAAAAAAAAAAACATCATTACAGACAATTTCCCTTTACCAAACAATAATGGATTACTGCTTTTGCTCAATGCTGGTAAGTTCTTTTCAAAGTTAGATTTGAGGAGTGCTTACCATAAGATTCGGTTGCATGAGAGTTCCAGAGACCTAATGGCATTCATCACAATGGAAGGGACTTTTTGCTTCACAAGAATGCCGTTTGGATTGTCTTCAGTGGCCGGTGTATTTCAATGGATGATGTTGCATATGTTTAAGGGTTTCACAAATGTGATATTCCAAGATAACATTTTAGTGTATGGAGCTACTGTTGAACAACACAACCAAGTCCTGAGGAAAGTGCTTGGATGTGGGTCATACTCTACGCAAGGAAAAGTGTTTGTTTGTAAGCAAAGAGATCGAGTATTTGGGTCATGCAATTTCTGGAGAAGGAGTAAAACCAAAAAAGACTGATTGGAAGCTATAAAGTAGGCTCCTCAGCCCAAAGATAATGACCAGTTAAGGTTGTTTATGGGGCTCATAGAGTATTATGGCAAATTTGTTGAAAACTTTGCAACCAAGACTGGAGACTTAAAATTCATGTTAGGATGTAACTTCAGGTGGGGTGTTGAACAACAAAGATGCTTTGATGATATTAAGCAAGAGTGTGTGCAGGAGGAATTTTGATTCCTTTCGATATCAAATTGAGTACCATTCTTACTGTGGATGCCAGTGCATCAGAAGTGAGTGTTGTCTTATCTCAACTTCATAAGGGGGTGACAAAAACGGTGGCTTTTGAGTCGCGCTCGATGACGGAGACTGATAAGAACTACTCTGTGATCGAACGCGAGGCATTGGTGGCGGCTTGGTCCGTGGAGTATTTCAGGACATACTTATGGGGAGTGAGTTTCAAATTGAGAACCCATCAAACCTTTGATAAAAGTTCTGACTCCTGGTAATGAAGGTAAGGGATCAGCTAAGTTAGCAAGATTGGCGGCAGTTTTGCAAGAATTCGCAGGGGTGGCGTAAGTTTTTGGCGCTTGCTCAGACTTATGATTTCTCGTAAATCTGGGGCAGTGTCAGAAAGGCATGGATGTTGCTGGGAACACCCCCAGGACACCCATGAATTGCCCTTTTCATGCAGTTTTCTGCCTGAAAGGGGCACATATATATAAGGCCATGTAACGTGGCTTTGCATGGCCTTATAAATATGACAGTGGCACATTGCGCCACCGAAACATCAACAAAGTGACACTTTGCACACAAGTGCTGGTAAGGCCTCATAAATGAGGCCCAGGCTTCTTTAGAATTCACCTTTTAAGTTGATGAGAGGTCGCAAACCCAGGACCTAACTGGTTCTAAGCTGGTTGAAGGACGTTGATAAACCCAATTGTGCTCTACAGAGGGGTAAAGTGTCAAATATTCAAGTTGGTGATTAGGTAAAAGTGAAAGATGGACTCTTAGGAAGGGGTCTGTTTAAGTTTAGAGGTCTGTTCAGAGTCAAGCAGGTCTTTGATTGGTATGTGATTCTGGAGAATGGGAATAAGTGGAACAAAGCTAGAGTAGCCTTGTATCAGAAAGAAGGAAAGTGTGAAATGTCTGGCATGGATAATAGTGACGGGTGTATTGGATTTATGCTAATGGGAGATGATGTGTCTAATTCAAATTCAAATTGCAGGCGAGATCAGGGAGGCAGCGGTTCTGAAGATGGAGAGGGTGAAAGGGACAATGGTGATGGGAGTATGGTGGAAAGGGAGAGAAAAGAAGGTCGGATGCGAATAGAAAGAAAACTTCCCGCTTATCTGCAAGATTATGTGCAGGAATTTGAGACATAAGGGAAAGTTAATATGCATGACATGTTTTCTAATATGTTATGTGTTAGGATATGTCATTCTTTTTTGTTTCCTTTTCATGCTTAGGTTGTTATATTTATTGACAACTTTATTTTTATCTTCTTGTTTACTTTTACTAGTTGATTATTGTATGGTATTCTATTTCAATATGAATGGAGAAGGATGTTTCTCCTGGTTGGAGATGACAAAAATCAATCTTCCCTTAAAAGAGGTAGGAACGATGGCACCTCTTTGAGCCATTGTGAAACTTCCTGATCAACGATGGCAGCCTACTATGGTGGGAAGGGTTTCAGGCGGAGGATCCGAGATGGACCAGCCTAAAAATGTATCTGATATCCGAAGAATTTTTGTAGGACCCTGCGGGTCAGCAGTTGAGAAGTGCCACTGTCATGGGGTTGGTCATCAATACAAGAGCGCCACCCGCAGTCACCATCCCCTCATCAGATCCGCCAAAAGGGCCTCACTCAAAGACCGCCTAGACAACAACGCACACAACAGCAAAGAGCTCTTCAACATCGTGAAGGAACTCTCCAAACCCAGCTCCAACACCAACGACATCCCGCCGTCGCGAGACCTGTGCGACTCACTGGCCACCTTCTTCCACCGCAAAATCGCCGACATCCACGACAGCTTCAACACCACGACCGCCCCGGCAACCACCGAGACCACTGCCCCCACAACCACCAACCGCCTGCTCTCCTGGACCAACATCAACGACGAGGACACCAGCGAGATCATGAACACCATCCACTCCGGCTCACCGCTAGACCCGTGCCCTCACCACGTCTTCAACAAAGCCAGTACAGCCATCGCGCCCCATCTCTGGAAAATAATCAACATCTCCTTCGAGACAGCAACCTTCCCGGAAAGCTGGAAGCACGCCGAGATCACCGCCTTACTCAAGAAACCCAAGGCAGACCCCAAGGACCTCAAGAACTTCCGACCCATCTCTCTGCTCCCGTTCCCCGCGAAGGTCACCGAGAAAATCGTCAACAAACAACTGACCCGCTACCTCGAGGAGAACAACATCCTGGACCCTTCCCAGTCCGGCTTCCGCAGCAACCACAGCACCGAAACCGCCCTCATCGCCGCCACCGATGACATCAGGACCCTGCTAGACAACGGAGAAACAGCAGCCCTCATCCTCCTGGACCTATCAGCCGCCTTCGACACGGTCTGCCACCACACACTACGAACACGCCTTCACGACGCCGGGATCCAAGAGAAGGCCCTGGAATGGACCACATCCTTCCTCTCCGGCAGAACACAAAGCGTCCGCCTCGCCCCCTTCCGATCCAAAACCACCAAGATCATCTGCGGCGTACCCCAAGGCTCCTCCCTCAGCCCAACGCTGTTCAACATCTACATGGCACCCCTCACCCACGTCGCCCGACAGCACAACCTCAACATCATCTCCTACGCCGACGACACCCAGCTGATCCTCTCCCTCACCAAAGACCCTCACACCGCCAAAGCCCACCTCCACGAAGGAATGAAGGCCGTCGCCGAATGGATGAGTACCAGCCGCCTGAAGCTGAACTCGGACAAGACGGAGGTCCTTATCCTTGGTTCCAACCCTTCAGCATGGGATGACTCCTGGTGGCCGACATCACTGGGAACAGCCCCGACACCCACCGACCACGCACGCAACCTAGGGGTCATCCTTGACCCCACCCTCTCCATGACTAAGCAGGTCAACGCCGTTTCCTCATCCTGCTTCAACACCCTCCGAATGCTCCGCAGGATCTTCAAGTGGATCCCCACCGAAACAAGAAAAACAGTCACCCAGGCCCTCGTCACCAGCAGGCTGGACTATGGAAACGCCCTCTACGCAGGAACGACGGCTAAGCTCCTGAGACGGCTGCAACGCATCCAGAACGCCTCTGCACGTCTTATCCTCGACATCCCCCGACGCAGCCACATCACACCCCACCTGAGAGACCTGCACTGGCTCCCTGTCAACAAGAGGATAACCTTCAAGCTCCTCACCCACGCACACAAAGCACTCCACAACTCCGGACCAGCCTACCTCAACAGCCGACTCAGCTTCTACACCCCCACCCGCCAGCTCCGCTCCACCAGCCTCGCCCTCGCCACAGTCCCCCGCATCCGGAAAACGACCGCCGGCGGCAGATCCTTCTCCCACCTCGCCGCCAAGACCTGGAACACCCTCCCCACCAACCTTCGGCAGACCCAAGACCTACTGGCCTTCAGAAGACTCCTCAAGACCTGGCTCTTCGATCAGTAGCAGCACCACCCCCCTCTTCCCCCAGCGCCTTGAGACCCTCGCGGGTATGTAGTGCGCTTTATAAGTGACATGATTGATTGATTGATTGAATACTTACCTGAAGGTGGATATCTCAATGTCTCTGCATCAAAGAAAGGTTGGAAATCATGATAAATTTTCATCACAGCGGAACCTGGGAAAGGAAACAAAAACAAAAATAAAGAAAGACTATTGAGAGACATGATAGAAAGGGAGAAAGGACAAAAAGGAACAAGAAAGGAGAAAAGAGCGGACTGGCAACAAGGGGAGGGGTTAAGAGCTATGATGACAAACTGTGAGGAAGGACTATCTTTTTCCCAAGAAGCAAGAGAAGCAAAAATCCAGGAAATGGAAGCTAAGTCCGAAACACAAGAGAATGTGGCAGAGCATTCCAAAGCCCCAAGCCCTTGGGAGGATATTTTTTCACCAGGATGCAACATAGATTAAAGAAGAGGATAATGCTGTGGTATCAGTTGTATTCTGAGCCACTTTTTTTTCTTTGCAGAGATAAGTCCAATGAAAGGCTGATAATACAGTGCCCTTTAGACCTCCATATAGAAACCAAAGGCACAATGTGGGCCTAAACGATGCATCCTTTCCTTTTCTTTGGATGGATGCATAAGGGAAAGCAACATGGGAAGTATAATGAACTGCCTCACATGATAGGATGACGTGACTTTCAGGAGAAAGGATGCCCCTGTCCAACTACAAGTCCAAGTGAAAAAGGTTGTGTATGGAGGATGGACTGACAAAGCCTGAAGCTTCTAAAAAGAGGTTCAGCAGTGATTGTAATATGGACCTCGGTTTTCAGGAAGAGAAACCAAAGAGTGCAGCTAGGCAGAGGCTCAAAAAGAGCATGCATTGGGAAGGTCTAGAGCATATAAAGGACAGACCAAGACATAATAAAAGGAGCAGAAGTAAACATACGTGGTAACACTTTTAGGTAAAAATCACACCAGGTGAGTACAATACTGAAGTCTGTTCAGGTAAACAGAGAAAGTCTGACAGGGCTTATAAATAACATTTAACTGTGCCCACAGCAATACTTTGCCGGGTCAAGGATGAGAAGAACAACTGAACATCAGAAATGTTTGCCTCGGATGAAACAACATGCTTCTTCTTACACCAGAACAGGACCGTCCTGAGTTTATAGTCTTGGTAGAAGGGTAGAATGTGGCCAGAATGATATTCACCAATTCCACTGAAAAGTCAAAATCTCACAGTTGATTCTGCTAAATCTCCATTTTTAAAAGTTTAGATTGTAGATGTTTGGGAAATTACCCTGTCCTATTGCTGGAAAAACCAAAGTGGAAAGCTGATGCTCAAGGCCAGATGTTCAGAGTACCATACACTCTGAGCCCAATCTGGGTCCTCCAGAAGTTGTGCACTCATTCCTGTCCCACTTTTTTCAGAGCATGCAGGATCATAGGCAGAGTTGGGAACACATAAAACTAAGAAAACACAAGGAGATGAGGGACGGAGCACTGAAACTTTTCAGACACTCACCCCAAGTCACAGTTCTGGGTTGAATCCATCATCGTTCTTTAGCTCACTTCGCCACCCCAGTTCAGACACAGCTATATTCAAATCAGGCTTGACCCTGTGTCTCATGGGAACAGTCCAGCCCGAACTGCCAAGCCATGTCTTCCCTGGACAGGAAATAAGCATCCTGGGACCGGTTTCGGGCTAACAGCCCTCATCAGCCAGGCTAGCTTGAATCCAGTGGCAAAGTGAGCAAGGGACCCACGTCTGGGCATACCCTGCCAATTTAGGGCGAACAAAGCAAACACAAGGAGATGATGGACGGAGCGCTGTAACTTTTCAGACACTCACCCCCAGTCACAGATCTGGGTTGAATCCATCATCGTTCTTTAGCTCACTTCGTCACCCCAGTTCAGACACAGCTATATGCAAATCAGGCTTGACCCTGTGCCTCATGGGAACAGTCCAGCCCAAACTGCCAAGTCATGTCTTCCCTGGACAGGAAACAAGCATCCTGGGACCAGTTTCGGGCTAACAGCCCTCATCAGCCAGGCTAGATTGAATCCAGTGGCAAAGTGAGCAAGGGACCCATGTCTGGGCATACCCTGCCAACTTTGGGCGAACAAAGCAAACCCAAGGAGATGATGGACGGAGCGCTGAAACTTTTCAGACACTCACCCCCAGTCACAGATCTGGGTTGAATCCATCATCGTTCTTTAGCTCACTTCGCCACCCCAGTTCAGACACAGCTATATGCAAATCAGGCTTGACCCTGTGCCTCATGGGAACAGTCCAGCCCGAACTGCCAAGCCATCTCTTCTCTGGACCGGAAACAAGCATCCTGGGACCAGTTTCGGGCTAACAGCCCTCATCAGCCAGGCTAGCTAGAATCCAGTGGCAAAGTGAGCAAGGGACCCACGTCTGGGCATATCCTGCCAACTTAGGGCGAACAAAGCAAACACAAGGAGATGATGGACGGAGCGCTGAAACTTTTCAGACACTCACCCCCAGTCACAGATCTGGGTTGAATCCATCATGGTTCTTTAGCTCACTTCGCCACCCCAGCTCAGACCCAGCTATATGCAAATCAGGCTTGACCCTGTGCGTCATGGGAACAGTCCAGCCCGAACTGCCAAGCCATGTCTTCCCTGGACAAGAAACAAGCATCCTGGGACCGGTTTCGGGCTAACAGCCCTCATCAGCCAGGCTAGCTTGAATCCAGTGGCAAAGTGTGCAAGGGACCCACGTCTGGGCATACCCTGCCAACTTAGGGCGAACAAAGCAAACACAAGGAGATGATGGACGGATATCTGGATGAGATGAAGAAGTTTTTGGGTTTAACTTTTTTGATGGGCTTGATAAGGAAGCCGTCCCTGTCTTCACATTGGTCTACCAGTCCCTTGATGGCAACGGACATATTTCCTGCAATTATGAGCTGTGATCAGTATTTACTTTTGCTTCGGATGCTGCATTTTGTTGATAAGGCTTTGGCATTGCCATGAGATCACCCTGACTGTGACCATCTTTTTAAGATTCGGCTTGTCCTTGATCACTTTGTAGATCAGTTTTCAGGGATCTATACTCCAGGGAAAGAAATAGCTGTTGATGAGTCATTAGTCCTGTTCAAGGGCCATTTGTTTTTTAGGCAGTACATTCCTAGCAAGAGGGCAGGTTATGGAATTAAGATGTATATATTGTCTGAGAGTAGGACAGAATATGTCTATAATTTCCAGGTGTACACTGGTAGGGATTCCACTATCGACCCCCCTGGTTGTTCGTCCACTTTAGGAGTTTCAGAGAAAATTGTGTGGAAGCTTGGTAGAGGACTTTTTAACAAAGGTCACCATTTGTACCTAGATAACTTCTACACTGCTGTGCAATTGTTTACGGAATTGTTCAAAGTGGACACTCTTGCTTGTGGCACAATCCACTCTAACTGTAAAGGTTACCCAAAGGAGCTTGTTTGCAAAAAGCTTGAGAGGGGACAGTGCAGTGCCTTGCGCAGTGATGAACTGCTAGTTGTCAACTTTGTGGACAGGAGGGATATCTACATCCTGACTACCATCCATGATGAAAGTACTTCACCTCTGACTGTTTGGGGTCAGGTTGCTGATGTGCGCAAACCTGTGTGCAGTGTAGACTACAATAAGCACATGGGTGGTGTAGATAGAGTAGATCAGAGGTTGGGACCTCACACTGCTGTTCCTAAGGCTTACATTTGGTATAAGAAATTGGCCATCCATCTCTTCAACTTAGCAACTTTTAATGCTTTTGTTGTGTTCAAGGAGTGTTCTCCAGCATCAAGGATGACTTTTGTCAGTTTCAGGAGTCTGTGATAGGCAGCCTTGTTATAGTGGAACAGCCAAGTGATCCTAGAGTTGGAGTGGTGAAGGATGTGGCTAGATTGAAAGATCGCCACTTTCCCGATTTAATTCCTCCCACGCCCAAAAAAAACAATCCTTGTAAGAGATGTAGAGTCTGTTTGCTAAGAGGTATGCGGAAGGAGACTCATATGCAGTGTGCTGATTGTCCTTCTAATCCTGGGCTGTGTGTGCCCACATGTTTCAGATTGTATCACACTCAAAAGTGTTTTTGGGAGCAACCGTGAGTCTAATAATGAACTGCAGGTCTGTATTGTTTTATATTTGTAGTTCTGTTTCACAGTTGGCATTAGAATGATGTATTTAGTTACCGCTGTTGTGCTTGTAGTTATAGTTTTGTATCTAGTACCAATTGGTTTGTGTTTTCTTTCTTGTTAAAAAGAAAATTGATGACGGTATGCGTGGACTGGTGTTTGGCATGGCGGTGTGCATGGACTGGAGCTTGGCTGGTGGTGTGCATGGACTGGCGCTTGGCTGGCAGTGTGCGTAGACTGGCGCTTGGCTAGCGGTGTGCGTGGAATGGTGTTGGCTGGCGGTGTGCGTGGACTGGCTTTTGGCTAGCGGTGTGCCTGGACAGGCACTTGACTGGCGGTATGCGTGGGCTGGCACTTGACTAGCGGTGTGCGTGGGCTGGCGCTTGGCTGGTGGTGTGTGAGTAATGCTTGCTGTGGTCATTACACACACTGCTAGCCAAATGCCACTGCACACACTTTGTCAACCACCAGCCGGTGTGATTGCTGTGACAGTCATGTGGGCGTATGAAAGTGGTGGGCGCTGTCTGTTGATGTGAATGTTGTAATGTGCTGGGCCCACGGCTGGCCGTGTGAATGGTCTCGTGTGTCTCACATATGAAAGGTGTGTGAATGGCCTGTAAAGAGGTTGGTGCCTTGCCGTGGCTTTACAGCTCCCGAGTTGTCGTTCATTGGTTCAGGTTTTTAACCTTTTAATTATTAACAGTGCATTTCCTTTTTGTGAAATCCCTCGTTAATAAAATTTTACGCTCTGAACCTTCACTCACCCTTTTGCCAAATCCAACCAGTATATGTGTGTACTTAAGGAATAGTTAGTTGTGAATATTTGTCTTTTCTGACTTTCTTTGCCAGGGTGTACATTGTCTCTACATTGCCTGTTGATATGAGTGTTGTAATGTGCTAGGCCCGCGGCTGGTTGTGTGAACGTGTGTGTCAAGTATGAAAGGTATGTGAATGGCCTGTAAAGAGGCTGGTACCTTGACGTGGCTTTACAGCTCATGAGCTGTGAGTCATTGGTTCATGTTTTTAACCTTTTAATTATTAACAGTGCATTTCCTTTTTGTGAACTCTCTTGTTAATAAAATATACATTTTTAACCTTTCACTCACCCTCATGCCAAATCCAACCAGTATGTGTGTGTACTTGAGGAACAGATGGATAGGCAGTAATATTTGTCTTGTCTGTATTTCTCTGCTAAGGTGTAGTTTGTCTCTAGGGAAAATCTACCAACTTTAGATATTTTTGTAAACTAAAAACAATGGGGAGTACTGGGTGGTGTGCCTCTCATGGATCCCAACAACTTGTATTACCCAAAATGCCATGTAAACCTTAAAATGTGACTACAGTCACACATATTGCTTGCATTACTGTGCCATTATCTTCTGGTATAAGAAAAACCACAATGTTCCTACCACCAAGCATTCCTCCAGTTCTCCAGATAAAAATGGTACCTCACTTGTGTGGGTGGCCCAAGTACTTGTGGCATGGAAGGCCCCAAAACATATTGTGTGGACATCAAAATTACCCTCACAATACGACCTGGTTTTGCAAGGGGGTTCACTCGGGTTTTTGGTCCCGGGCTAGGATGCCATCTAGGGAAACCTACCAAACCCACACATTTCTGAAAATTAGACACTCAGGAAAGTCCAGGGAGGTATGGCTTGCATGGACCCGCCAACGTTTCCCTACCCAGAATCCCCAGCAAACCTCAAATTTAGCTGAAAAAAATCTAATTTTTCTTACATTTCTGTGTGGGAAAGTTGTGGGATCACCGGGCTGACACAAATTTCCTACCACCCAGCATTTCCCCAGGTCGCCCGATAAAAATGGTACCTCACTTGTGTGGGTGGACCAAGTACCCGCAGCAGGGAAGGGCCAAAAACGTATTGTCAAGACATCAAAATTACCTATCACAAAACGACCTGGTTTTGCAAGGGGAGACACCTGGGTTTTTGGCCCCAGGCTCGGCAGCCATCTAGGGAAACCTACCAAACCCAGACACTCAGGGAAGTCCAGGGAGGTATGGCTTGCGTGGACCCCCCAACTTTTTCCTACCCAGAATCCCCTGCAAACCTCAAATTTAGCTGAAAAAATCACATTTTTCCAACGTTTCTGTGTGGGAAAATTGTGGGATCACCGGGCTGATACAAACTTCCCACCACCCAATGTTCCCCCAGGTCTCCCGATAAAAATGGTACCTCACTTGTGTGGGTGGGCCAAGTATCCGCGACAGGCAAGGACCCAAAAGGTATTGTGGAGACATCCACAGCTAGACACATTGCGAAAAAGATTCCGTTTTCACTGGAATAATGTCATGTGCCCACGTTGTATTTTGGGCCGTTTCCTGTCGCGGGCACTAGGCCTACCCACACAAGTGAGGTACCATTTTTATTGGGAGACTTGGGGAAATGCGGGGTGGGTGGAAGTTTGTGGCTCCCCACAGATTCCAGAACTTTCCATCACAGAAATGTGAGGAAAATGTTTTTTTTTTTTTTTTTTACAGAGTTTGAGGTTTAAAAGGGATTCTGGGTAACAGAACCTGATGAGAGCCACACAAGTCACCCCATCCTGGATTCCCCTGGATGTCTAGTTTTCACACATCTACAGGTTTTCTAGGTTTCCCCAGGTGCCGGCTGAGCTAGGGTCCAAAATCCACAGCTAGACACTTTGCGAAAAAAGGGTCAGTTTTCACTGGAAAAATGTGATATGCCCATGTTGTGTTTTGGGCCATTTCCTGTTGCGGGCACTAGGCCTACGCACTCTTTACAATAGAAAAGGGGGACTACGGGCTATATTTATCCAGGTCCAGCATACAAGCCCATGTATAAGACAAAAAACAGAATGGTATGCAGTTCCTATTAAACACTAAGGGTTGATGTACAAATAATGAGTTCAGTTAAACACACTAGAGACAGGAGGAAATCTCCTCCTTTTGGAAAAGGACCCTCACACACCCCCTCATCAGTGGGGTGTCTTGCTTCATCATCGGGTCTGCTCCTTATCGGGTCGGCGCTGCAATACCCAATCGGCGCCCTTGTTGGGGCCTTTTAGCAGAGATCTTTTTTCCTTTTTGCCGTAAGGTGCAGTGCGTGTGAGGGCCCTAGTAAGTGTAGATGTGGAAGATACAAAAGTGAAGTTAAAACAGGAGATTTCCTCCTGTCTCTAGTGTGTTTTTCTGAACTCATTATTTGTACATCAACCCTTAGCACTAGGCCTACGCACACAAATGAGGTACCATTTTTATCGACAGATTTTGGGGAATGCTGGGTGCATGGAAGTTTGTGGCTCCCCGCAGATTCCAGAACTTTTCATCACAAAATTTGAGGAAAAGTTTATATTTTTTTTTATAAAGTTTGAGGTTTGCAAGGGATTCTGAAAAACAGAACCTGGTGAGGGCCACACAAGTCACCCCATCCTCAATTTCCCTGGATGTCTAGTTTTAAAAAAATGTACAGGTTTGCTAGGTTTTCCCAGGTGCCAGCTGAGCTGGGTCCAAAATCCACAGCTAGACATTGCGAAAAAAGGGTCAGTTTTTACTGGAAAAATGTGATGTGTCCATGTTGCGTTTTGGGACGTATACTGTAGCAGGCACTAGGCCTACCCACACAAGTGAGGTACCATTTTTATCGGGAGACTTGGGGAAAAGCTGGGTGGGTGGAAGTTTGTGGCTCCCTGCAGATTCCAGAACTTTCCATCACAGAAATGTAATGAAAATTGTGGTTTTTGTTTTTACAAAGTTTGAGGTTTGCAAGGGATTCTGGGTAACAGAACCTGATGAGAGCCACACAAGTCACCCCATAATGGATATCTCTGGATGTCTAGTTTTCAAAAATATGCAGGTTTGCTAGGTTTCCCCAGGTGCCAACTGAGCTAGGGTCCAAAATCCACAGCTAGACACATTGCGAAAAAAGGGTCAGTTTTCACCGGAAAAATGTGATATGTCCATGTTGTGTTTAGGGCCGTTTTCTGTCGCAGGCACTAGGCCTATCCACACAAGAGAGGTACCATTTTTATCGGGAGACTTAGGGGAACACAGAATTGTAGAACAAGTGTTATTAACTATTGACTCTCTATGCATTTCTGCCTTCCAAATGTAAGACAATGTGTAAAAAAGACGTCACTTTGAAAAATATCCTCTAATGCTAGTATGGGTATACACAATTTCGGAGATGTGCAAATAACTACTGCTTCTAAACTCTATATTTTGTTCCCATTTCGGAACTACATATTTTTCACTCTTTATATTTTACCAAATGAATTGCTATATACCCGGTACACAATGAAAACCCATTGCAAGGCACAGTTCACTTATTGGCTCTGGTGAACCTACAAGTCCTTTATATCACCACAACCAGAAAGGTGCAGCAAATGCAACGGTATATTACTTTTAAAAATCTGCCATAGTTAGAAGAAATTACAGGTGAAAACATTAGCCCAAAAGCTGTTTTTTTCAACTCAATTTCAATATTTTATTTCAACTGCTAGTTTCTATAGGAAAGCCTTGAAGGATTTATACAAAGGACCCCTTGATAAATTCCGAATTTTGTCTACTTTTGTGAAATGTATAGCTTTCCAGGATCCATTATTGCTTTTACACCCATTTCTACCACTAACTGGAAGGAGGTTGAAAGCACACAAAATTGTAAAAATAGGCTATGCCCCAGTAAATTGCCAGAAGTCTGTAGAAAATGTTGGTTTTCTGACCAAAGTCTGCCTGTCCCTGAAAGCTGGGAAGATGGTGATTTCAGCACCACAAACCCTTTGTTGATACCATTTGCAGGGGAAAAACCAGACACTCTCTACTGCAGCACTTTTTCCCCATTTTCCCCCAAAAAAACACAATTTTGCTGTATTTTGGATAATTTCTGGGTCCCCTCCAGGGCAATCCACAAACCCTTGGTACCTTTAAATTTGGTGTGTATACCTTATGTGAACAAAAAGTTACAGGGGCCTAAGCATGAACTACCCCAAATAGCCCAAAAAAGGCTTAGCACAGGGGGAGTGGGTGGAAGGCCTAGCAGCGAAGGGGTTAACCCCTGCAGGTGATCTCTGTACCTCCTTGTAAAGCTGCCATATTGCCACCTACAGTGAAAGACAGTTTGGTGGATTCAAATAGCCATTCAGGATTCACTACTGCACTGTTCTCAGTCTAGGCGTGAATTTGTATTTGCATGAGGAACAGCCAGGGCCGTAGCCAGGAGTATATGTTTTGGGGAGCACGGCCCGAGTAAGGACAAGGAAGTGTTCAGTGGAGGTGGCGTATGTTCGGTGTGGCAGCATTTGAAAAATGCTGTACTAACAGTGATATTTTGAAGCATGAAATTGGTTTATTTAGAGAGGAAAGTGGGTGGCAAATGGTTTATTTTGAAGCATGCTAGTCAAAACTGAACATAGTTCAAATATAACCGTAAATGAGTGGTATGAAATCCCCGATGGAATAGGTGAGGACTTTACTGTCCAAAGTTGTGCACATCCCACATTTCGGCAGTAAACTTAGTCAAAATATGATCAGATTTACAGACAACTTTACAAGAGGTTTGGAGGTTCTACTTCAATGGACTTTTGTATTAATTTGTAGCACATGGAAAATCAGAAACCAAATAGGATTCGTTCACATTAGTTAAAATGGCATCCAACTTAAATACTAATTTACAGGTGATTTGGTGATATACCCTCAACGTAATGATTGTTTGAAAAAATTGAGGGCAATGACACATTTAGACGTACAATCAGCAAGTTACATTGATGAAAACTGTATAGAATTAAAAGACATGTTTATAGGCCAGGAGATAGTACTTTCAGGAATCCAATAATAAAATATATGTTTTAAAACAATGTTAGCCAACAGCGTCAGTGCACACTCGGTATGGTTCAATATTAGTTCTATAGATGGCCTAACCATGATAGACAAAAATGTTTGGAATTGATACACATTAGCGTCAGCTCATAACTGTGGGTTCCAATGTATCAGTGAGCATCAATAAATAGGTCTGTAAAGATCCTAAACTGACCAAATATTCCAAGTTCTCAAACAGTTTTATAATTCTATAACAGCACCCTTTAGCAACCCCCATGATTATTCTGAAGAAAGATGACACCAATCATTAATAAAATAGTATATACCATATATATCTGGAAATGCAACAATCCGATCAGACTTTTAATTAATGAAAATACATATATTTTATCATCAAATGCAAGTGCTTAATTTTTTAAAAACAAACTCAGTTCCCTAAAACAAAAAATTATCACTACATAAAAAAATAATTTACATCCTTAAATAGCATGTGTTTTATTTTCAGTAAATGTGCGTTTGATTTGACTTTCATCAAACACGCTCAAGTATTAATATAGCAAATGGATAGATTGTACCTAACTTGTCCGTATATCACTATCTCATACAGAGGATGGACATAAAATAGCAAGACTCATTTTATACAATTGTCATGTAATGTGTGCCCATAATATGGCAAAAATTACCTTCACTATACTAGGGTCAGCTCTATATTAGAAGTGGGTGCAATCATGCCATAGATGCTCACAGTAAGGGCAATGGGTAAGCCAAGAATCACCACCTTATATTAGAGTCACAATGATAACAGGAATGAAACCATCTGGTCGTGAAGGGCCTGACAAATTACACAATCTTCTTCAAGCATGTACACATATGAAGCACACACGCACACATTTATCCACTTTCTCACATGCAAAATCACACACACCAGCAGCATTCAACCTTTTTTATATATTCGCTCTGCCACCATGTCCCTTCAGGTTCATGTTCCTCCACTTGTCTCCCACTGCCTGGCAGTATATTACTTTTAAAAATCTGCCATAGTTAGAAGAAATTACAGGTGAAAACATTAGCCCAAAAGCTGTTTTTTTCAACTCAATTTCAATATTTTTTTATTTCAACTGCTAGTTTCTATAGGAAAGCCTTGAAGGATTTATACAAAGGACCCCTTGATAAATTCCGAATTTTGTCTACTTTTGTGAAATGTATAGCTTTCCAGGATCCATTATTGCTTTTACACCCATTTCTACCACTAACTGGAAGGAGGTTGAAAGCACACAAAATTGTAAAAAAAAAGGCTATGCCCCAGTAAATTGCCAGAAGTGTGTAGAAAATGTTGGTTTTCTGACCAAAGTCTGCCTGTCCCTCAAAGCTGGGAAGATGGTGATTTCAGCACCACAAACCCTTTGTTGATACCATTTGCAGGGAAAAAAACAGACACTCTCTACTGCAGCACTTTTTCCCCATTTTCCCCCAAAAAAACACAATTTTGCTGTATTTTGGATAATTTCTGGGTCCCCTCCAGGGCAATCCACAAACCCTTGGTACCTTTAAAATCCTCAGGATGTTGGAAGAAAACAAAGCACATTTGGTGTGTATACCTTATGTGAACAAAAAGTTACAGGGGCCTAAGCATGAACTACCCCAAATAGCCCAAAAAAGGCTTAGCACAGGGGGAGTGGGTGGAAGGCCTAGCAGCGAAGGGGTTAACCCCCTGCAGGTGATCTCTGTACCTCCTTGTAAAGCTGCCATATTGCCACCTACAGTCAAAGACAGTTTGGTGGATTCAAATAGCCATTCAGGATTCACTACTGCACTGTTCTCAGTCTAGGCATGAATTTGTACTTGCATGAGGAACAGCCAGGGCCGTAGCCAGGAGTATATGTTTTGGGGAGCACGGCCCCGAGTAAGGACAAGGAAGTGTTCAGTGGAGGTGGCGTATGTTCGGTGTGGCAGCATTTGAAAAAATGCTGTACTAACAGTGATATTTTGAAGCATGAAATTGGTTTATTTTGAGAGGAAAGTGGGTGGCAAATGGTTTATTTTGAAGCATGCTAGTCAAAACTGAACATAGTTCAAATATAACCGTAAATGAGTGGTATGAAATCCCCGATGGAATAGGTGAGGACTTTACTGTCCAAAGTTGTGCACATCCCACATTTCGGCAGTAAACTTAGTCAAAATATGATCAGATTTACAGACAACTTTACAAGAGGTTTGGAGGTTCTACTTCAATGGACTTTTGTATTAATTTGTAGCACATAGAAAATCAGAAACCAAATAGGATTCGTTCACATTAGTTAAAATGGCATCCAACTTAAATACTAATTTACAGGTGATTTGGTGATATACCCTCAACGTAATGATTGTTTGAAAAAATTGAGGGCAATGACACATTTAGAAGTACAATCAGCAAGTTACATTGATGAAAACTGTATAGAATTAAAAGACAAGTTTATAGGCCAGGAGATAGTACTTTCAGGAATCCAATAATAAAATATATGTTTTAAAACAATGTTAGCCAACAGCGTCAGTGCACACTCGGTATGGTTCAATATCAGTTCTATAGATGGCCTAACCATGAAGACAAAAATGTTTGGAATTGATACACATTAGCGTCAGCTCATAACTGTGGGTTCCAATGTATCAGTGAGCATCAATAAATAGGTCTGTAAAGATCTTAAACTGACCAAATATTCCAAGTTCTCAAACAGTTTTATAATTCTATGCCAGCACCCTTTAGCAACCCCCATGATTATTCTGAAGAAAGATGACACCAATCATTAATAAAATCGTATATACAATATATATCTGGAAATGCAACAATCCGATCAGACTTTTAATTAATGAAAATACATATATTTTATCATCAAATGCAAGTGCTTAATTTTTGAAAAACAAACTCAGTTCCCTAAAACAAAAAATGATCACTACATAAAAAAATAATTTACATCCTTAAATAGCATGTGTTTCATTTTCAGTAAATGTGCGTTTGATTTGACTTTCATCAAACACGCTCAAGTATTAATATAGCAAATGGATAGATTGTACCTAACTTGTCCGTATATCACTATCTCATACAGAGGATGGACATAAATAGCAAGACTCATTTTATACAATTGTCATGTAATGTGTGCCCATAATATGGCACAAATTACCTTCACTATACTAGGGTCAGCTCTATATTAGAAGTGGGTGCCATCATGCCATAGATGCTCACAGTAAGGGCAATGGGTAAGCCAAGAATCACCACCTTATATTAGAGTCACAATGATAACAGGAATGAAACCATCTGGTCGTGAAGGGCCTGACAAAGTACACAATCTTCTTCAAGCATGTACACATATGAAGCACACACGTACACATTTATCCACTTTCTCACATGCAAAATCACACACACCAGCAGCATTCAACCTTTTTTATATATTCGCTCTGCCACCATGTCCCTTTAGGTTCACGTTCCTCCACTTGTCTCCCACTGCCTGGCAGGCCGTATGTCACAGTTATACTGTGACTGACAGCTCAATGCCTGTAATACAGACTATCGCCACATATCTTGAAGCACATCATTTCAGTTTTTTATAGGCTCTGCATTGTCAGTCACACTGGTGTAGCACAAGTCCTGTCATTGGCTTTGGAGTGCTGTGAAGAACTGTGTGACATGTTTTCTGCAGTCTTCTCTTTTACAGATCGTTTGCGCCTCAGTGCTCCAAAGAACACAAATGGTTGAAGTGTGACAGTTTGAACTTGGACCGCTAGCCCATCAGATGTGCAGTTGTTTTCAATGTCACTCCGTGGATGGATGCGGCCCTGCACAGCAGAGGCGGTCCTGCACGATTTCACACCTTTGGAGCGATGGGAAAGAAAGGACACTATAAAAACGAATGTCCACTGTGATATAGAAGGAGGCTCTGGTATCTTAACAAAGCAGTAATGAAAATCAGGATGGGGCAGAGAGAAACATTTAATAGAATAACATGTTTATTATTTAAAGTGCTTCATCACTGCCCGTGGTGTGGTGTATTGGCAATGATGACAACTATGTATTGTTACTCATCTCAGTGGTGCTCCTTTTATCAACATGGAAAGGATAAATGATTGGGTGGACCTTGAAATGTGAGTCTGTGAGCCAATGGTTAAACACAAGTTCCTGCTGTGGATGTCTCAAAGTACTGGGGTACCAATCTGGCAAGCCCTTTTAGGGATGAACTAAGTTGAAAGACTTAGCAAGCATGGGTATACTTGTTTTCAATAATACCTTACTTTTCACATAGCTTCTAGTACCACAGTTTTTAGTGCCAAATGATAGTAAATGACAGACATTAATGTAGCCTTATAGCCCGCCGCATTAAAGGCCCGAGACGAAGGCGAGGGACTTTAACAAGGGACCGGGACTTTAATAGCTGATATAGCCCTGCTACGAAGGGCTATAAGGCTATTAGAACATTCTGTCACTAGAGGGCAGAATGTTCTAACAAATAAAACAAAGGCCTCTCGAAGTTCGAGGGGATTTAAATCCTCTCGAGCTTCGAGAGGCCTTTGTAAAACATTGGAATGTTGCTCTGCGGGCCTTTACCAGCCCGTAGAAGCAGGGAGCACTCCATTATCTTCAATGGAGCTCCCAACATTCCAATGTTCTAATATTATTTACATAACTGGTAGTCAATCTATTGTTCTGAGAAGGACAAAAGGCTGAGGTGGCCCAGCTAGGGATTCAAACTCATGAAAGATCTTAGCAGACGCATTTACTCTAGAAACGCCTCCTTACACAAAACGTGATAAAGTGAGAAGATTGCATACTTAAGGGGATTGGCTGCTCAAATATATTATGATGAACTACGACAACTTTGAACACACACTGTCCCTATTGATCAATGAAAGAATGTTACTCTCTACCTGCTTCTTTGCATCTATCTCTCCTTCACTTGTTTCTCCCTAGTTTCTCTCTCGTTAATGCCTAGCCTTCCTTCCCTTATGTTCAGCAGCTCCCAAGCACTTTTCAAGTTCAATGTCACCTCTTGACTTTCTTATTTGACTTACCTTGTTTCACTGCGCTTCTCACCAATCGGTTATAAAAAGCAATTGCCCTGATTTACAGGTCAAAGAAACAGAGATCCTTATAAGTATCAAAAGCAGTAATGCCATTCTAAGGCAGGGAGACTAAAACAAAGAAAAACACAGAGGAAACCCCTCTGTCAGTTGACATTAAATGGAACATACATTTAGAAGCTTTATCAGATTTGCCTGGTTTTGGTGACAATAGTAGGTGATCTCAGTCCCTCAGGAGATGACTGTCATTTATTTGCAGTTCCACCATGAAAAAGTGTTAATAAAAAAAGAGTTAATAAATGGAGCAATATGGTGCATTTTCTAGCATTTTCCATTCAGCATACTGCCGTTAGTGCTCCACAGCAGCATGCTGTGTAAAGCAAGCAGGGCAAAGGACAGTGCTACAAGGCCATGCTGATGCAGACCGTGCACTACCCAAATGACACTAACATAATCCATCATGTATGTGCCAATGAGGGAAAATGTTCACTCAACAGAAACACTGACTTCAATGTGAATCCCACTGGTTATTAACTACTACCAAGCAATGTCTTCTTTATGTTATTGTTATTCAAGAAGTAATCCTAATACAAGTGCTATTACTTGTCCATAATAAAGCGGCCGGGGGCTGGGAAGAGGGGGTGTCTGAGGAGGTTCTCTTTCTTCATCAAGTGGCTCTGTTCTGCAAAACGCATCATGTCTATAGTTTGTAGGGACAGACTAACACCTTCCTCCAATGATATCAGAGAACAGCACTGAAACTCAAAATGGATTTAAAAGCAAGGTCTCCATGTATGAGACTAGACACATTTTGTGAAAGGGTTTCAGTTAGTATTCCTTATCAGCTGTGTTTAAATTGTTAACAAAATAAGTGCAGGGGCCACAGCTTTTCTTGGAAGCCAGCCGTCTGCGCTGCTGAATACCAAGGCTGCCTAGTCGTGATTCAACCTCATACCGCTTCCTGCACCATCGTTCACTTTGTGCCTCTTTATCTCAGTGTCGTAGGTTTTTTGGCATTACTGCCTTCCTTTTTTTCCCTGTCATTCTATATTTGTCTTCCTGCTTCATTTTTCCAATTCTGCCTCTCACTTTCTTGATCTGGGCTTAGTTCTGATGATGAGTATTGCGCACCACCCCCCAAAATGAGTGTTAGTGCTGCCAGTGTAAAAAGCCAATCCTGTGTGACACATACAAACAATGCAATCATTGCTAGTTTGCAATGCTTATTAGCAGGTGAAATCAAAGGTAGATTCAAGAGAGGCATTGGGTGGAGGATAAAACTGATCATAACTTAACACAAACAGGCCCTGAGTAGGAGTGGGAAAATCACCAGGCATTACTTCATAAGCGTTTATTCTCCCCCCTCACCTCGGCTGGTTGTGGGCAGCAGTTACTAGGTCATTTCACTCATGATATGGTGGTCCCCGATCTGGTCCAGATATTTTGGTGAGCGGTGTCCATCCAGCTCCAGTCTCAGATGCACTGACTCAGCTACAAGCACGGTAGTCAAGTTTTGGGAGTGGACACACCCTTGCCAGGTGAGGTTATGGTCAAGATCCGTGAGTTGCCCGACTGCAGACCCATGTGTATGTCCTGTTGTGCTGGTGGCCTAGACATCTCAGAGGCAGAGAAGGAAGGCTTTTGGTAGTCATTGGTGGACTTGACTAGCTTGCAGAAATGGAGCAGCGCACACAGACTCTGCTCAGGGATGATGGTAGCTGTCAGCAACAGGGCCCGGCTCGGTGACACAGGAGAGGTTGGCCTCTTTAGTAGTCTTTGATGATAACAGTCTGCATAGACAGAGTCAAGCAGGAGCATGTTTGCACACACCCTTGCCTTGGCACTCAGGCTCAGCCCGTCTTTTGTTAGCCTTTTTCTAACTAAAAGTTACCAGCTCTGCAGGCAGACTTACATGACACGCATAATAACATCATGCCTTGACGAGACCACAATACAGCCTCCAGCAGATGCAGGCATGGTGGTGCTGGGCACTAAAGGCAGCCCTGCTATAAATTCTTAAACAAGCTCTACACTGCACAGGTAAGTGAGGTCTGCAAGTGAACCACACGGTTTACAGTGTAGTATGAAAGTCACCTCCAAGTAATGGTGGCTAGTGATCTTTGAAAGTGATGAGAGATAAATATTGACCCTGAATTGGATGGAGTGAACATAGCGAACAAGCCTGACATCCTGTAGAGCTTATGAGAATATTTTACCCCCAAGTTTTCACAAAACATAAACCAAATGGAGTTTTTGTATACCACTGTTTTTAAACAAATGTGCAACAGAGCTAGACTCCCAAAATATTCCAGCAGTTTCAAGGTGACAAGCAATTGGTGTGACTGACCCACCATAGTTGTGTTTGGGGGTTGATCACGGCAAAAACTTGGGGAAAAGTGATACATATTTAGCACAATTTCTCTGAGGTCTAAAATGCCATATATAATACAGCCAGTCTAAGAAATTGACTTTCAAATGGCTAACCATTGTCTTAAGCATCTTTCTTTACTTCTGCATTTTTACTTCAGGACTGCTCCTCCAAGTCACATTGTATGACTCAAAATATTCTTTGAGGGTGTATGGTAGAAAAATAAAAAATCCACACATTTCTCAGTTCAGAAAGAGTAGAGCTGCAGACAGAAACAGTGATTATCAAACAAATACCGTTTGATATATATTTGTGTAACTGTTCAATTTTTTTTTCCAGACATAAGTTTTTCAGTTTATGAAAATACATGAATATTATACTTAATACACCCTTATAATTAATTTTAAATTAATAAATTCAATTTTGAAAACCACAAGATGATTGCTTTCATAAAACAAAATACAATTTTGTTCTGAAATACAAGCATATTTTTATTAAACTGTACCAACATTCACTACTGCCACACATAGAAAGATTCTTCTACCTTGTGTGTCCATGTATCACCACTGTAGCCATAGAAGCAAACAATATCCCACAAACTACCAACATTATTTCATGGCCAGCGCTATACAAGTGGTGGGCAGTGTCAATGAGCCTATACTCCTCTCACACGCATGCAAATTTTACTGAGGGTATTTTCTTCTGACAATAAATAGTTTGTTTTGGTACCGAGCTGAGTACTGCAATTTTGCCATCTCTAACTCTATACAAACTAGATGGCATGGTTAAAAAATATATAGGGACTAAATTTATCAACATCAGGAGGATGGAGGGCTGAGGTGGTATACCGAGATTTCAGCTTAAGACTTGGAGGGCTCATAAATATGTTAGGGCTAGTGTATAACTCACTGAGCAATCTTTCCAGCATTTCCATACATAATGAAACTGCATGTCCGATGCATTGCAACACTATTTTACAGTTTGCTTTGATTGTGGAATTTCAGAACTTTACCATTCTCTAGTCTCATATCAGAAATCGTGTAAGTGTAGTTCCTTTAAAAGAAATAACTCTTCATTTAAACAAACTTCAGCTACACACCATTTCTGCCCTGAAACATAATAATGGAAACGTTTTGAAAATGTCCAGTGATAGCAAACTATATTACAGTGCTGATATACACCAAAAACACAGTTTCATTAAATGTGGAAACTCTGGCAAACCAGAACTCTGCAAAACAACACTGAGTTCCTCACTCAGCATCACTCAGGCACAGCTCAGAAAAAACATTCTTCTTCATCTCCCTGAAACAGAATCCTTTCAATTTTGCAGCAGTATTTATATCCATCAACAAGTATTATGTAATTCATTTATCTGAAACTGATTTACGGGATGTTTAAATATAGAAAACTGTGCGTGTTTGGGGACCATTCACCTCTACCCACTGCAAGGCTGCTCTACCCCTCTATATTAACACAAAAAGTAAACTAACTCACTGCCTCATGGCTGCTGCAGTTTGAGAAAATCTCAGTGGGGCTCACCAAGACTTGCAGTTCAAGCACAAGGCAAACGCAGCAGCACACTGGCTTCCACATCCTCTGGTCTGGTAAGCTGCCTCCCAGCTCTCCTCTTCGCGGAGGCGCTGTCCTTCTTGGTGTGTAGCGCGCTTTTACAGGGCAGGGACGTGTCCGTGTTCGGGGCTGCTTACAGTACGCAAACATGCGCACTTAAAGCCCTGGAGAAACGAAGAGCTAACGTGCATTTGGAAAGTTACAGCATCCGGCTATTGGCGAAAATAGAATGCCGCTGCAACATTTTAATTGGCTGCATTAAATACCTTGTGGTTGAGGAAGGCTGAAACCGGCCTGCATACCAGGCAGGCCAAGGATTTACTAGATGATCTGAAAGTGGACAGCCCAGTCAGTCCTGGTATTAAGCAACATGAACCTGTCATTTTTAGGGGGGCCACACTGAAATAAAGATGGGTGTGTGCACGTCCTCCCATCCCCCCAACCCGGTGGCTACGTCCTGAGTTGAGACGGAATCAGGAATAAAAGCTAAATCAGTATAAACAAAAACAGAATAAAAACTAAACACGAAGAGAAATTTACTGGGAGATCATGAAGAATTTTTGAAAAAGGAGAATTTTCAACTCGTATTTGAATGTGTACATTCATTCAGGTAGTGGTCCGTAGAAGACAGTTCGAAATTCGAGTCGTGCTCCCAGTGAAGGCCATCGTGGGTTCCCTTTAGAACGTTTGTGGTTCTAACTTCTAAGAGTAGCTGGGTAATGATATTAGCCCACCAGACCTTCTTAATTTAGCAGCAAGGTGACAGGGTCTGGACTGGTGATGTATTACCTGGTGGTTCATGCCTGGCTTCTCGTCGATGGCTGCAGCTTCTCAATTAATTGATTTATGAAATGTGGATGTGGAGTTTTTTTGTCTGTAAAACTTGATCCCATGCTGCCTCTAATTCCAAAGAGCCGCCGTCTGTATGCAAGTAGATGAAAAATAATTAACACCAAATGTAATACCAATTCCTCGTTCACTGTTTTCTTCTGATTTAGACACTGACAGCCGTATGCCTAAATATCTCACATACATTCGGAAGGTGCATTGAAGAAAATAAGTTATACCCTGGACTTTGTCTCTACCCAGTGGGCATTAGAGGAGATTGCAGTCTGAACAGAAATTATAGTCAAATTCTGTAAATTCAGAATGAACCCGGGTGCAGTTCAATTACGGGCTTTCACTCATTCACCGCACACGAAGACAGAGTCCACCTTTAAGAACTGTGGGGCATATTAGCAAGAAGAGGCGATAATCATCGCTAACCCTGCTTAGCGTGATTTTTTTATCGCCGGCTATCGCTGGAATATATCGCCACGCTAACGCTGTATTAGCAACGATTAGCGCTATGGCGATGAATATTCCAGCGATAGCGGGGGAAATGGGCCAACATCGCTGAAAAACCAGCGATGTTGCATGGAGAAGGGAGAACACCTTGCTGATACGACCCTGTGGTCGTATCAGCATAATCCACCCCCCCATGTTAGGTATGGCTAACACCTGCTAATTGCAGGTGTTAAATAAATGGCGATGACCCCGGTTAGCGCGACTTTCATGTCGCTAACTGGGGCCATGGCCACCTTGCTAATAGGCGAAAGGCCTGTTAGCGAGTGTTTCCCAGGTTTGTTCGTCGGGAACGCCCACTTTGCATGTCATTAGCAATAAATATCGCTGACATGCAAAGCGGTAAAAAAACGGGCGCTAATGCCCGCAAACTGTCGCTAACTGCTGTTAGAGACAGTTTGCTGATAGGGCGATATAAATATCGCTGCTTTAGCGGCAAAAAGTGCCGCTAAAGCGGTGATAGTGCCCTTGCTAATATGCCCCTAAAGTTGGTGGCAAGCAGGGTACAAGTCCTAAATAAAGAAGTGAGGGGACTAAGCGAACATAGGCAGGTGTTGTGTCCTGCGAGACACGTTCTAGTGTCTCGACAGGCACAGAGTTAGAAGCCACTCCCCTATGGGAGTGGGCACACTTGCACCCCACATGCATCCCTCACAGGCGTCACGAGTGACGTGAGCCTGGTAATAAAAGGGCCCGGGTGCACGTGCTCGTGGCCAGTTGAGTAATCATAACCACGGTGTCGGTGTCGTTCCTTAAGCAGCATGTGGGCCTAGAGCCCACAACACCACATTGGCGACGAGGCGGGTAGTCAACCCCGCGTGCCCGCTGCTCTGCGCTGCATCGTCCCTCGTGGGGGAGGAAATGAGCCCGGCAGGCGGCACCTCCCACCGAGCTATCCACGGCCACCCATGACTGCAGTGATCTCCGCATGCACGAAGCAACGATCGGAGACCATCCGTGCCTCATCCCCGCCGGCGTCTGAGGTGGAGGAGAAGACATGCGATCCTGGTGAGAGCGAAGGCCCCGCGATGCCAATAATACATCTGCTGCCCAGCTCACTAGTACGTCCACAGAGCCCAGTGACCCAGCAACTGCCCGTGTTCCGGGAGGGCGCCCAAACCCCCGCTACAAGGCCTGCAATGTGCCCGCTGCTGCGCCCAGACTGCCGCCTCCGCAAGTAAGAGATCCTTGAACTGCAACGGGCGGCAAGAAGGAGACGCTTCGGCTCCCGCCCCGATCCCTCTTACTGCATAGCCTGAGGCGCCGGACGGTTCTCGCACACCGACGGCTGCCCAGCGCGGTGCTGCCACAGAGAGAGTAGGACTCAATGTCATGGGAGGCCCTGCGCCGGCCGCTCGCAGCACGCCTCAAAGTCCGCGAGTGTAAGGGAGGCCGCCGCAGCCAGTGAGGAGTATGCCATTCAGCAGCCCAGCATGCAGTACGCCAGAGAACTGCACAAGGGTAGGAGAGGTCACCCCACCACGAAGGTGTGCCCCTGCCACAATCCCATGCCTTCATGACACTCACCCGGTGGAGCGCGAGGAGCCGTGCCTGCCAAGCCTTCGGTTCCTCTATGCAGCTGCTCCTGTGAGGCTCATGGGGGCCAGACAACCCACGGCATCCGAGCAGCCGCTGCAACGGTGAAAGAGAGGGCCCAGCAAACTCAGTGCTCACAGCGCGAGGCCCGTGGAGTCAGGAGCGCTGCAGAGGCTTCCGTTCAACAAGACAGTGCCACCTAGCGGTCAACTGTAGATACTGCATCCCCATGCTCGTGTCAAGTCCGGCTGCCCAGCCTGCCTGCCTGCAGACACGCAGAGGCTGTCCTGGACATCAAGCGGCCCTCGGAGTGAAGGAGAACTCGTGCTGCTCCTGCATGGGTAAAGTACCCTGCGACAGCACAGATTTACCTGTACCCGATTCCGGCCAGAGGGGCTGCACAATTGCACAACACGTGAGAAGTGTCCCCGGAGTTGGAAAACAGCACAAAGGAAAGCACTACCCAGACTCAATCAGCAGTGCACCCACCCAGACTGTCACATGTTGCAAGCGTGACTCACTCATGCCGCAGACAAACACATGCATGATAGGAAGGAAAGCCAACAGAGAAGTGCAGCGCTCCACCCACATGAGAGGTGAGACCCTTCATCTCTGTCCCATGTCTACTGATCCAGCCCGGCCTGGGAGTAGGAACACAAGGACTCCCTTGCACAGCACAGCTGGCGAGAGGCTGTGGCCGGCCTGCAACGTATGGAAAGTGGCTGCAACGCCACCTAGTGCCATGAGGATGCAGTGCGCCTGCACTGAGGAAAACCCTGCACCGGCGTCTCCAGCCCTGCCCCATCCCAGGCGAAAGTAAGCACAGGAAGCCCCTGATGGTCGTCACCCCAGGGAAGAGACAGCCCGCTCCTGGACCACGAAAGCAACCGGTTGCTGCTACAAGCGTGTTGGGGCAAGGCATGCCCACTGTGAAGTACACCACTGCTGCCAATTGTCAGGCAACAGGAAAATGACCCCAAGGAAAGACAACCCCCAGTGCGGGCAGACTGCGCACCCTGGTGTCTCCTGGTGTACACCGCTACACCTGCAACCCAGAAAGCTGGCCTGTAGCAAAAGGAAAGCCCGAAGTTGCCCAGCCAAGGACGCTGCCAAGAGTCCAGTGAAAGGACAAGGACCGAAAGCAGCCAAGCCCCATAAAGGTGCAAGGTGGAACGTGCACCATGCGCGCAAACCCCATTAGCAAGAGTGAACAACCAGTCGCATAGCAACGTCTCGAGGGGGCCATCCCCACTGACAGCGCACAAAAGACTGGTGCAGAGAGCGTGCCACCAGCAGCGGCCCAACGCCACCACAAGAGAGAAGAGCGCGCCACACGCCCCTGGCGGTGAACGACCACCACCGCAAGGTAAGAAGAGCAGGCACGCACGGTGCCAGAAGAGGGCGCCCTGGCAACGAAGAAGCATGCACCGCCTGAGGTACGTGACAAATGTGCCCAGAAGATTGTCAGCAGAGGTGAACGCCCAGGAGGAAAAGAGACCTCCGCAAAGGAAAGAAGCACTGCTGAAACCAGCAAGGAGATCCCATACATCTCCACAGCAGCAACAGCAATGGAGCCTGGAAGAGGCCAAAACGCAGCACAGTGTCCTTCCTCACACTGCCGCAAGCAGGAGTCGTCAGTGCCCCAAGGCTGACGAGAGGAGAGTCGTACACCACAAGTGGCCAGCCGCCACCACAGCTCACCACTGCCCGGGGAAGCCATTCCCTGGAGAGGGAACACCCGGAGTAGGAGTTTCGCTCCCTACGGCCCGTGGAAGCCATTCCCTGGAGAGGGAACACCCGGAGTAGGAGCGTCAAGAAGCGGCCTGAAGAAGGAGCACCCGAAGTGAGTGGCTGTTTGCCACGCAGCAGAGAAGAGCGACAGAAATCTCGCCCGCATGGTCCAAAGACCATTGAAGTTCAACGGCCTCGTTGGCCTTGTTAGAACATGGTGCATATCATTGCACCCGAAGAAGAAGAAGAGTGGAAATCGTGTCACCCAGAAGAGCTGGACAAACGCAGGTGCGTCAAAGAAAAAAAAACAACGAGAGGAGAAGCACGAGGACTCGTAGCACCACAAGCCAAGAACACCTCCAAAGACACCAGACAGCCACTAAGGGGGACCGACGGCCCTGGCGACAGCACCAAGGGAGAACCACACGTAAGCCGCAGCATGCGCAAACCGCGTTGCTCCCATCGCTTCACAGTGAGACCGTCCAGCCCGAGTGTCGGCAGTTGGAGTCGAGTGGCATCCCTGCTCTTGACCGCAAATGCCAGAGGTGCAAGACAAGAGTCAGAAGAGGCAGTCACGTGGCTACGACGTCCATCCAGAAACCTCCTCTCCTACCTGATCATAGCCACCTGTCATCCAGGCCCCATGGCAACTACGTCATCAGTGCCATGTGCATGACACCGCACTCAGCAAGACACGTGGAAGTGGGACCGGAGGGTCCGCACCAAGAATCGGACAACCAATTGAGGTCAGAAAGGGAAGTCGTGATTGACAGGGCCGGACGATGAAAAACCCAAGCTAAAACAGGAGTGAGTCCTGACACAGCGACAGCAAGGGAAGAGGGGATAACCCGAAAAGGAACTGGCAACCGCACAGCGGGAGTCCGAGAGTAAGCCGCACAGCCTGCGCGAACCGAGTCTCAAGTCGTACGTTTCTCAGCGTGTTCATCACTCCTCCGTCGTCAAAGTCCCAACAGCCCAAGACGTCCAAATACACAAATGCAAGTGCCTCCCCAGAGAACATGGAGGTACCTGGCCAATCCCTGCCTCAGGTGATCGACTCCAGACTAGACGCCTGCATCCATCAAGGCAAGTCGTCACCCGCCGTAGTCCAGATTCACCACACCACTGGCAATCCCACCATGCCAGTCCTCATCAAGTGCGTCTACCGAAACCATCTCGAATACACATGGAGTGGAGTCCTACACCAGCGCCAACTTAGCCAGCAAGAAGACTCAGAGGTTGTCTGCTAACCTGGTCTGCACCTGAACTGCGGCAGCGAGAGCATGTCCTGACCAAGACCCACACACCCTTGAGGTTTGTGCGAGAGACTGGCTACTGGCTCCTTGGCGGTTTGCAGCTGCCCCCAGCCGGCACACACGCAGCCCCAATCGCAGCCTACCTGCAGTCCCGTGGCAAGCCCAACGAAGGGCCTCCCCAGGCGGGAGAGCTGGAAGAGACATTGCCCCACCGACAGGTCACCGGACACTGCAGGACAGCCCCAGGGAGACTTCAGGCGATACGGAAATAGTCCAGTGAGCTGTCACCATGGACTCCCACCATGTTCTTGACGCACCCCATAAATGAACTATTGTTACACACCACATACCATCATCAAGGTCAGCGGACGGAAGCTACGTGAGACTAAAGGACACGAACCCCGGCACATTCCTGGTGTGCAGATGACATCTTCAAGCAAGAGTTCGTGTCCTGAACCAATCAGGTTAAATGATGAATACCTGCTGAGTGTCCTGCCACCGTCGAAGTCACCAGCCCTTGTCTGTCGTCTTCCTGATGCCGGACCCAAGAAACTGATGGACCCTGTGGTGTATATTTCATTACTGTTTATCCCTACAGGTTGAATTACAGAACTTTTGTTTTATTAAAATTTGGGAGGAATGTTGTGTCCTGCGAGACACGTTCTAGTGTCTCGACAGGCACAGAGTTAGAAGCCACTCCCCTATGGGAGTGGGCACACTTGCACCCCACATGCATCCCTCACAGGCGTCACGAGTGACGTGAGCCTGGTAATAAAAGGGCCCGGGTGCACGTGCTCGTGGCCAGTTGAGTAATCATAACCACAGTGTCGGTGTCGTTCCTTAAGCAGCATGTGGGCCTAGAGCCCACAACACCACAGGCAGGATGAAAGTGACATCATGGCACGTGGCATCACAGTGAGTGGCATCATAGCGCGTGACATTGCATGGGCGTGTGATGCCATGCCATGCCATGGAGGTGGCATCAAAGCCCATGACCTCACGAGAAGTGACATCAGCTCTTAAGACCTCACACATATGTTTAGCAGGTCTAGCATGAGCAGCGGCGGCCCCCATTAGGACAGAGGAGCTTCACCCCCTTGCTGCCAGTGCAGCAAAGGTGAAAAATAAAATGGTAATAAAATAAATTATCGTTATATTTTTCACTGTTCCCAGCATGAGCAGTGTTTGTGGGAGGGGCCATTGCTGCTGACTGGCAGCAGTGGAGTGGTGCTCACTCCACCTGTTTACACTGCGCAAGTCACTTTGGCCGGCTGTCTTGCAATGGCCAGCCTGACATGGGCAGTGTAAACCTCTCCACCTAGCTGTCTTAGACAGCTGGGTGGGGAGCAGCCATAGGCACCCAGTGCCTGCAGGAGCACAGAGGCAGCCCGCTACAGCCAATCCTGCTGCTGCTCTCATGCTGCTCATCTGCAGCTTGAGAGCAGTGTCGGGATTTGCAGAAGGGGTTTGGCTGAGGCTCCATGAGGTGCCAGCGCGCTGACGGCATTCAAGAAGAAAACAAGAGGAGGAAGAATAGTAGACAAGTGCATTTTTTATTTTCTTATCTTTTTGGTCCACTCACAGGCACTGTGAGAAACTCCCATTGCCTTGAGCCTCAACTTCAGAGCTCTCGGTCACGGCCCATTTTAAATCATTTAACGAGCCATGTTTGAGAGCTTTAGCCTTTGGCCTCAAGGCATTGTGATTTATTACAATGCCGACCACTGAATTTGGCTCTCCGTCCTCTCCGTCCTCTCCATGCCCCTCCACTGTTTAGGTTCACCGACCGCCACTGGGCATGAGTGCATTTGAGCGCATTACAATATTTAACAAATGAGATTTTGTGTCGGGGTTGTGCCAAAAAAGAGACGCAACCCAACACAAAATCTGGGCCTCAACTTATACATTCATTTTTTCAAACCCTGCTACAAAGAAATTGTAAACATCGAGAAACGTGGCAGTAAATCTGTTCTGCCTAATTGGTTGCAAAGTCTGCATTTTAAAATATCTTATGGTGTCGTGTAGTTCCTAGGACCCCCCAGGACCTGCATGTTTTGGATTACCTAAATTGAGGGCTTGGTGTGCAGACAGACTCTGGACACCCCCACAGGATGAGTCAGCCGTTAGACCAGCTAGTTCTATGGTGCCACTACCACCCCCCTGTATTTTACAGCGGTGTAGGTAGTTTCTGGCAACCACTGAACATGACAACCCTGATTCCTCAGGTATCGTGGAAACAATACGGTATCTTTCGCTCAGTCACTCGTGCGTACTTTTCTCAGAATACACATAGAATGACGATTGGAATGGTTTCAATAATTATTTATTGATCAAGTGTCAGTCTAGTATGAAACATATTTGCTGCGACAATCAAAAGACAGGAGCAGACAAATGTAATCGCTAGTACCAATATCGTAAAAAGTAGATACATTTCTACCATAGTGCTAATAAGATGAATAAAAGCAGATTATATAAAACAATAGCATTGGCTTACTCCTACGATGCGTAGCCTACCTAAATGTACCTAGCCTAGATATGTAGGTGAAGCATGTGTATGTAAGTGCTAGGATATATCCTAATGGAGCCAAGAAACCCCCGGGGAAGTGCTAACCCCTCACCTGAAGGTTCTGAATAAAAAAGCCCGCCTCTGCGTCGAGGATGGCACCCCACAAGGGATGTCAGGTCTCTGCCTGTCGAAGGGTCAGCCTGCAGAGTCTCGGTCCAGCCTGGAAGGAATTCTCCTCTCTGTCTGTAAGGGGGAGTGAGGGTCTTTTATACTAAAGTGGTCACTCCAGGGTTTCTTCTGGATTCTATATTTTTTGAAAACATTCACTAATCCTCTGCTAATCCTTTTCTAAACAAACATGATCATGCACAGCTGGCTGTTGGCCATGGATGAAAAAAAGTGGTGACCATTATACAGAATAAATCTGAAGTGCCTGGGGACATGTTTATGTACGTCAGGTACAGGGATAAAGATAGGGTACCAAGAGCCTGATGTCGGAGAGACAGAAGTAAGCTACTAGGTAAAAGGTCACCTGTGTTAGGACCGTTATGTTGTGTGGATGGGACAAAATGTATGTAAGTGGTATGTACATGATGGGACTATCCTAAAGGACATGACAATGGGGTCAAGGCACTTGCTGCAGAGATCTTTGTGTGCCCAGTAAATCTCAGGGAATAATAATGGTAAGATAACTATTTACTGGAGAGGTCTGTGATTTGTCTAGTCTCATTTTTGACACAAAGTAGCATAGAGTAGAGGGTTAATATGTCTCCTGCAAAGCAAATTATGTAATACTCAGATGACAGATTTTTATTTTATGTAAATGGTTAAGTGGGTTACTGATTTTAACACAGCGATCCTTTTGATACTTGCTGTTCATAAATTGTAATCCGTCTAATATAGCACATTGAGATATGAAGGACTTATGGCTCCTACACCTTGTAACCCTCACTGTGTGATTTTCACTCATATAATTTATTGTCAATGTATAATGTGTACATGTGAAGTAAAGCCCTCTCACACCCTGCAATGAGATGAGTAGCACTATAGTGCTATAAAAAAAAAAAAAAAATAGTGGTATTTAAATTTGTATTTGTGTAAATACTGGCACAGACCAACACATCTGACGTTCTCATAGTGCATGCATATCTCATATACAGGGACTGAATAAAGTCAAAAGCATGCCTCTCTTAAGTACCTGTGAAGTGATAAGCTGCATTTCTTTGTTTGACCTCCATTGCATTTAGTTGTGATACTCCCCATAGTGCCCAGCCAGGATACTCCAACAAAAGGAGACCTGATGGCTTTTTAACATCGGCCTTTTGTTATGGGTCCAGCTGGAATCTGATAAGCCCCTTCCCCGCCTGCACACTGTTGCTCGGAAGGAAAGCAGACAATGCGCAGACGCTGCTGAATGTGTCCCGGTGTCAGAAAATTACACTGGGACAAGTTTACCGTATTTCTGTGGGACTCAACTTCTTGACATGGTAGAGAGCGACCACCCTTTAAAAAAGAGTGGGTAGACACTGTCTACCCACGTGTACCCTCAACTCGTGCCCTGGTGGCAAGTAAAAAATCGGTACAATATTTGGGAGAAGTGAACAAGACAAAAATATGGAGAAGTGAAGGTAAGTAAAAGAGACATGTAAGTAAATTGGAAATAGGTGATAAACACGATGGGAATAAAGGGTGATTTCTAGAGGGCCTCACTGTGTAAATAACTTATAAAAAACAAATCGGGCTAGAGGAGGGAACCCCGCCCTAAAACACAAAAATCGAAATTACCGACTGTTTAAAACAATTTTATTTTTATGATTTTAATGCATAAACAATTGAAACTACAGGGACACAAATTAATTACTCGGAGATCAGTCTCCAGAGATTAACCTCAAAGTAAAGTATGGTTCCACAGTTATCACATTGGACTTAAAAAGAATCAGCAGAGACCCTTAACAAGAAATCAACTTGGAACTCAGTTGTGACTTGTCAGTTCTGTACATTTTAGCAAGATTTATTTCCGAAGGCAATTCCATAAATGTGCACCGTTACTTAGGAATCTGTAGTGTTCACGGCATATTGGATTTGGTCCTGCTGGGAGGTTTCCATCAGAACCAGAGCAGACTTACAGCTATTACCCTCCTCTCTACTTCCCTGTTGAGGAACAGTGCCCCTCTGTGGTTCTGATACATTTAAGGAGCGCATGTGCTGAACCTGATAAAACGCTCCTTGTCCCTCTTTATTCTCCTTTTTAGGTCTCGCCTAGCGTTGCAGCACATGTGCTGCTCGCTCTGCGAGACCTCTTGTAATCGAGGAGATTTTGGAAGTGGAGTGGAAGCTCCGCCCATGCTTTTTATTGGCGCGCGTCACACTTTATGGTAAACGCTCGCTTTCTATTTGAAGTGAGGCTTGTTTGTTCCCTCCCTGTCTCCTTTTCGGCTCACCCATCCGGACTGGATTGTGCACTCGCGGCGTGACATGGTGGGATTTATATGTTGGTTCAGTACTATTTTATACAGACACTGTTTGGGACAATGGCAGCTACGCTGCATTTTCCGGTATGTGACTTCTTACATTTCACGGCGTCGCGCTCGGTTTATTTATTTAGCGCTATGGGACACGCGCTCGGTATTTTTTTTTTAATTTAAACTTTAATACTGAGCGCAGCGCCCGCTTCAGGGACACCGCGCTCGGTTTATTTATTTATTTTAACTTAAAGACTGAGCGCGTCGCCCACTTCAGGGACACCGCGCTTGGTTTATTTATTTTTTTTTTAAAACTGTAACACTGAGCACGGCGCCCGCTTTTGGGGCACCGCACTAGTTTTTTTTTGTTGTTTTTTTTTTAAACTTTAAGACTAAGCGCGGCACCCGCTTCAGGGTCACCGCGCTCGTTTATTTTAGAGAGAGAAGGCCCGGCCGACTGGCGCATCACAAACCACATCCCAACACGGAGGCCTGCCTTCGTTCCTGCTGCTCGTGCAGAAGCCTGCTTCACACTGCTCCGCCCATCTGAACTGTGAATGTTTTCTTTCAGCAGGATGCCCGGATCAAGTTTAAATGTGACAACGAGAAGAGGTAAGCCAAACTTATTTTTTTTTAATGTTTATCAGGAGAGAGCACTTGGAACGTCTGTTTCCTGTCTGTACGTATTTCATATCTCCATGTGCCTGCAAAAATCTTTTCAAAGACGAGGAAAGGCTCACGCTCACCTCCTACCCACTCCGGACAGAGTCTGGGATTGATCGAGTGACCCACAAGGAGACCTAGAACCTGCTACCACCGCTCACAATAAGGTGCTTTCATTCTTCGTATTTCAAACTGCCCGGGAGATGTGGCCTCTGACCCCAGTCTGATTCAGGCTCATCTTTGACACATGGTGTGATCCTAAGCACATCTTCCATAGGAGTCACTCGAGCCTTTTGCTATCCACTTACACCAGAACCACGACATTCATGCTCAGCTCCGACCTTCACGTGGGACAGGAGACGTGCCTGGGGTCCCGGCTACTTCCTGATGCCCAGTGTGATGTTCAGCAGGTACCTCACATGAGGCAGTACAGCCTCTCACCAGCGACTCACTCTGAGGTGATGACATTAGTTCTCTCTACTCTTACTGCCCAAAGGGGGAGGGGCACACCCTGCTCTGGAAACATGCAGCGAAGGGGCAAATGTGGCAAGAGCCCCGGTGCAAGCAAGCAATGAACTCCTGACTGCTGTCTGGGTACTAAAATGCAGCAGTATAGAGGGGTTCGTGGGACCCAGTGCCGCTGCACCCTTGATAGCTAGGCTCCTGGTAGACTTCCCTACTCTGGATCCCGGGGATTAACGGAAGCCCCCCCTCGACACTTCACCCACGTGTAAACCTCTGGCTGAGGGTTCCAGCTGGCGTGACTCCTCCCCCCACCCTCGCTCCACCAGTTCAGCATACAGCGCTCTGTAGCCAGGATAGCGCCAAGTAAATCCCATCCACCTTCAGTGGGGTGCTCCGTCCCTACCTACACCCCTTTCAAAGGCCCGGGGTGTAAAGTCACTGCAGGGGGAGGTGGGGGGTGGGCGGGCTAACCACAGCTCAAGTATCAGACACCAGGATGAAGGGGGAGGGGGGCAGCAGGAGCCACCTGGAGGGGGTGGCCCAGTGGGGGAAGAGCTCACGCGCAGCACTCATAATAAGAGATTAAACTGGGGGTGCCTCTCATAGGGCCGTGGCCACTGTAATTAAGGGCGTGGCTTAAAACAAAGCTAAAAATCTGTGCTTAGCATAGTATGCCGCCCCACTGGTATTTTGCTCCATCTGTCCATTGATCCAGATATATCACACAAGTAACATCATACCTACAACAAGCCAGCACTATTGGCTTTGTCAATGGTCATAAGTTGCATAAGATAAATAAGCAGCAACTATGACTTTGCTGTATATAATATTGAAAATGCGACTGGCTCTTGTGGGCGAGGTTGTGGTAAGATTAGAGGAGCCGACCTTCGAGCTGAGAAAACCGGTTCGAGCCTCACGGCTCAACATCCTGTGATTCAAAAATGAATAAACCACGCCTTGTGTAATGTAACTGGTGCTCATGTAAAGCGCTCTAAGTTTGCGCTATATAAAACTGAAAAATGAGTCTCTTTGAAGTTATATCAAAGGCAGTGACGGGTTGTATTATTGCAGAGTTGAGGTTTTTTTGTTTTCACCCCTAGTGTAACAAGCATTTGCAATAAAATAGGTCTCGCATTTGCGAAATTTTAAGCTATTGGCATTCTAAATGACAATGCCTTTTATTTATCTGTTTTTAAAACCAACACATAGATAAAAGGTTTGTCATTTACAATGCCAGTAGCTCAAAGTCTCGCAAATGCCTCACAGCGTCTTGCAGTGATACCCCGTTTTCGCCTTACACGAATGGGGGGCAGTTCCTTATCTTTTAAGGCAGCAGAAGCTTGGAATTCCCTTCCGGTTTTCTACGCAGATAAAAAAACTAGCTGGACTGTGCTTTGGCACATTGAAATCGCTCCGGAAGTTCTTTCCGCTGCTACCCAGGCCAGCGAAGGAAATGGTTACTCGCGCCCTTATTCTTTCACGCATTGATTATTCTAATGCGCTGTATATTGGCCTGCCAGGGTACCAGTTGAAGAAACTGCAAATAATACAAAATGCTGCAGCCAGAGCTTTGCTTGGCATCCCAGGAAGATAAAGCATAAAACAACATTTGCTAGACTTACATTGGCTTCCTGTGGCTCAACGTGTCAAATTTAAAGCCCTTACCCTGGCCCATGGAGCTCTTCATGGATCTGGTCCGCCATATCTTAGGAGACGTTTTAGCTTTTATGCCCCTCGAAGACAACTGCGTTCAGCCTCACAGCGTCTTTCAGTGATACCCCGCTTTCGCCTTACACGAATGGGGGCAGTTCCTTATCTTTTAAGGCAGCAGAAGCTTGGAATTCCCTTCCATACGAACTGCGGAACACGCAAGACCCCAGGCTGTTTAAGAAGCAGCTAAAAACCCTACTTTTTAATTAACTTACAGTTCTTTTCAGCCCGTAGCATTTGCATTTGGCTTCCGCGCCGGGACACTCGAGTATCCGTGCGTGATATAAGTGCTAATAACATAACATAACAAATGCGAGACCTATTGCATTGCAAATGCTTGTTGAGATAAGGCATAGGTGCCTAGTTTACGTGATCCATGCCTCAGCTAGGCCAAGGTATCTTGAGAGAAAGAGAGAAGAAATGTTGTTAGCATTTAAAGGTTACAATTGCAAGTGAGTTAATGTGTGCTCATAAAGACAATGTAATGAAGATATGTGCTGATATTTTGATCCCAGTTTAATTTAAAGAATAATTCCCACTCTGAAATAAGGATTCCAGAATTGTGCGGTGGTTTCAAAGACATTTGAAAAAAGATTATGAACCTTGTATGAATACACCTTCTGGTCAGGAGTTGATGGTCTGACGTAAACTCCTCTCTATAGTGCTAAAGACAATACCCTTTTACTTGTTGCTAGAAAAGGAACATTATAACTTCCAAAGATGAGAAAAGGTAAGAAGTAGTAGTCATCAGTCTGGAGCGCAGTCAGGAAGCGTTGCGCCGTCAGAGGTTCAGAGCCATGGATGTCAATTCATCAAATTGCCTTAGGTAGCGGAAGTTACATTACACACCCTTTGAACTTATTGATATCAAAGAAAGTGACATCATATGACCTTTGAGCCTGAATCTTCCCAGGAAGTGATGTGCGTTGACCTTAACCTGGGTCATAATAATTTACATTACTGAAGTTAAATTATGTTTGTTTAATATAAAAATACAACACAAATGTGTCTATTTGGATGCTACCATAACCATTGAAAGTGATGGGGTGTGTGTAATACAATACTTGCCCTAAATTGTACTGGGCAAAGCGAATGAATCGTCGCTCTTTTGAATGGACTCGGGGGTAAGGAATTTTCTGCACAAAAAATTGGTCAAATAGTGCATTTTAAAGCAAACGTTTCATATAAATGTTCTAAAAAGCCATGGGCTATGAAAGGGCCCTCATGAAATAATATATAAGTCCTTTCATGGTGTCCAAGCCAATGAAATCTGATGTACCACAGGAGTTGACCCCTTTTTTTGAAAATTTGTTGTGGGTACCCCCATATGCCAAAAATAATCTTGACTGTGCCAGGGCCAGCATAACCCATGAGCGCCCCCTTATGCCAACAATTACAGATAATATGCCGGTCCTGAAACTTTGCTATTAATGTTGCGCATGTACTATGGGTGACCCTTATATTAAAATTTACGCCTAGGATGATATGACCAGCATTTTGTCTCCTATAGATCACAGATGTCATCTTTTATGCCACGAATCACATCCAGCGTGCTAGCGCAAGCATTTTCTCATGTGTGTCCCATACCAAGAATTTCCTCCAGTATGCCTGTGCCAGCCTTTTGCCATTGATGTTCCATATATCAAGTATTATCTCTGGTATGCCAGGTTCCTGTTTGTTAATACTTATCTCCAGTATGCCAACATGAGTATTTGCAAGAGCAATATGCAGACTCACAAGCATACCAAGTTCTCATTCATGCTATTTTATATTCACTAACTCATACTCATTATTACCTACTCACTCCTACTCAACCATTCTCACTCAATCTTACACTCACTCACACATTGTCACTCATTCTTACACTGATTAACTCACAGCTACCCACTCACACTGACTTGCACTCACTCTTATCCTCACTCTCTCTCGTGTTATGGTGTCGGGTATCATAAAAAACAGAAATATCCTCATCAATCTACATGAAATTACATGACAGGCATGCATATGACAGCATTAATTACTATACTGGGACATTAAATGAATAAAACTGACTTCTTTGCGATTACATTTTAAGATTATTAAACATTTTTTTCCATTTGAAAAGACTTTATTACTTTAGTAAACCCTCAAAGATAATGGGCCACTGACTAAATTAATAAATATGAATCCCCCACTTGCGGTATGCTTTCTGAAGCACAAGTATCTTTCATGTTTAATAACTATTGGGCTTAAATATGTGTTTCTTTGTCCAGTTGGATTATTATACTGGACAACAATGATTATTGCTTTACAAAGAAAGTTAAAATAATTTAACAGGAAACAGAATATTTACTGTTACTTCTAAGAAAGCTTATTTGAATTTAATGGTATGTTTTCATCTTCCTTTATTGACTTTTCGTTCACTTCTGTTCACCCTTTAAGTTGATTTTCGGTCCGCTTCATTTTATTCATTCATTTGATTTGCATATATAAAAATTTGTATGTACGATTAGGCCCTGCATGCCCTGAGGACGCAATATATTAAGGTAAAACAGTCGTAAAACAAATGTGGGACTACATCAAGCTTTGTCTTTTGATGACCTTTATCATTATGAGAATAAAAAACTTGTTACAAATAAACTCCAAACGAAGAAATGTTGAATAGGAGTTTATTCCAGTCACAACCTCAAGTCGCCTCAGCTGACTCTCGAAGTACATTCCATGATAGAGAAAGGAAAGGGGACACAGAATAAACAAATATAACAATAGATGACTGTAGGTGGCTGGCTTAGTATATCGTGCTCACTTATGTAAGTGTAGCACCCTGCACTATTCCAGACAACCCTTATGGTGATTTAAGTGGTTTTAAACAACCTTAGAAAGCTCTCTAAGTGGTAGCTGTGGAGAGCCGCCTTCAGGCTCAGTCCAGGAGTGTAAAGCAGCTTGTTTTACCAGATCTTAATCTTATTGGTATAGGTTAAATGAAAAAGAACCACACAATATATTTATAAAAATAGGTTTTTAGTATAAGACACTCACTAAAACATAACAATATCTCCTACCCGGAGATATAACACAATGCACATAATACTTTGCAAATAAAACAGGTAAGTAGTACAAATATACACTGATCTCCAGGGTGAGACCAAACCATATACTAAAATAGTGGGATGCGAACCACGACCCAAGTCAGGACTGTACCCAGAAGACGTAGAAGTGCTGGGGACCCAAGGTACCACCCGAGGTAAGTACCCAGGAACCTCACAGAGGCAGTGTGCAGAGTGGGAACACAACTGCATGCTCAATCCAAGTCAATGGGTAAGTCGCGGTCGCAATTCTAAAGAAGAAGGACCCTTCCCAGTGGACCCTGAAGAAACCCTGTGAAAGACAGAAGGTTGGAGAGCCATCCCACCTGAGGATACCCTAGGAACCAGAATACTGGCGTCGGAAACCTTTGTCTAACTGAAAGGAGGACTTCGGGAAGATGCCGCTGGCGAAGAAGGTGAAAGTGTCCGGTGGAACCCAAAGGTGGATTCAAGATGTGAAGTACCTGCAAGCAGAGGGGACAGAGTCTATGCCACTCAGGAGTGACCAGGAGGCACGGAAGACGAATGTCCACTGATGTCGGATGATGCAGGAGAGCTGACGATGACCTTGGAGCTGCAGTTGTGTTGACCAGGCGATGCTGAGGAAGACCAGGGGCCATTCATGAGCTGTCCCATGTCGGATGTCGAGAGATGAGGGGTCAGTGTCCGTCGGGAGCACCAACAAGCCTTGGCAACTGCAAACAATGTAGCAAGCAAAAAAGGTGCAGGTTCTGGACCAGCAAGGTCCAAGTGACTCACCACGAGCAGGGGAGTCGGAGTAGGCCGCAAGCAATCAAGGGAGCCCACTGGAGTCAAGGAAGACCCTCAAGAAGACCCACAGGCCAGAGGCACAGGAGTCGCAAGAGGACCTCAAGCAGCTCACCAAAGATGCAGGCCCACGGTGCAAGAGATGTGGTGAAGATAAAGATCTTGGCTGAGGGAGATGCTCAAGGCTGGAGCTTCTTGGAGCCCGAAGATCTCTGGTAAAGAGAGCCAACAAGCCTTGGCAATGGCAAGTCAATGCGATGCATAGGGGTTTGGTTCCTGGAATTCGGATGAGGGATACTGGCCTCAAACTGTGCAGGCCTCGATGGAGTTGAAGAACCACAACCTGTATTGCTGAGCCTTTCGGAGTCTGTGGGAGCCCAGGATCAGCAGACCGGTCATCCTGGCTGCGGTGCCTGCAGATGCAGGGAAGTGACTCCTTCACTTCAAGGGAGATTCCTTCAGGTGTGTTGGATGTCCACAGGCCTTGGAAGGATCCTGTATGGAGCACAGGCACAGACTTTGCAGTAGACGAGCAGGACGACGAGACCAGGAGCAGCAGGAGTTTTCCCAGTTGCAGTCTCGGTGCCCAGAGCAAAGTCCAGTGAAGTCCAGAGTGCCCAGACGGTCGAAGATGAAGTGGTGTCTGATCTGAATCTTGTCCCACAATGAATCTAGGGACCCACCCACAGGTAAGCCCTTAAGTACACTAAGCAAAGGGTCGAGACGATTCAGGGGTCCCTCCCAAAGGAGAGGCTGGACAGTGGGGAGGATACTCCCATGTCCTTTGTCCAGTTTCGCCCCAGAGCGGCAGCCAACGGCCCTTTGAACTGGTTTGAACTGGAGTATGCATGGAGGGCACCAAGTGTGCCCTTCAAGCAGACTCAGTGGCGCTGGCAAGCGCCCCCACCCTGCCCCAATACACTTAACCCTGTCTGGGAGGTAGTAACACCTCCCTGTGATAGGATATCTATTGTTCTGCCTTCCCCTGCTCGAGCTTGGCTGAGCAGCAGGAGGGCAGAAACATGTCTCTGGTCTGCAACAGCCCTAGCTTGCTGTCCGGTTCTGGAAGCTGGTACCGGGAGCACTGAGGGCCTCCCGGAGGAGCTTTACAGTGCATGGAATCATACCGTTTACGGTGTGGGCGTATGATTCCAACATGTTTGATACCAAACATGACAGGGTTCCTTACTACCAGTTTAGAGATGGTCATCGCGTAATGACGCATGGCCACTCTATATATCGTAATGGCTGATGCACTTACAACCCGGGAGAATGTACTCCAAAGGTTAGAGGGGTGTCCCGCTCATGCAGGGGCACCCTCACACTGCCGAGCACCGAGCACCCTGCATTCAGGATTGAAAGGCATGCCTTGGGGGTGACTTATAGGTTTTAAGTATAGTGACCTCAGATATAGTGAAACCTATATCTGTTGTAAGTGGTGTTAGCACCAGCTTACACAGGCTGCAATGGCAGGCCTGTTGTCACAATTTGAGTGGTCTCCCATGGGTGGCATAATACATGCTTCAGCCCATGGGGGACCCCTGGTGTACCTATGCCCTGGGTACCTCAGTACCATATACTAGGGACTTACATGGGTACACCAGTAGCCAATCTTGGGTGTATCTAAATACTCACCATATCCAATTTAGATGAGAAAGCACAGAGACTGGGGTCCTGATTAGCAGGATCCCAGTCAGACTAATCAGAAACAGCATAACACCAGGCAAAAAAGTGGGGGGAACCATAAAAGCAGATCCTACTTTCCCACAGTTTCAATTCATGCTAATAAATTCATGAATACACATCAAATGCGAAAAGCATCCCATAACTAAATTGTGCATAGCAGAAAAGATAAGATATGAATACAACACATCTACATCCCATAAAAATTAAATGGGAAACAATCTTTGTGCCACACCGGAGGGTAGTGGTGACAGACACCACGGGTCTCTGCATATTGATCATGACCATATGAAGAGGTGTCCTCAATGATACAGTTTTCTCCCTTGGTAGCCTCCTTACATTTCAAAATTCTGTCCTACTCCACACTCTTCCATCCTCCAACGTTACCACATTGGTACTGACTTTACTTATTTTAATCAGTTTAGAAAAAACACTGTTACTGTTAGCTAAACCAACAGGTAACTTGACCACATCCCAGTCCCCCACCTTGCATCTTCCAACTTCCACTCCATGCTTCCTATCATACCTTTTTATGTGCCCTGTTTGATGGCTTTCGATACGCTCATTTACTTCATCATGGTGAACCCACCTTGCTTCTCCACCACCCAACCAATTGGGGAACAATTTTATACCAGGCAATCTACCTTTGAGCATGGTAAAAGGCGCAACTTCTGTGACTGAGTTTGGAGCAGTATGATAAGATCAAAGTAATTCTTTCACAGCAATGTCAACTGACATTCCAGATATTTGTGCAGCTTGAATACATTCCTTTAGCATCCAATTTACCCTCTCTACTAGGCCATTGGCCTTCGGGCAATATAAGGCTGTCCCTAGATGAACAATGGATAAACTTTCCCAAAACAACTTCATTTTTTCAGAAGCAAACTGAACACCATTATCTGTAATGATGTTGCTAGGCATTCCCTCCAACAAAAATGTGTCTGAAAGGAAATTGATCATGTCCTGAGTAGTGATACGATTAACCACTTTAACCACAATCCAATGTGAACAGTAATCCACCAATACAATCATAAATTTTCCAGACCATAAAGAACATTTGAAAGGACCTATTATGTCAAGACCAAGTTTGTCCCAGGGTTTTGTCAGCACACTTACTGGGGACAGAGGAGCTTTCCCTACATGTTTGCTTTTATCCCTCAGAGAACACGTGACACATTCTTTCACTTTATTTTCCACTAGACAAACCATTCCAGGGAACTAATGCATTGCATGCACTTTAGATTTAGTGACACTGCGCCCCAAGTGGCCTTCATGCGCCAAATCAACAATTCTTTCCCACAGCTTGCTAGGGGGAACAATTATTACCCCTCTCATAACCATGTCATTTGCCAAATACAATTCATGTCTTACTTCCCAGTACCCTTGTAGGTTCTCAGGAAGACCATTGGACTTAGGAGGCCAACCAAGAACAATGCTCTCTTTTAACGCAATGATCACAGGATCACTACTCGAACACTCAACCCATTCTTTGTTAGAAATTCCTGGCTGAGTCACAAGCAACATAGGTTCCTCATCAGAAATATCATTGTTCTCCATTTGCCCTTTACATGGCAACCAAGAGAGGCAATCCGCTACCCAGTTCTTGTTTCCTTGCATAAAATCAATCTTAAAATTATAACCTTCCAAACCTAATATCCACTTGGATATACAGGGAGTGGAGTGTTCTCTTCCTTTGGTGGAGAAAATATACGTTAAAGGTTTATGGTCCATTTTAACAGTAAATGGCTAGCCCCTTAAAAATTTTTTTAAATGTGTGATAGCCTAAAATCATCCAAGAGCTTCCCTTTTGATTGATGAGTAACTGATCTCAGCATCCTTCAGCACTCTTGAAGCAAACGTTATTACTCTTTCACTGCCATCCACCACTTGCACTAGAGAAGCCCTTAATCCTTTGCTACGAGCACCAGTATACAAAATTGTTTTACGTGTGGAGTCAAAATTCCCCAGTGAAGGCGCCTTGACAATAGCCTGCTTAATATCCTTAAATGCACTCTCACAGGTGTCCTCCCACACAAAATGGGTTCTTATTTTTTTAATAGGTGTCTTAACAAAGCAGTGTAGTCCTCAAAATTCTTAACAAATTTGGCCATGTATTCCAACAACCCAAAAAAGATTTCAGCTCATCTTTTGCAGTGGGAGCAGGGGCATCTTTAATGGCAGCCACCAAATCCAATTTGGGTCTTATTCCTTCTTTGGACACATAATGACCTAAATAGTCTACAGACTCAACACAAAATTTGCACTTATCCAGTCTGACAGTAAGGCCCGCATTCTTTAGAATAGTAAGCACATTTTTAATTGTGGAATTATGGCTGTGCACAGAGTCACCATAAATTAACGCGTCATCTTGAAAGTACATCACATTTTTTGTGTCCTTTTGCAACTGATGCATCACCCTCTGAAATATGGCAGCCGCCTGGCCAAAACGCATTCTGCGGAACCTGAAAGCACCCAAAGGTGTAATAAAAGAAGTGAGGGACTTAGAATCTGGGCGAAGCTCAATGTGATGAGACGCCGAAGATAAATCAATGACGCAAAAAAACCATGCATCACCAATCATGTTATTTATCTTAGGTATGGTAAAACGTTCGACCCAAATATTGTGGTTCAAATCCCTTAAGTCTACACATAACCTTATCCCTCTATCACCTGACTTCTGGGCAACCACAATGGGAGCCAACCAAAGCGAACTTTCAATGGGTTCTATGATACCTTGATTAATGAATTTATTTATCTCCTCTTTTAACAGCTCATGCATCAGATTAGGTATAGAACTAACCTTATGAACCACTGGCACGGCATTCTCTTTTAAAGCAATCTTATGTTGGAAATCTTTTAGATGGCCAATATTTTCTGGAAATACCTCTGAAAATTCCTCAGCAACTCTATCCTTTAAATCCGTTTGATTTATCACCATAACCTTTTCACTATTATTAGGATCTAATTGGATGCCCAAGTCCTTCTGATGTTTCCATCCCAGCAAATTAGAACCCCTTTCTTCAACATACACCTTTCCTTGAGTGGAGCGACCTTTAAAAGCAATACACACATCAATCATACCAATTAAAGGTATGGGATCTTGATTGTACCCTCCTGGTTGAACATCAGTACTTGTAAGTTTGTACCCTTTACTAGCTAACTTTTCATCAAAAGTTCTACTATCGATGATAGTGTAGGGTGAACATGAATCTGCAAACACTGTTACCGACACTCCATCCAACAATATCTCACAAGTGGGATAATCCGAACCGGTTGCATCCGGACCAGAAGAAACCTGAAAAATAAACTTGTTAGTATTTATATTGTTATTACCACCTTTAATATCCTCAATCACATGAACTTGTCTAGTATCTTTCTCCCCACTTTTGCACGTGCGTGCAAAATAGCCTCTCTTTTTGCACTTCCTACCTACAATTGATCTTGCAGGACAGAATGGACTATTTGCTAAATGGTTATAATTTCCACAATGGTAACACTTCTTTCTTTTTCTCTTAACCGTCACTATCTTTTCTTTGAATGGCACTAGGGTTTTTCTAGTGTGTCTTAGATTTTTTGTTATCTTCTTCAGTATTCCTTACCACATGTACTATTTCCGACACACTGCTAGTTTTAATTTCTTTAATACATTCAGCTGTATGTTCAATACTCTTAGCCAATTCAATAAAGTGTGTATTGGGATACATGGCATGTAAAGAGGGCAAGAGCTGCCTTCATTATAAACAAAGCTGTGAATCTGAACTATGTCCAAGATCATTACCTCTTACATGTAAAATAATTGCATTACGGTGATTCAGACCGAACATATTCTGTAATGTAGGAACCCAAGCTCTCCATCTCATACAGTGAAATCCAAATCACTTTACCTTAACCCATACCACATGCCAAATTCTTTTCTGCAGCATACGGTTAGCCTAGTATACTTAGGCCTCTTCTGCAAAATCTTCAGAAGAACTGAGTGAAGCATGTCGCCTATTGTAATGATGTTCACCGACGCAAGCACGCGTGTCACTCCTTTATCACCGCAGAGCGGTAGCCAGGGGCACCATTCTGTTGGGGTCAGTGGGGAATATAGTATGGCACCCGACTGAAGATTAAGTAGCTGCTGCCAGGTATGTGTAACCGCATTTACTGAGTCTAGTACTCCAGTTCTGCGAGAAGGGGGCTTAAATAAAGGCACCGGTAGTGGGAGAGGGGCTGCCACCATCTTTTCAATCTGTGTATGTGGAAGTCCAGGTGTTTCATGTATCCAGTAGTGGGTGTGAGAATTTTGTGCTGCCCTGTAATAAAGTTCTAAGTCCGGTGCGCCTAATCCGCCCATATTGTACGGTAATGTGAGTGTGCACCAGCGGACTCTAGCGTGTTTCCCAGCCCACGCCAAATCAACTAAAAGTGATGTAATTGTTTTAAAAAAGGATTTCGGGAGGACCATTGTGATGTTAATAAACAAAAACAGGAATCTAGGAAAAATGACCATCTTCATTAGTGATACTCGCCTCGCCAGGGAGAGGGGGAGGTGCTTCCAACGTGCTATGTCGTCTTCTAGTGTACTTACTGCCCTCCCATAATTTTACCGGAAGACTACGTCCCAGTCCGTGTGTATCTTTACTCCCAAGTAACGTACTGGCTCTGTTGTCCATTGTAAGGGGTATTCAGGAATAAAGGGCTACGCCGCTGGAGTAATCGGGAATATGATAGATTTAGGCCAATTGACCTTGAGGCCCGACAGCCCGCCATATTTAACAACCTCTCGGAGCACCGGTGACAGGTTTTCCTCCGGATCGCGTATATACAGTAACGTATCATCCGCATACGTAGAAATAATTAAATTGTAACCTGGGAAGCGAAGGCCCTTCTGACTGTGATATTCACGAAGAGCGCAGGCTAATGGTTCCGCTACTAGAGCGTATAGCAGCGGCGAGAGCGGGCATCCCTACCGGGTGCCCCTGGTTATCATAATGGGGGCAACAGTGACCTGGTCGCCCAGTCTGATTCTAGCTGTAGGAGAGTTGTACAAAACGCCTATCATCTGAAAAAACATTTCGCCCAGTCCCATCTGCAATAAAACGTGTCTCAAAACACCCATTCCATTGAGTAGAATGCTTTTTCCATGTCTAAAAAGACCGTGACTGCTTTTGTTTCCTGTCTGGTATGTTGTATAGCCCCAAAAACTGTTCTCAAATTGTGCGTCAAAGTACGCCCTGGGACGAAGCCGGCTTGTTCCGGCGCCACTAAAATCGGAATCAAAGAAGCCAAGCGGTTTGCTAGGATTTTGGCATATATTTTAGTGTCAACATTTAATAAGGAAATCGGGCGGTAGGAGGAGCACTCGGCAGAGGGTTTGTTGGGTTTTAGTATAGTTACTATTAGGGCTTCCCTCATCGAGGGTGGCATTCGGCCATCTAAACTCATTTCCTCAAATAGGGTTATTAAGTGCGGTATCAGTAGATCCATGAACTCTTTGTAAAACGATACCATCAGTCCATCTACCCCTGGGGCGCTGCCTGTCTTCATACTAGCCAGGGCTGCCCTAACTTCATTGGCGTCCAGTGGTCTCATTAGGTATTCTCTATACTCGTCCGTCAGCCATGGTAGCTTAATGTGCTCCAGGTAGTCCAGGGTTTCAGCATCTCCCGCATCTACCTTGAATAAAACATTGAATAATATTGTCGGAATCTATCAGCTATCGCAGCCGGATCAGTGATCGGCTCCCCCTCTTCCGAGTTTATTTCCGTCACTGCTGTCTTTTCTCTTCTGGACTTTATTAATGAGGCTAGTACCGAACCCGGTCTTTCACTCTCTCCATAAATACGGGCAGTAGCATATTTCCCTAAATGTTTGACTACTGCATCCGCCGTATCATGAAATTCCTGTAGCGCCAACTTAAGATCTTCTTCAGCACTTCCAAGTGTACCAGCCTCTAATTCACGCTCTAGCGCTTTCAGGCATTCCTCAAGGTCTGCTACATGTTTTCTAAGAGCCCGAAGGACTCCAGAGTGTTTGGCCATCGCGATCCCTCGAATGTAGACCTTAAATGCATCCCATACTGTTGCAAATTCATCAACCGGGCCTATATTTATGTCAAAATAACTGTCTATGGCTTCTGCTATCTCAGCCTTAAATACCGGGTCCAGTAGCGAATAGGGTGGGAATCTCCAGGTAAAAGGGGGAATCGCCCCTCGCGGGCAGTCAACAACTATTTGTATCGGAGAGTGGTCTGAGTACGTACGTGGGTGTATTTTACAATTCCAAATCTGTTTGTTTACAGTCCTTGAGGATAGCCAGTAATCAATTCTGGTGTGCAAATCGTGGTAGGCGGAGTAGTGTGTGTATCCCCCCGCGTGGGCGACCGTACCCTCCACACATCGCATAAATCTAGGTGTACAGTAGCATCTAAAACAGCTCTGGTGGCAGCTGAGGGGCGCAGAGTCGGGCCTCCTGATCTATTGAGAGTCGGGTCGAGAACACAGTTAAAATCTCCCCCCCAGAGCTGAGCACGGGCATCATAGCTGCTCATTTTTCCCATTAGATCTAGGTAGAATCGAGGGTTGTCGTAGTTGGGCCCATATATATTAACAAGTACAAGGTCTAGCCCCTTCCCATGGCACCTAGATATTACAAATCTACCCTCTGAGTCCATTTCCAGTGCTTCTAGTGTAATCCCCGATTTCGGGCTCACCCATGTGATAACTCCCCTAGCATGTGTCGTGAATCCGCTACGTGGAGGCTGCCCCTTAGACATCTGCTTGTCCACATATTACTGCTGGTGGGCAGATGCGTCTCCTGAAGGAACGCGATGTCTATCCCGTGTCGAGTAAGGTAATTAAATACTTTCCGCAGCTTTCTATGATCGTTAAGGCCGCGAACATTCCATGTCATCATGTTCACACTACCTGTATGGGATTGCATTGTGGGCGGCATGCATCATCGATCTGGTATAATGTATCAAAAGTGTGTCGGCGCTCCGTTTTTCATGGTTGCCTAGCAAACTACGCATGCGTGTATGAAACCTTCTAACAATAAAATCTAACATTGATTTAAAACTCCGAACCCTCCCTCCCACGCTGTACAGTCCCCAACTTTGCACAGTCAAACTCCCCCCCCTTCGCCAAGTATACTTTATGTGAATCACATGTTACTATGTCCTTATAGAAATCGTTTCGGCATTTCGCCGTGTTGTGGGTCACACTCGTGGGCGGATGTTGCCTGCCCCTCCTCGACTAATCTCAAATAGATCAGTCCACCGTAATATGCCATCGTGCATATCTCGTGCTTCTGAGCTTCGTATTAACTATCTAGCCTGATAGTGCATCATACTAAAAGAAGTTCGGACTGAACGGCCCCTAGGGCTGCATTTCAAAGTTTACAACTCCCCCACCTGATGCTAAATAGTGCCTGTATATGTTGTTGTACAAGATCAAAGAGTTTCCCACGTCTCTGACATTTTAGAGGCGTGTGCTTCTACCCCAACAACTCAGTCTCAAACCTTAGCAGGCCCTTTTCTCTGCAGTACATGAAATCTTGCTCTTCCAGGCTCCCTCCCTGGGCGCCCTCGCCGGCATCTGAGTCTTTGCGCCTTGTGTCGTGTTTGGACCAGTCTTTAAGAGCTTTCTGCAGCAGCTTAGGGTCCGTGAATATTCTGGATTTTGCCTGCCTGTTCACTCTAAGTCGTGCTGGGTAAAGCATTGCATAATCAAGATTCTGCTCTCTCAGTTGCTTTTTCAGGGATGCAAACTGTTTTCTTGCTTCCTGCACCCGTAGAGTGAAGTCAGGAAATAGAGAGATTGCGGAGCCCTCATGTTGGAGGCTTCCCTTTTCCCTCACGCCTCTAAGTGCCGCATCTCGGTCTCTATAGTTCAGCAGTTATGGGTCTTGGCGGGGCACCCGGCGGCGGTTTTAGGCCAAGCGATCGGTGTGCCCTCTCCACCATGAACATAGGGGAGAAGGTTTCCCGGCCCAACAGCGATACTAGCAGGTTTTCCACATACACTTCCATGTTGCCCATGCTGGTGGATTCCGGAGGGTCTATGATTCGTATGTTGCTCCTCCACGACCGAGCCTCCAAATCTTCTGCTTTGTCCTGAAGGTTCCTCATCAACTTCCCCATCTGTCTTTGCTCCGAGTCTAGTTCTCTTTGGGCTTCTTCAACTTCCGTCACCCTTCTCTCCGTCATGTCAATTCGCTCTGCCTGCTTATCGAGACGTTCCGTCATGCGATCCATCCGGTACGCTAAAGAGTCTATCTTGCCGTCGATGGTGGCCAGGCTCTTCTGAACGACTGCTAGCATTACGCGTATATCTTCTTCTTCCGGCGGGTCCGCCATTTCTGCTTGCGCGGACGCTGCCTGTTCCGGTTCCGATTCCTTCTGTCTTTGTCTGCGCTGATCGAAGTTGATTTTAGGCTGGGTTTTGTCTACCTTACCCATGATCACCACTACTTTACAATCCAACCTGCGTGCTTATCTGTGCACTTGCAGTCCTTATTGCTCACCGACGAGGTGTTTTCAACTCCCTGTGTTGCTGCACTCAGACCCGACCGGTATTTAGGCAGTCTATGGTGGCCACCTCGCTTTGAGGTTCAATGGCAGCCAGAATTTTTGCACCGAGCGTTATGGTCTGCTAGGTGGGCAGTGTTGGCTTTCCCTCTCCACGCTAGGTAAAGTGTGCAATCTGACGTGGTGATACTGTTCACCTTATTTCTCTCTTGAGTGTGTCCCTAGTGATATGGCACTCATATAGGTTACAGTGGGGTTGGAGACTGGGGGCTGAGAGATATATGCAATGTCTTTTCTCTTGCAGCTTGGGGCCAGTTGATTGCAGTGTTATAATTGGAAATGAGGTCCTTCAGGCCCAGCTATGGGTCGGCCGCCAGCTGGCTGGGCGTCGCAGCTTTGTATACTGCTACTCCACTTATCAGCTCACAGCAGTTAGTGCCGTTCTATCGCTGCGCCCCGCTTGCTCCAAGGGACGCCGTGTGCACTTTCCTCACCATGCAGACTCGCATCTCAGAGCCTCTGCTCCATTCACAATTGCCGCTTTACTCACCACGGTAAACGTTGCTTAGGTTTCCACAGGTGTCCCGCAGGCTCAATTCCAAACGCCGCCAGCACGGAGCCTTCGGTCAGGGCCTAAGGGCGTGCCTCTTCCCCATGTGCCGCGGCTGCACCGTCCACTCTCACCAGTCTTTCAGGGCGCACCGGGGCAGGCTGCATACACACGTTCTCTTTGCACTACACACCTCAACTTGCCAAGGGAACCTGCTGCAGCTCGTAGACGCCGGTCCTCTCCTGCACTCCTCCGCAAGTCTCCGGACACTTCGCTCTCCGCAGGGGCTTCCGCCTCGTTGGCCAGCCAGTCCGGGGCTTCTATCGCGCCACTCCGTCGTCTCTTTGCCTCCGGTATCGGCGTGCAGGACTCACATTCGATCTCGTCAGAGATAACACGCCTCTTGGCTGCAGTCGCTTAAATGATCTTCCTCAGGGCACCACGCTTCGCGGCAACTCGCCAGTGGGAGCACCCCTCGCTCCACGACCGCCGCCTCGACCGCAGGTCTGTCCCCGGCCTCCTACGCAGCAGTTGGGCACCGCGCTCGCATACCGCTTTCGGAGTCGGGAAGCGAGTTATTCCGGAGAGCTTCCGTTCCTCCACCGATGAGTGGTGTTTCAAGCCTGTTAGGGCGGCTCAGAAGCAGGATAAATGTAGGATTTTGTGATGGCTACGCGGAGCTCTCGGCTTACGCGGCCATCTTAGGCTCAGGCTCCGCCCTCCAAAAAAAGTCATGACACAATTGACATTGTAACAGGCACACTCGTTGGCATTGAAGATAGTAATGAAGAGCCAAGTTTAACGCGGGGCAACATACGAAAAAAATAAAGTGTGTATTGGGATACATGGCATGTAAAGAGGGCAAGAGCTGCCTTTATTATAAACAAAGCTGTGAATCTGAACTATGTCCAAGATCATTACCTCTTACATGTAAAATAATTGCATTACGGTGATTCAGACCGAACATATTCTGTAATGTAGGAACCCAAGCTCTCCATCTCATACAGTGAAATCCAAATCACTTTACCTTAACCCATACCACATGCCAAATTCTTTTCTGCAGCATACGGTTAGCCTAGTATACTTAGGCCTCTTCTGCAAAATCTTCAGAAGAACTGAGTTAAGTCATCTTTACACCTCCTGCAAGAAATGCAAATTAATTGAAAGACAAGTTCACCAAAGAGGTAATATAAACCACTGATTGATTACGAACATGAAATTACTGAACATGTCACTAATTTTGCAAATAAACCATCGTCTATTGGTTACTCTCAATCTTGTTTTGTCGTCTCAATCAAATGTTAGTGAAGAGTTACTGACATACGTCATCCAGTATTTAAAAAATGTGCTGAAGTTGATGACAATTCAGATCTTCATCAAACAGATGGAGAAAACCTGACTAATTGGAAAACTATCCACACCAATAAACATAAATGGCAACACTGTAGTCAATTATATTTTTAATATGGCAGTATATAACATCCATTGCATGCTTACAAAGCAAAGAAATATCATAAACATCTTCATATGATCAAGTAATGCAAACATTTTACTTAAATCCTGCCCACGTAAAACATCATGCAGTTTCTTCAACTACAAGACTGAAGGATGAAGGGCAAACCTAGGTGAATAATAGTGTAAAAATTTGGCACTTAATAAATACATGCCTGCTGATACAATTTTCAACATATGCACAAATACGTAATCATATTTAACTTTAACTTAGAAATTGAGTTAAATTTAACTAATATGTTGATGGCGTCAACAGAGTTAAAATGCTACCTTCACCTTGTGCTCCAACCCGACCAAAAACGTCAATCTTAACCCTCCCCGTCACACCCCACAGGCAGAGATTGTTTGAAATGTGAAACACAACTACAACGTTACAAACTGGACAGTCAACACCCCACCATCATTTATAAATGTACACATTAAACATAATAATTTACAGCCCTAATTTACAAACATACAAACACAGCACCATCATACATGCCCCCACCCACCATCAAACACACCCTCAATAATACAACCATTCACCCAACATCAAAGATGGCCGCGCCCCAGCCATAGATCTAGATCTAACCATTCACGCCCTATCACACAATCTCACAGCAACATTCATACACCCTCTCTCATCAGCATATGTGCATATAGTCAGCATCAACTACTCACACACCCAACATCCCACAGAGGAACCATCGTAACCCAAAACACCTACCTTCATACATCCAACCATTGAGCATAGTAGATGCTCAAAACAAAAATACACCCGCACATTCATCATCATCGCTCCTACCAAGTCTGTGTAAGATGACAGAAAACTTTGTTAATAGTCAACTTACAACATATTTGGAGAAAACAAATCTGCTCCACTCCAATCAATCAGGTTTCAGAGCTCAACACTCTACAGAGTCTGCCCTGTTGTATATGACTGAAACCCTAAGAGCAGCCTTGGATCAGGGAAAAAGAGCAGTCTTGGTGTTATTAGACCTGTCGGCTGATTTCGACACGGTCTCACACGTCATTCTTTTAGACCGTCTCGCATCCTTTGGTATCACTGGCAGTGTCCTAGCGTGGATAAAGAACTTCCTGCTAGATCGCCGACAAGTGATCACACTAGGCCAATACAACTCTCAAGAAAAGGCACTTCTTTCAGGGGTACCCCAGGGCTCGAGTCTCAGCCCGACCCTTTTTAATGCCTATATGGCTCCATTGATCAAGCTGATATTGTCCTTTAATATAGACACCATCTCATATGCGGACGATACGCAGCTAATATTGGTCTTGGACAATAATACCACCCAGGCAGAAGAAAATCTCCGTCAATGCCTTACCGCGACTTTCAGTTGGATGAATAATAACCACCTGAGGTGTAATTCCGAAAAAAAACGGAAATTTAACCTTTAGGCCAACAAAACGTTTTCTCGCCTAAACTCTGGTGGCCAGCGAATACCACCCCCACAACACAGTAAACATGGTTAGGAATCTAGGAATAAAATTTGATACCACCCTATCGTTTAAACAGCAATCCTTGGCAGTCGCCGGCACCTGTTTTCACATCATAAAAAGCCTAAAGAAATTCTTCGATCTGATCCCCATCTCAGCAAGGCAAACAGTTGCCGTTGCCCTTATTACATCTAGGATAGATTATTGCAATAGCCTCTATGCAGGTACTAATAGATCAGTCCTGCACAAGCTACAAATGGTCCAGCATGCGGCAGCATGGCTAGTATTGAAGTGGCCTAGGAGGTCGTCCGCATCAGCGGCGCTAGATATACTTCAATGGCTGCCAATTCACAAACGCGTCCTGTTCAAGTTCCTCATCATCACTTTTAGGGCCTTTCATTCCTTGGGCCCCCAATATCTTCGAACAGGTTTCAAGCGCTATTTTCCCTCCCGAAGTTTAAGACCAGCAAATGCCAATCTGTTGAAAATACCAGCCTTCAGATTGGTGTCGAAGGGAGGAAAATCGCTCACAGTTATAGGCTCAAAGGCATGGAACAAACTTCCTCTACAACTTCGCCAGATTGCATCCGAGTCCCTGTTTAGGAAGGCCCTAAAAACCTGGATTTTTAGCGCACCGGATACTCTCTGTAAAAGTCTGATCTGATTCCCTGTTTTTACCGTTAGCAGTTAACCAGGCTTTTTGTTTCCATCTCTGGTTTCCGTTTCAGCGGCAAGATGCTCCTCGGAGTGATAGATGCGCTATATAAATGTACCATTACATTAAATTTTACATTACATATGCTAACACAGTGACCATTATACACTCACAAAACTAACATTTACCAACGATGTACACTTTTGCTACAAGGATTAAGTCAATCATACATTCTTTTATGCATTTAGAAACAAAATGTAAAATTTTCTCTAGCAGATCACATTTAAAGCTTGGCATACCTATCATCGTATATGTGCACTGTCATTATTATACACCAATACAACTACCATCAAACATTCAAACATCAAACATTTTACACACACATCAGCCAATATACACCGCACCCCCACTATTATATGCCAATACAACAATCATCATGCACCTACACAGCCAACATTTACCAATAATATAAAGTGTTACCTCAAAAACTTTGCCACACCATTATGCGAGCTTTAACCCACATATAAACAAAACCATTATTCTCTAGACCTCATCTCATTTCAAGCTTTCTCAAGTAATAATAAGGTTGGGGGTTAACATTTACTGTATACTGTTGGATTAGGACAAAATGTGAAGCTAAGACCTTAACTTTGGGACTTTTTTAATTTTATGGGCACTTTATTTGAGCCAGAACCATAAGTGTGATTTTTTTCCACTGATGTATATATATATTAGTGAGTATAGGTATATATATATATATATATATATATATATATATATATATATATATATATATATATATATATATATATATATACATATATATATATATATATTCAAATACGCTGCTAGCAGATGTTTACCATTTTCGGTACAGAAAGTAGGCACAGACCACGGTTCAGTGCTTATTCGTTAGTTTATTTTCTGTCGGCCATGGCGCGTATCGGTCCTCCTGGACCTTGATCACATGACAACGCTTTCCGGCTTTTTTTCCCTTTTTAAAGTGACAGTGCATGTTAGTGAACGTTCTGGTTCCCGCCTTATAGACACAGAAAACATACTCACAATGGCAAACATGTATAACCAAATTGTTTTGCATTTGTCAATTTTCTTGTAAAACATTTTGTGCGCTTATTTGGTAATCAGTATCAGCTTAATTTTGACCATTTGGCATTTTATCCATTCATATTTAAAATCCAATAAATACAAATAAATATATACTAATAAATATTACATACCATAGCAGCAAAAAATGTATAAACGTGGAATTACGAATCAATGATTAAAATTTTAAACCAATGTTCATAAAATTGTTCTTTGAATGCTAAAACCATTAATTTGTTAAAACATTATATAAATAATTTTGATTTTAAAATCCTTGCTTAATGCAGCTATTTTACTCTTTTGGTTACTTTGGTTTGTCTTTGTAGAATGTATCCTGTCCAAGGCTATCACCTGATAAGATAAAGTGCTGGTGCAAATTTGATCCTCATACTCAAAATTACATAAATATATATCCGGCTCCTATTCCTCCCAATTGAAAAAAGAAAACAGCACTCGCGGGGATAGTTGCTTTTCAATTTATTTAGCAACTCAACAAGCGCAACAAACGTGTTTCGGCGGATGTCTTCGTCGGTGTTACACATATATATATATATATATATATATATATATATATATATATATATATATATTGCTACACCAAAGTTAATCCTTCCGGAATCCTGGCCCGTTGGCAGGTGGTGCGTGACACTGGCGGATCCAGCCGGCGAATGCTTACCACACAACGATCCAAGTATGACGCACGCTCAGGAATATGCCAAACTACAGTTTATTCTCGGTTACGCGTTTCGACAGACTAGCTGTCTTGATCACACAATGAGCAGAAAATCAGGGTGCATTACATAGATGCAAGAAAACACAAAGGAAGGACTCCACATACAATTCTGTGGTAGTCTAGGGTAAACATGGGGGCCATCTTAGCATGGTGAAATAAGCCAAAGCAAAGAAAAAATAACACTTATAGTACCAAGGGGTCTCTCTACTTAATATCAATAGAGAACGTTGGGCATTGCTAATACATAATACAATATATTGCTGATCAATACAGTTGTAAATATATATACATGGTTTAGTCAATTTTCACCAACAAGTGTTAGCTCATGTGGTAATCAAGCCCCAATCTGAGTGTAAAGGTACCTAATGAAAAGTAAACCACAAGTGTAGTATATAAGTATACAAGGGAGTTTACACATGACTGCAGTCCCCCAATGGGTCAGAGTATACGATGGTACCCAATAGTACGCCTACGCAGGCATTAACCATGATTTGTAACATAGGCAGGGTATGTAGCTTAGGGAACTGTAATTACCGTAGTGGTAATACACTGTCGGTGTATATACATACCTAGTGGCACACTGATAATTGTAATCACCATAGTGGTAATACACGAGCTAAGGCAAGTAATATACAAGGGGCATATGGCTTCCAGAACTTCAAGTGCTGTAGTGGTAATTACACAATAAACTGTACAGTCTGATGATGAAGCTGGGTAACATGAGTCAAAGAAAAACCATACAACGCAATGCAACGTACAGAAACATAATTATCAAGCACGCATGAAGTTGGCCCAAACATTACATGCGGTAAGAATGCATCCTGGAGAACATGGTGTAGGAACAACATTTATAACAGAAAGAAATCTTATCTCAGTGATGTGTATGCCCGGAGATGGGGAAGAAAAGGGTAGGGAACCCGTGCAAGATGTGGCCGTCCGAAAGCAGTGGGTCCCTTCCTTTCCTCCTGTGAATGAAAATTAAATAAAGAAAAGTAAGTGTAAGGTTAAAATGAACCCACAATACTATCACAGGAAAACATCCATAGTATCTGGAAAGTTAAAATAATGAAAACACAGCATAGGATGAAACAAGACACAGGCTAGGTAATTACAAGCATAAAGTTAGTCAGCCTTCAGATAAGTGTGTGCTCAACTCCTCATCAAGGTTATGCCCCCCCGGGTACTTGGTTTCGAGTTCTAATATCCATTTCGATTCGCGTTTGCGAAGCTTGAGAACTCTATTGCCACCTCTCGGGCCAGTATGCACCTGCTCCACAATGAAGAAACTCAAGAGGGAACTGTTGGAAAGATGGTATTCCTGGAAGTGCCTTGCCATAGGGTAGTGAATGTCCTTGTTGTTAATGGCACGTATGTGTTCCAACACCCTCTTTTTGGCCATGAACATGGTGCTGCCCACGTATCCAAGTCTACAGGGACATTCCAGTACATATATGATGAAGGGAGTGCTGCAAGTTAGAAACTGGGTTATAAATTTCTTTTTATTACGCCCAGGTATCGAAAACTCCTTTATCATATGGCTGGCGCGGCAGGCCTTACAATGTCCACAGGGAAAGAAACCTTTAAGGTTATGATCCCCTTGTGGAAGTACCTGTGTGATGTCATTATGTACCAGAATATCTCTCAGACTTCGGCCTTTCTTGTATGTAATTCTAGGTCTAGTCTGGACCAATAATGGGATCACAGGTCAGGATATCCCAATTGTCTGCTAGGATCTTCTGTATTTGTTGTGAGTTCCTATTGTATGTCATCATAACTCTATTTACTTTTGAGTCAGAGATGCCGATGTCTTTAGTTACATTCTCGGGTACCTCCAGGGTTTGTGATCTATTAACTTTGCTCACCTTTTCAAGTGCTTGTTCTAATACCCACATCGGGTATCCTCTACTTAGAAATCTTTTGATCATGTTGCCCTGTTCTGCAATAAATGCTGCTTCTGTACTACAGTTCCTTCTTGCTCTCAGCAGTTCGCCATAGGGAATACTCCACTTCAGATTGTTAGGGTGACTGCTGAGAGCATGGAGGAGAGTGTTACCCGCAGTGGTTTTATGGAAAAGACTAGTTTGCAGGGTGCCCTGGTGTGCTGTGACCATGAGATCAAGGAATTCGATGTACTGTCTTCTCATATTCAGAGACAAGTGAATGTTATGGTTGTTGTCATTAAGCCTATTTATGAATCTGATGGCTTCTTCTTCAGTGCCATTCCAGATTATAAAAAGATCGTCGATGTAACGCAGCCATAGTTTCACTTTTGAGAAGTCTGAATTCAATGCACTGTCTGTCCAGATTTCTTCTTCCCAGAGGCCTAAAAACAGATTGGCAAAGCTGGGGGCAAAGCAAGTCGCCATGGCAGTGCCAAGTATCTGCTTGTAAATGGTGCCATTGAACATGAAGATGTTATTTTTAAGGCATTGACTCATCATATCTAGTAACATATTGGTATGCTCTAAGTATCCAATAGGTTTGTTCTTGAGGTAGTGAAAGCATGCTTCAATGCCTTGTGAGTGGTCAATTATAGTATATAAAGAATTGACATCTAGGGTTACCATCAGATCACTGTCCTCCCAGATTATACCTTCCAATTTAGAAAGGAAATCTTTAGTATCCCTGACATGTGAGGGGAGACAGGTGACATACTCACGGAGAAAATAGTCAACATATTTGGATACGTTCTCAAGTACACTGCCAATTGAAGAAACAATAGGTCTGGCCAGGTGGCACAGCAGGATCCTTATGGATTTTGGGCAAAAGATACATGATAGGTAATTTAGGATAATCACGCTTTAGGAAACAGTACTCTTCCCAGGTAATAATACCGTTGTGTTCCCACTCAGTTAATTTGTTCCATGTTTCAAAAATACTTTGATTATAGATGTCAACATTGATTTTTAGGTAAAATCTAGAATCATTCAATTGTCTAAGAGCTTCGTTGATGTACATCTCTCTGCTCATGAGTACAATATTGCCCCCTTTGTTGGCTGGTCGGATAACAATGTCAGTGTCATCGGCTAAGGACTTGATTATGTCTTTTTATTTGTTAGACAGATTATGGTTTGATGGAACGTTTCTCCAATCCTGGTGTTTAAGTTTCAGCAGGGCTTTAGTAACCACTTCGTGGAAAGTGTCAATGTTATCGTGGGGGAGGGTCAGGTAAAAAATGGAACGGGGTTTGAATTTAGTAGAGGCTGCAGAGTCCGTGGGAATATAGCATGTTACAACGCATGCTATTACATCGCGTTCTTTTACAACGCGGTCGTTACAACGCGATACCTTTACATCGCAAGTCATTAGATCGACTTGCTGTAGGGGGCGTGCTGGATTTAGGAATAGTATAATTTACTATTCCAACTACAGCCTGCGCAACTGTAGGGAAGGTGTTGGAATAGTAAATTATACTATTCCTTAGGTTAGAGCGCCCCCTACAGCAGGTCGATCTAATGACTTGCGATGTAAAGGTATCGCGTTCTAACAACGCGGTCGTTGTAACGACCTTGTTGTAAAGGTAATGTGATGTAATGACAGCGTTGTAAACGCTGTTTCCCGTCCGTGGGGATGTCTAACTCATATGACTCCGCAGGAGGCCCTGCAGCGGATTCAGACCCCGTTTCTAAGTCATGCATGAGGAGGAGGGTTCCTGCATCCTCGACAGTAAGATTGGGGAAGGGGGTGGTGGTAGAATGTGGACCAGTGTTGGTCATGCCTCTAGTTGTTTTGAGGGAATGCCATTTCTTAAGTTTGATTTTTCTAACGAACTTGTACATATCAATACGGGTTTCAGAGTAGTTAAATATCTCTGTAGGGCAGAAAGTCAGACCTAGTCATAGGGATTTCTTTTCAAGGAAGGAGAGGGGACGCTCGGAAAGGTTGACGATAGTCTTATTTACTGTGTCATGATCCATTACTGCTTGCCTTTGGAACTTCCAGCTTTGCTTCCCATGGTCTCCCTTGTTTTGTCGCTTTTGTTCTTTTTGTTTCCTTCGTTTTCTTTGTTTACTCCTCCCCTGCCTCTTCCTCTTCCCCTGCCACGTTGTGCTCTTCCTCTTCCTTGGGTCGTTGGTGCGGGTGTCACTCTTGATGTTTGCCGGCCCCTTCTCAGGAGACGGTATTCGTCTAAAAAAGTAGCCAGTTTGATAGGGACTGCTCTTTCAGAGACCGAGCTGGCAGTGGTCGCAGAGGTGTCAGTATCAGAGCCACTGTTTTTCAATGGATGATGGTTCTGTGCTCTCCTGTATTGTGGTGTTCACCTCGGTTGTAGGGGGTTGGTCCTCATATAGGTGGTCGTATTTGTGGCTATATGTTAAAATACGGCCGCTTGATTACCACATGAGCTAACACTTGCTGGTGAAAATCGACTAAACCATGTATATATATTTACAACTGTATTGATCAGCGATATATTGGATTATGTATTAGCAATGCTCAACGTCCTCTATTGATATTAAGTAGAGAGACCCCTTGTTACTATAAGGGTTAGTTTTACTTTGCTTTGGCTTATTTCACCATGCTAAGATGGCCCCCCATGTTTACCCTAGATTACCACAGAATTGTATGTGGAGTCTTTCCTTTGTGTTTTCTTGCATCTATGTAATGCACCCTGATTTTCTGCTCATTGTGTGATCAAGACAGCTAGTCCGTTGAAACGCGTAACAAAGAATAAACTGTAGTTTGACATATTCCTGAGCGTGCATCATACTTGGATCGTTGTGTCATATATATATATATATTACCTACTGGCGGTCGCCAGTAGGTAGTTATAGTTAGAACCTAGTTTCCATAGGAAAAGCATTTTTTGATTTTATATATATATTTTTTTTTTTTACCTACTGGCGGTTACCAGTAGGTGGTTATAGTTAGGACCTAGTTTCCATGGGAAAAGCGATTAATAACTTGCGTATAGTTTTGGTGCCATTTGACGAATTGTCACGATGTTTTAAAAAAAAAAAGTACTTTCCTCTTTCTAGTTGGGCATGGAAAGTTCCAGGGTGATCCATCAAGCGGGGGTAGAAAAAAAGGAGGGGTCATAAAAAGTGCATTTCCCATGTTAATTCCCATAGAGATTTTAGTTACAACTACATCCTGAACCGCTGAACGGAATTACATCAGATTTGGCCGAAAGCTAGCTCTTGGTCCAGAAAAGAGCCCTTTTTGATTTTTTGTGTGTAAATCCATTCTGTAGTTTTAGAGATATTAAAGGAAAAACAAATTGTATATCTAGAGGTGCGAACCCTTCGCGAATCTTACTGATCTCGTGCGGAGATCCGATTGGCTGCCAACACTTCAACCAGGAACTATTGGCAGCCATCATGGGACTCAGACTCAGCTGAGTCCTAAGAAAAACAGAAAAAATGAGAAGGGGGCAGGGTAGGAATACCCTGACTCTCAAGGCCTGTGGTGCTTATTTGCACACATATTTATATATATTTATTTATTTATATATTCATATGTCTTATAATGTGATTTTACAATACAGACTTAAGTCGTGTTTAAAAACAAAAAATTGCATTTTATAGGTTGCATCTCTTTTATACCCATGAATTTCCAGTGTCACCAATGTATTTATTTATTTATTTATTTATTGATGTGTATCACTTTAAACACTATGTCATGTGAGCATTCACAAAAAATGAAAAGAAAAAAATGGTAGCTATTTAAAACGAATCACTATGCTAGTAGCGCGTCATGTGATCAAGTCCCCTGTGAGGGACGAAACGCGTCATGGCTAACATGGATTGTTGGGAGCAACTGCAATAAAATAGCCGACAGCAGAAAATGACTGGGTCTGTGCTTTTTCTTCAGCCAGCAAAAGTGAGCGAGAAGGGAAGAAGTTGTTTGTATAATTGGAAGCTGGTTCTGACTCCTCCAGCTTCAAACACGGACCCCTCTGAAAACTGGGCTAACTAGCTACAAAGGAGCCACGGCTTGGTAGCAAGCTTTGAAGTTTTATCCGGGAGGATTATTGGCAAACCAGCCCCCCACCGGCAGCGGAACCTCGGATTTCAAACACCAGCAGGTAAGCGTAAGACGAGTCGGAGGGCTCGTGGTGTGCCGATCCTGTGGTGGGCGGAATACGGGGGAGCGCCAGTAAGTGAATTCCAGGCTGGGTTCAGAGAATTATGCTTAAGTGATACGTGTCACAAGCGCACATGAGTGCATAGCGTGGAACACCAAATCGCATAATTGGCACAACAAGAATTAGCTCCGAGCATATGTCAGCCGACGCGCTGAAGGAAAGAGAGGAAGCGGCAGCCGCAATGTTTAACGAAGACACAATACCTAACATGGACTCAGTGTCCCAGAATGCATCAGCCAGTACCAAAAGCTGTGGTGTTAAAGAAAAGATGAAACAGTTAGAAAAGCTAATGCGCAGCGAACAAAAGAGGTGGTGGGAGGCCAAATCTCTTCAAAGATATCTGGATGTCGGGCGAGTACCTCGTGGCCTTCGAATTTTACTGGCACCAAGTTACGAGACACCGAACAGGGAAATGATGAAGGAATGGGCGGAAGCCAATTTGGACTCCTCACGCAGATTGGTCTGCATCTTGGTGAAATATGCAGAAAAAGATCGGGCGATACTGGCGGAAAAAATAGATAATCTAAATATGGAAATAGATGCAATGGGACGCACAGGCGATATAGACAAAATGAAGCTGGAAATGAAAAGACGATTAAAGAAAGAAGAAGATGTAATTAGAGAAAGGAAAGCCTTCAAATTTCATCGGGACCGATGTGATTATGAGTATGGCCGTATATTTACCTTTGCAAAAAAATTTGACTCTTTAAAAGCAACAAAATTCGGAACAAGTAAACATAGCAATACTGGAAAAGTAACAAGCAACGCGGTATCTGAATTAACATCAGTCTCAGAGGCCAGTTCAGCCATCGAAAGCGAATCGGAAGCGCGTTTGAATGCAACACGGCAAGTGACAAGAAAAATATCAATAACGGATGAAGTTGATTTTTTATGCCTAGAGCGCCTTCAATCGCTACGCCCAAGAAAACAAATGAACAATCAAGGAATGAAAGAACCAGAAAACGCAGGGAAAGGCGGAGGGCAAACAAACGAAGAGAAGAACAAAAGATACCAAAAACGTCAACCGAAGAGAAATTGGAAAAAATAACTGAGAATAAAACAGTTATAAATCTAACAGATACTGTATTAAATAAAGCGGAAGAACAACTCCTGACATTAGGACTATCATATTGTCCGGAAAGCACTTTTAACTATGCAGCAACCAGAGTTGACGTCTACAAGAGCGTGCGAAAACTTAAATTAAAAAAGTATTTCATGTTACAAAATATTGCCAAACATAAAGAAAAGAGTGTTATGAAAACTCAAGAACAAACTAATGTCATAACTGATAATACAGTGGATGAAACCACACATTCAATGAATTTTGATACGGATGATTAGAGATTATTACAAGTAATGCAGGATTTAATGAATGATGAAGTGGTATTGAGTCCGGACACTGATGTCAATGAGCAATCAAGGACAATATACAGGCCAGCAACTACGCCATTTAAACCAGTCTCCACCTTCAATCCTATTATGTTAAAAGACACAATTGATGCGTTCCATGATAAAGTAATAGGTGGATTAAAAAACCTTAACCACAAGATACTTAATATCAATAGGAAAAAGATCAATAAAAACGAGATCCAATATCAACAATTAATGTGTAAGCTCAAAAACAACAGTGAAATAGTAGTGAGAAATGCAGACAAGGGTGGAAACATTGTTTTATGGAAAAAAGAGGAATACATTAAGGAGGCTATGTCTCAACTAAACGATACTTCATGTTATGGCCGCAGTAATCAACAGACACTCAATAATATCGGCAGCAATTATGCAATGAAATTAGTGGCCTGGAAAAATAAAGGCCTGTTGTCCGTGGATGAATATAAATATTTGAGGACTGATAAACCGGTAATTCCAATTTTTTACTTGATTCCAAAAATCCACAAGAACATTAACAAACCTCCCGGAAGGCCAATTATTTCCGCAAGAAACAGCCTATTGGAAAAAACATCAGTCTATATTGACTTTTTCTTGCAGGAACATGTACAGCAGTTAAAATCTTACATACGGGATACAGGGGACTTCTTGGCAAAAATGTTGGATTTTAAGTGGCAAACTGACTATTTACTTATTACACTTGATGTCACTTCACTTTATACATCTATCCGACATATTGATGGCCTAAGGGCAATACAATTTTATTTGTCTCGTAGAGGTCCGAATTTTGCAGAACATAACAAGATGCTGATTAAGATGACTGAATTTTGTTTAAATAACAACATTTTTTTGTTTCAAGGTTCACTGTTTCAGCAGTTGAGAGGTGTGGCCATAGGAGCCAGCTTCTCCCCCAGTTACGCATGTCTTCACATGGGCTGGTGGGAGGAGCTGGTTCTTATGAAGGAACACTTCAAGTGCATGAATCACAATGTTAAAACTTGGTGGCGATTCATTGATGATCTTTTCTTGGTGTGGCAGGGTACTCATGAGGAGGCAGAAGCATTTGTAAAACAACTTAATGTTAATCAACTTAATCTACAATTTACTGCATCCATTAGTAAAACTAGGGTTAACTTCTTGGATGTAGAGTTATACATAAACGGTGATAGATTAGAGACCAAACTTCACAGAAAAGTCACTGCGGGAAATGCAATTCTTCATGCCAGCAGTGCTCACCCAGGCCACCTAATACAAAGCATCCCTTATGGCGAATTGCTGCGTTTAAAACGAATATGCAGCAATGACCATGATTTAAAATTGGCGCAAAATGATTGTATATTGAGATTTAGGGAAAGAGGTTATACCAAGAAATGTTTAGATCTGGCTCTGACAAAAAGTAATTTGATAGCCAGGGAGATTTTATTGACTAAACATGATTCAAAAACAAACGAACAAGCTAATGAAGTTGAGAATTTTAGATTTATTTTAAAATTCAATAAACAAGAAAAGGCAGTTAAAAGCATCATAAATAAAAATTGGCATCTTATTCGTGCAGATCCAGTAATTGGTGGTGCTGTTCCGAAAAAACCCTCTATCACTTACAGTAAGGCACCTTCAATGAAGGATGTCTTAGTTGTTAATGACCCCAACCGTACTCAAGTAAAAAATAGTACATGGTTGAATCAAAGAGCTGGATTTTATAAGTGCAGGACGTGCAAAGCCTGTCAACACGGAGCAAATACCACATCATACGAAACCCCGTTTGGGGGCCAAATTCGAAAAATTGAAAGGTCTTTGAATTGCAAAACAGACCATGTGGTATACGTGCTGGAGTGCCCTTGCGGATTAAAATATGTAGGAAGTACAATTCTGCAGGGACATAAAAGGGTACTCCAGCACTTAAGGGCAATCAAAAATAATGATCAAGCTTATCCGGTAGCACGCCATTTCAATGAAGTTCATGGGGGTAACTCCAAAGACCTTAAATATTTCTTGATAGATTCGGTCCCATTAAATAAAAGAGGAGGTGATCGAGAAAAAGCACTTCGCAAATTAGAAATGTTTTATATATTGAATCTCGACACCAAGCACCCCAATGGGCTTAACATTACAGAGGAATTACATGCTAGCCTGCTTGATTAACCACCAGAATGATAAGTATAATTAACAGTTTCAGGTCTATCTCTCAAGGAGTTATCTTAAATGTTCAATATGAATAACAATATGTTAAATATAAAGGCTAAGGCTCTCCTCATATTTTTAAACAGATTTTAGCTAGATAGGTTTTTATGCACTGATAAATTATAGGCACTAGACACATTATTTACTCATTCTATACATGGTAACACTATTGGAATATTAAGGCGTTGCAAGTAATAAGAACGAATTCCTTTAAGGTTTTGGTGGTAATGCAACATGCTATTGTGAAGTATATATGGATTATGAAAAAAGTATCAATATTGGGGAAGGTTTTGAATTGAGTATTTATACCGGTATTGGCTATTATGAATTTTCATCTGCGAACATGTATGTATCTACATCAAACAGGATTTATCCTGTTATTTATTGCTTATTTGCACACATATTTATATATATTTATTTATTTATATATTCATATGTCTTATAATGTGATTTTACAATACAGACTTAGGTCGTGTTTAAAAACAAAAAATTGCATTTTATAGGTTGCATCTCTTTTATACCCATGAATTTCCAGTGTCACCAATGTATTTATTTATTGATGTGTATCACTTTAAGCACTATGTCACGTGAGCATTCACAAAAAATGAAAAGAAAAAAATGGTAGCTATTTAAAACGAATCACTATGCTAGTAGCGCGTCATGTGATCAAGTCCCCTGTGAGGGACGAAACGCGTCATGGCTAACATGGATTGTTGGGAGCAACTGCAATAAAATAGCCGACAGCAGAAAATTACTGGGTCTGTGCTTTTTCTTCAGCCAGCAAAAGTGAGCGAGAAGGGAAGAAGTTGTTTTATATATATATATATATATATATATATATATATCACTGAAAAAACCATAGGTTTCAGACACGTTATAGTTACAAATTAGCATTTAAAAAACCTTTGAAATTCACTGAAAAAACCATAGGTTTTAGGGACAGTTTTAGTTATTTGGACATTGCACTCGTACAAAACCCGTGAAATTCCCCGTTATAGTTAGTTCAGCTAACTATAACTCGCGCCCTACAATGCACTGCTGATGACGTCACATATTACATCACTCATGACATGGTCAGTGACATCACTGATGACATCACTGATGACATCTCAAATGACATCACTGATGACATCACTGATGACATCATCCAGTGACTGTGTGTTTCTGTAAAGTTTAAATATGTTTAATATATATAGGGAAAGGCATATTGAAGAATGAGTGGGTGTATAAGTGTCTGAATGGATGATTTAGTAGGTGCGTGACTGACTCTATGAGTGAGTGATTAAACGTATCTTACTGAATGCATGGGTTAATGACTAAACTGTGTGAATGTCTGTATCTGTCTGTCTGTTGGTGTGTAAGCGGCTGCATGGGGTTTGCGAATAGCTACATGAGTGTCTATATGGGTTATTGATTTGTTGTCTGAGTATCTGTATGGGTGCCTGAGTGTTTGTGTGGGTGGGGTGTGTGTGACTCTGTGCATAGATGTGTGAGTGGGTGATTCACTGGGTGCATGTTTTCAAGAGTGCATCTGTGATGGACTGTATGGGTGGGTGAGTGTGTGTATGGCTGTGTTAGTGAGTAAATGTATATCTCAGTGGTACATGTGTGAGTAACTACATATGTGAAAGGCAGTATATATGTGTGTTGGAGTATATAAATGGCTATAAGTGAGAGTGTGTGATTGTGAGAGTGGCTGTATGGATGAGTGTGTGCTTGTATCAGTGATTGTGTAAGAGCGTAAGAATGTGCTAGTATTTGTATGAGTAAGTGAGCTGGTATGTGTATAACTGTATAGGTAAGTAAATGGGAGTGTGATTAATTATTTGCATGACTGACTAGGTGTGTGAGTACCTCTATGGATGAGTGGAGGTGTGTGAGTGTGTATATAGGTGTATGAGTGCATATGATAGTCCTGTACTGAGTGACCATAAGTATGAGTGATTGTACTGGTGAGAGAGTAAATGTGTGTGCAGACCTAATAATCAGTGAGTGGGTATGTAGTTTTTGGTGTTGGAGTGTCTATGGTTTTGAGAATGGCAGTCTGTAATTTAGAGTGGGTATATCAAAGGTTATATTAGGGTGTGAGAAGATGCATGAAATTATCACATGGATGATGTCATCAGTGATGTCATCAGTGATGTCATTTGAGATGTCATCAGTGATGTCATCAGTGATGTCACTGACCATGTCATGAGTGATGTAATATGTGACGTCATCAGCAGTGCATTGCAGGGGCGCGAGTTATAGTTAGCTGAACTAACTAGAACGGGGGAATTTCACGGGTTTTGTACGAGTGCAATGTCCAAATAACTAAAACTGTCCCTAAAACCTATGGTTTTTTCAGTGAATTTCAAAGGTTTTTAAATGCTAATTTGTAACTATAACGTGTCTGAAACCTATGGTTTTTTCAGTGAATTTCAAAGGTTTTTTAAATGCTAATTTGTAACTATAACGTGTCTGAAACCTATGGTTTTTTCAGTGAATTTCAAAGGTTTTTTAAATGCTAATTTGTAACTATAACGTGTCTGAAACCTATGGTTTTTTCAGTGAATTTCAAAGGTTTTTTAAATGCTAATTTCTAACTATAACGTGCCTGAAACCTACGGTTTTTTCAGTGAATTTCAAAGGTTTTGTAAATGACAATTTTTAAATGTATTAATTGTTATATTAATTTTTTTCATACTGATTTACTACATTTTTAGAAACAATTTTTTTTACATATTTTATTTTTAAATTACATTGTAATTACATTATACATTACATTACAAAAAATACTTTCTCAGAATGAATTACTTTAGTTTAAATACTTTGCAGATAGGCAATAGACTTTTAAGTACAGTAGTTACAGTTGTTGCAATGGGCAACACATTTTCAAACACAATGCAACATTCAGCTCAATGTGAATTTCTAGTTAAATGCAATTAGTTACTTTATGGATTACTTTTGTAACCACATGACTGGATTCTAGATTCAGTCCTGGTACATCTCCTGTAAACAGTTGAGTAAAAGCGTTTTGGTTACAGTCGTGATTTTTAAGGAATATTATTGTATTTTAAAAGTTGACACTTAGAAACTTTTTCTCATAGAATCACCAATGTTATCCTAGGGAAGGAAATTCACTTAGCAGGTAAAAACTGTTATCGTTACTTTTTCTTACTCAGTGTTGGATCCTGGATCCAGCACTGGTGCATCTCCTGTAAACAGTTGAAAAAATGCGTTTAAGTCATACAGGCGATTTTTAAGGAATATTTGTAGTTTGTGAAAATCAACACTTTGAAACTTTTTTGCTGAAAACCAGTCAATCTTAGCCTATGAAGGAAATTCAAGTTACCGGTAAGTACGGTTAAAATTACTTTTGAGGATCAGTACTGGGCTGAAAGATGCAGCACTGAGGTCTCTCCTGATAACAGGTGAGTAAATCGGAATTCGTATTTCGGCTGATTTTAGAGGAATATTTTAAAGTTCCAAAACTCCACACTTACAAGAATTTCCAAGTGAAACCAGTCAATGTTAGCCTATGAAGGAAATTCAAGTTACCGGTAAGTACGGTTAAAATTACTTTTCAGGACCAGTACTGGGCTGAAAGATGCAGCACTGAAGTCTCTCCTGATAACAGGTGAGTAAATCGGAATTCGTATTTCGGCTGATTTTAGAGGAATATTTTAAAGTTCCAAAACTCCACACTTAGAAGAATTTCCAAGTGAAACCAGTCAATGTTAGCCTATGAAGGAAATTCAAGTTACCGGTAAGTACGGCTAAAATTACTTTTCAGGACCAGTACTGGGCTGAAAGATGCAGCACTGAGGTCTCTCCTGATAACAGGTGAGTAAATCGGAATTCGTATTTCGGCTGATTTTAGAGGAATATTTGCACAATGGTGAAGGGAGGGGCGGGGCCTGAGGTTACATCTGTGCAAACGCGCCCCGTGGCGCGTTTTAAGTTGGGGGATTAAGTCCCCTTGAATCCTGAGGGTCCCTATGGGCCAACTAGCCCACCAGGAACCTCCAATATGCGCCAGGGGCTGCGTTGCAGAGACGTGTAGAGAGGCCACACCCCTTTTACACCTCTCTGCAACGCAGCTCTGTGGCGCTTTCTGGATGTACCTGTTGGGCTAGTTGGCCCCAGAGACCCTCAGGATTGAAGGGATTTAATTCCCCATCTTAAAACGCGCCACGGGGCCTGTTTCACACATGTCACCTGAAGCCCCGCCCCCTCCCTTCACCACTGTGCAAACGCGCCCCGTGGTGCGTTTTAAGTTGGGGGATTAAGTCCCCTTGAATCCTGAGAGTCCCCGGAGTCCAACTAGCCCACCATATACCTCCAAAAAGCGCCACAGAGCTGCGTTGCAGAGAGGTGTAAAAAGGGGCGTGGCCTCTGTACACCTCTCTGCAAGGCAGCCCGCTGGCGCATACTGGAGGTTCCTGGTGGGCTAGTTGGCCCCCAGGGACCCCCAGTATTCAAGGGGAGTCGTTCCCCCTCTGCAAACGCGCCAGGGCGCGTTTGCAGAGTGGTGAAGGAAGGGGCGGGGCCTGCGGGCCCGATCGTTTTTTTTGTTTTTGTTTTTTTTTTTGTCCCCTGAAGGGGGGCTGTGTGGCCCCCCTTCCTTTTTTCTGTTTTTGGGCCCAGGGCCTTACCCCTTTTTTTAAATTTAAAAAAAAAAAAAAAAACGGGAAGGGGGCCGCGTGGCCCCCCTTCCCTGGGCCTGTATTGGCCCCGGGGACCCCATCTCCCGGGGCATGGCCTCTATTTTTATTTTTAATATTTTGAGGGGGGCTGCGTGGCCCCCCTCCTCTGGCCATTTTAAGGCCCGGGGACCCCATCCCCCGGGCCGGCCATACCCTTTTTTTAATTTTTTATAATTTTTCAAAACTTTGGGGAGGGGGCCGCGTGGCCCCCTCCCGAGCCCTACTTGCCCCGGGGACCCCATCCCCCGGGGCTGGCCCTCTCGTTGGGGACTGTGGAGGGGTCCCCAAACCCCCACAGTCCCGCCGGCTCCCCGTGTCCTACGGGAGCCGGCATTGCTTACACATGGGGAGCAGCTAACATGCTGCTCCCCATGTGGAAAAGCAATCGGCTTTGGATATTGGAAGAGAGAGCAGGTTTCCTGCTCTCTCTTCCAATATCCAAAGCAAGTTTGCAATGACAGGACGGGAGCCGCGAGGCTCCGTCCTGTCATTGCAAACAGCAGTGTCCCGAGGGTAGGCACCCGGGACACTGCAGGAGCCGGCCCTGGGGGCGGCGGTCCCCAGGGCCACCACAGGCTCCAGGAGGGGCGCCGCGCGGCCCCCTCCCATCGTGTGCACAGCCCGGGGAGGTGGTGGTCCCCGGGGCTCTGGGGGTCCGTAACGGACCCCCATATTTAAATGTTTAGTGCCCCGGGAGGTGGCGGTCCCCGGGGCGTGTGGGGGGGCTGGAGCCCCCCCACACAGGTTTTTCATTTAAAAAAAAGAAGCCCCGGGGAGGTGGTGGTCCCCGGGGCTGCGGGAGGGCTCAGAGCCCTCCCGCACCATTATGCATAAAGCCCCGGGGGTGGCGGTCCCCGGGGCTTGGGAGCCCTTAGAGGCCCCCACACATAAAATTAACCCCCCCAGCATGCCCCCGGGACTTGGCCCACCCGGGGGCCAGTAGCATCGAGCGCGGGAGACCGCGCTTCGATTTTTTTCGGCAGGATTCGCGCACCCTGAGCGCATCCTGCCGATTTTTTAAAAAAATGCTTTTTTTGCCCAGGGGGTCCTTGTGGGACCCCCTGAGCAGGCCTAGGGGGTTAGGGTGTTTCTACCCTGCCCCCTTTGTGCGTTTTGCGCACTTGTTTCTTTTTTTTTCTCGGCGGGAGACGCGCACCTAAGCGCATCCCGCCGATTTAAAAAAAAATCTTTTCTGCCCAGGGGGTCCTTGTGGGACCCCTGAGCAGACCTAGGGGTTAGGGTGTTTCTACCCTGCCCCCTTTGCGCTTTCCGCACTTGTTTCTGTCCCTCGGTTCTACCGAGGGACAAAATGGCTGCCAACACTTCCTGAATCGGAATGTTGACAGCCAGCTGACAACCAATTAGCATGCAGCTCGTGATCGGGACGGTGCGCGCAGGGTGCGCTGAGGGTACGCGTATCCGACGCGCCCATAGATATATATGTACTTTTACTTTTGATTTTCTCAGGAACTACTGAACGGATTTACACCATTTAAGCAAAAGGCACCAGTCTGAACCAAGGACTACCTCTTTGCCAAATTTGGTGTAATTCCGTTCAGCAGTTCGAGCTGTAGCTGCGACTAAAGGTTCCTATGGAAAAATGAATGAGGAAAACGCGTTTTGGGACCCCCTTTTTCTCGGCCCCCGCTTCACGTATCACCCCGAGACTTTCAGGGTAGGAGCGGAGCGGAGCGCCCCAACAAGTTGGAAACTTTCACGAAGATTCGTCAACCGGCGCCAACGTTATTTCAAATAGAATGTCGCGGATTTCCTATGGATAATAGGTTGTAACTATAACTATCTACTGGCGACCGCCAGTAGATAATATATATATTACCTACTGGCGGTCGCCAGTAGGTAGTTATAGTTAGAACCTAGTTTCCATAGATTCGCGAATCTTACTGATCTCGTGCGGAGATCCGATTGGCTGCCAACACTTCAACCAGGAACTATTGGCAGCCATCATGGGACTCAGACTCAGCTGAGTCCTAAGAAAAACAGAAAAAATGAGAAGGGGGCAGGGTAGGAATACCCTGACTCTCAAGGCCTGTGGTGGGGCTCTTCAGTAATCCCACCAGAGCCAAAAGACATTTAAAGAAAAATTTTGTGGTGAAAAACAAAAAGATTCGTGAATCTCCGTGAAAATTTAAAACAAAAAGAAGCGCATTTTCTGCACTTCTTATATTTTAGCTCCCGGGTGGGATAAGTCCTGGTGGCATTGGTTTTTAAAATGTGGAGCTCCTAAGAGCCCTGGGGACCACCACCTTCCCGGGGCTTGATATTTAAATTGGAGGGCGGGGCGCGCGGACCGCCCTTGTAAGGCTCTTTGGTGCCCTGGGGACCACCACCTCCCTGGGGCTTAATGAGCAAATTGGAGGGGGGCCATGCGGACTCCTTCTCCTTGGCACCAACTCCCTGGGGCCAGAAATACAAAATAAAGGGGGAGGAGTCCGTACAGCCACCCTCCCGCACCATATTCGGCCTCTTGGACCACCACCTCTCTGCTGCAGGCCCTTTAAATTGAAAGGAGGGGGGCAACGCAGCCTCCTCCTGGAGACATTATTGGCCCTGGGGACCATCACCCCCCAGGGCTGGCTCCCTATGTATCGGGGTGCCCATCCCGGGACATAGCTGTTTGCTCTCGCTTGGCGGGAGCTTTGACAGCTCCCGCCAAATAAGAGCGAACAGTAAATCCACTCCCAGCAGTCGCGAGCAGGAAAACTGCTCCTGCTCGCTGGGAGCGCACTTTTTGTCTGTTTTCCAGTTTGCTGTCAAGATGAAAGGATTGCTCTCACACGAGGCAGCAGCATTTTTCACTGCTCCCTGTGTGCTGGAGCAATGCCGGTTCCTACTGGAGGCAGGGAGCCAGAAGGGACCGCAAGGGCATTAAGGCTCCTCCCGTGGTCCCCAGTGCTGCTGATAGGACCCAGGATCAAGAGGCCGGGCCCCAGGGGATGGGGTCCCCGGGGCCAAAATCGGCCCCCCTCTCCTTTATTACATAAGGTAAAGATTCACCTCTTTGTAGTCTTGTTGTAAAAGTTACTTACCTTCGGTAAAGTAATATCTGGTAGAGACACAGTCTAGCCGCAGATTCATTAACTTTTGAATTCTCCCCAGGCGCCAGTCTGGATCCGGAAATTTATCAGCAGTACCTCTGCGAGGCGATCGATGGGTTGTTCGGCTCCGCGATGACGTCTACTCCAGTCCTGACGTCAGTGGAGCCATATAAGTCCCCTCCGGCGCGCAGACTTCAGTTTAATCTGTGAAACCTTCCGCACCAGAACGGGGAGCCAGTATAGAAACTGGTTGCGGAAACAGTGTTCCAAAAAGTTAAAAAATATTTGAAACATTAATAAAGAAGAACATTAAATGGTATGTTAATACCAGAGATGGATTTTTAAAGAAAACCCCGAAAGAATCAACAAAGCACAGGGTTACATAAAATCCTGCAGCCTGGTGAATAACCACCATGCAAGGGAAGAAAGCCTTATACTCTATAGACCATTCATCAAAAATCTTTGAAACCCTGTGCCTTGGTAAACAACCCCCATATAAGGGAAGAAAACCTTACACTCTATAGCTCATTCATCAGTGGTAATGAGTGACATGACAATATCAAAACAAATCCTATAAAAGCAGCACCAAGCTGTTTGCTGAATCACACCATTACGTGATATAATTTGATAGTGCCAATACCAGGTATGATGATACCAAATAAGGACTTTCAAAGAAAGAACAAATAAATCAATACTGCCCACTGGTGTCCAATCCAGTGTGAAATAGAAAACACCACCCACCCTACCGACCACACACAGTTGGAAATGGACTGTATGGCAACATCCAAAAAAAACCTATGTGGTCAGGCCACGCGGTCTCAACCTAAGTTGAGATAGTGATCCCCGGTATATAAAACCAGTACCAGGTCATTTGCAGAGTGGGCAGGATGGGCAGGGAGTTAATTAATCTGTGGCTAGAGTGTGTCTCTACCAGATATTACGTTACAGAAGTTAAGTAACTTTTACATCCGATAGAGACATCTAGCCACAGATTCCCTAACTTTTGAAATAAATACCATAGCTATACCTCCCCTGGAGGAGGGTCTGCAAACCAATCCTACAAACATTCTGAAAGAGAATCAGCCAGTCATAAGTAACAACTGACCAAATGTACATAGGAATAGCAGAACAAGAGCTTAGCTCTTAATAGAATCCATGATCACTGTCCCAGAACATATAAATAATAAACAACCCTACAGGCCTGAGAGAAACAGCTGTTGAAGGAAAAGGGGAAAAAACCCTTAAAGAACCATCTGTCAGTTATCAGACTTTAACCTCTATCTCCCAAGGGTAAAGAAAACTCGCTGACTAAAAGGGCAAAAGTCATATAACAACAATAAAGAAATATCAGAGAAAGAGCTGTCCTGATAAAATCCAAAAGAAGGATTCTCAGAACTTATTACATTATACCAAGATGAATGAACACCAAAAGAAAGATGAACAATAATACCTCCATGTTATTGAGATTTCTGTTTGAACAAAATGAGCGCTCGAAGGTTACATAATGCAAAGTAAAGAGGCTAAAATGACACTAGTAGGTTTGAATTTAATATTGATATTCATCAATTATGTCAGTGGTAAAAAACATTCCCACAAAGGTGTATCACCTGGACATATACATAATCTATATAAAACTGTGTCACAATAGACTCCGAGTGATCTGACAACTCATAGAGCATCGCTGGCCTACATTTACTGCAGGACCGCAGGTATCACAAAGCTTGCGCCTGTATGGCCTTCAGTGTAATGGTCCGAAGGTCTAAACACAACTTTGAGCCGTAGGCACGCTCAAAATACCAAGGCAAGTGAAAGAAGAAAAGGGAATGCACCTATTAGTGCAGTATCAAAACATTAAATAAGGAAAAGAAGAAACATTAAAGAGAATTAATATATAAAAACAATCCTTGTTAGCAACAAGCGTATGCGACAACACTTGTGATATGAAACACAATTTGTTCACAAGCCCGCCTCAAGAAGTAACAGCCGTGATTCGCAAAGACTTGTAAAGCACAGTGTAAATAGATACATACCCAAAAAGACAGGTAGAATATAACATCCAGACAGATTCAAAATGCATTGTGGGAGAATAAAAAGAAGAGTTTCTAATAAAGCTAAAAACTCCATTACTTGTATGACCAAAAACAGGTAAGGAAACTGCAGCTAGAAGTCTCCATCAGTATGTTTCCGACACTACCTGTCACACAGCACAAGATATAGAGTTCACCCCATATGTTCTAGGAATGAACAAATTAATTACCTATCCACTCCACAGAGGTGAAGGCAACTAACTTGTGTCTTCCAAAGAATACACCATAAACTCTGAGTTTACTCTCACAATTTTCCAAAAATCGAAGCACATATAATAAAAATGTAGATATGTAGTCCACTCAGAAGGAGAAGGCAACCTACACCATACAAAAACATAGCCCAAGAGGACTTTAATGAAGGATGAACCACTAGAACATGTATTCAAAAGAATACAGAACGTAGGCCCTGAATATCGCCATAATAAATATGCACACCACAAGAGTAATGTGCATATACCACGTTGATCACTCTAATGAGTAAAGACCAGAGCATCCCTATATACCAGACTTACTACCGGCATACCAACTTGTCCCTATGAGAGACAAGGAAAGGTCGAAACCATGCACATTTTAGCATACTGAACTGCCTCAAAGAAGCTTGCGTCGGAAAATCTTTCATACAAGAAGACACGTCTCATGACAATAACCTCTTGAGAACTAAGCTCATCTTCAGAGGCCAAGGGACAAAGGGAATCCTCCCTCGGTCATCTAAATCAATACCAGCCTAAGAAAAGGAAAAAAAAATTGGTGCTGATAATAAAACATCTGCTCTCGCAGGACACCAAGTGGTCAAACCAATAATGGACCTGTAAAATGCTAACTCACTTTGAAAGATAAAGCCTACATCTCAAGTATAAGAACAAGTTACACCAGTAACAAACAACTAAAAGTTATGACTCTGAAGACCTCTGTCTTCCACAGAATTTCCTTAACGCTGCATCAGCTTGCCTCCCAAAAGGATAGGCACAATCAAATGGCATGTCGACCAAAGTCGACTGGACAGCCTCCGAAAAGCCCGAACTTTCCAACCAAGCCCTACGCCTTAATGCCACTGCCGATGCCATTGCGCGACCTACAGAGTCCGTGGTGTCCATACCACACCTTATGGAAAGCCTAGCAGCCTGTTGACCATTTTTAATTAAATCACCAATCTCCGAGCGGACATCATCCGGAAGAGATGGTAACAAATTCTGCAGCGAATCCCATAAAGCATGGGAATATCGCACCAGCACACAAGATGTATTTGTGGACCTCAAGGCTGAGCTTGCTGAAGCACAGATGTGTTTACCACATGCATCACGAATCCTAGACTCCTTACTCACTGGAGTCTTAGGAACAGAATCTGCATCCTGCGAAGTAGTCGCAACCTGAGTCACCAAGCTACAGGTGGAAGGGTGTCTATGAAGACAAACTAGGACCCCAGGTGCAGGCAGGTGTCTACGTGCAATATCTCAGTCCACTGAGGTCCCCGACTCAGACTTGGCCCAAGTACCTAATAAAATATCAAAAAGGGCCTCCCCAAACGGAAGAACAGGTTCTTCCCCTGTCTGTCCCTGAAAAAGGACCTCAATCAAAGGGTCTGTGGACCTTTTCATTGTAGTAAGTGACAAGTTTAAAACTGTAGCCACTTTTCTTAGCATGTCTGCAAAGGAGGAACTTGCCTCCACAGCAAGGCCAGGGGAGAAAGCAACCCTGAAGCTAGAGATGAATCTAGGCCACTAGCCTCTCCCAGAGCAGACAACCAGCTCTCCTCCATCTGAGGCACATTAATGTCAGAAATGGGCTGAAAGGGCCCACCTCAATCGACCCCCGCTGAGTCTCAAAAACCTCTTCCTGAAAAGGAATCAAAACCTGCATATTCCTCTCAGTCTGAATAGTCAACTCAGCATCCAACGTCATACGAAGCCTACATGGAGCGCCAATCCATGGACTCCAACTGCTTAACCGTCACCAAGGGCAAACCCTCTGGTGCGCTCCACTCACCTCCAAGGGGACTAAAGGCACTCCAGAGGGAGATGGGCTACCAAAGATGCAGTGCAAGGAATTATAATATTCCTTCATCTGAGCCATTGACGCACCGGCTCCCGGAAACACGGGGAGATACAGTACGGAGTCGCGTACGGCCTCCTCAACCGTCGAGCTGGAGGAGCCATGGGAGAAGGAGTCCCCACGCGGTGAAGTCCGAGAATGCCATGAATTCAACCGCCCCTTACCTTTTGACTTCCCTGGAGAACGAGGTCCTCAAGACCGACCTTGCTTTTCCCGAGACGACGAAGACCGAGGCTGGGAAGCCTCCGAGGTTCTTGACACACGTGCCGCCATCAACTTCAAACATCACTCATTTAACGACTTTGGTTTTAGTTTCTTGCAGGAGCCACAATCTTCGGCGTCGTGGTGCTCACCTAAACACCACATACAAATAGTATGCGGGTCCGTCACCAACATATCTCGGTTACAAGACCTACAAGGTTTGAAACCTGTAGACATCATCAGACAAAGGCACACTGTTCCACCGACACAAAGTGTCGAAGCAGGTCAGGAAAAAATCAACCTGAGGAACCGCTTCTCCGGATCCCTGTTACAGTGCGGAAAAGAAGAAACTGACGTCCGCACACTCATATGGCTCCACTGACGTCAGGACCGGAGTCGACATCATCGCGGAGCCGTACGACGCCTTCCCCCGGCGAGCAGAGGTACTGCTGAAACATTTCCAGATCCAGACTGGCTCCTGGGGAGAATTCAAAAGTTAAGGAATCCGCGGCTAGATGTCTCTATCAGACATCTTCTCTCAAGAGGATTCCTGTTATCACATATTCGTGAATGAAGGCTCTTGGGCAACAATCACATTGCCAAAATTACATGCTCATAAGGTCAGTGGAGAAATTACATCGTGGCCCTTTATGCAGCTGGTTTGTAGAATATGCACTAAACATTTACCCAACAAGGTAACACTTACTAATTAACCAGTAGAAAGTACTCCAGTTGGGTAGGTATTTTAGGCAAAACTACGGACTTTTCTTGGAAAAAAACGAGGTTCCGTTATGGCCTGGATGATCATTTCACAGAAATGAAACCTCAACGGGAAGCACTTGAAAATGTAAACACAGCAGGTGGCCCAGTTGAAGCCCCACTTTTGTAAAGCACAAATGATCCTAAATTCTTGGGTTGACGAAGGCAAAGCATGTGGTTTTCCGCTTGTATTCCACACTGAAAACAATCTGAAACCCTAACAGAGGTGAATGCATTGTTGATCTATTGAAGTACAATTTATCTGTAGTTACTGTGATGAGTGGTTTCTTTCTTGTCTTGAGAGCAAAGTCCCTGGTTCTCCCTTTTAATTACTCTCCATATGCAAATGCCGAAAATCATCTGTAAGGTCTGCCCATTAGGTCCCACCCCATTTTCCTTAGTAGTATGCAAAGGCCTTCCCGCCTTTTCCCACATTGATGGACAGCTTACCAAAAGTCCTCAGTTCATGTTTACTAGCAGTTTTAGTGACATGTTCTTGATACAGAGGAATTCTGAGGACATCTCTTCTAAACAAAGAAGCACTTACTTCATATAGTTAGGAGGAAGTACCCTTGTTTGGTGAAGAAACCCCTCTTTGTAGTCTCGTCCTCTTTTCTAGACGAGGATTCATGTATCACAGATTTTTGGATCAAGATGCTTGAGGAACAATCACATTGCTGAAATTACATGTACAAAAGGTCACTGGAGACATTTCCTCGTGGTCCATTATGCAGCTGTAGTGTAGAATATGCACTAGTTATTACCCAACGAGGTAGCACTTACAAATTAACCAGTAGAAAGTACTCCAGTTGGGTAGACTTTTTCTCCAAAACTGTGGATACTTGTTGGATAAAGGGGCAGATGAGGTTCCATTCTGGCCCAGTCACTCACACAGCTACTGACACTCCCACACAGGCACTCAGACACCCACTCACACACCCATTCAGCCACTCACACACCCACGTCCACACCCACAAAACCACTGACACACCCACTCACTGCCCCATACAGCCACTCACACACCCACATAACCCCTCACACAACCACTCACGGATCATACAGCCACTCACACATCCAGAAAACTACTCACACACCCACTCACACATGCACAGAGCTACTCAAACACCCATTTACAGATCCATACAGCCACTCACAAACCCACTTACAGATCCATTCAGCCACTCATACACCCATTCACTGACCCATACAGCCAATCACAGACCCATACGGCCACTCACAAAATCAGTCACACACCCACACAGCTACTCACTTACCCACTCACAGACCCATACAGCCACTCATACACCCAGTCACTAACCCATATAGCTCCTCACACACCCACTCATAGACCCATACAGTGATTCACATACCCACTCACAGACCCATAGAGCCACTCACACACCTACTAAACCACTCATACACCCACTCACAGACCCATAGAGCCACTCACACACCCGCTCACTGACCTATACAGCCAGTAACACACCTACTCTCAAAGGTTACAGGTTACAGTTAGGAAATAAAAAAACAACTTTAGACATTCACAAAAAAAATAAAGGTTACAGGGACGTTATAGTTAGGAAATAACATTAAAAAACCTTAGAAATTCAATGAAAAACCAAAGGTTACAGGGACGTTATAGTTAAGCTAAGATTTCTCTCCTACAAAACCAGTGAAATTGAGCAGTTATAGTTATCTGAGCTTACTATACCTTACACACCCTGCAATGCACTGCTTGTGACCTCCCATATTACATCACTCAGGAAATGGTCAGTGACATCACTGAAATGACATCACTTATGACATCATCCAGCAAAGTAAACTTCAATTTACTTCATTAAATACCATGTATATTTTTTAAACATAAGAAAAAAACACAGGTAAGTGGGTGTGTGAGTAGCTCTGTGGATGAGTGCGTGACTGGGTGAGTGGCTGTATGAGTGGCTGTGTGAATATATATATATGTATATATATATATATATATATATATATATATATATACATATTGCATATTTTATTCGGCACTCTAAGCCTGAAAGGTTAATGTTTTGACTTATACTGGGTGCTCCCTTGTGTCTGGATGAAGCTGTACCTCTCTGAAGACTATAGTGCAACATGTGTTAGGGGTTGCTTTTGCTCATTTCAGATTGGATGGTATTTCACTAGTCCAAAAGCTGTAATACTGCAACTGGAGTGGTAAAAGGCTTTTGCCATTTTTCAGCTCAGCTTGGACGGCACTGTGCTAATTCTGTGATTAAAGACTTTGCTGTAAAAATGGCAAAATCCTTTGTCACTTTCTAGCTGAGGGTAGAAAGCTCCCATATATATATATATATATATATATATATATATATATATATATATATATATATATATATATATATATATATATATATATATATATATATATATATATATATATTATCTACTGGCGGTCGCCAGTAGATAGTTATAGTTAGGACCTATTTTCCATAGGAAATCCGCAACATTCTATTTGAAATAACTCTTGCGTCGGTTGACGAATCTTCGCGAAATTTTTAAACTTTATGGCCCGCTCCGGTCCGCTCCTACCCTGAAAGTTTCGGGGTGATTCGTCCCATAGGAAACTTTAGCCACGGCTACAGCCCGAACTGCTGAACGGAATTACACCAAATTTGGCAAAGAGGCAGTTCTTGGTTCAGAAACAACCCTTTTTGTTAAATGGTGTAAATCCGTTCAGTAGTTGCTGAGAAAATCAAAAGGAAAATCACATATATATCTATGGCCGCGTCGGATTCGCGCACCCTGAGCGCACCCTGCGCGCACCCTCCCGATCACGAGCTGCATGCTAATTGGCTTTCAAGTGGCTGTCAACACTCCAAATCAGGAAGTGTTGGCAGCCATTTTATCCCTCGGTAGAACCGAGGCACAAGAAACAAGTGCGCAAAACGCACAAAGGGGGCAGGGTAGAAACACCCTGACCCCCTAGGTCTGCTCAGGGGGTCCCACAAGGACCCCCTGGGCAGAAAAAAGCATTTTTTTTTTCAAAAATCGGCAGGATGCGCTTAGGGTGCGCGGATCCCGCCGATAAAAAAAAAATCGAAGCGCTTTGATGCAAATTTGCCCCCGGGTGGGCCAAGTCCCGGGGGCATGTGGGGGTTGGTTTTAATTTTATGTGGGGGGCCTCTAAGGCCCCCAAAGGCCCCCCAAGTCCCGGGGACCGCCACCCCCCCGGGGCTTTAAAAAAAAATGGTGCGGGAGGGCTCTCTGCCCTCCCGCAGCCCCGGGGACCGCCACCTCCCCGGGGCTTCTTTTTTTTTTGTATTCACCTGTGTGGTGGGGCTCCAGCCCCCCCACATGCCTCGGGGACCGCCACCTCCCCGGGGCACTTAGAAAACAAATGTGGGGGTCCGTTTCGGACCCCCGAAGCCCCGGGGACCACCACCACCTCCCCGGGGCTGTGCAATTGAAGGGAGGGGGGCCGCGCGGCTCCCCTCCTGGAGCCTGTGGTGGCCCTGGGGACCGCCACCCCCCAGGGCCGTGCCCCACTGCAGTGTCCCGGGGTGCCTACCCCCGGGACACTGCTGTTTGCAATGGCAGGACGGGAGCCTCGCGGCTCCCGTCCTGTCATTGCAAACTTGCTTTGCTTCATTGAAGCGAGAGCAGGGAAACCTCCTCTCGCTTCAATGAAGCAAAGCAGATTGCTTTTCCATAAGGGGAGCTGCATGTCAGCAGCTTCCCTTATGGAAAAGCAATGCCGGCTCCCGCAGGACGCGGGGAGCCGGCGGGACCGTGCTGGGATTGGGGACCCCCCACGGTCCCCAACGAGTGGCCAGGCCCCGGGGGATGGGGTCCCCGGGGCTATTAGTGGCCTGGGAGGGGGCCACGCAGCCCCCTCCAAATATTTAAAATAAAAAAAAAAGAGGGCATGGCTTGGGGGATGGGGTCCCCGGGGCCAATATAGGCCCAGGGAAGGGGGGCCACGCGGCCCCCTTCCCGTTTTATTTTAATTAAAAAAAAAATCCTCAGGCCCCGAGAAGTGAAGTAATTCCCCTTGAATACTGGGGGTCCCTGGGGGCCAACTAGCCCACCAGGAACCTCCAGTATGCGCCAGGGACCTGCGTTGCAGAGAGGTGTACAGAGGCCACGCCCCTTTTTACACATCTCTGCAACGCAGCTCCCTGGCGCATACTGGAGGTACCGGGTGGGCTAGTTGGACCCCAGGGACCCTCATGATTCAAGGGAACTTAATCCCCCAACTTAAAACGCGCCACGGGGCGCGTTTGCACAGTGGTGAAGGGAGGGGCGGGGCATGTTATTGTTAGAAATTAGCATTTAAAAAACCTTTGAAATTCACTTAAAAACCATAGGTTTCAGGCACGTTATAGTTAGAAATTAGCATTTAAAAAACCTTTGAAATTCACTGAAAAAACCATAGGTTTCAGACACGTTATAGTTAGAAATTAGCATTTAAAAAACCTTTGAAATTCACTGAAAAAACCATAGGTTTTAGGGACAGTTATAGTTAGTTGGACATTGCACTCATACAAAACCCGTGAAATTCCCCCGTTATAGTTAGTTCAGGTAACTATAACTCGCGCCCCCGCAATGCACTGCTGATGACGTCACATATTACATCACTCATGACGGTCAGTGACATCACTGATGACATCACTGATGAGATCATCCATGTGATAATTTGATGCATCTTCTCACACCCTAATATAACTTTTGATACACCCACTGTAAATTACAGACTGCCATTGTCAAAACCATAGACACTCCAAAACCAATTACTAAATACACACTCTCTGATTCTTAGGTCTACACACACACATCTACTCACTCACCCGTACAGTCACTCATACTTATAGTCACTCAGTACAGGACTATTATATGCACTCATACACCTATATAAACACTCACACACCGCCACTCATCCATAGAGGTACTCACACACCTAGTCAGTCATGCAAAAAATTAAGCACACACCCATTTACTCACCTATACAGTTATACACACACCAACTCACTTACTCATACAAATACTAGCACATTCTTCAGTGATGTCATCAGTGATGTCACTGACCATGTCATGAAAATCACGGCGGATCGGCGAATCTCAGGCATTTTTTTTTTTTTAAAACAAGAGTGATCTCCCACGCTTTTTTATAGTTGAGGCCGGTAGGCCAGGTCCTGGGGGCTAATTTAAATATTAATTTTGAAGAATAATGGTCCTGGGGACCGTCACCTCCCCAGGGCCAGGCCAATATATAATAGAGGAGTGGGGCTGCATGACCCCCTCTCCCAGGCCGTTTACAGCCCTGGGGACCGCCACCTCCCTGGGGCAAGGCCAATAAATTTAAAACCAATGGAGGGGGCCATGCAAGCCTCCCTCCACGGTCCTTTATGGCCCTGGGACCACCACCTCCCTGGGGCCAGCCTGATTTAACAAACAGTGGCACAGGAGCCCGCCACCACCAGGGCTGGCTCCTTGTGTCCCAAGGTGCCAACCCTCGGGACAAAGTTGTTTGTTGTCACTTGGCGGGAGCTTTAACAGCTCAAACCAAACGGTAAGTCCACTCTCAGCGGTTAGGAGCAGGTAAGCTGCTCCCACCCATTGGGAGCAGACTATTCAACTGTTTTCCTGACTGCTGTCAGTAAAACAGAATAAAAAATTGCTCCCGCATGCAGGAAGCAGCATTTTATGCTGCTCCCTGCATGCAGGGGAAATTACGCCCCCCCACCCCGGATGGCAGGGAGTGGGAAGGGAGCAAACACAAGGAGATGATGGACGGAGCGCTGAAACCTTTCAGACACTCACCCCCAGTCACAGATCTGGGTTGGATCCATCATCGTTCTTTAGCTCACTTTGCCACCCCAGTTCAGACACACCTATATGCAAATCAGTCTTGACCCTGTGCCTCATGGGAACAGCAACAACAATTCAACAACAAAAGAGTGCAACCAACAAAGGAAGAGCAAGCAGGAGGAATCACTATAGTTATCTAAAAGAACCCTCACTCACCAACCTAGTTGGTGACATGCTCATCATTGGGTTCCCACCAGAGAGGCCGAGTGCCTCTCTGGTGTGCTACGACACCTGATTACACCGAGCAGGTTTTTTTGAATGAGTAGCGTGAGTGCAATAAGTGGGTGAACAGAGTGGTTAAAAAAATGCCTTAGTTTTAACCAAAAGAATTTTTAATGGTGGAAAACTAGGCACCGTTAAAAACAAGTGCGTTGGATGTTTCAATGACTGGCTTTAAATGACCAGGTACATCCTAATGTGAAAAGAAACAATTGGTCAACATGTTTCTGCTTCTAAGTGTTTTTAGTGAAGCATTCGTCAGGACCAGCACACCACGGCGGTATGCGCACGCTAAGGCGCACCCTAACCTGTGGTGGAATAAACCAAATAAACTCACGGTTATCGTGCAGCCTTCAGGATTTCTGAAAGCTGTTAGTATCTGTGGAAACAAAGAAACATACAGACAAGACAAAACAAGTCACAAGGCACATAATACATTGAAATTCGCGTGCTTGGAAATGTTTCCTGAGTGATCAGACTCATGCCGTTGTTTGTAATGCTCTTCAAAGTGCAGCAATACGAATCTTTGCTAGCAAGCTATAGTGATATATTTGTGACGGTGATATGTGTTTCTTTAGCACTAACACGTTGTGCTATTCAAGTGCTCTAATGGCGTGCTCATTTATTTGTATGGCACCAGACCATTAAGTCAGAGAAGCGGGCATACATTTCTGCATGTTTGCACGGACGTTTCCGGCAGAAAACTGTTAAAAACAAAGAACATGACTACCCACACAAAACACGAGAAGTGGTAAAACTCGTGGGGCTGGTGGATAAGGCAGATTTGTAAGTATGGTTGCGAGAACGCAGGTTAAAAGCATGGTTAAAAAACACGCAAGAGCTTACGTGAAGTATTGAATAACCTCACAACATGGGTCCTGGTGGGGGCGGGACTTATAGTCACACTCTGTAGGGGTTAGAAAAAGTGTAACGTTAAGTCATAAACATCAAAGTCATAGCGTTACCTTGGTCCGTTGATCTGGTCAAAATAACACTTCATCAAAGTCAACCGCCCGTATGACACCTGCATACTCCCTTCCATAGACCCCGAGGATGTCGAGGGGTCTGTATCGGGAGTATTTGAAGGAAGTGTCCGGCCAGGAAGCCGGTTGTGCACGTCACACGCCCGTATCACGTGACGTGCTGACGCTCAACGCACGTGACTACGTGCTGCGTGTGTGTTAGCGCTGCAGTAAAAGACTGCAACGCTCACTTTCTGGCTGGATGCAGGGGAGAATCAATTTCAACAAAGCTTTATTGAGACAGTGGCGCGCCTTCAAGCCACTGTCAAATTGTCGGATAATAGGGCTTCCATGGAATTGTGGGCTAGTTCAGACAAGTCACCCTGTTAAGTCTTATACGGCACAATGCAAAGTTTACTTTAGGGATAACTGCAGAGAAAACGGAAAATAAACCAGGCTTTTTACAAAAGTCGAGCGACATACAGGCTGCTGCCAAAATTTACAAACTACAGTGTTTACGTGAAACTTTAGGGTGTGATGGAAAAGTCACCCTATTAGGTATATGCAGCAGAAGGTTGAGGAAGGGAACCCTCCAATTAACATCAGGAATCATGCTTCAGAATTGATGCCTGGAATGAGTTTTGTATAAGCTCCTATTAGTGTATTTCCAAATAAAGGTGGTCCCCGTGGTAGATGTTATTCATGGTATTTAGGGGAAATTTTTTTTTGATTCCTTCACAAAAAGTAATGGACTTATAGGTCCCAAGTTTAGCGGGAAATTAGGTTTCTTGAGGAGCAGTGGAACGATGTTATTCCTTTTGAAAGGGGATAAACCTGGACTTCCTACATGAAATAATGAGCTTAAATGGCAGGGACTCAGAAGAATTGGATATTTTTTCTGAGCATCAGCGCCTCATCACTGAACCCCAGGGAATATTATCATTGAGTCCATGTGCATGTGTAGAGAGGCGATAGATCCATCGTTGTTTCTTCTCGAACAGCATTTGCAATGATTTGTTTCCGGGTTTGATTTGCTCAATAACAGTCCAGCGCACATCATTGGTAGTATGGTTTGCCTGCAAAAAATGTGCGGTCAGCTTGGTGGTGTTCTTTTTACACCGGATATTACTCCGGTGTTCGCAAACCCGTTGTTTTATTTTTTGAGTGGTCATGCCCACGTATCTTGATCCACATGGGCATGTGATTAAGTAGACCACATTCATCGAATTACAATTCGTGTGCGAACGTTGTGTCCATGTTTTGCCGCTCTCCAAATCCAGTGTTTTTGTAGGTGTAGTCAGGTGGCAAACACTAAACGACACGCAGGGAAAGTGACCTGTGACTCTGGGTAGACCCCAGGCATTGAGCACCGAAGGTTCATTGTCACCGTTTGTTTTTCTGGGTCGTGTATGCACTAATGCGTCCTTAATACTCCTTGCCTTCTTAAAAGAGAACAAAGGTTTTTCCCATTTTATGTTGTTGCTTTCAAGGATCCGCCAGTGTTTTCTGATGGATTTTGGAATAGCTTTAGATGCAACAGTATACGTAGTAACACAAGTAAGTGGAACTTCTTCAGTCTGTTTGGGTGTATCCTCCAGGAGGGCTTCCCTGGGTTGATTTCTTGCTCTTTTACAGCTCCTCTTTAGGATCCTCTCTGGGTTGCCTCGCTTTTGTAGTTTTTTGTAAGTTCTTCAGATTGAGAGCAATAATCCTCCACCTTACTGCAGTTACGCCTTATGCGAAGATATTGTCCATAAGGGAGATTTTCCCACAGAGGTCTAGGGTGGAAACTGGAGAAGGCCAATAGGTTGTTCTTAGCTGTGGGCTTATAATGGGTTTTCGTGAGTAGTCTTCCTTCTGACTTCATTATAACCACATCTAGAAAGATCATCTCTTCTCTATGAAAAGAATTCGTGAACCTCAGGTTGGGGTCACAGGTGTTAATCCAAGCAAAGAATTCCAACAGTGTGCATTCAGGTCCTTGCCAGATGACGAAAACGTCATCTATATATCTCTTCCACAAGGATATATAGAACACTTATGGATTGTCTGTAGTCAGTATGTGCTTACACTTGAAGTCGTGCACATAAAGTCCAGCTACGCTCGGGGCGAATGTACTGCCCATTGATGTTCCTGTGGACTGAAGGTACAGGTCACCCCTGTACTCAAAAAAGTTTTGCTTGAGTGCTAGGGTGGCACATTCAATGACAAACTGCTTAGGTGTCTGGAAATCCCAAGTAGCTGCATTTAGGGCCTCACTGAGGACCCGAATAGTGTCATCCTGGGGAATACTGGTATAAAGACTCTCAATATCCAGAGAGACCAGTATAGTAGAGTCATTGTCCACTCTGAGATCTTGCAGAAGAGCCAAGAGGCTTTTGGTGTCTTTCAGATAAGTGGAGGTCTTTTGGATGAGGGGTTTTAAGAAGAAATCACAATACTTTGACAGAGGCTCTAATAAGGAACCAATGCCTGAAACGATTGGACGTCCAGGTGGTGGTGTTCTGTTCTTATGGGTTTTTGGCAAAGTATAAAAATATGGAATGATACCATCACCTCTTGTTAAGAAGTCAGCCTCATGCTTAGTAATGTACCCATTAGCCTCTGCGCATTCGACCAAGTTGGTAATCGTGGCCTTTAGTTGGGGAGAAGGATCCGTAGGTAGCGGGGTGTAATTTCTGTGGTCATCTAAGAGGCGCCTGCACTCTTTATCATAATCAATGGCGTCCTGGATAACAACACCTCCCCCCTTGTCAGCTGATTTTATGACAATGGAGGTATTGGACTGTAGGGATTGCAGAGCTTGAAATTCCACTGCACTCATGTTTTTAAACACTCCTGTTTCTTGAAAAGCCTCCACATCATTAAACACTGCCTGTTCAAAAGCACTTATTTCAGCTGGGACCGTATGCGGTGGAGGAGCAAATGTAGATTTTGGTCGCAACCCTGTGTCGCTGGGACAGTCAGGTGCCTCAATAGGTCTTTGTTTCTCAAAAAAGAATTTCAGTTTTAATTTCCTGAAAAACTCCGCCAGCTCACAATGCAACCGAAAGCGATCTAGGCGTGCTGTAGGATTAAACCTAGCCCCTTTTCCAGGACCATGCATTCTGTGTGCGTCAGGCTTACAGAGGAGAGATTGGTGACTAGACTCTCTGATTGCTGGTTCCCGCTTGTTGGTCCCGGGATTTGCTGCGTGTGTTGTTCCCCACCATCTCCTCCTGTTCCCAATGGACCTGATTTATCCCTCTTCTTTTCCCACGACCTCTCCGGCCTCTCTCTAAAAAAGGAGATCGGTACGTGTTCTGTGGGTACGGTGGTATTGGCATAAAAGTTGGGTTCCAGCCCATCATTGGGAACTGGTGTTGTTGGAACTGATTGTGAAAGCCACCGCCCCCCGGTGTAGGAAAAGGTGGCCAATTCTGTTGGTAGTGATATTGTCCATTTCTCCCCCTACCCCGCTGTCTAGGTCTATAACTCCCCCCACTCGACCCACTCGTTGTGGATGCATCATCATCTGATGCATCAGAGTTGTTTGAGTTTTTACGTGGGGGTGTGTAGTCAGGGTTGGCATAAGGATAGACATTCGTGAATGCGAAGCGTTTCAGATCTTTTTGAAATTTTTGGGCCTTGGACTGGGTGAGGTTCTCTTTATACTCAATGACCTCTTTGTTCAGTTCCTCTAGTTTCTTCTTGTACCCTGTCAGTGTCGTTCTGAAATGGGTTTCGGTGAGTTGGATTTCCACCATCATTGTTTCAGATAGTCTTAGGGCTGTTTTAATAATGAGGACCAGCCAGTCGCGGGTGCAGTGCCACGTGATCTGCGCCCACTCCTTCCTGAACACTGGGTCCTCTAAAAATATTTGAGGAGCGTTGGTAACCAGCAAGCCTTTTGGCGCCACATTATTCCGCAGGTATTCTGTTAATATTGTGCCATGCAGAATGGTCCAGATGCAGGTACGTTTTTGCTCTGTCAACTTATCCCATTCTGTAGTCTGGGATATTGTCTGTGCTATTGAGGGGTAAGAAAAAAGGGAGGGGTCTGCCAGAAGGGCATCCACCTCTTCATCTGTGTATAAGAGCCCTGTATTTTCCATGCTGCTGCCAAAAAATGTAGTCAGAGGTTCGGTATTGAGAGTAAAATCTCTTGCAGCTGTGCGCTGCCTAAATATAGATAAACAACAGGAGAGAGAGGGAAAGCAACTGGAGCCACTCTTGGTCCCCCTAAACAATATCAATTCAACAACAAAAGAGTGCAACCAACAAAGGAAGAGCTAGCAGGAGGAATCACTATAGTTATCTAAAAGAACCCTCACTCACCAACCTAGTTGGTGACATGCTTCATCATTGGGTTCCCACCAGAGAGGCCGAGTGCCTGTCTGGTGTGCTACGACGCCTGATTACAGCGGAGCAGGTTTTTTTGAATGTGTAGCATGAGTGCAATAAGTGGGTGAACAGAGTGGTTAAAAAAATGCCTTCGTTTTAACCAAAAGAATTTTTAATGGTGGAAAACTAGGCACCGTTAAAAACAAGTGCGTCGGATGTTTCAATGACTGGCTTTAAATGACCAGGTACATCCTAATGTGAAAAGAAACAATTGGTCAACATGTTTCTGCTTCTAAGTGTTTTTAGTGAAGCATTCGTCAGGACCAGCACACCACGGCGGTATGCGCGCGCTAAGGCGCACCCTAACCTGTGGTGGAATAAACCGAATAAACTCACGGTTATCGTGCAGCCTTCAGGATTTCTGAAAGCCGTTAGTATCTGTGGAAACAAAGAAACACACAGACAAGACAAAACAAGTCACAAGGCACATAATACACTGAAATTCGCGTGCTTGGAAATGTTTCCTGAGTGATCAGACTCATGCTGTTGTTTGTAGTGCTCTTCAAAGTGCAGCAATACGAATCTTTGCTAGCAAGCTATAGTGATATATTCGTGACGGTGATATGTGTTTCTTTAGCACTAACACGTTGTTTTATTCAAGTGCTCTGATGGCGTGCTCATTTATTTGTATGGCACCAGACCATTGAGTCAGAGAAGCGGGCATAAATTTCTGCATTTTTGCACGGACGTTCCCGGCAGAAAACTGTTAAAAACAAAGAACATGACTACCCACACAAAACACGAGAAGTGGTAAAACTCACACAAGGGCTCATGGGAACAGTCCAGCCTGAACTGCCAAGCCATGCCTTCCCTGGACCGGAAACAAACATCCTGGGACCGGTTTCAGGCTAACAGCCCTCATCAGCCAGGCTAGCTTGAATCCAGTGGCAAAGTGAGCAAGGGACCCACGTCTGGGCATACCCTGCCAACTTAGGGCGAACAAAGCAAACACAAGGAGATGATGGACGGAGCGCTGAAACTTTTCAGACACTCACCCCCAGTCACAGATCTGGGTTGAATCCATCATCGTTCTTTAGCTCACTTTGCCACCCCAGTTCAGACACAGCTATATGCAAATCAGTCTTGACCCTGTGCCTCATGGGAACAGTCCAGCCCGAACTGCCAAGCCATGCCTTCCCTGGACTGGAAACAAACATCCTGGGACCGGTTTCGGGCTAACAGCCCTCATCAGCCAGGATAGCTTGAATCCAGTGGCAAAGTGAGCAAGAGACCCACGTCTGGGCATACCCTGCCAACTTAGGGTGAACAAAGCAAACACAAGGAGATGATGGACGGAGCGGTGAAATTTTTCAGACACTCACCCCATCATCGTTCTTTAGCTCACTTTGCCACCCCAGTTCAGACACAGGAAGGGACCACAGGGGACATTCAGGCTCCCCCCTTGATCCCCAGCAGTGTGCACTGGGTGCCCTGGATGGGGCCAGGGCACCCAGGGTCATAATTGCCCCAGTAGGGGGGCAGCATGGTCCCCCTTCCTTTCTACTAATTGGCCGGGCCCCGGGGAAGGGGTACCCAGGGCCGAAATTGGCCTGGGGAGGGGGGCCACATGTCCCCCCTCCCCTTCTATTAATTGGTCCGGCCCAAGTCGAAAGGGTCCCAGAGCCAACATCTGTCCTGGGAGGTGGGCTGTATGGCCCCCTCCCTCTTTATTAATTGGCATGGGGATGGGGTCCCCAGGGCCAAAATCAGCCACAGGAGGGGGTCCGCATGCCCCCCTTCCCCTTTTAGTAATGGGTTGGACCTCGTGGATGGGGTTGCCTACATGTGGGGGGTAGGCCACAGGGCCTGCAGCCGTTCCCCCAGCAAACACGGCCAAAGGCAGTGCGAGGCGTGAGGGTGGGAGCCTGCGGGGGGTTGGCTGCAGCACCTGGCCACAGTTATAGTTAGAGTAATCTCAAGTAACTATAACTCGTGGCCTAAGGTAGATATATCTTGCACCCTCGCCATGCACTACTAATTAGCCCACATATTACATCACTCATAACGTCTTCTATGACATCATTGATAAGTATCACTGCAACATTTGCTGTGAAATTATTGATGAGAAAAATGTGCATGGTGGGGGCACGAGTTACAGCTACCTTAGGGCACGAGCTATAGTTACTTGAGAATACTCTAACTAAAACAGCTGAATTTCTATAGTTTTGTGGGTGTAAAATGTGAACCTAAATATAACGTCCCTGTAACCCTTGTTATTTTTTTATGAATTTCTAAGGTTTTAAAAAAAAATTATTTCCTAACTATAACGTCCCTGTAACCTCTGTTTTTTTCAGTGAATTTATACTTTTTTTAAATGGTATTTCCTGACTATAGGATCCCTGTAACCTTAGTTTTTTTTAGTACATATATATATATATACCGTCAGTGGGTAAAATATATACATATTATTTAGATTTGGTCATAAACCTGCATGCACAATCACTTTTTATCAAGCTCAGGGTGGGCACTTTACCGTTATCTCCCTTCACCTGTCATTGGAAGAAGGGGCCGGGCGCATCAACGGAGTGCCCCATGGGCTGCAAAGCCACTGAGTCTATTGAATATTTTTTATTTTTTTGCCCTGTATATAAAAAGCAACAAAAGTGTTGGACAGCTCCTTTCTGTAGAATACTAGGCCTCAAGGATTGCACTACTGCACTTGGAATATGCATCACAGACATGAGTGGACCAGTTGTTTTTTTCCCATGTGCAAATTCCTGACAGCCATATGGTATTTAAGGATAAAGAAAACCAACTAGAGAGAAAGGTTTTTAGGGATATTGCAGATATTTTAGATAATTTAACTACCTGTATCCTCTTGACATAAGGTTTGCAAGTTGTTTTTATCACTTTCTAGTTTATAGCATCTACATATGTTTACATGTGCACTGGCACTTTATACTCCCATGGTATTCCATGGATTGGAACAAAGGGCAGTGTGCTTCATCTGCTAGGTGGGAACTTCATGGTAGATGGTATACGGTATTCCTTGCAAGTGCAATAAATCCTTCTTCCTAGCACTTAATGTATTGTATGCTTTTTTTGTAGTCCTGGTCCCACTCTCCTTTGTTTAATTATGTGGTATAGGCCTGTGCTGACTTATCTCATGTTGTTGTTTTAACATTTGTCCTACATAAGGTGACCAGCCCTATAATTGCTATGGTTAATATTTTTTATTATTTTTTAAATGTTATGTTTAAAGATGATTCATGTTATAAAACACCTCTTGTCATCTATGGAGAATCCAATAGGAGTGACTGGGCCCTTGAGGTTTTTGTTTGTCTATCACTTCTGTACATAACAAATTTCGAGCAAATTTTGTTTTAATTGCTTTTTTATAACAGACTTTGTCTACATTACCAAGAAATCGATATACTTTGGTGATGTATTTAGGGTGTCTAAAATATCAATTATTTATGCTCAACTGTGTTAATTTTTTATTTTAACTGGGTGGTTTCTCATATACATGTATACTTTTATATATATAATATATATATATATATATCTAAAGTCAATTATTCAAATGTATATATATATAGTTAGGAACAAAGTTTCGATAGGAAAAGTGTTTTTATTTTGCCAATAAATTTGGCTTTGCTTGACGAATCTCCACAAAATTTTCCAAAAACTTCCCCTTTTCGGTTTAGCTGCGGTGTTGAAAGTTTTGGGGTGATCTGTCAAGCAGGGGCTGAGAAAAAAGGGGGGTCCCAAAATGCATTTTCCCCATGTTATGTCTAAAGGAATTTGAAAATTTTTGAACACGATTATAGCCTGAACTGCTGAACGGAATTACACCAAATTTGGCAGAAAGCTAGATTTTGGTCCAGAAATCGTGCTTTTTGTGATTTGGTGTAAATAGTTTCAGAGAAATTAAAGTTTAAAAAAGTCCTTGCAGTGGACAAAAATTTGAATGGTTGCCAACACTTTAACCAGGAAATGCTGGCAGCCATCTTGGGACTCGGCTTGAAGCCAAGTCCTAGAAAGAAAGTAAAAAATAAAGAAAAGAGGGCAGGGTAGGAATACCCTGACCCCCCAGATATGGTGGGGGCCCGCAGGTAACCTGCCGCGTTTTAAAATCATTTTTTTAAATTTTTTGCCACAGACTCGCGGGTGGATCTGCGAATTCGCAGCAACATTTTAAAAAAAAAGGCATGTGGGCTCCCGTGTGTATTTTTTTTAAAGCCCCCGGGTGGGCCAAATCCCTGGGGCATGAAGGAGGTGGGCTTATGGGGCCCCCCTCTCGGGCTTCTGCAAAGCCCCAGGGACTACCACCTCGTGGGGGCACTGAACACTCTAAATGTGGGGGGCCCACTCGGCCCCCATGCAGCCTCGGAGGACTCCTACCTTCCCGGGGCACATTGTGTTGTTAACAAAATGCGGGGGAGGCCCTACGGCCGCCCCCCACTGCCCAGGGAACTGCCACCTCCCTGTGACAGAGATGTAAATGAAAAATAATGTGGGAGAGGCACTAAGGCCTCCCCCGCAGCCCCGGGGACCAACACCTTCCCGGGGAACTCTTTTAAATTAAATACGGGCCATACAGCCCCCACAGCCCCAGGGATCACCACCTCCCCAGGGCTTAATTATAGCCCTACATTGTCCCTGGCGACCGCCACCCTCCAGGGCTGGCTTCAGCAATGTCCCAGGGTGCCCACCCCCGAGACATTGCAGTTTTCTATGGCTTGGCGGGACGCCAAACCTGCTCTACTTTCAGGAAGCAAGAGCAGAAAATTCTCTCTGTTGCTGAAAGCAGAACATCTGTTTCTCTGTCCGCTATCAAGCGAGCAGGAAAACAGTCATTGCTTTGAGAAACAGGGAGCACATTTGCAGAGTGGAGGAGAAAGAGGGCGTGGCCACCGAAAACAACTCCGCAAACTCAGTGTGTGGGACCTGTTGGAGGTAACAGGAGGGGTAGTTGGCCCCCAAGGACTCTCAATAGCCAAGGGGACATCATGCCCCTACTAGTAGTGCACCAGGATGCACGTTTACAGAGTTGTGGAGAAATGGGGCATGGCCTCCTAAAAGGCCTAAGCAATCCCACTGTGTGGGACTTACTGGAGGTAACAGGAGGGGTAGTTGGCCCCCAAGGACGTTCTTGGGGGCCAACTACTCCTCCTGTTATCTCCAGTAAGCCCCACACAGGGGGCCATACCCCCTTTCTCCGCCACTCTGCAAACGCAGCTCATGGTGCACTACTGGTTGGGGGATGACGCCTACTTTACTCCTGAAGGACCTTGGGTGCCAAGACGCCCTCCTTGTACCTCCTGTAAGTCCTACACAGTGGGTTTCCTGCGAGCTGGTCAGAGGCCCAGCCCCCACCACTCTGCAAACGCGATTACTACATAAAACACCATAGAAATTCACTGAAACAACCAAAGGTTACAGGAACGTGATAGTTAGGAATGAGCATTTTAAAAAACCTTTGAAATTCACTGAAAAAAACAAAAGTTACAATGACGTTAAAGTTAGGCTCAGGTTTCACTCGTACAAAACCAGAGAAATTCAACAGTTATAGTTAGCTAAGCTAATTATAACTCGCGCCCCTGCAATGCACTGCTTATGATCTCACATATTACATCACTCATGACATGGTCAGTGACATCATCTTTGTTTTTTTCAGTGAATTTCTAAGGTTTTTTTTAATTCTATTTCCAAACTATAATGTCACTGTAACCTTTGGTTTTTTCAGCGAATTTCAAAGATTTTTCAAATGCTAATTGTTAACTATAACGTTCCTGTATCCTTTGTTTTTTTTCAATTTCTACGTTTTTTTTAAATTCTATTTCTTAATTGTAATGTCCATTTTTTTGTAAGTGAACCTGTAAGATTTTCGTACTTTCTTTCTATAATTCAATATTGTGTATAATATTTATATAATACACCACTCATTTTTTGATTTCTTATGTCTTTATCAGAAAATTCATTAATAACTGGTTTTATTTTTAACAATTTTGTAAGTCGGCACAACATTGTTGCATTTACAGTGAAGATTCTGTCATCAGTAAATGTATTTCACCTACTGAAAAATACATGTGAAGACATTTTTTAAATAAAGTTTTACTCTAAACATTTAGTAGAGTATTCCTTTTACTTTTCTTTCTATGATCAATTTAGAAGAAAGCCACCTTTTCAACAACAATTTTTTTTTATTCCAGACTACCATCAGTAGTTGCGAAGAGCGCGTGGTTTATACAAAGTGTAAAACATATATATATAGACATATTCTACAGTATATTTAACAGTGGAGCTTTATTAGTGTACTTTTCAAACTCATATTTTTCTAGTGAGTTTCCAGAATAATCGCCTCCAAACACTTTTTTCCCGTTTCCGCGAAGACATCGGAAGTCGCGATGACGTCGAAAATCACGGATAGCGCGCGGTTTTCAACAACTCAAACGTATATGTAGAGGTATTTTTTTTTTTTTTTTTTTTTTTTTTTAGTCCTCATTTGCCATTATGTGTTAGGTATCAAAAGTTCCAAACAGCTGTGACTGAGTAAGAAGATCTCAGCCTCTCCTGATAAGAAGGGGTGTTTTTTAAAGAAAAAACACATGCCGAATCTCACATTGTACTGCCAGCTTGGAAACCGATGCCTTTTAACAGGTGCTGGCCTCTCCAGCTACCTGCTTATTTTGGTGTTAATCATTGGACCTTTAAATAATACCAAAAAACACATATCTTATATAACATAGAAAGGAAAAAAGGATAGAAGGGAGAAAAACGGAGAAAAGAAAACAGAAAAGAAGATATCCATCAATGCCTTATATTCCTTGCCCAGTTATCCCAGATATCCCATATCTTCATTCTTTTGGAATTGGCAGTGGCTCGATCCAGTGTCATTATTCTTTGTATTGACGTTACCCACTCTATTTCTACCGGGGGAATGGGCATAATCCACTTTATACAGAGCTCTCTACGCGCAAGAAGAATTAGCATAAATACCAGGGCTCTGTGTGCTTTTGTTAATGTCCTATCCCCTTCCCTCTCTAACATTACCCCAAAAATAACCAACTCCAAGCTCACCTGTACTTCTTGTCCCAATATACCGGAGAGTGTTGTACCTACTTTCTGCCAGAAAATTTAAATCGAAGGGCACTGCCAAAACATGTGGGCTTCATTTGCGTTGGCCTCCCCGCACTTAGCGCACCTCTTTTCCACCTGCGTCCCCATTTTGGATAACCTCTTGGGAGTCCAATAAGCCTTGTGAACTGTGAAGAGATGATTCTTCCTGAGTGGAGCAGACTTTGCATAAAACCATAGATAAGACATAGATACTTGCCATATCCGATCGAGGTCTATATCCGGCAATTCCCTCCTCCAGATCGACACCGGTAAAGCTTGTTCCTCCTCAGGTACCTGAATCAGCATCCAGTACCACTCCGATACTTCCTTTGGCGAAAGGGAGCGGGAAACTATCTTTGACTCCCAAAATGAGTTTCCTTTCCCATCTTTGCCCAATGTTTTAGCCCAACTTGTTAATTGATAGTACTTGAATCTTGATACCATCCCTTCCGACAGTTCCTGTATGCGGAGCCAAGAAACTAACTCTGTGTCGTCTAGAAGTTGGCCCCATATGTGGATACCGCACTGCTTAAGAGGGATTACTAGAGAGTCTTGAAGACAGGCAGGCGTACCCGGTGAATTCCATATGGGAGCCTTATAGCTGAAGTAGGGTATTTGTAAAGACCGTCTTATCTGATGCCAAACCTTGCATGCACTCAAGAGAATCTTTAGCCTGACTTTTAAAAAAAAAATTGGGTGCCCAAACTTAAATAAGAAAAAACCATTGAGATCTGGGGGACTATTTGTAAGGGCCTGAAAAAGTGGTGACATCTCCGAGGTATCTCTCAACATTTGCCTAAAATTTTTTAAGTGAAAAGCCCGGTAATATTGCAAAAGATCCGGGCTGGCTATCCCGCCTAATGCCTTCTTCGCTCTAAGTTTTCTCCAAGCGATTCTAGGCTTTTTATTTCCCCAAATAAAACTAGTAAAGTCACCCTGGACCTTCTTTATCCAATCTTTCCTAAATTCTAATGGTATAGAGTTAAATAAAAAGATACATTTGGGGAGAATGGACATCTTTATCAACTCCAGGCCTGTAATTGCTTCCGTACGCTTGATGCTAAAATGTCAAAATTTGCAATGTTATCTTGGTTTTGTACAATTTGAATACCTAAATATCTCATACTTTGTTTGACTAAGTTAGTTTGGTAGTGTGTATTCCACTGCATTATTTTGGTTTTTTGCTGATTTACGGCATAACCCGAAACTTTCCCGAAAGCCCCCAATGTTTCCCAGATTGTTGGCCAAGACAAAGATAGATGACCTGCGAATATCATCAGATCATCCGCATACAAGGCGATCTTTTTCTCCCACCCATTACATACAAAAGAAGAAATGCTTTTATGTGTCCTTAGTTTTATAGCTAGAGGCTCTATATATAGGTTGAACAAAAGCGGTGACAGGGGACATCCCTGTCTTGTCCCCCTATAAATATGTACCACTCTTGATAAATTACCATTAATTAACAATCTAGCTGACGGGTTTTTATATAAGGCTTTAGCAGCTGCCAAAAAAGTTTCTCCCAGATTAAATCTTTGAATCACCTCATACAGGAATGGCCAACTCACCCTATCAAAGGCCTTTGCCGCATCTAAGGTCATAACCGTCAGGGGACTGTTGTACTCTTTGGCCAGATCAATCGCCCCGATTAGCTCGTGAGTCAATTCATGCAGCTGCCTTCCTTTTATAAATCCTTTCTGATCTGAGTGAATCAGAGTTCCAACTATTTTGTCTAATCGTTTTGTCAATATTTGCGAATAAATCTTATAATCGCTGTTAAGTAATGAGATGGGGCGATATGACTCACAAACCCTCGGATTTTTATTAGGTTTAAGTAAAATAGTAATGGTGGCGAAATCCCATGAAGAAGGAGGATCATGGTCAGAGATAAAAATGAAATTACAAATTTTTAGCAAAACTGGTGCAAGCTCTCATTTGGAAGAGCGTCCGGACTTGCGGCCTTCCCCTTTTTTAGACTATTTATAATTTTAATGACCTCTTCCAAGCAAACCGGACTATTCAGTTTATCTCTCTCTGCCTCCTGAAGGTGTGGGAGGGTTATATCTTGAAAGAAAGCCTCCTTTTGGGCCCTATTCAGAGTTATTTCTTCAGAGTATAATTCTTGGTAAAAATTTACGAAGGCACTTTCGATTTCAGAAGCTTCCGTGATTATTTTTCCTGTATTTTGACATTTTAGGTCTTTTATAAAGTTTCTAGATTGATTAGATGTTATCTTCCATGATAATAATTTCCCACACCCCTCCCCGTATTCATAATGAGATAGCCTGCTGGCTTCCCATTTCCGCCTTATTTTAGCTTCTAAAAAGTCGGCTAACTTCAATTGAGCTGTATGTAAATTCTGCCCAATTTGGCTTTTGCTGACCGGATTTATGGCTTGTATCATCTCCTCTTGTAAGGAGTTTATGGAAGCTTCAAGAGAATTAATTTCCTCCTTAGACTTCTTGTTATGTGCAGAGCTAGCACTAGAAAGTATGCCTCTGAGAAAAGCTTTATATGTTTCCCAGACAATATTTAAGGAAGCAGACCCGAGATTGAAAGAGAAAAACTCCTTCGTAGCCGTTTTCAGATTTTCTACCACCAAAGGATCTAGAAGCAACGTGCGATTGAGAGTCCAACGTCGCGATGAGGAAGTTTTATCTCCGATCATGATCTCCAATAATACGGCTGAATGATCAGATAAATGTTCGGGAAGGTGTGAGACTTTCCTTATGTTTTTACTGATACTGGAGTCTACTAGAAAAAAATCTATCCTTGTCCGGTGCCCATGTTTTTTATTATGAAAGGTGAAGTTTCCTCCTTCAACCTCTTCTCCATCATTCATTTTCCTCCATATATCTACCAGACCTGTATCGGAGATTAGTTGTTTCAGGGCCCTCCTCATATTAGGAGTTGACATTGCTGCCCTTCTAGAAGTAGAGTCCAGCATTTGGTCCAGACACACATTAAAATCTCCTCCCATTATAACAGGGACATCAATATCCATTAACTGCAAAAAAAGTGTGCGGAGAGGTGCAGGGTCGTCAAGGTTAGGGCCGTAGTATCCCACAAAAGCCAACCATTCATCATAAATCTTGGCCTTAACTATCACCCATCTGCCTCGTGGATCTACCACACAATCTAACAGTATAGCCCGAATTGATTTTTTGATAAAAAGGGCCACCCCTTTCACCGTGACAGACTGGGAGGTGTAATACAGTGTTCGATCCATTGCTGACTTTTTAAAATCTCAGACCATTCTTCTTTAGCTAAGTGTGATTCTTGAATGAGGAAGATATCTATATCTTTAATTTTCAAATACTCTAGAATTCTTTTCCTTCTTGCGGAGACCCTAAGACCGTTGACGTTCCAGGATAGAATCTTTAGCAACCTAGGTTTAATAGAGTTTGCCATATCGTAAACCACCAACTAACATATTAATGCTATTAGGCCTAAATCTTCCCATCAAATTAAAACTTATGTTTAACAAAAAAAAAAGGAATTCTGGTCCAAGAGTAGCAAAAGAGGACATATTTTTGGGGTTTTTTCCCACATGCTCCCTCACCCAGTGTATGAATTTTCTATTTACATTTCCTTGTGAATCCCCCCCCCTTACTGAAACCCTCCCTCCCTGGGGAACCCTCCCTATTCACTAGAGACAGAATGATGTTTTCTGTCTCATATGGGCCCTCCTGCTGTGCTATAGAGAAAAATTAAAAATTAAATTTGCTGTGCTTTTATCTGGTCTATGAATTTACTGACTTCAGCCGGGTCCCGAAAGTTATACATTTTACATTTTATTATTTCGCATTACCCTCAGTGAGGCGGGGAATCTTATATTTGCAGTGGTACCCATCTCCCTCAATTCTTGAATAAATTTGCCCAGTTCCCACTGCCTATCTTGGGTGGTACGAGAGATATCTGATCTTATACGGAAAGACCAGTCATCCTTTTTGAAGACTCCCGCTTTTAGGGCACTAGCAAGGATTTTTTCTTTTAACGTGTAGGATTTAAAGTTTACGAGAATCCTTCTTGAATTTTTCTTTCCTGATCGCCTTGTGTACGGATCTCTATGTACTCTTTGTATATCTTCCTCCAAACTGCGCTGCTCAATTTCCATATTAAATTCTTTCAGGAGACTAATCACATAAGATCTTATGTCCCCACCTTCAAGGCCCTCAGGAACATTCATAATTCGAATATTATTCCTTCTGGCATTGTTTTCCAAGGATTCCAACTTATCTTTCAAATCTCTCTCATTACATTTTAAGCTCTGTATCTCTTCCATGTTAACAGAGAGATCCTCTACTGAAACTTCCAACACCCCAACTCTCTCCACTAAATTGTCTATTTTGGCCTCTAGGGCTTCCACTGTATCCTGAATTTTTTTTTGATTGGTTTCTGAAATCGCGAACTTTACCCTAACCTCCGTTAACAAGGTGGACAATAACTTCTCCAGCTCAGGAGTGTCGCTCTGTTTAGTGATTACATTTAGTGTTTCTTCCGATGTCAACAGATGCCTCTCCGGAGTCTCGGGGGTGGAGCAAGGGGTAGTGCTTTGTTGAATTGAGTTGAAGTGAGGTAAGATGTGCTCACCCTCCCTTTCTGCCAGTGGGTCAAACCTGTTATTTAGACAAAGGACATTCCCCCCTGCTTTAATAGAGGCTGAGCTCTCCATGACTTTTGAACAAGCACTTCTCTCCTCAGGTTGTTCCAGAGCTGCACTAGGAGAGACTGTTAAAGTCTCATAAGCTGGAAACTGAGTTTGGGATTGAGCTTGAACTTTAAAGTATGAGCGGAGTGAAGGAGTTATTTTGATACTTTCTGGCTTTTTTTTCGTGGACCTACTTTTTGCTTTCTTAGGTGCTTTTTCTAGTAAAGATTTTTTAACCAAAGGTACACGGAGGGGATGCGATGGTTTCAGAGGGATTTTTAGAGTTTTTGGGGTTTTACAGCTTTCAATTTCTGAACTAGCAGGTGTTGCTAAGCAATCAACTTTACTTGTAAAAATATTTGCAATAGCTCCCCCTTTCCCCCAGATATCCCTACTCCTTAGCGTATACCTATTTAAACCATAAACAATTCCTTCCTTGTTCTTTTCTTTCCCCTGTTCAATAGGTATCTTGATTTTGGATTTTCCTGCCTCCTCTGTATTGATTTCTTCTAATTTCGAAACCTGCTCCCATCTCCTTACCGGGGTCATCAGGGGGTATTGAATTTCATCTCCCCTTGGTAAAAACTGTGTCCAAACGCAAGTCCAAGCACTAAAAACCTGACCTGTTAGTAAACTGCTTCCCGGGAAGCCGATCCTTGCTGCAGCGCGGCGGCCCCAGCTGAGCCGTGCTGCAGCCTCCGCCCACACTCCTCTCCTCGGACTCGGCTCCGTCGTACACAGTGGTGAGGAAACCTCCCACCAGGAAAAAGGAAATTTTGCCTCGTCTCACCCGACAATCACTGCACTCAGTTCTTAATCGCCCCCACTTCACCGGGACTTCGAGGGACTCCTCCAGCACAGCTAAAGCACAAATGCGCTTTAAACTACGTGAATTCTCCTAGCACAGCGGTGCACCGGCGACCGGCACTAACTGACGGCCGCCATTTTCCCCCCGCAACGCACATATATGTAGAGGTATTGTGAATAAGTTTAGTATAGCTATTCTCTATTATAATATTGAAAGTTCTGCTTTTCTTTCCATTTTTAAACAAAACTACTTTAAACTTATATTTTGCATTTCCGCTTCACCGCGGTAACCGCGACTATTTCGGTCACTGCGAATATCACATGAACGGGAAAGCAAGGAATATCATTGGATAATATACTTTACAGAAGAATCAATAGGAAGGACACACCCACTCCTCCTTCTTGAATCTTCTTTCATGGAACTTCATTCTGAGCAGGTGGATTCATTTTGCTGTGCAAACGTTTTGGTCTTTTTTTCTATCAGAAATGGCAACACAGCAAGGAGATGGGGGTCAGCAGGAACAACAGCTGGACCAGGATGTGGAGGAGGCGGACACTGAAGATGTGGAAGAACAGGAACCTCCATAAAAGAGAGCCAGTGTGGCATGGGATTTTTTTACAATCCCATCAGGTGAACCAAAAACAGCTACCAAACTTGTGCAATGCACAATCTGCAAGAAGACCATCTCTAGAGGGACCAACAAGAAATATTCAAGCGGGACAACGTCCATGTTATACCATCTAAAAACCTATCATAAAAAACCTCTCCAACTGGCGATCAAGCAGAGGGAAGCTGGAGGACCATCTACTTCAGTGGCAGCAGCAACAATTCCTGGTCAAAAGCTCCCTTCTGAGGTGCAGAGTACTGCAACATATATGGCTCCAGAGATGTCAAGAATGCCCACGTACTTCATGGACAGTAGTGTTGTAATAAGTGCTGGTGAGCAGTCTCTTACAACTATTCACAATGCTGAAAAACTACATACATGCTAATTTTTTTCCTCTTTTATATGTTTTGCACATTTTTCAGTGCATGTTTTTTCAATTCCTGCTGTCCCAGTTGCCATTTTTGTTATTATAAAAAAGAACAAAAAAAATGTAAAACTTTACAAAAGCCTTAAAAAAAAAGGTTCCTGTTGGAACCGCCTTTTACAGTTAAAAAAAGATAAAGTATGTATATATGTTGGAATGAGAGTATAACTGGTGTATGGATAATTGAATGAGTGCACAACTGGTGCATGGATGTTACAATGAGTGCAGCAGTGGTGCCTGAGTAAATCTATGAGTGTATAAGTAGTACCTGGGTGATTGGATGAGTGCAAACTTAGTGATTGGGTGATTGCATGTGTGCATGGGTAGTGTTTGGCTGAATGTATGAGTGCATATGTAGTGCCTGAGCGAATGGAAGAGTGAAGAGTGGAATGGTAATGCCTGAGTGAATGGATGAGTGCATGGATAATGGTTGTGTGAATGAATGAGTGCAGGGAATGTGCCTGGGTGATTGGATGAGTGCATGGATAATGCCTGGGTGAATAGATGAGTGAATGAGTACTGGTTGCATGAATGGATGAGTACAAGGGCAGTGCCTGGGTGATTGGATGTGTGCATGGGCAGTGCCTCGGGGAATAGATGAGTGCATGGGTAGTGTCTGAGTAAATGCATGAGTGCATGAGTGAATGAATGAGTACAAGGGTAGTGCCTGGGTGATTAGATGAGTGCATGGGTAGTGCCTGAGTGAATGGATGAGCGCATGCATAGTACCTGAGTAAACAGATGAGTGCAAGGGTAGTGCCTTAGTGATTGTATGTGTCCATGGGTAGTGCCTGGTTGAATGGATGAGTGTGTGGATAGTGCCTGAGTGAATAGATGAGTGCATGGGTACTGGCTGAGTGATTCGATATGTGATTGGTTAGTGCCTGGGTGAATGCATGAGTGAATGGATAAGTGCAAGTGTGGTGCCTGGGTCACTAGAAGACTGTTTGGATAGTGCCTGAGTGAATAGATGAACACATGCATAGTGCTGAGTGAATGAATGAGTGGAAGAGTAGTGCCTGGGTGATTGGATATGTGCATGCATAGTGCCTGGGTGAATGGATAATGCCAGAGTGAATGAATGAGTGCATAGGTAGTGCCTGGATCATTCGATGAGTGTATGGGCAGTGCCTGTGTAAATGGATGAGTGCATACATACTGCCTGAGTGAATGGATGAGTGCAAGGGTAGTGCCTGGGTGATTGGAAGAATGTATGAGTAGGGCCTGGTTGATTGGATGAGTGCATCAGTACTGCCTGGGTGATTGGATGAGTGCATGAGTAATGACAGCGTGAGTGGATGAGTGCATGGGTAATGCCTCAGTGAACAAATGAGTGCAAGGGTAGTGCCTGGGTGATTGGATGAGTGCATGGATAGTGCCTAGGTGATTGGGAAAGTACATATAGTGCCTGAGAGAATGCATGAGTGCATGGGTACTGCTTGGGTGATTGGATGAGTGCATGGGTAGTGCCTCAGTGAATGGATGAGTGCAATGGTAGTGCCTGGGTGATTGGATGTGTGCATGGGTAGTGTCTGGGTGAATGGGTGAGTGCAAAGGTAGCACCACTGAGAAGGCTTGAAGGGCACATTTGATGCCCTCCTTGCATACTCCAGTTCAAACCAGTTCAGGTAGCCGTTGGCTCCCGCTCTGGGGCAAAACTGGATAAAGGACATGGGAGTATCCTCCCCACTGTCCAGCCCCTCCTCTGGGAGGTACCCCTTAATCGTCCCAACCCTTTCCTAAGGGTACTTAAGGGCTTACCTGTGGGTGGGTCCCTAGATTCGTCGTTGGACAAGAGTCAGATCACATACCACTTCAACTTCGACCGTCTGGACACTCTGGACTTCGCTGGACTTCGCTTTGGGAACCGAGACTGCACCGGGGAAGATTCCTGCTGCTCCTGGTCTCGTCGTCCTGCTGGTCTTCTGCAACGTCTGTGTCCATGCTCCATACAGGTTCTTCACCAGGCCTGTGGACATCCAAGACACCTGAAGGAATCTCCCTTGGAGTGAAGGAGTCACTCCCCTGCATCTGCAGGCACCGCAACACAGCTGACCGGTTTGCTGATCTTGGGCTCCCACAGACTCTGAAAGGCTCAGCAACACAGATGGTGGTTCTGCAACTCTCTTGAGGCCTGCACTGTCTTCATACCGAGTCTTGAGGCCAGTATCCCTGTCTTCATACCGAGTCTTGAGGCCAGTATCCCTCGTCGAAACTGCTGGAACAGAACCCCTGTGCACAGCGTTGACTTGCCGTTGCCAAGGCTTGTCGACTCTCTCCTCCAGAGATCTTCATGCTCCAAGAAGCTCCAACCTCAAGCAACTCCTGCAGCCAAGATCTTCGCCCTCACCGCTTCCTCTGCACTGTGGGCCTTCTTCATTGGTGAGGTGCTCGAGGTCCTCTTGCGACTCCTGTAGCTTCGGCCCTTGGGTCCTCTTGAGGGTCTTCTTTGGCTTCAGTGGGCTCCCCTGCTTCCTCGGGGCCTGCTCCGACTTACCTATTCATGGTGAGTCGCTTGGACCTTGCTGGTCCCAACACTGCACATTTTTCATCGACTACATTGCTTGCCGCTGGCAAAGTTTTGTTGGTGCCCCTGCCGGACATTGACCCCTTGGCTCTCGACATATGACGTGGGACAGATCGTGAATGGCTCCTGGTCTTCTACAGCTTCACCAGGTCCGCACAGCTGCAACTTCAAGGGCACCGTCAACCTCTCCTGCATCTCCGACATCAGTGGGCATTCGTCTTCCGGGCCTCCTGGTCACTCCTGAGTGGCAAAGAGTCTGTCCCCTCTGCTTGCAGGTACACCTCAACCAGAATCAATCCTTGGGTTCCACCGGACTCCTTCGTCTTCTTCTCCAGCAGCATCTTTCCTGAAGTCCTCCATTGTGGTCTACGGCGATTTCCGATGTCACTTGACACCTATGCACCCGGCTTCCCTGGTGTAGGTATCCTGGTTCCTGGGGTATCCATGGGTGGGGTGACTCTCCAACCTTCCATCTTCCATGGGGTTTCTTCAGGGTCCACTGGGAAGGGTCCTTCTTCTTTAAAATTACAACCGTATTATTTAGTGTATTGTGTTTATATCTCCGGGTAGGAGATAATACAGTGTGTTAGTGAGTGTTTGTAATAAAATACATAGTTTTATAACTACAATGTGTGATTCTTTTTCACTTAACCTATACCATAAGATTAAGTACTGGTAAAACAAGCTGCTTTACACTCCTTCTGGACTGAGCCTGAAGGCTGTTCTCCACAGCTGCCGCTTAGAGAGCTTTGTAAGGTCTTAACAGCTTGGTATATGTCTAAGACCACTAAAATCACCATAAGGGTTGTCTGGATTAGTGCAGGGTGCTACACTTACAAAAGTGAGCACAATATACTAAGCCAACCTCTCACAGTATGGTTAGTACGTGGGTGAATAGATGAGTGCATGGGTAGTGCATGAGTGAATGGATCAGTGCAAGGGTACTGCCTGATTAAATGAATGAGTGGAAGGGTAACACCTGAGTGATTGGATGAGTGCAAGGTTAGTGCCTGGGTGATTGGGTTAGTGCATGGATAGTGCCTGGGGGATTGGGTGAATGAATGCATATTGTCTGCGTGATTGGGTGAGTGCATGGATAGTACCTGGGTGATTGGATGAGTGCATGGGTAGTGCCTCAGTGAATGGATGAGTGCATGGGTAGTGGCTGAGTGAATGGATGAGCGCAAGCGTAGTGCCTCAGTGAATGCATGAGTGCAAGGGTAGAGCCTGAGTGAATGGATGAGTAGAAGGGTAGTGCCTGGGTGAATGAAGGAGTGCATGGGTAGTGCCTCAGGGAATGGAAGAGTACAAGTATTGTGCCTGAGTGAATGGATGGGTGCATGGATAATGGCTGGGTGAATGAATCAGTGCATGGGTAGTGCCTGGGTGAATGGATGAGTGCATGGGTAGTACCTGGGTGAATAGATGAGTATAACTGTAGTGCCTGGGTGAATGCATGAGTGCATGTATAGTGTCTGAGTAAATGGATGAGTGCATGGGTAGTGTGTGAGTGAATGGATGAGTGCATGGGTACTGCCTGGGTGATAGGATGAGTGCATGAGTAGTGCCTGGGTGAGTGCATGAGTGCATGGGTAGTGCCTCAGTGAATGGATGAGTGCAAGGGTAGTGTCTGGGTGATTAGATGAGTGCATGGATAGTGCGTTGGTGATTGTGTGAGTGCATAGATAGTGCCTGAGTGAATGGATGAGTGCATGGGTACTGCTTCGGTAATTGGATTAGTGCATGGGTAGTGCCTGGTTGATTGTATGAGTGCGTGAGTAGCACCTGGGTGATTGGATGGTGCAAGGGTATACCCTGGGACATGGGATGAGTGCAAGGGAAGTGGCTTGGTGATTGGTTGAGTACACGGATAGGATCTGGGTGATTGAGTGAAGGCATGGATAGTGCCTGGGTGATTGCATGAGTGCATGGGTACTGCCTGGGTGATTGGATGAGTCCATGAGTAGTGCCTGGGTGAGTGGATGAGTACATGGGCAGTGCCTCAGTGAATGGGTGAGCACACATAGTATCTGGTGTTTGCATAGTGAATGGGCAGCGCATGGGTGATTGGATGAGTTCCTGAGTAGTGACTGTGAGATTAGATGAATATAAGTGCAGTACCTGAGTGATTGGTTGACTGCTTAGGTAGCGGCCAGATGATTGGACTAGTGCAACTGTTGTGCCTGGGAGATGGGATGAGTACATGAGTAGTAACTCAATGAATCCATTACTAGATGAGTGATTTGACACACGTAATATATCACAACCTCCAACCACTGTGAAAAAATAAAAAAAGACAAAAATGTATTAGAATTTCATTTCGAACATTAGGCAACCAAACAACATACAATATTTTTTAAGCAAAACTTTAATTCAACATAGACAAATGATTTACTGTTTTTTTCCTGTTTTCAGCTTTCATACTTGTTCACTTTCAACAGTGCTTTGTATGAAGACTCATCATGAAACAGTGGGAAAAAACTATCAATGGATTGTAAAAAAAACAAAATGTGCACAGTTGATCATTACAACCATGTAATACTGTTCACTGCACTCACTATAAGTTTTTTAATACTAACTTGCTGATAGCTTACTACCTTAATGAAAACAACTATATGGTAAAATTGTTTCTGATATTATTATATCTGGTACAAAATGTCCAACAATTATGAAGCAGTCTTCATTTTTGAATATCCTTTTGTAAACATCATCCCTTTTAGGCCAAATGATGTCTAAAATGTTAGTCCATGTATGAAAAACATAACTCATAGTACTACATAGAAGTTGCTGCAGCAGAAACAAAAGGGGACTTTTTTTTTTAGTGGTGAAGAGACTTTTCACATGCAACTTAAGGCTACTGGTATTATAGTTCCTCCATTTACTTTTTATCTGTAGTAACACAATGTAGTCCTCAAATATTTATAAATTTCTTTCCCCCAGTTAAAAGAGACCTTCATTTCTAACAGCTTGCTGTAGACAATACCCCTGATAGGCTGAATAATGTCTCAGAAACACATAACCCATATATGTATCAACACAATACCACATTTTCTTATCTTAGATTCTCCTTAGAACTTCGGTTTGGAAACGTTTTGGGTAGTCTTGATTTGAATGTCACTTGTATATCATTGCACTCTGTCCATCCTGTTTGACAGCTTAAATATATTGTGTAGTGTCCAGAAGTTATATTAACTCCTTCATGAAATATGATGGCTAAAGTTCTTTATGAGATGGAAATTTGTGCAGCTTTAAAGTTTGTAATTTCAGTTCCTAATTTAGTGCCATCCACTCTGCATCGTTGTAGCATGACTATGATATATTTTCCATACCTCTGTAGAAACAACGTTGACCTAAGTTCTGATCTGCAGTTTGGACAGGTCATAATTTGAATGGTGTTTGAAGTTAAATCTTCAAACAGCACAGCTTCACAATCTGGTAATGTCAAGTAGAGGAATCATTCTGAATTGATTTCAGTGCTAGACGTAAATTCATAAGCTTCATAAGGTCCATTTATAAGTTAAACAGTAGAAAAGATAATCCCTTGGCCAAGGAATAAATTGAAGTAACTGAGTCCAAGACTATCTTGTACACAGAGAATGTTTTTTACAGGCCACCCACACGTTGTACCAATAATCCACAACTAGTACAACCCATATGGTAGATCCAAGTAATTACATGAACAACATGAATATATTCAAAAGTAAAATCATATTTATTTACATTAAAACATCTCTTGAATCACAATCTCATAAAACAACCCCATACATTTCATAAGGGTACAGATAAAATTTCATATACACAAAAACAATTAATGACAACAGACACAGGAGAGAAACAACAAATAGACAGTACAATTTGTCATCAAACAGCACATCTACAAAAGACACTTCTTTTAGCTTGTCCTAGATACACTCTATTATCTTTAGTCTGTAGGATAAGCTGATTCCAAAGATTGTGCAACAACAGCGTCGACGCGTTTCGATGGCTTAATTTATTTTTCCATCTTTTTCAAGACAAACTTTTATTTCTATTTCTCTCTCTCTATCGGCACTGAATGGTTGCCGTAGAACTGACCCTTATTTCATATGAAATTCATCTTCACTGTCTGACTGCGAAGCGTAATAGCGGTCCTCATTACCCCAAATCTGAAAACACTCAGAAGGTTTTCGCTTCAGATTTCTTTTTCTCTTTGAAAAAGCTTTTTTATTTTTAGGTTTGCTGCCGTTGGGTTCTGTATCTTATTTTTATGTTGCCAGCCTGGAGTCCATTGGATAGTTTAATATGTATCCTTAAAAGCCGTAAACACTAAGGTGCTGAAGAATCTTATGCCTTAGCAAACACTTATAATGTTGGTATTAATGGACTGCTAGAGCTTCGTCACGCCAGCGTAACACGGGAGTACTCCTCACCTCAGCGTTGCTGTTGTTTAAGCAACGCTGAGGTGAGGAGTACTCCGTGTTACGCTGGCGTGACGAAGCTCTAGCAGTCCATTAATACCAACATTATAAGTGTTTGCTAAGGCATAAGATTCTTCAGCACCTTAGTGTTTACGGCTTTTAAGGATACATATTAAACTATCCAATGGACTCCAGGCTGGCAACATAAAAATAAGATACAGAACCCAACGGCAGCAAACCTAAAAATAAAAAGCTTTTTCAAAGAGAAAAAGAAATCTGAAGCGAAAAACCTTCTGAGTGTTTTCAGATTTGGGGTAATGAGGACCGCTATTACGCTTCGCAGTCAGACAGTGAAGATGAATTTCATATGAAATAAGGGTCAGTTCTACGGCAACCATTCAGTGCCGATAGAGAGAGAGAAATAGAAATAAAAGTTTGTCTTGAAAAAGATGGAAAAATAAATTAAGCCATCGAAACGCGTCGACGCTGTTGTTGCACAATCTTTGGAATCAGCTTATCCTACAGACTAAAGATAATAGAGTGTATCTAGGACAAGCTAAAAGAAGTGTCTTTTGTAGATGTGCTGTTTGATGACAAATTGTACTGTCTATTTGTTGTTTCTCTCCTGTGTCTGTTGTCATTAATTGTTTTTGTGTATATGAAATTTTATCTGTACCCTTATGAAATGTATGGGGTTGTTTTATGAGATTGTGATTCAAGAGATGTTTTAATGTAAATAAATATGATTTTACTTTTGAATATATTCATGTTGTTCATGTAATTACTTGGATCTACCATATGGGTTGTACTAGTTGTGGATTATTGGTACAACGTGTGGGTGGCCTGTAAAAACATTCTCTGTGTACAAGATAGTCTTGGACTCAGTTACTTCAATTTATTCCTTGGCCAAGGGATTATCTTTTCTACTGTTTAGTAGTACCCTATTCCCCTGGTTTTAAGGGGTCCCTCTCTTTTTTCTTACCATTTATAAGTTAAACCAAATAATTCATTGATATTCACATCTTCTTCATCTAATAGTCCTAGCATTATCATTAGAAATTCTTGCGCATCATGCTGAAGATTTTGAGAGAACACTACTGATCCAGTACAGTCATCAGTGAGTTATTCCAGTAGCAGAATGTATAATACTTCTATCACTTCTTAATTCTTAAAGTAAACTACACAGTTGTGAAGACATTGTTTTATCTACCTTTTCTTTAATAGAATTTGTAAAATGAGGCAAATGATATAGTCCATTTAACACTACATGTGCACAACAGTTAACTCCAGATTTATTATCAAAGTGATAGCCTTGTATTTCCTCATTGTGCTTTAGTTTTCTTTTCTTTCCTCCTTGTTGATTTTCTTTTTGTTCATCGTTCTGTTCAACTGTGATAGACTGTTTAGATATTTTCCGCTTTGGACACAGTATTACTTTTTGAACCATAGGAAACTGGCCTAAATGAGGTGCATATTGAGCTCCTAACCGATTATACTCCGTTACACAGCTCACATCAGCACTTACTTTCTTCTCATCAAAATCAATCAGAAATAAACCAGACAATTTTCTAATTCACAACAAAGCAACATATGCCATTCCTTCTTTATTATACTACTACCAATATTAACAAGACCTGTATCTACACTTAAACCTTGAGATTTATGAATAGTTACTGCATATGCTAAAGACACTGGGAACTGCTTTCGCTGGACATACAAGTCTTCCCCAAGTAGGAAATGTACAACACATCTACCAATCTGCTTAACTTCAGCAATATCATAAAATATTATGGTTAAGTATTTCACATCATTTCTGTTTGGATAATTAACAAATTTCATAACTTTACCCATTGCACCATTCACTAGCCCTTCTTCAACATTTAAATTACGATGTAAGATTACATGACAATTTTTACAGATACGTAAGTGTTTTTCTAATCTTGCAGTTTTTGACACAGACTTTTCCAAACTATCCAATTTAAATTGCAGTTTTTCTGTTAGTAGCACTGTAACTCCTTGATGTTACATTTTATCATTTGCTCTAATTTTGACAATCTCTTCTTTTTCCAGTTGCAATAATTGTTCATTGAATTTACTACACTCCTCAAGAGTTGGCATCAAACAAACAATATACTTCTCTTCCTTAACAAAATTGCACATTACTTCAACAGCTGAAACATTACTTGGAAACAAATTTTTGATCAGACGGGTTTGTAATACTGTCTTTCCCTCTTTTGTGAGGACTCCCACTCTTATATCCTTTATTATATCTGCACAATGCATATCTGATGCTTTGGATTAAATCTTTGTATTGAAAATTTTCCCAACTGTTTACATTTCCAATACTTCCTAGTGAATTCCTTGTTTCATTATGTAGTAGTTTCTTGAATACAGGTTGTCCTTTTACTGGAGTTAGTTGTAGCAGGTCTCCAATGACTATTAAGTGTTTTCCTCCAAAAAGCACATCTTAGTCAGTTTTTAATATTTGCTGCATTTTTAAATGTATAAAAGCTAGCATTAGGTTAGACACCATACTGCCTTCATCAATAATTATTAGCTTTAATTTCTTTAATACTCTTCCCACTTCATGACAAGTATCACCAGATAATTTGTTGTATTGTAATTTGTTGTCATGTTCAACAGGCAGCATTAACAATCGATCAAGGGTAACTTCTTTAACATTATGAGCAGCTAAGCCTGTTGGTGAAGTGACTACACACGACAAATTGGACTATGTTTTCTTCTGTAGGTAACTTGTCAGTACTTTAATCAAGAAGCTTTTTCCAGTTACAGCTTGACCACTTATGTACAATAGAACTGGTTTATATGTAGAACATGCACACTTTTTATTCTCATGGAGAAACCCATGTCCTACTTTACCTTTTACCTCTTCAAAAATGTCTTTGTGATCTGCATTCAATTACTGTATTAGTAGTTATAGATCCACCGTTTCCTGCCTTACTTGCTGCATTGCATTCTCCACCTCATTCATAGCTATTGCAGCTTAATTTTCAATGACTGGCTGTCCAAGAGGATCTTGACTTCCAGGTGCTGAACTTTGACTGCTCTGAGAACTCTCTCTTGCTATCTCAGCAGCCATTATTTCTTCTTGTTCAATCTCATCTCTCAACATTTGAAGATACACTGGAAACACAGAGCACTCATTGCTGTCTTTCACAGCTTTGAAAGAGTCTTCATAACAGTCAAATTCTCCAAGTAGCTCACTTTCAGTTCGCAATGGCTTAAACAACTGTAACAAGGTTAAATAGAAAAACTCCCTTTTGTCTGGAGTTTGGCAACTTAGCTTTCAATGGTTGATTACATTTAATTTGTTATGTCTCACCAAACATCCTTCACATCCAGCCACAGCAAATTTACCTTCATCTATGTTTTCACTGACATTACTTCTGAAAGTATAATGTTGAAGTATTTTATAAAGACACATCCTTTCCAGATGATGACTTCTTCTTGGATAGTACGTATCCAGCATGTTACTCTTCAGAATATCTGTACTGTGTTTCTCAAATTCTACAAGATGTTGAATTTCAGGAAAAGACTTCAGTACTCTGTTACGAGTATTAGCAAGCCCTAAACTCACCCATAGAACTCCTCTAGATTTAAAAAACAAACTAGCTGAGCTTAACCAGTCTACACATTCATAGGAGCCTATCTCTCTGTGAGAAAGCATTTTCAAACTAAAACTGTACAATTTCTTCGTAAGACTCTTTTCTGCTGAAATCTCCTCCCACATCTCTTTCATCTCAGTTTTCTCTGACTTTGTTATATAAGATGTAACATACTGAGCAACAGCAATTGAGTTGTCTGCAACAAACTGCACATCCATCTTTGCATTCCACATCTTCAGAATCACAGGGTTGTAGTCATTAATGTACTTGAGGCCTCTGTTCTTCTTAGGTTGTATGTATTTTTCGGTGATTTCCTTGTAAGTGTATGTCTGACTGCAGACAAAAAGCTGTTGACTCTTCCTTGTGAGATGACAGGTCGTGGGAATCCAAAACGACATCTTGTATAAAATTTTCCTTTTGCTCTGTATCTTTTTTTTTTATATTAATCTCTTTATTGCATTTAAACAAGAACAAAGGAGCATCAGATGCGAACGATACACCAGAATATCAACACATTACAATATTAAGGCTATACAATGACAGTTGTTTAGAGAAAAGTGACTGTAGGTATAAGATGCAACAGGGCTACATACCAAGCTTTTATCGGCAACATGGATGACACTTAGAGAACATACACATAGGCTGTGATCAATCAAAGAAGTCTTGGGCAAAGACATTGCAGGTGACAGAACAGCTGAGACCCACTCCCCTACTTGCACTTACAGCGTAGAACCAGGGGCAACCCACACCCTCCAATTTGTAACACAGTAGAAGCTGAATCAAGACAATACATTTACAGTTATACACCGTTCGACTTATCCCCAGCCCCAATAGTTTTAGTGGCCCTATACGTATTGTACAGTGTCCAGAAATTCTTGGGTCTATTTCGAGGGGGAAGGAGATCACTGAAATGTTCCGTTTGAGTGGAGCAATATACCATGTCAGAAGCCCAGTGGGACAGCGTAGGCAGAGGGCCCCTTAACCAGCAGATGGCCACTCTGCGCTTTGCCATGAGTAATCCCATGTCAACCAACCTGCGTAGCCCCTTAGGTAAGGGTTTCGAGAAGCCCAGAAGCACTAGAGCCGGATCCGGTTGGAGCTTCTGCCCAGTTATAGCCGTCAATTCCACAAACACCTGTCTCCAATATTCCGCCACCCCCGGGCAGAGCCACGCTAGATGTGCAAAATCCGCTACTGACTCATTACATTGTGCGCAGCGCGAGTTCTCACGGGGCCCGTATCTACATAGTCGTTCGGGAGTATAATAGACCCTGTTTAAAAACTTGAAGTGAATTAGACGGTGTCTGCCATTGAGGGAAACTCGCTTTATGTTGTAGCAACAGTATAACCACATGTCATCGTCTATTTCCGTAGCTAGATCTAGTTGCCAGGCAAGGCAGGCTTTGGTGTAGTGGTTAGCTCTGTATGACATAGCTTGCTTATATATCCTAGAGACCATTCCCGTCGTGGCTTGCGTCTTTATGATCAGGGAGAGAGCGGTCACCTCTGGCGGCTCAGGCAGGTCTGTGCCTAGCAGCTGCAATAACGCATGCCGTGTCCTATGATATTGAAATTTAGTTAGGAGTGGGGGCACCGCTGCTCCTTCAACAACTGAGTCCCAGTCTTTCATTGTGCCATCTGCAAACAAATCGCCAATAGTATTGACCCCAATAGAATTGAGCGCACGGACGACACCTCCATCTCTGCATGGCAACAACCAATGACACCAGTCAAGTGGCGCCAAAGGTGAGTACAGTAGGGCCCCCGCCTGTAACTTCAGAAGATGGTGCCAGGCGTGATTAGTCGCGTTGATCGAGTCGAGAGTGCTAGTCCTGCGATCTGTAGGTGAGAAAATCAACATGGGAAGCGGATTCGGGGCTGCCACCTCTCGCTCAATTCGCAGGTGAGGGATATCAGGTGAGCCGTGTATCCAGAGCTGGGCATGAGCGCATTGAGCGGCTCTGTAATAAAGGTCTAAATCTGGCGCCCCCAATCCACCCATGTGGTAAGGTAGGGTAAGAATTTGCCATTTGACTCTCGGCTGTTTGCCCGCCCAAGCTAACTTGACCATCAACGCCGTGAGGGTCTTGAAGAATATACCAGGGAGGACCATCGGAATGTTCGTAAAAAGAAAAAGGAATCGGGGGAGAACCACCATTTTCATTATAGAAATCCTACCTAGCAGGGTCAAGGGTAACCGAATCCAACGATCTATATCGTCTTCCAGCTTACTCACCATTACTCCGTAGTTATCCCTAAAGACCACCTCCAAATCGGAGTGCACCTGTATCCCAAGATACCTCACTGAGTCCGACGTCCATTGAAGCAGGTAATCCAGGTCAAATTGTGACGTGGACGGCGTGAGGGGGAATACGAGGGACTTAGTCCAATTGACCTGGAGGCCCGAGACACCCCCAAAGAGCACCACCTCACGTAATACAGAGAAGAGGTTACTTTCGGGCTCGCGCACATAGAGAAGCGTGTCATCAGCATAGGTCGAAACTATGAGATTATATCCTGGTATGTGAATACCCTTATGTCCATGGTACTCCCGCAACGCACAAGCCAGGGGCTCCGCAACAAGGGCTTAAAGAATCGGCGAGAGCGGACAGCCCTGCCTCGTGCCCTGAGAAATAGATATCGGTTCCGTTACCAAGTCTCCAATTTTAATACGTGCCAAAGGCGAGCTATAGAGCACTCCTAGCAACTGCAGAAAGACCGGTCCTAAGCCCATACGTGTGAGCACCTGTCGCATGACGGGCCATTCAACAGAGTCGAACGCCTTCTCTATATCGAGAAATACCGCTACCGCGCGCGACTCCGGGATAGTGTGTTGCAGCGCCCCAAATACCGTACGCAGATTGTAGGTGATATTGTGGCCCGGGACAAACCCCGCCTGATCCGGCGCAACTAGGATAGGGACCAGGGGTACCAGTCGGTTGGCCAAGATCTTTGTAAAGATCTTGGTGTCGACGTTGAGGAGGGAAAGGGGACGATATGACGAACATTCTTCAGGGGGCTTACCCGGTTTCAAAATGGCAACTATTATCGCCTCTCTCATAGAGGGCGGCATTGAGCCAGATACGCACATATCCTCGAATAGCGCCGCCAGGTGTGGTAGTAAGAGATCCAGGAACGCGCTGGAGAAAGCCACCGTTAGGCCATCTATCCCAGGAGCACTACCGGCTCTCATAGAAGATAACGCAAGGAGTATTTCCTCCCTCTCGATAGGCCGCATCAAAAACTCACGATATGTGGTAGTCAGCCACGGTAGCTTAATATGAGACAAGTAGTCAAATATTTCAGCTTCGGAGCCCGAGCCACGTGAGGAGTACAATGTCGAATAAAATTGTCTAAACCTCTCTGCTATGGCCTGCTCGTCCGTCAGTGGTACTCCCTCTGCAGAGTTCAGAACAGCAACCCCAGAGCGATCTCGACGGGTCCTTAATAACTGCGCAAGTACCCTACCTGGTCTTTTGCCCTCACCATAAACACGCGCCGTAGCGTATTTGCCAAGGTGCTTAATTTCAGCATCAGCTGTTTCCTGAAACTCTTCCAAGTGAGTCTTGAATTCAGTCAACACCCCATCATCAGCACCGTGCTGCAGCCGTGTCTCCAGCACAGACAGCGCGGCCTCCAAGTCGGTTAACCTTTTACGCAGCGCCTTGAGAACTCCCAAATGTTTAGATATCGTGACCCCTCGAAAGTAGACTTTAAACGCCTCCCACACTACCTGGAGGCTCTCTACCGAGCCAACATTCTTGTCGAAATATGTCTCAATTGCTTCAGCTAGCTCAACCCTAAATACCTCGTCGAGGAGTGAGTAGGGAGGAAACCGCCATGTGTAAGGAGGGATGCTCCTAGTAGGGGTATCCAAGACGACCAGAATCGGGGAGTGGTCCGAGAACGTGCGTGCAAGTACCTCACAGGTTCGTACCTGACTGTACAGCTGTCTGGAGGCAAGCCAGTAGTCTATACGTGTGTGTAAGTCATGGAAAGTCGAGTAGTGTGTGAATCCCCCTTTATCAGGAAACCGCTGTCTCCAAACATCACGTAAGTCTGCTCGTACCATAGAAGCAACGAGAGTACGAGCCGAGGCAGTGACTCGTCTAGTCGGACCCCCTGAGCGGTCACAATCCGGATTCATAAATAAATTGAAGTCCCCACCCCATAGCTGTTACCTATCCCCGAGATCCTTTGCTCTACTGAACAAGTTTGTATAGAAGCTGGGGTTATCATAGTTGGGCCCATACACATTAATTACCACTAGATCCAACCCCCTGCCCTTACAGCTAGATACCACAAATCTGCCTTCAACGTCTGTATGCAGGGGCCGCAGTGTGAGGGATGACTTGGGGCGCACCCATGTAATGACTCCTCTGGAGTGTGTGGTGAAACCGGCAGCATGTGTATTCCCCTGCAGACCTCTGCTACGGAGTAGCGAGCTGGAAAGAGGGAGGTGGGTTTCCTGTAAAAGAGCAAGATCAATATCATGTCTGTTCAGGTATGCCAAAACTTTCCGTAGTTTCCTGTGGTCGTTAAGACCGCGAACGTTCCACGTGAGTGCGCGTAGTGTGCCCTGTGTGTCAATCCTGCGGGGAGTGCAATCAGCAGCGATTGACCCCGCCACATCTACCCTACCAATTCCAGCCATAAGTTACCAGTATGTGCATCGTACCTGTGTAATGTGTATAGCATCTACTAGCAGTGTTGCGCATCTTCAGGCACCCTTCAACCAAACCCCCCACCCACGCCAGGCCAACCCCAACCCAGCCTAGACGATGAACTGACCAACTGACCTCCTGCGTAATTACATAGGATAACAACCAATATAGAAGTGCCAATAGAACACAAGAAGGACCCAACCCCCCCCCACCCTCCCAGAACAATACCTCCATAGTGCAAAACACACGTGGGCAGAGGTAGCACGCTTCCTAAACATAGACTGTAAGAAACCACGTTTGGCTCCCGCCCCTCATACCACCCATAAATTGAAAAATCCAGAGGCTAAATATATACAATAGAACTCCCCCCTATTCCCAGGAACATATTAGAAGACTCATCCTGACCCTATAGAAGCATAATCAGGCAAACTAACTCGTCCGCATTACATCACAGCACCCATCATCCCGGACAGTTACAGCACCCTATATAGGAAGCATGCACAAACAGCTCTTCAGTAGATTCATCTCAAATACCTACTCATCCCCCGCCCCTAACCCCAACAGCAATCATCTTATCTATCTGGATCAGAGACGCCACATCAGTCCTGCTCTTCTAGAGCCCCTCCCGTCGCCTCATCCAGCAGAGGCCGGGGCGAACCGCGTCGGTGGTCCCTCGTCCAGTCTTTCATGGCCCTCTGTAGGGCCTTCGGGTCTGTAAAAATATGTGACTGTCCCTGGCGATTAATCCGGAGTCTGGCGGGGTAGAGCATTGCGTAGTCAATATTATGGTCTCTTAGCTGCTTCTTCAAGGGGGCAAATTGTCGTCGTGCTTCCTGGACCTTAAAAGTGAAGTCTGGGTATAACGATATAGTGGAGCCCTCAAATTGTAGTGGCTGTTTGTCCCTAGCCGCTCGAAGAGCAGAGTCTCTGTCGCGGTAGTTGAGGAGCTTCGCGATGATGGGTCTCGGGGGTGCCCCAGGCACCGGGCGCGGGCCCAACGAGCGGTGTGCCCGCTCGACAACAAACATGGAGGAAAAGATCTCCTGCCCAAGGAGAGAGACTAGTAGCTTTTCGATGAACTGTTCCATGTTTCCAGTTGGGGTGGACTCCGGAAGGCCCGTGATCCGAAGATTGCTCCGCCTCGAGCGCGCCTCCAAGTCCTCCGTCTTATCTTGTAGGACCTGGAGAACTTTCCCCAGCTGCTTGTGGCCAACATCAAGAGTGACTTGCGCTTCTTCGACTTCTGTGGTGCGGCGCTCAACCATGTCCAATCGCTGGGCATGTTTGTCTAGCCGTTCGGACATTCTGTCCATGCGGTAGGAGAGAGAGTCAATCTTAGAGCCGAGCACTGAGAGGCTACCCTGCAGGCCCTCCTCCATCGCCGCCAGCATAGTGCGGATGTCTCCCGCTGGCTCCTCCTGGGGCAGATCCTGTGCGGATTCGTCGTCCTCTACCACCGCCTCGCGGCCTTTGGTTCTCTTCTGGTCGAAGGTGAGCTTCGGCTGTGTTCTGTCGACTTTACCCATGGTTAGTGTCCCTCTGCACTCCGGAGCGAAGCAAGGGTACCACTACGCAATACAGGGTCGTTGTGGCAGAGTTGCGCACCACCCGCAGTGACCTACCAGAGGAGGAGAGGACCACACTAGTTCTGAGCCTATCGTATGCCAGGAGGGGAAGGTATCAAGCTGGGCAGCAGCCGTGGGCGGCAGGCCACCAACGAGGCGTCCACGACTCGGACTCGCCCTCCGCACGTCTCAGGAGGGAGATATCAGACGACCCACCCAGTCACGGCAGCAGGGGGGACCATGGCCTCCACTTCACCCCTCAAGTCCAAGTATCTAGCAGATGTATCCTCACTCAGTCAGCTCCAGCAGTAGGAAGCAGCAAGGGGCGAAGCGGGGTGCCCACTGACAAAATGGCAGGGCACACACCTCCCCCAGCACGACGCAGGGACCGCACCCAGCCAGCAATCCACGGATCAGAAGTGCAATCACTTGCACAATCCCCTCGGGGCTCACTACAACCTAAAGCATAAGCGGGTCTCGCAGGCCAGTTTCCTCACTGGCCCAGCAATAATGGCGGTGTGTAGAAAGCGAGGGCAGGCAGGCACCTCTAAGGTAGCGCGCTCTAACTACTTCACCAGTGAGCGGCAGAGGTATCCAACTGTGGGCAGGACTTCAAAGGCGATGATGCGGACCTCGTCCGGAGGGCGCCAACTTCGCGCCAGCCGCTGGGCGCAGCGGCGTGTCGCAACAGCGTGATCAGTAGAGCGGCCGCGGCAGGCACCCCAGCCCGGGGATCCAGGCACAGTCTCCGGCTTTGCTGCAGGCCGGGTCACGCTCCGCCGTCCGGCGTCACACAGGGACGGGAGTGGCAGCAATCAACTCACTACCAGCTCCGGTCACCAGATCCGGTAGAGCTGGGTCTGCTTGTCGCCTCGGGAAGCCAATAATTGCAGGATAGTGTGGCGGTATATGGGAGCTGCGCGCTCAAGCGGCCATCTTGGTCGCGAGCAAGCTCCGCCCCCATTGCTCTGTATCTTTGCTGACAGTATTTTCCGCATCTATGATTTTGGAATCGTAGAACTTGTTGTCTTAAAATGTTGTCACTACTCTCCTTTGTGAAGGAGTAAGTTACATACTGCTCAATAAAAGAGACCACAGGCTCATCACTGTCTGTTCCAAACTTTGGGGCATCTTTTACCCACACCTCTGGCTTGGTTCTCTTTACGCCAAAAGAAATCAATCACTTCACCAAGAGGAGGTTTTGTTTTGTTCAAGATGAAAGCCATCATTGCTTGAAATGTGTGATTAAAATGTCTGCAAACATTTGCAGGGTCTAGTGAGCACAGTTCTCCTGGCGTCTTCAGATGAATGTCTTTTATATTTGAATTTGCCTCCTGCAAGAATTCTAGCAGATCATCCCAAGCATATTCAGCACAACTCAGCATCAGGAACCAAGTAGGTGCTCCAAGGTTCCTCAACATGCACTTGAGTTCACCATGACACCGATACCAATATTCATTAGTCCCACGCTGACATACCATTAGGTTTATTAAATTGTACTCCAAGTGCTCATCTTTTCCTTGAACTTTTTCCAAAAGTTCTCTTGCTGATATATTATGCAAATTAACTCCTGTTTTTAGAATATGATTCACAGCATATGAGAGGCCAGACAATTCACTCTCAAATAATAGGTGAAATATACATGGAATACACTGACGAAATCTAGGATCTTCTGAATAAAGTGTACTACATCTATACTCAGCTGCAGGTATTTGCACAGGCCGCTCGCCATACCTCCCACCTACTCCAGCATGAAAAATATGGAGCTCCTTTTGCTTCCTTCATTTGAAACAGCTCAATGGCATCACAAATAACCTCTTTAGAATGCAAATGGTGGATGCTATAATGTTCATAAATTTCTTCTGTCCTGGACTGATCAACCTTCTCAATCTGACCTGTTGATGGAAATGTCTGATCCTCCATATGTGTGATATCTTGCAGGCTTTCTACATTTCTATCGTACACATTGTTTTGTACCAGATATAAAGTTGCTTTTTTAACTTTGGTAAGTTATACTAACTCCTGTCATATCTTCTTTTTCTTGGTAGGCACACCATTTACAAGAATTACAAGTCCTTCCTCTAAATCTCTATCTACCCCTACCGTTTCAATGTTTTTCTTGACATCGAATGGCAAATACATTACTCTACCTTTTAGACCTTTTTGCAGCTCTGTTGGGGGTAACTTGCCTGTCTTTGGCTCCATACGTACTATAGCCTGAAATGGATGTATAGTTTGGATAAGAATGGACTCATAAATATTTAAACCTTGAAGTGCTTCAGGAATGGGAACCAGTTCTAACTTGTTATGCACAGCTCTAGCAGGCATTTTATTATCCTCTATTTTATTGTAGCTGTACTTACATATAACTTGTCATGTGGACAAGGGAAATCTTTCTTCTACAAATAAGTACAGTGCAAACGTTTGCCAGTTATCATTATTCTCTATTTCACTTTTTAAATATTGGTGAACAGTCCGCGTTTGATTCTTGTAGTGAGTGCATCGACAGCATATACAAACATACTCTGGTTTTTCAGCACATACTGTCATAAATGTTGTAATCTCTTTTTTTAAAACTATCAACTGTAGTACCCATGTCCTGTTCTACAACTCCTCCTGTTATCAACTCTTCAATTTCCTTGCAGTCCTGTTCGGACCAAAGAAGCAAAATTGCACATCATCACAAACCTTTTCTACCTCTGCCACAGTACCATGCAAAAGTGCCCTATTCATTTCTCCTAAACATAAAGCAGGAGTTTTCACATAATACAGCCTCCCAACTAAGGGGCCGATTACGATGGCGGACGGACTGGACTCCGTCTGCCATCGTGGTGGTAACCGGGACCGTCCGTAATACATGCGGCGGTTCCGCACACCAAATTATGATGTGACCGCCACCGTGGCGGGCGCATCTTGCATTTTAACATTGCAGTGGTTGCTGCTGACAGCAGCACCCACCGCAATGTTGAAAATGCGTGTTGTGCATTTCACTGCACTACGTGGCAGGCACCACACGGTGCCTGCCGCTTAGTGCACTGAAATGCAGGGGGGTACCATGGGTACCTCCCAGTGCACATACACCTCTCCCCAACACAAGGGGGGCCCGCAACGGGCCCCCGAAACCAATCCCGCCAGTCTTTCAATGGCGGTTTACCCGCCACAGAAAGGCTGGCTTCCGCCAGCATCGTATTTCAGTGGACGGAGCCTGCTATGCTCCGCCACCATTTTAAGCATGCTGACCGCTCCGCCAGGCAATCGTAACGATTGCCTGTGGCGGTTCCGTGGCAGACGGTCTTTGCGACCGCTGCGGTCCTAAAGCGATTCCCGCCATCGTAATTCGGCGGTGGGAAAATTGCTGTCAATTGACGGGAGGATCGCCACCGCCGGGCTGGCGGTGACGATCCTTCCGACATCGTAATCGGCCCCTAAGTTTGCATTGTTGAGTGGTGTACATCTAACATCCTAAAATGATGAAAGGTGCTTTGGCACACTTTCTTTGATAAACAAGCTAGTGAGTGTCCCTGCAAATTTGTATGCTTTCTCAGCTTGCAAAGATCCAAACCTTGTAAAGTACTTATTTTGTATTTTAAACTTCGCCTTGTAAATTACGTAGGAATTTCCTTAATATATCAATGGATTGCTGTCTAATACTACAAACACTACTACAATTCCATTTGTATACAAGGGCCTGACTACGCCTCCCTTGTACCTCTTCTGCAATAACTTCTTCTACATTTCTAGGTACCATCACCTCTTTTCCTATAGGACTGCTATTCTTCATTTCGTAACATCCGCCGCTTTCATCAATAGCATGATCTAATCTGTTATCCTGGAGATAGCTTTCTTCATTAAAGGAAGGCTCTGTACTAGAAGTATGCATCCATTCTCCACTAAAAACTGTACAAACGTAACTTCTATTCACTAAACTTTTCTTCTGGTTTGTCTCTTCATGCACAACACAATATTGTCAAGAGTCTTCATTCTATTTAGAATCAAAATGAAAAGCTTCCTCTTCAAAGCAAAGGCCTTATCAACTACTCAACTCGTTCTTTCTGTTTCAGTGCCTCTCTCCTTCTTCTATACTTCTTCACAGTTCACTGTAGATTTATAACCACTCTACTACGGAACATTCCGGCTCTGATTTCCTTAAACTGCTTCTGTCTCCTGGTTAAGGTGCGCCCAGGTCTTTACAATCTTTTCTGTTCTTGCAATTTACAGTTTGTCCACTCTTATTGTTTCTCATAGTCATAATTTTATTTTCTTTATTTTATAATCTTTGTAAATGTGTGCATATACTTTAAAGAAATGACTTTGCCCTCTTACCAGTAGCTCTTTTTTCTTTTACCACTTTTTCTGCATTTTGCCCCTTTTGTAACCCATTTCTGCAAACATACTGTAGTTGCATCTGTTGCTTTTTCGTCCGAACTTTTGTAGGCATTGTAACTGTGTGTAGTTATGTAGATATTGTTCTGTAAAAATAAAACAAGTATATTGTAATTTTTACTCTAGGCAATCTACCAACTACTTTACTACTGACTTATACATAATACAAAAACAGTTTTCATGTTATGTTGCAGTTTTAACCCCTTCGATGCGCGTGACGAGCTCAGCTTGTCATGCTGCGCGGTAGCGCTGTGCGCATGACGAGCTGAGCTCGTCACGACCCCACCCGCGATCGGAATGTCCAGCACACGAGCGGAATTCTGATCGCGGTCAAGGGGTTAAATCTACAGATGAACCTAGAAATATTGCTACATGCACTTACTTCAATATAACAAACCCAGGGCAAAACACAAAACTTTATTTATTAGTTACCTTTTAACATTTTAGCACCCTCTTGTACAACACAGCTACAGCATATCTCACTTCTCACTTATACATGGTGAAAGAACAGTTTATCCCTTCTGTAGTAAATTTTAATATGAACATCAAGGTAAGAAGGCATATTTACAAGCCCCATGCACTTTCCGGAGCGTCACTTTTTTTTGACACACCGGCACTGTAATGTGGTGCTCTATATTTACAAAGCCACATAAAGCCACTCTGTGTAGCTTTTCATGGCCTTATAAATACAAGTGCTTTTCAGGCAGCACTTTGCATGAAAGAAGCATGCCATGGGTGTTGCTGTGGGTGTTGCTCCCCAGGGGAGATGTAGGGAGATGCAACGAGGAGAAATACTTTTCTTTCTCCTCATTTTTTCCTGTTTCTATGCGTGCTGCATTCTATAGCATGCATACAAAGAGGAAAATACCCCTTGTGATTGCTTATGTACAGAAAGGTGTCCCTTCCTGCACAAAAACAATCAACCCCACTACATAGGCACCCTTGCACCATGGTGCAAGGGTGCCTCCGTTGGTGCATGGCAGCCAGTTCTGCACCAGCACAGGGGAGAGCATAGGAATCCATCATATTGTTGTAAATATGACACATCCCTGTGCTTTGAATGTAATGCAGCATGACACAGGCAAATGGCTTGCAGCTCCGCACTGCATTACTTTCTTCTAAATTTGGCCCCAAGTGTACAAATACATACAGTGCCTCAACACTATAAATACAAACACAACATAATAGCTATTGGATGCCTCTCTACCACTGTGTTAGTGCTCTATTTACTATCTCAGTACTGTTCTACTTAAATGTATCAGATTTAAATTTTGGGAAACGGTGCATATAACAATCTGCACCTTAAAGTCTATCAAACCATATACCTCACTAATTCTTCCTGCTACATCCAAGAGTATGTCACAGCTTGCATATATAATTCACCAGATGGTTCTAAAACACTACACATTGTTCAGTAAAACTTGTAAAAACATGTATTTGTGCTTAAATACATGAATACTCCCTGGATGATTGAATTGGTGAATACATAGTACCTAGGTGATTCTTTGAGGATACAGGTACTGCCTAGATGATTCCCTGAGTATATCAGAACTCCATGGGTCATTCCATATCTCCATAGTTACTGCCTGCATGTTTACATGAGTATATCACTGCTATCTGGGTATTGGATGAGTGCATGAGTTGTGCCTGAATGATTAGATAAGTGCATTACTAATGGCTCAATAATGCAATACATGCATAGATACTGGTTGGATGATTAAATGAGTGCAACTGTAGTGTCTGGATGATTGCGGGAGTGCATATATAGTATATAAATGATTTATAGAGTGCATGGAAAGTGCATACATGATTGTTTAAGTACATGCATAGCACCTAGCAGATTGGATGAGTGCATCAGTAGTGTTTCAGTGATTGCATGACAAATTGGCTGCTGCCCATGTGTTTTTGGTTTAGTAAACAGGTAGTGCCTGGGTGTTTAGATAACTACATGGGTAGTGCCGGGATAATTCAATGAGTGCATCAGTAATGTCTGGCTGATTACATGGGTGTATCACTAGTGTCTGAGTGATTCCATGACTCCATTGTTAAACCTTGAGAGATGGTATGAAAGTAAGTGTACGGCTGGGGTGATTGTATTAGTGAAAGAGTATTCCCTCAGTAATTAAATGAGTATATAGCTATTGGAGGAATAACAGGTTTACTACAATAGTACTCTCTACGTAATTATATGACCTCATGAGTAGTACCTGAGTGTTTGCATGAGTTCATGCATGTGCCTCAGTATTTCAATGACTGCATGGGTTGTAAGTGTATGCTTAGATGACTGCATAGCTTCTGCTCAGGTGTTATAATGACTGCATAGTTACATCCTTGTTAATTGCATAAATAAATGGTTACTGTCTTGGTGATTAAATGAATGTATAAGTAGTGCCTCCATAGTTGAATGACTACATCATTTCTGCCTGCCTTATTGCAAGAGTACATGTGTAGTGTCTAGTTAATAGAATAACTCCATGGATACTGAATCACTTATTTGATGACTGCCTCACTAGTGGTTGGGTGATTGCATGAGTACCTGACTACTCCCTGACTGACTATGAAAGTATTTTCATTACTGTTAGATACATAACAGCTGTGACTATATATCTTACTCATTGGTTATCTCCTTCTGTTACTATCAAACTACCTGTTTTACTATATGTATGCTTTTCTACTGAGCTACGTGTGACTGAAGTCTAGATATCACACTTGGTATATAATTGCATACATAGCTCTCTAGCAGCATACATTGCTTTGGTACTGAGCATTCACATGCATCAGTAAGTTTCTAAAACGCAAAACAACATTTAAGAATTTTTCAAAGCACAAAACCTTTCGTGAATGGTATAGCTGCATCATTTCTCAAATACTTCTTCTGCCTCTAAAACATATATTCAGCATTTTCCAAACAAATGTTACACACCAAATGAAGCTAGCACTAGAACTTTCAAGGCATTCTGCATATTAATCCTTCTCAATTTTAAACAAACCATGTTTAAAAAAAAAACCCACCATCCTCACCATATACATGAAATTTTCATCAGCCTTACTGAACATAGATCACCATGTAAACATATATGCGATTTCTTACTAGATGTACACCTTCAAGCCATCTTACCAAAAATATATACCTCTCTGCATCTTTAAATAAACTCAAAAGTCCCACCGTATATATAGCCATGTGCAACCACAAAAAACATATCTCACCATCTAAGCATATGCAAAGCGGTCATATAAGTTAAAATCCACATAGACAAACACTTCCCAATACAGACCTAACAAGTATTACTTCTTTCTAATTCACATACAGGCGGACAACATGTTCTCATCTTTTATTTGTGACTACACTACTCCTGTGAGATATCTTTTCATATCACTGTGATACTCTTTTTTATCAAACTCCCATATACATCTTCATTTCTAATGTAATTTTATGAAGAATTAAAAAGTTATGTACAAACCAGTGAATTCAGTTTGTGGACTATATTGTTGTTTTACCTCTTTGTGCATAGTTTTGACACTGTTAGATTTTCTAAAAACTAAGCACAAGAATGGTACACCACTCTCATACAAAGCAACCATAAAATGGCAACCTCTTCAACTTTGCACTCTGTGATCATGAGAAAGGGAGCAAATGAAATCAAGCCTTTCATTTTAGACTACAGTATCTCCTCTTGTGAATTGTTAGTATCTGTTAACCCTTTCCCATCTCGTTCAAAAAGAGATTCCTATCTATATGTGTTCGCGATGATCATGGAGAAATCGCGGGAAAAAAACAGGAGTCCAAACCTATATCTAGCTTCCTTTTTAAAAAAAATTTAAATACTACACAACAATTTATTAGATAGTCCTGAGGTGGAAATTAAATCTTGCCATTACTTAAATTGTGTCATCACTCCTCAACTTTTTAAAAAATGTTCTGTCTCTTTAACACCCTTCCCCCAATACACTCTTAGCTCAGTGTACCTAGCAATTCAGTGCAACCCGTAGGTCACTAGTTCATAACACACTCTAGAAGGAACATGCTACTTCCAAATAAGATACAACATGTGTGCTTTACTCCACAGATTCGAAAGCATATCAATGTCTGTATTACAATTGTTTTCTTAAACAACAGCCAATAATAAGACTCCTTGCTAAGGTATCCAACACAATACCTAATTTTTTCACTTTCATGCTGACAGCATCCAATGAAATATATCTTTTTTTTTTAAAACACCTCTGGGGGCGCAGCCTCTAGCGTCAAGATGGTGGTCGCACTCTAAGAGTGCTCCGGACCCCTCCGTCATCCGCCCGAATCCCTGCAGAGCTCTGGATACTTAAAAACGCGGTTGATGGTTTCCGTGGCTGCCGGTGACCAGATTGCATAAATCCTGTACTTGAACCTAGCGCTGAGAGAGATCTTCCTGGACTGAGCAGCCAGGCCATCCCAAGACAAAATGATGGACCCCCTGTGAGGGTACCGACAGGAGATCGTGAGGGCCTCCGGTCTATTGCCCCGAATGCTGGCAGAAGTGCTGTGGTGTTCCCGAGATTCGGTCTACACAAGAGGATTCGCCATTTGTCTGGCCTTGGCCGGCCCTCAGAGCAGGAGGCACTGAACCGCTGCTGGTTGTGTCCCCGGCTGGAGAGATGTCCTGAGCCCCCGGGCCCTCCATTGACACGTTTGCGGCAGACCCGGGCGATCCCTTGACTACGGGCCTAGAAGGCAGCCGAGGAGAAGAGGCATGCCCTGCAGAGAGCGGATGAGGCACCACCAGACCGTGGAGCTGCGCAATTCTGAACGGAGGTGAGAGACTCCGGGCCCCTCCCCCCCATGTCAAGGAATCACCACGGGGAACGAGTGAGGACTCTGGGATGGGGAGATTGCGGTCTGGGCTCCTCATAGAGGTGAATTCTGACCTCTTGGTTTGGCTGTACCTGGAGGACCGGGGCGTCCCCGAGTCCAAGACTGGACTGAGGCCTCCGGAGCAAAGCAGTCTGAGGCCAGTGGATTTGCTACCTGGACGGCCATGACTGCCCGTAACGGCGTCGGAAGGAGAGGATCCCCTGAAGAAGAGATGTTCTGCCCTTCCGGGCCCGCCGCTAACATGAGCGTGGTCCCCCTGGGTCTCCCCCGCTGGCTGTCAGAGTAAGGAGGCACGGCCTGGCAAGTGGATAAGCTGTTACCAAGCAGAGGAACAGCATACACCCGAGGAAGCAGAGCGGGGGCTGAGGTAGGAGACTTCTCCCCCCCCGTTTGGTGTCCCTACTGGACACCGTGGCTGGACCCGTAACTGAGGAGCAGAGTGGTTCCAGCCCTGCCTGGCCTGGTACCGGACCTGCTGGTGGAAGCAACCGTCCCACAGTATTTGTCCTGAAGTGGAGGCAAAGAAAGAGACTGGGTGGCGACACGGATCCCGGCAGGGAGGCAGAGGCCCCCTTGGGAGTCCTTTGATCGGCTGAAAAGTGTGCGAGGCAGCATCAGTGGACACACAGTGAAAACCCCCCCCGGGGACGCCCAGGCTCCACATGAGGTGAGGGGCTGCCTCAGCTGATCGGGAGGAGATCTTGCACATGTAGTTTGACCGCAGGGAGGGCATCGAGAATAGAGAGATTGGACCCTCTCCTGGGGTGTCCTCCAGCACACAGCGGCTAGCGGTGTGGCCCAAACCAAAGCGCCTCTGCCAGAAGGAGATCTAGCCGCCATTCTCCAAGCAATACGAACCTCAAAAGACTCAGTGGAGAACAAGATCGGGGAGGTGCACATAGACGTGGCACTCATCTGGCAAGATCTCCGTAATGCTTCAGCCAGGATCTCAGAGGCTGAGTCCCGCGCATCCACGATTGAAGATGACATGGCAACAATGAAAGAGCAGGTATAACGACTTTTAACCTATATGGCCCAGCTCCACAGACAAGCAGAAGATGCTGAGAATCGTTCCAGTAGGAACAACCTCCGCTTTTTGGGTGTCCCTTAGGGTACGGAGCCTGCCCAGACAGCTCTTTTTATAGAAAACTGGATTAAGTCATGGATGCCCCCGGAACGCCTCTCACCATGGTTCGTGGTGGAGCGGGCGCCCTGGGCCCTGGTGTCCAAGCCACCAACTAGGGCCCCATATAAACTAATTATAGAGCGCGTCCTCAACTTCAAGGACAGAGATGTCATACTACAGGAGGCGCGCTCTCTTCCCCAGCTCTCTTGCCAATGGAACAAGGTGATGATATTCCCAGACTATACCAAAGAAGTTCAAGCACAGAAGCGATCCTATAAAAGCTGAAATTACGGGCGCTCAACTTGTCTTACCGGCTCTTGTTCCCTGCCCTCCTCAGAGTAATCCTCTACAACAAGAGCTACTTCTTTGACACTCTGGAGGCTGTATGGACATGAGCCTAAGAGGAGCGGCCCCTTTCCAGGCACAATGTGACTGCTGTGTCCCCAGCACAGGACAATAATGGTGGCGCACGAAGCAAGGCACCGAAAGCACAGCGGAGACGCACCCGGTCCCGAAGGGGGCATAATACCCGACAAAGACTTTCCGGATCACCAGGATCGACGGCAAGGAGCATGTCCACATCCCCTACCGAAAGGAAACGACGAGTGAGGTCGCAAGAGTCTGTTCAGAGTGAGGAGACAGGCCAGAAGAGCTCCCCAAAAGCACAGCTGACTGTACCCCTAGACACAGATCTCTCCTGCAGTCCAACAACATAACGTGAGGCGTCCAAATATTGATCCAAAGCCCTATGATTGCCTCAAAGATCACAGATTTTCTACACTCCTGAAACTCTTTGAATCCTACAACTTGGAGGGGTCCACCACTTTGTCCTCCAACCATGATGGTTATACCTGTTCGAACTGTTCTCGTTAGGGCAACAGATGCTTCAGGGAAGGAAGTATGGGGAGGGGGGATGGTTGGGGTGACTAGTTGGGGTAATGTCCTTGTGTTTTTGTTCTTTGTTCAGTTCTTTCTCACACTAGACACGACATGCTCATGCTACTCACTCATCGGCCACGCACTAGAGAGGAGCCACTATTCTCTGCCTACAGTCCTAGTCCACATGAATCCACAGGCATTTAAATCCAGCAGCCACTACCCATTCAGTAATACCTCCAGCGGCGTCACCTTGTAATGACCTGGAGTCCTTGTGCGTCCTATCCTGGAATGTTAATGGGCTTCTGGATAAAGTGAAGCGCGCGGAGGTCCTGAAGTTCGTGCAGCGCTCCGCATCTGGTGTCTTCATGCTACAGGAAACCCACCTACAAGGTAATCAATGCTCATTCTTAGCCTGGCAAGGATACGACAGGGTTTACCACGCGGGCTTCACCCGGGGTTCCAGGCGAGTGGCCATTGTTCTCGAACGTTCCCTTCCCTTCCCAGTCACTCAAGACATACAAGACCCACAGGGACGCTATCTAGCCCTTACAGGGACGATGGGGGACACACACCCTGAATCTTATTGCCACCGACACTCCTTGAGATATCCCTCGGGACCTTACAGCCCTGCTATCGTCTCTCCCTCAAGGAGTGACAGAGATTGGTGGAGACTTCAATACAGTCATGGACACGACTAGCAATGCCACTGGTGTCCCCTCCAGCAGTCGGCACTCCGGGCCAGGCGACTCTCGGACTGGGCCTCGCAGCTTGGGCTCTGTGATGTCTGGAGGACATGGATCCCTCGGCTTCGCCACTACACTCACACATCAGTGGCCCACCACACCCACTCACGTATCGACTTGATGTTTATGCCAGCCCTTGACTGTTGTATGGTGGCAAGTATCCAAACAATAGCTCGGGAAACTCCGACCACTCGCCCCTGCTCCTGTGCCTGGGGAGCCCCCGCGGCATGCTATGCCCAATCTGTTGGCTTAATGCCTGGTTTCTTCAGAACAAGGCTTGCAAAAAAGTCCTAAGAGAAGAAATTAAGCTCTATTTTCAATGTAATGAAGGGACTGTAGGGTCACTGAGCATGCTATGGGAGGCTGGTAAGGCCACCATCAGAGGCTTCGCCCAGGGATACATTAAAGCGATGTATCGATCCCGGTAGGAACATCTCTCGTGCCTGGAAGCCCGCGCACTCTGGCTGGAGTGCCCTACGGACACCCCATAGGGAGACGCTGAATCTCGCCAGCTTGAGCTCATATGCAAAGAAATTCGCTATATCTCCCTAGAATCCACAAAGCAGATGTGGCGATCTTCCACGGCCCGTGTCTACGGATGGGGCGATAAAAATGGGAAGCTTCTATACTGGTTAGCGTCACGCCCCTTAGCCAATCAAATATTTCCTGAAGTCATAGATGCAGAGGGATGCATTCATAGGAAGCCAGAGGCCATAGCTCAGACATTTGCAACATATTATAAAAACCTCTACTCCGAGACCCTGACCCTAGAGGCAAGGAGAAGCTCTGATTTCATGTGAGATGTCCCGCTTCCGCGGTTGTCAGAGACCGATGTCTGGATGCTGGATCAACCTATCTCGCTGGAAGAAATTGATCAGGCCATATCGGCGATAGCAGTGGGCAAAACTCCTGGCCCCGATGGCTATCTGGCAGAATACTACTCTGCATTTAGAGAGACCCTGGTACCACAACTGCAGGCCCTCTATGGGGAAGCAGTGAAACAAGGAGGTTTCTCACGAGATATTGATGTAGCCACAATCGTGGTCATACCCAAAATGCACCCGTACTCCACTTCCTGCGCGGACTATCGTCCGACCTCGCTTATTAATATGGAACTGAAAATTTATGCTACGATCCTTGCTACTCGCTTCAAACATGCCCTGACCACCTTAATACACCCCGATCAGTGTGGATTCATGCCCCACTGCAGAACAAGGCACTGCCTAAGGCACCTACATGTGGCGTTGGCACATCAACATCTTCTTTCACCCTATCTGGCCTTACTTCTGATAGATTTCGAAAAGGCCTTTGATATGGTGGACTGGCGTTACATGGATGAGGTGCTGATCCAGACGGGCTTTGGCCCATACTTCAGGGGGCTGATACGAGTACTGTATTCTAGTCCTACGGCCCGAGTCTTGATCAACGGGGTTCTCTCACAAGACTTTCTGATTCTGCGGGGGACGAGGCAGGGTTGCCCCCTCTCCCCCCTGCTTTTCGCTCCAGCAATAGAGCCACTAGCTCGACTTATTAGGAGCGACGCCCAAGTCCAGGGATGGCACTGAAGTACCTCTCATGAAGAGCGTATCTCCCTTATGCGGACAATGTCCTCTTGTTCATGACAGATGCCACTCATACAGGCCCCGGAGCCTTCAGATCTTAGAACGCTTTGGGGAAGTGTTGGGGTTGAGGCTTAATCCGAACAAATCGGTTTTGGTCCCTCTGCACTCCTCAAGGGAATGTATAGACTGGCAATCGAACATTCCCATACAGCGCCTCAATTTCCAATACCTGGGAATCTGGGTCGCGTTGCTTTCGGAATTAACTTGGTCCCTCAACCTGACTCCACTTATAAAAAAAATGTGTACCTTCCAATACCTGCAGGGCTTGTACTCCCTTAACACCACTCAGTTTTATAAATAACTACAGCTCTGGCATGCAATCACTACGCTCATTCCCACAGGTACCGCACTCCCAGAATTCAGCCCCTTGGAGGCCAAAATTCTCAAGGGAGTCTTGGGGGATGGGGGTCTCCCAGATCTATCGGTCCCTGGTTAACAATTCCCCCAATACACTGGATCAGTTGCGGTTCCGGTGGGAGGGATGGTTGGGCCCACTAGAAGACGCAGACTGGCGAGACGCCCTCATCGCCCCCCGAATGTTTACCATCTCAGCGAGGTTCAGGTTAATCCAGCTTTATTACCTCCACTGTGCATATCTTACACCGACTAGACTCCACCGGGCAGGGTACCTGCAAAATCCTGGGTGTCCACGATGTGCAGGCACGCCTGCAGACTTCTATCATATGACATGGTCCTGTGAGGTCATACAGACATACGGGACAGAGGTGGTTGGGGAATTGAGTGAGGTCCTGGGATGGGAGGTCCCGCTGGCTCCCTGAATACTGCTCCTGGGGATTATGGAAGGCATAGGTGATACTGGAGCAGATAAGGCTTTCTTGGGCACTGCCTTAATGGTGGCAAAAAGGGACATAGCGATGAGGTTGAAAAACCCCACCCCGCCCTCAATCTCCCAGTGGCGCAAAGGACTGGACTGGTGCACCACACAGGCACAGCCGGTGTATGAAGCGCTGGGATGTCCAACTAAGTACAAGAGAGTATGGGGCAAATGGCTGGGCCTGCTGGGTTAATGGGAGAGGGGACGGATGGTGGCCTGATTACTCACAAGGGGATTATGATGCTTGAGCAATTGAAAATATGAAGAGTGGGTCATTTCGAGTATCCTATATCATGTAAGCTATGCTATGTAAAGATGTTACAATGAGTTGTCATGTATATTGGCCTAATAACTTGTTAAAACCCAATAAAATTAAATAACAAAGAAAAAAAAACACCTCCATTTTAACTGCTTTTCATTTGGAAAACTACCTTATTCAGCTCCAGCCTTCTCCTGACTGCTATTGCTCCTTCACTTCAAAATGCTTAGAGTATGGATTGTGGGCCAAAGCTATATCTATTGGGCTAAAGAGGCTGTAAAAAAGAGAGGTATTGACAGAGACTTGGGTTTGCCAAATGTGTAGATTACTTGGTTTGCCCAGAGAGGGTTAAAGTTTAATCAGTTGCTGGCTTTGGTTAAATCCATTGTGGATTCCCAAACTCCTCACCTCATGATTGTGCCCTGTGGTGGCAATGACCTAGGCACATTGACTGGGGTAGGGCTGGAAATCCTAAGGAAAGAAACCCTTGCAGAATTGATGTTGCTTTTCCCTCACACTGCCATGGTGTACTCTAATATATGCCAAAGACAGAAATGGAAGTGGTCAAGTCAATTCTGTCCACAGATTGACAAAGCAATGAAACATGTTAATAAAACTGTTTCTGCATTCCTCAAAGACCATCGCATGGGCTGTATCTATAACAACAATATGCGTTTTGACATGCATGGAATTTATAGAAATGATGGAGTGCACTTTACAGATGAAGGCAACAGGGTTTTTTAAAGTAACCTGAAACTCTGCATCCGGTCTTATGTGTAGCAGCCATATACATACAACCTACACAACAGCTCTTGTCAGAGCCACCCTAGTACCCGAAATATTGTTATGTTATGTTACATAAATTTGTAATGCGCACAGCTACTCATGAGTATCCCGGCGCGGAGCCTAGCGGGGTATGAAACATGAATCAAGCAAAGAAATGTGTTTTTAGTTTCCTCTTAAAAGCCACTGGATCCTGAATAATATGCAGGGCAAGAGGAAGAGCATTCCAGGCAGCAGCAGCCTTCACTACAAAGGATCTGCCCCCAAGCCTCTGAAGCTTGAAGCGGGAATATGAGCAAATCGTAGGGACGAGGACCGAAGGGATCACGCAGGAACATAGAGCGAGAAGCGTCTCTGCAAGTACAGAGGGCCACAGCCATGAAGGGCATGATGGGCCAGAACCAATGATTTTGAAGTGTTTTTCTAGAGGGTTTTTCTTTCTTTAGTTTTTGGGGATCTTCGTGACATTCAATGGTCACCAACACATCCCAAAAAAAATCTAAAAAAATCCATTCTCAACATTGCCCTACACACATTACTATATACATACTTCTTTCAAAGCATGTTTAAACTCATATTTTTGTACTAAGTTTCTTTAAAAACCATATTTCAGACCTATTTCCCATTTTCACGGTATTCAGGACTTCGTGACGACGCTGTTAACCGCGACGATCGCGCCTTTTCCAGTAACACATATATGCACACACATTACAGTATTTTACACATTAGAGGTTTATTACTGTACACTTCAAACTCATATTTTTCTAGTGTATTTCTAGAACAACCATCTCTAAAACCTATTTCATATTTTCACTGTGACTCTGGTTATCGCAATGACATCGGTAATCGTGATCCCCGTGGATACGTTGCGAAAGTGGAAAGCAAAAGCAGGATTTCAATAGCCACCACCACATTAAAAAATTATAACTATATTATTAATTCTAACCATCACAGTAGAAAACTCACTATATAAATAACACTATAAAAACATTTATCAGAATCTCAATATCTCTATAACAATGCGTATTAAAGATTCACTGATATATTTCTTTTTATATTTCCACCAATATTTGCGATGTCCCCACGACGGTACATGGGAGGGGTCGCGGTGTTGTCATGAATATCGTGCGCGACTAAAAAAAGAAATTTTGGACTCATAACTTGTGTCACTAACACCTCCATTTCTCAACAATGTGGTCAAAGTATCTCCACCCTGACCCCTTATGTGGGCTTTCACACAGATTTTCAGCCCGGGGAACCATTCCCGATAGATAAAATGGCGGCCGCAAGTTTCTATTCAGGTTGCGTCCAGCCAATCAGAGCATTCCCGTAGGCGCATGCATTCACAATTCATCGCACAACCTTCGCGTCCACGTCCAGAGATATCACTATAATTTTAAACTTAAATTTGGTGTAAGTCCATTCAGCGGCTCGGGCTGTAGAGGTGTCTAAAGGTTCCTATGGGAATTAACATTACAAACGCAACCTTATTTTGCGCCCCAAATTCTCGGCCCCCACTGCACGGATCATTCCCCAAACTTTACCAATCAATAGTACCCACGTGACACTTTTTTGCCAAAGTTTCATGCAGATTGGTCAAACGACGCCAAAGTTATAGCCAAGTCAAAAAATGCTTTTCCTGTGGAAACTAGGTCCTAACTATAACTACCTACTGGCGGCCGTAGGTATAGTTAAAACTGTTATGCTGTGGCTCAAACCACTGAAATTCACCAGTTATGGAATACAATACACATAATACACACCACAACTCACCCCTCCCACCATATTTTGCTCTTGATAGTTAGTTTGTTTCCTATGCTACTTGGAAATGGTTGATTTGTGTTTTCTACATGGCAGGCATCATGCCTAATGGCATGCTTTGTGTGTGAGACATACTATATCTTTTCTCTGCTCTTTAATATAACCTTTTTACCGAGCCTCAACTGTGCAAGGTCTGTGGCCAGGAGCAGCGTCCAACCGGTCATTGGTATCCATCCCACATTGTGCATGGCTAGCCTGCAGCCTCACACTTCACTCATCCTGCCACTAGTGCACAAACCCTGCTGCACACATCTGAAGGCAGTGCAAAGTTGGGGTTGGCCGCAGGGCTTTATTGTGTTTGGCATAGCTTTTGTGTGATAATAATGCATGTTAAATGCAAGACAAGTTTGATTACATGTAGCCATGATTGCATTTAATAGTAGAATATGCATGTAGTAGGCGTAGGAAATGCAGACTAACAGTTGAATGGGTTTGCTAACAAATGTGTGCTCAATAGCCATGTTTTCTGTTTAGAAAGTCCATGTTTCCTGATAACGTTCAAACTAATGGGGCAGAGATGGAAACTTCCCACATCTCCAATGCATGCATTTTAAGTGCAGATACATGGGAAGATGACCTTGTAGAGATCTGTCTTCATTAGCTACCAGAGCTTCTCTATGCTTCAGCACAGGGGCATTGTTTGCACACTTTTTAAGAAAATAGGGAGCCAGGCCCGAATGCCCCCTGCTTGCTCAAAAGACATCATCAGTGATAAAGGCATATAAGGTACTCGTGTAACGGTGGGGTTTGACACATTTACCAGTTGCTATGGGGAGATGGTGAAGGGTTGAATTCTGGCTGCTGACCAGCAGACAGCTCAAGGCATGTAGAAAAAGTATACATAGCTAGGCACAATTAAAGCTTAGCAAACTAATACAGTCACATACATTATTTGGCCAACAGCAGTTAGACACTTGGACATGGATTGACTAGGGATGTATGAATAAATATGATTGGGACCTATCTAACATTAACCCTAATATGCATATTAAATGCTGAGTTGTTTATAACAATTATGATCATTCTGATACACATGATTTGTAAACAAATACTGCAAAATAAATAAACATATAACAGTAAAATACCATTCATTGTGTGCTTACTGATTTGGGGGTAGAAGAGAGTGGCTCCATTTTATCATCACCGGTACATAAGGGATTCTCAGACTAGTTTGTATAATTCGCCACAAGAAGACTAAAAGACAACTGTCAGGTCTCCTTTTCTCCAAAAAGGCATGCATTTCCCTTTTGTACTTAGGAGATTTATGGGGTGATGATACCCCAATAATCTTGGGGTGTACAAAGTAGCATGGCCCAACCTTCCTCAGGCAGCCTACGCCCTCTGTGCACATCCTTTAGCTGTGTTCAAGCGGGGTTCCCATTCTAGAGTTTAAAAAAAAAAATTTTTATATAAAATATCATGATTATTAGGGGCGATTTTTTTTACACAAAATGGTGCCTTTTACAGAGGCAACAAATTGTGATTTTACCATGGAGAACTCAACATATGTGTTTTTTTTCCCATTTTCCAAGCAATTGAGTGCCACCCAGGACCTCTCTGGGATCAGGCACCTCTCATGGTGGCACAAGTGCTGCTTTCCACACAACACCAAAACTGTGATTTTTTTAAAAAACAAATCACAATTTTCAAGATTTCAGAAAAATAGGTGAAATGTTTCATCAGCCAATCATATTTGAGAAAAAAAATCAAATGTGAGTTACAGGGTTCACAATTTTTTTAATCACAATTTTAAATGGCACAGATTTGCAAAAGAGTTAAAGCTTTAAAGCACACATGACAACTTGTTTAACTGCTTGACTCTCAAAAACGAATGAATGGATTTAAACCAAACCAAAGCAACTAAAGCACGCTAAGTAAATTAATATCTTTTTCACACCCACCGATCCCCCTTTACCTTTTTTACCATGCTTGGAAGTGCATGAAATTTGGGATGCTTGACTTTGGGAAGACCTGGGTGGTGTTCGCAGAGTTCCGTGAAGTGCCGAAAAACTCCGCCAAGTTCCGCAAGAGGCGGAGTGAGTTAAATTGCACTGCTCTCGATCATTTTTAGCACCAGGATTTTTTCCCACGGTGTAACATCAATGAAACCACGCGCAACGCAATAGGACGCTGCTTCTTTCTGCTGCTCGAGTAGATGTTCCACTTGAGCGGCAGCTTCCTCAACGCGAGCAGCGGGTTTCTCAACGCGAGCGGTAACAACCTGCTGTGACCGCCCACGTTGATAAATCTCGCCGGGAGGTGGTCTAGCGTACAATTTTCCTCGCTCGCGCTCGCCAACATAACATTGGGGAACTGTGAGAGAGGAAAAACTCCATTCTGCACTGCTACGCAGAGGTTTTCGGAACTCTGTGCTCTAGTGGAGTGCGGAGTGGGAAAAACTCAGCAAACTCCACGAGCAGAGCGGAATTTTATGCCCAGGCCTAACTTTAAGTCGTTTCCAGCATATTATGTAAAACACACATTTTAAGTTTGCAGCCAAAGATACAACATTTTATACGATGCATCACAACTAATTCGTGGACCATCACTATTTGACCCAACTGCCTACAGAACAAGCAACATAACAACTCAGATATTGAGCTTTTAGAGAAGAAGGAGAAAAAACTGCCCAGAAATATCAAGATATTGAAAGGAGAAATCGTGCAGCTCGAGCAAAAAAAAAAACACAACATTTTGAATTAGTGCTTTAACATTTAGAAAGAAGAAATTGCTAACTTCAAAATGACAGTATTCAATCGCAAAATTGAAAAACTTAAAACTCCAAAAGATATTTTCTACAACAGTCCAGAAAAAGCTTTTCCCTATCACCTGCTTTTTCAATGTCAAAAACAACAAGAGCATTCTAACTATCTGAATAAACGCAAAAGGTGCTTTCTTACATTCTCTGACACTTCCTCAGACACAAGTACTGAATCTGAAAAAGTAGGCAATACAGATAACAATACTATTGTATCACTGCAAGCACAACAATCACCTTTCTCTTATCCTCCCTAAGGACAAAATCCCCATTTATTTTTAGACAAGTGCTGTCTTCAAAGCAGAGGACAATGCCAAGGATCCCACCAGACTCAATACACCCCAGGAGAACAACAATCTCGGTACCAGGATTTTTCATGGTGAGCATAAATATGGAGACCCAAATTACATCCATATGACTTTCTAACAGCCTAATGGGCTTAACATCTTAGAACATGATCAGCAGACAAATAAGACAATTCTGATCTTTAATCAAAGGACTTTCCTTTGTAACCATCAGAAATTGGGATCTATTTGAGTAAAGATTTGAACTTGTGTTTCTTTCGCAAGTTAATTCTGAAATACTTTTTCGGCCAGAATGGCTTTGATCACCCATCAGATGTCACCAATCTACATAACCTAACCACCTTTATCACTCCATTGATATCAATACATAAAGATATTTCAACATTTTAACATTTTTTCACCACAGAGTTCGACTACATGAACCCCAAAAAAATCTAAATTTTAACCAGAGCAATTTTGAGAAAGTAGAACACTCTTCGCGAGCACTGCTGTCAAATCTGCAGACTACGGTGGCCGAATTTACATATAACTTCAGTAGTACCAAAATCGTCTATTTGAACAATATGATTTGCACTACATTGTTACCCACGTCTACAGAACACAATGCCTTATTGCATTACAACATCCACCATCCATAAGCCCTCAAGGACAATGTGCAATATGGTCAGTTTCTGTGAATAAGCCATAACTGTAAACTAAAAACCTACTACTTCAACAAATATGAACATCTATGTAACTGCCTGATACAAGTAGGGTACCTGAGTAGGCTCATGAGAAGGCATGCAAAACAGTATGGTTCTGTCCATGCGAAATCTACTAATTCCCAAAAACAAAGCATCTGATGAGACACACCCAGTCTGTGTCACAACATCCCTGAACCCTAAAAGAAATTCTACCACCAAACTACGCATATGGCTGAACCATAAAACCCCTCACTACCCACACACTCCACCCATTCCTAAACCCTAAAATCCCCTTTTATGCCTAAACTCCACCCATCCCTTAACCCTTAAACCCCTCACGACCCCAAACCTCACCTATCCCTGAAGCCTAAAAAATCCCTTGCCACCCCTAAACACCACCAATCTCTGCCCCCTAAAAACCTTCATCACCCCTAAACTCCACCCATCCACGAACCCACAGAACTCCTTTCCACATCTAAACTCCACTCATCCCTCAACCCTTAAAACCTCTCAGCACCCAATCCTGAGCCCTAAAACTCTTTTATCCCATAAATCCACTCATCTCTGACTTCTAAAGTGTGTCCCCATCCCTAAACTCTATCCATTCCAGAACCCTGAAAGCCATTCACCACCCCTAAGCTCCACCCATCACTGAACCTTAAAAACCCTCACCAGTCTTAAACTCCTCCTACTGTGAACCCTAAAAACCTCACACCACCCACACATTCCTGAACCTTAAAAACCCTCACCACCCCTAAACTCCACTCATCCATAAACCCTAAAAACTCCTCACCACCCTTAAAATTCACCCATTCCAGATCCTAAAAAACTTTCGCCACCCCTAAACTCCAAAGATCCCTGAATCCTAAAAACTGGCTTTCTAATGCTGACCTCCATTAATCCTTGGCGTCTAAAAACTCATCATCACCCTTAAACCTGTTAAGAAGGCCAGAAACCTAGGTATTATATTTGATGACAGCCTGTCTTTTATACACCATGTTAATTCAGTGGTCTCTTCAGCCTTTTATGTTTTAAGGACGATAAAGAAACTGTTACCTTTCATCCCAATTAATACTGGTAAAACACTCATCAGTGCTCTGGTTATGTCAAAGGTCGATTATTGTAATGGCCTGCTAGTTAACGCTCAAGAAAAAGTTCTAAGTAGGCTGCAACTGATACAGAATGCAGCCGCCAGGACACTAACAGGTACTCCAAAGTTTAAGTCAGTTACTAAAGTGTTACGCCAGCTTCACTGGCTGCCCATAAAAAATAGAACTAAATTTAAGGCGCTGTGTATCGCTTACAAGGCAGTGCATGATGCAGGACCCGAATACCTGAAAAAAGCCTTTCTAGCATATGCGCCTGGTAGAGCCTTGCGTTCAGCAGATGCCAACCTTCTGATCATCCCCAGAACCAAGAAAGTTAACTGGGGTGATAGAAGATTTATAGTGGCTACAGCTAAACTATGGAACTCGCTTCCCATACAAATTAAGACCAGTCCTACATTGTTATCATTTAGGAAACAGGTCAAAACTTGGCTCTTTGAACAATAGGTAACCGGTCCTCCGCTAATCTTTACAGTCCATAGCGCCGAGACACCCAAGGGTATTTGTGCGCTCTAGAAGTTGTTTAAAATAAATAAACAACTCTCATCTCTGAACCCAAAAACTCTCTCTTCCCCTAAACTGCTCCAGAGCTTAAGATAATTCTGATTTTTTTCCTTGAAATTCTCTTCCCTTTAACCCCTTCGCTGCTAGGCCTTTTCCCCTCCTGTGCTAAGCCTTTTTTTGGCTATTTGGGGTAGTTCGCGCTTAGGCCCCTGTAACTTTTTGACCACATTACGTATCCACGCCAAATTTGTGTCCTTTTTTCCAACATCATGGGGATTCTAAAGGTACCCAGGGTTTGTGGATTCCCCTGGAGGGACCCAGAAATTAGCCAAAATACAGCTAAATTTTGGTTTTGGGGAAAAATGCGAAAAAAGGGCTACAGATGAAAGCGTCTGGTTTTTCCCTGCAAATGGCATCAAAAAGGGGTTGTGGTGCTGAAATCACCATCTTCCCAGCTTTCAGGGACAAGCAGACTTTTGTCAGAAAACCAAAAATTTTTACACAGTTTTGGCATTTTTCTGGGACATAGTCTATTTTTGCTATTTTTTGTGCTTTCAACCTCCTTCCAGTTAATGGTAGAAATGGGTATTAAAGCAATAATGGATCCTGGAAAGCCATACATTTCTGAAAAGTAGATAAAATTCTGAATTCAGCAAGGGGTCATTTGTGTAGATCCTTCAAGTTTTCTTTATAGAAACAAACAGTTAAATATAGGAAAAATTGAAAATTAGTTGAAAAAATCAGCCATTTGTGTCAACGTTTTCACCTGTAACTTCTTCTAATTATGACAGATATTTGAAAGCAATATACCGTTACATCCGCTGGACCTTTCTGGTTGTGTCGATATATAGGACTTGTAGGTTCACCAAGAACCCACGAACCCAGAGCCAATAACTGAGCAGAGTCTTGCAATGGTTTTTTATTATGTACCGGGTATATAGCAATTATTCTGGGAAAATTTATACATGGAAAAATCGGTATGAAAGACACCTATGTATTTCTGAAATGGGAACAAAATATAGAGTTTAGAAATAGTAGATATTTGCACATTTCCGAAATTGGGAGTACCCATACTAGCATGAGAATTATAGGAAATTTTTCAAAATGACTTCTTTTTTACACATTGTCTTTCATTTGGAAGGCAGAAATGCATCAAAAGTCAATAAATAATAACAGTTGCTCTACAATTTTGTGTTACCCTAAGTCTCCCGATAAAAATGGGACCTCACTTGTGTGGGTAGGCCTAGTGCCTGCGACAGGAAATGGCCCAAAACGCAACGTGGACACACCACATTTTCACAGTGAAAAATGACCCTTTTTTTGCAAAGCGCCTAGCTGTAGTTTTTGAACCCGAGCTCTGCCGGCACCTAGGGAAACCTAGCAAAGCTATACATTTTTGAAAACTAGACACCCAGGGAATCCAGGATGGGGTGACTTGACTGGCTCTCACCTGGTTCTGTTACCAGAATCCCTTGCAAACCTAAAATATTGTCAGAAAAAACAAATTTTCCTCACTTTTCTGTGGTGGAAAGTTCTGGAATCTGCATGGATCCACAAAATTCCACCCACCCGCGTTCCCCAAAGTCTTTCGAGAAAAACGGTACCTCACTTGTGTGGGTAGGCCTAGTGCCCGCGACAGGAAAGCGGCCCAAACGCAACGTGGACACACCACATTTTCACAGTGAAAAATTACCCCTTTTTGCAAAGTGCCTAGCTGTAGTTTTTGAACCCTAGCTCTGCCGGCTCCAAGGAAACCTAGCAAACCTATACATTTTTTAAATCTAGACACCCAGGGAATCCAGGATGGGGTGACTTGACTGGCTCTCACTAGGTTCTGTTACCCAGAATCCCTTGCAAACCTAAACAATTGTAAAAAAAAACACATTTTCCTCACTTTTCTGTGGTGGAAAGATCTGGAATCTGCGTGGATCCACAAAATTCCACCCACCCCGCATTTCCCAAAGTCTTCCGAGAAAAATGGTACCGCACTTGTGTGGGTAGGCCTAGTGCCCGCGACAGGAAACAGCGCAAAACACAATGTGGACACACCACATTTTCACAGTGAAAAATGACCCTTTTTTTGAAAAGTGCTTAGCTGTAGTTTTTGAACCCTAGCTCTGCCGGCACCTAGGAAACCTAGCAAACCTATACATTTTTGAAAACTAGACACCCAGGGGAATCCAGGATGGGGTGACTTGACTGGCTCTCACCAGGTTCTGTTACCCAGAATCCCTTGCAAACCTAAAAAGTGTAAAAACACATTTTCCTCACTTTTCTGTGGTGGAAAGTTCTGGAATCTGCATGGATCCACAAAATTCCACCCACCCGCGTTCCCCAAAGTCTTCTGAGAAAAATGGCACTTCACTTGTGTGGGTAGGCCTAGTGCCCGCGACAGGAAACGACGCATAAACGCAACGTGGACACACCCCAATTTCACTGTGAAAAATGACCCTTTTTTGGCAAAGTGCCTAGCTGTAGTTTTTAACCCTAGCTCTGCCGGCACCTAGGAAACCTACCAAACCCACACATTTCTGAAAAGTAGACACATGGGAGATTCCAGGGAGGTATGGCTTGCGTGGATCCCCCAATGTTTTCTTACCCAGAATCCCCCAGAAACCTGAAATTTTGCCAAAAAAAAATCACTTTTTTCACACATTATTGTGTGGGAAAGTTGTGGCATCACCGGGCTGACACAAATTTCCTACCACCCAGCATTGCCCCAGGTCTCCCGATAAAAATGGTGCCTCACTCGGGTGGGAGGCCCAAGTACCCGCGACAGGCAAGGGCCCAAAACGTATTGAGGCGACATCAAAAATGCCTATCACAAAACTACCTGGTTTTGCAAGGGGGTCCCATGACTTTTTGGCCCGGGGCTCGGCGGCCACCTAGGGAAACCTAGCAAACCCAAACATTTCTGAAAAGTAGACACCCGGGGGATTCCAGGGAGGCATGGCTTGCGTGGATCCACCAACGTTTTCTTACCCAGAATCCCCTGCAAACCTGAGATTTTGCTGAAAAAAATCACTTTTTTCACACATTTTTGTGTGGGAAAGTTGTGGCATCACCGGGCTGACACAAATTTCCTACCACCCAGCATTCCCCCAGGTCTCCCGATAAAAAAAGGTGCCTCACTCGGGTGGGAGGCCCAAGTACGTGCGACAGGCAAGGGCCCAAAACGTATTGAGGCGACATCAAAATTGCCTATCAGAAGACGACCTGGTTTTGCAAGGGGGTCCCATGACTTTTGGCCCGGGGCTCGCGGCCACCTAGGAAACCTAGCAAACCCACACATTTCTGAAAAGTAGACACCCGGGGATTCCATGGAGGTATGTCTTGCGTGGATCCACCAACGTTTTCTTACCCAGAATCCCCTGCAAACCTGAAATTTTGCTGACAAAATCACTTTTTCACACATTTTTGTGTGGGAAAGTTGTGGCATCACTGGGCTGACACAAATTTCCTACCACCCAGCGTTCCCCCAGGTCTCCCGATAAAAATGGTGCCTCACTCGGGTGGGAGGCCCAAGTACGCGCGACAGGCAAGGGCCCAAAACGTATTGAGCGACATCAAAATTGCCTATCAGAAGACGACCTGGTTTTGCAAGGGGGTCCCATGACTTTTTGGCCCGGGGCTCGGCGGCCACCTAGGAAACCTAGCAAGCCCACACATTTCTGAAAAGTAGACACCCGGGGGATTCAGGGAGGTATGTCTTGCGTGGATCCACCAACGTTTTCTTACCCAGAATCCCCTGCAAACCTGAAATTTTGCTGACAAAATCACTTTTTTCACACATTTTTGTGTGGGAAAGTTGTGGCATCACTGGGCTGACACAAATTTCCTACCACCAGCGTTCCCCCAGGTCTCCCGATAAAAATGGTGCCTCACTCGGGTGGGAGGCCCAAGTACGCGCGACAGGCAAGGGCCCAAAACGTATTGAGGCGACATCAAAATTGCCTATCAGAAGACGACCTGGTTTTGCAAGGGGTCCCATGACTTTTTGTCCCGGGGCTCGGCGGCCACCTAGGGAAACCTAGCAAACCCACACATTTCTGAAAAGTAGACACCCGGGGATTCCAGGGAGGTATGGCTTGCGTGGATCCACCAACGCTTTCTTACCCAAAATCCCCTGCAAACCTGAAATTTTGCTGAAAAAAATCACTTTTTCACACATTTGTGTGTGGGAAAGTTGTGGCATCACCGGGATGACACAAATTTCCTACCACCCAGCGTTCCCGGGTGGGAGGCCCAAGTACCCGCGACAGGCAAGGGCCCAAAACATTTTGTGATAGGCAATTTCAATGTTGCCTCAATACGTACTTGGGCCTCCCACCCGAGTGAGGCACCATTTTTATCGGGAGACCTGGGGGAACGCTGGGTGGTAGGAAATTTGTGTCAGCCTGGTGATGCTACAACTTTGCCACACAAAAATGTGTGAAAAAAGTGATTTTTCAGCAAAATTTCAGGTTTGCAGAGATTCTGGGTAAGAAACGTTGGTGGATCACGCAAGCCATACCTCCCTGGAATCCCCAGTGTCTACTTTTCAGAAATGTGTGGGTTGCTGGGATTCCCTAGGTGGCCGCCGGCCCAGGCCAAAGTCATGGGACCTTGCAAAACCAGGTAGTCTTCTGATAGGCAATTTTGATGTCGACTCAATGCGTTTTGGGCCCATGCCTGTTGCAGGTACTTGGGCCTCCCACCGAGTGAGACCCCATTTGTGTCGGGAGACCTGGAGAATGCTGAGTGGTGGAAATTTGTGTCAGCCGGTGATGCCACAACTCCTACACAAAAATGTGTGAAAAAGTGACTTTCTCAAGATGTAAGGTTTCTGGGGGATTCTGGGTAAGAAAGCGTTGGAGATCCACGCAAGCCATACCTCCTGGAATCCCGAGTGTCTTCTTTCAGAAATGTGTGGTTTGGTAGGTTTCCTAGGTAGTCGCCAGGCCCGAGCAAAGTCATGGGACCCCTTACAAACCAGGTCGATCTTCTGATAGGCAATTTTGATGTCGCCTCAATACGTTTGGGCTCTTGCCTGTCGCAGTACTGCCCCACACGCGTGTGAGGTACCATTTTATCGAGGAGACTCAGAGAAGCAGAAAGGCTGTAATGGTGGCGGGGATGTGGGCATTTGCGTGCCCACTTCAAGCATCCCCCACCTTAAAAACAAATGCGCAAAAAAAAATCCCTGGCGTCAAGTGGGCTTTCTGCTGCCCGGGGGGCAGAAAGACTGTTATGGTGGCAAGGGCATGGGGGCATTAGCGTGCCCATTTTGGGCAGCCCCACCCTAAAAACAATTGCACAAAAAAATCCCTGGTGTTTAGTGGGCTTTCTGCCCCCAGGGGGCAGATTGGGGGCTACTGCCCCCATCTGCCTCCCAGGGGGGTAGAAAAGCTGTAATGGTTGCGGCGGGGTGGGGGCATTGGCGTGCCCGTTTTGGGCAGCCCCCACCCTAAAAAACATTGCACAAAAAAAAATCCCTGGCGTTTAGTGGGCTTTCTGCCCCCCGGGGGGGCAGAAAGGCTGTAATGGTGACAGGGGGTGGGGGCATTAGCGTGCCCATTTCGGGCAGCCCCCACCCTAAAGAAAAATGCGTCCCAAAAAATCCCTGGTGTTTAGTGGGCTTTCTGCCCCCGGAGGCAGATTGGGGGCTACTGCCCCATCTGCCCCCAGGGAGGCAGAAAGACTGTAATGGTGGTGGGGGGTGGGGGCATTAGCGTGCCCATTTCGGGCAGCCCCCACCCTAAAAGAAATTACACAAAAAATAAATCCCTGGCGTTTAGTGGGCTTCGGCCCCCGAGGGCAGATTGGGGCTACTGCCCCCATCTGCCTCCCAGGGGAGGCAGAAAGACTGTAATGGTGGTGGGGGGTGGGGGCATTAGCGTGCCCATTTCGGGCAGCCCCCACCCTAAAAAAATTACACAAAAATAAATCCCTGGCGTTTAGTGGGCTTTCTGCCCCCGGGCGGCAGATTGGGAGCAACTGCCCTCATCTGCCTCCCAGGGGGCAGAAAAGCTGTAATGGTGGCTGGGGGGTGGGGGCATTGGCGTGCCCGTTTCGGGCAGCCCCCACCCTAAAAAAATGCACCAAATAAAAATCCCTGGTGTCTAGTGGGCTTTCTGCCCCCTGGGGGGCAGATTGAGGCTACTGCTCCCATCTGCCCCCAGGGGGCAGAAAGACTGAACATTGGCAATTTGTTTGGGGGAGCAAAGCCCTTGCCCAAGGGGCCGCTCCCCCTCCCTGGTGCCTTAGTGGGTGGATCCCTGCTTGGGGGTCGCCCTCCTGGGGCGATCCCCAAGCAGGGATCCACTGAGAGGGTACCATTGGAAAGGGAGATTCTCCCTTTCCAATGATACCTCTCCGTCTTTCTACGTGCTCAGGGGGCTGAGATAGCCCCTTGAGCACGTAGAAAGTGAAGCTGAAATGAGCCTAAAGGCTCATTTTGGTTTCGTTTTCAGTGAAATGAAGTCAGCGCGACGTGCGCGCTGATCTTCATTTCACTGAAAGGAGGGGCCTCGGGAGCTGGGGAAGCTCTTCCCCAGCTCCCGAGCTGTGAGGAGAAAGGAAATCCCTCTGCTGTCTGCAGCAGAGGGATTTCGTGCCCCTGGCCTCATGACGGAATGGTTCCGTCATGAGCACAGGGGCACCGATGCTCATGACTGAACCATTCCGTCATGAGCATCGAAGGGGTTAAAATGTTTGTAGTTTCTTAATATTGCCTTTTCTTACATTTGTTTCCATGATTTGGCTTCCCCCAATGTGGTTTCTCAGTTTTTGTTTTTTCCATTAAAATTCACATACATCAAACTGCATTTATGAAAATCAGTGTGCGTGAAATCTCCTGGACATTGGTCATACAAGCATTGTATAGGTCATGCAATGCAGAATGCAAAGACCAAATAATGGAACATAAGATGCCAAGTTGAGAATGCTCCTCTAGTTAGCCATGTCAGGGCCAAGCATCACATGCTGATGACCTCCATTGGACAAAGGCGGTGATATCACTAAGAATCTGATTTATAAAGAATATCGCTGTATTCACAAATGTAACACAATTATAACTTTAGAATTACTCTGTTTATTACACCTCAACATTTGATCATACTGTCTTTTGTGTCCTCACTCTTTCCATACACCCTCATACTCCACCTTCATTTGGAGATATTTATACCTCCCATTCTAGCCATCAGATAACCAGACGATACAAATAAATACAGGTTTTACAATTTTGTTTTGCAATCCCTTTGACCATCCCCAGGTGTACTCGTTGCCACATTTGATATGTAGCTTGAATCACTGGATGTGGGGGGGAGAATGTGGGTTTCGGGTTCCATAAAGAAAATCAAGGCCATTGCTTCTATTGAGTAGGGAATGTTCTGTTGCAACCCATTGTGGAGGATCAGTTATACCCGGAAGTAAATAAACTAAGTGTGAGAGATGCAAGGCTAAAGAATAATGTTCTAAAGATGGTAATCCCAGACCACCAGAGGAGCGGCGAGCCAGTAATTTAGTAGCAGCTAAACGAGGGTGTGTGGATCCCCAGACGAAAGATCGGATTCGGGCGTCTACCTTACGGAGTGTAGATAAGGGAACGAGAATCGGAAGCATTCCAAGTATGTAATTAAAGAGAGGTAGGTGACCATCCCGACGCCTGCACCCTTCCCCACATGGAAAAACCCAAGAGAGATCATTTGGCAAAATCAGTTTCCATTTGTGATATAAGGGGTGAGAGGTTATCAGAGACCATACTTGTTAAACCTCTATTGACCAGAACACCCAAATATTTTAATTGGGATGATTTCCAGCAGAAGGGGTACCCATCAATTTACGCTTTTGTGGTACCAGGAGAAATCGGAAGAGCCTCACTTTTATCCCAGTTCACTTTGTAACCAGAGTGGAATGCAAAGCCATCAATGATTTCAAGTAAAGCTGGTAGAGAGTGAGGAAGATCTGTTAACGTGAGAAGAATGTCATCGGCATATAAGTATAGTTTAGAGATACCTCCTGCTATGGATATACCTTGATTGTGTGTTGAATGTCGAATAAGTGAGGCAAGAGGCTCTATCGCTAGTAAAAATAGAAGGGGGGAAAGAGGGCAACCTTGGCGGGTGCCCCTCTGGATTGGAAAAGGATCAGAAAGAAACCCACTGCAATTGACTTGAGCTGTCGGAGTATTATATGAGACGAACTTTAGAAATAAACTGATCACCTAGGCCAAAGCGTTTCATAGTCGCTAAAAGATATTTCCAGTCAATACGGTTGAATGCTTTTTCTGCATCCAGTGAAAGGGCTACAGCATCTTCCGTCAACTTATTTGCTGACCATAAAGTGTGAGCTAAAGTTCGGAGGTGATTCCTAGATGAGCGACCTGAAACAAAACCGACCGGTGAGTGATTTATGAGGGAAGGGATAACTTTACGAAGGCGTGCCGTTAAGATACTTGCTAGAATTTTGACGTCACTATTTATTAGTGAGATGGGCCGATAGCTACTACGAGCAAGCGGATCCTTGCCGGGTTTGGGGATAACCGCGATCAATGCTTTGTTAGAGATAGGGTCAAGTGAATGTGTTTGAACCGCCTCATGGAAGGCAGAAAATAAGGTATCAACCGTTTCTGTCCCAGTCCATTTGTAAAACTCCACAGGAAAGCCGTCTTCACCTGGAGATTTATGATAAGGCAGTTTGGTGATGGCTGCAGAAATTTCATCTTTGCTAATATCTCCACCAAGGAGGGCTCTACCTTCAACCGTGAGGCAAGGGAGGTTAATATCAACACGATATTAAACTAATTGGTCCTCAGTTACTGAAGTCTCAGGGGTATAGAGTTTTTTACAAAAGGTTGCAAAAGTGTCTACAATTTCTTGTGGTCTCGTAAGAATGTCACCATTTTCTGTACGTAATGCAGGAATGGCCATAGCTGCCTCACGTTTCAATTGTGATGCAAACAATCGACCTGCTTTTTCTCCTTGTTCATAATGCCTACTCTTCAGGCGTTGAAGAGCGTATTCAGCTTTGGAAGTGTATAAATTATTAAGCGCCAATTTAGCAAGTTCGACTATTAGGTATTGTGGGATGAGATGTGTATTGATGTGTGAGGGAAGTAATTTGAGTCTCCAATTCAGTGCGACGTAAGAACGCAGACTTATTGGCCTCAGCAGCGTCGCTCATTAATTGACCATGAATAGCTGCTTTGGCAGCTGCCCAGACAATTCTGCAGGAAGTAACAGAAGATTTATTGACAGCTAAATAATCAGAGATATGTGATCGAAGTAGAGTTTTGCCTTTGGGTGGACAGTATCTTTGGATATTCTTACGCCATGGTTTACGGCCTGGGGAAGTTAAACCTATTTCTAAAGTAATAAGGATAGGGGCATGATCTTATATTGCAGCTTCCAAGATATGGGATTCAGTGATATTTGCAAATATTGAATGTGAAATGAGAAAATAGTCTATCCTGGATTGTGTACCACGAGAAAGGTGTATTCCTGATCAGAAGGGTGACAAAGGCGCCAGTGGTCCACTGGTCCGTGATCTGATGTTATGTCTCTCAGTAAAGCTCTGTCGCCCTCATTACATCTATCCATGGGGCCTGTTCTGTCAATTATAGCATCTCGGGCAATATTCCAATCACCACCAATAATATAGCTGGATGCACCAATTTCAACCAGCAAACGGTTCAAACTGAGAAAGAAGGGGCGTTTGGCCCCTGTCAGAGCATATACTGAGGCCACACAGAGAATCTTATCTCCTATTTTCAGCTTTACAAAAATATATCTGCCATCCGGGTCAATCCAGGTTTTGATAATAGTAACAGGTAAAGATTTGTGTAGTAGAATAGCTACACCACACCTCCGTGGGTGACTCTCGTTAGGAGAAAGTGGTGTTGTTAGTCCACCGTGAATGACTTTTCCCACCCAATCTCATCGTAACTTGGAAGATTCTAGAGCATCCAAACGGGTTTCTTGCAGAAGAGCAATATCAGTTTTTTTCGCTTGTAAATAAGAGAGTACTTTCTTGCGCTTAATAAAGTGCATAAGGCCGTGAACATTCCACAAGATAATATGCAGTGGATGAGAAGCAGAGGAAATGTTTGCAGCCATGTGTATGTTAGTAGATGGAATGTTAAATTAAGTGTATAGGAAAAAGTAATAAGAGAAGAATCAGTATTGGATATATATATAAAAAAAAAAAGGTGAAAGAAATAAAAATAAAGAAAAGGTTCCGGGCAAGGATGGAGAGTGAGTATGAATTACTTGTTAATGTATAGGAGAGCAAGTAGAAAGTAGAAGAAATAAGATACTAAAGGGACTAGAAGAAAAGAAAAGAAAGAAAGAAAGAAAGAGATAAATAAGGGTAGGTATACTGCACGGGGAAGATGCAGTATAGGGGAATAGAACTGTTCTCTGCGGGTCCCAGCTTCCGGGCTATTCGTGCCGGGGGAGCCCCCCACGGCGAGAAGTGTGGAAGGAGGGCATAGGTATGACAAATTATTAGCAGGAATGAATGAGCTTGAGAATCATGGAAAAGAATAAGGGCCCGATTCTGATGCGGGTTGGAAAAGCTTCCCGACCGAGGTCCTGATTCTGATGCGGTTAGGAAGGCCTCCTAACGGCATTTGCTCCTTCCAAATCGGATCGGGAACGTGTCTTCCCAACCGAGGGCCCAATTCTGATGCGGTTAGGAACAAATGTTCCCATTGAAGTCAATGGGCGTTCAACCAAATCGTATCTGGAAGCATCCGGATGCATCCTACTCCGCTGGTCGGACTTTCCCGATCCTAGTGGGTCGGACACCATTTCCCAACCGATTCGGTCGGGAAGCTTTTCCAACCCGCATCAGAATCGGCCCCTAAGTATTCAGGTATAATGGTATAAAATGTAGTAAGAAGGAAGGATAAGGGAAGAAATAAGTACTAAATATAACCATTATGAAACATAATGATAATTATATATTATAATAATTAAATATTGACACAGTTAAATATTATGATAGCAAATTAATCTAAATACTAATATCTAAACTTTCAAGTATTACACTCCGGGGAAGGGATCTCAAAGAGCAAAGAAGAAAGTCTGAAGTATTTGAAATTTGATATATAGCCTACATAAAGGATCAGTAAACGGTAGTTATATAACATTAACAATAGTTAAATATTAATCTAATTGAATAGCATCATACCTAGATAATGTGATAATTAGACATTATGATAAGTAAATATGATCAAAAATACTTATTAGATAGAAGGGGAAGGGTAGAAAGTGTAGGAGAAAAGTAAGAGAAAATAGTATAAAAAGTATAATGCATAACTGTAAGGCAAAAATTCATATGTTTAGTCTAATTCTTAATTTATATAATTTCAAAATATTGTAGCAATATAGATAGTACAACCAGATAAAAGATTTCATAACACTATGAGGATGAGCATGAATAAACTATAATATATAGAAAATTAAAAGAGAGCAGGTGCGGGGGGATCGAGAATGGGTTAGAATATGTTAGAATATAGTACTGATATTGTACAACAAGTAATATGCAACTGAGTAAATAGTATACAGATACATATCAGATCGCATCTTCAGTAGGCAATAGGATAAGTCTCATCCATCTGTGCTTCAAGATTCGACAATTAAGTAGTAAATCAAAGTTCAAGGAACATCGTCTTCAGGTGATGGAGGAGACTTAAGGGGTGAACGTGATTTGTCTCTATCTCTTTCCTGCGTAATAGCAGCTACAGCTTGAAGGACTTGAACTCGATCACCAAGAGAGCGTATATGTCTATCTGGATCTCTTCCCCTACTTTGTGAACGGCCTGGATTACGTTGGACGACACTAGGAATCTTCTTGGAGATCAGTGAAGAAAATGAAGGCTGGAGCTCAGGTAGAGATTCAGTATATTCCATAGTTTGAGGAGTAATGCTGTCTAGGAAGAGTCGCAGGTCATCTGGATTGAAAAAGTCTTTGGATATGCCATCCTTAGTAATTCTTAGTCGTGCTGGTTCAAAAAGGCCATATTTGATGTCTAGCTGGCGCAAGCGAGGTCGAAAAGAGAGAAAAGCTTTGCGACGGTCATTTGTTTCTCTTGAAAAGTCTGCAGAAACTCGGATCTCATGACTCTCAATTACATATGGACCATGTGTACGGGCCGCAGTGATTAACTGTCAAGCTTGTTCGTGTCACCAAAAGCAAACAATAAGTGTACGTGGTTGTACATTCTTCCCTGCCTTAGGAGGACCAATGCGGTGTGCTCTCTGCATTTCTAATGCGGGGTCAAAAGTAAGACCTGTAATCTTTGGAAGAGCCACCTTGAGAAATGATTTAGCGTCTGATCCTTCTATTCCTTCCGGTAATCCAAAGAAGCGCACATTGTCTCGATGATTTCTATCTTCTAAATCTATCACTTTGCTTCTAAGGAAGAGAAGTTCTTGGTCTCGATCTGGTATATTGTTAAGACAATTCTCAACTGTAGCCACGCGTTCAGTGAGATCATCAAGTCGATTTTGGAATCCAGCAATATCAGTACGTATGGATTTAGTCCCAGTAGTAAGAGCAGAGATAGACGTCTCCATTCCCTCCAGGCATCGTCCTACAGCAGTGATCTCTTGGAGTATCCATTCCATGGTAGAATCTGGTGCAGATGCCATCATAAGGTTAGATTTCTTTTGAGCTGAGGAGGTAATATTATAAGTTTCTGAGGTGGAGAGATTCTGACTTAGGATTTCAGAATAAGAGGGTTGTTTTGCAGATTTACTGGTCGCTTTTCCAGAAGGCATTCCAGGTCGTTGCTGTGTAAAGGTCTTTAACAGGTAGGTATTTGCTTGACAGATAGGTGATATCTTAAGTAAGGCCTTTCGTCTTAGAATAAGGCCGTCTCAAGTGTACCAGTAGTTTATAGTGACGCACTTAAATCACCTCAGAGCATCAAAGGAACGGCGGTGTAGGTAACTCTGGTCTAAAAGCACAGGCCAGTATAGCGTAAGGAAAAGTCATGCCTGTAGTGCTACAGAAAAAAGGTAAAGGTCGAGACTGGCAGATTCACCTCAGTAATATTATATTGGTTCGCTACCTCCTGATGAAGAATGAGGTCATCTCAAGTGTTGTATTCATCGGACAACAGAATATACACCTCGCCTCAAGTCGACTTCAGACAGCGATATTTAGTTCAAGTACGTAGAGCTCCAGATGATATACTTTAATTTATTCAGTCAGCACACTCCTAAAATTTATTACAACAAAAATAAAGAGTGCATAGAAAAAGGAGCGTTGTAAAATAAGAATGCTGCTATAAATTATTCGTTTTTATTTTCACCAAGTGTGCAGGGTAGTAACTGAAAGTGTAAAATCACTTCAGGCGCTGTTTTAAAATAGGCAATAGTAGCTCATCAAATACAAAGGCAGCCTCCAAATGCGGCTCAGCTCCAGGCAACTCCACTTTAAAAAGCCAGCATATCTTCAGGGGAGCTTGACTATAAAGAAAAGAAAGTTGTCCAGGAGAGGAGCATTAAACAGTCACAAAGATGCCGCAAGTTGTCTGCTCTCACCTCGTTAAATACACACGAGGCAGCAGACAGAGGTGTGAAATTGCCTCAGGCTCCTTAAGTATTTACCAAAAGGGTGCTGAATATGTCCAGGCAGTCTCTTTTCCCAATAAGCTACAGCTGCCTACACTGCTTCTCCCTTGTCTGTCTGGAGCGTTCCTGTCAACGGAGAGCCGCGCATCTCGAGCAGGGAGGCGCAAGTCCAGTCAGCTGTGTGAGCTCTAACGACAGAGGGCTGCGGCCGGAAACAGGCATATCTTTATATCTGAAGGGAGAAGCGTTCCTCAGCTTCAATAAACGTCGCGTTGTGTGGCCCCTGATTTCACACAACGTTTCCTCTTAAATAAGGCTGCCATTCGGGAGTTAAGAGGCTCTTCACCGCCGTCCGAGACTCCCCATAGCACGGAGCTCCGGGATTAGACGGCCATCTTGCGTCGTGGCCAGACCACGCCCCAATAATATTCTTTTTATGGGTAATTTACAAAAAATGTTGTAGCATTAAATAATTGTTGTATGTTAATTTTTGTGTTAATCAGTTTGTAATTTATTTTACTTAATTTACAAATATTATAAATATTTATGGAAGTATTATTTAGATTCATTTTTAAATGTTATAGATTTTATTTATCATAGGAGTGGGATGTTGTTGGCTTATAGTAGGAAAGGGTGGGGAGATTTGAAAAAAAATATATATGTAATAATTTGTTTGTAAAGTTTGGTGTATGACTATATATATATATGATATGTTTTTCCATTTAAATTTAATGTTTTTTATTATATGATAGTTTTTTTATATGTTGTGATTTTTAAAAAAATATTTTAATTTGTTATACTAATTTGTAATTGAAATGTAATATTTAAAATATTACACAATATAATAAAATTAAATTTTGCATATTATTTTTAACACATTTTAATTTGTTTGAATCATTTTTTACAAAACTAATTTTTTTAAACACATTTTTAATTTATTTTGTTATTTATTTTTAATATATGTTTTAGTTAAATATTTATTCCTAATTTATTTAAATTTCAATGTATACATTATTTTTATTACAATGCTGTTTAAAATGTAATTTATAAAATAAAATATTATTAAAAAAACTATGGAGTCAATTACAATGTCGGGCGGATCACCACCGCCCGCATAGCAGTGGCGATCCGCCCGCCATTTTCGTCCGTCCGCCACCAAATTCCCCCCGCCATATTACCATGGCGGAGGGGACCCCGGCGGACGGAAAGACCGTCCGCATGTTTTCCGCCCGGCCGATCAGTCGACCAGGCGGAAAAGGGATTAATATGGTGGCGGTGTCTGCAAGACACCGCCATCCACATTATGATGCCGGCAGTGATGAGCCTTTCTATGGCGGCGTCGCCGCCATGGAAAGGCTCGCGATCCCTGACATTGGGGGCCCGTAGCGGGCCCCAGGTATTTTGGGGGGTGGGGGGTGCACATGGGGGTACCTATGGTACCCCCCTGCATTGCATATACAACATGGCAGGCACCGCGCGGTGCCTGTCACGTTGTGCATTCAAATGCACTACTTGCATTTTTAACCTTGCGGTGGGTGCTGCTGGCAGCACCGCCAGCCGCAATGTTAAAAATGCGGGATGCCACCGTGGCGGTGGCATCCTAATCACATGTGCGGGACCGCCGCACACATAGCGGGTGGTCCCATTTCACGGGGCGATGGCGGGCGGACTAAGTCCGCCCGCCATCATAATCGGCCCCTATATGTTTTAGGTATATAATATTAACAATGTATTGTAATTTATGATTTATATGATATAAATATTTTAAATTTAATAAAAATGAATTATCAATTATATTTTTTATATGTTTACTTGATTGATTTTGCATTTGTTTGTCAAAAAATAAATTCCTGAATTACATTTTTTTATTTAGGTTTATTTTTGAAAAAATGTTGTTTTGTAATTGTTTAGAAATTATTTTGTTTGAATAATGTTTATATGTTCTACTATTTTTAGTGTATTTAAATTCCATTTTCCATGTGTGTGAGGAAAAATCATCATATATTACATGTGTATATTATTTATGAATGTATTATATGTTTTTAATATATATTTATTGTCTATTGTTTCGTTTTTTTGAATGATTATTTAGTTGATTTTATGTAAAATATAAATGTTATTAAATATTTTTTTCTTAATCAAATCAATTATTGATTTATTTTAAAATATATCATTTTAAAACATTTTATTTATATATTGTATTATTTTTACTGGTAATTAAGTTATATTAGATTGCAATGAGAATAGTAAATGTCACTCCTTTAGTCTCCAACACCTTCCCCTAAATGTCTTGGATGTGAGTGGGAATATTAAATCGCACCCCTTTGCTGTCCAGCACCGTCTCCAAATGGCTTAGATTTGAGGGGGAATAGTAATTTTTGTGTCAGGGTTCAGGCTGTGCTCACTCTGTTCTCTTATATGCCCTTTCAATTTATTTATTTTTAGGACTCGGGGGCCAAGTCCTGCAATACAGGCTGCAACATTTTCTTCTGATGTTGTGAACAGACAATTAGATTGTTTTGGTAACACAAATCCTTCATTTAATTTAAGGTTCCAAAATGGCCTATGGGAGAAAAAGTTCCTGAAGCCAATCAGAATATAATATTTTTAAACTTTGGGTCTGTGGCGGTACCACGGTACTACATACCTTTTATTCTTTATCCCATTCAAGCTCCATTTGTAATACTAATTTCTCTAAAACTCCTGAATAGATCTACGCCAAATTAAAAAAGTATGCATTCTAGGTAAAGTTCTAACTTTGATGTAATGCTATTCAGAGTTTTTCTCTGTAACAGAGAGCAAACTTTCCCATGAGAATTAAAAGGAAAATCACACTCTTGGGATCAGACCCCCTTTTTCTTAGCCCCTGCTTCATGGATCGCCACAAAACTTTCCATAAACGAGCCACAGTGGATTCTCTTTTTTGGAAAGTTTCTTGCAGGGCACCAAAGTCATTAAGAAAACTAAAAATGCCTTTCCTATGGAAACTCGTGCAGTGTAGTATATTTATATATCTCACAAGCACTAGTGATCTCCTTCCCAAATTGACCATAGCAGAAGGGGAAGCTGTGCCAAAACCAGGTGTGGTGGCTCCACACTCCTTAAACTGCACAACAGTTCTTCCAAAATGAAAGTTCAGTACTCCAAAGCATGCTACTCACCACATGTTCATTAGTTTTTTAACATACTGCTCGCCGCATTTCAGCAAAGCCTTGATCACAACAAGGTCACACGACCAGAGATCACCGTTAAATACATAATATGTGTCATATAGATATTGAAGAAAAATTTCAGACATCTAAATGAAAACGTTTCCAAATACCCAAGATAAAGTTCAAGTGTGATTATGTGGGAATATTTAATTATTGAATATAATTTTAACCAACATCATGCCCAAGTGGGCTTGTTAAGAATACAATCTCATGCAAGTAATGAAGTTTGTTTTTCGACTACTCTGGCCCTATGTTCACTCACTTCATTTCAAAATCTAACTAAAACTCCTGTCCTTGTGACATATATTTTCTGCCCCATACTTATCTGCAAAATAGAGAAAATAACAAGCATTACTATTGACACACCATAAACCTGTTACATTTATCTTGAACAGTGGTAGATCTTAAAAGAGATTAATTATGGGCTGATTCATTTTCTAGGGTGGACTGACAATTCCTCCAATATATTTAAACCATCAGGTTTCACATGTTTCTAAAAAGAAAATATATGTACACATATTCAAGCTTTAAACAATATTTCTCTGTCACTGTTCAGTGTTGTTTTGGGTATCTGTTCTAAACGGGAGAGCAATTAATCATTTGCCTGATCTTTCGACACATAGGGGCCGATTCCGATGTCGGACAGACTCAGGCCCGTCCGACATCGGTCCGGAGCCGTAACCGACCGACCTGCTGTCGTCGGTTACGGCCCAGGCAGTACGATGCGACCGAACCCTGTTCGGTCGCACTCGTATCTCCCACAATGGGAGCATGCATTCCGGACGGAATGCATGCTGGCACGTGGAGAAAACAGGGTGCAGTTCAACCCTGCACCCTGTGGCCGGCACCCCAAGGTGCCTGCCACCGGGTGCAGGGTTCAACAGAGGGGCACCATAGGTGCCTCCAGTCCGCCATTCGGCGACCTTGCACCCATGGGGGTCCCACTGGGGGCCCCCAAAGACAGTGACCGACTGCCTTTTCGTGCCGGAAAGACCGGCACGAAAAGGCAGTGACAACTGCCATCGTACTCCCTCGGTCGCAAAGAGGCAGCCGGGGGAGTACAGAAGGATTTCCGGATGGCTGGCGGGCTCTCCGAACCCGTCGTGAGCCATCCGGAAATCCGAGTCGGTTCTTTTCCGACCGAGCCCATCGGAATGGCTCGGTCGGAAGGAATCTGAGCGGCACGTTCCGATTCGGTCGGAAGGGCTCCGACCATTGTTCGGTGCCCTTCCGGCCGATATCGGAATTGGCCCCAAAGTGTCGGACTACCGGAGATGACCTATCATTATTGTATATGGTCCATAGGTGTTCTGGTATACTTTTTTTACTGGAAGAATAGTTGAACCTACAAATTGGGATTAGGGCTGTTGTATAGTCAAATTTGTAAGTCAAAGAGGAAGTTATGGGAATTGCTGTGGGGTTGTGAGGTGCTCTATATGGCTTAGCATGTTTGCTGTTTTGACAGACCTTTCAGTGGGCTGATTATGATGGTGGTCGGACGAAGGGGAATGGGACCACCCGACTAGCTGTCGGCGGACCCGCCATGCTAATTACAATGCGACCGCCTTCAAGGCAGTCGCAAAGTGTATCTTTTGTATAACTGCGTGTGCTGTGGGCTGCAGCACACGGTGCAGGCCAATAAATACACTTTTTGCATATCCCTGCACCATGTGGCAGGCACAGCATGGTGCCTGCCACATGGTGCAGGGATATGTAGGAGGGCACTATAGGTGCCCCCAAAACCCAAAGCTGAGTGCCAGAGGGGAAGGGGGTCTCGCTACGGGCCCCCAATGTCCCTTTCCACCAGTCCGCCATGAAACGGCCGGTGGGGAGGGACATCATAATCCATAGGGCAGTGCCTGGCAGGCACCGCCAACATTGTAGGGATCTATGTTCCCTCCAACGGTCCGACAGGCTCCTTGAGCCCATCGGATCCATGGACATGGCGGTCAGTCTCTCCGACCGTCACCCATCCGCTCGCCATCCTAATGTGGCAGACAGGAATCTTCATTGCGATGGTGGTGGGACTGCCGCCGATGGGCTATCGGTGGCAGCCTCACCGTCATCGTAATCAGGCACTATGTCTCATTTCCTCTCTTTTGTGGTAAATGACTTATCTTTGGTAATGCTATTTCTGGTGGATGCTGTATCTACCTACAGATTCCTCACCTTGTTGAATATCCCAGTCACCAGTCTGGATCTGTAACTTTTCAATAGCTCTCCCACGCCAGTAGGGGTTGCCGGCTCCATTACAGCATGAAGTCCCTGGAGCCATAAAGTGTCCCTGTCGGCATGCTGACGAAACCTACATCAAAGCTATAGGAGCAGTTTTCTTTTAGATGAAGGTACAGTTGATCAGGATCATTAGTATATACAGCCATGCAATGGGACACGGGCTGGCCGGTGAGGAATCTGCAGGTAGATACAGTATCTATCAGAAAAAGCATTACCGAATGTAAGTATCTTGTTCATCTAATGGATACTTCTATCTGCAAATTCCTCATCCTTTGAATAGATTCCCCAAGCAATCCCTCCCTCGGAGGTAGGTGCATGACTGTTTATACCCAAAAATCTTGAAGAACAAATTGAGTGAAGTGACAATCCCTCCGCACTTCGGAAGTCAACACGAGTGTCTCACAAAAGAGCGAAGGGAAGACCAAGTTGCTGCCTTTCAAATATCGGTCACAGGTCGTCTGAGCTAGATTTGATAGAATGAGCACAAATACCTTCTGGAGGCTCTTTGTGTGCCATCTTTCCCACAAAGAGTTGGTCATCCAGTCTGAAGCTGATGGCTCTTTTCACATCAAGGCAATGAAGACTTTCCTCCTCTTTAGTTGGATGTGAAGAAGATAGAAAGAAAAAAGAGTGATAGACTGAGCTAAGTGAAAGGGAGTAACCACTTTTGACAGGAAGGCAGCCCTGGTTCTCAACACCAGATGGTCTGGAAAGAACGCGGTGAAGGGAGGCTTGACACTCAATGCACGAAGTTTGCTTACCCATCTAGCCAATATGATAGCAATTAAGAAGAGAGTTTTGACTGTTAACAATTTTAAAAGACAACTATGTAAACGTTCAAACAGGGAACACATTAGGTAGGTAAGAACCAAATTGAGATACCATTGTGGTATAATATGAGTAGAAGTTTATTTATTTGTACGACCTTTTAGGAATCTTAGAATAATGAGAGATTTAAAGAAAGACGTTGATCTGGAATACATTAAAAATGCTGATAATCTTGGCTAGTGACAGGGCAAAACAGAGCATGTCAGATAGGCTATTCTGAAAAGGATCTCTGGAGTTGTCTGTACACCATTTAACAAATTTTGTCCATCTCACAGAATAAACAGATTTGGTGGAGGGCCTTCACCACTTCTGGGAGTAGAGAAAAAGAACTCAGGTTGCCCCGTTCAATCTCCAGGCTTGTTTGTGGAGGCTCAGGATGTTGGTGTGTAGAACCTCCCCCTGAGGGAGGAGGTTCTCCCTGTGAGGGAGATGGAGCAGAGGGCACAGAGAGAGGTGCATTATGTCTGCATACCACACCCTGTGTGGCCTGTCTGAGACAATTAAGATTACTTGGGCCCTGTCAAGGGAAATCTTTCCCCAGGAATCAGGAGTATGAGGAAAACGCGTAGTGAAGTGGAAAGTTCCATGCATCCCCCAGTGCTCCCTGCATCGGATACTGGAGGGTTCAGAACGCTGGGCAGTGAGCATTCTTTTTTTTAAACATCTTTTTATTAAGCTTACAGCAAGCATTAAAGAAACAAATACACCACAAGAAGTCAGGCATGCAGACAAGGGGTAAACAAACTGCATTTCAATCATTGGTTATCTCACTCTTCACCCCCATTCCTCCCCCCACCCCATCTCGCCAGGTGTAACGCCTCAAGGAATGGTGGCTGCAGTGGCAACTGAAATGGGAGTGGTACAGGGGCTTCCTCTGTAAATGTTCCACTTGCCCTAGACCCTCTCCCACTTTCTGGTGCAGCCCCGACTTTCATAAACCAATTTCTCGGCTACCATACACAAGTCCATGTTCCTTTTCCAGTCTCTTGGGAGTGGTGCGGACGTTGCCCAGCATAGGTGTGCTATTTTACGTTTGGAAATTGCCATGCCCAAGGTCATCCAAATCTGTTCCGTGTGATTCAGGTCTGTTGCATCCCACACATTGAGAAGACACCATTTGGCAGAGATTGGCTTGTCACTTCTACATAGGCCATTTATGCACACTACCACTGATTCCCAGAAGGATTGAACCGCAAGACAACCCCAAATTATATGAAAGAGGGTCCCTTCCTGGCCACACTGCCTACGACATCTCGCATCTGACACTCTGCCCATTTTGACCATTGTGTTGCTAGAAAGGTAACACCTACAGAGTTTTTTGAGTCTCACTAACCAGAATTCCGCCCTGATGGCCAACTCCCTGGGGGAGACCAAAGGGCCATTCATCATCTGCTAGACCTCCCAGGTCATGATCCCATTGTTCCAACAGGCAAAGGAGTGTGTCTGGTGAGTTGTTGATCAATTTCCGGTATGTAAGAGAGATTGCTTTGCGGGTCATATGATCATCAAGTAATCTATCCTCAAGGAGCTACTACTCCAGGACATCAACCCACCAGGGAATGGCCGCATTGAGAACTTGGCTTATCTGCAGGTACCGGAAGGTCTCAGAGGTTGCCAGATAGTAATCCCTCTGCAAATCAGAGAAAGGGACCACCCTGCCCTGGGCCCAGAGGTCCTCCACTTTAGAGTGGGGCAGTGAGCATTCTTGTGAGTGGCAAACAGGTCCCCCACAATTGAAAAATGTTTTGGACTACGTCTGGGTGAAGGCGCCACTCGTGGTCAGCAAGATGAAACCAGCTGCGACTGTCTGCTCGCACATTGAGCACTCCAGGCAGGTGGTTTATTGCCACGTAAATTTGATGGTCACCCACCCATCTGAGGTGTGTTGCAACCCCTGCCATCACGTTTGTGAAAACTCAAGGTGCAGAAGTGAGGCCAAACGGAAGGACAGCAAACTGGTAATGTTGGTTTTGACCATGAGGCATAGGCACTTCGTGTGTGACTGCAGAATATGGATGTGAAAGTAGGCACCCTGCAGATGGACAGACACCATCCAGTCTTCCACTTCCAGCACCACAAGAATCTGAGCTAGGGAGGGCATCTTGAACTTTTCCTTTTTGAGGATCCAGTTAAAAACCAGGAAGTCTAGGATCAGACGTAGACTGCCATACTTCTTGGGACACAGGAATTATTGGGAGTAACATCCTTGACCCTGTTCCTGCTCCAGAACCAACTCTACTGAGCCTTTCAAAGTAAGATTGGATTTGGTATTGTGGCAGCGTGTGTGTCTGGGGTGGGAAAGGTGGAGGTTTTTGTCTGGAAGGGTAGGGCACACCCCTTTCAACAATTTACAAAACCCAAATGTTCGAAGTGATGTTTCTTCACAGATGTGGAAAGGACGACACCCATCCTCCATTGAGCAGAGTGCGTTCTAACAAGGGAGAACTAGGACTGCTTCCCTACTGTGGCTGGAAAAGAGGAGGGAGTAAGACGGAGGGCTCAATTTCTGCCTCGTGAGAGGAGCAGGAGGAAGTAAGATGGAGGGCTCAATTTCTACCTCTGTCAGAGGAGGAGGAAGTAAGATGGAGGGGTTAATTTCTGCCTTTGTCGGAGGAGGGGGGAGCAGGAAGTAAGACGGTGGGCTCAATTTCTATCTCTGTCAGAGGAGGAGGAGGTAAGACTTAGGGCTCAATTTCTGCCTCTGTCACAGGAGGAGGGAGAAGTAAGAAAGAGGGCTCAATTTCTGTCTTTGTCAGAGGAGGAGGAAGAAGTAAGATGTAGGGCTCGATTTCTGGCTCTGCCAGAGGAGGAGGAGGTAAGAGGGAGTGCTCAAGTTCTGCCTCTGTTGGGAAGGAGGTGGAGAAGGACGACGAGAAGGTAAGACAGAGGGCTCAATTTTTGCCTCTGTCAGAGGAGGAGGTAAGACAAAGGGCTCAATTGATACCTATGTTTGAGGAGGAGGAGGTAAGATGGAAGGCTCAATTTCTGCCTCTGTAGTCGCAGGAGGAGGAGGTGGTAAGACGGAGGGCTCAATTTCTGCCTGAGGAGGAGGTGGTAAGACGGAGGGCTCAATTTCTGAAGGAAGAGGAAGTAGTTGTTGTTGTTGTTGTGCAGCATACTGTTGATACCCTCAAAAGGAGAAGTCTCCTCTGAAGCTATGAAAATGCTTGAACTGTCCATAGTCTCTGGGTTGGAACTGCAGTCCAAGGACCTAGCTGTGGTTTTACTATCCTCAAATCTCTCCAGTGCTGAGTCTGCCTTAGCCCCAAAGAGATTTGAACTATCAAAAAGCAAGTCCATTCGAGTATTCTGGACATCTGGAGAGAAGCCAGAATTCCTCAGCCAGGCATGATGTCGAAGAGATATTGATGTGCTCATTGCTCTTACAGCAGAGTCTAGTGTATCGAGGCCAGATTGAATTACATGTATTGCTGCAGCTTGACCATCACTCAATACTGTAAAATGACATTGAATGTCTGTTGGTAAATTAGGGAAGACGGATTAGCCTGAATCCATTAAAGCATTAAAATACCTGCCAAGGAGGCAGGTTACATTGACGAATTCAAGTGCCACTCTGCCTGCTGAGAAAAGTTTCTTTGTATACTGCTCCATCTTTAACTTTTGAGGAACAAGAAGCTTGCACTACAAGGCAATCCAGAGAAGGATGCGAAGAGAGGAAGGCTAGATTTCCAGAAGAATGTTTATAGCGGCGCAGAATAGGTCTTGAAACCGACGTAGATGTTGTTGCCTTTTCCCAAATGGCAAAGATGGGTTCTGCCAGGGCATGATTAAAAGGGAGAAGAGGATGTGAGTTATGGGAAGCAGAGTGAAGCACCTAAGTGAGAATATTTGATTTCACTTTAGTTGATATTAGAAACAAGTCTAATATCTCTTCTGCTTTGCTTATTACTGAGTGGTAAGAGGTTACCTCTGCTGGAGTAAGATCTGTAGGGGATAGCAATTTTCATTTGAGGGAAGTGTCCAGGACCCTGGCTTCTATTTAGCCTTCAAAGTCAGGGTCCATTGTAGGCTAAGCCATGATATCCTCGGTTTGCTCAGTAACATGGCTAAGCCATGATGTCCTCGGTCTGCTCAGTAACATCATAGCCTCCAAGTGGTTCTCTCCAGAGCTGAAATTAGCAAAGCTAAGAACCCCCCAGGCTGAATGGAAATGGCGTAAAACCTACCTGCCAGAAACTAGGGAAACATATATAAAATCCCTGTCAGCCTACAAAGCAGCCATTCTAGAGGCTAAGAAAGCCTTCTTTACTAACAAAGTACTAAGATCGGAAAACAAAGCAAAAGACATTTTTAATATAGTAAAGGAATGATCAAACCCGGCCCAAACAACACCTGCTATTATGCCTTCTCAGGCACTGTGTGATGATCTTAATTCATTCTTTGTGAATAAAATAAACAAAATACAAGATTCCATCGCTCCTAGTCCACAGGACTGGAAACCCCAACAGCAAGATAGCAATCCCTTCATGCTTTCTACCTTCCATGGTATAAATCTAGAACGTCTCACAGAATTAACAAATAAAGTAAAATCAGGCTCACCTAAAGACCCCTGCCCTCCTGCAATACAAAAAGACATCTTTACCCTCTTCCCAGATAGTATCCTCGCCTTGCTCAACCTTTCACTTATGCAAGGTGTGGTCCCTCGCGCCTTTAAAGAAGCAGTGATTATTCCGCTCCAAAAGAAAACTGGTATGGATCCCAGACAGTTAGACAACTATAGACCCATCTCGCTTCTTCCCTACCCGGCAAAAATCCTCGAGGCACATGTAGCCAAACTTCTTTGTGCCTTCATTGAAGAGAACAACTTTCTAGATCCCTATGAAGCAGGTTTTCGACCCTCTCACTCGACTGAATCAGTCATCTTGAGTGTTGTGGATGACTTGAAAGAAGGAGCTGACAGGGGGCACACGCAAGCATTGGTCCTACTTGACCTGTCGGCAGCATTCGATACCGTTGATCACACGATTCTAGCGGATAGAATGGCTGCGGCAGGTCTTAGAGGCACTGCTTTAGAATGGATGAAATCCTATCTGAAAGATCGCACCCAATCAGTTAGGTTTGCCCCATACAGCTCTGCCATAGTCACCACAAACTGTGGGGTACCTCAGGGCTCCTCCCTGTCCCCCCACCTTTTTAACCTCTATATTCGCCCCTGATCCACTCCCTCCAACAAATGACGGTTAATATCTACAATTACGCGGACGACATGCAATTGATTTTTTCAATTGACGAGACACAGGACTCCAAGGTATTCTTCCAAGACACTATGTTATTCATCAAAGATTGCATGAATCGCAACCACCTTAAACTGAACTCTGATAAAACAGAGATAGTCATTTCCAACAATAGACTAAACCATTGGACCCCCACACACTGGCCAAAAACATTAGGAATCTCACCAACCCCCAAGAGTGCTGCAAAGTGTGTTGATATCCAAATATACGCTAACCTCTCTATGCAATCCCAAATAAGCATGGTCACGTCATCCTGCTTTTATCAACTGAGAAATTTCAGAAAAATCAGAAGATTTTTCACCAGGGAGGCCAGCATGTTAGTCATGATGGCCATGATTCTGTCTAGAATTGACTATGCCAACGCCATTTACTTAGGTCTCCCCATCAATCAAACTTATAAGCTCCAGTTGATCCAAAATCAAGCTGCCAGAATCATTTTTCAACAACCCAGGCACTGTCATACGAAACCATTGAAGAAGGAGCTTCACTGGCTTCCCGTAGTACAGCGGTCCATGTTTAAGACGGGTTGTATTATCTTCAAGGCAATCAACGATAGAGGCCCCAAATTTCTGTATACAAAGATCCACCCATACCTCCCAAAACGGAATCTTAGATCGGCACAAATGAACTTGTTGATAATTCCCAGATTTAAGCGTAAAAGAATGGGCGGTTCACGCTTTTCCAAGTTGGGCCCCCAACGTTGGAACTCCATGCCGATCGAGATTGGACAGACAGCTGATTATATGAGTTTTAGAAAAAAATTTAAAACCTGGCTCTTCACTCAAGCCTATTGCCAGACACATCTTCTGTGGTGGTTTTAAACTTCGCGCCAAGAGACCATTGTTGTACGTGCGCTCTACAAATTCCCCATAACATAACATAATCATCTCCAAAGAAAAACCTTTCCTCCTCCACCAATCTTTGTGCCTCATGTCGGGATCGATTAAGCATCAAGAGAAGCGAGTCCAAGGCCACTTTGGGTACCAGCGCTGGCTGTGGATTCACAGAATGCAGCATCGTTGGAGACATCTGTGATACTGTCAGCGTTGGTTATGACGCTAGTGCTGTCAACTGTGGCACTGGTAGCGTTGGATGGGGCACCAGAGAGACTGTTACTTCTGGCTCCGAAGGAGAAGAAGGAAGCATTAATGGAGTCAGAGTCATTCAGTCCAACTGGGATATCTGCAGAAATGGTGTGACGGGTGCCAGTTGGTAAGGTGTTGGAAAGTCGCCCATAGAATAGATCATTGGCCCCATGGGGCCAGCTGGCGCACAAGATGGAACATTGCATTCAGAAATTGAGTTTGATGCATACCAGGTGCTGTGAATTCTGGGTACAGCCAATCACACTGGGGTGGCGGAGACTGCACCACAGGAGAATTTGGATTCGGAGCTGGCATCGGGTCAGCAGGAGCCACTGACACTGGTCTTTTTGGAGTTGATGGTATCAGTATCGGGTCACCCTTTTAATGCTCCTTGTCTGACATCTGCTGCAGAATGGAAGGCTTCGGTGACTTATTCCTCAAAGAATTACAATGGGATTCATGTGTCCTCTTCTTGTTATGTTTCCTTTGAGATGATTTTGAGGGAGGAGGAGAAGGAGATATGGATCTTGGTCGAGACTTCCTTCAGCCCGACGATCATATTTTGTTCTAGCCATAAACCATTTGGTTTCATGCACCTTTAGAGATTTGGGGTGCATGTTCTGGCAATTTTTACATGCATTAATGTCGTCATTGGATCTTAGGCAACAGGATACAGGTTTCATGAGGGTCAATGATGGATATTTGACCATCATAGTCTTGACAGGGGTTGAACCCAGACCTTTTCAGTGATGACATTCTCGAAAAAAACTGCACCTAAATGAAAGGGTAAAAGAGAAAATGTGAAAAGATGACAGACTTCTGAGAAGAGTAAATGAGCTCCACAATGTGTCAACTGCGAGAAAAAAAGGGAACTGATGTCGCTTGTGGGAGCGTGATGGAGCCGGCATCCCCTACCAGAATCGTAGAGCTATCAGAAAGTTTACATATCCAGATCGGAGGATGAGCTATTGAAACGGTGAGGAATCTGCCTGTAGAAGTATCCTTCAGAAACCTGCATACTAACTAAATTATCACATCATGTTCTGACTCTGCAATATGTGATCTTGGACTAAGATAGTGACACATTTCCAATAACCTTAAGAACGGATTAATGTCTAAGAAAAATCTGTCAAAATGCCTGTGATTGAATGCTAAAAGCAATGATCACTCTAATTTTTTCACTGTCCGTGTTCTTTTCTTTATCTTTGATTGTACAAAACAGGATTTCTTCTCTTATAAAGATACCACTTGTTTGACCGCATCCCTTAGGCCCCTATTAGGCTCTTGTCTCTCTATAAACCTGGTGATGACATCAAATTTTTCTGAATCTAATGTTTCTTCTGAGCTACAGTTACATTGTGCCTGGATTAATTCCTCATAGGGGATGCTACCTTTTAGATTTTTTGGCTGGTGACCTGAGGTATGTAAAATTATATTCCCTGCTGGAGGTTTTATATAACATTCAGTACATACTTATTGGTTTACAAACCTGACCTTAGTATCTAAAAATTACATTTCAGTTCTACTATGGAGTGCTGTAAACTGGCAATTTAAATTATTTGTATTCAGATTGGTGACAAAAATCATTGTGTTTCACTGCCCTACCATACTACAAAGACGTCATCTATACACCTTAGTCAACATTTTTTGTACCGAGTATGCCCTATATTTTCTTCCCATATTGCCTGCTTTCCACCAGCCCAATATCAGATTTGCATAATTGGGGTGAAGCAGGTACCCATAGCTGTTCCAGTCAGCTATTTGCAAAAGGCATTTTGAAACAGAAATTATATGTTAGACAGAATCTTAATGTGGTTAGTAATATTTGTGAGTGTATTTCTAAATATTTTTTTATATTTTATTAGCTGTTTCTTTAACTGATAGTCACATGCCCTTAAACCATCATCATATAGAGTGGAATGTCATCAAGGGCTGTCATTAAGAAATCGTTTTCCTATTGTAAATCAAAAATAGCTTAAACAAAATCTCAAACACCTCCTATGGAAGAAGGTAAATGTTGTACATGCTGGAATAGAAATGATCCACATATGTGAATGTCATTTCCAGAAGACAATTCTGTGCTGGTTTAATAGGTTGGTCTGGAAGATTTGTTGGGTTTTTAGAAACTTTAGGTAGAAGATAGAAATACAGTATAATAGGACTCTAATTTTTCCCACAAAGTAGTCAATATTTATCTCAATGTACTCTGCACCATGCTCTTTCTGCTCTCTTAGGTCTTTTTGATATTAGTCTGCCCAGCAGGAGGTTTCTTTTCCTGAGTTCTCTTAGCAAGAATACATTAGAAGGGTATAATTACTTTTGAAATCTTAATTGACTAGGTGTTTTGTTCACCCAATACCAATATTTTTAAGCCATCTCAATGTTTTGCGCTGAACACAAAATACATGAATCATGCTTCCCCTATACTGCAAATATATCAGATACTGTACTCCTGATCATGCAACCCTGTGTGTGTTCTTTACATCCCCCAAATGTCCATTCAGGCTTCAACTCCCGAACACTTATATGCAGCCAAGGACTCACACTAAAGCTGTGGCAGAAATGAACTCAGCACCCACCTTCCACAGGTGGCGCAGTCCATTCTCTCTGACAGGGTTATCAGCTGCTGCCTCTCAAGCTCAGGTTAGTGGTTCTAAAGCCTGCACATCCTCTGTCTGCCGCTTCCGCAGTGCCACTCCTTGCTATGAAACTTCCTGCCTCCCGGGATTACACCTAGGGGCCGAATCCGATTCGGGCCGGAAATCTCTCCGACCGAGTCAGATTCGGAGAGATTTCCGACCGAACCGGACTCTAGCAGTCCGACCGAACGAGTACGATGCGGACGCATGCTATCGGACTCGATTCGGTCGGACTCCCATTGAAGTCAATGGGAGCCGGTCGTACGACGCGTACACGGGCTCCCATTGACTCAATGGGTGCGTCGCGAACAAGGGCGCCCCCTACAGCGGGTATGCGTCGGTGCGACTCGTGCCGTACATGCATGTGTAGGGGAGACCCATGGGTCCCCCCTGTGTGCAACTCGCGCAGCTACGCGTACAGGGGGCTCCGACACGGACCCCCGAAGTCCGGCTCCGACTGCACTTTCGAGCCGGACGGCGCGAGTCGGTCAGACTGTTCGAGGCGCGCATCGTACTTGCCCGGTCGGGGAACGTCTCCATTGCGTGGTGCGAGTCGAGTCCGTACGAGTCGGTCGGAGCGGTTCGGAGCCGGGAACGAGTCGGTCAGGGATTTCGCGTCGTACTTGCTCGCGTGGACGGGTGTTCGAATCGGTCGGAAACAGGACATCTTAATCGGATCCGGTAAAGCCGAATCCGATTCGGTGCCCTACCGGCCGAGATCGGAATCGGCCCCACAGTCTCCCGTCTCAGTTTCGCAACACATTGGTCCACTCCTTTGGGCCTTTTCTTAATCTGCTTCCTCCATTGGATGTCTCCTGATTCTAGCTTCTGTTTTATTGGTCCAGGCCCTCTTTGCAGGGTCTCTCCATATTTTTGCCTTCTGTTGCTGAATTTGTTTTTGTTGGCATTAAGAATATTTGCACTTTTCCACTGCTAACCAGTGCTAAAGTCCTGGTGCTCTCTCCTCCAAACATGGTTACATTGGACTACACCTAATTGGCAATTTTAATTCATTTGTAAGTCCCTAGTAAATGATACCATCTGTACCAGTGGCCTATAAATTAAATGCTACTAGTGGGCCTGCAGCACTCATTGTGCCACCCACAAAAGTAGCATTTTAAAAGATGTCTCAGTTGTTAGACCAGACAGCCTTAGCGTGGTTTTCCTCCCAACTTTTTGCCGTCCTCCTCCACTTTTCTGACCTTGTTTTTGCTTGTGTTAGGCCTCTGCACACTTTACCACTGCTAACCAGTGCTAAAGTGCATGTGCTGTCTCCCCTAAACATGGTAATATTGGTTCATCCCCAAATGGCATATTTGATTTACTTATAAGTCCCTAATAAAGTGGTAGTACATGTACCCAGGGCCCGTAAATTAAACACTACTTGTGGTCCTGCAGCACTGGTTGTGCCACCTAATTAAGTAGCCCTTTAACCATGTCTCAGGCCTGGCACTGCAGAGCTTGTGTGTGCAGTTTACTCTGCCATTTTGACCTGGTAAAATAAACCTTTTGCCAGGCTCAAACTTTCCCTTTTTATACATATAAGTCACCACTTAAGTCGACCTTGGACAACCCAGAGTGTGGGGTGCAATGTATTTAAAAGGCAGGACAGGTTTTACATGTCCTGGTAGTGAAAAAATCTTAAATCCTTTTTTTAATACTCCCACGCATATCTCTCCCCCAGGATAACATTAGGATTCCCTTATTACATTTTATAAGTGTAATTTCTAATTGGGAACAGATAAACCCTTCAAGTCTGGTGTCTCTGTAATCACAATTTAAAATCCAAACTTATAGTGAAGTCGGATTTTAAATTGAAATTCTAAAAATGCCACTTTTAGAAAGATGGCATTTTCTTGCTTTAGCCACTTTGTGCCTGTAGCATGTTTCTGATGTTATGATTAGGTGTAGTTGGCAGTTGGGCTTTGTGTATTCCTCCTAGATAGCCACACACAGTGGGAGCTTAGGTGTGTTTTTCAATGGGCCATTTCTGGCAGAATGGGAGTGAGGAGCTGGGAAAAATCTCACTTACACCTGAATAGACTGTGTTCTGTCCACACACAAAGGGTGGCATACCCCCCTGTATTGAGTCTGGAGCCAGGGCAGGAAAGGAGGGCATCTGTAAACTTCAAAGGCATGTCTTTGAAGTCTCCCTGACTTCAAAGGCACCACTGGGTATAAGTACAGGCCCTCAGACACCACCACTTCAGTACACCTCTGAACCGGTAGATACTCTTCCAGGAAGAAGGACTGCTGTGCTGCGGAAGGACTGCTATTCTCCTGGATTGCACTCTGCTGGACTCCTACTTTATTATGCTGATCTGCTGCCTTCGTGCCTGGGTGAGAAGGACTGGACCTGCATCACTTGATACCAGAACCCAGGACGACTCCAAAGGATAGTTGGCTGGCCTCCTGATCTGAAGCCTCAGGGACATAACAGGCTCCCAACCCTTGCACCTTGACTCTGCCATCTGTGAGTCTACCCTGCTAGTGGTGCCACACCAGTCGTGGACCCTCTGAAGTGGGACTAAGGTGCTTGCCAGCGGAACCAATGCATCGTGTCTGCTGAGCGACGCATCCCTGAGCACAACCAATGCATCTCATCAGCTGAGCCGAGCATCCCCTAGCAGAACCAATGCATCGCTGCTGCTGAGTGAATTGGACCCATCGCAAAAGACCTTCATCGCTGCCACCTCCAGCATCTTGGGACCGATGCATCGCCTTCAGAACCACTTCTACTTGACACTTTTCCCGGTGCAAGCTCCTCTTATCCCTCGTTGACAGCAGACTCGGCGATGACATTGAAACTCTGCATTGCAGCTTCACCGCTCACAGGCATAGACGCATCGCCTCTGCTGCGCCTTGCATCCTCAACATCGGACTTCATCTCGCAAGTCCCATCTACAGGATCCTCGATATTGACACATCAGGATGTCGCACTGCAGCCTCGCCATATCTTGAAACGGGTGCATCGCCTCAGCTGTGCATCTTTGATGCGAATCCACGCAATGCTCCGCAACCAGGATTTAAGGTACTCTCTTCAGCAGGCTTAAATGGGTCCTGTAGCCGGACCACACTCTATAGCAGTCGGCCTGAACTTATGACTTTGTCCCGGTACCGGTGTGACCAGATATCCCCAATAGTGCTTTGTGCTTTTTGGCACTATTTTTCACAACAAACTTTAAAAATCAATGTCTCTGGTTCTACTAATTGGAAGTTTGCTGTATTGGTCTTGTTTTATTTGTTAAAGTCAGATCTATTTTTTTACTTGGCATGCAATCTTTTTGTGTGGTGTTTTCACTGTTTTACTGTTTGAAGTGTTGAACAAATAGTTACACACTGCCTCTAAGTTAAGCCTCATTGCTCTGTGCCAAGCTACCAGAGAGTGAGCACAGGTTAATTTAGGGTTTGCCTGCCACTTACCCCGAGTAGGAATGTGGTTTCTGCTTCACCACGGCTCATACCCCGATCAACCAGTAAAACAATTGCTAATATCAGGCCTGCCACTGCAGCCTATAGTGCAGTTTTAAACTGCCAGTTTGACCAGGCATAATAAAACTATTGCCTGGCTTAAACCTCCCTTTTCAATACATATGTTACCCCTAAAATAGCCCCTAAAGGCTCATAGGGCCGGGTGCATTGTATTTAAAAAGGAGGACATGTGTACTTACGTTTTACATGTCCTGGCAGTGAAAACCTCTTAAAGTCATTTTTCACTGTTGTAAGCCCTATTTCTTCCATTCCATTGACAAACACTGGGTTACCTTATTGCATGTAATTAGTAATAACTTTGGATTGGGAGCAGATAGGAATATGCCTGAGTAATTCGAAATTTCTTTATTGTTTGATTAATTAAAATCATGACGATTAAAAAACAGTAACTCTTGTATACAAAAAAGTTAAAAAGGCAATAGGGATATGCTGTTTACACTCAATTGAATTGTGATTTAAACCCCTCTTCAATGGAAAAGTTCGTATTTAAGTGATAGTTCTGAAAATGCCACTTTTTAGAAACTTGGCATTTCTCGTCCCAGCAATTTGTGCCTTCTGTTAGTGTCCTGTGTCACATGACTGTGAATGGCTCTGACATTGGGGTTTGTGCATTTCTTACAGACAGTAACACAAAGAATTCTAATATCAGCCCTGCCCTGTCTTTTGTCACCCCAAACAGTTTGTTGCCTTGACAGAAGAAGGGGAAGACTTTTCCAGAACCAGATGTGGGGGTAGGACAGGGAGTCCCCTCACACAAAAGCTAGCACCAGGTATAAATATTGGATCTCCAGAGCACCTTTTAGGAACACTCCAGGACCTGTGGAAGTTACTGAAGAAGGACTGCCCTGCTGCCAGAGGACTGTCCTGCTGCTTGAAGTCTGAGATGGAAGACTAGATTGCTGTCTAAGAAGAAAAACTGGACCTGCTTACCCTCATCGCAAGCTAACCAGATTGACTCAGAGGGTCAGTTGGATGACATCCTGAATGAGTTACTGGGATACAACAAGCTTCAGAGGCCTCCCTGCCACTGCCCAGCTGATCTGCTGCACTGGACCTGCAACTGGACCTAACTGAGCCCTACTGCTGGCCTATGGCTAGAGTGAGCCATGATCCCCAAGAGGTGACCACCAGGTCTAGCACACTTGGCTGGCATAAGAGTGTACCCCTCCCTGCCTAACTGTGGGTTTCATCAAATCAGGTGGGACACGGGTTGAAGCAGGATCTCACCTCTTGCAGCAGCTCACAGCTCCTGATTGACAGCTTCATTTGAATCGACGGAGCGTGACGCAACTCGAGGCAGGACCTCGCATTGCAGCCTTCCAGCTCCTGATCATAACTGATGCAATACAACTCGAAGCAAGACCTCGCATCGCTGCCCTCGTAGCTCCTGATCAGAACCAACACAGCGTGACGCAACACAATACAGAATTTCACATCACAGAACTGTGCAGCTCCTGATTGGAACAAACGGCAAGAGATGCAAAGCCTTGCATCAAGGACAAAGGTACAACTCTCAGTGGGATTAACCTACAATATGTATACAGCACGCTCTCCATTACGGTTGACCTGAATTTGCACTTTGGGCCCGATTACGAGTTCAGTGGTCTCACTAACGTACCGCAGCCACAGTAGTCCCAAGAAGACCGCTGAGCTGGCGGTCTTCTTCCCGCTGTATTATAATACATGCAGCCTGAACCAGAGACCACTGTCGACAGAGTGCTTTTTGCCAGCAGTGCAGCTCACTGCAAAGTTGGCGATACGTACTCCGTCGTCGTTAGGGCTGCGGCTTCCCGCCGAGCCAACTACGGAAACACAGTTGCAATGGCTGTAAAAAAGTAGGATCTTTCTGGCATAGATACACCCACTTTGCCTGGTGTCAATGTGTTCTGATTGTAGTTCACTGGGATCCTGCTAATCAGGACCTCAGTGGCAGTGTTCTCTCCTCTAAATTCTCTGGTAAGTACTTTGTACACCCCACAATTGGCATACTGGGGTACCATTATAAGTCCCTAGTACATGGTACTGAGGTACCCAGGACAATGGTACCCCAGGGGTCTCCAATGGGCTGCAGCATGTATTATGCCATCCAAAGGAGCCCATGCAAACTGTGTCTGCAGAGCTGCCATTGCAGTCTGCGTGAAATGGTGCTTGCACCTTTCACTTTGGATATAAGGATTCCCTTATATCCTGGTCACTGCACTTTTAACCTATAAGTCACCCGTCAGTCCAAGGGCAGGGTGCATAGTTCCAAGTCTGTGGGTACCCCAGCATGAGCAGAGGTACCCCTACAAACCCCGGACTCCATTTTCTGGGCTTTGTAAGTGCGGAACAGCCATTATAAGGTAAGTAGTGGACAATAGCAAGTCGAGATGTCCAAGTCCACAATTGCTTAGATTTGATTTGATTTGAATTTGTAGAGCACGATAGTTACCCACAGGCAATAAAGGTGCTATTACCAACCGTCCAGTGCTACCTGGCCCGAGTGCAACCTGCCCCGAACCTGGTCACGTTTGGTATCAAACATGTTGGAATCATGCAACTACCCCAATTCCAGTGTTAGTTGCATGATACCATGTACTGGGGGCTCCTTATAGAATGCCCAATACCTACCTGTGTAGCCTTACACAGTCTGCCTGCCAGTCCGCTCTGCTGCCGACCCTAGACAGTGTTCTGTCCACCTGCTAATGAGCTTCACTCGGGCAGGGGAAGCTGAACAAAGGATTTCCTGTGAAGGAGAGGTGTGACCGCCTCTCCTTTAGAATTTGGTAGGGTGGGGGTGCTACCGAGCACCACCAAACTGCATTGAAGGGCACATTTGGTGCCCTCCATGCATAAACCAGTTTTGCCCAGTTTAGGAGCCATTGGCCCCCACTCTGGTGCAAAACCAAACAAAGGACAGGGGAGTGTCCACCCCCTATCCATCTCCTCCCTAGGGAGGTGCCCAGAGCACCTCCATGTGGCCACTTGATTCTGCCATGTTGAATCTTGGCCCCTGGGAGGATCTGACTGGCTAGGACAGCTGTGTGGCTTCCCTGACCCCCTCTGATAGATGGGTCACCAGAGAAGAGGTCCTTCCCCTTTTTAGGGTAACTTAAAGGCTACCCTGAGGGTGGGTCCTTATATTCATCAAGCCAAACACTTCTACATCCGACTGCTGTCATTTGAAGACTGTCCAAAGGCTCTTCTGCTGGTGGACACTGGAACTCTGCTATTCTTCAAGCCAGGACCTACGACGAGACTGCTCCGGTGGGAAGATTCCTGCTGCAACTCCATGGCCATGTGGCCTTTGAGTCACCAAAGACTCAGCCTACATCCCAGCCAGAAGGAATCTCCCTTAGAGTGAAGGAGTCACTTTCCTGCATCTGCAGGCACCCCTACGTTGACGACCGGTTTGCTAATCATGTTGTCCCATAGACATCACCCGGCTCTGCAAAACAGATGGTGGTTTGTTGGTTCTCCAGAGGCCTGGCCAGTCTTCCCTGCAACTTGGGCAACTGTAATCCCTCTCCAGCTGATGGTAACCGCCTCCCTGTACACCTCATATGTTTGTTGTTACTAAGGCTTGTTGTCTGTCCTCACAGAAGACCTTCAAGCTCCTAGAAGCCCCAGCCTCCAGCAATGCGCAACTGCAAGAACGATGTCCTGCCTGCATCCTGTGCATCATGGGACTTCATCTCCTGTGTGCTGTTGAGGCTTCGTTGCAACTCTGTACCTGCTACCAGAGGGTACTCAAAGGGGCTCCATTGATTCCTATTGGCTCTCTTGCATGCTGAGGGCTGGCCCTGACTTACCCTTGCTTGGTTAGTCCCACAGACCTTGCTGGTCTGCAACACAGCATCTCCTCCAGCAAACTGTTGTTTGCCCTTGCCAAGATTTGTTAGTGGTCCTGCCAAACTGACCTTCCTGCACTCATTGACTGGTATGGGAAAGCTTGTGGATGGCTCCTGTGCTCCTGCATCATCTCCTGGGACCTACAGCTGCTGCTTCATCCACACCGTGCTACAGCAAGAACCTCCAACCAGGGGTGGTATTGTGTTCCTGTTCCTCCTGGTCACCTCCGGGTGGTTTGGACTCTGTCCCCTCTGCTTTCAGGTTCTTCTCATCTGGATTCCGAGTCCTGGTTCCACCGTCCCGATCCACGAGACTCTGTAGCTGCTGATCTTCCATGATCCTCCATTGCCGTCTATGGGTGTTTCTGAATCTGGTGTGATTAACAACATATACACACAATTTTTAATACCTTCTGTATCATCTTAAGATGGCCGCCATGATTATATATCTCCTTTCCTCATCATATACTAGAGGAGATGAGGATGGACCAGTCGCTTTCGCTAGCTGTTTAGATTTCATGGAGAATCGAATCTAACTGTCTCCATAAAGTGGTTTTGGTAAATTTGCCGATAATAACATGGTTTACGTTGGATGGATAGAAAAACGAGAAATGTTTCCTCTTGACGCTAACAAGCGTACATATAATATAGGGACGAAATAAAGTGAATTGAGATCTTTTTCTGGAGTTCCAAAATGAGGGCATATATTAAAAACTTGCAAATAACGGAGCATAATGCAGCTTTTATTACCATCTATGCTCCACTTCAAAATGGCACTGGTGCAATGCCTAATATTTTAGTTATTTTAAAATCGATGTCAGAAAGACGAATGTCTCTTCAGGACATATTTTAAAATAAAATATGAACATATAAATAGTGAATCACGATTACTTGCTGTAAAACTAGATGCTATTCATCTGATGTCAGAAAAACGATAAATCTTTTTGCATAAAGACATTTTTAATTTAAAATTAGAACAAACTAAAATAAGAAATTATGATTTAAATGTCAATGGGAACAAAGATTTTAAAAAAATTACGAGCAATTTAATAAAATCTAGCTGTTTTCACTACCTATTCACCCTTTACATATGGCGTCGGCAAAGCGCTCGATCTTCGAGCTTTCACGTGATTGCGCACAGGTGAAAGCAATATGACAGCGCTTAGCGGGCTATTTAAACCGAATGCAGGTATACGGCACTCACATGAACACGGACGCCACGCTACCATGCCGGCTGACTGATTGTCTGAAGTAAGTTATGTTTGGATCGCGCTTTACTCATTTCTGCAGGGCTCTTTTCGCCTCAGCGATTTGTATTTTACTCTAACCTAAAAGAGACTGTATACTTAAAGGGGACTGTATACCTCGTGGGGAATATCCTACTGACAGTCTTTAACTGTAAAACCATTTTTGAAACTTTTTTCGTGTTAGGCTACCTGTATTGCCTATATTGTTAAACAAACAGGGGGCTTTATATCTATACTCTAGCATTAATCAGCACATTTACTGCTTTTTTCGGTAAAGGACACAAACTGCCGAATACAATCATAACAGTGGTGTATGGAGATTTCTGAAATGTCATTTTGGGGTATTACCTGTGTAATAGCCCAAATAAGACTGATACTGGGATGACCCCACTTGATAAACAAGCAATAATAAAATAGTAGCACATAGAAAAGTTGTCAGTAGTCACTTGCATACATAATTGGTACATCTTTTTAAATGACTAAAAGTAATAAGAGTTTTTAGAGATTATCATTAAAACATCTAAGGGTTTTCTCTCCTCACCCTTTTTTCTTCTCTTTCTTTTTTCTCTCTTTTTTTGTAACTAGTTGCTCATGAAACAATATAGAGGACGTTTTTGACTTGGTATTGGTTGACTACCAGCCGTGTTAAATCGGTAAAGGAGGATAGACTAACACCTTATAATCTATATGAAAGACAAGGTATGGACGCCCAGATGCTCTATATTATTACAAATTATTTATTTGTACATAGTGTAAATAAGACTTTTTATTTTATTTTGAAATTTCAGCCAATAGATACAAGTATATTATACCAGATTTTAGAAGGAGAAAACCATATAAGCGAAAGGATACAGTTAAGATTTCCTGATAATGTGTTCTCTGGTAAGATTTGTTAACTTTTCTTGTATGACAAAGAAGAATAAAATACCTTCTATTTAGACACTAATGTACCCGCCCACCGGGACTACCAATTGACACTATTTAGCAGTAAAAGATATGAATATGATTACATCAGGCTTTATGACATATAAATATGATCTAAAAGTGGTACTATGGTATAATCAGCAGAACCTTAACTGAGTAGGGTGCAAAATAGTCATTTATATCTAGGCAAATTGACTTTTTGTAATTCAATAATGTACATTAATGATTGAAAAAATACTATGAACCTCTGTAAGTCAATGTTTTAAAATGATTGAGATGGATTTTTATTTTACTATTAAGATGTGTAAATTTTGTAAATTAATTTTGTATATATATGTTATTTGTAGCCCTGAAGAAGTCCGAGAGGACGAAACGCGTTGGCTACGGTCTTTTTATCTTGTTGAAAAAAGAAGTCATCAATAAAGAATTTGAAGGAACAACTCTGCTGAATTGCTATTCTTGTGTTTGTTATGTGAATTATAAATGGTCATATTAGATCAATCACTTTCTGTAAACTCTAATTGAAATTAGTGTGCTGGACCATTGTGCTATTTGTGTTTCTGAATCTACTTCATCTCTATGCACCTGGGCTACCTGGTGTAGAAATCCTGGTTCCTGGGGTATCCACGGATGGGGTGGCTCTCCAACCTTCCTTGCTTCAAGGGGTTCCTTCGGGTCCTTTGGGAAGGGTCCTAGAACTGTAAAATTCCAACCGTGACTTTCCCTATGTTATCCTGTGGACGTTTGACCCGGTGTAACCACTCTGCACCCAGGCACCCTGGGGTCCCTGGCTACTCACCTTGGGTGGTCCTGTGTTTCCACTGGGGACCTCCATCCTTGGGTATTAGTCCCGTTTTGGTACTTACCTCACATTCCACTATTTTAGTATATGGTTTGCCCCTCCTCCCCCCCGGTTGGGACCCATGTGTTTTTCTATGCTACTTACCTCTTTCTAAAGTATTTCTTGTGAATAATTGATATCTCCCGGCAGGAGATATACTAAGTTAGTGTCTAGAGTGTACTGATAAAAACAAAGTATTTTATACTCACGAGGTGTGGTTCTTTCTTGTGTGAAAAGCTTACTGACTGAACATAGTGGTACATGCACTTGCTTTACACCCCTCCTGAATAAGCCTTAGCTGCTCTCCATAGCTACCCTTTGAGAGCTCTGGTTTTCAGGGACCTAAACACTATCACTAAGGGTTGCCTGGACTCACAGGTGGACACTATATACTGAGCCAGCCTCCTACATTGGTGGTGCAGCGGTTAAGATAAAGACTTGCATTTGCTTTACCACTTCGACATAGGTAAGGTTTCCATAAGAAATCACTACTACCTTTGATAATTACACAATTCTTGTTAGGTAAGACATTTCTAAACTTGTAAGTTAGGTGTCAAGGGTCTAGCATAGGCCTTTCCCCAACCTTGTTTTTAAGCTTAGATTGCTAGAGTAGGGTACACTGCACTACACTAGCACCATGTCCTTTATTGGGGAATCTAGCCAGACTCAGGAGTCTGGGTACAGTGCACTTAGGTTCCAGGAGCTTAGGACCATGTGCAAAGCTCGAGGACTTAGGCCAGGTAGTAACCCCACTAGGTCTCTTCTGCTAGAGTTACTCCTCCAAGATGACTTCCAGACTCCTGGAAAGCCACTGGACGAGGAAGGCCTTGGTGAGGTGGATGACCTTGAGGAACAAGAAGTACTAAGTACTTCTGGTTCAGTTCATTGACTGGGGGAGGGGTACTGGCCCTAAAAAGGTTGTGGTATCCTCTAACATTCCTGTAGCGTGTCTTATGAGCAATGATTTGGAGACGTTAGCAAGGGCTGAAGTCGAGTTGTAGACTCATGCAGCCATACTTGGAATCTCAAAGTATGTGTTTGTGATAACTAGAGCACAGGCCAAGAATCAGAGAGACTAAGGAGCAAAGGAGCCTGAAATAATGGCCCAGATTCCTACTAACAAAAGAGGTAGGAAGGGTAAAAAGTTATTGTTCCCCCAGAATTCATGTGAGGATCAGTCTTCTCAGGAAGATGATCTTGCCCCTTGTGAGGAAACTGCCCCAGAGGAGCTTGGGCCTGACACAGCAGAGCTGCTGGGAGCAGGGGGACCCTCCAGGGAGGAATTGAATCTGGAACAGAATTCCTGCCTTTCTCTTGGAAGCCTCAGGCAGCAAGCTGCTGCAGAGGCAGTGTATGTCAGTGGGACCCACAACGTCTATTGGGAGGATGGACTCCTTTATTCTGATGCTAATGACCCCAAACCTGGTGTTGTTTAGGCAATTCCTCTTGACCCTAGCACATGACACACCCCTTGCTGGGCATCTTGGGCAAAGCAAGACTTGAGACAGGCTTGTCCCACACTTTTACTGGCCGACATGTCTGAAGACACCAAGGAGTTTTGTTGCTCCTGTGTCACTTGCCAAGCCAGCGGTAAATCAGGTAGCACTGCAAAGGCCCCATTAATCCCACTACTAGTGGTTGGGGTTCCCTTTGAAAGGGTAGGGATTGACATGATTGGTCCCCTAACCCTCCTACAGCATCTGGGAACAGTTATATCCTGGTGGTGGTGGACCATGCCACCAGATACCCAAAAACGATTCCCCTTAAGACCACTACACCTCCCGCAGTGGCCAAGACCCGATAAGGAATATTTTCCAGAATGGGCTTTCCTAAGGAGGTGGTGTCAGACCGAGATGCAAACTTCATGTCTGGCTTCCTGAAAGCCACGTGCAAATAGTGTGGTGTCAACTACAACTTCACTACACCCTACCATCCACAGGCTTGTTGGTGGCCTTGCCAGCCACTGACCGTCCTGCATTCCTCATCCTTCATGGGACAGCTCCAGTGCTTTTGCATCGTTGCCTGGGCTCCACAGCTGCTTCCTCAAGACCGTCATGCTACAGCAAGTACCTCTGACAAAGGGGAAAATTGTGTGCTCCTGCTCCTCTTGGACACCTCCGGGTGGTTTGAATTCTGTCCCTTCTGCTTTCAGGTACTTCTCATCCAGAATCCATGTTTGGGTTCCACCATCCTGGTCCACGAGTCACTGCAGCCGCCAGACTTCCAAGATCCTCCATTGGTTCCTACTGGCAGTTCCGAAACTACTTCGCCCCTAGGCACCAGGGCTCCCTGGTGTAGGTATCCTGGTTATCTACAGGTGGGGTGGCTCTCCAACCTCCCTTGATCCAATTGGTGTGCTCGGGGTCCTTTGGGAAGGGTCCTGAAACAAGAAAATACCAACTGCAACTTACCCTGTGTTATCCTATGGACGTTTGACCCGGTGTAACCACTCTGCACCCATGCGCCTTGGGGTCCCTAGATACTCACCTTTGTGGGTCCCTTGCTTCCCCACGGCTTCTCCATCTTTGGGTAGCAGTCTCATTCTGGTACTTACCTCTTATACCACTTTCTTAGCATATGGTTTGCCCCCCATAAGGCCCCATGAGTTTTTCTATGCTACTTACCTGTTTCTAAAGTATTTCTTGTGTGTACTTGATATCTCCGGGTAGGAGATATACCAAGTTAGTTGTAAGTGTTGTTATAATAAATGCTACTGTATTTTTGCAAACACTTGTGTGGTTCTTTCTTGTGTGAAATCTTGCTGACTGACTAAGTGGTGAATAAGCTACCTATTGAAAGCTTTGGTTATCAGGGACATAAACACTATCACTAAGGGTTGCCTGGACTGAGTGCACAGTGCCTCACCATAGGTGGACACTATATACTGAGCAAGCCTCCTACAAGCTCAGTTCAGAATATTAAATTGAATATAAATTGAATATTAATATGCATATACTTACAACTGGAGCTTTGGGATACATTGTGGGAATATTTCAATATTTTAGCCCAGTCCACATCGTGCAGAGGTTTGGCCATGTCAGTCTCCCAGTTAGTACGGAGAGAAGCACTCTAGTGGTTCCCATGCAGCAGGAAAGCTCCGTACACCCATCTTATCAGTTTGCCACCAGTCCCTATGGTGTAGAGCGTCTGGTACACTTCATTTTGGGTTGGTGCTAGGTGGCAGACATGAAATAGGGCATTTAATGATTGTTTAAGGTGTTCATGAGAAAGAAATTGACCAGGGTGAAGATTCTTGTCTGCTGTAAGGGTTTGGAAATCTAGTTTCTCGCTGTCAACAAACAAATACCCCATTTTAGAGGGGCCTGAAGAATGCAACTGATGGAGTTGCCTTGAGTGAAGCTGTCTTGTATGAGTGGAGAGGCTTAGCAAAGGTATTTAAGGAGTGTAGGGTTTCTTTGTGTTAGGGAGTTTATGGGTTCTAGTAAGGTAAGAAAAACCCGGGTGGAATAATCCTGGGTGACGTTGGATAGAATGGTCCATAGGGAACAATGAGTAGTGCAGTAATCCCTCCTTAAAATCTTTACAGGTAAACCCTATCACATGCAGGGTGTGGACAGAGAGCCAGTGAAACACCCATTGGAGCTGTGCAGCTAAATAATCGCATTCTAAGTCCAGACAGACTAATCCACCGGCAGTCATGGTTAGCTTTAGAGAGAAAAGAGCTATCCGGCGGCACACCAGCCGCCAAATCAGACATGTCAAGATGTCTGAAGAAGAAACTAGGGATGAGCAGGTGAAGATTTGAAAAATAGTACAATAATTGATGTAGCACCACCATCTTCACTAGTTCCATGTGGTCCATTACTGAAAGCAGAAAGAAGACCAAAAAGCAAACTGGGCTTGGAAGGGACTGTGCCGCTCTGCCCAGATTTCCATCCTGCAAATCAGTTGTGCAATGGTAGCTATTAATCCCTGCGTATCGACCGGTAACTGATTCAACGTTCAATCTGGGGTCTAATTGTATATAAAGGAGAGAACACTACCATATGTTGAAGAAACAATTCTTACATTATAAAATCTTTATCATTTTCTTACATTTTGCTTGTCCAATTTACATTGCAAAACTTTTGAAGATTCTACATGTACTTTGGAATTAGCCAGATCACTGGTTTGGCCGTGGCTCGACTGCAGAACCATTTTAAGACATGGACAGAGTGGGCAATTGCCCAGCACAACCTTTCAAGGGGTCTGGCCCTTGCTCACCCTTCACAAGCACAACCAGCGGACCATTGTACCAGCAGACTTTGCCAGGCTGGGTGAGTGCTGCTTGTTCAACCACTTGACAGTGCCTCTTCTGTTTTTCTCCTCTCTGCTGAGACAAATTCCCAGGTACAAAATACTTTCCGATACTCATGGCGGGTGTAGGAAGCTGGCTCTGTATATACTATACCAAAGTAAGTGCACAGAGTCCAGGGAGTCCCCAGAGGTATAGCAGAGGCTAAATTAGGTAAGTACTAACAGCTCTCTTTGTGGTAGTGTGGGCGAGCAGTTAGGCTTATCCGGGGAGTGTGTTAAGCATTTAATGTATTCACTCAATGAAGATTGATGGAACACACTCGGAGACAGGATCCAAACCAATTGAGTAAGTAAAAAAAAAAGGTATACTTGTACTTTATTTCTAGAACCAAGTAGGACTTGGTACAGGTAGGTAAAATATACTTTCAATTGTAAACCTTTACGTAGAAATGCAATTTGGAATGGATTTGCAGTTGTTACAGGTTCAGGTTAGTATGACTTTAAAAAGCAGCTTGAATTACACAGTAATTACTTTTAGAATACTTTTTGATTACTTTCAGATTACATGGAGTACTGGGGGTGGTATGCCTAAACACCACACCTAAGGATCTCACAATACAAGGTACGTAAGACTTTTCTTGGCTTGAGTTATAGTTACCGTTTTCCCCATACAAAATAACAGTTCAACACAGAGAACATTTTAGGCCCAAAATCTCATAACATGGGTTCCTAGGGGAGAAAAATGGTTATCGGTTTCACAGGTAAGTAAACGTCTTACAAGTGGGAGTTTTGGGGGTTAGGACCAAGGTCTAGGTAGGCACCCGAGTTGCACCCCAAGCGGCACTGGGTTGCAGTGTGCAAAGTGCAGGGGCCCAATGTTAGCCAATAGGGCTAAGGGGGCCTTGAGTTAGGGGCTGCTTACGAGCAGGCCACTCGGGTGTGGGAGCAAAGCTCCAGGGGTTAAGATCAGCACTTCAGGGGCCAACAATCAGCGCAGAAGCTGCACCACCAGTGGCACTGGGGCGGCTGGGTGCAGGGTGCCAAGGAGACGTCGGAGACCCTGTGTTTTTCAATGGAGACCTTCGGTTCGGCAAAGTTACTGCAGGCTCGGGCAGTGGGGCTTCCTGAAGAAGACCACCAGCTCGAGAGGTAAGTTGAGTTCTTGGGGGATTCCTGGACACCGTCGGTTGGGCCACCCAAGGACGTTAAGCATCCGGTGCAGGGGTGTTTTCTGGCGTCTGGTTTTCTTACCAGCTCCAGTCACGGTCAGTCGACCCTTCAGGTTGAGGCTGCAGGCATCGTCTTGAGGGAGATCGGGGTTCACCAAATCCCAGGTCAGGATCACTAGGGAGACCTCCTCGTGGTGTTGGACCACTCGAACTCGGGCCGTGGGCTTCGGGTCAGAGTGGTGCAGAATCGTGGAGTCACTGGAATCTGGAGTCTGTGGATGAGTCTTGGCTTGAGCAAATACGGTGCTCACAGGAGACAGAATCTGTAAGATGGTTGCAGAGTAGGTCCTCCAGGCTTTGGGGGGCTTCTGGCTGCTGGACACGCCAGATTCTTCGCTGTAGGCAGGTCGGAGATGGGACAAGCTGGCTGTGCTGGGGCCAAAGCAGTAGGTGTCCTCTTCTTCCGGGGTCAGAAGGGGTCTTCGGTCCTTCTTCTTTCTTCCTCGGATTTGAGGGGTAAGGTTCAAGGGTGGCCTCTAAATACTAGATTTAGAGGTGTTAAAAGGGGCGTGCAGGTAGGGACCAATGGGTCCCTTCCTTGGGGTGGATACACCCCCTATTATGCCACCCTCCAGTGGGAGGGGGGCATGAGCCTCTCCCTAATTGGCTGAGTCCCCTCATCTTCAAGGTGGAGGGGACTGAGATGTGTGCTTCACCTCGCCTCCCCCACCTAAGGGGTGGGGTTGGCAAAGGTGGGCACACCTCTCTTCCTAGCTTGGTTTTCCCGCTGATTCTCCCACCCAAAGTGGGGGGAAGAACTGGTGAGAGCCAGTTGATGGGGGCAGCAAAAGGCAGGGACAGCTTCCAAAGGCGGCAGGCCTTTAAAGCTTCCCCTTCGTGGAGCCAGCCTATCATGGGGGAAGAGGAATGACACCTCTGCCCAGGATGGGCTTTGTTTCGAGACCCAGAGAGCAGAGGCTCTCTACCCAGGGGTCCAGAAACCTGTCTGGTGGTGGCAAATGGCGGGTAGCCATTCATTATCCACACCAGGGCTGGTCATTTTTCAGGGGGCATCTCTAAGATGCCCTTTGAGTGCATTTTACGTTAAATCCCACACTGGCATCAGTGTGGGTTTAATGTGCTGAGAAGTTTGCTACCAAACTTCCCAAGTTTTAGTAAAGCGTAATGACCAACTCCCAGACCATATACTCTTTACAGCTTTGCTACACTTCCAATGTCTAAGAATGGACTTGGACACGGTAGGGGTACAGGGCTCATGCCACTGTGCCCTCACCTGAGGGCTAGTGCACCCTCCTAGAGGGGTGGCTTTACTAGGCCTCAGGCAGTGGGTTGTAGGCATGGTACACCGGGATGTGTGCCATGTCGACTCTTCACTTTTCTCTGCACCAAAACACGCAGCCTGCAATGGCAGTGTGTGGGTGTTAAGGTACAGGGCCTACAAGGGTGGCACAATAGGTGCTGAAGCCAGTAGAGGCCTTCTCCTGTCACAATGCCATTAGTACCCATGGTACCTATTACAAGGGGCTAACCTGTGGCCAGAGATGTGCCAATTGTGGGTCCAAAGGTACAGTTTTGGGAACAAACACAGGCCCTGGGAGCCTGATTGGCAGGGACCCAGGGCACATCAAGTCAGGTTGCATCAGATGTCAGCCAAAAAGTGAGGGGGAACCATGAAAAAAGGGGCACTTTCCTACAGCAGGCCCATCTTTTCTGATTTCAGGAATTGTCCTACCTGGTTCACTTCCTTATTTTCCGGTTCTTAGCAACAACATTAATTTACTATTGAACAAGGACATAATGTGCCACCTAAATGTAGCATACCTAGAGGCAATCACAAAGACCATAGTGAATAAATAGTGCTATGTAGAAATTAGTAAATATATGCACTGATAAAGTAGTTTTGATAGTTAGCATCCGGAGGGGCAATTTTGCAGAGGTTCAAACGGTGCACACATCAATAAGGTAAGGACCAAATTAAGGTCCCACTGGGATATATACAAAGGAGAAGGGGGGAAAAGATGGGTAAGCCCCTTCAAAAATCTCTGTACAAGAGGTGATTTAAAAAGGGATGGCTGATCTGGCCGCCGAAGATAAGCAGACAAGGCCGAAAGGTAGCCCTTCAGAGTGCCCAGAGCAGAGCCCTGCTGGGCCTAGGAGGGATTGAAAAGAAGAATATCTGATAGAGAGGCACACAAAGGGTCAACAGACCATTTTGTACAGTATTTACAAAAGGTGTGCCATCGGCAGGCGTATACCAACTTTGTGGAGGGACGCCTGGCTGTCAGAATTACCTCACACACTTTGACAGGAAGGTCAAAAGTTGTCAACTGTTGTTGCTCAATCTACACGCAAGAAGGCGAATAGTGGACATGTTTGGGTGGAGGACCCTCCCCTGCTGCTGTGACAGAAGATCCTCCCGAAGAGGCAGCCTGATCGGAGGATCAATGCTCATTTGCAGAAGCTTGGGATACCAGACTCTCCGAGCCCAGTCCAGAGCCACAAGGATGACGTGGGCCCAGTCGCTCCTGATCTTCTTGAGCACTCTGGGCAACAGTGGTATGGGTGGAAAGGTGTACAGGAGGCCTGTGCTCCACTCGTGACTAAAAGCGTCACTGAGCGAGAGCCGCCTTGGAAATTCCAGTGTGCAAAACTGCTGAAATTGCGCGTTCTCTTCGGAGGCAAACAGATCTAAACAATGCTCTCTCCACTATTGAAAGAGACCCTGCACCACCTCCGGATGGAGACATCACTCGTGATCCACAAGGCACCGGTGGCTGAGTTTATCTGATCTGGCATACAGAGAACCGGCCAGATATTGAAACACCAGGGAAATTCCCTGTTGTTTCGGCCAAGTCCAGAGACGCAGGGCCTCTTAACAGAGGATCCATGACCCCACTCGCCCTGCTTGTTGCAGTACCACATGGTGATAGTGTTGTCTATGAATACCTGAACTAGCCTTCCCTTGAGGGATGGTGAAAAGGCTTTCAGTGCCAATCGGATCGCACGAAGCTCCAACAGGTTGATATGGAGCTTGGCTTCCGCCAGAGACCAGAGTTCTCTGATCTCCACCTCTCCCAGATGGCCACCCCATCCCAGAAAGCAAAAGACAAACAATTGATGGACGGAATGCAGAACAAATCAAAACATTCACCTCCAGTCAAGAGATCTGGGTTAAATCCATCATTCTTTTGCTCACCATGCCACCCGTCAATGGACGCATCCATCACTACTGTGAGATCTGCATCGGGAAGGGAGAGGCGTCTGCCTCTGACCCAACTGCGGTTTGTCAGCCAGCACTGCAGGTCATTCGTGGTGCCCTCCAATATCTGAACTAGGTCGGTTAGATCTCCCTGATGCTGTGCCCATTGGAACTTCAGGACCCGCATGTGCCATCTGGCATGGTCCACTAGCAAGATGCAGGAGGACATGAGGCACAAAAGCCTCAGAATCATTCTCACCGAAATCCAGGATAGAGGCTGAAACATCGGTATCATAGCCTGAATATCCTGGACTTGCCGCACGGGGGATAAGCTCGAAACTGCACCATGTCCAGAACTGCTCTGATGAAAGGGAGTGTCCGTGGGGGATTCAGGTGTGACTTTGGCACATTGATAGTGTAGCCCAGCAAATGCAGGAGGTACACCATAGTCTGAAGGTGGGAGCCGACAGCCTGACGCGAGCCCGCCTTCAGCGGCCAGTAATTGAGCTAGAGGAAGACTGGCACCCCTGATCTGCGCAGGTGAGCTGTGACCACTGCCATCACCTTGATGAACACCAGAGGGGTTCTGGTAAGGCCAAAGGGGAGAACAATGTACTGAAAGTGCTCGTGGCCTACTCTAACCACGGGTAACCCAAGGGGTTGGCAGGACGGGAATATGAAAATAGGCACCCTGCAAGTCCAGCGCTACCATCCAGTCTCCTGGGTCCAGGGCAGACGAAACCTGAGCCAATGTGAGCGTCTTGAACTTTTCCTTCTTGAGGAAGAGCTTGAGGGTTCTGGGATCTAAAATAGGGTGAAGCCCTTTGTTCTTTTTGGGAATCAGAAAGTAGCGGGAACAACAACCACTGCCTACTTCTGACATTGGATCCCTCTCTATAGTTCTCTTGGCCAAGAGAGCCATGAATTCCTCCGTCAGCCAGTCTTGAGATAGAGGCAAAGGGGGAGGGGAGGATCTGAAGGGAAGGGAGTATACCCTCCAAATGGTCTGTAAGATCCACCTGTCCAATGTTATGGACTGCCAGTGGTAGAGATGATGGCTGAATCTACCACCACCTGGATGCCCATTATCTTATAGGGCAAGATTAGGAGGGCTTAGAGGCTGCGGCTGCATGGGTGGTGGGGTTAGTGGTTGTGGCCGACCTCTAGTTACCTGACCCATGGGGTCAGTATGAACCACGTCCTCACCCCCTCACAGTCTGAAAAGCTTGCGTGGGGTGGTGGTTCGTGTATGGCTGACATGGTTGAAATCCTCTTCGTAGCCACGAAAGGAGCTATAAGCAGACTGGGGTTGACCCGGGACAACTGAGAGGCACAAGAACTTGGCCATTACCCGCGAGTCCTTAAAGTGCTCCAGCACCATGTCTGGCAGTTGCCATCAAAGGGCATGTCCATGAGGTAAGCCTGGACATCCCCTGAAAAGCCAGATGTTCTCAGCCAGACATGGCTTCTAAGCGCCACTGTTGTTGAAACAGCTCTGCCCAGCGAGTTGTCCGCATCCAAACCACACCTAATGGTGAACTTCGCTGCATCTCTCCCATCCTTGACCACTTGGGAGAGCACGGCCTGGGCCTCCTGCGGGACCCACGTCAGCACTTGCACAACTGTGTCCCACAGAGTGTGGGAGTAGCAGCCAATAAGCATGCAATGTTCTCCGACGGCAACGCAAAGTTGGTTGAAAAAATCATTTTCTTCCCCAAGCTGTCCAGCCTCTTGGATTCCCTGTTCGGGGGTGCAGCAGGGAATGCACCATGAGACGTAGAGGTTTGGACCACTAACCTCTCACTGGTGGGGTGTTGAGTGAGGAAGTTCAGGTCCACAGGTGCAGGGCGGTGGCGGCGGGCAATTGTCCTGTTCACAGAAGCCCCTGTGTTGAGCTTGGACCAGGTTCCCAGTAGGACATCCGTAAGTGCTTCATTAAAATGGAGCAAGGGGTTCGGAAGTAGAAGCTCCTGGCTGCAGCACTTCTGTTAAGATGTTAGTTTTAACTGCAACCAAGGGCAAATGGGCAACTCGAGGTCCAGGACCTCAGCTGCCCTCTTCTCCACCATGGAATAAGATGCTCCCTCCTCCATAGTCACGGTCGGGGGGGAAAGCATACCAGTGTCTGGAGATGTGTCCAGACTACTGGTATCCACGAGTTCCTCACACCAGTCCATATCACCTTCTAACGCACAAGTTACTAACTTGTGTAACGATATATCTGTAAGAGACAGTAGTTAGTGACAGATTCCTTACCTTAGAATATCCCCAGGCGTCAGGCTGGATCCGGAAGAGTTTTTGCGTAGCAGTACCCTTGCGCGTCGGTGGCGGCGTCGTGCGGCTCCGCGTCCGTCGTCGGCGTCGTGATCGCCGGGATGACGTCGCGGGCAGTACCTAGACGCCGCCCCTGCGCGCTGGCGTCAGTTCTGTACACGACTTTCCGCGCCAGGAAAGCAGAGCCATGCAAGAAGCTGACATAGGTGTCTGAAAAATACTAGGGCCCTGAAAGGGATGTCCTTAACCCTAGAAATCAGTTCGCAGAACGGGGAGGATGGGTGGGGCGGTAAGGAATCTGTCACTAACTACTGTCTCTTACAGATATATCGTTACACAAGTTAGTAACTTGTGCATCTGAAAGAGACACGTTAGTGACAGATTCCTTACCTTAGAATAGATACCCCAGCAATACCAGCCCGGTGGTGGGTCTGTGAACAAAGATCAGACAAGGAAGTCCCGGAGGACAGAACGGCCAAGAAGCCTTCCCTCCGGACCTGACTGTCAAGGCAGTAATGCTTTGTAAGCGTGTGCAGCGAGGCCCACGTAGCTGCCTGACAGATAACCTGCAGCGGAACACCGCGGCCCAAAGCCGTGGTAGCAGCCGTTGCCCTGGTGGAATGGGCACGCAGCCCAACAGGAGGCTCCTTCTTAGCCAAAGAATAGCAGGCCTTGATGCACAAGGTAACCCAGCGGGAGATGGTTCGTTTGTGCACCGCCCGACCTTTTTGGCGCCCACGTAGCCAACAAAGAGCTGGTCATCCACCCGGAAGTGTTTTGTGCGGTCGATATAGAAAGAGAGCGCACGTTTTGGGTCCAGACGGTGGAGCCTCTCTTCCTCTCTGGAAGGATGCAGAGGCGGAAAGAAGGTAGGCAAAGTGATGGTCTGCCCAATGTGGAAGGCAGTAACCACCTTTGGCAAGAAGGACGGACGCGTCCTAAGAACAACCTTGTCTGGATGGACAGACAGAAAGGGAGGTTTGCATGATAGAGCCTGGAGCTCACTCACCCGCCGAGCGGAGGTGATGGCCACCAGAAAGGCTGTCTTCAGAGTCAGAAGACGAAGAGGACAGTTATGCAGAAGGCTCAAAGGGAGCGCACATTAAAAGGTAAGAACCAAGTTCAAGTCCCACTGAGGCATCACAAACGGAACAGGAGGGAAGAGGTGCGTAATGCCTTTTAAGAACCTGTTAACAACAGGGGACTTGAAAAGGAGGGCTGATCAGGGAGCCTGAGGAAGGCCGAGATAGCACAGAGATAACCCTTGATGGTACCCAGGGCAGAACCCTGTTGGGCCAGAGAAAGAAGGAACAGAAGGACCTCAGAAAGAGGGGCAGAAAGGGGTTCACAGCCTTTGCTGTGCACCATGCCACAAATTTGTTCCACCTGCAGGCGTATACCACCTTAGTGGAGGGACGCCTGGCTGCCAGAATCACATCACAAACTTCGGGAGGCAAGTCGAAAGGAATCAACTGCCGCCGCTCAATCTCCACGCAAGCAGGTGTAGACTGGACAGGTGCGGGTGGAGGACCGTCCCCTGCTGCTGCGACAGAAGATCCTCCCGAAGAGGCAGACGGATCGGGGGATCTACGCTCATACTGAGTAGCTCGGGATACCAAACTCTTCGAGCCCAGTCCGGAGCCACAAGGATGACTTGGGCCCGGTCGTGCCGAATCTTCTTCAACACTCTGGGTAGAAGTGGTCTAGGCGGAAAGGCGTACAACAGACCGCAACTCCACTCGCGACGCAGCGTAGCCGAGCGAGTGCCGCCTTGGAAATTCCAACGCGTAGAACTGATGACATTGCGCGTTCTCTTCGGTGGCGAATAGATCTAACCAAGGCTCTCCCCACTGTAGAAAGAGTCCTTGCGCCACTTCCGAGTGAAGACGCCATTCGTGATCCATCATGCACCTGCGGCTGAGTTCGTCCGCCCTGGCGTTCAGGGAACCTGCCAGGTATTGAACCATCAGGAACATGCCCTGATGTTCCAGCCATGTCCAGAGGCGCAGAGCCTCCTGACAGAGGGTCCACGACCCCACCCCGCCCTGTTTGTTGCAGTACCACATGGCGGTGGTGTTGTCTGTGAACACCTGCACTACCTTGAATGCCTTGAGTGCAAGTCGGATCGCCCGGAGCTCCAGAAGGTTGATATGGAGCCGGGACTCCGCCGGAGACCAGAGGCCTCTGATCTCCGCCTCTCCCATGTGACCGCCCCATCCCAGAAGGGACGCGTCCGTCACAACTGTGTGCTCTGGCTGGGGAAGGGAGAGGGATCTGCCCATGACCCATTGCCGGTTCGAGAGCCACCACTGCAACTGTTTTGCAGTCCCCTCCGAGATCTGGACGTGATCGGACAGGTTGCCCTGGTGCTGCGCCCACTGGAACTTCAGGTCCCACTGCAGAGCCCGCATATGCCATCTGGCATGATTGACCAGCAGGATGCAGGAGGCCATGAGGCCCAGCAGCCTCAGGGTCATCCGTACCGAAACCCAGGATAAAGGCTGAAAGATCGGAATCATAGCCTGAATATCCCGGACTCGCCGTTCGGGAGGATAGGCCCCGAAACTGCGTCGTGTCCAGAACTGCTCCGATGAAAAGGAGCTGTGGAGAAGGAATCAGATGCGACTTCGGCACATGATGGAGAACCCCAGCGAGTGCAGGAGTTCGGCCGTAGTCTGGAGGTGGGAGACGACTGCCTGGGACGAGCCCGCCTTCAGCAGCCAGTCGTCGAGGTAGGGGAAGACTGAAACCCCTGCCCGGCGCAGATGAGCTGCGACCACCGCCATCACTTTCGTGAACACCCGAGGGGCACTGGTAAGGCCAAAGGGAGCACGGTGAACTGAAAGTGCTCGAGGCCTACCGTGAACCGAAGGTAACGCCGGTGGGCCGGCAGGACGGGGATGTGGAAATAGGCGTCCTGCAAGTCCAACGCTACCAACCAGTCTCCAGGGTCGAGGGCAGTCAAGACCTGAGCTAGGGTGAGCATCTTGAACTTCTCCTTCCGGAGGAAGCGATTGACGTTCCGGAGGTCTAAGATAGGACGCATGTCCTCCTTGTCCCTTTTGGGCACCAGGAAGTAGTGGGAGTAGCAACCACGTCCTACTTCTGGGGTCGGAACATGCTCGATGGCCCTCTTGGCCAAGAGGGCCGTGACTTCCTTCTGCAGAAGTACCAAGTGATCCCCTGACATGCGGTGGAATTGAGGTGGCATGGCTGGGGGTGGTCTCGAAGGGGAGGAAGTAGCCCCTTCGGACAATGTCCAAGACCCACTTGTCCGAGGTGATGGCACGCCAGTGGTGAAGGTGATGGCGGACCCTGCCCCCAACTGGCGTGCTGTGCACCTGAAAGGAGGGACTAGGAGGGCTTGGAGGCCGCGGACGGGGCGGGGTGTGTGGCCTGACCCGCACGCTGGTTGCCCGAACCGCCACGGCGGTATCCACGTCCTCGGCCATGCGAAGACGCCTGCTGCGCGGGCCTGTGGCTGGGCTGCTGACGTGACTGGGCGCCCCTTCCGTTGCCACGATAGGGGCGAAAAGCAGAGGTTAGCGGAGGGCGTGCAGTAGAAAGGCCCAGGGACTTGGCAGTAGCCCGTGAGTCCTTAAAGCGCTCCAACGCATGGTCTGCTTTGGAACCAAAAGACCGACTCCATCAAAGGGCATGTCCATGAGTGTATTCTGGACATCACCCGAGAAACCAGTGGTTCTCAGCCAGGCGGGCGACGCAGCGCCACCGTCGTTGCAATAGATCTGCCCAGCGAGTCGGCGGTATCAAGGCCACAACGTATGGTGTATTTGGCCGCATCCCTACCTTCCGCAATGGCGCGGGTAAGCAGTGTCTGGACCTCCTCAGAACACTGGGGCAAAACAGTCGCCACCGAATCCCACAGGGAGTGGGTATATCGGCCCAAAAGACAAGCGGTGTTGATGGACCGCAAGCCAGCACTGGAGGAAGAAAAACCCTTCTTCCCAAATTGATCCAGGCGTTTGGATTCCCTATCCGGAGGGCGGTAGGGAAGGCGGTTTGGGAAGCCGAGGCTTGGACAACCAAGCTCTCAGGAGTGGGGTGGACAGAGAGAAACAAGGGGTTGCCCGGAGCTGGGCGATGGCATCGGGACACGTTCCTATCCACAGGAGCCCCTGTGTTGGGCTTGGACCAAGCGCCCAAAGAACGTCAGTGAGTGCATCGTTAAACGGCAGCACAGTCTCCAAGGAGGAGGCTGCCGGCTGAAGCACTTCTGTCAAGAGATTAGTCTTGACCGCCACAGTAGGGAGTCGGAGATGTAAGGCTCCAGCTGCCCTACGCAACACCGTTGCAAGATTGGCTCCCTCCTCCGTAGCCACGGGAGGAGACAGCATGCCAGTGTCAGGGGAAGTATCTAGACCACTGGCATCCCTAGTTCCTCTGCCCAGTCCTCATCATACTGACACTGTTGTGCCAGAGGGTCCTCAGACCCCTCCCAGTCCTCCTGGTCCTCCTCCGGTTCAAAATAAGGAGGAGGAGGGACATTTGGGACCCAAGGTCTCATCGGCGCCGGAACCGGCGTCGAGCGGCGTCGGTCCGGCTCCATGTCCGGAGCCGGAGAGTACAGGGGGCGACGCCGCCCGGGCCCCGGGCGGCGTCAGGAATGGCACCGGAGACATCGGCACCGGCGGAGGCGTTGTTAGGTCGACCGGCGTCGATGGGGTTGCGGTACCACCGGAGCCGGGATCGAGGCCGGGGCCGGAGCCGGGATCGAGGCTGGAGGCACGGCGGCGCCGGGACCGGAGTCGTCGGCGATGCGGGGGCAACCCCATCAGGGCCCGCGGGGCCCGAAGGTGCACCGGAGGGACCTTGAGGCCCGAAGAGGCGGGCCATGGCCGACAGGAATTCCTGTATTTGGGCCGGATCCGCCCCCGAACCCGGGAAGGACGGGTATTGCGGGGGCGACTCCACAGGCATGTCCGGGGCCGGGGGGGCGGGGACGGTGCCGGGAGGGGCCTCAGCCGAGTCGCGAGACCGGCGAGGCGAAGTCCTAGAGCGATGATGCTTCTTGGACTTCTTGTGTTTAGACTTACCGGACGACGAAGACTTGGATTCCGACGACCGGCGAGGACTCCGCGACCGACCCCTCGACCTCTCACGCGACCGGGGCTTGGTGTGGCGCGGAGCCGACTGCCGGGCCTCGAGGAGCTTTCGAGACCGCTCTCGCAAAGCTTTCGGGTTTAGGGACCGGCAGTCGGAACACGACTTCGTGTCGTGGTCTCGCCCGAGACAGAAGAGACACTCCAGATGCGGGTCTGTGATGGACATCATCCGAGCACAGGCGTCGCAACGCTAAAGCCGGGCATCCCTAACGACACCTTGGAGTCGATACGAAAGAAACAGTGAAAAAATTCACCAAAAAAGTTAGTCAAAAAATGACTAGGGCACTGCTCTTCCCGGATCTGCGCTTGCTGGCGCGGAAAGAAGAACTGACGTGAGCGCGCAGGGCGGCGTCTAAGTACTGCCCGCGACGTCATCCCGGCGATCCACGACGCCGGCGAGCGGACGCAGAGCCGCACGACGCCGCCTACCGGCGCGCAAGGGTACTGCTACGCAAAAGCTTTCCGGATCCAGCCTGACGCCTGGGGATATTCTAAGGTAAGGAATCTGTCACTAACGTGTCTCTTTCAGATTGGTATTCTAAAGGGTCCAGTGATCCCTCCCACTCTTCTCCCATGCCTAGCCCTTCAGAAAATGGCTCATGCTCTGACCTAGAACGCAGGTGTCCTATCGGCGCCGGCAACTGGTCGACGCGGCTCCAACTACTTGTCGACCGGGTATCAGAATGGGGCTGGTGCCAGCGGTGTCAGGGAAGGTTGCAGTGGCATGACCGGTGCTGGTCCGGATCTATGACTGGACCCATGTGGGCCAATCGGAGCAGAGGCCGTCGGCTCAGAACCTGATGGGGCCCCCATGGGGTCAGGCCGATCAGAACTCGGCGCATGGCCTCGTAAAATTCTTTGACTTGAGTGGGGGTCACTCCGGCTCCTGAAAAAAATAGGGAGCTCTGAGTCAGACCAGACAGCGATTCCGAAGAACCATGTCTCGAAAGTTGATGCTCCTTCGTTATGTCAGCCAACGGATGAGGGGAAGTCGAAGTACGCTTCGACTTATTGTGTTTCTTGTGATTCCTCCCTGAATAGCCCGAGGACCGGGAATGGGAAGAAGATGACTTGGGGCTCCTGGAGTGGTCCCTCTCGATCGGGACGGGATATCCCAGGAGGCATGTGACGCAGTGTCATCTGTCGGGCTGCCAGCAGCTTCAGGAATTGCTCCGACAAAGCCTTCGGTGTCATGACCCAGCAGTCCCAGCACAAATCGGCATTGTGGTCGCGCTCGAGACACCACAGACTCACAAGGTGTGGGTCTGTAACCTACATGGTGCGACGACAGGCGCCACATGGTTTAAAACCTGCCTTCCTCAAAGACATCCCTTGACTCACCAGGAGGAAGTATTTCCTCAAAAAATACTCGACAAAACGTAGAAAAAATTCTATCAAAAACCGAGAGGGGTAGCTTTTTCTCTGAATCAGCGCTAACTGGCAAAGAAAAAAAAACTGGTGTGAGAGCGCCGAGAAGGCACCTATATAGGTGACTCGGACGTCACTTCCAGCACAGACCACGCTAATGGTGCCATGCGGAACTGACCGACCTCACCTACCAGCGCGCGCAGTGGAACTGCTCACGTGAAAATCTTATGGATCCAGTCTGATGCCTGGGAAATTCAAAGGTACGGAATCTGCAGCTAGATGTCTCAATGAGATACCAGAGTCCTCTGATCTCCATCTCTCCCAAATGACCTTCTGAACCCACTAATGATGTATCCATCATGACGGTCAGTTCTGGATGGGGTTGAGAGGGGGTCAGCCACTGGTCCAACTGCAGTCAAGCAGCCACCATTGCAGGTCTTCCTCAGTCTTCACCAATACCTGGATGGAATCTTACAGAGTTCCTTGGTTCGGAGCCCACTGAGATTTCAAATTCTACTGCAGAGCCCGCAAGTGCCACCTGGTGTGATCCACAGGAAGGATGCAGGAGGCCCAGAGAACCAGAAGCCTCAGAGCCACTCTCACTGAGACCCAGGCTGCAGGTTGAACCATCAGGATCATAACCTGAATGTCTGTCCTGGACTCGTTGAGGCAGAGGAATAGCCCAAAACAGCAACGTATACAGGATGGATCAAATGAAAGGGAATCTCTGGAAAGGATTCAGGTGTGATTTCGGCACGTTTATGGTAAAACCCATCAATGTTGACAGGTCAGCTGTCATTTGGAGGTGGTTTGAGACTGTTTGAGATAAGTCCACCTCCAAAACTAGTTGTCAAGGTATGGGAAGACTGACAGCCGCAGCCTCCACAGATGAGCTGCGACCACTGCCATCACTTTTGTGAACCTCGGAGGAGCTCTGTTCAGTCCAAAGGAGAGCACATAAAGCACAAGTTACTAACTTGTGTAACGATATATCTGTAAGAGACAGTAGTTAGTGACAAATTCCTTACCTTAGAATATCCCCAGGCGTCAGGCTGGATCCGGAAAGTTTTTGCGTAGCAGTACCCTTGCGCGTCGGTAGGCGGCGTCGTGCGGCTCCGCGTCCGTCGTCGGCGTCGTGATCGCCGGGATGACGTCGCGGGCAGTACTTAGACGCCGCCCCTGCGCGCTGACGTCAGTTCTGTACACGACTTTCCGCGCCAGGAACGCAGAGCCACAGAAGGCGCACGGGAGGGACCTTGAGGCCCGAAGAGGCGGGCCATGGCCGACAGGAATTCCTGTATCTCGGCCGGAGTCGCCCCCGAACCCGGGAAGGACGGGTAATGCGGGCGGCGCCACAGGCACATCCGGAGCCGCGGGGACGGTGCCGACAGGGGCCTCAGCCGAGTCGCGAGACCGGCGAGGCGAAGTCTTAGAGCGATGGTGCTTCTTAGACTTCTTGTGCTTCGACTTACCCGAGGAGCGCGAGGACTTGGACTCCGGCGACCGGCGGGGCTCCGCGACCGGCCCCTCGACCTCTCACGGGACCGGGGCTTGGTGCGGCGCGGAGCCGGCTGCCGGACCTCCAGGAGCTTTCGAGACCGCTCTCGCAAAGCCTTCGGGTGAAGTTTCCGGCAGTCAGGGCACGACTTCGTGTCGTGGTCTCGGCCGAGACAGTAGAGACACTCTAAGTGCGGGTCTGTGATCGACATCATTCGACCACAGGCACCGCATGGCTTGAAGCCGGGCATCCCTACCGACACCTAGGAGTCGAGAAGACTCGAAAAGAAACAGTGAAAAAATTCACCAAAAATGTAGTCAAAAATTGACTAGGGCACTGCTCTTCCCGGATCTGCGCTTACTGGCGCGGAAAAGAAGAACTGACGTCAGCGCGCAGGGGCGGCGTCTAAGTAACTTTTCATTTTTCTCTTTTAAATGCAACCTGTTTTCTTTTAAGGAAACGGGCTGCATTAAAAAAAATATATATATTGTTTTATTTAAAAGCAATCACGGATATGGTGGTCTGCTGACCCCAGCAGGCCACCATCCCTGTGATTTTAGTGATTCCTAATAAGTCGCAAATTGCGACCTACCTCATGAATATTCATGAGGTAGGTCGATTTGCGACCCACTAGGAATCGCTAAATGAACCTCATGGAGTTTCATACATTATGAATAGCGATTACCTAATCGTGATTCGCAGAAAATTGCAATTAGGTAATCGCTATTTCCAATGAGGATACATGTGGCCCCAAATTTTGTAAAATTTTACGAGTTTCCTACAAAATAGCCAGTAACACATATGATACCCTGTCCAATGATTACAGCAAACAATGATGGACGGAATGCTGACAATGCAAACATTCTCCCCCAGTCAAAAGATCTGGGTTAAATCCATCGTTCTTTTGCCCACTACGCCACCCCAGTTTGGACCCAGCCATATGCAAATCAGTCTTGACCCTGTGCCCCATGGGAACAGTCCAGACCGAACTGCCAGGCCAGGTCCTCCCTGGACCGGAAACAAGCATCCTGGGACCGGTTTCAGGGTATGTCACCCTTCTTCAGCCAGGCTAGCTGGAATCCAGTGGCGCAGTGAGCAAGGGACCCACGTCTGGGCATACCAGACGTGGGTCCTGTGCTCTCCATGCCACTGGAGTCAAGCTATCCTGGCTGATGAGGGCTAAAAGCCCGAAACCGGTCCTAGGATGCTTGTTTCCAGTCCAGGGAGGACCTGGCCTGGCAGTTCAGGCTGGACTGTTCCCATTGGGCGCAGGGTCAAGACTGATTTGCATATGGCTGGGTCCAAACTGGAATGGCATGGTGAGCAAAAAAACGATGGATTTAGGCCCAGATCTCTGTACTGGGGTGAATGTATGACATTGTTCTGCATTCTGTCCATCAATTGTTCGTTTTGACCCTATCCAATGAAGCATGAGAGTATCTTCCTATTAAACAGGAAGTATTCACAGATCTTAGGGCTAAACTAGCCTTTTTTGCATAAGCCTCCATTTTCTTAGACTCCCTGTCGGGAGTAGTAGTAGAGAAGTGTAGGAGGCTGGCTTAGTATATGGTGCACACTTATTTAAGTGATACACCTTGCACCAATCCAGGCAACCCTTAAGGTGATTTTAGTGGTCTTTGATAACCATAGAAAGCTCTGAAAGTGGTAGCTGTGGAGAGCAGTAATCAGGCTTATCTTGAAGGAATGTTAAGCAGCTTGTTTTACCAGTCTAATCATGTAGGGTAGGTTAAATGAAAAAGAACCACACAGTTTATATATAAAAATATATCTATTTATTTCACAACACTCAATAACACATTGGTATATCTCCTAACAGAAGATATAACAAGCATTGGCATAGCCAATAGGTCTCGCCTTCGGAACCTTATATGTGTTTAGTTATGCAGCACAATATCCTTGGTGCAACAACATTGTAGGAGAGTAGGATCTGCCTCTTATGTTGCCCCCACTTTTTTTCTGATGTTTACACTGGTTTCTGGCTATAGTCAGGCTGGGACCCTGCTAATCAGGGCCCCAGCCTCTCTGTTCTCTCTAAACGATTTGGAGTGCACTCTAGGTGCACTAGTGATTGGATACTGTGGCACCTTATGAGTCCCTAGTATATGGTACCTTAGGTAGCAAGGGCATAGGTACTTCACAGGCCTACCAGGGGCTGCAGCATGTATTATGCCACCCCTGGGAAGCAGACTAAATCTGACACCACAGGCCTGCTACTGCAGCCTGAGTGAGGAAGTGCTAGCACCCCTCACTGAGATATAGGTACCCTATATCTCTCCTACACACACATATAACCCTATCAGTCACCCCTAAGGCAGGCCCTATCAATCCTGAGGGCAGGGTGCTTGGCTTCTATGTGAGGGGGTGCCTCTGCCTGAGCAGGGCCCCTCTGCAGCTCTCAGAGTCCATTCTCTGGTGCTGTTTGTGGATGCGGTTAAACCATTTACTTTTGAGTGCATTATATCCTCGCGGTAAAATGCTAATTTTGGAATGGCTGCATCGAAACATGTCGTGTTTGGTGTCAAACACCTTGGAATACTACCCCCCGCCAGTCCTGGCGGCGGGGGTAGCATTCCACCCTTCTAGAGGGATAGACATGTACCTACTGTGGAAACGCGGTAGAATCCTGCAGAGCCCTGGCATCACAAAATGGATGCCACCAGTCACAGACACTGGTCTGCCCTCCTGCTGATGACCAACACTCGCAGTGGAGGAAGCCCAACAATAGATATCCTGTCCCAAGGGGGTGTGACCACCTCCCAGACAGGGTTTAGTGTATTGGGGCTGGGTGGGTGCACTCCTAGAGTGCTTTGAAGTCCTGCACTGGGGGAGGAGAAGGCTCCTCTGTGTATATGCCAGTTCAAACCGGCTCAGGGGCTACCTGTCCCTGCTCTGGCGCGAAACTGGACAAAGGGAAGTGGGTGTAGCCACCCACTCCCCTGACCCTCCCATAGGTAGCCCCGTACAAGGACCGATCGGTGTGTTCGCCTCGAACACGCAAGGGACCTTTAACATTGATATCTCAATCGCGTCTGAGTGCATAGACTCGCACAGGATTCGCACCGGTGCCAGGTCACCGCGTCCGTCCCCTGTGGGTCTCCTACAACTACCTGGGGTGGTTCTTGGGGGTCCGTCGATTCTAGATGCCCTAGACCTAGGTCTAGCAAACTAAGATTGTGATATTCGATTGTGCTAAACTTATCCGGATAATATTTGACTTGTACATATGTACCTGACCTCTAATCTCATAAAGAGATTAGTAGAGAGTGTTTATTAATAAATACATATATATTTGATATATATACCTGTGTGGTGTCTTTTCATTTGGTGATTCAAGAGATTGTGTGGTAAAACAAGCTGCTTTACATTCCTTCAAGACTTAGCCTGAAGGCTGCTCTCCACAGCTACCACTAGGATAGCTTCTATAAAGGTTGTCTTAAACCTATCTACCATAAGAGTCGAATTGCTCTGGTGCAAGGTGTCCACTTTAATTAGTGAACAGCATATACCAGGCCTACTTCTCACATTGGTGGGCAGCGTGTGGGATTCCAGCTTGCTATTGTTTTACCAGAAAATCTCTATTTGAATTACTAACTGAAAACCACTATAGGTACTTAAGGTACATATAAAGTCAAGCTTAGTATCGATAAGTTCTACTGAACTTAGAGCTGTGTGCCAAGGGATAGCACACCCTTTCTACAGCTCAAGCTAGTATCAGTAGGCCACAAACTAGTGTAGGTAGTACAACACTGCACAACACTAGAATGTCCTTAAAGGGTGGAACCAGTGGATCCATTCAGCCTCAGTATAAGGACATGGCTTTCTCTGACCTGAGAGCCATGTGTGTTGAAAGACACCTGAGGCTAGGACAGAGTCCCTCAACCCTACACCTGATAGATCTGCTGACAGCAGATGATCTTAGATTGGCTCTAGGAGCTAATGGGTCTGAATCAGTGGGTGGGTCAATTACAGTATCTGGGTCAGATGATGAAAATCCGAATGACCAGGACTCGGTGATTGAAGGGCCAGGCCTCAAGGGGCCTGAAAAGGACAGAGGAATTCTCCCTAAGAGAACTGACAGAGTGGATAGGTCCCCTTCCAGGGAATCTGAGCACTCTTATCACTCTGGCAGAGAATTTGTCCACCAGAGGAACTCATACTTTCCCATAAGAGAGACCTCCTCTGAAAGAATGTGCAAACTGCTGCAGTATGAGGAAGCAAGAGTTGCCCTCAGAACCAAGCAGTTGGCACTGGATAGAGAAGCCCTGGAAATCCAGAGAGATTCTAGACGAGAGGGGTTAGAACCCCTTGGTGGCAGCAACAGTGTCCCTAGAGGCAGAGAATCTATTCCAGACCATAGGAACCTGAGCAAGGTTGTTCCTCCCTACCAGAGTGGGGATGATATCCACAAGTGGATAACTGCTATGGAGAGGGCCTGTAGAGTACAGCAGGTCCCCCAAAAGCAGTGGGCAGCAATCTTGTGGCTCTCCTTTTCAGATAAAGGTAGAGACAAGCTCCTCACTGTTAGAGAAGAGGATGCTGATGATTATGAAGTCCTGAAGAGTGCACTGATAGATGGGTTTGGCTTAACCACTGAACAGTACAGGTTGAAGTTCAGAGACACCCAGAAGGCACAGACTCAGGACTGGACTGACTTTGTTGATTGTGCAACCAAGGCTCTGGAGGGTTGGCTGGTTGGCAGTAGGGTTACTGATTTCAAGGGATTGTATAATCTGATGATGAGAGAACAGATCCTTAATAATTGCCAGAACCAGTTGTTGCATCAGTACCTGGTGGACTCGGATCTGACCTCTCCCCAAGAATTGGGAAAGAAGGCAGACAAATGGGTCACAACCAGTGTGAGGCAGAAACCCCAGAACCAAGGGGGTGACACCAAGAATCAAGATCCTAAGGGCTCTGAGAAAGGTGGGGATAAGTCAAAAAACCAGAAGTCTTCACAAGGGCCCCAAAAATCTGCATCTGGTGGGGAGTCACAGTCCAACAAGGGAAAAGGCCAAAGAAGCCCTGGTGCAAATTCTGTAAACAGAAAGGGCACTGGACTTCTGACTGTAACAAGTCTAAAGACCAAACCACCACCACTCCTGCCCCTAAGGCAACTGTTCCCCCTAGCTCAGCTACAGGTGGAGGTGGTACACAGAATAAGGGTGTAGTAGGGTTGACCCTGGGTTCTGAAGTGGGCTCTGACCTAGTCAGAGTGCCCACTCAGGCAATGCTGATTTGTGAGGGAGACCTTAATATGTCCTTCCTAGTGAGTCCCAGTAATCTGGGCAAATACAAACAGCAGCCTGTAATAAATGGCAAACAGGCTTTGGCATTTAGGGACACAGGTGCTAGTGTCACCATGGCGGCAGAGGATCTTGTGGACCCTGGACAGATCATCCTGGGCGAAATGTACCAGGTGACCAATGCAAGCAACGTCAAGACCAACCATAGTCTGGCAGTTGTGAATTTCTCCTGGGGAGGGGTAACTGGCCTCAAGAAGGTTGTAGTCAGTGCAGACCTCCCTGTCGAATGTCTATTGGGCAATGATCTAGAGACTTCAGCCTGGTCTGAAGTAGAGTTATGGACTCATGCTGAGATGTTGGGCATCCCTGCAGAGGTATTTGCTGTGACCAGGTCACAAGCAAGAATGCATGACACTGAACCAGCTCTGGATCCTGGAACAATGGACCAGATGCTTCCCAAGAGGAGGAGCAGTAGGGTAAAGGCAGTGCCTTCCCCTCTGTCTCAGATCACAGATTCACCCCCAGAGGGAGGTGAAGCAGATCCTGAAGAAGGAACTGCCCCAGAGGAACTTTAGCCTGATCAGGTTGAGTTCTTGGGGGCAGGGGGCCCTTCTCGGGAGGATCTGAGTAAGGAGCAACAGTGCTGCCCTCTCTTGAACCCCTCAGACAGCAGGCTGCTGCTGAGGCTGCTGGGAGTGCTAGTGGGTCCCATAAAGTTTATTGGGATGAGGGACTCCTATATTCTGAAGGTAGAGACCCAGCCCCTGGAGCCACCAGGAGGTTGGTAATACCTCAGAAGTTTAGGGAGTTCCTCTTGACCCTAGCACATGACATCCCTTTAGCAGGACACTTGGGCCAAAACAAGACCTGGGACAGGCTTGTTCCACATTTTCATTGGCCACATATGTCAGAGGACACAAAGGAGTTTTGTCGCTCCTGTGTCACCTGCCAAGCCAGTGGTAAGGCAGGTGGCACAACAAAGGCCCCCTGATACCACTACCGGTGGTGGGGGTACCCTTTGAGAGGGTAGGGATTGACATTGTTGGTCCCCTTGACCCTCAAACTGCATCTGGGCACAGGATTATCCTGGTGGTAGTGGATCATGCCACCAGGTACCCAGAAGCAATTCCCTGAGGACCACCACAGCCCCTGTGGTGGCGAGAGCCCTCATTGGAGTCTTCTCCAGAGTGGGTTTCCCAAAGGAGGTCATTTCTGACAGAGGTACCAACTTCATGTCAGGATATCTAAAAGCAATGTGGAAGGAGTGTGGTGTAACTTACAAGTTCACCACCCCTATCACCCACAATGCAATGGTTTAGTTGAACGCTTCAACAAAACCTTGAAAGGAATGATTAAAGGACTCCCAGAGAAGCTTAGGCGGAAATGGGACCTTCTTCTTCCTTGCCTGTTGTTTGCATACAGAGAGGTTCCACAGAAGGGGGTTGGTTACAGCCCATTTGAGCTTCTGTTTGGGCATCCTGTGAGAGGTCCACTGTGTTTGGTAAAAGAGGGCTGGGAGTTACCTCTCAAGCCCCCAAACAAGATGTGATGGACTATGTACTTGGTCTCCGCTCCCGGATGGCAGAGTACATGAAAAAGGCAACCAAAAACCTGGAGGCCAGCCAAGAATTACAAAAAGCTTGGCATGACCAAAGGCTGTGCTGACTGTATACCAGCCAGGACAGAAAGTGTGGAGTGTTGGAGCCAGTGGCCCCAGCAGCCCTCCAGGACAAGTGGAGTGGCCCCCATACAATAGTTGAACAGAAGGGAGAAGTCACCTACCTGGTGAATCTTGGAACTCCCAGGAGCCCCCTGAGGGTGCTCCATGTCAACAGATTAAAGCCATATGTTGACAGGGCTGACATGGGCTTGCTCATGGCAACTGATGAGGACCAGGAGGAGGAGAGTGACCCTCTCCCTGACCTGCTCTCTCAGAACCCTGATGATGGGTCAGTAGATGGTGTTGCTTTGGCAAGCAGCCTCACCGACCATCAGCAAACTGAGTGCAGACAAGTTCTGCAACAGTTTAGACATATGTTTAGCCTGACCCCTAGTCAGACTTCCTGGTGCACCCACGAGGTGGACACTGGAGACAGTCTGCCTGTCAAGAATAAAATCTACAGGCAACCTGACCATGTCAGGGACTGTATCAGGACTGAAGTCCAGAAAATGTTGGAACTAGGTGTAATTGAGCCTTCAGATAGCCCTTGGGCTAGTCCAGTAGTCCTGGTACCCAAGCCTCATACCCAGGGTGGTAAGAAAGAAATGAGGTTTTGTGTAGACTACAGAGGCCTCAATGCAGTCACTAGGACTGATGCCTATCCCATACCAAGGGCAGATGAGCCGATTGATACTTTGGCCTCAGCCAAGTATCTAAGCACGTTTGACCTAACAGCTGGCTACTGGCAGATCAGATTAGCTGATGATGCAAAAGCCAAGACAGCATTTTCGACCCCTGGTGGGCACTACCACTTCGTGGTGATGCCCTTTGGATTGAAAAGTGCACCTGCCACTTTTCAGAGGTTAGTGAATAAAGTTCTGACAGGGATGGAAACTTATTGCTCAGCTTATCTAGATGATATTGCTGTCTTTAGTTCCTCCTGGCAGGATCACCTGGTCCGCCTCAGGAATGTTTTGGAGGCTCTGCAGAAAGCAGGCCTCACTATCAAGGCCACTAAGTGCCAGATAGGGCAGAGTCAGGTTGTGTACCTGGGCCACCTTGTAGGTGGAGGCCAGGTTCAGCCTTTACAGAGCAAAATCCAAACCATAATGGAATGGGTTGCTCCAACCACCCAGACACAGGTGAGAGCCTTCTTAGGCCTGTCTGGGTACTATAGGAGGTTTGTCAAGGGATATGGATCTATAGTGACCCCCTTGAATGATCTGACCTCAAAGAAAATGCCAAAAAGGTTCAGTGGACTGCTAGCTGTCAGAAGGCATTTGAAGACCTAAAGCAGGCCATGTGCACTGCCCCCATCTTACAGAGTCCAGACTACACCAAAAAGTTCATTGTCCAAACAGATGCTTCTGAGCTGGGTGTGGGAGCTGTACTGTCTCAACTGAATGATGAAGGTCAAGACCAGCCAGTAGCTTTTATTAGCAGAAGGCTGACCCCTAGAGAGAAACGTTGGTCAGCTATAGAGAGGAGGCCTTTGCTGTGGTATGGGCCCTGAAGAAGCTGAGGCCATACTTGTTTGGTACTCACTTCATAGTTCAGACCGACCACAAGCCCCTCCTATGGCTTAAACAAATGAAAGGAGAAAACCCAAAACTTTTGAGGTGGTCCATTTCCCTACAGGGGATGGACTATACAGTGGAACATAGACCTGGGACCCAACATGCCAATGCAGATGGACTCTCAAGGTATTTCCACTTTGAACACGAAGACTCAACTGGTCAAGGTTAGTTTAGTGTCCCTGCGTTTGGGGGGGGGGGTTGTGTAGGAGAGTAGGATCTGCCTCTTACGTTGCCCCCACTTTTTTTCTGATGTTTACACTGGTTTCTGGCTATAGTCAGGCTGGGACCCTGCTAATCAGGGCCCCAGCCTCTCTGTTCTCTCTAAACGATTTGGAGTGCACTCTAGGTGCACTAGTGATTGGATACTGTGGCACCTTATGAGTCCCTAGTATATGGTACCTTAGGTACCAAGGGCATAGAGTACTTCACAGGCCTACCAGGGGCTGCAGCATGTATTATGCCACCCCTGGGAAGCAGACTAAATCTGACACCACAGGCCTGCTACTGCAGCCTGAGTGAGGAAGTGCTAGCACCCCTCACTGAGATATAGGTTCCCTATATCTCTCCTACACACACATATAACCCTATCAGTCACCCCTAAGGCAGGCCCTATCAATCCTGAGGGCAGGGTGCTTGGCTTCTATGTGAGGGGGTGCCTCTGCCTGAACAGGGCCCCTCTGCAGCTCTCAGAGTCCATTCTCTGGTGCTGTTTGTGGATGCGGTTAAACCATATACTTTTAAATGCATTATATCCTCGCGGTAAAATGCTAACTTTGGAATGGCTGCATCGAAACATGTCGTGTTTGGTGTCAAACACCTTGGAATACTACCCCCCCCCGCCAGTCCTGGCGGCGGGGGTAGCATTCCACCCTTCTAGAGGGATAGACATGTACCTACTGTGGAAACGCGGTAGAATCCTGCAGAGCCCTGGCATCACAAAATGGATGCCACCAGTACAGACACTGGGCTGCCCTCCTGCTGATGACCAACACTCGCAGTGGAGGAAGCCCAACAATAGATATCCTGTCGCAAGGGGTGTGACCACCTCCCAGACAGGGTTTAGTGTATTGGGGCTGGGTGGGTGCACTCCTAGAGTGCTTTGAAGTCCTGCACTGGGGAGCAGAAGGCTCCTCTGTGCATATGCCAGTTCAAACTGGCTCAGGGGCTACCTGTCCCTGCTCTGGCGCAAAACTGGACAAAGGGAAGTGGGTGTAGCCACCCACTCCCCTGACCCTCCCATAGGTAGGGTCATAGAGCTAGTCCCTCCCTTTCTTTTAGTATAAGAGGGGGAACCTGTGCATTGCACCCTAGATTTCCCTGGACGACGCTCTGAAGAAGAATCCTGGACCTTCGACGTTCCACTACCTTTGGAAGACTGAAGAATCTCCCTTGGAGTCAAGGAGTGACTCCCCTGCTTGGCAGGCACCAAAAACTACAAATGACGGTCGCAAACTACGCCGCTTCCGCCGGAGTCCGAAGTCCCTACAGCCCAAGAAGTGGATTTCCTGACTTCTCAAAGGCCATCGTGAGTCCCCAGCGAAGCTGAGGCCAGTGGACCCCAAGAGTAACGAGGAACCGCGACCCCTGGGTACCGTGCACTATTGTCGAGTGCAACCCCTTCACAACGTTCTACGAACTTGTGCTTTGGACCACGTGTGGCCCTAGCCTCCAGCAGGAATCCCTCCGAAGATCAGAGGCCTACCACGTCCCGAGTGACCGTGGGCCCCTGTTGAGCGAATCCTCCCGAGGCATCTTCGCGATCCCTTGCCATCCGGCTTGTGGGTCCCCAGAAGACTTCCTAAAGAAACCGAAGGGCTCCCCTGGTTGCTCCAGGCCTGCCCTGACTTACCCTTGCTGGGTGAGTCCCACAGACCTTGCTGATCTGCGCCATTGCCTCTTCACACTTTCCCCGAGACTTGCTGTTACCAAGGCTTGTTGGCTCCAATCGAGTCGCCGACACCGCAGTAAGCTGAAGACATCATGGGACACGCTGAATCCAGCTCCTGGTCATCGTTGACGCCTCCTGGACCTCGTGGCTGAAGAGTCAAGGCAACCGCGAACGACCTGAATCTTGCGACGACGGTGGGCATCCATCTTCCTTGCCCCAGGTCACTGCCAAGTGACTTTGAACACTGTCCCCTCTGCATTCAGGTCTTCCATCTTCCGAATCCAGGCTTGGATTCCTCCGGACACTTCTCCTGTCGCCGCAAGCAGCAAGTCTTCACTGGCTCCCATTGAAAACGACGCCGCGACCCGATACCAAAGAACACCTATGCACCCGGCTCCCCTGGGTGAGGTAACTTCAGCACTATGGTGCTCCTGTGGGTGTGGGCCCTAGAACTACTTACCCTGTAAGTGACTTGCTTGTAGCGTCCCTAGAAGTGTCCTAAAACTCTAACTTTCCAAGTGCGACAATTGCGCTGACTCGTATAGGGTTCGCATCTGTGTTAGACACACCGCGTCCATCTCCTTTGCAACACTATCTAAAACTGTATCCTTCGACTCGTACTGAGTCCGATCGGTGTTCGCCTCGAACACACAAAGGGCCTGTAACTCTGAGATCTCCATTGCACTGACTCGCACAAGGTTCGCATCTGTGTTAGACACAGCGCGTCCATCTCCCTTGCATCTCTATCTGTGACCGCGTCCTTCGACTCGTACAAGGTCCGATCAGTGTGTTCGCCTCGAACACGCAAGGGACCTTTAACATTGATATCTCAATCGCGTCTGAGTGCATAGACTCGCACAGGATTCGCACCGGTGCCAGGTCACTGCGTCCGTCCCCTGTGGGTCTCCTACAACTACCTGGGGTGGTTCTTGGGGGTCCCTCGATTCTAGATGCCCTAGACCTAGGTCTAGCAAACTAAGATTGTGATATTCGATTGTGCTAAACTTATCCGGATAATATTTGACTTGTACATATGTACCTGACCTCTAATCTCATAAAGAGATTAGTAGAGAGTGTTTATTAATAAATACATATATATTTGATATATATACCTGTGTGGTGTCTTCATTTGGTGATTCAAGAGATTGTGTGGTAAAACAAGCTGCTTTACATTCCTTCAAGACTTAGCCTGAAGGCTGCTCTCCACAGCTACCACTAGGATAGCTTTCTATAAAGGTTGTCTTAAACCTATCTACCATAAGAGTCGAATTGTTCTGGTGCAAGGTGTCCACTTTAATTAGTGAACAGCATATACCAGGCCAACTTCTCACAAACATCAACTGTTGCATGGCTAAACATTTATAAGGTCCCAAAGGCGAGACCTATTGGCTATCCCAATGCTTGTTTTATAGGTTTCCTATAAAAGGAAGAATTCCAGATTCTATAAATCAATTGAAACCTATACCAGATCCCAAGCAGCCTTCATATTTGCCAATTAACCAATTGCACACATTATTTCTTTCAGATAGCAGGCACCCTAGAGAGAAGGCTGGTTTCTTCTTTAGCTGCCTTTTCCTTCTCTCACTTTACAGAACCATTGCTTCTTAAATAAAACATATAGGAACTGTTTAGATAATTGAAAAAGCTTGGGAATTTGGGAACGTCGTTCACCTGCCCCCTTCGACCTCTGTTTCTGAGAGGGAAAGGAGGGGCTGGAACCATTGAAGGTTTTATAAAGGAGGAATGCAACTTTGATTTGGATACTTTTGGCTGCGGGACCCAGTAAACTTCACTTCTGTGTCTACATACATGGTCGTATTTTTTGAAGATTGAACAGAATTCTAATGATGTACTTTGGATGCACTGAAGACAATGCTATTTTTTAATAGTATTTCATAAAACAGCGGTGTTGTCCCTTCAAGAGCTAAGTATGGGTGGGGTGTGCATAGTGCAAAGTAATCGTGAAAAAAGGGGGGAATAAAACTACCTTATGGTGGACTAATAGGAAACTCTATCAGATGTCCCCAGTAGGTAGATGAAAACTCGGGAGGGGGTGAATACCTCCAAACGCAATTAAAGCAACCAGGACCTAGAATCCTTTTTGTTTTTTCACAATTACTCACCAATACCTAGCTCACGAAGGGACAGCGCGCAACAAACCTAAGAGAGCCTCCCGTCTCCTGCTTTTTGTTTGGAGAAAGAAGTTGTAGCCCACACCACTGAAGTGACACTCATGGAGGGACCCAATGATGAAGCATGTCTCGTTAGGGTGGGTGAGGGTCTTTGTCCTAAAAATATATATATTTTTTCTAATGTGAGTTACCGAAACTATTTCTACAATTGATTATCTCCCTGACTCTGCGCATCCCTTTGTGTTTTGTGAAGTTGTTTTGGGTTAATCAATCCACATCTTGGTCTTTACACTTACTCCAGACCCTCTAGTGTGTGTATAATATATATTTGTGCCATTCATTTTGATCACTTCAAGCGGATACATATTTTCTAGACTATGAAATTACACTGAAAAACACTGCCAATTATTTTTCCTGTTTACATTCAACGTTTCCACAATGTTTACAACGCTCAAATCAAACAATTAGGCAAAAAGTAAAAAATGCAAATTTTCGGGTTATGTATAACTTGGTGATATTTTAAAAAAAGCTAAAGCTTTCTAATTCTGAAAGGCAGTTGTGTGCAAACTGAAAACTTCATCAATCTCTGAATATCCTTTTTAACCACCAGAGGGCAAGCACTATTCGTAGATTGCATTACCAAGCAATCCGGCGAGCTCGTTCCAAGATAAAATTTAGAGTAAATATAGTCACCACACCCTACAAAACACATGTGGATTTAACTACAAATCAAGAAATATGAAATATTTTTTCAACTGTGGAAAACGGTAATCCACCGATAGAAAGTGAAAGAGCACTGATGCTGCATGCTAAGGGACCAGATCTCTGCTGCACATACATTTCCTCGTGGATTTTAAATAAAGAAAGAGCTAGCGTACTCCGCCCATAATTTTACTTTTCGCTCCATTGCAATAACACAAGCCTCACACCAGAGACCCACCTCTCTAATGACAGCAATTTTTGAATGAAACAAACTCGCCTTTTTTTCGTAAACACAGTATATTTCTAATTAACGTCTATTTCAAAAACTATACTTCATACGGAATTGCCCTTCATGAAAAATCCCAATTATTTTTTTTTAAATAAAACTGAACGAACCCAGTTCTATTTTAAATTAAAACAAGCGACCTCTGTGCTCTGACGTCCTATAGTTACGGCAAGCGCTATTTTGAAAGTCGATTGCTGAAACGTTAAGAGCGTTGACAATATGCATATTGCACGTTTTAAGTGCAGGATGTTGTCCAGTCAATTTTTCAAACGCCTATAGTTTATTTTGCGTCATATAAATCATAATGGCCGTAAACTAGAGAGCGTTTACATTATGAGAAGAGCTATTGAGGTAATTACTTTAAAACAATATTCGCTCCAATTGCTGGTAAATCAGGAAAGCGTGCCAAAAGTTTGTCGCCTCACCCTGCGCTCAGGCAGGCCCTGGGTGCCAGAGCTCTCCAAGCAGTTTACATACAGAGCGGCCCGGGCCTCCTCTGGCGACGGCAGTACAGACTCTAGAGCTAGTCTGTTTCTGTCTCTTGGGTAGAGTGGTCTTAGCAATAGAGGGTTAGTTCTGTCAGTGAGGGTCTATGTGTGAGTATCCGGTGTAAAAGAAGACCCTCACTGAAGGCTCCTTGCTCATCCACGGCGTGCCCGTCACAGGAATGAGGCAGGACACACTGAACCTGTATCAGGCAACACGAGGAAGATGTCAGATGGCAGAAGTCTCACTGCAGACTGTTTCCAATCAAATCCGACCCACACATGGCCAAGAATAAAATCTGTTCAGGGCAGTACCACTTTCTGCAATGATGCCACCCAAAGCACATGAATTCCCCTTCGAAAATGGGGGTGGAAATGGAGGACAGAACAAAATGCAGAGATCGCAAGACAGTTTTAATTCCACCCCAGAAATTGAGACGTACACAAAGCCGCCAGCATCAAGGGTGTGAATAAGGCAAACGAGAGGTGTTGCAGTCCGAGCGCCAGCGCATTGTGGGAGATCCATGTTGCGGCCGCGAAAGTGAAAGTACATCTACAGTGTTTACCTTACGGGAGCGGGCGCGATAATTGCTAACAGATGTTGCCAAAGCTCGCTTCCGCAAGGGAATCGCCAAACGTGCACGCGTTGCCATTGAAAGCAATGCAAAGCGTGCACGTTTTTGGCAGAAAATGCGAATCGATTCCTAAAGGTCTCCTCCTATGCATGCGCGCTGCGTAGGCAAGACCTAAAAACAAATACACAACAATACTTCAATTGCAATCAGGAAAGTAAGCACAAAACACAGTGGTCTCCAGGGGGAGACCAAACCATACACTAAATAAGTGGAATGCAAACTGCGACCTAAGTCAGGACTTGGACCAGGAGACTCAGATGAGATGGGGACACAAGGAACCTCCCAAGGTAGGTAACCAGGAACCCCACGGAGGCTGTGTGAAGAGTGGAAACACAGCAGTGTCTCCAATAGAAGTCAACGGGAAAGTCGTGGTTGCAGTTTTGAAGAAGGAGGACCCTTCCCAGTGGACCCAGAAGAAACCTCGTGAAAGACAGAAGGTTGAAGAGTCACCCCACCCGTGGATACCCTAGTAACCAGGATACCTACACCAGGGAAGCCAGGTGAATAGGTGCAAAGTAATGTCGACCACAATGGAGGACTTCAAAGAAGATGCCTCTGGAGAAGACTGTGCAAGAGTCCAGTGGAATCCAAGGGTGGATTCTTGAAGAGGAGAACCTGTAAGCAGAAGGGATAGAGTCTATGCCACTCAGAGGTGACCAGGAGGCCCAGAAGAGTAATGCCCACCGATGTCAGATGGTTCAGAAGTGTGACGTGAACTTGTCGCTGCAGCTGTGAGGGCCAGGCAATGCTGAGGAAGACCAGAAGCCATGCATGAGCTGTCCCAAGTCGGAAGTCAAGAACCACGGGGTCGGTGTCCGGTGGGAGCACCAACAAGCCTTGGCAGCTGCAACTGGCGTGGAGAAAAATGAAGGAGCAACATTGGGACCAGAAAGGTCCAAGGGACTCGCCACAATCAGGAGAGTCAGAGAAGGCCACCAAGCAAGCAGGGGAGCCCACTGAAGCAGAAGAGGACCCTCAGGAGGACCCACAGGCCAAAGGCACAGGAGTCGCAAGAGGACCTTGAGCAGCTTACTGAGAGGGAAGGCCCATGGTGCAGAGGATGCAATGAGGACACTGTACTTGGCAGGAAGAGAGGCTGGAGCATCTTGTAGCCCGAAGATCTCTGGAGTGCAGATCCAACAAGCCTTGGCAACGGCAAGTCGATGCAGTGCACAGAGGTTCGGTCCCAGCGGTCCCGACGAGGGATACTGGCCTCAAAATTGCAGAGAGGACAGGTCAGGCCTCGAGGGAGTTGCAGAACCACCACCTGCAGTGCTGAGCCACGGAAAGTCCAAAGGACAACAAGAGCAGCAGACTGGTCAGCTTTGTTGCGGTGCCTGCAGATGCAGGGGAGTGACTCCTTCACTCAAGGGAGATTACTTTGGGTGTCCTTGATACCCACAGGTCTGTTGAAGATCCTGGAAGAAGCACAGACAACGAAGAAGCCTTGAGGAACAGCGATACCAGAAGCAGCAGGCGTCTTCCTTGATGAAGTCTCGGTTCCAGTCAAAGTCCAACGAAGTCTAAGTGTCCAGATGATCAAAGAGCAACATAGTTTCAGGCTTGAATCTTGACAAATCTAAAGACCCATCCACAGGTAAGCCCTTAATTACCCTAAGGGAAAGGGTTGGAACAACTCAGGGTTCCCTCGCAGAGGAGGGGCTGGACAGAGGGAAGTATACTTCCATGTTCTTTGTCCAGTTTTGCACCAGAGCGACGGGCCAAGGCTCCCTGAACTGGCTGAAACTGGAGTATGCAAAGAGGGTACCAAATATGCCCTTCAAAGCAGTCTGGTGGCGCTGGCAATCGCCCCCACACCGCCCAACACACTAAGTCCAATCTGGGAGGTGGTCACACCTCCCTGTGACAGGAAACCTATTGTTCTACCTTCCACTGCTTGAGCTTGGCTCAGCAGCAGCAGGGCAGAATCGTGTCTGTGGTTGGCAGAAGCACTAGCTTGCTGTCAGACCCTGATAGGCTGTTACCGGGAGTACAGGGGTGTAGCCCAAAGGAGCCCCCCACTACATGGGATCATACTTCCTACACTGGAATCGGTGTTGGGGTATGATTCCAATATGTTTGATACCAAACATGACCGGGTTAGGTGCAGCCACTATATAGTTAGAAATCTCGTAATGACTGATGTCCACTATATGTATTCAAATGGCTGACCGCACTTACAAAGCCTGGAGAATCGACTCTGGGGTTTGTAGGGGTGTCCTGCTCAAGCAGGGGCACCCTCACACTTATAACCAAGCCCCCTGCCCTCAAGACTGAAGAGTGTGCCTCAAAGGGTGACTTATCGGTTTAAAGTGCAGTGACCTCTGATAGAAGGTAACATATATCTGTCATGAGAGGTGCAAGCATCAACATCAACTTACACTGTAGTCAAAGTTTAAGTGGACTCCCATGGGTGTCATAATTCATGCTGCAGCCCATGGGTGACCCCTATGATGAAGCATGACACCTTAACGGGTGTGTAAGGGCAACTCTTCAAATTTGAGGAATTCCCCTTTTCCTTCCATCCAACCTATATTCATCTATTAAGACGGATGACTATCAACTTTCCCCTTTTCTTCACACTCTCTGCTGCCGATTAGGCTAGCGTTTTTTACAGGAACAGTTACTCTCTAGTCATTTTGACGTACTGCCTCGGGAGCACGGGTACTGGACCTCTTTCCTCAAGCTCCTCGTCCCTCTCTTTGTGCATTAGATATTAAGTATGGCAGCTAGCCGTGGGACACTGTATTTCTCTTTTTTCTTTTCTAATTCCCCCATCTCTTACCGGATAAGGGCGCACTGCACTCTACCAACCAAATTGTCTCACACAGGTACCTTGGCACACCTACTTTCGCCAAAACATCCAGATAACTTGATTCTCCCCCCCCCCCTCCCATTTTTCAATATGACGGACAACATTGGCCTCAGTTTTGACGATGACACCATAGTGGAAATCCTAAGAGCACCTTCACTACTTACGTTGGAAGGTAACTCGGCATCAGGGAGCAAGACTGAGGACTGAAAGGCTTTATCAGCCCTGAGGAAACAACAGATAAAAACAGCCCTTCACGGTTTCATTATGGCAGAATACCTGAGGGCTAATATAGCCCCGAATGGGTTACTTGTCACCCTGACCCCTAGAATTTTCCTAGAAGACATCACTTTCCGTAGGGAGTGGTCAAAGATCGGGTGGAAATGCACACGTGATTGGCTTGTCCTTATTATCAACACTGCTAAACGCCTTTCCAACGCCCTTTGATTCAGATCACAATAGCAGAGAATGCGCTCAAAACGGGCATCACAATCACAGCCTTCATGTCTTGATTAGCATAAATAAATGAAGAAATGAATGAGCACAAAGAGTACCTCACCCAACAGAAAATTAACAAACTGCAAAAGGATGTGAAACGTTTTGACAGAGAGAAGATGTACCCTTACACTAAAGAAGACTACCAGTTTACAGCCAATTACACTTCCCCTGATGAGAGCTCGACCAGTTTCTCTAGAAAATCTGGCTCATTTAGTAGCAACTCCAGCTATGAAAGTTGGAGCAACTTTAACAGACAAAAGCGCAATTTCACCAACCATTCTCCCCCCTTTTTCTGAACTATCCGACCCAGCCTTACCAGACGAATTTATTCCCCAGACAATGGATAGGACCCCATCCAATGTGGAATGTACAACCAGGTCACCCACAACAATTCCCTATGTACCAACACTTCCCAAACCCCCCCTTTTTTCAACAGAGGGAGGGGCAGAGGAAGAAGAAGAGGAGCCAACAAGAACATACACTGGCAGGAACCAGAAGCCCAGATGCTGCTGAGGAGCAAAACAACGGGACCCAAACACTCGTAGTCATTCTGTCCTCCCACCCGCTAAATCATGACGAAACAGCTCTTTTGGAGAAGGGCCTTGGTTTTGTTCCCACACCAAGAGAAGACCCCTTTCGTCTCAATCAGGAACTACACCAATTTGTCCGAAAAATGAGTCTTGGCGCCTATTTTCGAGACAAACCTCATACCCCTGAAGAGGGCACAGGACTACACAAATGATCGAGATTCATGCCTCCGGCATCCACTACCCCCAGTGAAATACTCACTTTCGAGCAAGCTGTCCTTAAAGAGGTGGAACTCATGAGGGGGCACCCCCCCCTTCAACAGTATGTCCAAGCTTGAGAAAAATCTACTCAAAGGAATTACAGATGATCTGACCATCGTTGTAAAACCAGCAGATAAAGGTGGCACCATAGTTCTTCAGGATGTGAGCACCTATGACAATGAATGCCTTCACCAACTGGCTGACACCCACTACTACCGCCCGATCAACACGGATCCCACAGCATGACTCACCATCAAAATCAAGGGACTTATTACTGAAGCCGAAACCGAAGGATGGATCACAAAACAAGAGGCTATTTTCCTGTACAATGAACAACCTTGTATACCATACTTTTACACCCTTCCTAAAATCCATAGGGTGCCACCCCTCCACCAGGACGACCGGACGACCGATTGTCTCCGGCATTGATTCGCTCCTGGAACCTCTCAGCAAATTCTGTGATTTTTTCCTGAGACCAATTGTGATGAAGATTCCAACATATCTTAAAGCAGTGATACTCAAAATGCGGCCCTCCTGACCTTTACATGCGGCCCCCTGGGCAGCAGCAGCACTGGGCTGCTGTTTACTAGACTCAGCACTAAAAATTAAAATATAATAATATAATTTTTATATTAAAAATTAAAAAATTAAAATATAATAATATAATTTTTAAAGACAGCCACTAGGTATACATGCATTGCTTCCCCTACACCCACTTTACACCCCCCCTGGCATCAGTGCGGCCCTCAGTCACACCCTAGACCACACTTTGCGGCCCCCAGGAAAATGTTTGTGAGTACCCATGTCTTAAAGATACAACTGATGTGCTGAATCTCATACAGGCTTTCACAAAACCCGAGAAGATTGACATCCTAGTGATCCTGGATGTTGAAGCTTTGTATACAAACATTCCGCAAGACGCCACTTTAGAAGTCCTTGGGACTATCCTCATGATGGAGGACCCATGGACATTCAAGACTCCCACCACCTTCATTCTCGAGTGTGCCGCCCTGGCCCTCAAGGAATTTTTTTTTTAATTCCAAGGTCAACTCTGCCATCAAGTACAGGGGACTTGTATGGGTAGCACATTTGCTTCCAGCCTGGCATGTCTCTACATGGCAGCTTTTGAAAGCACCTACATTGAGAACTAAGACAACCCTTTCCGTAGCAACATACTGCTTGGGCGTCGTTACACAGACGACATCCTGCTCTTCTGGCAAGGGGATTCCCATACATGAGGCTTTTTGCAATTGGATAAATACTTTGGATCCCTACCTAAAATTCACCAGTACTATCTCTGGGTTTCCATACCATTCCTCGACCTTTCCATCTCTGTCAAAGAGGGACAGTTGCTCACGACCAAATATAAGAAACCCACCGACAGGAACAGTCTGTTACTCTACGAGAGCCACCACCCTAAATCCCTTAGGGACAATTTACCTGTAGGACAGTTCCTCCGCCTCTGGAGGAATTGTAACACCATCAGTGAATATGAACAGCAGGCATCTACTCTCAGATCCAACCTCATGGATCGTCATTATCCACAAAGAGTGATACACCAGGCTTACAAGAGAGCTAAAAACAACCATAGAGACAGTCTTCTAGAAAGTAGGCAGAAACCACCCACTGACACACTGACATGCGTGACAACCTTTACCCTGACTTCCAACAGGATACAGAAAATCATCAAAAAGCATTGGGCGATCCTTAACACAGGCACCCTAGAGGCTGGACTCACACCCCTCTTTGCATACAAGCAAACACAAAATCTCAAGGACCTTCTTGTACACGTTTGTCCTTCTGTCCCACAGAATATGCAGACTACCTTATGGGGCCTTCCACGAGTAGAGGGTCACTACCCATGTGGATCCTGTTCTGCATGTCCATTCACAGAAACCACAAAGAGTATAGACTTGGGTTTACAAAAACTGTGGCAGCAAAGACGACACACAAATTGTAATACCAAAAACTGTGTTTATCTGATTACATGCCCCTGCCAATTCCGCTATGTAGGGATGACCACCATACCTGTAAAGATACGAATCAGGGAACACCGCAGCATGATACGCTGCAAAAAAACCAACACCAAGATGTGCTCACATTTTTTAGAGTCCAACCATACACCTGACAGTCTACATTGGACAATTTTAGAATCCAACAATAGTTGGACAGCGAACACCCTTTTTGCACAGGAACAACGGTGGGTGTTCTGGTTGAAGTCACATACCCAAGGACTTAATGATGATATGCCATGGGCAGAGTTTATTAAGTAACTCCAATGCTTCCCCTCATGCCCCCTGTATACTTCTCCCTTCCCGTGTTACATGAGAAGGGCTATGTGTACTACAATAATATTGACAGTCATTTTTTGAGACCTAGCACGGAGTTTCTTTCTCCTTACCATTGCCTTCCTACAGAACATTCAATCCTTGTAACACGAGGTACGTTACGATCTCTCATTAATTTTAATTCCTGATATACATTCCGTGTATCATTGCTGATCACATAACAGCCTCTCCACCATGGCCGCAAGCGTAATTAAGGATAGCCCCTTTAGCCTATGGTTTAGCCTTGACTAACAATAGGACTAGAACACCATTATTTACCATTTTTCCCCTCCCCCCACCCTCTTTTCTATAAATAACTGATTTCCCCGGTCATTCCTATCCTGGCAATGACCGCATGTACAGCATTACTTTATTTAGTTTTGTTTTGTTTTACTGTGTCGATATTTTATCCCTTCCAAGATGGCCTTGAAGTTTAGCGATGCCAGTCCATTGAGGCCCCGCTAGTTCTCCAGTTCACGTCACTTCCGATATCCGCCTGTAGGCGGGTACACCAAGTTTTTTCATCACTCTCCTCCCCCTCTTATACCGGCCACCTCCAGCCGCACTTCCTCCGGCAGCAAGCGGTTGGGGGCAGGTACCAATGCCATTAAGCAGAAGGTCAATGTGAGTACGCCATCTCCATTTAGCTCTTTACTAATACTGAGGAGTGAGATTTTGCCGCTCTGGCTATCGAATAGGCGATGGTTCCTCGCATTACCATACCTTCTCCTTTCACTCTTGTTTTCCTTTGCTAAAGGTAACCTTCTGAGATATTTGCTCACGCCGTTGAGGCATCCCCGGATATTATTTGGGGTAAGCTCTTTGTCACCATTGTTGTGTATGAACCACGGCATCCTCAATCTTTAAGGGTGTTCTAACGTTTTTCAACAATGCATTACCACAATGCCTTACTGCAATGTTGCAAAGCAATTTCATACCATGCATATGTTTGGAATTATATAAAGGTATTCACACAGACCAGACTGATACCGCTAGCTAAGTAATAATCATGTTCTAGGTTGCCACTATCACTATCTCACCATATGTCCTTTTCATTTATCTTTTTATTTGTTTAGGTTGGATTTACACGTAGGAGTGGTCTTAAACAAATGGGTACAGACACACCATGACCACTCATCTGATTCAGGTTCAAATAACTGGGTGTATGGTTTATTTCTTTTAAACCCCTGAATAACGTTTATTTTTGCACTTTAAATTCTTTCCGGTCCTGATGAAACGCCGAAGGATCCAATAGGGACCAACAGGGCGTGAAACATATCGACCCCATTACTTTTTATCACTACTCACCTCTTTTGAGAAAACGAACCGGCCCTCCTCACTGGAGTAAGGGTACTCGAGTTCTTCGTTCTTGTGTTTAATCATACCGTACGGACCCAAGAATAAATACTACCTAGGGTACGGTTACATTATTTTTAATTCACTTGCACACTCCCCAAATACCTGCACTCACCACTGCGGTGTTCCCCTCAAAAGATCTCCACTAAAGAGCCCTCTCGCAGGGCCCGGGGGGGAATGCAGCGCCACCCCCATGAGGAGCTAAACGCCCTATGATGAAGCATGACACCTTAACGGGTGTGTGAGGACAACTCTTCAACTTTGAGGAATTCCCCTTTTCCTTCCATCCAACCTATATTCATCTATTAAGACGGATGACCATCAACTTTCCCCTTTTCTTCACACTCTCTGCTGACGATTAGGCAAGCGTTTTTTACAGGAACAGTTACTCTCTAGTGATTTTGATGAGACCCCTGGGGGACGTATGCCCTGGGTACCTCAGTACCACATACTAGTGACGTATAAGGGTACATCAGTAGCCAATTGTGGGGGTACTAAAGTACTTAGCATGGTCAATTTAGGAGAGGAAGCGTAGTGCCTGGGGTCCTGATTATCAGTATCCCAGTCAGATTAGGGCAAAACCACACTGACACCAAGCAATAAGTGGGGGTAACCATGAAAGGAGATCCTACTTTTTTTACACAACCCCCCCGCCCCCAACTTAAGAAGGTGAGACAACTTCGCCCAGCCGAGTATTCATTTTCTAAGTGGAAATATCTGGAGAGTCCATCTGCATTGGCATGGTTACTACCAGGTCTATGTAACACAGAAAAGTCTATCCCCTGTAGGGAAATGGACCACCTCAAAAGTTTGGGATTTTCACCCTTCATTTGTTTAAACCATGAGCGTGGCATATGGTCTGCCTGAACAATGAAGTTCGTGCTAAACACGTATGGCCTCAACTTCTTCAAGGCCCAGACCACAGCAAAGGCCTCCCTCTCAATAACTGATCAACATTTCTCCCTGGGGTCAACCTTCTGCTTATAAAAGCTATTGGTTGAGCCTCGCTATCTGCATTAAGTTGTGACAATACTGCACCTATCTTATCTTTGGTGCATCTGTCTGGACAATTAAGGTTTTGGAGTAATCAGGACTTTGCAGAATTGGAGCAGAGCACATGGCTTGCTTCAGGTCATCAAATGGCTTCTGACAGGTAACGGTGCACTGAACTTTCTTAGGCATTATTTTGGAGGCGAGATCATTAAGGGGTGTTACTATGGATCCATAGCCCTTAACAAACCTCCTATAGTACCCAGTCAGGCCCAAGAAAGCTCTGACCTGAGTCTGGGTAGTGAGAGCAACCCAGTCCATGATGGTCTGGATTTTGCTCTCCAATTGTTGAACTTGGCCTCCACCTACAAGGTGGCCCAAGTACAAAACCTTACTCTGCCCTATCTGGCACTTTGTGGACTTGATAGTGAGGCCTGTCTTTTGAAGGGCCTCCAGAACATTTCTGAGGTGAACCAGGTGATCTTTACAGGTGGAGCTAAAGACAGCAATATCATCTAGATATGCTGCACTATAGGCTTCCAGACCTATTAGGACTTTGTTCACCATCCTCTGGAATGGAGCAGGTGCATTCTTCAAGCCAAAAGGCATCACAATAAATTGGTAATGCCCACTTACGGTTGAAAATGCTGTTTTTGGTTTGGCATCCTCAGGGAGTCCGATTTGCCAGCAGTCAGGTCAAATGTACTGAGATTCCTGGCAGAGGCCAGAATACCAATCAGCTCATCTGCCCAGGGAATTGGATAGGCATCAGTCCTAGTGACTGCATTGATACATCTATAGTCTACACAAAACATCATCTCTCTCTTACCATCATGGGTGTGAGGTTTTGGCACAAGGACTACAAGACTAGCCCAGGGGCTATCTGAAGGCTCAATGATCCCCAACTCCAGCATCTTTTGGACCTCTGTCCTGATGCAATCTCTGACATGGTCAGGCTGTCTTTAGATTTTACTCTTCAAAGGCAGACTGTTACCTGTGTCCACTTCATGGGTACACCAGGTGATTTGACTGGGAGTCAGAGAGAATAGGTTGGGAAACTGATTGAGAACCTGTCTACAATCAGCTTGCTGCTGATCAGTGAGGCTGCCTGCCAAGGCTACTCCACTAAGTAACCCATCAACAGGGTCCTGAGAGAGAGGATAAGAGAGAGGGTCACTCTCTTCCACCTGTCCCTCATCAGTTGCCATGAGCAAGCTCATGTCAGCCCTGTCAATTAAAGGCTTTAGGCAGTTCACATGAAGAACTCTGTGAGGTCTTCTTGGAGTGCCTAGCTCAACCAAGTAAGTGACCTCGCCTTTTTTTCCCCAAGGATACTGTAGGGGCCACTCCACTTGTCCTGGAGAGCTGCTGGGGCCACAGGCTCTGAATTTTGCAGACCCCCCCCCCGCCTCAGCGCCTTGAGACCCTCACGGGTGAGTAGCGCGCTTACAATTCCATGATTGATTGATTGAGGCTCCAATACCCACACTTTCTGTCCTGGCTGGTAAACAGTCAGTACAGCCTTTTGGTCATGTCAAGCTTTCTGAAGCTCCTGGCCAGCCTCAAGGATTTTGCTGGCCTTCTTCATGTACTCAGCCGTACGAGAACGCAGCCCAAGGACATAGTCTAATATGTCCTGTTTAGGTAGTTTGAGAGGCTGACCCCATCCCTCCTTAACCACACAAAACAGACACCTAACTGGATATCAAAAAAGTTAAAATGAGCTGTAGCCCACCCACTTCTGAGGACCTCTCTGTAGGCAAATTGAAGGCAGGGTAGGCATTTTCGCCTCAGCTTTTCTGGGAGTCCCATGATCATACTCTTTAGGGTCTTGTTGAACCTTTCAACAAGTCCATTGCACTGTGGATTAAAGGATGTTGTAAACTTGTAGTTTACACCACAGTCTTTCCACATCGCAGTGATATAGCTAGACATGAAGTGTGTACCTTGGTCTGACAAGATCTCCTTAGGAAACCTCACTCTGGGAAAGACTCCCAGAAGAGTCATAGCCACTACAGGAGCTGTAATGATCCTAAGTGGAATAGCTTCTGGATACCTAGTGGCATCGTCCACCATCACTAGTATGTAACTATGTCCAGATGCTGTTGGAGGGTTTAAGGGACCAACAATGTCTATCCCTACCCTCTCAACCACTGTAAGTGGAATCAAGGGGGCCTTTGTAGTGCCACCTGACTTACCACTGGCTTGGCAAGTGGCACAGGAGCGACAAAACGCCTTAGTGTCGTCAGACATGTGGGGCCAGTGAAAGTGAGGGACAAGCCTGTCCCAAGTCTTGCTTTGCCCTAAGTGTCCTGCAAGAGGAATATCATGTGCCAGGGAGAGGAGGGAACCTCTGAACTTCTGGGGTATCACCAACCTCCTGGTGGCACCAGGCTTGGGGTCTCTACCTTCAGAGTACAGAAGACCATCTTCCCAATAGATCCTATGGGATCCACTGATATTCCCTGCTTCCTCAGCAGCAGCTTGCTGTCTGAGGGGTTCAAGAGAGGGGCAGGACTGCTGCTCCAAACTCAAGTATGCCCAGGAAGGGCCCCGTGCCCCCAAGAACTCTGCCATGCCAGGCCCAAGTTCCTCTAGAACAGTTCTTTCACAGGGGCTGAGGCCATTTCCCTCAGGAGACTGATCCTCACTGGGAGTCTGAGAGGAGGATACATCTTTAGCCTTTCTGCTCCTCTTGGCAGCTAGCAGGTCCATTCTCCCAGGATCCAGAGCTCCCTCAGTGCTTAACTGTTTGGCCTGAGCCCAGGTAACAGCAAAGGCACTGGCAGAGATTCCCATCATCTCTGGATGTGTCCCGAATTCCACTTCAGACCAGGCTGAAGTCTCTAAATCATTTCCCAACAGACAGTCCACAGGTAGGTTTTGGGGAAACCACAATTCTTTTAAGGACAGTTAACCCTCCCAAGCTGAGATTCACAACTGCCAAGGAATGATCAGTCCTGACATTGCTTGCATTGGTCACTTGGTAAATTTGCCCAAGTATGATCTGTTCAGAAGAGACACGTTTCTCTGTCACCATATTGGCCCTGGCCCCTGTGTCCCCGTATGCCACAGCTTCTTGACCATTAATCAGGGGCTGCTGTCTTTTCTTGCCCAAGTTAGTGGGACATCAAAGTAAAGTGGCAAGTTCTGTGCCACTGTCACAGACAAGGACATCCTGAGGGGGTGTTCTGACTAGGCCAGAACTCACTTCAGAACCCAAGGTTAGCCATACTAATCCCTTGGGGGCACTACTACTACTTGTACTGGTGCTAGGGGTGCTGGTTGCTTTGGGACCAGTAGTAGTAGCATCTTTGGTGCCCGATTTAGAACAACTAGCATCTCTTGTTCTATGGCTTTTTTTCCTTCCACAGGTAATGCCAAGGTTTCTTGCCAGAGGAAGAGGAGGTTTGGGACTCACACACAGAGGAAGACTTTTGGGGACCTTGTAGAGACTCTTTTTTGTCTTTACCTTTCTCCCCACCCTTCTCTTGGGCCTTAGAAGAACCTTGCTTCTTCTGGTCACCACCATGAGAATTCTGCTTGACCCTGGTGCAGACCCTTTTGTCTGCCTTCTTTCCCAATTCTTGGGGAGAGGTTTGATCAGAGTCCACCAGGTACTGGTGCAGTTGCTGATTTTGACAATTATTAAGGATGTGCTCGCTCATCAATAAATTGTACAGTCCCTCATAGTCATGTACATTACTTCCATGAAGCCAGCCTTCCAGGGCCTTAATAGCACTGTCTACAAAATCAACCCAGTCTTGGGTGTGTGCCTTCTGTGCCCCCTAAACTTAAGCCTGTACTGTTCAGTGGTTAAACCAAACCCATCTATGAGGGCACTCTTCATGACTGAATAGTGGTCAGCATCTTCCTCCCTAACAGTGAGAAGTTAGTCTCTACCTTTAGCAAAGGAGAGCCACAGGATAGCTGCCCACTGCCCTGGAGGGACCTTCTGAGTTCTACAGGCCCTCTCTAAAGCAGTGATCCATTTATGGAGATCATCCCCCTCCGGTAAGGAGGGACTATCCTGTTCAGGTTCCTAGTATCAAAGAAAGTGTCCCTGATCCTAGGCTCGCTAGTGCTACCACCATGGGACACAAGTACTTAGTCCACTTTGTCATGTTTAGGGGGGTTGAGAGGTTGCCCCCATCCCTTCTTAATCAGACACAATGGACCCTTAACTGGATGTCCAAACAGAAGTTCAAATGGGCTGTGGCCCACCCCCTTCTGAGGAACCTCTCTGTAGGCAAAGAGAAAGCAGGTAGTAAGACATCCCATTTTCACGTCAGCTTTTCTGGGAGTCCCATGATCATACCCTTTAGGGTCTTGTTGAACCTTTCAACAAGCCCATTGTACTGTGGTGCACTGTGGGTGATAGGGTGCAGTAAACTTGTAGTTTACACCATATTCCTTCCACATAGCAGTGATGTAGCTAGACATCAAGTTACTACCTCTGTCTGACAAGACCTCCTTAGGAAACACAACTCTGGAAAAGATTCCAAGGGAGGGCCCTAGCCACCACAGGCGCTGTAGTGTCTCTAAGGGGAATAGCTTCTGGATACCCAGTGGCATGGTCCACCACCACCAGGATGTACCCATGTCCAGATGCTGTTGGATGGCTTAAGGGACCTATAATATCTATCCCTACCCTCTCAAAGTAAACCCCAACCACTGATAGTGCAATTAAGGGGGGCTTGTTAGTGCCACCTGACTTACCACTGGCTTGACAGGTGACACCAGAGCGACAAAACGTCTTGGTATCCTCAGACATGTGTGATCAGTGAAAGTGAGGGACAAGCCTGTCCCATGTCTTGCTTTGCCCAAGATGTCCTGCAAGGGGAATGTCATGTTCTAGGGTCAGTAGAAAACCCTGAATTTCTGAGGTATGACCAACCTCGTGTTGGCATAGGTTTGGGGTCCCTACTCTCAGAAAACAGGAGCCCATCTTCCCAATAGAACCTATGGGACCCAGTGACATTACCTGCCTCCTCAGCAGCAGCTTGCTGTCTGGGTTGTTCAAGAGAGGGGCAGATTTTCTGCTGCACACTCAAGTCTGCCCTGGAAGGTCCTCCTGCACCAAGAACTCTGCCGTGTCAGGCATAAGTTCCTCTGGAACAGTTCCTTCACAGGTGTGGAGGTCATCTCCCTCAGGAGACTGATCCTCACTGGGAGTCTGGGAACAGGATAACTCTTTACCCTTCCTGCTTCTTCTCTTGGGAGCTTCCTGGTCCATTTTTCCAGGATTCAGGGCTTCCTCTGTGCCTAGTCTCTTCGCCTGAGCCCTAGTAACTGCAAAGGCACTGGCTGAGATGCCCATCACCACTGCATGTGTCCTGAACTCCACTTCAGACCAGGCTGAAGTTTCTAAATCATTACCCAACAGACAGTCTGCAGGTAGGTCTGGGGAAACCACAACTCCTTTAGGGCCCTTTACACATCCCCAGCTGAGATTCACAACTGCCAAGGAATGATCTGTGCTGAAACTGCTAGCATTGGTAACTTGATAAATCAGACCAAGTAAGATCAGTTCAGGAGACACAAGTTTCTCTGTCACCATAGTGACTCTGGGCTCCTGTATCCCTGTAAGCCACAGCTTCCTGACCATTGAGAGGCTGTTGTCTGTGCTTGCCCAAGTTAGTGGGTGTTAGAAATGGGATCTCTAGTTGGCAAGGGCTTGCACCTTTGTCCAAGTAGGGACCCTTCTTCCTAGTCAGGGTAAGGGAGTTACACTCCTAAAATAACCCCTGCTCACCCCCTTGGTAGCTTGGCACGGGCAGTCAGGCTTATTCTAGAGGCAGTGTGTAAAGCATTTGTACATAACCAACAGACGTAAAGATAACAGGAGCCGTCTGGTCCGCATTCCGTGCACCGTCACGCTCCTGCTGGTGCTGCATATTTTTCTTTAACTCACTGTAAACGCTCCTTTCTAATTCATATTCCACACACTTTATCCACAGATAAATTTGGATTCAGTGTGCTTTTCCGCTAACTCAGGTACATGTTCTTTCCACGCGCATCTTGTTTTTTATGTTAATAGTATAATACCATGAGGTGATTTAATTTAATCCATGTTGCTCATTAGTGGTTCCGTTTATTATATTCTGCAGATCACCTTCACTATGTCAGTGACATCCGACTTATCCGGCACGACATAGCCCAAGTTCATCATTTTATGAAGCAAGAGACCATTTTGCGGTTTCCCCCCCCTTCTTTACCTCTTTAAATTATGATTGTTCACAACTGATCTTGCACCCTAATCATTGCAGGTGCCTGGTCGCTCTCACGCGATAGGAGCCCACGCGCCCTTCTACGCCCTTAGCCTCTGTGCAGAGGCTGTATGGTAATAATGGCTTTTGGATTCAATCCTTGTATATATAGATTAGACTCTGGTTTACGCAAATATGGTTCTAAGGCTTTTTTCATGTCCTTCCCTAGATCACTTCCCTCCCTCATCCCCACACTTTTGTCCTGATGAAGACCCCGGCGTAAGGGATACAACAGCCTACAGTTTTATTGGGGTCGAAACGTCGACATTTTACCGTGTAGCCAGCATAAACAACAGATATTTCATACTGTGTTACTGTTTAAAACCATGACTGTATATTGTTTCTGCTAAACTGTGATTTATAGGCTCGATGTATGAGCCACATGGGTTTTTTAAGTGATGAACTGTTTCTGATTGACACTTTATCCTTTAATCACTTCCCTATCCTCACTGAAGCACCATCACCCAACCCTCTTTTCCCCACATCATCACGTTCCCGCCTAGGGACACTGTCACATGTAATAATGTGTAAATATCTTCACTAAGAGATCAATGCCCAGTGTGAATTAAACACTGTGTGCAACAAATACCTTGTGTCTTATGTTTCGTTTTGAATGTATGCTTTGATTTTATACATTGTATTGTTGTTTTCTGGGACCTTTGTTCCTACGTACAGTCCAAAAAGTTCAGTAGAACTTACTAATTACAAAAAGTTTTTTATATGTGCCTAAGCAAGTGATGGTTTTTCATCTAACCACACCAAGACTAGTTGGTAAAACAGTGAAGGCTTAAATCCCAACCACTGCACCCCAATGAAGGAGGCTGACTTAGTATATGGTGCACACTTATTTAAGTGATGCACCTTGCACGAATCCAGGCAACCCTTATGGTGAATTTAGTGGTCTTTGATAATCACAGAAAGCTCTCAAAGTGGTAGCTGTGGAGGGCAGCCTTCAGGCTTATCTTGAAGGAGTGTTAAGCAACTTGTTTTACCAGTTTAATCATGTAGTGTAGGTTAAACGAAAAAGAACCACACAGTGTATATAAAAAAGATGTCTATTTATTACACAACACTCACTAACACATTGGTATATCTCCTGCCTGGAGAGATCAACACAAATACACAACAATACTTCAATTGCAAACAAGTAAGTAAGCACAAAATACAGTGGTCTCCAGGGGGAGACCAAACTGTCATGTCCTTTAGGATTGCCCTGTCATGAATACTCCGTTTTACATACAACATCCCATCCACATGACTATAACGATTCTAAACAGGTGACCTTTTACCTAATAGCTAGCTCCTGTCTCTTTGACACCAGGCTCTTAGTCTTCTATCAGAAATCCTGTACCTGACGTACATAAACATGACCCCAGGCACAGCAGATTTATTCTATATAAGGGTCACCACTTTTTTTCATCCTTGGCCAACAGCCAGCTGTGCAAGATCGCACTTATTTAGAAAAGCAACAGTGATTGTTTTCAAAACGTTTATGATTGTTTTCAAAACATCCATGGTTGTTTTAAAAACATAGATTCTAGAAAAAACCCTGGAGTGAACACTTTAGTATAAAAGACCCTCACTCTCCCCTACAAATTAGAAGAGAATTATACTAAAAAGTGGAAAGCGAAATGCGACGAAGTTGGGACTTAGACCAGGAGACTCAGAGGAGCTAAGGACACAAGGATCCACCCAAGGTAAGTACCCAGGAACCCCACGAGGCTGTGTGCAGAGAGGAAACACAGCTGCATGACCAATAGAAGTAAACGGGAAAGTCGTGGTTGAAGGTTTTAAGAAGAAGGACCCTTCCCAGTGGGTCCGAAGTAAACCCGTGGAAGACAGAAGAAGGTTGGAGAGTCACCCCACCCGTGGATACTCCAGGAACAATGATACCTACCCCAGGGAAGCCAGGTGCATAGGTGTGACGTGATGTCGGAAACCGCCGTAGACCACAATGGAGAACTTCGAAGAAGATGCAGCTGAAGAAGACTGTACAAGAGTCTGGTGGAATCCAAGAGTGGATTCTTGAAGAGGAAAACCTGCAAGCAGAGGGGACAGAGTCTACGCAACTCAGAGGTGACCAGGAGGCACGGAAGAGCAATGCCCACCGATGTTGGATGGTACAGAAGTGTTGACAGTGACCTTGTCGGTGCAGGTGTGAGGACCAGGAGATACTGAGGAAGACCTGGAGCCGTTCATGAGCTGTCTGATGTCGGAAGTCAAGAAGCAGGGGGTCAGAGTCCAGTGGGAGCATCAACAAGCCTTGGCAGCGGCAACTAGTTGGAGAACGAAGAAAGAGCAATGTTAGGGTCAGCAAGGTCCAAGGGACTCACCACAAGCAGGAGAGTCTGAGCAGGCCAGGAGCAAGCAGGGGAGCCCACTGAAGCAGGAGAAGGCCCTCAGGAGGGCCCACAGGCCAAAGGCACAGGAGTCGCAGGAGGATCTTGAGCAGCTCACCAAGAAGGAAGGCCCATGGTGCAGAGGATGCGGTGAGGATGCTGAACTTGGCAGAAGAGATGCTGGAGGATGGAGCTTCTTGTAGCCCAAAGATCTCTGGACTGCAGAGCTAACAAGCTTTGGCAAAGGAAAGTCGATGCTGCACAGGGGTTTGGTCCCAGCGGTTCTGACGAGGGGTACTAGCCTCAAAATTGTAAATATGACAGGTTAGGCCTCGAGGGAGTTGCTGAACCTCCACCTGTGCTGCTGAGCCTTTTGAAGTCTGTGGGACATCAGGAGCAGCATGATCAGCTTCGTTGCGGTGCTTGCAGATGCAGGGGAGTGACTCCTTCATTCCAAGGGAGATTATGTTGGGTGTCCTTGATGCTCACAGGTCTGGTGAAGATCCTGAAAGAAGCACAGACGATGAAGGAGACTTGCAGAACGACGAGACCAGGAGCAGCAGGAGTCTTCCTTGATGCAGTCTCAGTTCCAGGCGAAGTGCAAGGGTTCAGATGGTCAAAGAGTGATGTGGTTTCAGGCTTGAGTCTGCAAAGAGGGTACCATATGTGCCCTTCAAAGCAGTCTGGTGGTGCTGGCAAGCGCCCGCACCCCAGCCCAATACACGAAGTCCTGTCTGGGAGGTGGTCCCACCTCCCTGCGACAGGGAACCTATTGTTCTACTTTCCCCTGCTCAAGCTTGGCTCAGCAGCAGGAGGTCAGAATTGTGTCTGTGGTCAGCACTAGTTTGCTATCTGACCTTCAATGGCTGTTACCAGTAGTACAGGGGAGTACCCCAAGGGAGCCCCCAGTACATGGGATCATACTTCCAACACTAGAATCGGTGTTGGGGTACGATTTCAACATATTTGATACGAAACAAGATCAGGTTCGGTGCAGCCACTATTTAGTTAGACATCTCGTAAATTACTGATGTCCACTATATGTATTAAAATGGCTGACCACACATACAGAGGCTGGAGAATCGACTCTGGGGTTTGTAGGGGTGTCCTGCTCATGCAGGGGTATTCTCACACTTATAACCAAGCACCCTGCCCGCAGGACTGAAGAGCCTGCCGTAGGGGTGACATAGGTTTTAGGTTTAGTGACCCCATATATAAGGAAACTTATAACTGTTGTGAGAGGTGCAAGCACCAACTCACACAGGCTGTAATGGCAGGCCTGTAGTCACAGTTTAAGTGGGCTCCCATGGGTGACACAATACATGCTGTAGCCCATGGGAGACCCCTGGTGTACCTATGCCCTGGGTACCTCAGTACCATATACTAGGGACTTAGAAGGACACACCAGTATCCAATTGTGGATGTACAGAAATATTTACCATGGTCAATTTACAGAGAAAGCACAGTGACCGGGGTCCTGATCAGCAGTATCCCAGTCAGAATAGTCAAAAACATACTGACACCAAGCAAAATATGTAGGTAACCATGAAAGCAGATCCTTCTTTCCTACAGTGACAGTATAGACCCCGGGAAAGATCAGGAGGCACAGCTTGCATGAAGGACAAATCTGCCCATGGAAAACCAGACAGTGATTTATTTGGATCCATGAAGTGCAAGGGCATTCCAGTGGGATTTGTTGTGGCGCGAAATATCTTGTCCATATCCATTTTAGGCTGTTTGAGCTGATCCGGTATCGTCACTTGATCAGATGGGATCAGAAACTAGATCAGCAATGAAGCGGAGTCCACTGTGGAGAACAGCTCCGAGGCCTAGAGATGCCAGCTGCATCATGTGACCCCCGAATAGTGTGAGTTGTGAGACGCAGGTGAACCACGCTAGGACTTTTAATGCTTTTTATGGCTCTTCTTTTACTTGCCTAACTTCGACAAAGACGGGTCATGAGAATGACCTCTGTAATGGGACTGTGTTAGCGCCCTCAACTTTGACTGAGATTGTTGCATGCTGGCCTTCAATTGAGAACAGGTCTTCGACTTCCACATCTCAGCAAATGCAAGCTTCGATTCTCTTGGTCACAGATGTTTTTTTCATTTATATTGAAGCACAACTGGCCGGATGGAGCTAAAACACCAATGGTAGTCATTGTCAGGATCTGTAACCGACATCTGTTGGATACAGTCTTCAAAGGATTTAAAACCTGTAGGTTTAGGTGACATTTCTTCTGCACACTCGCAAATTATTTGAGGAGAAAAACCCCATATTTTCAGAATTACAGTTGAAGCTCTCGATACCCGTCAGTTAGCATGCAAAGAAAGAAACTGATGCCAGCAGCTGGTGTATATATAGCGGTCCCCACGTCACATCTGCACAGGATGCTGCAGCACCAGGGAATGTTTATCCACTGTCTGAGGCCTTGAAACCAGTTTGGGGTACTTCCCTTTCAAATCTAATTTCTGACTTTAGTGTAGACACACCTTTGACCAAGGGGACAGCTCTCACAGAAGGTAGTAATGATGCTGGAACCATGCAGATTTATCCTGATCATGGGCACAAAGAAGTGTGAAGGCTCTGGACCTGGCTGTCATCAGCCTTCCTAAAGAAGCAATCATGGAAAGACTAAGTGGCAGGAATTGGCTAGAAACTTTCTCACATTTAACAACAGAAACTGCAGATTCAACCCTTCTCTCATACCATATACTAAATAGATATGCTTAGGGAGGACTGACATGGAAACCCATGTTAAAAGGACCCCATACAATTTCTAAGGAGCAATCAAAAATGGATACCACTATTCCCAGCATCCAGACTCTCACCACACAGGCTTGCTACCATAAATGTGCCACACATTCCCCATGCATATACACACAAACTCAACATGCACATGGAATGTCAGTGCAAGGGTCTGAGTATTAAATGTAAGAAGAACATTAGGGCTGTGTGAAGAACAAGTTACTTACCTTCGGTAACGATATATCTGTAAGAAACATTAGTTAGTGATAGATTCCTTACCTTAGAATACCCCCAGGTGTCAGACTGGATCCGTAAAGTTTTAGTCAGCAGTACCCCTGCGCGTCGGAAGGTGGTGTCGTGATGCTCCGCGTCTGTCGTTGGCGTCGTGGTCGCCGAGATGACGTCGCGGCAGCTACTTAGACGCCGCCCTCGCGCACTGACGTCAGTTCTGTGCATGACTTTCCGCGCCAGGAACGCAGAGCCATGCAAGATACCGACCACTGGTGCATTGAAACTAGGGCCCTGAAAGGGATGACCTTAACCCTAGAAATCAGTTCGCAGAACGGGGAGGATGGGTGGGGCGGTAAGGAATCGATCACTAACTAATGTTTCTTACAGATATATCGTTACCGAAGGGAAGTAACTTGTTCATCTGAAAGAAACACGTTAGTGATAGATTCCTTACCTTAGAATAGATACCCCAGCAATACCAACCCCGGTGGTGGGTCTGCGAACCAAGATCACACCAGGAAGTCCCGGAGAACAGAACGGCCAAAGAAGCCGTCTTTCCGGACTTGGCTGTCCAGGCAATAGTGCTTAGTAAAAGTGTGCAGCGAGGCCCACGTAGCTGCCTGACAGATGTCTTGTAAGGGGACACCACGTCCCAACGCCGTAGTGGCAGCCGTCGCCCTGGTAGAATGGGCGCGCAGCCCCAACGGAGGCTCCTTCTTTGCCAGAGAATAACAGGCTTTAATACACAAGACGACCCATCTGGAGACAGTCCGCTTGTGTACGGCCCGACCTTTCTTGGCGCCAACGTAGCCAACAAAGAGCTGGTCATCCACCCGGAACTGTTGTGTGCGACTCAGGTAAAATGAGTGTGCACGTTTTGGGTCCAGACGGTGGAGCCTCTCTGGAAGGATGCGGAGGTGGAAAGAAGGTGGGCAAAGTGATGGTCTGCCTGATGTGAAAGGCAGTAACAACCTTCGGCAGAAAGGATGGACGTGTCCCAAGGACAACCTTGTCCGGATGTACCGACAGAAAAGGAGGTTTACAAGAAAGAACCTGGAGCTCACTCACTCTCCTAGCAGAGGTGATGGCAACCAGGAAAGCAGTCTTCAGAGTTAACAAACGAAAAGGACAGTTGTGAAGAGGCTCAAAGGGAGCGCACATTAAGTATGTGAGAACCAGGTTCAAGTCCCACTGTGGCATTACAAAGGGAACAGGAGGAAAAAGGTGAGTAATGCCTTTGAGGAATTTGTTAACAACAGGGGACTTGAAAAGAGAGGGCTGATCAGGGAGCCTGAGAAAGGCCAAAATAGCAGAAAGGTAGCCCTTGATAGTGACACATACAAAATCCTTGGGTCTATCATGTGTAGAAGAAAATAGAAATAAAGAATATTTAAGCCATAGACTATTCCACACAGGGAAAAACTGTGGGAAATTCCCTTTCAAGGACGAAATCCCTCACTCACCAAAGGTGACATGCTTCATCATATGGGATTCTCCTCTCGAAGGAAAGACCTAGTTCCTTCGAGGGCTACAACCCCCTCTCTGAGAGGGAGGAGCTCAGGGATGTTTTTGGTATCTGATTTAAAGGATGTTCTAAATCCACATAGATGAGCAAAATAATGTGAACGAGGACGCAGCGCAAAACAAATATGAAAATGGTGTAGAGAAAGTGAGAATAAAACTAGCTAGGGGGCGTCATGTGTAAGTTTTATTCAGAAGCACCCTCTGCCAGGATTAAAAACAATAGTGCATCGGCGACATAGATTTAAGTCGCATATGTAGTAGATTAATGGTCGACATGTTTCAGCCTAGTGTGCCCCCATGGTCGGGCAAGGCTTTCTTCAGGACCTATATAATGCTGCTGCTAGTGCTCAAATGAAAAATGTAAACAAAGGATACAACACTAAATGTGTTCAAAACTCCAACTGCTCCGGAAGGAAAAGTGACCTGATGGAAACAGAAGCATTGATTGGAGTTCATACAAACTGTGTGGAATTTTTTTTTATCTAGGCTTAAATCTACAGTAAAAGGAACAATTGAAAAAATTCTTACCCGCTACTGCTAGGTAAAGAACTTCACCTCAACCTGGCAACAGCTCAGGATAGAGGCACCGCTCTAAGAGGAAAAAGTAATAAAACAACTATATTTAAGAAAGCCTGTACTGCGTCTTTAAATTTCCCTAGGACCCTCTCGCTTGAAATTGTTTTTGTATTTGGTTTAGCCCTTGATAGTGCCCAGAGCAGAGCCCTGCTGGGCCAAAGAAAGAAGGAACAGTAGGACCTCAGAAAGAGGGGCAGAAAGGGGATCCACAGCCTTTGCTGTGCACCATGCCACAAACTTGTTCCACCTGCAGGCGTATACCAACTTAGTGGAGGGACGCCTGGCTGCCAGAATGACATCACAGACTTCAGGAGGCAAGTCGAAAGGAATCAACTGCCGCAACTCAATCTCCACGCAAGGAGGTGGAGACTGGACAGGTTCGGGTGGAGGACCGTCCCCTGCTGCTGCGACAGAAGATCCTCCCGAAGAGGCAGTAGGATCGGGGGATCGATGGTCATACTGAGTAGCTCGGGATACCAAACTCTTCGAGCCCAGTCCGGAGCCACAAGAATGACTAGGGCCCGGTCGCGCCTGATCTTCTTCAGCACTCTGGGCAGAAGTGGTATAGGCGGAAAGGCGTACAACAGCCCGCAACTCCACTCGCGACAAAAAGCGTAGCCGAGCGAGTGCCGCCTTGGAAATTCCAATGCGCAGAATTGCTGACATTGCGCGTTCTCTTCGGTGGCGAATAGATCTACCAAGGCTCTATCCTCACTGTTGAAAGAGACCTTGCGCCACGTCCGAGTGAAGACGCCATTCGTGATCCATCATGCACCTGCAGCTGAGTTCGTCCGCCCTGGCGTTCAGTGAACCTGCCAGGTGTTGAACCACCAGGGAAATGCCCTGATCTTCCAGCCATGTCCAGAGGCGCAGAGCCTCCTGACATAGGGTCCACGACCCCACCCCACCCTGTTTGTTGCAGTACCACATGGCGGTGGTGTTGTCTGTGAATACCTGCACTACTCTCCCCTTGACAGAGGGAAGGAATGCCTTCAGTACAAGTCGGATCGCCCGAAGCTCCAGAAGGTTGATATGGAGCCTGGACTCCGCCGGAGACCAGAGGCCTCTGATCTCCGCCTCTCCCATGTGGCCGCCCCATCCCAGGAGGGACGCATCCGTCACCACTGTGTGCTCCGGTTGGGGAAGGGAGAGGGATCTGCCATTGACCCAGTGCCGGTTTGTGAGCCACCACTGCAGCTGGTGTGCAGTGCCCTCTGAGATCTGGGCGTAATCGGACAGGTTCCCCTGATGCTGCGCCCACTGGAACTTCAGGTCCCACTGCAGAGCCCGCATATGCCATCTGGCATGAGTGACCAGCAGGATGCAGGAGGCCATGAGGCCCAGCAGCCTCAGGGTCATCCTGACCGAAACCCAGGATAGAGGCTGAAAGATCGGAATCAGAGCCTGAAAATCCTGGATTCGCCGTTCGGGAGGATAGACCCGAAAGTGCGTCGTATCCAGAACCGCTCCGATGAAGAGGAGCTTCTGAGAGGGAATCAGGTGCGACTTCGGCACATTGATGGAGAACCGCAGCAAATGCAGGAGGTCGGCTGTAGTCTGGAGGTGGGAGACGACTGTCCGGGGCGAGCCCGCCTTTAACAGCCAGTCGTCGAGATAGGGGAAGACTGGAACCCCTGATCTGCGCAGATGCGCTGCGACCACTGCCATCACTTTCGTGAACAACCGAGGGGCGCTGGTAAGGCCAAAGGGGAGCACGGTAAACTGAAAGTGCTCGTGGCCTACCGTAAACCGCAGGTAACGACGGTGGGCCGGCAGGACGGGAATGTGGAAATATGCATCCTGCTGATCCAATGCTATCATCCAGTCTCCAGGGTCGAGGGCAGACAAGACCTGAGCCAGAGTTAAAATCTTGAACTTCTCCTTCCGGAGGAAGAGATTGACGTCCCTGAGGTCCAAGATAGGACGCAGGCCCTTGTCCTTCTTGGGCACCAGAAAGTAGTGGGAATAACAACCACGTCCTACTTCTGGCGCAGGAGCGCGCTCGATGGCCCCCTTGGCCAAGAGGGCTGCGACTTCCTGTTGAAGAAGTGCCAAGTGATCCCCCGACATGCGGTGGTACTGGGGTGGCATGGCTGGAGGGGTAGTCTCGAAGGGGAGGGAGTAGCCCCTTCGGACTATTTGTAAAACCCACCTGTCCGAAGTGATGGTGTGCCAGTGGGGGAGGTGATGGTGAATCCTGCCGCCCACTGGCGTTGGATGGGGCTGAAAAACCGGACTAGGAAGGTTTGGAGGCAGTGGTGGCCGGGGTGGAGGTGGACTGACTGGCCCCTGACCCGCCTCGGCGGGTCCCACGTCCGCGGCCGTGCTGAGACTGTTGCTACGCAGGCCTGTGGCTCTGAAGCGAACGTGTCGGGGCGCCCCTTCCGTGGCCACGAAAGGAGCGAAAAGCAGAAGGCGGAGGAGGGCGCGTGGTGGAAAGGCCCAGGGACTTGGCCGTAGCCCGCGAGTCCTTAAAGCGCTCCAACGCACTATCTGCCTTGTTGCCAAAAAGGCGAATGCCATTAAAGGGCATGTCCATCAGGGTGTTCTGGACATCCCCAGAGAAACCAGCAGTCCTCAGCCAGGCGTGGCGGCGGAGCGCCACTGTCGTGGAAATCGCCCTGCCCAGCGAGTCGGCGGTGTCAAGGCCACATCGAATCGTGAACTTTGCTGCATCTCTCCCTTCAGCAATAGCCTGAGAGAGCACTGCCCGTGCCTCCTCCGGACAGTGAGGCAGCACTTGCGCCACCGTATCCCACAGAGAGTGGGAATAACGGCCCAAGAGGCATGCAGTGTTCACAGACCGCAGCCCTGAACTGGCGGAAGAAAAAATCTTCTTCCCAAATTGTTCCAGTTTCTTGGATTCCCTATCCGGAGGTGCAGTAGGGAATGCGCTCGGGACGCAGAGGCTTGGACAACCAAGCTCTCAGGGGTGGGGTGTTGGGAGAGGAAAAGGGGGTCGCCCGGGGCCGGGCGATGGCGTCGGGCCACGTTCCTATCCACAGGAGCACCTGTGGTGGGCCTGGACCAGGTGCCCAAAGAACGTCTGAAAGTGCATCATTAAAAGGCAGCAGTGGCTCCGCAGAGGTAGCCGCCGGCTGAAGCACTTTTGTCAGGAGGTTAGTCCTGAAAGCCACTGTAGGGAGCTCGAGGTGGAGGGCCTCGGCAGCCCTACGCAACACCACGGCGTAACTTGCACCCGCCTCCGTAGCCACGGAAGGAGTGAGAATGCCAAGGTCAGGAGAGGTATCAAGACCACTGGAATCCCCCAGTTCCTCTGCCCAGTCCGGGTCTAACTCACACTGTGCTGTGAGAGGGTCCTCAGACCCCTCCCAGTCCTCCCCTTCCTCCGAGAGGCTGATGAACAGGCTGAAAATAAGGAGGATGGACATAGGGATAGAAAGGTCCCATCGGCGTCAGAATCGGCGTCGAGCGACGCCGTTCCGGCGCCGTGTTCACTTCGGGGCTGAAACCGGGGGCGACGTCGTCCGGTGGGACGGGCGAGGTCGGAAGTGGTGCCGGAGGGGTCGACGTCAGTGGAGGTGTTACAAGGTCAACCGGCGTCGAACGGGATCCAGGCCTGGATCCATGGGGGACCTGCGGCGCCGGGGCTGGAGCCAACAGCAATGCCGGAGCCGTCGGCAGTACAGGGCAAGGACCCCCAGTCGGACCCGCGGGGCCCGAAGGCGCACCGGCGGAGCCCGCCGCCCAAAGAGGCGAGCCATGGCTGACAGAAATTCCTGCAGCTGGGCCGGAGTCGCCGAAGGACCCGGGAAGGGCGGGTAGGCCGGCGGCGACTGCGTAGGCTCTGCCGGAGCCACGGGGGTGGCACCACCCGCACCCTCAGTCACGTCGCGCGAGGGGAAGTCGGAGAGCGACGGCGCTTCTTCGACTTCTTAGAGTGCTTCGTCTTACCTGACCCCGAGTGCGAAGACTTCGATCCCGACGAACAATGGTGGTGGCTCCGCAACCGGTCCCTCGACCTCCCACGGGACCGGGACCTTGAGCGGAGCGGAGCCGACTGCCGAACTTCAAGCACCTTTCGGGACTGCTCCCGCAAAGTCTTCGGCACCATGGCCCAGCAGTCGGGGCACGACTTGGGGTCGTGGTCGCGCCCCAGGCAGTAGAGACACACGTGGTGCGGGTCCGTCACCAACATCATGCAATGATATTCCTCGCAGGACTTTAAGCCGGGCATCGCTACGGCACCAGGAGTCGATCGACTCGAAAAACAGAGACAAAAAAGCCTCGAAAAACTCAGTCAAAAAATGACTGGGTGTACCGCTCTCTCCGGATCTGCGCTTGCTGGCGTGGAAAAAGAAAGAACTGACGTCAGCGCACGAGGGCAGCATCTAAGTAGCTGCCGCGACATCATCTCGGTGACCACGACGCCAACGACGGACGCAGAGCCGCACGATGCCACCTTCCGACGCGCAGGGTCTGACGAAAACGTTCCGGATCCAGTCTGACGCCTGGGGGTATTCTAAGGTAAGGAATCTATCACTAACGTGTTTCTTTCAGATATTATGATTTAGGGGTGTTGTTAGACCTGGCATCCTTGGCGTGGGTCTCCCTCCCATTTTCATAATGCCTCCACGGTTGCCGATATGTTTTTGCTGGACTAGATGCTCATGGGCACTTTGCCGCTGCTAATCAGTGCCAAAGTGCAAGTGCTCCCTATCGTTAATTGATACATGTATTAGTGACTCCATGATTGGATGATTGGTTTACTTGTCAGTCCCTAGTACAGTGCACTCAGTGTGCCCAGGGCTTGTAAATCCAATGCCGCTGGTGGGCTCGCAGCACTGGTTGTGCCACCCACAGAAGCGGCCTGTAAAATATGTCTCGGGCCTGCCATCGCAGAGCCTGTGTGCAGCCTCGGGCTGCCATGTCGACTTGGTGAGTACACCCACTTACCAGTCCCTAAACCTTCCCTTTACTGCATGTTGGTCACCCCTAAAGTAGGCCCTAGGGCAGGGTGCATTGTAAGTATAAGGTAGGACATGCCCTGGTGTGTGTGGCATGTCCTAATAGTGAATTACAGCCATTTTCGTTTTCACTATTGCAAGGCTACCTGCTCCCCATAGGCCAGAATGGGCAGACTGACTATTACACCTTATAGTCAGGAACTGACCCAGGGAACCTGGTAGAAAAACGAATTTAGTATGCCTGAACTCAGGATGATAAAATACATCTTTTAGTGAAGTTGGTTTTAACATTCTGTGTTCGAAAATACCACTTTTAGAAAGTGGGTATTTTCTTGCCTAACTATCCAAGCCTGCCTCTGCTAGGTTGTGTATTCCTTGTCTGGAGATTGAGTGACAGGGGCTGGGGGTGGCTACAGGAGACAGGGTGAGTCAGCGCAGGGCTGAATAGAAAGATCTGCATCCAGAGTGGAGGGAGGAGTTGCACCTGGGTCTGAATAGGGCTGTGCCTGCCTTCCACAATGCTGGCTCCACCTCCTGCCGGGCGGCTGAGCACTCTGCCCCACATTCTGAAAGGAAAGAAGGAGTCAGAAAAACAAAGTGCTCCAGAACTGACCAGAACTGGTTTTGGACTAGGCAGAGGCCTCTCTGCCTCCAGAGAACAAAGAGAATCAGGGTATAAGAGGGGCACCCAGACCCCAGGAAGATTAGATCACTTTTGGGAACAAGAAGAAACCTTTGCTGAGGAGCGGAACCAAGAAGAAACTGAGGAGAGACTATCCCTAAGCCTGAAGTGCTGCTTGGGGGATTGGCCTGCAGTGGTTTGCCTGACTGCCAAAGAGAGGAGAAAGGACCTTTTGCTTTGCTGTGACTTTCATCAACTTGTGAAGGATCTCCAAGGGCTTGGAAGAGAGCTTGCCCCCTGACCGAAGTCCCAGGACCATTGGACTTCACCCCCTTTGTGAATTGCTGCTGGAAACTCTGTTTCAGTGGCTACAGAGGTAGGGAGCTGTGACCGACTCTCACGACCGACTCGGTGTCCTGCAAGCACCGCATCGAAGCACCGTCTCGCCCTGCAACGCACGGCCCTGGTCTCACCGACTCCGTCAACGAGCCGCTGCCTGCACCGCATCGAGGGACAACGCGTCCTGCAACGCTTCGCTACGCCCGAATCGAACTGGTCCGACCGACACGGTCACTGCTGCTGAGTTCGAGTCCTGTGACCGCACCGGAGTTGGGCACCGCTCGCACGCTTTGCGGCGCACCGCCCGACTCGCACCGCTGTCCGGACTGATCGACGCCAGCTCCTGAATCCGGCTCCGCCGCCGCACCGCAACCTGCCAGCACCGCATCGAAGCACCGTCTCGCCCTGCAACGCACGGCCCTGGTCTCACCGACTCCGTCTCGGCGAGCGTCAACGAGCCGCTGCCTGCACCGCATCGAGGGACAACGCGTCCTGCAACGCTTCCATTTTTGCATCGCGACCGCGACGAGACAGCCATCCGGCTCGCACGCCCGTGCCTGCCGCTTCAAGTAAAGGTACTGTGACCGAGTCTGTCTACGCTGTGTTGGCCCGTCTCGACGCGGTCAGCTGGATTTGTTAGACTCTGTTTGTTCTCGACATCGCCGTAGCCGGAGGAGGCTACCGACTTCGCACAGAACCTTGAATTAAGCCTTTTTGATCAGAACTAAGTATTCTTAACAGTATTGTGGATTATTTTTGTCGTTTATGGTCTTGTGATAAATCTATATAAAGTATACCTATTTTTATAAATATATAACCTGTGTGGTGTCCATTTGTAGTGTTGTCACTTGATTACTGTATGTGTTCACAAATGCTTTACACACTGCCTCTGAACTAAGCCTGTCTGCTCGTGCCAAGCTACCAAGAGGGTGAGCAGGGGTTATATCGGAGTGTACCTACTTTCCCTGACTAGACTCAAGGGTCCCTATTTGGACAAGGGTACATACCTCTGCCAACTAGAGACCCCCAAATCTAACATTGGTGGTCAGCGGTGAGGATTCTGGACTTGCATTTGTGACTCATGTACAGTGATTGGTGAACACTACTTAGTGAGTGCAGACCAAAACGCAACCACATACTTTAATAGCATTTTTCTGGGATTTCCTATTTTTGCAAATGCCAAGTTCAGTCACTATGGAGAAACCAGCATCAGTAGCCTCTGTTGAATGTGATTGGGAAGAAGAGAGGCTAGAATGCTACACCCTTAAGCAGCTCAAGCAATTCTGCAAAAAGTTTAAAGTGTCCATGACCGGGATCTCCAGGAAGGAGGACCTCCAAAGGCGCTGAGGGCCTGGGTCGAATCAAGGAGTGCCCCTGTGGAGGGGCTGAGAATGCAGAAGGGCAGCTGGAGGGGCTATTGGGTCTAGGGGCTAGAAGACCACCTTCCCCAGTAGGTAGCAGTGTTTCTGCCAGAGGACTGTCTCCAGAGGAGTTGGAGGACAGGAAAGAGAGTAGGATGCACGAAATAGAGCTGACCAAACTCAAGCTGAATAAGCAGTTAGAATTCGAAATGCAAACAAGGAAATTAGCCCTAGAGGAAAAGAAAATGCAGTTTGAACATGAGAAAGTTTTGAGGAGTTGGAATTGAAGGCCAAGAGCTTAGAGATTACTCCCTCTGGTGGCAGTGTACCGCCTGTGCCTGTTGAAGCTAGGGTGTATATTCCCAAAGATGTGGTGAAGGAGTTTTTAAAAATGACGACATAGGGCAGTGGTTCAAAGCCTATGAGGTAGCCATGTCTTCCCACCGGGTCCCTGAGAAGGATTGGGGAGCGGGGTTGTGGGGACGGTTCCTCAGTGAAGGGCGGGATACCTTGTTGGATTTGCCCTCTGAAGTCTATAATTCGTACAGCCACATGAAGGATGCCTTAATGACTAGATATGGTTTGACCCCTGAGCTTTATAGGCAAAGGTTCAGGAACTGTAGTAAGATTGAAAGCAGTACCTGGGTTGAATATGTGACCTTCTTTTGCAGAGCCTTGGATGGTTGGGTAAAGGGTAGCAAAGCGACTGATTTTCAGGCGCTCTTTGATTTGATTGCCTGGGAGCACTTGTCCGGTAATTGTTTTCCTGAGCTACGCCAGCACCTGATTGATAGTAAGCTGACTAACCCTAGGCAGCTTGCTGAGGAAGCGGACCGCTGGGTGAGTACCCGGGTCCACAAGGGTCACGTGGGAGACTCCGCCAAGGGTGGGCAGGGTCCCCAGCAGAAGAGTGGGGGGGACAAGGGTAAACAGAAGGAGTTCCATAAAGGGCCCCAAAGTAGACCCCAAGGGAACCAAGGGAAAGGTTCCCAGCCTCCCCCTGAGAAGAAGCCAGTGGCCCTGACAGGCCCCCTGTTCACCAGGGACCACTGGTATGTTACAAGTGTGGCGCCCCTGGCCACAAGGCAAACGATCCTCGTTGCCCTTTGCATGGAAAACCAGCACCCACCAGTGCAGTCCCCCGGCAGTTGGCTAGTGTAGCCCTGGGGGAGGAGTTGGGTGCCCAAGGTGGGGGGATCCCACAGTGTTTTCCCTTGTCTCATTAGGAGACTCTGAGATGGTCCCTAGGACCCCGCTGCCTGAGAACACTAAGAAATACAGGCAGTGGGTGACCATCAATGGCCATAGGGTGGAGGCTCTGAGAGACACAGGAGCCAGTGTGACAGCTGTCAAGTGTCACCTGGTGTCTAAAGAGCAGGTTATCCCTGATGCATTCTATCCGGTTGTTGCCGCTGACAACACAGAGAGTCACTGCAAGGTGGCTCAGGTTCCCTTTGAGTGGGGGGTCTCGGGTACTCTTCAAGTAGCTGTGAGGCCAGCCATGCCTGTTGACTGTTTGTTAGGGAACGATTTGGAGAGCTCACCTTGGGCTAAGGTGGAGCGGAGTGCGCATTTAGAAATGTTGGGCTTGCCTGATTGGGCATGTGTGACCACCCGGTCAATGGCAGCTAAAGGTGTTCAAGAGGACCTGGAGCCTGAGAGGAGGCCCAGGTGCCTGCCGGAGAGAGAGGAGGCAGGGGGCGCGGGAAACCGGCCCCGAGGTTCCCACGGTCCAGGAGGAGGCAGACCCTGAGGGGGATGCCCTGGAGCCTACAGGGGAACAGGTAGCTGAACTGGGGGACCTACCTGAGCTGACCCATTGGCAGCAAGAAGGAGGACCCTCCAGGGAAGAGTTCTGCAAGGAGCAGAACACATGCCCTTCTCTCGTGGGTCTGAGGCAACAGGCCACAGACCAGGCAGCAGGTGATCAGTCTGGATCACATTGGGTTTACTGGGAGAATGGTCTCCTGTATTCAGAGCCTAAGGTTGCTGAGCCTGGGTCAGCCCGTGTGCTGGTGGTACCCCAGCGCTTCAGAGCCTTCCTACTGGGGTTGGCTCATGATGTACCGTTAGCGGGACATCTGGGGCAGGACAAGACCTTTGACAGGCTTGTTACCCATTTCTATTGGCCCCAGATGCGCAGGAGTGCCGCCACTCACTGCAGAACATGCCAGACTTGCCAGGCAAGTGGAAAGAGTGGGAGGAAGCACAAGGCTCCTCTCCAGCCATTCCCTGTGGTCAGCACCCCCTTTGAACGGGTGGGTATTGACATTGTGGGGCCACTGGACCCCAAGACAGCCATGGGCAACAGGTTTATCCTGGTCTTGGTGGACCATGCCACCCGGTACCCTGAAGCCATCCCTCTGAGGACAGTGACGGCCCCCGTGGTGGGACGGGCACTGATGGGAATTTTCTCACGTGTGGGATTCCCTCAAGAGGTGGTGTCTGACAGAGGTACCAACTTCGTGTCCAAGTACATGAAGTCCCTGTGGCAGGAGTGCGGTGTAACTTACAAGTTCACCACTCCTTACCACCCTCAAGGAAATGGTCTGGTTGAGAGATTCAACCGGACCCTCAAGGGCATGATTATGGGTCTGGAAGAACCCATGAGGCGTAAATGGGACGTCCTCTTACCATGCCTGTTGTTTGCATACCGGGAGGTGCCACAGAAGTCTCTAGGGTTCAGTCCCTTTGAGCTCCTCTATGGACACCCGGTGCGAGGACCTCTGAGTTTGGTCAAGGAAGGCTGGGAGCAATCTCCCAGGAAACCTCCCAGGATGTATACAGTTACATGCTGGCCTTCAGGAACCAGACTAGGCGTTTCAGAGAACTTGCTGAGGCAAATCTGGAAGCCAGCCAGGAGGAGATGAAGCGGTGGTACGACCAGAATGCCACTCTGGTAGAGCTTCAGCCTGGTCAGAAAGTGTGGGTCATGGCCCCTGTGGAGCCCTGTGCGCTCCAGGACAGGTGGACCGGCCCTTTTACGGTGGTGGAGCGCAAGAGTCCAGTTACCTATTTGGTGGACTTGCAGTCTCCCAGGAACCCCTTGCGGGTCCTGCATGTGAACCGCCTGAAGCCCCACTTGGAGAGGTCCCAAGTGGGCATGCTCTTAGCGACAGATGATGGAATGGAGGAGGAGACCGAGCCTCTTCCTGACCTCCTGTCAGCCCGAGAGCAAGATGGATCAGTGGAGGAGTAAACCTCTCTACCTCCCTGACACCTGAGCAGCAGGGTGACTGTCGCCACTTGTTGGGACAGTTCCCTGACCTGTTCTCCCTGGTTCCCAGTGTCACTCATTGGTGCGTCCATGATGTGGACACTGGGGACAGTCTTCCTGTGAAGCACAAGGCTTACAGGGTGACTGACAGGGTCAGAGCCTGCATCAAGGAGGAGGTCTCCAAGATGTTTTGCGCTAGGGGTGATTGAGTCCTCTAACAGCCCTTGGGCCAGCCCCGTGGTCTTGGTTCCAAAAGCTGCCGCGCCTGGTGCCACACCAGAACTCCGGTTCTGTGTGGACTACAGGGGACTCAATTCCGTCACCAGGACTGACGCCCACCCCATCCCCAGAGCTGATGAGCTCATAGATCGGTTAGGGGCTGCGCGGTACCTCAGCACGTTTGACTTAACGTCTGGATACTGGCAGATCGCCTTGACTGATGGGGCAAAGAGAGGTCAGCATTCTCCACACCAGATGGGCACTACCAGTTCCGGGTGATGCCCTTTGGGATGAAGAATGCCCCTGCCACCTTTCAGAGGTTGGTCAACCAGGTGTTGGTTGGACTGGAGGATTTCAGTGCCGCCTACCTGGATGACATCGCAGTGTTCAGTGCCCGTTGGGAAGAGCATCTGCGCCACCTCTGGGAAGTGTTGATGGCGCTGCGGAGGGCAGGCCTCACAATCAAGGCGAGTAAGTGCCAGATTGGGCAGGGTTCTGTGGTGTACTTGGGACACCAGGTTGGGAGCGGCCAGGTGGCGCCCCTCCAACCGAAAATTGATACCATTCTGGCTTGGGAGCCCCCAAGACCCAGACAGAGGTGAGAGCCTTCCTAGGACTCACCGGGTATTACCGGAGATTCGTCAAGGGGTATGGCAGCATTGTTGCCCCCTTGACCGAGCTGACTTCCAGAAGCAGCCCAGGAAAGTGATTTGGACTGACGCCTGTCAAAAGCTTTTGACACCTTGAAGACTGCCATGTGCACGGCGCCTGTGCTCCAGGCACCCAACTTCTCCAATGAGTTCATTGTTCAAACCGACGCTTCAGAGCATGGTGTAGGGGCTGTTCTATCACAGATCAATGAGGAGGGCCTAGACCAACCTGTAGCCTTCATCAGTAGGAGGTTACTTCCCGGGAACAGAGATGGAGTGCTATCGAGCGTGAGGCATTTGCTGTGGTCTGGGCACTGAAGAAGCTGAGACCATACCTGTTTGGGACTCACTTCCGGGTTCAGACAGACCACAGGCCCCTCAGATGGTTGATGCAGATGAGGGGTGAGAATCCAAAGCTGTTGAGGTGGTCCATTTCCCTACAGGGGATGGACTTTACGGTGGAACACCGCCCTGGTACAGAACACGCCAATGCTGATGGACTGTCCAGATTTTTCCGCCTTAGCGATGAGAACTCCCTAGGGGTAGGATAGTTCTCCCCACATTTCAGCTGGAGGGGACACGTGTTAGACCTGGCATCCTTGGCGTGGGTCTCCCTTCCATTTTTCATAATGCCTCCACGGTTGCCGATATGTTTTTGCTGGACTAGATGCTCATGGGCACTTTGCCGCTGCTAATCAGTGCCAAAGTGCAAGTGCTCCCTATCGTTAATTGATACATGTATTAGTGACTCCATGATTGGATGATTGGTTTACTTGTCAGTCCCTAGTACAGTGCACTCAGTGTGCCCAGGGCTTGTAAATCCAATGCCGCTGGTGGGCTCGCAGCACTGGTTGTGCCACCCACAGAAGCGGCCTGTAAAATATGTCTCGGGCCTGCCATCGCAGAGCCTGTGTGCAGCCTCGGGCTGCCATGTCGACTTGGTGAGTACACCCACTTACCAGTCCCTAAACCTTCCCTTTACTGCATGTTGGTCACCCCTAAAGTAGGCCCTAGGGCAGGGTGCATTGTAAGTATAAGGTAGGACATGCCCTGGTGTGTGTGGCATGTCCTAATAGTGAATTACAGCCATTTTCGTTTTTCACTATTGCAAGGCTACCTGCTCCCCATAGGCCAGAATGGGCAGACTGACTATTACACCTTATAGTCAGAACTGACCCAGGAACCTGGTAGAAAAACGAATTTAGTATGCCTGAACTCAGGATGATAAAATACATCTTTTAGTGAAGTTGGTTTTAACATTCTGTGTTCGAAAATACCACTTTTAGAAAGTGGGTATTTTCTTGCCTAACTATCCAAGCCTGCCTCTGCTAGGTTGTGTATTCCTTGTCTGGAGATTGAGTGACAGGGGCTGGGGGTGGCTACAGGAGACAGGGTGAGTCAGCGCAGGGCTGAATAGAAAGATCTGCATCCAGAGTGGAGGGAGGAGTTGCACCTGGGTCTGAATAGGGCTGTGCCTGCCTTCCACAATGCTGGCTCCACCTCCTGCCGGGCGGCTGAGCACTCTGCCCCACATTCTGAAAGGAAAGAAGGAGTCAGAAAAACAAAGTGCTCCAGAACTGACCAGAACTGGTTTTGGACTAGGCAGAGGCCTCTCTGCCTCCAGAGAACAAAGAGAATCAGGGTATAAGAGGGGCACCCAGACCCCAGGAAGATTAGATCACTTTTGGGAACAAGAAGAAACCTTTGCTGAGGAGCGGAACCAAGAAGAAACTGAGGAGAGACTATCCCTAAGCCTGAAGTGCTGCTTGGGGGATTGGCCTGCAGTGGTTTGCCTGACTGCCAAAGAGAGGAGAAAGGACCTTTTGCTTTGCTGTGACTTTCATCAACTTGTGAAGGATCTCCAAGGGCTTGGAAGAGAGCTTGCCCCCTGACCGAAGTCCCAGGACCATTGGACTTCACCCCTTTGTGAATTGCTGCTGGAAACTCTGTTTCAGTGGCTACAGAGGTAGGGAGCTGTGACCGACTCTCACGACCGACTCGGTGTCCTGCAAGCACCGCATCGAAGCACCGTCTCGCCCTGCAACGCCACGGCCCTGGTCTCACCGACTCCGTCAACGAGCCGCTGCCTGCACCGCATCGAGGGACAACGCGTCCTGCAACGCTTCGCTACGCCCGAATCGAACTGGTCCGACCGACACGGTCACTGCTGCTGAGTTCGAGTCCTGTGACCGCACCGGAGTTGGGCACCGCTCGCACGCTTTGCGACGCACCGCCCGACTCGCACCGCTGTCCCGGACTGATCGACGCCAGCTCCTGAATCCGGCTCCGCCGCCGCACCGCAACCTGCCAGCACCGCATCGAAGCACCGTCTCGCCCTGCAACGCACGGCCCTGGTCTCACCGACTCCGTCTCGGCGGCGTCAACGAGCCGCTGCCTGCACCGCATCGAGGGACAACGCGTCCTGCAACGCTTCCATTTTTGCATCGCGACCGCGACAGAACAGCCATCCGGCTCGCACGCCCGTGCCTGCCGCTTCAAGTAAAGGTACTGTGACCGAGTCTGTCTACGCTGTGTTGGCCCGTCTCGACGCGGTCAGCTGGATTTGTTAGACTCTGTTTGTTCTCGACATCGCCGTAGCCGGAGGAGGCTACCGACTCGCACAGAACCTTGAATTAAGCCTTTTTGATCAGAACTAAGTATTCTTAACAGTATTGTGGATTATTTTTGTCGTTTATGGTCTTGTGATAAATCTATATAAAGTATACCTATTTTTATAAATATATAACCTGTGTGGTGTCCATTTGTAGTGTTGTCACTTGATTACTGTATGTGTTCACAAATGCTTTACACACTGCCTCTGAACTAAGCCTGTCTGCTCGTGCCAAGCTACCAAGAGGGTGAGCAGGGGTTATTTCGGGAGTGTACCTACTTTCCCTGACTAGACTCAAGGGTCCCTATTTGGACAAGGGTACATACCTCTGCCAACTAGAGACCCCCAAATCTAACAGGTGTGTGAAATTATTCCTGAGATCTTGACCATGTCCACATGGGTTGGGCAAAATGGGCCACACCAATGTCACTGGTGAAGCTTTGTACTTAAAATAAATCAATGAAACATAATTTCCTGCCATGACTCAGAGTTTAGAATTCTGAGCTGCCCTGGAAATCCCAATGGGGCCTTATATGAAGCTTCAACCCCAGTCAGAGCTCCAGGAGGCTTGAGTAATTCTCTCAAATACCTCCTCTGTCACTCGGTGTGTGCACGGATTACAAGAATGGTTAATGGCCTTCCTCTGTAGTAGTAGGACAAGGGTATAGATGACCTGCAGTCCATTGGTTGTTTTCCCTGGATGGTGCAAGGTTTCTAGAAGCCCCATACCAGTGACCAGATAGTCAGTCTCTGCTCTTGGTCGGGAGGAAAGCTCCGACAGTACCCCTGGCCAGAGCTCCAGTGGGGCCCACCTGGAATCCACGTGCTGGATTGGCATGTCGCAAAGTGCCCGCGGGGAGGGCTCCCCAGCTACTTCACTGGAACTGGGCCCTGCGTCAAAGCTCTGGTGGCCCCCAGGTAATGACCCATGAGTGTTTGGGTCCTTGCATTGTGTTGCAAACGGATAGGATCCGAAGGCACCAGGAGGGCTCCTCTGCTTGGCCCTGTTAAAAAGCTCCAGCAGGCCCAAAGGTGGAAATCTCTGGCCATGAGCTCCATCCTTCAGCCTGCTATATTGCAAAGTGCCCAGGACGTGGGATACATAGGCACTGGTAGGGCTCCCCTGCTTGGCTGGGTTATGAAGCTGTGACCAGGCCCTGGGTAAGTGCTCCAGTTGGCTACCCCAGAGATCTAAGTCCAGGGCTCTATTCTTCAGCTCGCTGTGCTGCAAAGAGAACTAGGAGTGCCCCAAAACCCACTACCCCCACACAACTCTCCCATTATCAGTTTCCACTTCAGTTTAGCTACTTTTTACAAATGAAAATAAAAAGTCCACATATGTGCTTCTTTAAATTATAAGTCTCTTTAAGATTGTATAATTAACATTGCCAGCTTAACAGCTCTGTCCAAAACTCAAAATGCCCCTAGAACAGATGTCGACAGGACAACCAAGAAAAAAAAACAATTTGATGAGGTCCATTGGAAAAGAGTCTGTAATGTCTTCTTTATAATCAAAGAACAAAAAGGGGGGAGTTTGGCCCAAAAGACAGTAGCCAGGTGGGGCCGAAATAACTAGTGCACAACAGTGGACCCGGCTACGCCTTGATTTAACTGCTTACCAGTTGAAGCAGTGATCACTGGAATCAATCCAATTTGATCTGGTTATTTATTAAACCTTTTAATATCTCATTTTATAAATCTTTTTCTTTTTTTCTCAAATAGGATGATACGAGACAAACACTTATTCATTCAAGAGTGAATATACAATACAAATGACAACATGTATATACATTTAACATTCCTACATGTGAAACAAAACAAATTTCTATACACCAATCTTAATTCACGAAAAGGGGCAAACCCTTCAAATTACATTCCTTTCATCATAGAAGGAGGATGCCCAATATTGGGAACAAAAATGAAAACAGCCAGGGTTAAATTAACTTTATAATTCCCTCTAGCTGTAAATAGCCACCATATGGCTCTTCCTCAATGTGATTCCAATATGCCGACGTGTTTCAAGACCCTTTGTCAACTCCAGGGGCTCTCATCAGGGCTTCGTATTTGAATGAGATGGTGTGGTCTACAAAAAAGGACATTGGATATTTAGGGGCCTCCCTATTAGTGAACTGACCATATAACAAAATTACTTAAACCTCACGGTTGTTCCTAATATTTACCTGATGTGTGTCGCTTTTTGCCATCAGTGAAGTCCCTTATGAACCATTTGGGGAGTATTTAAATCAGGAGCTGTGGGAAACATACATTATATATGCTTTTTAGTTTCTAAGTTAGCAGAACGAGTCAAATCTACTATGAGCCAATGGTAAAAAAAAGGCATGTACCTGTATTGCGGTAATTTATTAAGCTGATGCTTGACTCCTCTCTTTTTTATCCATGAAACGATATTTTGCTCAGGGAATTAATCACGTCTGAAAATGAAAGCAGATGCACTCATAATACCATGTATACTAGTAGTCACCAATATTTAAAAAAAAACTGAGTAATTTATTGAGGGCATACCTTCAGAAAATGCTGGCCTGTCAAATGTTCAGCTTTTCGTTATCTTTATTTTCAGTGTTTAGCTTTAGGATAGCACCGAAGGTTGCTGCTAATCACGTCTCTAAAAGGCAATAAGCGCATACACCATTTAATAATATGTGATTTGTAAAATATAAAGGCAAGCGCAAGTGAAGAATACAGCGCGTGCCTACAGAAACAATTAATCTTCATTTCTGTCTGCGCACATACTTTATCGGGCGCATACCTTCAATAGTCAAATGAACATCTTCATTTCTCTGTTACAACTTTGGAATTGGGCAAGAGTGTCTCTGGTGATTAATCACGTCTACAAAAGAAAAGCATATGGCTCCTTCAATATGGAAATGGTTTGTAAAGGACGGTTTCAAGTAGCAAGAGCTTGTGCAAATTTAAACGCGTACCTGCAGGAGCAGTTAATCTTTTCTCTTGTCATCTGCTGGCCCGGTAAACGCACAAGTTACTAACTTGTGTAACGATATATCTGTAAGAGACAGTAGTTAGTGATAGATTCCTTACCTTAGAATATCCCCAGGCGTCAGGCTGGATCCGAGAAAAGTTTTGCGTAGCAGTACCCTTCGCGCGTCGGTAGGCGGCGTCGTGCGGCTCCGCGTCCGTCGTCGGCGTCGTGATCGCCGGGATGACGTCGCGGGCAGTACTTAGGCGCCGCCCCTGCGCGCTGGCGTCAGTTCTGTACACGACTTTCCGCGCCAGGAACGCAGAGCCATGCAAGAAGCTGACACAGGTGTCTGAAAAATACTAGGGCCCTGAAAGGGATGTCCTTAACCCTAGAAATCAGTTCGCAGAACGGGGAGGATGGGTGGGGCGGTAAGGAATCTATCACTAACTACTGTCTCTTACAGATATATCGTTACACAAGTTAGTAACTTGTGCATCTGAAAGAGACACGTTAGTGATAGATTCCTTACCTTAGAATAGATACCCCAGCAATACCAACCCCGGTGGTGGGTCTGCGAACAAAGATCAGACAAGGAAGTCCTGGAGGACAGAACGGCCAAAGAAGCCGTCCCTCCGGACCTGACTGTCAAGGCAGTAATGCTTTGTAAACGTGTGCAGCGAGGCCCACGTAGCTGCTTGACAGATAACCGGCAGCGGAACACCGCGGCCCAAGGCCGTGGTAGCAGCCGTTGCCCTGGTGGAATGGGCACGCAGCCCAACAGGAGGCTCCTTCTTAGACAAAGAATAGCAGGTCTTGATGCACAAGGTAACCCAGCGGGAGATGGTCCTCTTGTGCACCGCCCGACCTTTTCAGGCGCCCACGTAGCCAACAAAGAGCTGGTCATCCACCCGGAAGTGTTTTGTGCGGTCAATATAGAAAGAGAGCGCACGTTTTGGGTCCAGACGGTGGAGCCTCTCTTCCTCTCTGGAAGGATGCGGAGGCGGAAAGAAGGTGGGCAAAGTGATGGTCTGCCCAATGTGGAAAGCAGTAACCACCTTTGGCAAGAAGGACGGACGCGTCCGAAGAACAACCTTGTCTGGATGAACAGACAGAAAGGGAGGTTTGCAAGATAGAGCCTGGAGCTCACTCACCCGCCGAGCGGAGGTGATGGCCACCAGAAAGGCTGTCTTCAGAGTCAGAAGACGAAGAGGACAGTTATGCAGAGAGCTCAAAGGGAGCGCACATGAAAAAGGTATGAACCAAGTACAAGTCCCACTGAGGCATTACAAACGGAACAGGAGGGAAGAGGTGAGTAATGCCTTTTAAGAACCTGTTAACAACAGGGGACTTGAAAAGGGAGGGCTGATCAGGGAGCCTGAGGAAGGCCGAGATAGCACAAAGATAACCCTTGATGGTACCCAGGGCAGAACCCTGTTGGGCCAGAGAGAGAAGGAACAGAAGGACCTCAGAAAGAGGGGCAGAAAGGGGATCCACAGCCTTTGCTGTGCACCATGCCACAAATTTGTTCCACCTGCAGGCGTATACCACCTTAGTGGAGGGACGCCTGGCTGCCAGAATCACATCACAAACTTCGGGAGGCAAGTCGAAAGGAATCAACTGCCGCCGCTCAATCTCCACGCAAGCAGGTGTAGACTGGACAGGTTCGGGTGGAGGACCGTCCCCTGCTGCTGCGACAGAAGATCCTCCCGAAGAGGCAGACGGATCGGGGGATCTATGCTCATATTGAGTAGCTCGGGATACCAAACTCTTCGAGCCCAGTCCGGAGCCACAAGAATGACTTGGGCCCGGTCGTGCCGAATCTTCTTCAACACTCTGGGTAGAAGTGGTATAGGCGGAAAGGCGTACAACAGACCGCAACTCCACTCGCGACGAAAAGCGTCGCCGAGCGAGTGCCGCCTTGGAAATTCCAATGCGCAGAACTGATGACATTGCGCGTTCTCTTCGGTGGCGAATAGATCTAACCAAGGCTCTCCCCACTGTAGAAAGAGTCCTTGCGCCACTTCCGAGTGAAGACGCCATTCGTGATCCATCATGCACCTGCGGCTGAGTTCGTCCGCCCTGGCGTTCAGAGAACCTGCCAGGTGTTGAACCATCAGGAACATGCCCTGATGTTCCAGCCATGTCCAGAGGCGCAGAGCCTCCTGACAAAGGGTCCAAGACCCCACCCCGCCCTGTTTGTTGCAGTACCACATGGCGGTGGTGTTGTCTGTGAACACCTGCACTACCTTCCCTTTGACAGAGGGAAGGAATGCCTTGAGTGCAAGCCGGATCGCCCGGAGCTCCAGAAGGTTGATATGGAGCCGGGACTCCGCCGGAGATCAGAGGCCTCTGATCTCCGCCTCTCCCATGTGACCGCCCCATCCCAGAAGGGACGCGTCCGTCACAACTGTATGCTCTGGCTGGGGAAGGGAGAGGGATCTGCCCATGACCCATTGCCGGTTCGAGAGCCACCACTGCAACTGTTTTGCAGTCCCCTCCGAGATCTGGACGTGATCGGACAGGTTGCCCTGGTGCTGCGCCCACTGGAACTTCAGGTCCCACTGCAGAGCCCGCATATGCCATCTGGCATGATTGACCAGCAGGATGCAGGAGGCCATGAGGCCCAGCAGCCTCAGGGTCATCCGTACCGAAACCCAGGATAAAGGCCGAAAGATCGGAATCATAGCCTGAATATCCCGGACTCGCCGTTCGGGAGGATAGGCCCGAAACTGCGTCGTGTCCAGAACTGCTCCGATGAAAAGGAGCTGTGGAGAAGGAATTAGATGCGACTTCGGCACATTGATGGAGAACCCCAGCGAGTGCAGGAGTTCGGCCGTAGTCTGGAGGTGGGAGACGACTGCCTGGGACGAGCCCGCCTTCAGCAGCCAGTCGTCGAGGTAGGGGAAGACTGAAACCCCTGCCCGGCGCAGATGAGCTGCGACCACCGCCATCACTTTCGTGAACACCCGAGGGGCACTTGTAAGGCCAAAGGGGAGCACGGTGAACTGAAAATGCTCGGGGCCTACCGTGAACCGAAGGTAACGCCGGTGGGCCGGCAGGACGGGGATGTGGAAATACGCGTCCTGCAAGTCCAACGCTACCAACCAGTCTCCAGGGTCGAGGGCAGTCAAGACCTGAGCTAGGGTGAGCATCTTGAACTTCTCCTTCCGGAGGAAGCGATTGGCGTTCCGGAGGTCCAAGATGGGACGCATGTCCTCCTTGTCCTTTTTGGGCACCAGAAAGTAGTGGGAGTAGCAACCACGCCCTACTTCTGGGGTCGGAACATGCTCGATGGCCCTCTTGGTCAAGAGGGCCGTGACTTCCTTCCGTAGAAGCACCAAGTGATCCCCTGACATGCGGTGGAATTGAGGTGGCATGGCTGGGGGGTGGTCTCGAAGGGGAGGGAGTAGCCCCTTCGGACAATGTCCAAGACCCACCTGTCCGAGGTGATGGTGCGCCAGTGGGGAAGGTGATGGCGGACCCTGCCCCCTACTGGCGTGCCGTGCACCTGAAAGGAGGGACTAGGAGGGCTTGGAGGCCGCGGACGGGTTGGAGGTGGTGGCCTGACCCGCACGCTGGTTGCCCGATCCGCCACGGCGGAATCCACGTCCTCGGCCACGCGAAGACGCCTGCTGCGCGGGCCGGTGGCTGGGCTGCTGACGTGAAGGGCGCCCTACCGTGGCCACGATAGGGGCGAAAAGCAGAAGGCAGCGGAGGGCGTGTAGCAGAAAGGCCCAGGGACTTTGCAGTAGCCCGTGAGTCCTTAAAGCGCTCCAGCGCATGGTCTGCTTTGGACCCAAAAGGACCGACTCCATCAAAGGGCATGTCCATGAGAGTATTCTGGACATCCCCTGAAAAACCAGTGGTTCTCAGCCAGGCGTGGCGCCGGAGCGCCACCGTCGTTGCAATCGACCTGCCCAGCGAGTCGGCGGTGTCAAGGCCACAACGGATAGTGTATTTGGCCGCATCCCTTCCTTCCGCAATGGCGCGGGAAAGCAGTGCCTGGACCTCCTCAGGGCACTGGGGCAAAACATCCGCCACCGAATCCCACAGGGAGTGGGTATATCGGCCCAAAAGACAAGCGGTGTTAACGGCCCGCAAGCCAGCACTGGAGGAAGAAAAACCTTTCCTTCCCAAACTGATCCAGGCGTTTGGATTCCCTATCCGGAGGAGCGGTAGGGAAGGCGGTTTGGGAAGCGGAGGCTTGGACAACCAAGCTCTCAGGAGTGGGGTGGACAGAAAGAAACAGGGGTCGCCCGGAGCGGGGCGATGGCGTCGTGACACGTTCCGATCCACAGGAGCCCCTGTGTTGGGCTTGGACCAGGCGCCCAAAGAACGCCAGTGAGGGCGTCGTTAAACGGCAGCACAGTCTCCGCAGAGGAGGCTGCCGGCTGAAGCACCTCTGTCAAGATGTTAGTCTTGACCGTCAAAGTAGGGAGCTGGAGACGTAAGGCCCCAGCAGCCCTACGCAACACCGTACCAAAATTGGCCCCCTCCTCCGTAGCCACGGGAGGAGACAGCATGCCAGTGTCAGGAGAAGTATCCAGGCCACTGGCCTCCCCTAGACTCTCTGTCCAGTCCTCATCATACTGACAGTTGCGTGTCAGAGGGTCATCAGACCCCTCCCAGTCCTCCTGGTCCTCCTCTGGTTCAAAATAAGGAGGAGGAGGGACATTTGGGACCCAAGGTCCCATCGGCGCCGGAGCCGGCGTCGAGCGGCGTCGCTCCGGGTCCATGTCCGGAGCCGGAAGGAACTGGGGGACGACGCCGCCCGGAGCCCAGGGCGGCGTCGAGAACGGCACCGGAGACATCGGCGCCGGCGGAGGTGTCGTGAGGTCGACCGGCGTCGATGGGGGTTGTGGAGCCGGGATCGAGGCCGGGGCCGAAGCCGGAGCCGGGATCGAGGCTGGAGGCTCGAGGCGGCGCCGGGGCCGGAGCCGCCGGCGGCGCCGGAGCAACCCCATCAGGGCCCGCGGGGCCCGAAGGCGCACCGGAGGGGCCTGAAGGCCCGAAGAGGCGGGCCATGGCCGACAGGAACTCCTGTACCTTGGCCGGATCCGCCCCCGAACCCGGGAAGGGCGGGTATGACGGGGCGACTCCACAGGCAAGTCCGGGGCCGTGGGGGCGGGGACGGTGCCGGGAGGGGCCTCAGCCGAGTCGCGAGACCGGCGAGGCGAAGTCCGAGAGCGACGATGCTTCTTGGACTTCTTGTGCTTAGACTTACCGGACGAAGAAGTCGGCGACCGGTGTGCACTCCGCGAGCGACCCCTGGACCTCTCACGCGACCGGGGCTTCCGCGGAGCCGAATGCCGGGCCTCGAGGAGCTTTCGAGACCGCTCTCGCAAAGCTTTCGGGTTGAGGGCCTGGCATTCGGGACAAGACTCGGTGTCGTGGCCTCGGCCGAGGCAGAAGAGACACTCCCAATGCGGGTCGGTGACGGACATCATCCGCGCACAGGCGCCGCATCGCTTGAAGCCGGGCATCCCTACGACACCTTAAAGTTGGAAAAAACCAGTGAAAAAATCACCAAAAAGTATGGTCAAAAATTGACCAGGGCACTGCTCTTCCCGGATCTGCGCTTGCTGGCGCGGAAAAGAAGAACTGACGTCCAGCGCGCAGGGCGGCGCCTAAGTACTGCCCGCGACGTCATCCCGGCGATCACGACGCCGGCGACGGACAGCGGAGCCGCACGACGCCGCCTACCGACGCGCGAGGGTACTGCTACGCAAAACTTTCCGGATCCAGCCTGACGCCTGGGGATATTCTAAGGTAAGGAATCTATCACTAACGTGTCTCTTTCAGATTCAATGTTTACTAGTAAGAGATTTAAGTTTGGCACGACGTCTCCGCGTGACTGAAATAAAAATAAGTAGAGGATTCAGTTTGCTATATATTTTTCATTCGAGGAGCAAGCTATCAGGCATTTCAAACATTAAAGTTTACTTGATCACGAGCTGAAGAGACTGAACTCATTCTGCATGTCTCTCAGTGGAAGTAAGCCGAACAGGGCAGCCACAGGCATTTCGAATGGGAGCACATTTAAAAAAAAAAAATGGAATTGTGGGAAATATGGTTTGTTTGAAGCAAACAATGATCAATGATGCTGTAGGATGAATCTATGGCACAGTCGTGACCTACAGTTATATTGCATTCTGGATGCCGTAGTTTACAATGACAACGTGTAATCTTATGCCCTAGATAATTCTGTCATTTCGTTCAATCCAGTCAGGGCGCTATTGAATTTCAATATCAGATAGGCTTCTTTCTGCAAGAGTGCTGCATCTGTGTCAAAGGCCCTATTTTTTGTGTTTAATCCAAACAATACTGCCCACTTGAGGTCTTTCTCACTATGTGAGTGCTCGATGTAGTGCGCGACCATGGGTGCAGTCAAAACTTTCTTTTTAATTCGAGAGCGGTGCTGGACAATACGTTGATTGATTTGTTGATTTGTTTTTCCAATATACATTTTGGAACAGGGACACAAAACCGCATATATGACATTTTTTGTCTTGCAGTTGGTGAACTCCGTATGCCTCCATTTAATGGTGTTATGAATGAATTCTTTACCTTCAACTGTTGATTCACAGGCAGAACAATTGCCGCATTTATGATGCCCCTCCACCGGTTTCAGTTTCCACTGAGTGCGTAGATCACTCTTCTGTCGCACTGGAAATAGATCTGCTCTAACTATTTGTTGCCCAATACTTGTGTTCTTTTTCATGGCAAATAGCGGCTTCTCAAATGGACATTCCAGATTTTCTAATAAATGCCAATTTTTCTAAATGATTTGCCGAAATTTATTGGTTTCAGGGCCAAATGTGGAGACACAAACCATTCTTTCAAGGGGTGGGTGATTTAACTTTTTTCTGGAGGAGGGCCTCTCTAGGAGAGAACCAGGCTCTTTTGATGGTGTGCTTAAGTGTTTTCTTTGGATAGCCCCTGTTCGTCATTGGTCATGTGGTATTATACCACCACAGACTCACGTTGAGCGCTCTCAAACTACCAAGGCCGGTCTAGAAATAGATTCTTAACATTTTCTGAGACGTCATCTTCAGATTCGGCGGGGGATTCTGACCCCAGGGAGGGACCTTCTAAGAGACAGACTTCTTTTTTAGAGAAAGGAGAACCAAAAGCAAGAGTAAGATTCAAGCAGCAACCCTGGGAGATGAGGACAAGACGCCAATTTTACAAGTCATGAAAGCTACATCCATAGTTAACCTTTCAGAAAAACAGTTGACAAAAGAAGAAGAGTCAATTTTGGAATTAGGCCTCAAGTTTGTTCCAAACAGACCGACAGATTTTGCAAAGCTTAAAATAGAGGCAATTGAGTTTTTCCGAAAAATCCGCCTGAAATCGTTTTTTGCTGGTAAAGAATACAAAGCGATACAAAAGGGGATGATGCACGGAACGTTTGAGCCAATCAAACACTCACCCCCAGTCAACTGATCTGGGTTTAATCCATCATCATTCTTTAGCTCACTCCACCACCCCAGTTCAGACATGGCCATATGCAAATCAGTCTGACCCTGTGCCTCATGGGAACAGTCCAGCCCGAACTACCAAGCCATGTCTTCCCTGGACCGGAAACAAGCATCCTAGGACCGGTTTCTGGCATTCCAGCCGTCATCAGCCAGGCTTGCTTGAATCCAGTGGCAAAGTGAGCAAGGGACCCACGTCTGGGCATACCCCCGCCAACTTAGGGCGAACAAAGCGATACAAAAGGGGATGATGGACGGAACGTTTGAGCCAATCAAACACTCACCCCCAGTCAACTGATCTGGGTTTAATCCATCATCATTCTTTAGCTCACTCCACCACCCCAGTTCAGACATGGCCATATGCAAATCAGTCTGACCCTGTGCCTCATGGGAACAGTCCAGCCCGAACTACCAAGCCATGTCTTCCCTGGACCGGAAACAAGCATCCTAGGACCGGTTTCTGGCATTCCAGCCGTCATCAGCCAGGCTTGCTTGAATCCAGTGGCAAAGTGAGCAAGGGACCCACGTCTGGGCATACCCCCGCCAACTTAGGGCGAACAAAGCGATACAAAAGGGGATGATGGACGGAGCGTTTGAGCCAATCAAACACTCACCCCCAGTCAACTGATCTGGGTTTAATCCATCATCATTCTTTAGCTCACTCCACCACCCCAGTTCAGACATGGCCATATGCAAATCAGTCTGACCCTGTGCCAACAGGATGCTTGTTTCCGGTCCAGGGAAGACATGGCTTGGCAGTTCGGGCTGGACTGTTCCCATGAGGCACAGGGTCAGACTGATTTGCATATGGCCATGTCTGAACTGGGGTGGTGGAGTGAGCGAAAGAATGATGATGGATTAAACCCAGATCAGTTGACTGGGAGTGAGTGTTTGATTAGCTCAAGCGCTCCGTCCATCATCCCCTTTGGTATCGCTTTGTTCGCCCTAAGTTGGCAGGGTATGCCCAGACGTGGGTCCCTTGCTCACTTTGCCACTGGATTCAAGCTAGCCTGGCTGATGACGGCTGAATGGCCAGAAACCGGTCCCAGGATGCTTGTTTCCGGTCCAGGGAAGACATGGCTTGACAGTTCGGGCTGGACTGTTCCCATGAGGCACAGGGTCAGACTGATTTGCATATGGCCATGTCTGAACTGGGGTGGTGGAGTGAGCTAAAGAATGATGATGGATTAAACCCAGATCAGTTGACTGGGGGTGAGTGTTTGATTAGCTCAAGCGCTCCGTCCATCATCCCCTTTGGTATCGCTTGGTAAAGAATACAAAGGCAGTGGTGAATATTCAGGTCTGGCCAAAAAATCTAGATTTATTCCACCCACATACAATATTCGCAAGGAAATCGTGGCCTTTGAGCAGGTGGTCCTGTCATCAATTAACAAACTGGAGAAGAAAAAAAACATTTTTGAAGAGAAATCAGCACAACAACAACAAGCCATTGGACGATTGAAGAATGATGACTCAGTAGTCATCAAGCAAGCCGACAAGGGCGGCGCCTTAGTCATCTGGCCTAGGGAAATGTACCCTAGAGAAGGAAGGACTCAAGTGAATAACAATGAGTGGTATCGTCAAGTGAAAGAGGATCCCACACGATCAATACAAGAAACCATTTCAGAGATACTGAAAACAGGATTTGAACAGGGCTTCTTGGGACCAAAGGAATACGACTTCCTCATGAAGAAATTTCCAAGGATCCCTGTGATTTATTTTTTGCCCAAAATACATAAACGCTTGATTGATCCACCAATGAGGCCGATCGTTTCCGGTTGTGACTCTGTGCTGGAACCAATCGCGAAATATGTAGATATTTTTCTAAAGCCATTTCTAGTTGAAGTCCAGTCATACTTGAGAGATACCACTGACTTCATTAATAAAGTTGAGCATCATGCATTTGAAGATCAACTACATTGGATGGTTTCGTTAGATGTTACCTCAGGCTTTACAAGTGATAGAACTCTATTTGGAAAGCAGACCTAAACCCCACAGAGTACCAACAGAGTTTATCCTACAATTGTCCGAGGTAGCACTGAAGAGGAACTATTTTAAATTTGAGGAATCCTTCTATGTACAGACCAAAGGGACCGCTATGGGTTGTCCCTTCGCCCCAGAGATAGCGGTTCTGTTCATGGCCCAGTACGAAGAGAAGTTTATTTTTAATAACAACCCATTTAAGAGCAACATCATACAATGGCTTCGTTACATCGACGATATCTGGTGCCTATGGTAAGGCACAGAAGAGGATCTTGGAATGTTCCATAGCTGGCTCAATGCATGCCATGAGGACATCGAATTCAGCCTCAATAAAAGCAAAACGACCTTGACCTTTTTGGACGTGGAGTTATTCCCCCAAGGGAACAAACTCATAACCACATTGCACCGTAAATCCACTGACAAAAACACAATCCTACATCACAAGAGTGCTCATCCTCGCAATTTAAAAGACAACCTTCCCTACGGGCAATTACTGCAAATCCGCAGGAATTGCTTCCGGAAAGAAGATTTTGAAAAGCATGCCGCAATTTTTTGTGAACAAATGACGAACAGGGGCTATCCAAAGAAAACACTTAAGCACGCCATCAAAAGAGCCTGGTTCACTCCTAGAGAGGCCCTCCTCCAGAAAAAAGTTAAACCCCCCCTTGAAAGACTGGTTTGTCTCTCCACATTTGGCCCTGACACCAATAAATTTCGTCAAATCATTTTGAAAAATTGACATTTATTAGAAAATCTGGAATGTCCATTTGAGAAGCCGCTATTTGCCATGAAAAAGAACACAAGTATTGGGCAACAAATAGTTAGAGCAGATCTATTTCCAGTGCGACAGAAGAGTGATCTACGCACTCAGTGGAAACTGAAACCGGTGGAGGGGCATCATAAATGCGGCAATTGTTCTGCCTGTGAATCAACAGTTGAAGGTAAAGAATTCATTCATAACACCATTAAATGGAGGCATACGGAGTTCACCAACTGCAAGACAAAAAATGTCATATATGACGTCTTGTGTCCCTGTTCCAAAATTTATATTGGAAAAACAAATCAACAAATCAATCAACGGGGGGGGCGTGGCCAACTGCCGACGGGAATGGCCGCAGAGTAGCCGAGCTCCGCTGCGCCACTCCCGAAAACATCCGTCCAGCTTCATCCGCCCCGGCCAAAACTTGCTTCTGAGGGGACCGAGACTCCCCCAAGGGTGTGATCGACCAGCGGACGCAGTTTGGGCGACTTCCGGGGGGGCCGACGGTGGCGACATCCAGAGCAGCATCTTGCGGTTTGTGCCGAGCCGCAGAGCAGTGAGGTGGCCCGGGGCAGAGTCGGCACGCGAGATCGCGGTTGCGGCCTAGACGACGGCCGCCTTCCGAGAGAGCACGGGTGCAGCTGCGGGACCCGCGAGGGTACTCTGCGGACTCCTCCCGTGTTTCCAGCCGGAGTGAGAGCGGCGCGGGGTGTGTAAGGCCCGTGCCCAAGCCGATTCAGCTCCCGGCCTGCCAACAACCGGGACTGGCATACTGCGACTGACTACGCCGGGGTCCTTCCGCGCAGCGGCTGGCCGGCCTCGAGAAACCCACTGAGGCCAACAAACGGTGTGGAGGACCTGAGTGTAAGAAAGTGGCTCTGTATATACTGCACCAAAGTAAGGTTCAGTGTGCACAGAGTCCACAGTCCCCAGAGGTTTGGCAGAGGCTAAAGTTAGATATAACCTTACTCTCTAAAGTGGTAGCTTGGTCGAGCAGTAAGGCAGTATCAGAGGACAGTGTAAAGCATTTGTTGTACACACTCAGTCAGCAAATGAAGCCACACACTCAAGAACTGAACTCTAGGCCAATGGTTTGTATATAAAAATATAGTTGTTTTATTTTAGAACCAACAATGGGTGTCAAAATATACTTTCTCAGAATGAGATGCTTTAGTTAACTACTGTTCAATTGGCAATAGACTTTTGAATGCAATAGTTACAGTTGTTGCAATATGCAACACAATTTTAAACACAATTATACATTGAGCTCAATGGAAATTTCTGGTTAAATGCAATAGATTACTTTTGGATTACTTTTCTAACCACGGGACTGGATCTTGGATTCAGTCCCGGGACACTTCCTGTAAACAGGTGAGAAAAAGCGTTTTGGTTATGGTAGTGATTTTTGAGGAATATTACTGTATTTCAAAAGTTGACACTTAGAAACTTTTCTGGGTAAAATTACCAATGTTATCCTAGGGAAGGAAATACAGTTTGCAAGCAAAGTATGTTTACGTTACTTTTGTAATCCAGTGCTGGACTCCTAGGTTCAGCACTGGGACATTTACTTAAAACAGGTAAGTAATTACGTTTTTGTAGTTTGTACGATTTTTAAAGAATATTTGTATGATTCAGAAATCGACACTTAGAAACTTTTTCAACAAAAAGCAGGCAATGATATCCTATGAGAGGAATTTCCAGTTACTGGTAAGTACGGTAAAAATTACTTTTCATGGTCGGTACTGGACTAAAAGATGCAGTACTGAGGTCTCTCCTGATAGTAGGTGAGTAATTCGAAATTCGTTACTGTTGTGATTTTTAAGCAATATTTTGGTATTTCAAAAGTGGACACTTAGAAGAAATTTCACAGAAAACCAGTCAATGGATCCCTATGTAAGAAAATTCAATTCGCCGGTAAGTTACTTTTAACGTTACTTTTGTAATCCAGTGCTGGACTCCTAGGTTCAGCCCTGGGACATTTACTTAAAACAGGTAAGTAATTACGTTTTGGTAGTCTGTACGATTTTTAAAGAATATTCTTGTTTTCAAAAGTCGACACTTAGAAACTTTTGGAAGAAAAAGTGTCCATGTTATCCTATGAGGAAAAATGAGTTATCGGTCTCGAGGTAAGTAATCGGTCTTTTGAGTTAGGGTTCTGGGGTTAGACTCAGGGGTCTCCCAGGGTCAGTGATGCACTGTTGTTGCACCCTCAGCGGCACTAGGGCGGCCGGGTGCAGAGTGTTGAGGCCCAATGTTATCCTATGGAGGATAGGGGACTCCGGTTGGTGGCGGCTGGCAAGCAGGCCACGGGGTTGTGGGAGCAAAGCTCCTAGGAGTTAAGCTCAGGGCACGTTGGGGACCAAGTTAGCACCAAAGAGGCACCCTCAGCGGCACTAGGGCGGCCGGGTGCAGAGTGCTGTTTTGAGGTCGGGTGCCCTGTTGATTTCAATGGAAATTTTCGGTTTTGGTTTTCAGCTGCAGGCTCGGTCCAGGAAGACTTCCAGGAGGAACCAACAGCTGGGCAGGTAAGTTGGAGGGCTCGGGGACGTAGGTGCACCTCGGGTTCCTTTCTCCAGGGCGCAGGGCGTCTGGATGCAGGGGTGTCTTTTGAGGTCGGATTTCACCTTACCGGGCCACTCGCGGTTGGGGGTTCTCCGTGCAGAGGCTGCAGGCGACGTCGGGGAGTCCTGGAGGGGTCAACCCACGGTGGACTCGGACTCTGGAGAGCTGGGGGACCTCGCTGGGACCGGTGGGCCACTTGAACTCGGGCTGTAGGCGACGGGTGCAGTGGTGGTTCCAGGCGTCGGGTTTCTTTCTCCTCAGCAGGCTCGGAGTCTTTGTTTGGTGTTTCTTTTGAACAGAGCTGCTGTTCACAGGAGATCCGGTCTTTGTTGAAGGCAGTCAGTCCTCCCTGGGGTTCTGGAGGTCGCTGGCTGCAGGACAAGACTATTTTTGGCGCAGGATCTCTGGAAACTGCAGACGGGCCGGTAGGGCTGGGGCCAAGTCAGTTGTTCTCTGCAGTCTCCTCTGCTGGGCGTCTTCTTTCGTCCTTTTTCTTCTTAGGTTGCGGGAATCTAAGGAAGGAAGGTTCAGGGTGCCCCTAAATACTAGATTTAGGGGCGTTACAGGTAGGTAAAGGGCAGGGACCAATGGGTCCCTGCCCTGGGGTAGGTACACCCCTATCCTGCCACTCTCCTGTGGGAGGGGGCAGGAGCCTAGTCCTGATTGGGCAGGGCTCCCCATCTTCAAGATGGCGAGAGCCCGGAGATGTGCTTCACCTCGCCTCCCCCACCTGAGGGGTGGGGTTGGCAGAGGGTGGCACACCCCTTTCCTCCCTTGGTGTTTCCCTCCAGTCTTCCCACCAGGATGGGGGAGGAACCGGTGGGGACCAGTTGCTGAGTACAGCAAGTGGTCTGGGGAAGCTCACAAAGGCGGAATGCCTTTGAAGCTTCCCCCTGCCCATCCTGGGGAGGGGGCCTAGCACCTCACCCAGGACGTGCATTGTTGCAGGCCCGGGAGAGCGGATGGCTCTCTACCCAGGGGTCCAGCAACATGTCTGCTGTGTGGCAGCCTAGGCAGCCCCTCAGACAAGACGTGGATTGTAGGTTAGGTTCAGGGGGTAACTCTAAGTTGCCCTCTGACGTGCATTTTACAGTAAATCCCACACTGGCATCAGTGTGGGTTTACTGTGCTGAGGAGTTTGATACCAAACTTCTCAGTCTTCAGTGCAGCCATCATGGTGCTGTGGAGTACGTGCTGACGACCTCCCAGCACCATATACTCGGAATGGCAGCCCTGCACTTACAGTGCCCAGGAATGGGCCTGGGTACTGTAGGGGCACAGGGCTCATGCACCTGTGCCCTCACCACTGGCATAGGGCACCCAGCTAGAGGGGTGACTGAGGTATGCCAGGGCAGTGTGTTTGTGGGCATGGCACACAGGGATGTGTGCCATGTCGACTCTGTTTTGTTCTGCACCAAGACACTCAGCCTGCAAGGGCAGTGTGTGTGTGTCAGGGTACAGGGCCTCTAAGGGTGGCACAATAAGTGCTGCAGCCCTTAGGGGTCTTCTCTGGTCACAGTGCCCTGGGTACCTAGGGTACCATTTACCAGGGGCTTACCTGTGGCCAGAGATGCCAATTGGGTTTAGGCTGAGTACAGTTTTTAGGGAAGGAACACAGGCCCTGGGTACCTGATTGGCAGGGATCCAGGGCACACCAAGGAAAAGTGCATCAGTTATCAGGCAAAAAGTGGGGGGGTTACTGCAACAGAAACCCACTTTCCTACACTGAGTGGCCACGTATCACCTGTGGGCCAGACTGCGTGACGCCAGTGGGGTCCAGTTGCCGGTCGGGGGACTGGACTCCAGCCGAGAGGGTGCGGCGGCCTGGAGGAGGCGGTGGGGCCCGCTCGACATCCCAGATTGAGGTGAGACCCCGGTGGTGGCCGTTCAAGGGGGGTCCTGAGACTATTTGGGCCCTCCGTGTGAGGGTCAGCGTGCGGTCCTGCCCGGCACTCGTGGTGGGCCTTCAGAACTTTGGTGGGGCGGGATGACGCCCCAAGGCCGCAGCCCAAGCAGCAGCTACTAGCTGGCCCGGCCCCGGTCTCCCGAGTCGCAGCCACACCTGATGGGGGGTGGCCACATCCGCTTCTAGACATACGACGCGGCCCGGTGGTCTCCATTGCTTACCTGGCTCCTCTACTGTACCCAGTACACCTTCTCTACGCAGCGCTAGTGGTGAACTTGTACCAGCGGCTAGGGCTACACCCGCCAAACCCGACAGGCCAGGCGGAGGATTTCGCCGCAGGCGGCGGTGAGTAGTGGGTGCGGCTGGACTCCTCCTGTGGCCCTCTGTGGAAGACGACATGGCGACGGGTCGCAGTGGTCGGACAGTGACGCAATCCAAGATAGACAAATTCGTGTGGCAAAAACAACAGAGCGAGGATCACGGGACGATGGTAGCCCAGAATGACAAGACTGAGCCTACGAATAAAGACCTCCTTGCAGCAATTACCGCAGTGCGTACCTCCCTAGAGACTCGGATTGACACGGTTGCCACTGAGGTAACCCTGAAAAGGGAAGATATGAGAAGAACAGCTGAGCGGGTGAGCAAGGTTGAGGCTACTACAGCAGACCTGGGGACTGATACCACCCTCTTAAAAAAGCAGGTCTTGGAATTGCGCACCTCTCACGAGGCCATGGCCTTACAACTCGATGACTATGAGGGAAGGATGAGGCGTAACAACGTCCGAATTCTTGGAATTCCGGAGCGGGCAGAGGGGCAGGCGGCGGACCTCTTTGTGGAGGAATTAATCTCGAAACAACTTCAGCCGCGAGGCCTATCCAACAGCTTCTCCATCGAGCGGGCCCATCGGGTGCCCGGGGGAAAGCCGAGGCCGGGGGCCCCGCCCCGACCACTATTGGCTCGTGTTTTTAACTTTCGTGATCGGGATGTGATCCTCCAGACCGCCCGGGTGGCCCCCCCATTGATAATTGAAAACAGCCGGGTCACATTATTTCCGGACTTCACATTGAGGGTCCAGAAGCAAAGGCGTACCTTCTTGGAGGTGAAGCGAGCCCTTAGAGAGCAGGAGATTAAATATGCCATGCTGTTCCCAGCTAAACTTCGTGTGGAATCGGAGGGCAAACTATGGTTCTTCACAAGGCCGGAGGACGCCTGGGACTGGCTCGAGGGCTGGCGAACAGTTGGCAAGAAACAGCTCAAGTCTCCACCGGCTACTGCCAGCCAGGGCGATTGGCGACAACAGCGGCATTCCCCTCCACACTCAGACTCTGACTCTCGGGGAAACGTGGGGTGATCCTGCATACAGTTTCTGACGATAGATTGAGGGATGGCCGGCTGGATCTCCCTGCATACAGGAACACTTGGGCCTCCGTGGATCCCTTGAATGCCGCACGACTTAGAACTTTTGAAAATATGGTTTCGTATGTTTGGACTTATATAACGTGATCTGTACCCTTAGAATAATCTATAGCATGATAAGCCCAAAGGATTTAGAGGCCGGGGTGGATTTCTGGGGTTGAGTTTAATGATATTATGGGAGTGGGGTTGCTCACGTTCCCGAAGTTGATGTGGGTGGGCGACAGGCACTCTGCATGTTGGGGGAGGTGGGCAGTTTCAGGCTCGCTATGCAGGGAGGTAGGGTGGGGGGTTCCTGGTTGGGAAGGGAGGGGGTTTGCTTTTCAAGGTTCTTTTGTTTGTTGCATTGGTTCACTATATCTATTGGCGTATTGGTAACTGGCATGTCCCAACACTTTGCATTGTAGGTAGGGGCGGTGGAAGATGCCTTGTACGTATGGTTGCCCGGGGCCGAGCCTGGCGGGAGGTCCGTGGCGGTCCTTCCTGGGTGGGTCCCTCTGGATCTATATTTCTTTCCTCACAAGCGTCTGATGGCACCTGACACAGGACTTAGAGTCGCCACTTGGAACGTGAACGGACTGGGGGACAAAATCAAACGGGGAATTGTTTTACGCTATGTTAAAAGGCAAGACCTGGATTTGGTAATGTTGCAGGAGACCCATCTAGTCGGTAACAAGTGCATGGCCCTTAACAGGAAGGAGTACACAATGATGGTACATTCTGGATTTTCATCGGGCTCCAGGGCTGTGGGGGTCCTTCTACGTAGGGGTTGCCCATTCATCACAAACCACACATGGACCGATAATCTTGGTAGGTTTTCCGCTGTTACAGGCAAGTGGGAAGGGCGTACCCTAAATATAGTCTCGGTCTATGCCCCCCCCAGGACTACAACAATTGACACTACGAGACGTTGGGAAGCTCTTAATGGAACTACCCATGGGGACTTTAATACTGGGAGGAGATTTCAATTTAACCATGAACGGTAACAGGGACCGACTCCCACCCAGGGATGAACCCGCGCGGGGCTCGCAGCTTCAGGAGTTTGCTGACGCCCTGGGAATGGTGGACATTTGGAGGTGGCTGAACCCCGCACACACTCACTTCACCTTTCAATCGGGAGCACATGGCAATCAATCCCGCATTGACTATCTGTTCACCCATGCCCAGGACATACACCAATTCAGTGGAGCCCGTGGTTTGGCACGAGGGATATCCGATCACTCACCCCTATTGACGACGTTTTGTCAGTTACGGTCCAGGCAACCTGGCTATATCAAGATACAGCCATGGGCGCTCAAAATACCTCACATTCGGGAGACCCTTTTGAAGGAAACTGACTACTTTTTCGAAGAGAACGTGGGGTCCGTGCCCTCGGCAGTGACGCTCTGGGGAGCGTTTGGCGCAGTGATTAAGGGTAGGGCGCTATCCTTGACGGTGGGACACCGGGCTGAGCGCTCCCGCAGGGTGACCGACCTGGAAACAGAGATACTGGCCCTGGAGGCGACCCTCTCGCGGGCCCCTGCTCTCGACACACAGCACAATCTTAATATCAAGCGGCAAGATTACAAACAACTCCTAATGGAGGAAGCCACGATGCGCTCTTTGTCTACCAGACATCTAATCTATGAGCAGGGTGAGCGTACAGGCAAACTCCTAGCGTGGTTGGAGCGTAAAGAGCAGGCGACACGTTGGGTCCAAGTTCTGGCTGGTCCAGATGGGGAGCCTACCACGGATCCTCAACATATAGCACATCTGTTTGCCTCTTATTTTGAAGGCGTCTATAGGGTCCCTGATGCTTCTCAGGCCCCGTTGTCTGCGGATTTACTGGCCACAATTGGAATGTCATGCCTATCCCCGCAAGATAGGGAAGCCTTGGAAGTAGACATTACCGTGATGGAGATCCAGAAAGCCATAAAGGGGGTGCGCTCTGGCAAAGCAATGGGCCCCAACGGACTCCCAATTGAACTTTTTAAACCCATGTCCGCAAAAATAGCCCCTCATCTTTTGGGTCTCTATAACGAATGCTACCAGAATAGACTCCTTCCGGCAGATATTCGAACCGCAGCCATAGTGGTAGTTCATAAGCCGAACAAACCGGCGGATGAATGTAAATCGTACCGCCCAATATCCCTACTCACAGTAGAAGCCAAAATCCTGGCCAAGCTCCTGGCTAATAGGCTCCTCCCTTACATCGCTGAGTTAATCCACCCAGACCAATCCGGCTTTATGCCGGGCAGGAATACGGCCAGAAACCTACGGCGCGTACACGGGGCCCTGGGGAGAATAAGCACTATAGAAGAGGAAGCAATCCTGTTGTCCCTTGATGCCACCATGGCATTCGATACTATCGAATGGGACTTCCTCTTTGCTGTTTTGAATCGGGTGGGAATCGGCCCCCGGCTGATTGGCTGGATCAAACTACTATACACACAACCCACTGCATACGTCACAGTCAACAATCACCGCTCTGGCATCTTTCCCCTCCATCGGGGAACGAGACAAGGCTGTCCGCTGTCTCCGCTCCTTTTTGCCCTGGTATTGGAGCCACTCGCAGTGTGGATCAGGGGAGATCCGGTAATACGTGGCTTCAAATGGACACACGATCACGAAGATCGAATTTCCCTATACGCGGACGATATCCTTCTCTACCTTGCCTCTCCGGCGCGTTCGCTGAGAAGAGTACTGCACATATTTCACATTTTTGGAGCGCACTCGGGGTATCTGATAAATTGGTCCAAGTCCCAGATGTATGCATTGTGGGGCGAGCCCCCACCCAGTCCGAGGGGATACGAAATACCAGTTGCCACTCATGGCTTTCGATATCTGGGGGTATTTGTAACCGCAGATGCTCAGCTCTTTTTCGAGCGGAATCTAGTGGTGCCGCTTCAACGGCTAAAGTCAGACGCCCGACACTGGCGTTCTCTACCTCTCACTCTTTTGGGACGTGCGTCCCTATTTAAAATGCTAGCGCTCCCTCGTTTCCTCTACGCACTTCAGAACGCCCCATACCCAATCCCAGACTCGTACTTTGCCCAAATCGACACTGTGTTGCGCGGGCTACTTTGGGAAGACCGTCCGCCTCGAATTGCTATGAATAAACTGGTCATGGGATGGTACGACGGAAGGATAGGCTTGACTGATATCCGGCTGTACTACCAGGCATCCCAATTGACGGCAATTAACAGCTGGGTATTTGGCCCGCATGATGATCCCAACTTCCGCACCGACCATTGGCTCATGGGACGAGGGGGCTATAACCGGGCGCTATATACCAATCCCCGCAAACTCCACTTGACGGACCCCACGGCCCGCACGGTTGAAATATGGCACGGAACCACGAGGAGACTGGGGTGGCATAATCGGCTCACGAAAGCAACGCCGTTATGGGAACCAGATATGCTGGGCTGCCTCAGTCAATGCCCCGGATTCGATAAGTGGGACACTATCGGGATCTCCACTGTATGGGACATGTGGGTGAAGGGGAAACTAGCCACCTTCTCAGACCTCCAGACTAAGTACCACCTGGAGCCCTCGGAGACATTTAGATATCTCCAAATCAGACACGCCATTTCCGCGGCCTTGACTGGGGGGACTCCTCTTCCTGATTCCTCCCCACTGGAGGATCGGTTGATAGTAGATCAGATGGAGCACAAGGCTATCTCCTTAACCTATAAAAAATTGGTAAATAATCGCACGGACCCCATGCATAAAACACGTACTAAATGGGAATCCTATCTGGGGGCTATAGAAGAGGAAGATCGGAGAGACGCTCTTGCCTCTCCCAGAGAGGTAGCGATCCCCATGCGCCTGCGCCTTATACAACTCAAGGTACTCCACAGGGTATATTTTGACGCTACGTTATTGTTCCGACTTAAGAGACGACCAGATCCGCTATGTCTCCGACACTGTAACCAAATTGGCACCTTCATACACATATTATGGGAATGTCCACGCATACAACACTATTGGGACAGGGTGACACGCCAACTGTCTAGGGCATGTAGCAAACCCCTGAGTCCCTCTCCCAAACTCTGTCTCCTTAACATATGGGAAGCTACCGACCTTTCCCAGATGGATCAGGCGTGGGCGGCAATGGGATGGCTGCTTGCAAAGCGTAACATAGCGCAGAAGTGCGGTCAGGACGCCAGCCCGGGGGTAACGGACTGGGCAAAGGACATGGACGGGGCAATGATAGCGGAGAAAACTGTTTTTAAGGGAAGGGGCTGCCCCAAGAAATGGGACCATAAATGGGGAAAGTGGAACAAATACCGCGGGGACATCTGTATCTCCCCGGCGGTGGAGATGCGGCGGGAGAGACAAGACCTAATGACCCGCAATGTGGTAAATGATGGGCCCCCTCCATTGGTGGTATAGGTGTAGACTGGGGCTTGACCCCAATGAGCATTTCACTAGGTTGAGTGGGACCCTTAGCCGGTCAAGGGTGTTGGGTTCCCTTGGGGGCCCCCCGGGGGTGGGATACGGAAATAGAGTCGGGTACACTGTGTATGCTCTCTCGATGCCGGAGTTGGGTTTTCTGCAATGGCCAAGTAATTATGTCTGTACTGTAAATGAACCAATGCACTTTTCTTTTTATAATAAAAACAGTTTAATGAAAAAAAAACAAATCAATCAACGTATTGTCCAGCACCGCTCTCGAATTAAAAAGAAAGTTTTGACTGCACCCATGGTCGCGCACTACATCGAGCACTCACATAGTGAGAAAGACCTCAAGTGGGCAGTATTGTTTGGATTAAACACAAAAAATAGGGCCTTTGACACAGATGCAGCACTCTTGCAGAAAGAAGCCTATCTGATATTGAAATTCAATAGCGCCCTGACTGGATTGAACGAAATGACAGAATTATCTAGGGCATAAGATTACACGTTGTGTCATTGTAAACTACAGCATCCAGAATGCAATATAACTGTAGGTCACGACTGTGCCATAGGCACAAGTTACCAACTTGTGTAACGATATATCTGTAAGAGACAGTAGTTAGTGACAGATTCCTTACCTTAGAATATCCCCAGGCGTCAGGCTGGATCCGGAAAGTTTTTGCGTAGCAGTACCCTTGCGCGTCGGTAGGCGGCGTCGTGCGGCTCCGCGTCCGTCGTCGGCGTCGTGGTCGCCGTGATGACGTCGCGGGCAGTACTTAGACGCCACCCCTGCGTGCTGACATCAGTTCTGTACACGACTTTCCGCGCCAGGAACGCAGAGCCATGCAAGAAGCTGACATAGGTGTCTGAAAAATACTAGGGCCCTGAAAGGGATGTCCTTAACCCTAGAAATCAGTTCGCAGAACGGGAGGATGGGTGGGGCGTTAAGGAATCTGTCACTAACTACTGTCTCTTACAGATATATCGTTACACAGGTTAGTAACTTGTGCATCTGAAAGAGACACGTTAGTGACAGATTCCTTACCTTAGAATAGATACCCCAGCAATACCAACCCCGGTGGTGGGTCTGCGAACAAAGATCAGACAAGAAAGTCCCGGAGGACAGAACGGCCAAAGAAGCCGTCCCTCCGGACCTGACTGTCAAGGCAGTAATGCTTTGTAAACGTGTGCAGCGAGGCCCACGTAGCTGCCTGACAGATATCCTGCAGCGGAACACCGCGGCCTAAAGCCGTGGTAGCAGCCGTTGCCATGGTGGAATGGGCACGCAGCCCAACAGGAGGCTCCTTCTTAGCCAAAGAATAGCAGGCTTTGATACACAAGGTTACCCAGCGGGAGATGGTTCTCTTGTGCACCGCCCGACCTTTTTTGGTGCCCACGTAGCCAACAAAGAGCTGGTCATCCACCCGGAAGTGTTGTGTGCGGTTGATATAAAAAGAAAGCGCACGTTTTGGGTCCAGACGATGGAGACTCTCTTCCTCTCTGGAAGGATGCGGAGGCGAAAAGAAGGTGGGCAAAGTGATGGTCTGCCCAATGTGGAAGGCAGTAACCACCTTTGGCAAGAAGGACGGACGCGTCCTAAGAACAACCTTGTCTGGATGGACAGACAGAAAGGGAGGTTTGCATGAAAGAGCCTGGAGCTCACTCACCCGCCGAGCGGAGGTGATGGCCACCAGAAAGGCTGTCTTCAGAGTCAGAAGACGAAGAGGACAGTTATGTAGAGGCTCAAAGGGAGCGCACATAAGAAAGGTAAGAACCAAGTTCAAGTCCCACTGAGGCATCACACACGGAACAGGAGGGAAGAGGTGTGTAATGCCTTTTAGAAACCTGTTAACAACAGGGGACTTGAAAAGGGAGGGCTGATCAGGAAGCCTGAGGAAGGCCGAAATGGCACAAAGATAGCCCTTGATGGTACCCAGGGCAGAACCCTGTTGGGCCAGGGAAAGAAGGAACAGAAGAACCTCAGAAAGAGGGGCAGAAAGGGGATTCACAGCCTTTTCTGTGCACCATGCCACAAACTTGTTCCACCTGCAGGCGTATACCACCTTAGTGGAGGGATGCCTGGCTGCCAGAATTACATCACAAACTTCGGGAGGCAAGTCGAAAGGAATCAACTGCCGCCGCTCAATCTCCACGCAAGCAGGTGGAGGCTGGACAGGTTCGGGTGGAGGACCGTCCCCTGCTGCTGCGACAGAAGATCCTCCCGAAGAGGCAGACGGATGAGGGGATCTACGCTCATACTGAGTAGCTCGGGATACCAAACTCTTCGAGCCCAGTCCGGAGCCACAAGAATGACCTGGGCCCGGTCGTGCCGAATCTTCTTCAACACTCTGGGTAGAAGTGGTATAGGCGGAAAGGCGTACAACAGACCGCAACTCCACTCGCGATGAAAAGCGTCGCCGAGCGAGTGCTGCCTTGGAAATTCCAACGCGCAGAACTGATGACATTGCGCGTTCTCTTCGGTGGCGAATAGATCTAACCAAGGCTCTCCCCACTGTAGAAAGAGTCCTTGCGCCACTTCCGAGTGAAGACGCCATTCGTGATCCATCATGCACCTGCGGCTGAGGTTCGTCCGCCCCTGGCGTTCAGGGAACCTGCCAGGTGTTGAACCATCAGGAACATGCCCTGATGTTCCAGCCATGTCCAGAGGCGCAGAGCCTCCTGACAAAGGGTCCACGACCCCACCCCGCCTTGTTTGTTGCAATACCACATGGCGGTGGTGTTGTCTGTGAACACCTGCACTACCTTCCCTTTGACAGAGGGAAGGAATGCCTTGAGTGCAAGTCGGATCGCCCGGAGCTCCAGAAGGTTGATATGGAGCCGGGACTCCGCCGGTGACCAGAGGCCTCTGATCTCCGCCTCTCCCATGTGACCGCCCCATCCCAGAAGGGACGCTTCCGTCACAACTGTGTGCTCTGGCTGGGGAAGGGAGAGGGATCTGCCCATGACCCACTGCCGGTTCGAGAGCCACCACTGCAACTGTTTTGCAGTCCCCTCCGAGATCTGGACGTGATCGGACAGGTTGCACTGGTGCTGCGCCCACTGGAACTTCAGGTCCCACTGCAGAGCCCGCATATGCCATCTGGCATGAGTGACCAGCAGGATGCAGGAGGCCATGAGGCCCAGCAGCCTCAGGGTCATCCGTACCGAAACCCAGGATAAAGGCTGAAAGATCGGAATCATAGCCTGAATATCCCGGACTCGCCGTTCGGGAGGATAGGCCCGAAACTGCGTCATGTCCAGAACTGCTCCGATGAAAAGGAGCTGTGGAGAAGGAATCAGATGCGACTTCGGCACATTGATGGAGAACCCCAGCGAGTGCAGGAGTTCGGCCGTAGTCTGGAGGTGGGAGACGACTGCCTGGGACGAGCCCGCCTTCAGCAGCCAGTCGTAGAGGTAGGGGAAGACTGGAACCCCTGCCCGGCGCAGATGAGCTGCGACCACAGCCATCACTTTGGTGAACACCCGAGGGGCACTTGTAAGGCCAAAGGGGAGCACGGTGAACTGAAAATGCTCGAGGCCTACCGTGAACCGCAGGTAACGCCGGTGGGCCGGCAGGACGGGGATGTGAAAATAAGCGTCCTGCAAGTCCAACGCTACCAACCAGTCTCCAGGGTCGAGGGCAGTCAAGACCTGAGCTAGGGTGAGCATCTTGAACTTCTCCTTCCGGAGGAAGCGATTGACGTTCCGGAGGTCCAAGATAGGACGCATGTCCTCCTTGTCCTTTTGGGCACCAGGAAATAGTGGGAGTAGCAACCACGTCCTACTTCTGGGGTCGGAACATGCTCGATGGCCCTCTTGGCCAAGAGGGCCGTGACTTCCTTCTGCAGAAGTACTAAGTGATCCCCTGACATGCGGTGGAATTGAGGTGGCATGGCTGGGGGGGTGGTCTCGAAGGGGAGGGAGTAGCCCCTTCGGGACCAACCAAGACCCACCTGTCCGAGGTGATGGGACGCCAGTGGTGAAGGTGATGGCGGACCCTGCCCCCTACTGGCGTGCTGTGCACCGGAAAGGAGGGACTAGGAGGGCTTGGAGGCCGTGGACGGGTTGGAGGTGGTGGCCTGACCCGCACGCTGGTTGCCCGAACCGCCACGGCGGTATCCACGTCCTCGGCCACGCGAAGACGCTTGCTGCGCGGGCCGGTGGCTGGGCAGCTAACGTGACTGGGCGCCCCTTCCGTGGCCACGAAACGGGCGAAAAGCAGAGGTGAGCGGAGGGCGTACAACAGAAAGGCCCAGGGACTTGGCAGTAGCCCGTGAGTCCTTAAACCGCTCCAGCGCATGGTCTGCTTTTGAACCAAAAAGACCGACTCCATCAAAGGGCATGTCCATGAGTGTATTCTGGACATCACCCGAGAAACCAGTTGTTCTCAGCCAGGCGTGGCGACGTAGCGCCACCGTCGTCGCAAGCGATCTGCCCAGCGAGTCGGCGGTATCAAGGCCACAACGTATGGTGTATTTAGCCGCATCTCGCCCTTCCACAACGGCGCGGGTAAGCAGTGTCTGGACCTCCTCAGAACACTGCGGCAAAACAGCCGCCACCGAATCCCACAGGGAGTGGGTATATCGGCCCAAAAGGCAAGCGGTGTTGACGGACTGCAAGCCAGCACTGGAGGAAGAAAAATCCTTCTTCCCAAATTGGTCCAGGCGTTTGGATTCCCTATCCGGAGGGGCGGTAGGGAAGGCGGTTTGGGAGGCAGAGGCTTGGACAACCAAGCTCTCGGGGGTGGGATGTTGGGAGAGAAACAATGGGTTGCCCGGAGCAGGGCGATGGCGTCGGGCCACGTTCCTATCCACAGGAGCCCCTGTGGTGGGTTTGGACCAGGCACCCAAAAGAACGTCAGTGAGTGCATCATTAAACGGCAGCACAGTCTCCGAGAGGAAGCCGCCGGCTGAAGCACTTCTGTCAGGAGGTTAGTCCTGACGGCCACAGTAGGCAACTGGAGATGTAAGGCTCCAGCTGCTCTACGCAACACCGTTGCAAAATTAGCTCCCTCCTCCGTAGCCACGGGAGGAGACAGCATGCCAGTGTCAGGGGAGGTGTCTAGACCACTGGCATCCCCAAGTTCCTCAGCCCAGTCCGGATCATACTCACACTGTTGTGTGAGAGGGTCCTCAGACCCCTCCCAGCTCTCCTGGTCCTCCTCTTGTTCAAAATATGGAGGAGGAGGGACATTTGGGACCCAAGGTCTCATCGGCGCCGGAGCCGGCGTCGAGCGATGTCGGTCCGGCTCCATGTCCGGAGCCGGAGAGAGCCGGGGACCGACGCCGTCCGGGCCCCGGACGGCATCAGAACGGCACCGGGGACATCGGCGGAGGGCGTGGTTAGGTCAACCGGCGTCGATGGGGGTTGCGGCACCACCGGAGCCGGGATCGAGGCCGGAGCCGAGGCCGGGATGAAGGCTGGTGGGACAGGCGGCGCTGGGACCGGAGTCGGCGGCGGCGCCGGGGCAGCCCCATCAGGGCCCACGGGGCCCGAGGCGCACGGAGGGCCTGAAGGCCCGAAGAGGCGGGCCACGGCCGACAGGAATTCCTGTATTTTGGCCGGAGTCGCCCCCGAACCCGGAAAGGACGGGTAATGCGGGGGCGGCTCTACAGGCACGTCCGGGGCCGCGGGGACGGTGCCGACTGGAGCCTCAGCCGAGTCGCGAGACCGGCGAGGCGAAGTCTTAGAGCGATGACGCTTCTTAGACTTCTTGTGCTTCGACTTACCCGAGGAGCGCAAAGACTTGGACTCCGACGACCGGCGGGGACTCCGCAACCGGCCCTCGGCCTCTCCCGGGACCGGGGCTTGAGTGCGGCGCGGAGCCGACTGCCGGACCTCGAGTAGCTTTCGGGACCGCTCTGCAAAGCCTTCGGATGAAGTTTCCGGCAGTCAGGGCACGACTTCGTGTCGTGGTCTCGGCCGAGACAGAAGAGACACTCGAGATGCGGGTCCGTGATCGACATCATGCGACCACAGGCTCCGCATGGCTTGAAGCCGGGCATCCCTACGACACCTAGGAGTCGTGAAGACTCGATGAAGAAACAGTGAAAAAATTCACAAAAAGGTTAGTCAAAAATTGACTAGGGCACTGCTCTTCCCGGATCTGCGCTTACTGGTGCGGAAAAAGAAGAACTGACGTCAGCGCGCAGGGCGGCGTCTAAGTACTGCCCGCGACGTCATCCCGGCGATCACGACGCCGACGACGGACGCGGAGCCGCACGACGCCGCCTACCGACTCGCAAGGGTACTGCTACGCAAAAACTTTCCGGATCCAGCCTGACGCCTGGGGATATTCTAAGGTAAGGAATCTGTCACTAACGTGTCTCTTTCAGATACTGGGGCAAAACAGTCGCCACCGAATCCCACAGGGAGTGGGTATATCGGCCCAAAAGGCAAGCGGTGTTGACGGACCGCAAGCCAGCACTGGAGGAAGAAAAAGCCTTCTTCCCAAACTGGTCCAGGCATTTGGATTCCCTATCCGGAGGGGCGGTAGGGAAGGCGGTTTGGGAGGCAGAGGCTTGGACAACCAAGCTCTCGGGGGTGGGATGTTGAGAGAGAAACAAGGGGTCGCCCGGAGCAGGGCGATGGAGTCGGGCCACGTTCCTATCCACAGGAGCCCCTGTGGTGGGCTTGGACCAGGTGCCCAAAAGAACGTCAGATAGTGCATCACTAAACGGCAGCACAGTCTCCGTGGAGGAAGCTGCCGGCTGAAGCACTTCCGTCAGGAGATTAGTCCTGACAACCACAGTAGGCAATTGGAGGTGCAGGGCTCCAGCTGCTCTACGCAACACCGTTGCGAAATTTGCTCCCTCCTCCGTAGCCACGGGAGGAGACAGCATGCCAGTGTCAGGGGAAGTGTCTAGACCACTGGCATCCCCAAGTTCCTCTGCCCAGGCCTCATCACACTCACACTGCCGTGTGAGAGGGTCTCCCGACCCCTCCCAGCTCTCCTGGTCCTCCTCTGGTGTAAAATATGGAGGAGGAGGGACATCTGGGACCCAAGGTCTCATCGGGCGCCGGAGCCGGCGTCGTGCGGCCGTCGGTCCGGCTCCATGTCCGGAACCGGAGAGAACCGGGGAACGACGCCGCCCGGGCCCCGGGCGGCGTCGGGACGGCACCGGGAGATCGGCGCCGGCTGAGGCGTGGTTAGGTCAACCGGCGTCGATCGGGGTTGCGGTACCACCGGAGCCGGGATCGAGGCCGGGGCCGGAGCCGGGGCCGGGATCAAGGCTGGCGGAACAGGCGACGCCGGGACCGGAGTCGTCGGCGACGCTGGAGCAACCCCATCAGGGCCCGCGGGGCCCGAAGGCGCACCGGAGGGACCTTGAGGCCCGAAGAGGCGGGCCATGGCCAACAGGAATTCCTGTATCTCGGCCGGAGTCACCCTCGAACCCGGGAAGGACGGGTAATGCGGGGGCGGTGCCAGAGGATCATCCGTAACCGCGGGGACGGTGCCGACAGGGGCCTCAGCCGAGTCGCAAGACCGGCGAGGCGAAGTCTTAGAGCGATGGTGCTTCTTAGACTTTTTGTGCTTCGACTTACCCGAGGAGTGCGAAGACTTGGACTCCGACTGGCGGGGGCTCCGCGACCGGCCCCTCGACCTCTCCTGGGACCGGGGCTTGGTGCGGCGCGGAGCCGACTGCCGGACCTCGAGGAGCTTTCGAGACCGCTCTCGCAAAGCCTTCGGGTGTAAGGCCCGGCAGTCAGGGCACGACTTCGTGTCGTAGTCTCGGCCGAGACAGTAGAGACACTCTAAGTGCGGGTCTGTGATCGACATCATTCGACCACAGGCGTCGCATGGCTTGAAGCCGGGCATCCCTACCGACACCTAGGAGTCGAGAAGACTCGAAAAGAAACAGTGAAAAAATCACCAAAACATTTAGTCAAAAATTGACTAGGGCACTGCCCTTCCCGGATCTGCGCTTACTGGCGCGGAAAAAGAAGAACTGACGTCAGCGCGCAGGGGCGGGGTCTAAGTACTGCCCGCGACGTCATCACGGCGACTACGACGCCTACGACGGACGCAAAGCCGCACGACGCCGCCTACCGACGCGCAAGGGTACTGCTACGCAAAAACTTTCCGGATCCAGCCTGACGCCTGGGGATATTCTAAGGTAAGGAATCTGTCACTAACGTGTCTCTTTCAGATATTCATCCTACAGCATCATTGGTTGCTTCAAACAAACCATATTTCCCACAATTCCATTTTTTTTTTTTTTAAATGTGCTCCCATTCGAAATGCCTGTTGCTGCCCTGTTCGGCTTACTTCCACTGAGAGACATGCAGATTGAGTTCAGTCTCTTCAGCTCGTGATCAAGTAAACTTTAATGTTTGAAATGCCTGATAGCTTGCTCCTCGAATGAAAAATATATAGCAAACTGAATCCTCTACTTATTTTTATTTCAGTCATGCGGAGACGTCGTGCCAAACTTAAATCTCTTAGTAAACATTGAGTTTACCGGGCCAGCAGATGACAAGAGAAAAGATTAACTGCTCCTGCAGGTACGCGTTTAAATTTGCACAAGCTCTTGCTACTTGAAACCGTCCTTTACAAACCATTTCCATATTGAAGGAGCCATTTGCTTTTCTTTTGTAGACGTGATTAATCACCAGAGACACGTCTTGCCCAATTCCAAAGTTGTAACAGAGAAATGAAGATGTTCATTTGACTATTGAAGGTATGCGCCCGATGTATGAGTTACTTACCTTCGGTAACGATGTATCTGGTAGAGACGTTGTCTAGCCGCAGATTCCTTAACTTAGAATATCCCCAGGCGTCAGACTGGATCCGGAAGAATTTGCGCAGCAGTACCTCTGCGCGCCGGGGCGGCGCCGCCTGGCTCCGCCCTGACGTCGTCCCCGGACATGACGTCAGTGGAGCCATATAGGACCCTCCCGGCGCGCTGACGTCAGTTTTCTTCGGAGGAACTTTTCCGCGCTACAGCGCGGAGCCCCCAGCAAAACTGTGAGAGTATGGGAACAGTATGCGAATAAAAAGAGAAGTGGTGAGAAAGCACCATGAACGACAGTGAGAAGCACTGTCGACTGAAAGGTGTCGAAAAGGAAAGAGCAGAGCAATACTCTGAGAAGCCAATTCGCAAGAGCGAAGTGAATGTCACCCCTGAGGAAATCGACCTACAAAAGAAGACCGAGGCAGACGACAGAAAGTCTGCACCGGATGAAAGGAAATGAAGAGGGCAGAACAGTAAACTGAGAAGCAATCCCGCAAAGCGAGAGAGTGCCCACTCCCTGAGGCAAGACGGCAAGAATGAGCCGAGAGCGACAGGCAAAAAAGCACCCACCCATAGGATTAAGAAAAGAAGAAAGAAATAGGGAGACCGTGTCCCCTGTGAGAGAATTATCGGTCGTAGGAACAGGCCCAAAAGAGACCGGAACACTAATTGACTGCAGGAGCGTCAACAGAGAAGGCGGGTGGGAGGGTAGAGAACACCAGTAGGCACCATACTGGAAGAAACTGATGCGTAAAAACGCAGAAGGACACCTGAATCCACCGCCCCAGCATAAAAATGGGGGGGGAAACAAGTAAACCAAAGGAAGAGGCCAGCGGGGAGCAAGGCGAAAAACGCCGCCCGTAGAAGGACAAGCCACCCCAAAGGAGGCGAAAGCCGAAAACCCCACCTGAAAAGGTCCTCGCAGATCGGGGAGGATGGGTGGGCGTTGAGGAATCTGCGGCTAGACAACGTCTCTACCAGATACATCGTTACCGAAGGTAAGTAACTCGTACATCTGATAGAGACATCTAGCCGCAGATTCCTTAACTTAGAATAGATACCAAAGCCATACCCCATTGGAGGCGGGTCTGCGACAGAACCCCACCTAAGTTCCCAAGGGAACAAAAGTGTCAACCAGCTGACTAAACACAGTGGGGACAGCGCTGCCAGAAAGGCCAACACCGGACCAGGATACTCCGGAGGAAGTGGCCAACAATGAGAGGCAAAAGGCATCAAAGACTGCCGAGGGCGGCAGGAAATCCCTGTTGGTCAACAGCGGAGAAAATGAGCACAAACCCAAAAGGGGGGGATGTGGAATAGAGTGGACACCTGCCGTAGCCGGAGAGGCACGAATGCAGGATGTGAGGAACCCCCAGGATACGATGGACCGTTGAAAGAGGAAGGTTTAACTAGGGCACAGGGACGAACCGAGTCCGAGGGCCATGCACGACAGTGAAAGAAACACTGTGAGAGTGGGAACAGCAGCAGGAAGATGCTGACTACGCCCAAGATGAGTTAGTGTTACAAGAAACACAAGACCTGCCAATGCACCCGTTACGCAAAAGGGCAGACAGCCCAAGGCAGAAAAGAACGGTAACAACCAGTGCCATGCACGTGGGTAACAGAAGTTCACCAAGAAACCTGGATGTACCGCCAGAACCACACCATGGAAGGAGAAGGCCCCATGAAGCGCCACGAGCAAGCTGAGACACAAGAGGCGCAAGACCAGGCGCATTGTGTGAACGGCGCTCACGAAAGTGAGGGACCAGACCTCGGCGACTACCCGGAGTAGTAAACATGTGGGAGGCGTATGTGTGGGTAGCACACTGGTGAGAAAGAAAAAACACCAGAGTCGCAACAGCCACGTAGCAGCGGCACTGGGCAGAACAATGCCCAGAGCGAGAGCAACAGCCACCGACGGTGGAGCAGACCCATTGGCTATCGTGAGAGAGGCAAGGAGGCCAGGCCAGCCGTGATGTGTCCAGAATCACAGGATGTAGAGTCGACCCCGAGACCGGAACCTCGCGCTCCAGCTCGAAAGTCGGCATTTAGCCAGGAGACCACATCAGCTCCCTCAGCACGCCCCATGAGAGAACAATGCTCTGAGGAGACCGCCCCCGCTGAGAGCAGCAACCGCAGCCCGAAGGAAAGCACGCCAACCCTGCGCGGAACGCAACAGGGGCATGAGAAACGGTGGCAGAGGAAGTGCCAAGGCAAGGCACAAGACAAGGAAGATCAACCACATCTGGAGCCAGAACGCCACCATGGAGAGCGAAGTCCACCAGGAAAGGGCTACGCAGCATGGATATAGCAGAGTAGAGCGAGGCAACAGAAGGCACCAGAGAAGAACGTACCAGCCGGAGACACTAAGGAGCAGGCATGGTACGCCGATAGAACACAGAGGGAGAGTGCAGAGCTAAGTAGGAGTGCTCGGGGACAACGACAGGGCCTTCCGACAGGGCGGCCACAGATGGAACAGCCGCAGCGAAGAACCATGAGGGGACGGGAAGGAGCAGAAAGCCCTTCCGTCCTGAAGAAAGGTATTGGGAAAATGCAGGCCAGCAGCCGACACCCCACCAATGGCACGCAAGAAGGCCCCTGAAGGGCCCGCAGCAGCAGCGTGCAAAACACACAGGGACAGCCGCAGGAGGACCGAGTGAAAAGGACCCCACAGAAGCGAACAAGGCAACTGTCGAAGGAAGGCAGCTATACAATAGCAAACAAATACCCCACATAGGGTAAGTATCAACCCCAACCAGGGGCTCCTCTGGAGCGGAAGCTCCAAGACAGAGGACGCAAAAGTGGAACTTAGAAACCACAGGCTCCGAACACATAACCCGTGGAGGAAGAGGTGCAACCTGAACCACCAGGCTATAGGAACTGAGAAGGATAAGCAGCAAAACTGCTGCATAAATGAAAGAAAATACGGCGAGGAGCCGCCCAGGCCGTTCAGGCAGTACAGCATGAACCCGGCCCAACATGAGTCAAAACAACAGAGCAGGGTGAGGACAAGGACCTCAACTACGAAAGGTGAGACAGAAGGCGGCGAACCGCAGAGTCCGCATGTGCGTCAAACAGGGACACACCATCAAAAGGCAAATCCCGGAGACTGTCACGGACATTGTCGGGAAACCCCCGTCGCGCAGCCAGGCATGGCGGCGCAAGGCAACGGACCGCGCCATTGTCCTACCCACCGAATCAGTAGAATCAACGGCGGACCGAATCGTAAACCGCGCCATCTCTCTGCCTTCGTGAATGAGATGAGCCATATCAGCTCGAGGACACTTAGGGAGGGCAGGCAAAAGACACTCCACGGAGTCCCAAAGGGCAGAAGAAGCCCTGGCAAAAACGCAAACTGTGTTGAGAGCACGTAATGCAGAACTAGCGGACGCAAAAATGCCGCGTCCACATGTCTCCAGCCAACGAGACTCCCTAGTAGGAGGCTGCAGTAGAGGCGGAGAAGAAGGCTGCATGGCGAAAGACACCTGCACCACGAGACCGTGAGCAGTAGGCTGAAGGGACAAACAGGATGGGCCCCCAGGGGCCAAGCGATGCCCGATGCGCAACGGCCCTGTGACAGCATCTCCTGAAGAGGACGCGCCCAAGTCCCGAGAAGGGCGTCGAACAACAAGCCGCTAAAGGGCAGCAAGGACTCAAGATCCACCGCACCTTGGTGGAGGAGATCCAACAACGGATCAGAGGACAAGAGGACAGAAGGAGGGTGCAAGTGCAAAACAGCTGCCGCCCTGCGAACACCCCGTCAAAATAAAGCACCAGCTTCAGTGGGCGTCCGGGGGGGGGACAAGAGCCCATCTGTAGGGGACGGTTGCAAACTAACCCGTCCCCCAGCAGGAGGAAGAAGGGGCCACTGCCTCCATGGCGGCAGAGCCAACGGGCGTGGAGACAAGCCCAAGCACAGCGGTTCCGTGTCCTCTTGAAGCGGAGAGCCAAGAGGTACTGGCGACCCTTCCGGCGTCGACCGACGCCGATCCGGCGCCGAAGCGACGTCGAGCCCCATGAGGGGCGACTCGGCTGGACGAGTGGGCTGCAACGTCTCCACCACCGAGAGGTGCGGAGAAAGTGCCTGAGGTCCAGGAGACGACAGGCAGAGTGCCGCCGATGTCGGCGCAGGGAGCCGCCAGGGGCTATGCGGGGACAAGGCAGAATGGCTCGGCGTGGGGCTGGAACGCCCATCGGTCGAAACCGGCGCCGGCACGACTCCGGAGCCGGAGTCGAGGCGATTCGGCCGGCGCCGAGGCGAACCCGCCGGCGGAGACCCGACCTGAATGCCTACCTCCACTGTGGGACCCGAAGGCGCACCAGGGAGTGGAGGTGACCCAAAGATGGAGTGCAGAGCCTGGTAATAGGCTTCCATCTGGGGCCGAGTCGCACCAGTACCCGGAAAGGGCGGGTAAAGAGGCCGACTCCGGGCGCACGGCTCCGCTAAGGAGCGGGAACCATGGCCCCCACCGTCACGTGGAAGCGAGGACTTCGACTTCCGTGACTTGTGCTTACCTGCAGATCGACGTTCGCGGGATCGACTCCGGGAGCGGGCGCGGAGAGGCGAACCCACTGGAGAACGTCAGGGAGAACGTCAGGGAGGCGCCGGGCGGGTCAGCCGGGCGGCCAAGAGCTTCATCCGCCGCTCCGTAGGGACTCCGGACGCATCTGCCGGCAGGCGTCACCTCCTCGGGTCGTGGTGCGACCCAAGACACTACATGCAAATGGCGTGCGGGTCCGACGCCGACATCTGACCCGAACAAGTCCCGCACAATTTAAAGCCCGAAGGCATCGCACACTGTTCCCCGACGCCAACGACGTCGAAAAAAGGGCCTGAATAAAAACAGGCCAGAGGAACAACTGAATCCCGGATCCGCGTTGTAACACGGAAAAGAAGGAAACTGACGTCAGCGCGCCGGGAGGGTCCTATATGGCTCCACTGACGTCATGTCCGGGGGCGACGTCAGGGCGGAGCCAGGCGGCGCCGCCCCCCGGCGCGCAGAGGTACTGCTGCGCAAAATTTTCCGGATCCAGTCTGACGCCTGGGGATATTCTAAGTTAAGGAATCTGCGGCTAGATGTCTCTATCAGATAAAGTATGTGCGCAGACAGAAATAAAGATTAATTGTTTCTGTAGGCACGCGCTGCATTCTTCACTCGCGCTTGCCTTTATATTTTACAAATCACATATTATTAAATGGTGTATGCGCTTATTGCCTTTTAGAGACGTGATTAGCAGCAACCTTCGGTGCTATACTAAAGCTAAACACTGAAAATAAAGATAACGAAAAGCTGAATATTTGACAGGCCAGCATTTTCTGAGGGTATGCCCTCAATAAATTACTCTGTTTTTTTTAAAATATTGGTGACTGCTAGTATACATGGTATTATGAGTGCGTCTGCTTTCATTTTCAGACGTGATTAATTCCCTGAGCAAAATATCGTTTCATGGATAAAAAAGAGAGGAGTCAAGCATCAGCTTAATAAATTACAGCAATACAGGTACATGCCTTTTGTTACCATTGGCTCATAGTAGATTTGACTCGTTCTGCTAACTTAGAAACTAAAAAGCATTTATAATGTATGTTTCCCACAGCTCCTGATTTAAATACTCCCCAAATGGTTCATAAGGGACTTCACTGATGGCAAAAAGCGACACACATCAGGTAAATATTAGGAACAACCGTGAGGTTTAAGTAATTTTGTTATATGGTCAGTTCACTAATAGGGAGGCCCCTAAATATCCAATGTCCTTTTTTTGTAGACCACACCATTTCATTCAAATACGAAGCCCTGATGAGAGCCCCTGGAGTTGACAAAGGGTCTTGAAACACGTCGGCATATTGGAATCACATTGAGGAAGAGCCATATGGTGGCTATTTACAGCTAGAGGGAATTATAAAGTTAATTTAACCCTGGCTGTTTTCATTTTTGTTCCCAATATTGGGCATCCTCCTTCTATGATGAAAGGAATGTAATTTGAAGGGTTTGCCCCTTTTCGTGAATTAAGATTGGTGTATAGAAATTTGTTTTGTTTCACATGTAGGAATGTTAAATGTATATACATGTTGTCGTTTGTATTTGTATTGTATATTCACTCTTGAATGTTTGTCTCGTATCAGACTATTTAAGAAAAAAAGAAAAAGATTTATAAAATGAGATATTAAAAGGTTAAATAAATAACCAGTGATCACTGCTTCAACTGGTAAGCAGTTAAATCAAGGAGTAGCCGGGTCCACTGTTGTGCACTGCTTTATAATTAGGCTGTCCGGTTTTAGGTTTAAACCTATAATAACTGATAAAACCCCACTGAAAGAGAAATAGCCCTCACCAGTGAAAACATATAAACACTGAAAAAACACCTGCACAACCACAAACTAAATGCCATTCAAAGAAAGGAAAAAGAGAGTGAAAGAGTAATTTTGTTTCTTCCTGAAGGGGCCAAAACAATGTAGCTTTGTTATACAAGCTAGCAGTAAGAAAGTCTTGGTTAACATTATTCTGCTTGAGTTTTGTTGTTTAGGGATGCCGCTAAAATATTGTTTCTTCTTCCTTTTGTTTTTTCAGTTTTGTGGTCTTTGGTCTAAAGATGCAGGGTTTAGAAGCATGTTTTAGGTCTTGTTTAATTATTTTATAAACTGTAGAGAATCAGGAAATATCAAAATCATATTTGATATTTTGGCTGCGTTGATTCTTTCACTGATAGGTAAAATGGCTGGTTTCATAAGAATCTTTCCTAATATGTGTCATCACATTTACCCACAGAGAATGGATAAAAACCCTTAATACATCAGCCCCAGTTTCTAGTGAGTCAGTATTGATAGTAGGCGAATTGCCAACACCTCAGGCTTTACAAAATTCAATGCAAGGTATAGTGACAAATATATGTGAAAAGAGCGCTATCACCAAGCATCTGGGATAGTGGTTAAAACATGACAACCGGACTTTTGGAAAACATGGAACGCAGTGTCACTTGGAATGCTCTGCAAAAAGGTTCTTTCCAAGTTCAACAAAGATTGGAGTGATACTGTTTGTATTTGCAGTGATTCAGCTACGTATATGAAAAAGTTGTGTGATGACCTGTCAAAATTGATACCCGAGCTGAAGTGCTTCCCTGTAAGAGATCCTTGCCACTTGTTAGATGGTATGCTGAAAGCATCTATACAATCTTCAGAGTTAATGAGGAATGCTGTTGACCTTTTAGTCCATTCGGGTGCACTGTTTTCTTATGCACAGGAACTAAAACGCAAATATTTATCATTTTGTGCTTTGTGTGGCATCAAAGAAAGAATCATCCCAACTGTGTCCCTTAGCTGATGGTTCTCAGTCCAAGGGGCTATAGAATGCTATATTATCCATGTGGCAACCGTTAACAGAATTTTTGCTGAGTGATGATGACAAAGACAAGAAATGTGAGGATCTTTGGTCACATATTGATAGTGATTTGAAAAAAAGTACATTCTACTGCATTCTTAGATTTTTACAGGAAAACTTAACTGCTGTAGTGGATATAATAAAAAAACTAGAGTCTGAAAACACCCTTGTCTGCCAAGTGTTTAGCATAATTGGTGTAGATGTGAAACATCTCCTTGAGAGTAGGCTGGGCGACACCTTTAATGACTTTGGCACTGCAACATGTTACATGTTAGAGTGCTTGCCAATTGGTAAGCAAAGCAATGGTGAAGAGCAATTCAGGAACTGTTATTTTACAATGTATGAAAAATGGCTAGCAATGATGCATAGAAATGTCCCTTCACCACCAATGGCATTTGAAGTCAATGAAACCTCACAGTGGTACTATGTTCTAGATCCCTTCCGTAAAGGGGAATTTCCTCCGTAGTTTCAAAAGTGCTGCTTCATTTTTGACTGCTTCAATAACTCTGAGGGCATAAGCGCCCAGATCAGCGCAAATGTTGCAGAACCTGCCCTGAGAATCGCAATCTTCAAGTGAACCAGTATTGGCATGGAAAGCTATGTCAGTGGCCAGAGTTAACAAATTGAGTACTGGCTGTTTTGGCGTTACCCATCTCAAGTGCCAATGTTGAGAGGGCCTTTTCACAGAAGTTTACATGGGAAGGAAAGAGCGAGCGCACATGACCAAAGACTCACTGAAGAAGTATTGTACGGTGTACTACAATAAGTTTAGTTTTCAGAAATCTATTTGGACCTCATATACACTATACTTACACTGTCTATATACCATGCGCTATCAGTGCAGAAAGCAAGCAATAATAAAAGCAAAACGTTCCATAAACACCGGAAAAACACTGTTTCTGTAGTTTTTAATGGCGCGGAAATGTGTAACCACTGATAACCACTGTTTTTTTAAGGTATTGAAATCACTTGAAAACAAAAAAACCCACCAGAATATACCAAAAATAGAAACTGAAAACAGGAAACCCTATTTATAATCAAAGCAGTGAATTCTACACCCAGGAACAGCATAGCATGGGGCACAGCTACAGTTAAAGGGGAACTCAATACAATATTTTCAGACACCTCAAACTGGTTAACAGCAGCAACTACAGAATGGAGACAGGGAAAGAGTCTAGTTGCAACGGGGTCCAAGGCTATAGGATAATAAGGTAAGGGCTTTTTTTGATCACCATAATCCTGAAACAATACACCTAGAGCAAATCCATGGCATTCATGACAATACATGGTAAAAGGTTTAACATAAGGCAGACCCAAGGCAAGTGCAAAAGTTAATGCTTGTTTCAGTGTAAGAAATACATTTTCAGCTTCATTAGACCACTGCAAGAGTTCGGTGGTGTCCTTTTAGACATAATCTTGCAAGGATTTGACCATAGCCACGTAGCCTAGAGTTCATTGTCTACAATAGCCAGCCATACCCAGAAAGGTACATACCAAGGAAACGTTTTTCAGACAAGGCAACTTACAAATGACTGCAATTCAGTCAGGTGACAAGTGGCACTCACCAGCAAAGATCTCATGACCAAAATACTGTACCCAGAGGAGGCAAAATTAAAAAAAATCCTTTGAAGCATTGTGCCCCTTCTTGACCAATTTGGTGAGGAAACAGACTTGGTCCACCTTGCACTTATCTAGGAAAACAGAAGCCAACAGTAAGTCATCAATATACTGAACTAAACTAGAAGCATGAGGAAAGACTAAAATGTCCTCATCTTTCTTTAGGGCTTGAGAAAAGATGGACGGAGACTGTAAATCTTCGTGGGATTCTCTTCCACACAAGTTGAGACCATTGGAAGGAGAAAGAGAAAAGGAATTGGTTTCCTCATGTTTGGGGATAGAAAAGAATGAAGAACAGAGGGGAACCACAGTTAACCGTTTGGCATTTGCGGCGATGCAGAAAAGGATGATGGCAGGGTTGGGCACCAGAAGGAAGCTAGGGGTAACCACATTATTATTTGCCTAGAGATCATATACAAATCTGTACACCTTGGTCTTGCCTGCTTTGCTTGTTTGCAAAATCGGGGTGTTAGACCGGTAGACAATAGGCACCAGAACCCCTTATTTTAGTAAATCAGCTATCACGGGCTGAACTCCTACTTCTGCTTCTGGTTTTTATGGATACTGAGATACTCTGGGTAGTTTCTTCTGGTGGGTCGTCCTTGAATTTCACACTATATCCCTCCCTAATGAATTAGTCGGTGAAGTAGGGCTCAGTAAGAAGGAATGTTTTTCAGTAATGGGTCCCCCTTATATAGAGACAGAGGGCCTGATTTAAAGTTCATTGGATGGGTTACTCTGTCACAAAGGTAACAGATATGCCATCAGCCACATAACATCTGCCATTGGATACAATGTACTTGTAATACGGTGGACGGGATGGGACATGGTAACCGGTCCACCAAACTATAAATCAGGCCCGAAGTCAGATATGTGGTGAGAGTCTAGTTGGTTAGAAATACTGACTTTTCTATGGACTTGCCAGAGAGAGGTAAAGTTGGAAACCCAGACATTTTTAAGCAGATTGACCAGCTCCTGTGTCTATGAGGCAAGTAGTGTGATGAAATTCAAGCAGATCTGCATGATCTGCCTGTTGTGAGGCAGTCTTGGGGCAGTTCGTTTTCCAGTGCCTGAACTGGCCACAAGCAAAACAACCAGCTCACAAGGCCTCTCCTCTGCCCCAAACATTCCCCCTTCCCAAGCTTCTCCCTACTTGCCCCCCTTTGTTCCCCTTACTGTGCGGCTTCTATTCCCCTTCACACTCTGCTGCTTGGTTTGCAATTGCAAAGATATCAATTTTGATTCAACATTCTCTTTCTTTGTTTCTTGTGAAGCAACGCACAGTTACTAACTCAGCTAACGTCTTCGTTTGCCTACCAGTGCAGATCATCATCAATTGGATTCTTACAATCTGTAACAATTCGACACAAAAGCACAAGTTACTAACTTGTGTAACGATATATCTGTAAGAGACAGTAGTTCGTGACAGATTCCTTACCTTAGAATATCCCCAGGCGTCAGGCTGGATCCGGAAAGTTTTGCGTAGCAGTACCCTTGCGCGTCGGTAGGCGGCGTCGTGCGGCTCCGCGTCCGTCGTCGGCGTCGTGATCGCCGGGATGACGTCGCGGGCAGTACTTAGGCGCCGCCCCTGCGTGCTGACGTCAGTTCTGTACACGACTTTCCGCGCCAGGAACGCAGAGCCATGCAAGAAGCTGACACAGGTGTCTGAAAAATATTAGGGCCCTGAAAGGGATGTCCTTAACCCTAGAAATCTGTTCGCAGAACGGGGAGGATGGGTGGGGCGGTAAGGAATCTGTCACTAACTACTGTCTCTTACAGATATATCGTTACACAAGTTAGTAACTTGTGCATCTGAAAGAGACACGTTAGTGACAGATTCCTTACCTTAGAATAGATACCCCAGCAATACCAACCCCGGTGGTGGGTCTGCGAACAAAGATCAGACAAGGAAGTCCTGGAGGACAGAACGGCCAAAGAAGCCGTCCGTCCGGACCTGACTGTCAAGGCAGTAATGCTTTGTAAGCGTGTGCAGCGAGGCCCACGTAGCTGCCTAACAGATAACCGGCAGCGGAACACCGCGGCCCAAGGCCGTGGTAGCAGCCGTTGCCCTGGTGGAATGGGCACGCAGCCCAACAGGAGGCTCCTTCTTGGCCAAAGAATAGCAGGTCTTGATGCACAAGGTAACCCAGCGGGAGATGGTCCTCTTGTGCACCGCCCGACCTTTTTGGCGCCCACGTAGCCAACAAAGAGCTGGTCATCCACCCGGAAGTGTTTTGTGCGGTCGATATAGAAGGAGAGCGCACGTTTTGGGTCCAGACGGTGGAGCCTCTCTTCCTCTCTGGAAGGATGCGGAGGCGGAAAGAAGGTGGGCAAAGTGATGGTCTGCCCAATGTGGAAAGCAGTAACCACCTTTGGCAAGAAGGACGGACGCGTCCGAAGAACAACCTTGTCTGGATGAACAGACAGAAAGGGAGGTTTGCAAGATAGAGCCTGGAGCTCACTCACCCGCCGAGCGGAGGTGATGGCCACCAGAAAGGCTGTCTTCAGAGTCAGAAGACGAAGAGGACAGTTATGCAGAAGCTCAAAGGGAGCGCACATTAAAAAGGTAAGAACCAAGTTCAAGTCCCACTGAGGCATCACAAACGGAACAGGAGGGAAGAGGTGAGTAATGCCTTTTAAGAACCTGTTAACAACAGGGGACTTGAAAAGGAGGGCTGATCAGGGAGCCTGAGGAAGGCCGAGATAGCACAAAGATAACCCTTGATGGTACCCAGGGCAGAACCCTGTTGGGCCAGAGAGAGAAGGAACAGAAGGACCTCAGAAAGAGGGGCAGAAAGGGGATCCACAGCCTTTGCTGTGCACCATGCCACAAATTTGTTCCACCTGCAGGCGTATACCACCTTAGTGGAGGGACGCCTGGCTGCCAGAATCACATCACAAACTTCGGGAGGCAAGTCGAAAGGAATCAACTGCCGCGCGCAGATCTCACGCAAGCAGGTGTAGACTGGACAGGTTCGGGTGGAGGACCGTCCCCTGCTGCTGCGACAGAAGATCCTCCCGAAGAGGCAGACGGATCGGGGGATCTATGCTCATATTGAGTAGCTCGGGATACCAAACTCTTCGAGCCCAGTCCGGAGCCACAAGAATGACTTGGGCCCGGTCGTGCCGAATCTTCTTCAACACTCTGGGTAGAAGTGGTATAGGCGGAAAGGCGTACAACAGACCGCAACTCCACTCGCGACAAAAAGCGTCGCCGAGCGAGTGCCGCCTTGGAAATTCCAACGCGCAGAACTGATGACATTGCGCGTTCTCTTCGGTGGCGAATAGATCTAACCAAGGCTCTCCCCACTGTAGAAAGAGTCCTTGCGCCACTTCCGAGTGAAGACGCCATTCGTGATCCATCATGCACCTGCGGCTGAGTTCGTCCGCCCTGGCGTTCAGAGAACCTGCCAGGTGTTGAACCATCAGGAACATGCCCTGATGTTCCAGCCATGTCCAGAGGCGCAGAGCCTCCTGACAAAGGGTCCAAGACCCCACCCCGCCCTGTTTGTTGCAGTACCACATGGCGGTGGTGTTGTCTGTGAACACCTGCACTACCTTCCCTTTGACAGAGGGAAGGAATGCCTTGAGTGCAAGCCGGATCGCCCGGAGCTCCAGAATGTTGATATGGAGCCGGGACTCCGCCCGGAGACCAGAGGCCTCTGATCTCCGCCTCTCCCATGTGACCGCCCCATCCCAGAAGGGACGCGTCCGTCACAACTGTATGCTCTGGCTGGGGAAGGGAGAGGATCTGCCCATGACCCATTGCCGGTTCGAGAGCCACCACTGCAACTGTTTTGCAGTCCCCTCCGAGATCTGGACGTGATCGGACAGGTTGCCCTGGTGCTGCGCCCACTGGAACTTCAGGTCCCACTGCAGAGCCCGCATATGCCATCTGGCATGATTGACCAGCAGGATGCAGGAGGCCATGAGGCCCAGCAGCCTCAGGGTCATCCGTGCCGAAACCCAGGATAAAGGCCGAAAGATCGGAATCATAGCCTGAATATCCCCGGACTCGCCGTTCGGGAGGATAGGCCCGAAACTGCGTCGTGTCCAGAACTGCTCCGATGAAAAGGAGCTGTGGAGAAGGAATCAGATGCGACTTCGGCACATTGATGGAGAACCCCAGCGAGTGCAGGAGTTCGGCCGTAGTCTGGAGGTGGGAGACGACTGCCTGGGACGAGCCCGCCTTCAGCAGCCAGTCGTCGAGGTAGGGGAAGACTGAAACCCCTGCCCGGCGCAGATGAGCTGCGACCACCGCCATCACTTTCGTGAACACCCGAGGGGCACTGGTAAGGCCAAAGGGAGCACGGTGAACTGAAAATGCTCGGGGCCTACCGTGAACCGAAGGTAACGCCGGTGGGCCGGCAGGACGGGGATGTGGAAATACGCGTCCTGCAAGTCCAACGCTACCAACCAGTCTCCAGGGTCGAGGGCAGTCAAGACCTGAGCTAGGAGTGAGCATCTTGAACTTCTCCTTCCGGAGGAAGCGATTGACGTTCCGGAGGTCCAAGATAGGACGCATGTCCTCCTTGTCCTTTGGGCACCAGAAAGTAGTGGGAGTAGCAACCACGCCCTACTTCTGGGGTCGGAACATGCTCGATGGCCCTCTTGGTCAAGAGGGCCGTGACTTCCTTCTGTAGAAGCACCAAGTGATCCCCTGACATGCGGCGGAATTGAGGTGGCATGGCTGGGGGGTGGTCTCGAAGGGGAGGGAGTAGCCCCTTCGGACAATGTCCAAGACCCACCTGTCCGAGGTGATGGTGCGCCAGTGGGGAAGGTGATGGCGGACCCTGCCCCCTACCGGCGTGCCGTGCACCTGAAAGGAGGGACTAGGAGGGCTTGGAGGCCGCGGACGGGTTGGAGGTGGTGGCCTGACCCGCACGCTGGTTGCCCGATCCGCCACGGCGGAATCCACGTCCCCGGCCACGCGAAGACGCCTGCTGCGCGGGCCGGTGGCTGGGCTGCTGACGTGAAGGGGCGCCCCTACCGTGGCCACGATAGGGGCGAAAAGCAGAAGGCAGCGGAGGGCGTGTAGCAGAAAGGCCCAGGGACTTGGCAGTAGCCCGTGAGTCCTTAAAGCGCTCCAACGCATGGTCTGCTTTGGACCCAAAAAGACCGACTCCATCAAAGGGCATGTCCATGAGAGTATTCTGGACATCCCCTGAAAAACCAGTGGTTCTCAGCCAGGCGTGGCGTCGGAGCGCCACCGTCGTTGCAATAGACCTGCCCAGCGAGTCGGCGGTGTCAAGGCCACAACGGATAGTGTATTTGGCCGCATCCCTTCCTTCCGCAATGGCGCGGGAAAGCAGTGCCTGGACCTCCTCAGGGCACTGGGGCAAAACATCCGCCACCGAATCCCACAGGGAGTGGGTATATCGGCCCAAAAGACAAGCGGTGTTAACGGACCGCAAGCCAGCACTGGAGGAAGAAAAACCTTTCTTCCCAAACTGATCCAGGCGTTTGGATTCCCTATCCGGAGGGGCGGTAGGGAAGGCGGTTTGGGAAGCGGAGGCTTGGACAACCAAGCTCTCAGGAGTGGGGTGGACAGAAAGAAACAGGGGTCGCCCGGAGCAGGGCGATGGCGTCGTGACACGTTCCGATCCACAGGAGCCCCTGTGTTGGGCTTGGACCAGGCGCCCAAAGAACGTCAGTGAGGGCGTCGTTAAGCGGCAGCACAGTCTCCGCAGAGGAGGCTGCCGGCTGAAGCACCTCTGTCAAGATGTTAGGCTTGACCGTCAAAGTAGGGAGCTGGAGACGTAAGGCCCCAGCAGCCCTACGCAACACCGTACCAAAATTGGCCCCCTCCTCCGTAGCCACGGGAGGAGACAGCATGCCAGTGTCAGGGAAGTATCCAGACCACTGGCCTCCCCTAGACTCTCTGTCCAGTCCTCATCATACTGACAGTTGCGCGTCAGAGGGTCATCAGACCCCTCCCAGTCCAACTGGTCCTCCTCAGGTTCAAAATAAGGAGGAGGAGGGACAGTTGGGACCCAAGGTCCCATCGGCGCCGGAGCCGGCGTCGAGCGGCGTCGCTCCGGGTCCATGTCCGGAGCCGGAAGGAACTGGGGACGACGCCGCCCGGAGCCCAGGGCGGCGTCGAGAACGGCACCGGAGACATCGGTGCCGGCGGAGGTGTCGTGAGGTCGACCGGCGTCGATGGGGGTTGTGGAGCCGGGATCGAGGCCGGGGCCGAAGCCGGAGCCGGGATCGAGGCTGGAGGCACGGGCGGCGCGCGGGGCCGGAGCCGCCGGCGGCGCCGGAGCAACCCCATCAGGGCCCGCGGGGCCCGAAGGCGCACCGGAGGGGCCTGAAGGCCCGAAGAGGCGGGCCATGGCCGACAGGAACTCCTGTACCTTGGCCGGATCCGCCCCCGAACCCGGGAAGGGCGGGTATGGCGGGGGCGACTCCACAGGCAGAGTCCGGGGCCGCGGGGACGGTGCCGGGAGGAGCCTCAGCCGAGTCGCGAGACCGGCGAGGCGAAGTCCGAGAGCGACGATGCTTCTTGGACTTCTTGTGCTTAGACTTACCGGACGAAGAAGACTTCGACGCCGACGACCGGTGTGCACTCCGCGAGCGACCCCTGGACCTCTCACGCGACCGGGGCCTCCGTGGAGCCGAATGCCGGGCCTCGAGGAGCTTTCGAGACCGCTCTCGCAAAGCTTTCGGGTTGAAGCCTGGCATTCGGGACAAGACTCGGTGTCGTGGCCTCGGCCGAGGCAGAAGAGACACTCCCAATGCGGGTCGGTGACGGACATCATCCGCGCACAGGCGCCGCATCGCTTGAAGCCGGGCATCCCTACGACACCTTTAATTTGGAAAAAACTGTGAAAAAATCACCAAAAAGTATGGTCAAAAATTGACCAGGGCACTGCTCTTCCCGGATCCGCGCTTGCTGGCGCGGAAAAAAGAAGAACTGACGTCAGCGCGCAGGGGCGGCGCCTAAGTACTGCCCGCGACGTCATCCCGGCGATCACGACGCCGACGACGGACGCGGAGCCGCACGGCGCCGCCTACCGGCAGCGCAAGGGTACTGCTACGCAAAACTTTCCGGATCCAGCCTGACGCCTGGGGATATTCTAAGGTAAGGAATCTGTCACTAACGTGTCTCTTTCAGATGCAGCATTTACAGCTTTCTGTGTCATTTCTGTTGGACAAGCTATACCCGAATATCTTTCAAACACATCCTCAAGCCAGTCTAGGTAGTCCATAGGTGTTTTAATTTGAGATACTAGTCCAATCAATCTTTACCAGACACACATCTGTTACCCCTATACCCTGGTGTGGAGTAGTCCCTCAAGGGTAGAAAGGTATCAGGAGCAAAAGTGTCCTCATTATCAGCATCACTAGAATGGAGAGAAGGAAAATGTCGATCAGCAGTACATCTTAAGCTTTCTCTTGTAATACTAGGCCTGCACTATCGGAGGTCCCTGCATCCCACAGGTAGTGATCAGACCACAATAATGGAATCAGCATCTTTTTTAGTCACTCACACCCCTCTACTAGGTGCTTTGCTATCAGTCAGTAATTTCACAGTGTTCGGACTTTACCTCCTTGTACGTAGTCGCCAACACTACTGCATGCGCTGCTCCATTTCCAGGTGCATCCAAGTGTGCCCCCGGCCCTCTCTGGCCTGAATGGGAACATATCCAATACATTTTCCTCCCTTGGGCCCTTGCTTTCTTTCTCCTTTTCTGGTGGTTTAGTGATCTGGGGGAATAAATAGCAAGGAGGCAAAGCAGTTTGCCACCAGGGTTGCTTATTTGGTACTCAAGTTTATCCTGAGTATTTTCAGCCCCCTGCATTGGGATTCAATATTTTTGTTTGTGGGCCTTCTCATGCTACAACAAAAATAGCGGCCACTGTTCAGCGACTATTTTGTTTTTAGGATCTTTCAATTTCTTCTGCAGATTTCATAACCTTCCTATATCAAAGGTACCATATTCAAGAATGGATTGTTCCCTGTTCTTGCTAGTGACTCCCACCCACTACTTGCATGTGGCTTTATCATACTGGTTGTACATAGTGTGGGAAGAAGGCCCTTTCGATACAGTCTTGCGATGTTTAGATTTGTCGGACCCATACTAATTCCTTATCTCAAGCACAAGTGGAGAAGTAGGAAAGGGGCCTGTATGCCTTGTACCCACAGCTCATCCTGTGGAAGGGGATAGAAATGGGAAGGAACAGGTTGAGGGTTCTCCCAGTATTTTCTATAACTGTTTTTGTGGAAGGTAAAGTAAGATTTCGTACACTCACAAGAAAATATCCCTTTGTGTTTGCCTTTTGGCTTTCGACATACGCATGTAGGGCCACGCACAGGTGCCAGTGTGGCTGGATCAGAGGGTCTCTTTCTCGCAAAAAATTCATCCTTCAAAATTCTGCGCTTCAAGTGTGGGTGCTCTTACTTATCTTCCCTGCTTCCGCACTATTTCTAGAGTATACTTCACCTTAACCATGGATATTAACTCACACATTCTCTACATCTCTGGACTCCCCCAATCCTACCTACCCACCCAGTCTATTATCCTGTTGTCTCGTACCCAGACCACTTTTATCTGTGCTCTTTCAACATTTGACAGACAACATAAATATATGTGCCATGCAAGCAAGCAAACAGCATATCGAAACACAGTTGGACTTTACCTAAAATTGGTTTAGTGTGCTTGTGCTATTTAGTCAAATCGGCAGGTCCAGTGCTGGGCCCTGCCCCACCCTAAACCTCTCCTACCTCTGACTCCTGGGGTCATTGTGTGGAGGCCAGCCCACGGCCCTCCTGTTCATTTAGCATAGACATTTTCCCCACATTCAATGCACCAGTTGTACAATTAAAAACAACACTTCGGAGACCTCAAATTCTAACATACAGTAATAGCAAAAATGGTAATTTAGCAAGCAAAATAGTGATCAACATTTGCCGTTTCAAAGGACCAGAGAAGCTGCTGAAATTACGATGTAGCATATAATGATACATTTCCATACATTGCACACTTTTTCTCAATTCTATTAATGAGGGTTGTGCATGCTCAAAGAGAAACTGCTTAATGAACAAGTTACTTACCTTCGGTACCGCATTATCTGGTAGAGACTCTATCTAGCTGCAGATTCCTGATGCCTTGGAAATTCAAAGGTAATGAATCTGCAGCTAGAAGTCTCTGTCACATTTATATTTATTTCATCTGCACCTCCAAGTGAATGTTATCATCATGCCCAGCCCACGATCAGTATTAAAGATGTTTTAATACAGCGTCATTCTTGACAAATATACGTATCCAAGATACCCACAACAGACAACCAGCTTTATATTCAACAAAGGGTACGATAACGTTATGATTAGCTAGATTTAAAATATTCGTAACAGGTACAAGCATAATTAATCACAAGTAAACGTTTTATTTTATTGCAGACTGATATATTACTTCAGTAAGGTTTCTTCAAGTACACGAGGTCAGATAATAGTACATGTCATTCAAAATGTTCCTTCCAAGTTATCAATTCTTACAAAATCTGTACTTTTTCTTCATCAATTTTATGAATTATCACTTAGTTTAAAGAGATGCATATCCGTGCTTCATTGCATTGTGCAAGCCACAATGTATATTTAAGCAAAATTACAAAGTACAAGGTAAACAACAATTCAAATGTTCTTTACATAGTGCAAGCCGAGTAGAAAAATATCATGGTATAGACGAAAAGAAAAACACAAAAGTTATACTGTAGTAAGATGACTGTTATGGGAGTGTGTATTGTTTTATAAATCTAACGGATTTCTGTTTCACCAGTTTCTTCTGTTGCCTTGTCGTCTGAGCTTCATCAATGGCTTTATTTATAGTCTGTAAAGGAAACAAAAAATCGTCATGATTGCTCATGATTTTTTAAATGTTTATAAACAAAACAGGATTGGTGATTTTGTCTGTAAATTTAAACACATTTAGACAACATTCTGCTTTACTGGCTTCAAAAACAGAATATGATTTTCACCATCTAAGATAAATGTGCCTGGTCAGTGCCATCCCTTGACATACATATGTGTCCTATAAAATACCGTACATATTATGCTGTTATTAACTGGCGATGAAAAGGGAATACATATAGCATTATCCTAGTTCACAACCCAAAACAAATATATTGATTCTGAGAAAGTAAAAAAAAAAGGAAAGAACAGGTTCAGGCAATGCCAATCGCTTTGGCTTTTTTGATAGTGAGAGGGATTTTACCAAAACACATTGACACCCAACACAGGAACGATATGGTAACTAGCAGTAAAAACGTCTTTACCAACAATTAGAGGCACGGGACAAGTGGTAGGAAGGAAGTCAAGGTGCTCTCGCTCTCACAAACACAGATACAACACAGGTGGCAACAGTGCAAGCGTACCTCACATTGTGCAGAACAACTGCGCATGCAGCAGCAAAAATACTAGCACATCTACATTATCAAATGTAATCCCTCTTCTGAGAGCGGGATACCTGCGCAATGGTAAATCCTGAAGAAAAAAAATCTGGAGCTAAACACAGAGAGATACCACTCACACTGCATGTAAAGGGCACACATGTCCAATTCTACCAAAGGAACTAAGATGACTCCTTGTCCAATCATTTTATCTGTGGCTGTTGGACCAGTAAGGAGGGAGGTCTATCGTGTCACAATTGAGGCCCTTTGACAATTATATTGTTCAGAGCTTTGAAACTGAACCCTCTCGGCTACAAGTGCGTTCCCCATTGAAAATGTGTGCACGCCACCGCTCTTGGCTTCACCTTAAATCTGTGGTGAAAAGCTAGAGAAAGGGAAAGGATATGTAGCAGGTTCATGTCGGGTGTATCATTTCCACTAAAGTGCTTGACTCACATGTTGTTTTACTGAGCACGATGCTACAACATTTATCACCTACCTCTGAAGCTTCATTTACACTTCTGTGTTTGTAAGAAATGCGACACTAAGGACACCCTAAGCAAGGAGAAGCAACTTCCGTGAGTCTTGAAAATTAGAGAGATGTTGGTCTTAGATGGCAAGTTAAAGTTGTACTACTGTTCAGCAAATAACTAAAGCTGAAATGAACAAGCGGCCTACCTTTGTTAATGTTCTTTTCTGATCGACATGACCCATGTAGATTCTTTACTTAAATTCCCTTCTCTTTGTCACAATTCCCAATCACCAGCGTAAGGTAGCACTGCTTAGAGTTAACAGTGGCATCTTGCGGCTCCACTTGAAATGATGTGTCAAAAACTATGCAAGACACCACCACATGCACCAAGTACAAGAGTCACAGACGTTGTTTCTTCCTGTTTGATGGTCCTTAGTGTGACATTTCTTACAAGCACAGAACAGAAGTATAAGTGAAGATGACACACCTTTTAATATTATGGTCAGGTTCTCAGGTCCGTTCATTTTTACGCTTCAAGACACTCAAAGAAGGAAAAAAGACAGAGCAAACAACAATGCAGAATAACATAATACCCCGAAAGGGAGGATGGATTGTTGGCATTTGTAAAAGTTATCATGTCCAGCAGAAAGGACACTGCCGGAGTACCTTGATATTCTAGTGGACATTAATACCAGCAGATTCTTTACCACGCCTAATGCAACCCAAAATACCAACTGGGTTAATGATATTACTCCACATTAAATCAGAAAGACTGCAACACTGCCAATACTTCCAATATTGTTTTGAGAAAGGAAGACCCAATCAGCTGCTTTACAAATTTACTGAACAGGTACAAACCTCAAAAGTGTCAAAGTAGCAGTCATACCTCTTGTGGAATTAAATCTGAACTAAAACACGTTCTAGCCACCTCATAGCATTGTTACACCATCAAGTCCCCATGAAACTATCTAACAGGAAATAGTCTTCTTCCAAACAACACAACCCATCTTCATGCCATGGAAATCTACTAATAGATTATCATCCTCCTAAAAACAACTGGGTCTTTGTATATAGGAATTTGTTGATCCTGCTTGTGGGGCAAGGACTTGCTGCCACCACTCAGTACCCTGCTCCACCTGTCCATGGAGGTCTCCCACCCAAGCCATCCACGCAGGAAGAGCCACTGTGGTCTTCAAACATCTAAGGCCGCCGCCACTGGGGACTTGTAGTCACAGGTCTCCCTGTGTCTGCACACCTCAGTGCAGCCGATCTCCCTAAATCAGGTGAGCTCCAGTCCTGCAGCACTGGGAATTCGCTGATCCTGCTTGTGGGCCAAGAATTTGCTGCCGCCACTTGGTACCCTGCTCCACCTTTCCAGGGAGTTCTCCCATCCATGCAGGAAAAGCCGCTGCGGTCTTCAAACATCTATGGCCACCGCTGCTGGGGACTTCTAGTCCCAGGATTCCCTGCATCTGCACACCTGAGTGCAGTTGATCTCCCTACACCAGGCACACTGTAGTCCCGCAGCGTGGGACACGCCCGGGCCGAGCCCAGGTCAAGGGCGGGCCCGTCCTGTGCCCGTCAGTGCCAGGAAGAAGCAGGGCAGGGCCACTCCCCTTGACTTTCTTCTGGTCTCCACCTTTGCTTGGACCAATGTTTGACAAAATGATGACCTTCAATTTAGATGTTAACTATTAATTTGAAGTATTTATTGTTTATTGCATCTGACTGCTGGGATGGGTAAACAGAAGGCTACAGAGACCCTCCCTGAGAAAAAGAGGAAAAGCTCCCGGGTTGTTTCTGAATCTGTTCCATCAAGCTCCATGACTATTACCACACTGGAGGATATAGATATTTTAATTGAGGAAGTGGAATCCCTCCGGAGGGGGGGAGGGGGTAAGGCAATGAGAAACCAAAAATCGAGTAAAGGGGAGGCTGGGAAGATAGCCCCAATAGTTGCCACAAAACGGAAATCTAATCTCCTGCCCGCAGTGACAATATCTTGCCCTGGAGTGGCTATATCCGCCCCGGAGTGATAATTTCTCAGCAACTTGAAATCCAAGGGATGAATAAGGCTAATCCTTCTATAACTGGTCCGTTTAACCAGGGGGTAATTCCGACTGAGCCTGTGATTTTATGCTCTAATAGATTTTCTGTATTTGCAGACTCTCAAACTGATTTTGGTAATGTGGAGGGGGGTGGGGCGGGATTGGTTGGGAGAAAAACTAATATAATGCCCGATGAATCTGGGGCTGGCCAAGTATTGCACATGACACCTGTTATTGATGAGGGAGTGGATATGTTTAGATTTATCGCTCTTGTTAAGAGGTTGCAGGAAGAGATTGTTGATCTGCAGGCACAATTGGTGATTGTGACTGCAGAGGTTGAAAAACTCAAACCCACAGTAACAGTGTGTAATAATGAGTCTACTCACCCCTTGTCCAATGGGGCATATTCTAAGTAAATAGCAGAACAAAACAAAAAAGGGATCTGATAGCTGGAGTTAGCCAAGCTCCCTCACAGAAGGACACACGTCTAGCAGAAGAAGCCCATGCGGTGTAACCTTTTTCCCTGGCTTTCCGCCCCCCTTGGCAAATCTTTGCAACCCATTAAGAAGCGAATATCATGCCTAAGCACAAGCATGACTGGATGGTCTAGAGCCACTGGAGGGGACAAACGCACAAGTTACTAACTTGTGTAACGATATATCTGTAAGAGACAGTAGTTAGTGACAGATTCCTTACCTTAGAATATCCCCAGGCGTCAGGCTGGATCCGGAAAGTTTTTGCGTAGCAGTACCCTTGCGCGTCGGTAGGCGGCGTCGTGCGGCTCCGCGTCCGTCGTCGGCGTCGTGATCGCCGGGATGACGTCGCGGGCAGTACTTAGGTGCCGCCCCTGCGCGCTGAGCGTCAGTTCTGTACACGACTTTCCGCGCCAGGAACGCAGAGCCATGCAAGAAGCTGACATAGGTGTCTGAAAAATACTAGGGCCCTGAAAGGGATGTCCTTAACCCTAGAAATCAGTTCGCAGAATGGGGAGGATGGGTGGGGCGGTAAGGAATCTGTCACTAACTACTGTCTCTTACAGATATATCGTTACACAAGTTAGTAACTTGTGCATCTGAAAGAGACACGTTAGTGACAGATTCCTTACCTTAGAATAGATACCCCAGCAATACCAACCCCGGTGGTGGGTCTGCGAACAAAGATCAGACAAGGAAGTCCCGGAGGACAGAACGGCCAAAGAAGCCGTCCCTCCGGACCTGACTGTCAAGGCAGTAATGCTTTGTAAACGTGTGCAGCGAGGCCCACGTAGCTGCCTGACAGATTACCGGCAGCGGAACACCGCGGCCCAAGGCCGTGGTAGCAGCCGTTGCCCTGGTGGAATGGGCACGCAGCCCAACAGGAGGCTCCTTCTTAGCCAAAGAATAGCAGGTCTTGATGCACAAGGTAACCCAGCGGGAGATGGTCCTCTTGTGCACCGCCCAACCTTTTTTGGCGCCCACGTAGCCAATAAAGAGCTGGTCATCCACCCGGAAGTGTTTTGTGCGGTCAATATAGAAGGAGAGCGCACGTTTTGGGTCCAGACGGTGGAGCCTCTCTTCCTCTCTGGAAGGATGCGGAGGCGGAAAGAAGGTGGGCAAAGTGATGGTCTGCCCAATGTGGAAAGCAGTAACCACCTTTGGCAAGAAGGACGGACGCGTCCGAAGAACAACCTTGTCTGGATGAACAGACAGAAAGGGAGGTTTGCAAGATAGAGCCTGGAGCTCACTCACCCGCCGAGCGGAGGTGATGGCCACCAGAAAGGCTGTCTTCAGAGTCAGAAGACGAAGAGGACAGTTATGTAGAGGCTCAAAGGGAGCGCACATTAAAAAGGTAAGAACCAAGTTCAAGTCCCACTGAGGCATCACAAACGGAACAGGAGGGAAGAGGTGAGTAATGCCTTTTAAGAACCTGTTACCAACAGGGGACTTGAAAAGGGAGGGCTGATCAGGAAGCCTGAGGAAGGCCGAGATAGCACAAAGATAACCCTTGATGGTACCCAGGGCAGAACCCTGTTGGGCCAGAGAGAGAAGGAACAGAAGGACCTCAGAAACAGGGGCAGAAAGGGGATTCACAGCCTTTGCTGTGCACCATGCCACAAATTTGTTCCACCTGCAGGCGTATACCACCTTAGTGGAGGGACGCCTGGCTGCCAGAATCACATCACAAACTTCGGGAGGCAAGTCGAAAGGAATCAACTGCCACCGCTCAATCTCCACGCAAGCAGGTGTAGACTGGACAGGTTCGGGTGGAGGACCGTCCCCTGCTGCTGCGACAGAAGATCCTCCCGAAGAGGCAGACGGATCGGGGATCTACGCTCATATTGAGTAGCTCGGGATACCAATCTCTTCGAGCCCAGTCCGGAGCCACAAGAATGACTTGGGCCCGGTCGTGCCGAATCTTCTTCAACACTCTGGGTAGAAGTGGTATAGGCGGAAAGGCGTACAACAGACCGCAACTCCACTCGCGACGAAAAGCGTCGCCGAGCGAGTGCCGCCTTGGAAATTCCAACGCGCAGAACTGATGACATTGCGCGTTCTCTTCGGTGGCGAATAGATCTAACCAAGGCTCTCCCCACTGTAGAAAGAGTCCTTGTGCCACTTCCGAGTGAAGACGCCATTCGTGATCCATCATGCACCTGCGGCTGAGTTCGTCCGCCCTGGCGTTCAGGGAACCTGCCAGGTGTTGAACCATCAGGAACATGCCCTGATGTTCCAGCCATGTCCAGAGGCGCAGAGCCTCCTGACAAAGGGTCCAAGACCCCACCCCGCCCTGTTTGTTGCAGTACCACATGGCGGTGGTGTTGTCTGTGAACACCTGCACTACCTTCCCCTTGACAGAGGGAAGGAATGCCTTGAGTGCAAGTCGGATCGCCCAAAGCTCCAGAAGGTTGATATGGAGCCGGGACTCCGCCGGAGACCAGAGGCCTCTGATCTCCGCCTCTCCCATGTGACCGCCCCATCCCAGAAGGGACGCGTCCGTCACAACTGTATGCTCTGGCTGGGGAAGGGAGAGGGATCTGCCCATGACCCATTGCCGGTTCGAGAGCCACCACTGCAACTGTTTTGCAGTCCCCTCCGAGATCTGGACGTGATCGGACAGGTTGCCCTGGTGCTGCGCCCACTGGAACTTCAGGTCCCACTGCAGAGCCCGCATATGCCATCTGGCATGATTGACCAGCAGGATGCAGGAGGCCATGAGGCCCAGCAGCCTCAGGGTCATCCATACCGAAACCCAGGATAAAGGCTGAAAGATTGGAACCATAGCCTGAATATCCCGGACTCGCCGTTCGGGAGGATAGGCCCGAAACTGCGTCGTGTCCAGAACTGCTCCGATGAAAGGGAGCTGTGGAGAAGGAATCAGATGCGACTTCGGCACATTGATGGAGAACCCCAGCGAGTGCAGGAGTTCGGCCGTAGTCTGGAGGTGGGAGACGACTGCCTGGGACGAGCCCGCCTTCAGCAGCCAGTCGTCGAGGTAGGGGAAGACTGAAACCCCTGCCCGGCGCAGATGAGCTGCGACCACCGCCAACACTTTCGTGAACACCCGAGGGGCACTGGTAAGGCCAAAGGGAGCACGGTGAACTGAAAATGCTCGGGGCCTACCGTGAACCGAAGGTAACGCCGGTGGGCCGGCAGGACGGGGATGTGGAAATATGCGTCCTGCAAGTCCAACGCTACCAACCAGTCTCCAGGGTCGAGGGCAGTCAAGACCTGAGCTAGGGTGAGCATCTTGAACTTCTCCTTCCGGAGGAAGCGATTGACGTTCCGGAGGTCCAAGATAGGACGCATGTCCTCCTTGTCCTTTTTGGGCACCAGGAAGTAGTGGGAGTAGCAACCACGCCCTACTTCTGGGGTCGGAAAATGCTCGATGGCCCTCTTGGCCAAGAGGGCCGTGACTTCCTTTCACAGAAGTACCAAGTGATCCCCTGACATGCGGTGGAATTGAGGTGGCATGGCTGGGGGGGTGGTCTCGAAGGGGAGGGAGTAGCCCCTTCGGACAATGTCCAAGACCCACCTGTCCGAGGTGATAGTACGCCAGTGGGGAAGGTGATGGCGGACCCTGCCCCCTACTGGCGTGCTGTGCACCTGAAAGGAGGGACTAGGAGGGCTTGGAGGCCGCGGACGGGTTGGAGGTGGTGGCCTGACCCGCACGCTGGTTGCCCGATCCGCCACAGCGGAATCCACGTCCTCGGCCACGCGAAGACGCCTGCTGCGCGGGCCGGTGGCTGGGCTGCTGACGTGAAGGGGCGCCCCTACCGTGGCCACGATAGGGGCGAAAAGCAGAAGTCAGCGGAGGGCGTGTAGCAGAAAGGCCCAGGGACTTGGCAGTAGCCCGTGAGTCCTTAAAGCGCTCCAACGCATGGTCTGCTTTGGACCCAAAAGACCGACTCCATCAAAGGGCATGTCCATGAGAGTATTCTGGACATCCCCTGAAAACCAGTGGTTCTCAGCCAGGCGTGGCGTCGCAGCGCCACCGTCGTTGCAATAGACCTGCCCAGCGAGTCGGCGGTATCAAGGCCACATCGTATCGTGTATTTGTCCGCATCCCTTCCTTCCGCAATGGCGCGGGAAAGCAGTGTCTGGACCTCCTCAGAACACTGGGGCAAAACATTCGCCACCGAATCCCACAAGGAGTAGGTATATCGGCCCAAAAGACAAGCGGTGTTGATGGACCACAAGCCTGCACTGGAGGAAGAAAAACCCTTCTTCCCAAATTGATCCAGGCATTTGGATTCCCTATCCGGAGGGGCGGTAGGGAAGGCGGTTTGGGAAGCGGAGGCTTGGACAACCAAGCTCTCAGGAGTGGGGTGGACAGAGAGAAACAGGGGTCGCCCGGAGCTGGGCGATGGCGTCGGGACACGTTCCTATCCACAGGAGCCCCTGTGTTGGGCTTGGACCAGGCGCCCAAAAGAACGTCAGTGAGGGCGTCGCTAAACGGCAGCACAGTCTCCGAAGAGGAGGCTGCCGGCTGAAGCACCTCTGTCAAGATATTAGTCTTGACCGCCACAGTAGGGAGTTGGAGACGTAAGGCCCCAGCCGCCCTACGTAACACCGTTGCAAAATTGGCTCCCTCCTCCGTAGCCACGGGAGGAGACAGCATGCCAGTGTCAGGGGAAGTATATAGACCACTGGCATCCCCTAGACCCTCTGTCCAGTCCTCATCGTACTGACACTGTTGTGTCAGAGGGTCATCAGACCCCTCCCAGTCCTCCTGGTCCTCCTCTGGTTCAAAATAAGGAGGAGGAGGGACATTTGGGACCCAAGGTCCCATCGGGCGCGGAACCGGCGTCGAGCGACGTCGGTCCGGGTCCATGTCCGGAGCCGGAAGGAACTGGGGGACGACGCCGCCCGGAGCCCCAGGCGGCGTCGAGAACGGCACCGGAGACATCGGCGCCGGCGGAGGTGTCGTTAGGTCAACCGGCGTCGATGGGGGTTGTGGAGCCGGGATCGAGGCCGGGGCCGGAACCGGGATCGAGGCTGGAGGCACGGGCGACGCCAGAGCCATCGGCGACGCCGGAGCAACCCCATCAGGGCCCGCGGGGCCCGAAGGCGCACCGGAGGGACCTTGAGGCCCGAAGAGGTGGGCCATGGCCGACAGGAATTCCTGTACTTGGGCCGGATCCGCCCCGAACCCGGGAAGGACAGGTATTGCGGGGCGACTCCACAGGCATGTCCGGGGCCGCGGGGCGGGGACGGTGCCGGGAGGGGCCTCAGCCGAGTCGCGAGACCGGCGAGGCGAAGTCCTAGAGCGACGATGCTTTTTGGACTTTTGTGCTTGGACTTACCGGACGAAGAAGACTTCGATGCCGACGACCGGTGTGGACTCCGCGATCGACCCCTGGACCTCTCACGCGACCGGGGCTTGCGCGGAGCCGAATGCCGGGCCTCGAGGAGCTTTCGAGACCGCTCTCGCAAAGCTTTCGGGTTGAGGGCCCGGCAGTCGGAACAAGACTCCGTGTCGTGGCCTCAGCAGAGGCAGAAGAGACACTCCCGATGCGGGTCTGTGATGGACATCATCCTAGCACAGGCGCCGCAACGTTTAAACCCGGGCATCCCTGAAGTCGATTCGAAGAAAAAAACAGTGAAAAAATTCACCAAAAAAGTTAGTCAAAAAATGACTAGGGCACTGCTCTTCCCGGATCTGCGCTTGCTGGCGCGGAAAAAGAAGAACTGACGTCAGCGCGCAGGGGCGGCGCCTAAGTACTGCCCGCGACGTCATCCCGGCGATCACGACGCCGACGACGGACGCGGAGCCGCACGACGCCGCCTACCGACGCGCAAGGGTACTGCTATGCAAAAACTTTCCGGATCCAGCCTGACGCCTGGGGATATTCTAAGGTAAGGAATCTGTCACTAACGTGTCTCTTTCAGATACCATCCACATCCAGCACATAGGGGCGCAACAAACTCTTGGAAGGGTCAAGAAGGCTACATCAAGAGATTGACTTGTGTTTACTTGGCTAAGGTCCCAAAACTCCCTGAGGGGTCGAGGGAAGATGAGGTTTCGTTATCTAACAAATGTATTTATTATATAAGATCAACACGGAATTGTTATTCATTAACACATGAGGATATCGTAGCCACAAAGAGATCCCACAACCCTTCGTTCGATGGGGAGTCATTCAACTTTATTGAAATCTGGCTCAAAGATCGTAAAACGGTAAAAGGGCTTGTGTGCCTGGAACTGGGGAAAAATCCCCTACCAAGAACCTAAATGCAATTTAAAGTTAGGCCACCCTGTTTTGTCCTCTCATTACAGGTCATTGACAGTATAGATGGAGATAATGATTCAGGGCTGTCTAGGGTGGATTGGCTGGTAGAGAAGAGCACTCCCAAAACAGGTATAAACATGGACTCTCATACGGGTGTTGATCATTTACAGTATACAGCCTTTTTGGAAACCCCAGATACATTGAGCTCCCCCCTGCTCCCCACCCTCCACCCCCACTGCACTTATACTGGGAGAGGCAGAAGCATTTTTAACTCCTATCCAAAGCCAGAAGCAGGCCAAAATAAATATCTTGCCCTGGAATGAGGCTGGCTTACGCCCCAAGCTTAGTGTTCGTGCCTGGGGACTGTTTATTGACCAGTTCGATATTTATTTGTTCCAAGAGACATAGTCTCTAGACCCTATATATAGAGCAGGCTTTTCAATTTTTTTTGTACCAGCAACTACAAATGGAAGGGGACGCCCCTCTGGTGGCCGCCTAGTATGGATACGCACCTCTTTGAACATAACATCTTTCCCTTTAGGTATAGCATCCTTAGATATACAAGGTATAAAAATTATTGGGGAGACTAAAGTTGTGATCCATATGTCTAATGTGTATAAAAGGGCGGCTAGAGGGGGTAGAGTAACTCCAGTTTTGAAACAACTGTGGGCGTACCACGAGCAATGTAATTCATATGATCTTGTAATCACTGGGGGCGACTTTAATTCTACATTTGAACCCCTGGATAGTGATAGTCATTTACTATCTGAGGTGGAAGATGAGGAATGGGGGGTCCCCGCCCTTGAGATTCCACCTGTAAAGAGGTGGACAGAGGTAGCATATCAGATGCTCTCATTTATGTTAGCTTGTGTTCTGAGGGCCTGTAAAGGGTGGACAAAGTCAGACTATATTTTGCTTTCCCTTCCTTTGTGGAAATTTGTTGATGGTAGTATGATAATTGCTAGATGTGATAGTGACCATAACGCTGTTGTTTGTAAATTGTCCAATTTGATTGCACGCCATGAGCAAGTACCATTATCCCGTACTAACAATTTAAATACCTCAAAAGATAAACGAAGACTTAAATGGGCTAATGTGCATCTCGGCCAGAATTAGCAATGGCTATGACTAAGGCACTGAAGGAGGCTATACAGAGTCTGGTGAGCCACCCTCCCTCGCAGTTCTCATTACAGGAAGTTGAGAGAACTCATGCAAAGCTCTTCAAAACTCTGAGGGACTGCTTTATACAGGGCCAATGGAAACCTAAGCAAAAGCAAAAGGGAAAGGTACAATAAAGATTGCAAACTAGCCAAGCAACAGCTGTGCATAGCTTTGCAAGGTAGGTATCCGGTGCAAGTAAAGATGCAGAGTTACCTATATAAACGGGCCCAGGCTAAAGCTCGCACTAGCTGAAAAAAAAATCAAATTTGGGAGGAATTATATGAGGCTGGGATCACAAAGAATGTTAAAAGATTTTGACCCTGGGTAGCCAATAGGGGGCAGAATCCCAAAGATTATTTGGCTAATACTATTCAGCCAGTGGTCTGGTATACTCACTTTTCCGAACTATTTGATTCTGTATCGGGTTTAGCCATTGAGGCGTGTGTCCCAGAAGCATATGGTAAAAAGTGATGCTAATGAAAACTATGCTATCATACAACAAAACCTTAGCTGCAATTAATTGTGTTGCTTTGGGGAAAGCGGCAGGTCCGGACAGGGTCCCGGGTTGTTTCGTGCAGATGCAGAGAGTTGGGCTATATATATATCTGATAGAGACATCTAGCCGCAGATTCCTTAACTTAGAATATCCCCAGGCGTCAGACTGGATCCGGAAAACTTTTGCAGCAGCACCTCTGCGCGCCGGGAGGCGGTGCCGCCTGGCTCCGCCCTGACGTCGTCCCCGGACATGACGTCAGCGGAGCCATATAAGACCCTCCCGGCGCGCTGACGTCAGTTTCCTTCTTTTCCGCGTCCCGACGCGGATCCAGGAGTAAGCGGTTCCTCTGGCCTGTTCTGTCAGGCCTTTTCGACGCCTGTGGCGTCTGGTAACAGTGTGCGATGCCTTCGGGCTTTAAGGCGTGTGAGACCTGTGCGCGGCAGATGTCAGCAACGGATCCCCACGCGATTTGCATGTGGTGTCTCGGTGCACACCACGACTCCGAGGAGTGTGATGCCTGCCGGCAGATGCGTCCGAAGTCCCTGCGGGAGCGCCGGATGAAGCTGTTAGCCGCCCGGGTGTCCCGCTCGACGCCTCCGCGCCGATCGCCCTCTCGGGCCGGGTCTTCTGTTTGCGTCCGCTCCCGGAGTCGTTCCCGCGGACGTCGTTCGCCGGACACAGGTAAGCGTAAACACAAGTCACGGAGGTCGCCGACCTCGCGTAAACGTGACGCCGGGGCCCGTAGCTCCCGTTCCACTCCGGACTCGGGCCCCCAGGAGTCGAGCCCCGTATACCCACCCTTTCCGGGTGCGGGGGTGACTCGGACCCAGATGGAAGCCTACTTCAAGGCTCTGCACTCTATCTTTGGGTCACCTCCTCTCCCTGGCGCGCCTTCGGGTCCCACAGAGGAAGTAGGCATTCAGGTCGGGTCTCCGCCGGCGGGTTTGCCCTCGGCGCCGGCCGAGTACCTCGGCTCCGGTTCCGGAGTCGCTGCGACGTCGGGACACGGCTCGGAGGGGCATCCCAGTCAGACGTCGAGCCCTTCTGCCATGTCTCCGCATAGCCCATTGCGGCTCCCTGCGTCGACGTCGGAGGCGGCTGCACCACGAAAGTCGACTCCTGGTCGGCTTCTTCCCTCTCCGCAGCTCTCAGTGGAGGGTGAGTCGACGCCGGTCCAAGACACGGCCGGGTCGCCTCTTGTTGAAGTCGACCTCGTTACGACGCCGTTTCGACGTCGGTGCAGGCGCCGGTCCCTGTTGTTCCTGTGTTTGAGGAGGATACGGACCCGGAGCACCCGGGGTTGTCTCCGCGCCCTTTGGCTCCGATGCCCCTTGGGCAGTGGCCCTTTGCTGCTAGAGCTGCGGGACGCGTTAGCCTGCAACCGTCTCCTACCGATGACCTGTTGTCACCACCCAGAGTGCCTACAGAAGCTGGCGCAGCATTTTCAAGGGCTGTTCGAAGGGCTGCAGCTATTTTACACTTGCACCCCCCATCGGTCTCCTTGTCTCCTGATCCATTGTTGGATCTCCTCCACCAGTGTGCGGTGGACATGGAGCCCTTGCTGTCTTTTGACGGGTTGTTGTTTGACTCCCTTCTTGGCGCATGGGCACGGCCCTCCTCGAGGGACCCTGTGGATCGGGCCGTTGCTCATAGGCACCGTCCGGCTCCGGGGGATCCTGCCTGTTTGTCCCTTCATCCTGGGGCTCAGGGTCGAGTACTCCAGGTGGCTTTTGCCACACAGCCTTCCTCTCCTCTTCCATTGCTGCCTCCCACTAGGGAGTCTCGTTGGTTGGAGGCATGTGGCCGCCATGTCTTTGCGTCCACTAGTTCGGGCATCCGCGCTCTGAACACGGCTTGCGTGTTTGCACGGGCTTCTTGTGCCCTTTGGGACTCCGTCGAGTGTCTTCTTCCCACTCTCCCCGAGAATCCTCGGGCTGACCTGGCTCGTCTCCTTCATGTAGGCCGAGAAATGGCACAATTTACCATTCGGTCGGCCATCGACACCACAGACTCGGTGGGTCGGGCGATGGCCAGGTCCGTTGCTCTGCGTCGCCATGCCTGGCTGCGCAAGGGGGGTTTCCCTGTAAATGTTCGGGAGAGTCTTCGGGATCTGCCATTTGATGGAGTGTCCCTTTTTGATGGTCATGCGGACTCAGCGGTTGACCGCCTCATGTCTGACCTCCCATGATTTTGTTATGTTCTGGTCCGTTTGCGGGTTTTTCCATTCCCTATACGGTGTTGTCTTTGTTTAATATGGGCCCTGGGTCCTGATGTGATACCCAGACGGCCTGGGAGGTTTCTCACCTTGGTTACTTAGCTTTATTGCAGCTGGACGGCTGCTTCTGCTTATGTTGATCCTCTGTCTATGCGTTCACGCTCAAGAGGTGCCCCTAGTTGGGGTTGAGACTTACCCTATGTGGGGTGTTCGTTGGCTATTGTATAGCTACCTCCCTCACACCGAAGACTTGATAGGCTTCTGTGGAGTCTTTTTCCAGGCATTGTCCTGCGGATGTGACTGTAGTCTTTTCCGCTGTTGTGGCCTTTCTCTGCCTTGTTGCGGCCACAGGCTGGCGTCGCTCTGTGGCCTTTCTGATGGGGTCTGCAGATGGTCTGTGGCAACCCCCTGCATCTACAGATGCTCCCTTTCTTAAGGTTCTGCCTCGTTTGCCTCTTCCAGGAGGGTCTTTTCAGCTTGGCCCTCCTTGGTTTTTTATGGCTGCCTTTATCGTCAGCCGCTGTCCCTTAGACCACCTTGTTCCGTTCCTTTCGTGCATGGGTCTTACGTTACGGACGCCCCACCTGAGGTCGGCCTTGGGGCGGAGCCCTGTCGCTGCCCCTAGGCAAGCAGGGCTCCTTGGCACGGTTCTTCTCTGTTCTATGGGCGTCCGGTGGATGCCCCCTGGTATATTCGCTGTCGCGGAGGGCTTCCGCTTTCCTTCCGCTTCTGCGCTGCCTGGTTCTACTCTCCTCTCCGCGCGAAGTAGTACTTTCTTGTAGTTCAGTCCTGTCTGGACTTCGTTCTTACATGGTGGCGTCTTGGCCACATTTGACATTGCTGTACATTGCCTTGTGCCCTACTTCATGGGCACTTCCCTGGCGTGGCCTGTTCCCCTGCTGCTTCCGCGCAGGACTTTGTCATGTTTCTACTTCGGGCTGCTGTTGCTGCTCTCTGTGGAAGTGTTCTCCTCAGGACGTTCTCTGTCCTTTGTGTGTTATTTTGCGTACACCTCCTGTTACTCTATGTATGCTCGTGCTGACTCTTTCCTGTCCTACTCAGCATTTCAATCGGACTCGCCGGGGACCGTGGCTCCCCTTTGCCGAGAGCTAGTGTCGCTTATAGTTCTGGACATTGCTCTGTCCAGTTGGGATACAACATGACTGTTGATACCTATAGTGGCTCTTGCTTTCTTTAGCAAACCATCATTCACGGCTGCGTCCTTTCTTGCTGTTTATTCTGTCTGGCGTTCTACACACACTTAGGGGACACGCATGCTAGGTACTTGCTACGCTGCCCGTGGTCTTGGCCTCCGCTTCCCCGTAGGAGCCTGCCTTCTGTGTGTGTACAGTTTGCCGGGTCCCTTTCACAGGTTGTCTACCTGGTGATGCATCTCTAGCATCTGGGCTATCACTTGCGGCGCCCCTTTGTGCCTTCCCTTTTACTTGGTGTGGTTCTAGTGGTACAACGGTCCTGTTGTATTCCTCTTAGGGTGTCCATAAACGGGCTTTCCAGAATCATGTCCTTATATAGGCACAATTCGCCCTGCCCTTATATAGGCATAAAATCCCAGTCCTTATTTAGGCATTAAACCGTGCACTCCAAATACAGGCATGGTCTCCGACATCCATCCACCCTAACGTCACAACGAGTTCGTGAAGAACAGACCCTTAGGCTGCAGGAGTTTCCCTAGCGCAGGACTATTGATTTCTTCAAGGACTCATATATTATGCATGAACCATTATTCCTTAGGGGTTCATTCATGACGTCTTCCGCTGTCCGACTCACGTCAATGCTAACATTCTGAGGTAATTCTCAGGTATAAATATACCTTCCCTAGCCCCTGTAAATCAGAGGAGACCTCGACTTCAGAGGAGCCCGTTTCCCGGCCTGACGCACTGAGAAGACGCTGTCATCCCTGCACGCAGAGAGTCCAGCTTCCAGTGATATAACTTCCCTTGCGGGGTGTTGGAGTTCGAGTCTGGCAAGAGATTCCTACCTCTCTCATTCTTCAGGTATGGAGCTGACTAGAACCTAGAGGGACTCTTGGCATACTTGGCATACTGGGCTTAACATACTCTTAGTATACCATAGTAAGGAATACTTCACCTACTTCATACCTCTCCCTACACCTAGGTTAGGTACATTGGGGTAGAACTAGGTTAGAAACGCATCGTATGAGTACTCGCATTTTTAGTCTGTCATTTATGTAAATGCATATATACTAAAAGATAATGCTAACGCAGTATTATTTTTTTCTACTGCTCACACTGTACATTATTTATCTCGCATACTGTCTTGTGATCGTAACAGCACATTTTACTTACACCAGAAACAAGACTGTTCAATAAATCTTTTATTGAAACGTCTGTCTGTTCTTTCTGTGTAACTTTGAGGAAAACTAAGCATGCACGATTGAGCTGAGTGAAATAGTTATCTATTGTTTCCACGACTCTGGGACACGTTCTGATTCTAAAGGGAAACAAAGTGGTCATGTTTTGCGGCTGCCAGAAACTACTCCCTTCTTGTCGTCAAGGAGTTTCTAGTGGCCTCTGAGCTAGCTGGCACAAATAATTAAGTTTAATATACTCGATAGGGACATACTGACCTTAGTCCTATGTCGAACCTATAGGATATATTATTCCAATGCGCAGAGCCTATTAGGGAAATAGGAGCTACACTACATGGCGCCCAACGTTTGGTAAGGCGGTAATTCAACGTTAGATACTGAGTAACTTAGCCGTGCTTTTTCTCTCAGAGACCCCTACCCATATACTCCAAAACACTTCTGGAGTGGGCAGGGTTAAGTATCCACCAAGGCTACATAGGGCAGTACCCTATATATTAGCTGTTTGGTTTGCTCAACGTTGAAGGATACAGTGTTCCAAAATATTGTGCACCTTATCTTTGTTTCCTTGAAACTTGTTCTACATTTTTAAAAAAACAAAATGCCCGACTCAGACAATGCCACCGGAAACGGTGGAGCTGCGGCTGATCCTGCCCAAGCAGCAGTTTTTAACATTACAGGTTTAAATGAAACCGAGGAGGGTGTTATAGACATCCATCCAAATTTAAGAAGAGCCATCACTCTAAAACTCATAAAACATGGCCTACCACCAAGAGGCGGTAGAGCAGTTTTCGTGATAGAGGCACACGAATCCTTTCAGACAGAGGTATTCTATTCATGGGTAATATTTCCTGAATCCAATCCAGTAACACACATGTTTCACTTCTACAAAGAAGATGATCAACCAGAGGAATACATTCCTTTCGAGGATATAGAAATTCCATTAACATACCAGGAGCATCAGCTCTGGTTTAAAGGCGCCCTAAAACATCACAGAAACATTACCAGGCTCGGTCCACTAGGTAGACCAGGAGCAACATGGCCGATTCTAGCCGGCTACACACCTCATCCTGAACTTGACATAATGACAGATGAGGAATTACTTACTCAACTTACAGAGTTAATAAAAATCTACAGACAATTGGTACAATATGTCATGCGGACTTTCACAGTCGAACCACCATTAACACTTCCAAATCAAACTCCTCAACAGGGGAATACACAAAAAATTACACCACAGACTCTATACGCAGTCATGGGTAAAATGCCCACAAAACGTGAGCAAATTCCATTTTGGATAGCTCAAAAAATTACTCAAATCGAAGCAGTATTTCCAAATACTAGCCCGCATGAGAAACACAGAATACTGACAATCAGTTTACCGATGGGGATCACACCACAACTGGAAGACTGCACCACTTGGGGCTCAGTCTTTGCTGCCATCTATACCAAAACACATGGCATTCCGTCAATTGCGGTAATACCTGATGTCCTGAAACAAATTCAAAACGAATACGGGGCAGAGCCTGCTCTAAATTTAGGTATGAAATTACTGAAAAATTTCGACCAGGTCTCAACAATAATATTATCTAATATTAAAGGGGAGGCAGCAGCAGTGGCGATCCGCCAAAAGTTAAGGGAATTCGATGTTACAGAACATAAAACTGAGCTACCCAGAATAATAGAAGAATCTTATCCAGAATTAGGCAGAGATAGTTTGGGTGGAAGACCAGTGAAGCCAAAGCTATCTGAAAGTCCTGAGAAGGACTCAATTAAACAAACTCCTACATCTTCTAAAAGAAGTGGGAGACTAATAAACAAAATTCAAACGAGAAACGTTCTCAATCCCGGGGTAGGTCTCCTCAAAAGGAGCCCTCTGAAAGGAGGTATAACCTCAGGAATAGGGATAATTTGAGAAAACCTGACAGGTATCAAGATACTGATACACGTTCCTCTCGTCCCTTTCAGATCTCATCACAGACTTCGGAAAGAAGAGGACGAACAGAACATAGAGAAGAACGCGTGAAATCGAAAGACGAAAAACACGCTCCAAAAACTAAAGCAAAACCTCAATTCTCCAAAAGAAAGTAGCAGGTCTAAAGATCAGACATGCCGAGAATATTGAGAACACAACTCAAGAACGGAGAATGGGCTCAGACAATGCTGGACAGTGCAGCAGAAGTCACAATAGCTCGCCAGAACCTGAAGGAACTTCTGGAGATAGTGGACTTGAATGAGTACATTACAGTTGAGACTGTAGACACCAGGGTTAGTACTCCACAAAAGTTATATGAAATAACACTCCGGATGGAGGGAGATAAACCTAGACAGGTGAAAGCACTTTTTTGGGAAAGACTATCCAAGGGCTATGACATACTTCTAGCAGAAAAAGGCTGTCCACCACAATTTGTCAGAGAGTGCCCACACGGCGAGGACATTATTATGCCTGCCTTCTCCAACCATATACCAATGCACCTAAGATATACATATGCCAGGAAATGGGCAGTGGCCCAGGCCCCAGCATTATATAAGAATCATGTAGGATGGGATGAGGACTCACCTCACCATAAAATACATCTGAAACATGAACCTACTGCACAAAGGCAGTACCCAATAAAGCAAGAAGCTAAAAAAACAGGTCAGGGAGATCTTAGATCAACTTGAATACCAAGGGGTGATTGAAACATGCACCTCCTCAATGAACAATCCTTTGTTTCCTGTCTCCAAACCAGACAACACATATCGTCTAGTTTTGGATTACAGACACTTAAACACTTGTTCTAAAACTTTTGCAGTGCAAAATGCACATAGCACAGCATTAATGAATAACATTGTGCGTAAAAAATACAAAACAACATTAGACATCTCAAATGGTTTCTTTTGTCAAAACATAGCACCTGAAAGCAGGTACTTAACAGCATTCTCCATAATGGGGACCCAGCGTCACTTTTGTCGACTCCCACAAGGGTTCAAGAACAGCCCAGGGTTATTCTCAGCGAGGGTAACAGAGTTACTACAAATTTATGACAATGAGGCATTGTCCTATGTCGATGACATCTATCTGACAGACGATGACCTGGACAAACACTTGAACAGGGTGAGCACCATTATACTGGGTTTCGCCTCTGAGGGCTACAAGTTCAACTTTAAAAAGTCCCGAATTGCGCATCTCAATGTCCTATTTTTAGGATATGAGCTTTCAAGTGAAGGCAAGAGCTTGGCAGCTAACTTTTTAGAAAAGTGTGCGCTGCTCCAACCTCCAAAAACGCTAAAAAACTTACAATCCATCCTGGGTTTCCTAAATTTTGGAAGAACATACATTCTAAATTACGCATAAAGGGTTAAACCTCTCTACGCATTAATCAAACCTGATTTTTCGATCAAAAACTGGACACAGGAACACACAGAAATCTTGCGTTCACTACAGGCTAACATGTTAGCAACAAATCACTTACAAACACGCATAAGTCAACGAAATTTGGTGATCCGAATAATTTCGGGTCAATGCGGATTCACCTACTTAACCTTCAATGAGGGTGAGAAAATACCAATCGCATACAAATCTCATTTGTACACACAAGCGGAAATGCGCTTCAGTTCAACTGAAAAAATTCTGACAGCAGTTCAAACCGCTGTAGCAAAAGAAAGAGCCTTAGCCCAAGGGAAACGCATTATTGTCGTAACCCCGGTACCAGCTTTAGAAGCGGTCACAAAAGCAAGCATTCCAAATGCTAAAGCATTACATCCAAGATGGATACAATGGGTTAATTCTCTTGCTGCAACAGATGTTGAATATGTTTTTGATCCTGATTTAAAAACACAAGCATTCCTGCAATATGAACAAGAATGTCCTCTGCCCACTGAAATTCTGCCTCTCGATCAGTATGAATGCACAAGTTACTAACTTGTGTAACGATATATCTGTAAGAGACAGTAGTTAGTGACAGATTCCTTACCTTAGAATATCCCCAGGCGTCAGTCTGGATCCGGAAAGTTTTTGCGTAGCAGTACCCTTGCGCGTCGGTAGGCGGCGTCGTGCGGCTCCGCGTCCGGCGTCGTGATCGCCGGGATGACGTCGCGGGCAGTACTTAGACGCCGCCTCTGCGCGCTGACGTCAGTTCTGTACACGACTTTCCGCGCCAGGAACGCAGAGCCATGCAAGAAGCTGACATAGGTGTCTGAAAAATACTAGGGCCCTGAAAGGGATGTCCTTAACCCTAGAAATCAGTTCGCAGAACGGGGAGGATGGGTGGGCGGTAGGAATCTGTCACTAACTACTGTCTCTTACAGATATATCGTTACACAAGTTAGTAACTTGTGCATCTGAAAGAGACACGTTAGTGACAGATTCCTTACCTTAGAATAGATACCCCAGCAATACCAACCCCAGTGGTGGGTCTGCGAACAAAGATCAGACAAGGAAGTCCCGGAGGACAGAACGGGCAAAGAAGCCGTCCCTCCGGACTTGACTGTCAAGGCAGTAATGCTTTGTAAATGTGTGCAGCGAGGCCCACGTACCTGCCTGACAGATATCCTGCAGCGGAACACCGCGGCCTAAAGCCGTGGTAGCAGCCGTTGCCCTGGTGGAATGGGCACGCAGCCCAACAGGAGGCTCCTTCTTAGCCAAAGAATAGCAGGTTTTGATACACAAGGTTACCCAGCGGGAGATGGTTCTCTTGTGCACCGCCCGACCATTTTTTGGCGCCCACGTAGCCAACAAAGAGCTGGTCATCCACCCGGAAGTGTTGTGTGCGGTTGATATAAAAGGAAAGCGCACGTTTTGGGTCCAGACGGTGGAGCCTCTCTTCCTCTCTGGAAGGAGGCGGAAAGAAGGTGGGCAAAGTGATGGTCTGCCCAATGTGGAAGGCAGTAACCACCTTTGGCAAGAAGGACGGACGCGTCCTAAGAACAACCTTGTCTGGATGGACAGACAGAAAGGGAGGTTTGCATGAAAGAGCCTGGAGCTCACTCACCCGCCGAGCGGAGGTGATGGCCACCATAAAGGCTGTCTTCAGAGTCAGAAGACGAAGAGGACAGTTATGTAGAGGCTCAAAGGGAGCGCACATAAGAAAGGTAAGAACCAAGTTCAAGTCCCACTGAGGCATCACAAACGGAACAGGAGGGAAGAGGTGTGTAATGCCTTTTAGAAACCTGTTAACAACAGGGGACTTGAAAAGGGAGGGCTGATCAGGAAGCCTGAGGAAGGCCGAGATGGCACAAAGATAGCCCTTGATGGTACCCAGGGCAAAACCCTGTTGGGCCAGGGAAAGAAGGAAGAGAAGAACCTCAGAAAGAGGGGCAGAAAGGGGATTCACAGCCTTTGCTGTGCACCATGCCACAAACTTGTTCCACCTGCAGGCGTATACCACCTTAGTGGAGGGACGCCTGGCTGCCAGAATCACATCACAAACTTCGGGAGGCAAGTCGAAAGGAATCAACTGCCGCCGCTCAATCTCCACGCAAGCAGGTGGATGCTGGACAGGTTCGGGTGGAGGACCGTCCCCTGCTGCTGCGACAGAAGATCCTCCCGAAGAGGCAGACGGATCGGGGGATCGACGCTCATACTGAGTAGCTCGGGATACCAAACTCTTCGAGCCCAGTCCGGAGCCACAAGGATGACTTGGGCCCGGTCGCGCCGAATCTTCTTCAACACTCTGGGTAGAAGTGGTATAGGCGGAAAAGCGTACAACAGTCCGCAACTCCACTCGCGACGAAAGCGTCGCCGAGCGAGTGCTGCCTTGGAAATTCCAACGCGCAGAACTGATGACATTGCGCGTTCTCTTCGGTGGCGAATAGATCTAACCAAGGCTCTCCCCACTGTAGAAAGAGTCCTTGCGCCACTTCCGAGTGAAGACGCCATTCGTGATCCATCATGCACCTGCGGCTGAGTTCGTCCGCCCTGGCGTTCAGGGAACCTGCCAGGTGTTGAACCATCAGAAAAATGCCCTGATGTTCCAGCCATGTCCAGAGGCGCAGAGCCTCCTGACATAGGGTCCACGACCCCACCCCGCCTTGCTTGTTGCAGTACCACATGGCGGTGGTGTTGTCTGTGAACACCTGCACTACTTTCCCTTTGACAGAGGGAAGGAATGCCTTGAGTGCAAGTCGGATCGCCCGGAGCTCCAGAAGGTTGATATGGAGCCGGGACTCCGCCGGAGACCAGAGGCCTCTGATCTCCGCCTCTCCCATGTGACCGCCCCATCCCAAAAGGGACGCGTCCGTCACAACTGTGTGCTCTGGCTGGGGAAGGGAGAGGGATCTGCCCATGACCCATTGCCGGTTCGAGAGCCACCACTGCAACTGTCTTGCAGTCCCCTCCGAGATCTGAACGTGATCGGACAGATTGCCCTGGTGCTGCGCCCACTGGAACTTCAGGTCGCACTGCAGAGCCCGCATATGCCATCTGGCATGATCGACCAGCAGGATGCAGGAGGCCATGAGGCCCAGCAGCCTCAGGGTCATCCGTACCGAAACCCAGGATAAAGGCTGAAAGATCGGAATCATAGCCTGAATATCCCGGACTCGCCGTTCGGGAGGATAGGCCCGAAACTGCGTCGTGTCCAGAACTGCTCCGATGAAAAGGAGCTGTGGAGAAGGAATCAGATGCGACTTCGGCACATTGATGGAGAACCCCAGCGAGTGCAGGAGTTCGGTCGTAGTCTGGAGGTGGGAGACGACTGCCTGGGACAAGCCCGCCTTCAGCAGCCAGCCGTCGAGGTAGGGGAAGACTGGAACCCCTGCCCGGCGCAGATGAGCTGCGACCACCGCCATCACTTTCGTGAACACCCGAGGGGCACTTGTAAGGCCAAAGGGGAGCACGGTGAACTGAAAATGCTCGAGGCCTACCGTGAACCGAAGGTAACGCCGGTGGGCCGGCAGGACGGGGATGTGAAAATAAGCATCCTGCAAGTCCAACGCTACCAACCAGTCTCCAGGGTCGAGGGCAGTCAAGACCTGAGCTAGGGTGAGCATCTTGAACTTCTCCTTCTGGAGGAAGCGATTGACGTTCCGGAGGTCCAAGATAGGACGCATGTCCTCCTTGTCCTTTTTGGGCAGCAGAAAGTAGTGGGAGTAGCAACGACGTCCTACTTCTGGGGTCGGAACATGCTCAATGGCCCTCTTGGCCAAGAGGGCCGTGACTTCCTTCTGCAGAAGCACCAAGTGATCCCCTGACATGCGGTGGAATTGAGGTGGCATGGCTGGGGGTGGTCTCGAAGGGGAGGGAGTAGCCCCTTCGGACAATGTCCAAGACCCACCTGTCCGAGGTGATGGCACGCCAGTGGTGAAGGTGATGGCGGACCCTGCCCCCTACTGGCGTGCTGTGCACCTGAAAGGAGGGACTAGGAGGGCTTGGAGGCCGCGGACGGGGCGGAGGTGGTGGCCTGACCCGCACGCTGGTTGCCCGAACCGCCACGGCGGTAGCCACGTCCCCGGCCACGCGAAGACGCTTGCTGCGCGGGCCGGTGGCTGGGCTGCGGACGTGACTGGGCGCCCCTTCCGTGGCCACGAAAGGGGCGAAAAGCAGAGGTTAGCGGAGGGCGCACAACAGAAAGGCCCAGGGACTTGGCAGTAGCCCGTGAGTCCTTAAAACGCTCCAGCGCATGGTCTGCTTTGGAACCAAAAAGACCGACTCCATCAAAGGGCATGTCCATGAGTGTATTCTGGACATCACCCGAGAAACCAGTTGTTCTCAGCCATGCGTGGCGACGCAGCGCCACCGTCGTTGCAAGCGATCTGCCCAGCGAGTCGGCGGTATCAAGGCCACAACGTATGGTGTATTTAGCCGCATCTCTACCTTCCGCAATGGTGCGGGTAAGCAGTGTCTGGACCTCCTCAGAACACTGGGGCAAAACAGTCGCCACCGAATCCCACAGGGAGTGGGTATATCGGCCCAAAAGGCAAGCGGTGTTGACGGACCGCAAGCCAGCACTGGAGGAAGAAAAAGCCTTCTTCCCAAATTGGTCCAGGCGTTTGGATTCCCTATCCGGAGGGGCGGTAGGGAAGGCGGTTTGGGAGGCAGAGGCTTGGACAACCAAGCTCTCGGGGGTGGGATGTTGAGAGAGAAACAAGGGGTCGCCCGGAGCAGGGCGATGGCGTCGGGCCACGTTCCTATCCACAGGAGCCCCTGTGGTGGGCTTGGACCAGGTGCCCAAAAGAACGTCAGATAGTGCATCATTAAACTGCAGCACAGTCTCCGAAGAGGAAGCTGCCGGCTGAAGCACTTCGGTCAGGAGATTAGTCCTGACTGCCACCGTAGGAAGCTTGAGGCCCAAGGCCTCAGCCGCCCTACGCAACACCACAGCGTAGGAAGCTCCATCTTCCGTAGCCACGGTAGGGGGGGGGGAAGCATGGCAAGGTCTGGGGAGGTATCCAGACCACTGGCATCACCCTCCTCTGGCTGCCAGAGAATGCAAGGGATGAACAGCGGTACAAAGTACCCTCCGGTACCGACGTTGGATGGTGTCGGTCCGGCACCGGGACCAAGTTGCGGGTGAGGCTGGGGTCGACGCCAGTTGGGGGCACAACCGGCGTTGTGAGCGTCTTCACTGGAATCTGTGCAGGGGAAGGTACCGTGAGGTCGACCGGCGCAGATCCGGACCCAGGCATGGATCCATGGGGACCCTCCGGCGCCGAGGCCGGAGCTGCCAGCATCGAAGGGTCAGGGCCCCCAGCTAAGTCCGTGGGGCCCGAAGGTGCGCCTGCAGAGTCAGGCTGCCCAAAAATGCTATGGAGCGCTTCGTAAAATGCATGAAGTTGTGCAGGGGTCGCTCCGGCTCCGGGAAAGGGAGGGAAGCGCAGAGCCGTCCCAGCGGGCTCCGACGATTGAGCCGGAGAGCGACGACGCTCTGGGTCCAGTGTCGCGTCGGCCGACGGACGGGGAGAAGGCGAAGAGCAACGATGCTTCTTCGTCTTCTTTTGTGCTTCGACTTACCGGAGGAGTGTGAAGACTTCGAGGAGGAATGTGATGACTCCACGATCGGTCCGCGACCCTCCTCTCGACCGGGACTACGAACTGCGTGGAGCAGACTGCCGGGCCTCCAAAAGCTTTCGAGACCGCTCTCGCAAAGCCTTCGGGTGAAGTTTCCGGCAGTCAGGGCACGACTTCGTGTCGTGGTCTCGGCCGAGACAGTAGAGACACTCTAAGTGCGGGTCTGTGATCGACATCATTCGACCACAGGCACCGCATGGCTTGAAGCCGGGCATCCCTACCGACACCTAGGAGTCGAGAAGACTCGAAAAGAAACAGTGAAAAAATTCACCAAAAATGTAGTCAAAAATTGACTAGGGCACTGCTCTTCCTGGATCTGCGCTTACTGGCGCGGAAAAAGAAGAACTGACGTCAGCGCGCAGGGGCGGCGTCTAAGTACTGCCTGCGACGTCATCCCGGCGATCACGACGCCGACGACGGACGCGGAGCCGCACGACGCCGCCTACCGACGCGCAAGGGTACTGCTACGCAAAAACTTTCCGGATCCAGCCTGACGCCTGGGGATATTCTAAGGTAAGGAATCTGTCACTAACGTGTCTCTTTCAGATTCATAATTTACACTGACGGATCCGCACAGCCCGCAACAGGGAGTAAGCAAGCTTACAGTGCAGCGTGTGCAATCGTTAAAGGTCGCATGCGAAATGGCATCTTCCGACCCATGGTCACAAAAACTCAATCTCTAGGAGATTGTACAGCTCAGCGAGCTGAACTACAAGCATTTAAACTGGCACTTGAAAGTACAGATCGAGAATTCCCCACACAGATAGTGTGCGATTCCTTTTACTGTGTTCAGTCGTATAATGACTATATACGAAACTGGCTTGAAAATGGTTTCAAAGATGCGAAAGGTGGCACAATAAAGCATAAAATGCTTTGGGAACAAGTAGTTCAGTTGAAAAACGAACTACCAAAGGCTCACGTGATCCACACACTGAGTCATCAACGTGATGGCGTTCACGTTGCAGGGAATTCATTGGCTGACGAAGCTGCAAAGGGGGCTGTTCAGACGGCTTCCGTATCTGCGATCACTCGTTCAAAAACAAAAATAGACGGTGAGATAATGTTGGCTGTCAATGCTTCAAGCAAGGGCAGCAGAGCAGCGTTACCAAAAAAGTTTCCACTCAAGTACTCTTATGTAATTGATGCAAACAACGTTCCTTTTGCTCGAATCCCTGGAGTGGGGGATAGGGTAATTCCAAACAAGGAACGCAGATTAGGACTAATCCTAGCAGCACACGAAGGGATAGCTTCTGCCCATGCAAGTGTTTCAGCGACAGTATCTTTACTCAAGCAAAGATATTGGTGGCCTGGCATTCGGAAACAAACAAAGAACTATGTTTTAGAATGTGATATTTGCCAACAGATGAAAGGCTCCACAGTGAAACGTCCTGCGCAGACACCCCTGTTAATTTCAGACAAACCATTAGCATGTGTTTACCTGGACCACTGCGGTCCCTTGCAAAGGGACGGTAACTATAAATATATCATGGTTGCAGTGGATTCATGCTCTAGGTTCCTATGGATATGGCCACAGCGCTCGGCTGACGCTCGAACTGTTATAAAAGATTTGCGAGTCTTTATCGGCACATACGCAATAGGCACGCTACATTCTGACCAGGGTCCTGCGTTTAGCTCTCGGGCTTACAAAGAAGCCATGGCCAGTCTGGGAGTTGCATTGCGGTACTCCTCTCCATTCCATCCTGAGGGAAATTCGGTTGTGGAAAGGAAAAACCGGGCCATAAAGCAGTCTATAACAGCTAGGGTATTAGGTTCGGGTGATGGGTGGGTCAAACACCTTAATGGGGTCCAACGCTCATTGAACAATCTGCCAAGAAGTTCTCTAGGGGGGTCACTCCATATGAGGTCCTATTTGGGACAAGAATGTGGGTACCAGACCTTGAACACGTAGGCACAGTGGTGGAAAATAAACCGTTTGATTTCAAAGATCGTTTGGCTGTTTTTTGTAGGAACTCAATGAATTAAGAACGAAACAAAGCAACGTATTCCTGCAGCCAACCACCACTGGGGAAAAATCGGCGGCCTGTCTGGATTCCAAAAGTTGGGGATCTAGTCAGAGAAAAGATTGCGGACAAGAAGGAATTTGGACCTTCTTACAGACAACCAGTACCTGTCCTAGCAGTTCAAGGAACAAGAACAGTACTTCTGCCGCCCCTTGCTGGAAGAAAGGAGAAAAGATTTGTGTCCATCGACCTCATCAAACCACAGTATGTGGCCAATACTAAACAGTAGGCCTCGTGGACTCCGACCTAGTAGCAGACGCACTCCTCTCGCTACTATCCAAGAGGTTCAGACTGAAAGACTGATAACCATCGAGACTTCAGCAGTAACAGATGAAGGACTAAGCAACAATGCTATGGAACTCATCCCTCTTGAAACTCAAGTAACAGTTCATCCAAATACGCCTGTCTACACCAATGTAGCAAGTGATCAACTGGTTCCAGCGATTTCTACAAATCCTGATGCAATTCCAACAATTGATAGAACTGCTTCTGGCTATTTCATTAACTTTGATATGTTCTCAGAAGATCCGAGTGAACCTGAAACGACGCCAGCATCATTCAAACTCAAGCAGAGAGTACAAGACTTTCTTCACTTTCTGAAAAAGACTTATTTGGTTTCTCCATGGAATGAACTCTGGATTATATCTGGACTTTTTGTTTTCCTGCTCTGGCTAGCTTTGGTTACAACTGTGAGCGTGCTTATAAGTGGCAGATACATCCATGTGAACACTGAAGGAAAAGACCTGAACGTACTTTTGAAACCTCATAAATCTTCCCATCGTGAAGCAAGAGACTTGTCATCAGTGAACATCACAGCCGTTCCTATACAGGATGGTATAGTGTGGGACAAAACAGATTATGAAATCTTCGGCCCGACGGAACAATTGAACATTCCACATTTGTTTAAAATTTCACTAAGTGATCAAATTTCGTCCAGTACCTATTCAGATGATTGGGACTTTGAGACTGTTAACGACATAATGTTTGACTTAGAAAAATCTGCTGCATTTTCTAAAAATGAATATTTAGAGGGTTCATCAGACTATGAACAACTGTATTGTTATAACCACTATGGTCATCATTATTTGCATAAATCTGCATATCCAAGAAATGTGTTTATGTTTAACCAATGGGAGCATTGTCCTACACCACCAAAAGGTAGTTCAAAAACATTTGCTAGTAAGTTTCCATATTTTTCAGGTTACAATACATCTGACCCAGAAACATTTTACTTTAGAAATGTAAACAAAACAGGACTGAAAATTATGTTAACAAATACAAAACAGATTTACTCTGCAGCATTTATTGCCCAACTGTCTAGACAGGGTTTCGACTTATGGAAAGACACAATAGACACAAAAACCGTGTGGGGTACTAAAAATTGGCAAGTACAGGGTATAGAAGCTTTATTTAGAGCCTGTATCATCCCTGAACAAATAATGTTCTTGAATGAAACCGTCCAACAAACATCTTGTCTTGGATTAGCCAAGATCAAAGAGATGAAAACACCTTCTGTACCAACACCTGCAAGTGATAACGAAACACAGGCATTGGTGACAGTTGACAATATACTACAACTCAACAGATCTAATCCTGATTGGAGAAAATGGTTGATCTGGCCCACAGACACGAATAACTGTCAGGAAAGATTCCTGAATAAAACTCAGGGCTTTACTATTCATAGGCCAGACCCAAGATACGTCCAAAGACAGCATCCGGGGTAGTAACAACATACAGTGTAGGAAAATTATGCCTCGATTGGCTGCATAAGTCTACACTACAGGATGTGAAACAACACTTATCCTTACTTAAAGAGGACGCAGACCTTAGGGAATTCTTGCTTGGACCAAGAAAACCACGTCAAAAACGTTTCATATATGCCGGCATTTATGCTGCCTATAATGAAGCATGGAAAGTATCACAGATGGAAGCCGCAGAACGAATACGTGAACTTGATCGTATTAATTTAGAGAAAACACTCTCTGTGGTCGACAATGGGTTAACAACTTTGTCCTCCAGAATATATTCATTGGATGGCACTGTATCCTCTGCTATCGACATACTAGAACAAGATTTGGCGATGTTACAACAAGGTCAGTCTCAATTACGTTCTATTGTGTTATTAAGCTGGACGCTGCAATCTTTGCGAGCGGGCTATGTGCCTTGGCGTTTATCAACACGTCAGCTCTGTTTGCAGAATACAATCTAACAGATAAACAGATCGAATTGGCATAAAGAGGAGCAAGGTATACAGTGCTGAGCATTGAAAAACTGGAAAAGTTACCATTCACAGTGGCAGAAAAACCAGCTACAGAATGGCTTATTCATGGCAAAATAACATTACCTGTGACTACTTTTCAGTTTCAGTATTGCCTCAGACAAATGCAAGCAGGCAAATATGAAAGGTTGGGTAAGGAATACATTAAGACATCTTGGGATTCACCGTATACATATAGATGTTGGAGTGGGGATTGTGAAGTGTTTTTGAGCGGTACACACTGTAAACATGCACTGAGCGGTTCACTTATATGTCAGGACATCTCTTTACACGGGGCTTGTAATGGTTCTGTGGCAAATTTGTCTTGCCATCAGCAGGGTACACCAGCTGCTGTGATTAATCCAACGTTTGGACAACTTTCTAATGGGAGTTACCTCATGTTGAATGATCAGAGTTGCTGCGGAATGCTGCCAGGCATCTCATATCTAGTAACGATCAACTCCAGGGTCACTTGCAGTATGCAAGTATTGTTTCCCCCAATAGACACAGTCAGGGAGTCGGCTCTATGGCCTTCGCTGAACGTCTCTTTTATAAGATTTGATACTTTGAGCAGAATGAAAGCCATGCTTTTACAGCAAACAGTGCCTCTGACCTCGGCCAAAGAAACCTATGATCTACAAGTAGCAAGGACTTCGGCTGAGATACAGACTTTAATACGTACAAACTGCCCTATACATTTCATAGAAATATTAGGACGTATCTTCAATATGTCTGATACAACCGGAATAGTACATGTATTTAAGAGCATCTGCTCCGGTCTGTTAGCACCTTTCCAGGCAATACTCGGCATAATCCCGAACTTTGCACATTCGGTGTTTGGTGGCATACCATTAATTCTAGCACTTGTTGCCGGAATTCGATTTCTCTTCCTGCTGTTGCGCTATGGCCAGCCTATTCGCAGACATCACTCTCCTTGAACGAAAGTGCCCTGAGCGAATAGTACAGCTATTGCGCATGACTCGTCTACGGGACCTGAATACCACGTGGTTCCTGTCATTCAGACCAATCTGCCAAGATTGCATCTTACCTGTTCTACGATGCCTGCTATGTGGTGAAGAATGCGTGTTGGACACCTGTCTAACATTTCCATCAGCAACGCCAACGGATGTCGATACTCTGCTGGTCTTGATAAAGGCCCATGCTCTGTGTTGTCCCCAGAGGCTACCAATCCTGATGTCAGCATTCATTGAGATCTCACAGATGCTTCCGGCTGCTGCTGAGGTACGAGAAAGATCTACAGGCACACAGGTAACAACGGACGCAAACATTGCTGTGGCAACCTATGCTGAAAGCGATGCTTCCCATCTCTGTGCAATTAATCTACTACACGAGGTGTTCCAACTGACATCAACTACAGTGGATGATGTTTTGTCTATAGAAATAGATGATCTCATGTTTACACCAGACCAGTAAACTAACTCTGATTCAGCATACAGTGTTCCAGAGATGCAGTAACAATTTGGCCTTCATACTTCAAAAACTTGGAACTCTACCAAAATTGAACTTTTTCCCATTTTTCGAACTAAAATGGCACTTCAATCTGCTTAAAGTAGAACTAGCCTTATAGTACAGACTTCGCGGTACTTCCACGTACACTTAGTCATCTTGTGTGTCTACAACAGTTCGTTAATTTTTATGACATGAAATGACTGATTTTTGAACAACTTATCGATCATTTTTTGTCACATGTAAATATTACTGCTTATTTCATTCCAATTGCATTTATTTTCGAACTATATGCCTGAAATGAAAAGCATTGCTTAATATGTACAGTACTTTTTGCATTTTTACTATGTTTTTTAATGCTTTTAAGAAATATTTTTTAAATATGCGGTACTCCATTTAATGTTTAGCATTTTAAATGTTTAGCATTTTGGTATTATCGTACACACGAAAGTGGAGTGGGTGTTGTATTCCTCTTAGGGTGTCCATAAACGGGCTTTCCAGAATCATGTCCTTATATAGGCACAATTCGCCCTGCCCTTATATAGGCATAAAATCCCAGTCCTTATTTAGGAATTAAACCGTGCACTCCAAATACAGGCATGGTCTCCGACATCCGTCCACCCTAACGTCACAACGAATTCGTGAAGAACAGACCCTTAAGCTGCGGGAGTTTCCCTAGCCCAGGACTATTGATTTCTTCAAGGACTCATATATTATGCATGAACCATTATTCCTTAGGGGTTCATTCATGACGTCTTCCGCTGTCCGACTCACGTCAATGCTAACATTCTGAGGTAATTCTCAGGTATAAATATACCTTCCCTAGCCCCTGTAAATCAGAGGAGACCTCGACTTCAGAGGAGCCCGTTTCCCGGCCTGACGCACTGAGAAGACGCTGTCATCCCTGCACGCAGAGAGTCCAGCTTCCAGTGATCTAACTTCCCTTGCGGGGTGTTGGAGTTCGAGTCTGGCAAGAGATTCCTACCTCTCTCATTCTTCAGGTATGGAGCGGACTAGAACCTAGAGGGACTCTTGGCATACTTGGCATACTGGGCTTAACATACTCTTAGTATACCATAGTAAGGAATACTTCACCTACTTCATACCTCTCCCTACACCTAGGTTAGGTTAGGTACATTGGGGTAGAACTAGGTTAGAAACGCATCGTATGAGTACTCGCATTTTTAGTCTGTGTCATTTATGTAAATGCATATATACTAAAAGATAATGCTATCGCAGTATTATTCATTTCTACTGCTCACACTGTACATTATTTATCTCGCATACTGTCTTGTGATCGTAACAGCACATTTTACTTACACCAGAAACAAGACTGTTCAATAAATCTTTTATTGAAACGCCCGTCTGTTCTTTCTGTGCAACTTTGAGGAAAACTAAGCATGTACGATTGAGCTGAGTGAAATAGTTATCTATTGTTTCCACGACTCTGGGACACGTTCTGATTCTAAAGGGAAACAAAGTGGTCATGTTTTGCGGCTGCCAGAAACTACTCCCTTCTTGTCGTCAAGGAGTTTCTAGTGGCCTCTGAGCTAGCTGGCACAAGTAATTAAGTTTAATATACTCGATAGGGACATACTGACCTTAGTCCTATGTCAAACCTATAGGATATATTATTCCAATGCGCAGAGCCTATTAGGGAAATAGGAGCTACACTACAGTCCCTCTGGTGTACTTCTGTTCCCCGCATGCTTGGCTCTTTTTTCTCGCATGCTTATCTGTCATTCTGCTTTTGGTCTCTGCCCTTTCCCACGTTTTTGTGCAAGGGCACGTGGGCGATGGCGAGTCTTGTGTCACGTGTACACAGGCTCTTCCTGGGCATGGTCAGCATCCTACCGCTGCTGTCCACTGTGCCTGGCTAGTGCGCTTCCACAGTGTTTCTTCCACTGTTGTGCATGTTCGACCTTGATGCTCGCGCCCGATTGTGCCTTCTTGTCCCCTCGCTGGACCTTTCTCTCTTGCAGTCCCATCGGATCCTACGGATCCCTCGGCTCCTGCGATCAGCTCGTCCTCTTTTCCAGAAGTACTCAACTGTCGCATTCTGAACTGACCTCCTGGTTCTGTGCTCCCTTTCATCCCTGTATACACGAAAGGGCTTTCCTGCCGCTCCTCGGCGGCTTGTGATGCCTTGCCTCCCATTGTTGGCCGCTCCCTACGGAGTTTCCAGGTCTGGTGTTCGCCGCTCTAGCATTGCTGCCCCACTGTGTTTAGTCACTGTGTTGACGATAGGGGTTCCCTTTGGAACTTCGGGGGGTTCTGTCGCAGACCCGCCTCCTATGGGGTATGGCTTTGGTATCTATTCTAAGTTAAGGAATCTGCGGCTAGATGTCTCTATCAGATGTAAGAGTTACTTACCTTTGGTAACGATGTATCTGGTAGAGACACAGTCTAGCCGCAGATTCCTTAACGCCCGCCCATCCTCCCCGCTCTGCGAGGACCTTTTCAGGTGGGGTTTTATGCATTCGCCTCCCTCTTGGTGGCTTTGTCGTCCTGCGGGGTGACATCTTTCACCTCCCTCCATGGTAGGTTCATTCCTTTTGTTTACTTGTTCTGTTCCTCCCAATATCGTGATTGGGAGGTGGGTTCAGGTCTTCTTCAACAATACCTACACTGTGGTTCTCCCAGTATAGGGCCTACTGATGTTCTTTTCCCACCCTCCCCCCTGCTCCATTGACTCTCCTACGGTCGTTTGGCCTGAGGTCTCTTGGCCTGTGCCTCCATCCACTAGATTACTTCAAGGGGGAAGGTGTTGCAGATCTTTAATAGTTCGTCTTTCATTCAGTGGTTCCAGGCTTCTTGCCTGTCACGGTTCGATCTTGTAGTTGCAGGCGTTATGTCGTCTGCCTTCACGTTCTTTTCGTATGTCGTTTTGCCTCGGGGGAGGGCATAGTCTTGCCTTGCGGGACTGCTTCTCAGTGTCCTGCTTTGCTTTTCTCCCTTCAATTCTTCTGGTGCGGGATTCTGTCACCTGCCTAGGCATTCTTTTCATATGTCATTTTGCCTACAGGGAGGGCGTTGTCTTCACTTTGCGGGGATCCTTCTCAGAGTGCTGCTCTGCCCCTTTAATTGCTTTCACTATACAGTGCTTGTCACTGTCGTTTATGGTCGTTTTCAATATACAGTGCTTGTCACTGTTGGTTGTGGTGATTTCTCACCATTCCATTCTTTGGTTTCACTGATTTTCATATTTTTTTGCACACTGTTCCCATAATATCACAGTTTTTGGTGGTGGCTCCGCGTTGTGGCGCGGAAAAGTTTCTCCGAAGAAAACTGACGTCAGCGCGCCGGGAGGGTCTTATATGGCTCCGCTGACGTCATGTCCGGGGATGACGTCAGGGCGGAGCCAGGCGGCGCCGCCTCCCGGCGCGCAGAGGTGCTGCTGCAAAAGTTTTCCAGATCCAGTCTGACGCCTGGGGATATTCTAAGTTAAGGAATCTGCGGCTAGACTGTGTCTCTACCAGATACATCGTTACCGAAGGTAAGTAACTCTTACATTAACATCTTGTCAAATGCAATTTTTAAGGGGGTCAAAATACCCATAGCTGGAAGGCAGTGGATATAGTCCCAATATATAAAAAGGGCTCAAAGGATTCGCCCCTAAACTGTAGGCCCATTAGTTTGATTGATCTCGCACAAAAGGTCTTTAGCATGCCGATACTAAATAGACTCCAGGATTGGATTGAAGAGATGGAGGCGTTGTCACATCTGCATGTAGGATTCCGGAATGCTATTAGTACCATTGACCATGGTTTCAGGTTTAAGGCGATTTATTGGAAGATGGTGGTCCTCCAAAAGGTGCATCTGTATATGGTCTTTGTGGACCTTAAATCTGCATTCGACCTGGTCCCTAGCCAAAACCTTTGGGAGGTGCTACAATGTGATGGGGTCCTTGAAGATTTGCTAAGTATTATAATCCGATTACATCAGGATACTTACACACAGGTTAGGTGGGGCCATAGGGGGCCACCAAGGCTGAGTATTGGGCCGACCTTATTCTCCATATATCTCAATGGCGTGTTGCATTTTTTAGAGAGAGGCCAGAACATCGACGTCGAACCAGGAGGGGACGTGGTCACAAGAACAAAAGATCAATCAATAGCCAAATTGACGAGGCGCTAAAAAACCTAGTGATTAACATCTCTAGTTGCAAACTTGCGAAATTTCAGATTAAAACGTTACAAAAAGGGACTTCTTTCGTTCTGACATACCATTCTAATGAATTTGAAGCACAAGTTACTAACTTGTGTAACGATATATCTGTAAGAGACAGTAGTTAGTGACAGATTCCTTACCTTAGAATATCCCCAGGCGTCAGGCTGGATCCAGAAAGTTTTGCGTAGCAGTACCCCTGCGCGTCGGTAGGCGGCGTCGTGCGGCTCCGCGTCCGTCGTCGGCGTCGTGATCGCCGGGATGACGTCGCGGCCAGTACTTAGACGCCGCCCATGCGCGCTGGCGTCAGTTCTGTACACGACTTTCCGCGCCAGAAACGCAGAGCCATGCAAGAAACTGACACTGGTGTCTGAAAACTAGGGCCCTGAAAGGGATGACCTTAACCCTAGAAATCAGTTCGCAGAACGGGGAGGATGGGTGGGCGGTAGGAATCTGTCACTAACTACTGTCTCTTACAGATATATCGTTACACAAGTTAGTAACTTGTGCATCTGAAAGAGACACGTTAGTGACAGATTCCTTACCTTAGAATAGATACCCCAGCAATACCAACCCCGGTGGTGTGTCTGCGAACAAAGATCAGACGAGGAAGTCTCGGAGAACAGAACGGCCAAAGAAGCCGTCTCTCCGGACTTGGCTGTCACGGCAGTAATGCTTGGTTAACGTGTGCAGCGAGGCCCACGTAGCTGCCTGACAAATGTCCTGCAATGGAACACCACGTCCCAAAGCCGTGGTGGCGGCTGTCGCCCTGGTGGAATGGGCACGTAGCCCAACAGGGGGCTCCTTCTTAGCCAAAGAATAGCAGGCTTTGATACACAAGACAACCCAGCGGGAGATGGTCCGCTTGTGCACCGCCCGACCTTTTTTGGCGCCCACGTAGCCAACAAAGAGCTGGTCATCCACCCGGAACTGTTGTGTGCGGTTCAGATAGAAAGAAATCGCACGTTTTGGGTCCAGACGGTGGAGCCTCTCTTCCTCTCTGGAAGGATGCGGAGGCGGAAAGAAGGTGGGCAAAGTGATGGTCTGCCCAATGTGGAAGGCAGTAACCACCTTTGGCAAGAAGGTGGGACGCGTCCTAAGAACAACCTTGTCTGGATGGACAGACAGAAAGGGGGGCTTGCAAGAAAGAGCCTGGAGCTCACTCACCCGCCGAGCGGAGGTGATAGCCACCAGAAAGGTGTCTTCAGAGTGAGAAGACGAAGAGGACAGTTATGGAGAGGCTCAAAGGGAGCGCACATTAAAAAGGTAAGAACCAAATTCAAGTCCCACTGAGGCATCACAAAAGGAACAGGAGGGAAGAGGTGTGTAATGCCTTTAAGAAACCTGTTAACAACAGGGGACTTGAAAAGGGAGGGCTGATCAGGAAGCCTGAGGAAGGCCGAGATTGCACAAAGATAGCCCTTGATGGTACCCAGGGCAGAACCTTGTTGGGCCAGAGAAAGAAGGAACAGAAGAACCTCAGAAAGAGGGGCAGAAAGGGGATCCACAGCCTTTGCTGTGCACCATGCCAAAAACTTGTTCCACCTGCAGGCGTATACCACCTTAGTGGAGGGACGCCTGGCTGCCAGAATCACATCACAAACTTCGGGAGGCAAGTCGAAAGGAATCAACTGCCACCGCTCAATCTCCATGCAAGGAGGTGGAGACTGGACAGGTTCGGGTGGAGGACCGTCCCCTGCTGCTGCGACAGAAGATCCTCCCGAAGAGGCAGACGGATCGGGGGATCGATGCTCATACTGAGTAGCTCGGGATACCAAACTGTTCGAGCCCAGTCCGGAGCCACAAGAATGACTTGGGCCCGGTCGCGCCGAATCTTCTTCAACACTCTGGGCAGAAGTGGTATAGGCGGAAAGGCATACAACAGACCGCAACTCCACTCGCGATGAAAAGCGTCGCCGAGCGAGTGCCGCCTTGGAAATTCCAACGCGCAGAACTGCTGACATTGCGCGTTCTCTTCGGTGGCGAAAAGATCTAACCAAGGCTCTCCCCACTGTAGAAAGAGACCTTGCGCCACCTCCGAGTGAAGACGCCAATCGTGATCCATCATGCACCTGCAGCTGAGTTCTTCCGCCCTGGCGTTCAGGGAACCTGCCAGGTGTTGAACCATCAGGGATATGCCCTGATGTTCCAGCCATGTCCAGAGACGCAGAGCCTCCTGAAATAGGGTCCACGACCCCACTCCGCCTTGTTTGTTGCAGTACCACATGGAGGTGGTGTTGTCTGTGAACACCTGCACTACCTTCCCCTTGACAGAGGGAAGGAATGCCTTCAGTGCAAGTCGGATCGCCCAGAGCTCCAGAAGGTTGATATGGAGCCGGGACTCCGCCGGAGACCAGAGGCCTCTGATCTCCGCCTCTCCCATGTGACCACCCCATCCCAGAAGGGACGCATCCGTCACAACTGTGTGCTCTGGCTGGGGAAGGGAGAGGGATCTGCCCGTGACCCATTGCCGGTTCGAGAGCCACCACTGCAACAGTCTTGCAGTCCCCTCCGAGATCTGGACGTAATCGGACAGGTTCCCCTGATGCTGCGCCCACTGGAACTTCAGGTCCCACTGCAGAGCCCGCATATGCCATCTGGCATGATCGACCAGCAGGATGCAGGAGGCCATGAGGCCCAGCAGCCTCAGGGTCATCCGTACCGAAACCCAGGATAGAGGCTGAAAGATCGGAATCATAGCCTGAATATCCTGGACTCGCCGTTCGGGAGGATAGGCCCGAAACTGCGTTGTGTCCAGAACTGCTCCGATGAAAAGGAGCTGTGGAGAAGGAATCAGGTGCGACTTCGGCACGTTGATGGAGAACCCCAGCGAGTGCAGGAGTCCGGCCGTAGTCTGGAGGTGGGAGACGACTGCCTGGGACGAGCCCGCCTTCAGCAACCAGTCGTCGAGGTAGGGGAAGACTGGAATCCCTGCCCGGCACAGTTGAGCTGCGACCACCGCCATCACTTTCGTGAACACCCGAGGGGCGCTGGTAAGGCCAAAAGGAAGCACAGTGAACTGAAAGTGCTCGAGGCCTACCGTGAATCGCAGGTAACGCCGGTTGGCCGGCAGGACGGGGATGTGAAAATATGCGTCCTGCAAGTCCAACGCTACCATCCAGTCTCCAGGGTCGAGGGCAGTCAAGACCTGAGCTAGGGTGAGCATCTTGAACTTCTCCTTCCGGAGGAAGCGATTGACGTTCCGGAGGTCCAAGATAGGACGCATGTCCTCCTTGTACTTTTGGGCACCAGAAAGTAGTGGGAATAACAACCACGCCCTACTTCTGGGGTCGGAACGCGCTCGATGGCCCCCTTGGCCAAGAGGGCCGCAACTTCCTGTCGATGTACCACCAAATGGTCCCCCGACATGCGGTGGTGCTGAGGTGGCATGGCTGGGGGGGTAGTCTCGAAGGGGAGGGAGTAGCCCCATTGGACAATGTCCAAAACCCACCTGTCCGATGTGATGGCGCGCCAGTGGGGAAGGTGATGGCGGACCCTGCCCCCCACTGGCGTGCTGTGGACCTGAAAGGATGGACTAGGAGGGCTTGGAGGCCGCGGACGGGGCGGAGGTGGTGGCCTGACCCGCACGCTGGTTACCCGACCGCCTCGGCGGGAGCCACGTCCTCGGCCGCGCGAAGGCGCTGCGCGGGCCGGTGGCTGGGCAGCGGACGTGACTGGGCGCCCCTTCCGTGGCCACGAAAGGGGCGAAAAGCAGAAGGCAGCGGAGGGCGTGTAGCAGAAAGGCCCAGGGACTTGGCAGTAGCCCGTGAGTCCTTAAAGCGCTCCAACGCATGGTCTGCTTTGGACCCAAAAAGACCGACTCCATCAAAGGGCATGTCCATGAGAGTATTCTGGACATCCCCTGAAAAACCAGTGGTTCTCAGCCAGGCGTGGCGTCGGAGCGCCACCGTCGTTGCAATCGACCTGCCCAGCGAGTCGGCGGTGTCAAGGCCACAACGGATAGTGTATTTGGCCGCATCCCTTCCTTCCGCAATGGCGCGGGAAAGCAGTGCCTGGACCTCCTCAGGGCACTGGGGCAAAACATCCGCCACCGAATCCCACAGGGAGTGGGTATATCGGCCCAAAAGACAAGCGGTGTTAACGGACCGCAAGCCAGCACTGGAGGAAGAAAAACCTTTCTTCCCAAACTGATCCAGGCGTTTGGATTCCCTATCCGGAGGAGCGGTAGGGAAGGCGGTTTGGGAAGCGGAGGCTTGGACAACCAAGCTCTCAGGAGTGGGGTGGACAGAAAGAAACAGGGGGTCGCCCGGAGCAGGGCGATGGCGTCGTGACACGTTCCGATCCACAGGAGCCCCTGTGTTGGGCTTGGACCAGGCGCCCAAAAGAACGTCAGTGAGGGCGTCGTTAAACGGCAGCACAGTCTCCGCAGAGGAGGCTGCCGGCTGAAGCACCTCTGTCAAGATGTTAGGCTTGACCGTCAAAGTAGGGAGCTGGAGACGTAAGGCCCCAGCAGCCCTACGCAACACCGTACCAAAATTGGCCCCCTCCTCCGTAGCCACGGGAGGAGACAGCATGCCAGTGTCAGGGAAGTATCCAGACCACTGGCCTCCCCTAGACTCTCTGTCCAGTCCTCATCATACTGACAGTTGCGCGTCAGAGGGTCATCAGACCCCTCCCAGTCCAACTGGTCCTCCTCAGGTTCAAAATAAGGAGGAGGAGGGACAGTTGGGACCCAAGGTCCCATCTGCGCCGGAGCCGGCGTCGAGCGACGTCGCTCCGGGTCCATGTCCGGAGCCGGAAGGAACTGGGGGACGACGCCGCCCGGAGCCCAGGGCGGCGTCGAGAACGGCACCGGAGACATCGGCGCCGGCGGAGGTGTCGTGAGGTCGACCGGCGTCGATGGGTGTTGTGGAGCCGGGATCGAGGCCGGGGCCGAAGCCGGAGCCGGGATCGAGGCTGGAGGCACGGGCGACGCCGGGGCCGGAGCCGCCGGCGACGCCGGAGCAACCCCATCAGGGCCCGCGGGGCCCGAAGGCGCACCGGAGGGGCCTGAAGGCCCGAAGAGGCGGGCCATGGCCAACAGGAACTCCTGTACCTTGGCCGGATCCGCCCCCGAACCCGGGAAGGGCGGGTATGGCGGGGGCGACTCCACAGGCAAGTCCGGGGCCGTGGGGGCGGGGACGGTGCCGGGAGGGGCCTCAGCCGAGTCGCGAGACCGGCGAGGCGAAGTCCGAGAGCGACGATGCTTCTTGGACTTCTTGTGCTTAGACTTACCGGACGAAGAAGACTTCGACGCCGACGACCGGTGTGCACTCCGCGAGCGACCCCTGGACCTCTCACGTGACCGGGGCCTCCGTGGAGCCGAATGCCGGGCCTCGAGGAGCTTTCGAGACCGCTCTCGCAAAGCTTTCGGGTTGAGGGCCTGGCATTCGGGACAAGACTCGGTGTCGTGGCCTCGGCCGAGGCAGAAGAGACACTCCCAATGCGGGTCGGTGACGGACATCATCCGCGCACAGGCGCCGCATCGCTTGAAGCCGGGCATCCCTACAACACCTTTAAGTTGGAAAAAACAGTGAAAAAATCACCAAAAAGTATGGTCAAAAATTGACCAGGGCACTGCTCTTCCCGGATCTGCGCTTGCTGGCGCGGAAAAAGAAGAACTGACGTCAGCGCGCAGGGGCGGCGCCTAAGTACTGCCCGCGACGTCATCCCGGCGATCACGACGCCGACGACGGACGCGGAGTCCCACGACGCCGCCTACCGACGCGCAAGGGTACTGCTACGCAAAACTTTCCGGATCCAGCCTGACGCCTGGGGATATTCTAAGGTAAGGAATCTGTCACTAACGTGTCTCTTTCAGATGAATGAGTACTACGAAACCAACACCATACAACTGATACAAAAATTCAGACAAAGGAGATATCCCATGAATGTCATCGAAAAACGCAGTTCAAAGAGCTGAAACCAAAGAAAGAGATCAACTGCTAACGTTGGAAAAAACTGAAAAAACTACAGAAAGATCCGTGTTTGTATCGAAATACTCCACCCGGAGTTTTATTTAGATTAAAAACTGCAGAATGGAGGATTATTGGCAACTTTATCACCATGCATTTTTGTATTCCGTTTAGGGGTCCGTATATAGGTTTTCCTGAATCATGTCCTTATATAGGCACAATTCACCTTGCCCTTATATAGGCATAGAATCCCTGTCCTTATTTAGGCATTAACCGTGCACTCCAAATACAGGCATGGTCACCGACATCCGTCCACCCTAACGTCACAACGAGTTCTTAGAAACCAGACCCTTAAGCTTCGGGATTTTCCCTAGCACAGGACTATTGATTTCTCCAAGAACTCATCTATTATGTATGAACCGTTATACCTTAAGGGTTCATTCCTGACGTCTTCCTATGTCCGACTTCACGTCAATGCTAACATTCCTCGACACATACCAGGTATAAATATACCTTCCCTTGCCCAAGCAAGTAAGAGGAGACCTCTACTTCAGAGGAGCCCGTATCCCGGCCTGACGCACTGAGAAGACGCTGTCATTCCTGCACGCAGACGAATCCAGCTTCCAGTGTTCTGACTCCCTTCGCGGGGTGTTAGAGTTCCAAGATCCGGCAGGAGATTCCCACCTCTCTCATTCTCAAGGTATGGAGCTGACTAGATCCTAGAGGGACTCTTGGCACACTAGACTTAACATACTCTTAGTCTACCATACTAGAGAATACTCCACCTACTTCTACTCTTCCCTACACCTAGACTAGGTTAGGTACACTGGGGTAGAACTAGCTTAGAGACGCATCGTATGAGTACCCGCATTTTTAGCTCATGTTATTTATGTACGTGAATATATGCTAAAAGATAATGCTAGCGCAGTATTATTTATTTCTACTGCTTACGCTGTACATTATTTATCTTGCATACTGTCTTGTGATCATAACAGCACATATCTCTTACATGAGAAACAAGACTGTTCAATAAAACCCTTTTTATTGAAACACCCGTCTTTCCTTTCTGTGTAACTCTGCAGAGACTAAGCATGCACGATTGAATGAGTGAAACTTATCTATTGTTTCCACGATTCTGAGACGTGTTCCGCTTCTAAAGGGAAACAAAAGTTGTCATGTTTTTCGGTTGCCAGAAACTACTCCCTTCTTGTTCTCAAGGAGTTTCTAGTGGCCTCTGAGCTAGCTGGCACAGGTAATTAAGTTTAATATAATCGATAGGGACATACCGACCGTAGTCCTATGTCAAACCTATAGGTTATATTATTCCAATGCGCAGAGCCTATTAGGGAAATAGGAACTACACTACATGGCGCCCAACGGTTTGGTAAGGCAGTAATTTAACGCTAGATACTGAGTAACTCATTCGTGCTTTTCTCAGAGACCCCTACTCACATACTCCATAAGACGTCCAGAGTGGGTAGGGTTAAATATCCGCCATATCTAAATAGGGAAGCACCCTATATATTAGTTGTTTGGTTTGTTCAACGTTAAAGGATACAGTGTTCCAAAATATTGTGCACCTTATCTTTTTGTTTCCTTGAAACTTGTTCTACATTTTTCAAAAAACAAAATGCCTGACTCCGACAACGGTGACGTTGCGGGTCACCCAGCTTTAACAGCTTATAACATCACAGGTTTTATTGAAACCGAGGAGGGTGTCATAGACATCAATCCAAACTTAAGAAGATCTATCACTCTAAAACTTATAAAACATGGCCTACCTCCGAGAGGCGGTAGAGCAGTTTTCGTGATAGAGGCACATGAATCCTTTCAGACAGAGGTATTCTATTCATGGGTCATATTTCCTGAATCAAATTCAGTAACAAGACTGTTTCACTTCTACAAAGAAGATGATCCACCAGAGGAATATATTCCTTTTGAGGATATTGAAATTCCACTAACATACCAGGAGCATCAGCTCTGGTTTAAAGGCGCCCTAAAACATCACAGAAATATAACCAGGCTCGGTCCACTAGGTAGACCAGGAGCAACATGGCCGATTCTAGACGGCTACACTCCTCATCCTGAACTGGATATAATGTCAGATGAGGAACTACTTACTCAACTACAAGAGTTAATAAAAATCTACAGACAACTAGTCCAACTTTCACAGTCCAACCACCATTGACACTTCCAAATCAAACTCCTCAACAGGGGAATACACTAAAAATTACACCACAGACTCTATACGCAGTCATGGGAAAAATGCCCACAAAACGTGAGCAAATTCCATTCTGGATAGCTCAAAAAATTACTCAAATCGAAGCAGTATTTCCAAATACTAGCCCGTATGAGAAACACAGAATCCTAACCATCTGTTTAACGATGGGGATCCCACCACAACTGGAAGACTGTTCCACTTGGGGCTCAGTCTTTGCTGCCATCTATACTAAAACACATGGTATTCCATCAATTGCAGTAATACCAGATGTCCTGAAACAAATTCAAAACGAATACGGGGCAGAGCCTGCTCTAAATTTAGGTATGAAATTACTGAAAAATTTCGACCAGGTCTCAACAATAATATTATCTAATATTAAAGGGGAGGCAGCAGCAGTGGCGATCCGCCAACGATTAAGGGAATTCGATGTTACAGAACATCAAACTGAGCTACCCAGAATAATAGAAGAATCTTATCCAGAATTAGGCAGAGATAGTTTGGGTGGAAGACCAGTGAAGCCAAAACTATCTGAAAGTCCTGAGAAGGACTCTATTAAACAAACTCCTACATCTTCTAAAAAGAAGTGGGAAACTAATAAACAAAATTCAAACGAGAAACGTTCTCAATCCCGAGGTAGGTCTCCTCAAAAGGAGCCCTCTGAAAGGAGGTATAACCTCAGGAATAGGGATAATTTGAAAAAGCCTGACAGGTATCAAGATACTGATACACGTTCCTCTCGTACCTTTCAGATCTCGTCACAGACATCGGAAAGAAGAGGACGGTCAGAACATAAAGAAGAACGCGTGAAATCGAAAGACGACAAACACGTTCCGAAAAATAAATCAAAACCTCAATTCTCAAAGAAGAAGGTAGCAGGTCTGAAGATTAGACATGCCAAGGATACTGAGAACACAACTCAAGAACGGAGAATGGGCTCAGACAATGCTGGACAGTGCAGCAGAAGTCACAATAGTTATTCTCAGCGAGGGTAACGGAGTTACTACAAATTTATGACAATGAGGCATTGTCATATGTCGATGACATCTATCTGACAGACGATGACCTGGACAAACACTTAAACAGGGTGAGCACCATTATACTGGGCTTCGCCTCTGAGGGCTACAAATTCAACTTCAAAAAGTCCAGAATTGCCCATCTCAATGTCCTGTTTCTAGGATATGAACTTTCAAGTGAAGGCAAGAGCTTGGCAGCTAACTTTTTAGAAAGGTGTGCGCTGCTCCAACCTCCAAAGATGCTGAAAAATTTACAATCCATCCTGGGTTTCCTAAATTTTGGAAGAACATACATTCTAAATTATGCAGAAAGGGTTAAACCTCTCTACGCATTAATCAAACCTGATTTTTCAATCAAAAACTGGACACAAGAACACACAGAAATCTTGCGTTCACTCCAGGCTAACATGTTAGCAACAAATCACTTACAAACACGCGCAAGTCAACGCAATTTAGTGATCCGAATAATTTCGGGTCAATGCGGATTCACCTACTTAACATTTAACGAGGGTGAAAAAGTACCAATTGCATACAAATCACACTTGTATACACAAGCAGAAATGTGCTTCACTTCAACAGAAAAATTCTGACAGCAGTTCAAACCGCTGTAGCAAAAGAAAGAGCTCTAGCCCAAGGGAAATGCATTATTGTCGTAACCACAGTTCCGGCCTTAGAGGCGGTAACAAAAGCGAGCATTCCAAATGCTAAAGCTTTACATCCGAGATGGATACAATGGGTTAATTCTCTTGCTGCAACAGATGTTGAATATGTTTTTGATCCCGATTTAAAAACACAAGCATTCCTGCAATATGAACATGAATGTCCTCTGCCCACTGAGATTCTGCCTCTCGATCAGTACGAATTCATAATTTACACTGACGGATCCGCACAACCCGCAACAGGGAGTAAGCAAGCTTACAGTGCAGCGTGTGCAATCGTTAAAGGTCGCATGCGAGATGGCAACCTCAGACCTATGGTCACAAAAACCCAGTCTCTAGGAGATTGCACAGCTCAGCGAGCTGAACTACAAGCATTCAAACTGGCACTTGAAAGTTCAGATCGAGAATTCCCCACACTAATAGTGTGCGATTCTTTCTAATGTGTGCAGTCGTATAATGAATATATACAAACTTGGCTTGAAAACGGGTTCAAAGATGCAAAAGGTGGCACAATAAAGCATAAAACGCTTTGGGAACAGGTAGCTCAGTTAAAAAGCGAACTACCAAAGGCTCACGTGATCCATACACTGAGTCATCAACGTGATGGCGTTCACGTTGCAGGGAATTCATTGGCTGACAAAGCCGCAAAGGGGGCTGTTCAGACGGCTTCCGTAGCTGCGATCACTCGTTCAAAAACGAAAATAGACAGTGAGATAATGTTGGCTGTCAATGCTACGAGCAAAGGCAGTGGTGCAGCGTTAACAAAAACGTTTCCACTCAAGTACTCATATGTAATTGATGCGAGCAACGTTCCTTTTGCTCGAATCCCTGGAGTGGGGGATAGGGTAATTCCAAACAAGGAACGCAGATTAGGACTAATCCTAGCAGCACACGAAGGGATAGCCTCTGCCCATGCAGGCATTTCTGCAACAGTATCTTTACTAACACAAAGATATTGGTGGCCTGGCATTAGGAAGCAGAGCAAGAACTATGTTCTGGAATGTGAAATTTGCCAACAGATGAAAGTCTCCACAGTGAAACGTCCTGCGCAGACACCCCTGTTCATTTCAGACAAACCATTAGCTTGTGTTTACCTGGACCACTGCGGTCCCTTGCAGAGGGACGGTAACTATAAATATATCATGGTCGCAGTGGATTCTTGCTCTAGGTTCCTATGGATATGGCCTCAGCGCTCGGCTGACGCTCGAACTGTTATAAAAGATTTGCGAGTCTTTATCGGCTCATACGCAATAGGCACACTACATTCTGACCAGGGCCCTGCGTTTAGCTCTCTGGCTTACAAAGACGCCATGGCCAGTCTGGGCGTTGCATTGCGGTACTCTTCTCCGTTTCATCCTGAGGGAAATTCTGTTGTGGAAAGGAAAAACCGGGACATAAAGCAGTCTATAACAGCTAGGGTATTAGGTTCGGGTGATGGGTGGGTCAGACATCTTAATGGTGTCCAACGCTTATTAAACAACTTGCCAAGAAGTTCTATAGGGGGGGTCACTCCATATGAGGTCCTATTTGGGACAAGAATGTGGGTGCCTGATCTGGAATGCAGTGGCACAGTGGTGGAAAATAAACACTTTGATATCAAAGATCGTTTGGCTGTTTTACAGGACTTAAACGAATTAAGAACGAAACAAAGCAACATATTCCTGCAGCCAACCACCACTGGGGAAAAACCGGCGGTCCCAGCAAGGCCTGTCTGGATTCCAAAAGTTGGGGATCTGGTCAGAGAAAAAATTGCGGACAAGAAGGAATTTGGACCTTCATACAGACAACCAGTACCTGTCCTGGCCGTACACGGAACAAGAACAGTACTTCTGCCGCCCCTTGCTGGAAGAAAGGAGAAAAGATTTGTGTCCATCGACCTCATCAAACCACAGTATGTGGCCAATACTAAATAGTAGGCCTCGTGGACTCCGACCTAGTAGCAGACACACTCCTCTCGCTACTATCCAAGAGGTTCAGACTGAAAGACTGATAAACATCGAGAATTCAGCAGTAACAGATGAAGGACTGAGCAACAATGCTATGGAACTCATCCCTCTTGAAACACAAGTAACAGTTCATCCAAATACACCTGTCTACACCAATGTAACAAGTGATCAACTGGTTCCAGCGATTTCTACAAATCCTGATGCAATTCCAACAATTGACAGAACTGCTTCTGGCTACTTCATTAACTTTGATACGTTTTCTGAGGATCCGAGTGAGCCCGAGACGTCGCCAGCAACAAAAACTTTTAAACAGCAAGTACAAGACTTTTTGCATTTTTTGAAAAAGACTTATCTAGTTTCACCATGGATTAAACTTTGGGTTATTTCTGGAATATTTTTCTTCCTGCTTTGGCTAGCTTTGGTTACGACTATGAGCGTGCTTATACATGGGAGATACATCCATTTGGACATTGAAAGAAAAGAAGTGAACTTACTTTTGAAACCTCACAAATCATCCCATCGTGAAACAAGAGACTTGTCTGCAGTGAACATCACAGCCGTTCCTATACAGGATGGTATAGTGTGGGACAAAACTGATTTTTATATTTTTGGTCCGACGGAACATTTGAACATTCCACATTTATTTAAGATCTCACTAAGTGATTTTGTTTCATCTAGTACCTTTTCTGATGATTGGGACTTTGAAACTGTGATTGATATGATGTTTGACCTAGAAAAATCTGCTGCATTTTCTAATAATGAATATTTAGAGGGTTCATCAGACTATGAACAGCTGTATTGCCATAACCACTATGGTCATCATTTTTTGCATAAATCTGCAACACCTAGAAATGTGTTTATGTTTAACCAATGGGAGCATTGTCCTACACCACCAAAAGGTAGTTCAAAAACATTTGCTAAGAAGTTTCCATATTTTTCAGGATACAATACATCTGATCCAGAAGCATAAGTTACTAACTTGTGTAACGATATATCTGTAAGAGACAGTAGTTAGTGACAGATTCCCTACCTTAGAATATCCCCAGGTGTCAGGCTGGATCCGGAAAGTTTTGCGTAGCAGTACCCTTGCGCGTCGGTAGGCGGCGTCGTGCGGCTCCACGTCCGTCGTCGGCGTCGGGATCGCCGGGATGACGTCGCGGGCAGTACTTAGACGCCGCCCCTGCGCGCTGACGTCAATTCTGTACACGACTTTCCGCGCCAGGAACGCAGAGCCATGCAAGAAGCTGACATAGCTGTCTGAAAAAAATACTAGGGCCCTGAAAGGGATGTCCTTAACCCTAGAGATCAGTTCGCAGAACGGGGAGGATGGGTGGGGCGGTAAGGAATCTGTCACTAACTACTGTCTCTTACAGATATATCGTTACACAAGTTAGTAACTTGTGCATCTGAAAGAGACACGTTAGTGACAGATTCCCTACCTTAGAATAGATACCCCAGCAATACCAACCCCGGTGGTGGGTCTGCGAACAGATTCAGACAAGGAAGTCCCGGAGGACAGACGGCCAAAGAAGCCGTCCCTCCGGACCTGGCTGTCAAGGCAGTAATGCTTGGTAAACGTGTGCAGCGAGGCCCACGTAGCTGCCTGACATATATCCTGTAGCGGAACACCGCGGCCTAAAGCCGTGGTAGCAGCCGTTGCCCTGGTAGAATGGGCACGTAGCCCAACAGGGGGCTCCTTCTTAGCCAAAGAATAGCAGGCTTTGATACACAAGATGACCCAGCGGGAGATGGTCCTCTTGTGTACCGCCCGACCTTTTTTGGCGCCCACGTAGCCAACAAAGAGTTGGTCATCCGCCCGGAACTGTTGTGTGCGGTTGATGTAGAAGGAAAGAGCACGTTTTGGGTCCAGACGGTGGAGCCTCTCTTCCTCTCTGGAAGGGTGCGGAGGCGGAAAGAAGGTGGGCAAAGTGATGGTCTGCCCAATGTGGAAGGCAGTAACCACCTTTGGCAAGAAGGACGGACGCGTCCTAAGAACAACCTTGTCTGGATGGACAGACAGAAAGGGGGGTTTGCATGAAAGAGCCTGGAGCTCACTCACCCGCCGAGCGGAGGTGACAGCCACCAGAAAGGCTGTCTTCAGAGTGAGAAGACGAAGAGGACAGTTATGCAGAGGCTCAAAGGGAGCGCACATTAAGAAAGTAAGAACCAAGTTTAAGTCCCACTGAGGCATTATAAACGGAACAGGAGGAAAGAGGTGTGTAATGCCTTTAAGAAACCTGTTAACAACAGGGGACTTAAAAAGAGAGGGCTGATCAGGGAGCCTGAGGAAGGCCGAGATTGCACAAAGATAGCCCTTGATGGTACCCAGGGCAGAACCCTGTTGGGCCAGAGAAAGAAGGAACAGAAGAACCTCAGAAAGAGGGGCAGAAAGGGGATTCACAGCCTTTGCTGTGCACCATGCCACAAACTTGTTCCACCTGCAGGCGTATACCACCTTAGTGGAGGGACGCCTGGCTGCCAGAATCACATCACAAACTTCGGGAGGCAAGTCGAAAGGAATCAACTGCCGCCACTCAATCTCCACGCAAGCAGGTGGAGACTGGACAGGTTCGGGTAGAGGACCGTCCCCCGCTGCTGCGACAGAAGGTCCTCCCGAAGAGGCGGACGGATCAGGGGATCGACGCTCAAACTGAGTAGCTCGGGATACCAAACTCTTCGAGCCCAGTCCGGAGCCACAAGAATGACTTGGGCCCGGTCGCGCCGAATCTTCTTCAACACTCTGGGTAGAAGTGGTATAGGCGGAAAGGCGTACAACAAACCGCAACTCCACTCGCGACGAAAAGCGTCGCCGAGCGAGTGCCGCCTTGGAAATTCCAATGCGCAGAACAGATGACATTGCGCGTTCTCTTCGGTGGCGAATAGATCTAACCAAGGCTCTCCCCACTGTAGAAAGAGTCCTTGCGCCACCTCCGAGTGAAGACGCCATTCGTGATCCATCATGCACCTGCGGCTGAGTTCGTCCGCCCTGGCATTCAGGGAACCTGCCAGGTGTTGAACCATCAGGAATATGCCCTGATGTTCCAGCCATGTCCAGAGGCGCAGAGCCTCCTGACATAGGGTCCACGACCCCACCCCGCCTTGTTTGTTGCAGTACCAAATGGCGGTGGTGTTGTCTGTGAACACCTGCACTACCTTCCCTTTGACAGAGGGAAGGAATGCCTTGAGTGCAAGTCGGATCGCCCGAAGCTCCAGAAGGTTGATATGGAGCCGGGACTCTGCCGGAGACCAGAGGCCTCTGATCTCCGCCTCTCCCATGTGACCGCCCCATCCCAGAAGGGACGCGTCCGTCACAACTGTGTGCTCTGGCTGGGGAAGGGAGAGGGATCTGCCCATGACCCATTGCCGGTTCGACAGCCACCACTGCAACTGTTTTGCAGTCCCCTCCGAGATCTGGACGTGATCGGACAGGTTGCCCTGATGCTGCACCCACTGGAACTTCAGGTCCCACTGCAGAGCCCGCATATGCCATCTGGCATGATCGACCAGCAGGATGCAGGAGGCCATGAGGCCCAGCAGCCTCAGGGTCATCCATACCGAAACCCAGGATACATGCCGAAAGATCGGAATCATAGCCTGAATATCCCGGACTCGCCGTTCGGGAGGATAGGCCCGAAACTGCGTCGTGTCCAGAACTGCTCCGATGAAAAGGAGCTGTGGAGAAGGAATCAGGTGCGACTTCGGCACGTTGATGGAGAACCCCGGCGAGTGCAGGAGTTCAGCTGTAGTCTGGAGGTGGGAGACGACTGCCTGGGACGAGCCCGCCTTCAGCAGCCAGTCGTCGAGGTAGGGGAAGACTGGAACCCCTGCCCGGCGCAGATGAGCTGCGACCACCGCCATCACTTTCGTGAACACCCGAGGGGTGCTGGTAAGGCCAAAGGGGAGCACGGTGAACTGAAAATGCTCGAGGCCTACCGTGAACCGCAGGTAACGCCGGTGGGCCGGCAGGACGGGGATGTGGAAATACGCGTCCTGCAAGTCCAACGCTACCATCCAGTCTCCAGGGTCGAGGGCAGTCAAGACCTGAGCTAGGGTGAGCATCTTGAACTTCTCCTTCCGGAGGAAGCGATTGACGTTCCGGAGGTCCAAGATAGGACGCATGTCCTCCTTGTCCTTTTTGGGCACCAGAAAGTAGTGGGAGTAACAACCACGCCCTACTTCTGGGGTCGAAACGCGCTCGATGGCCCCTTGGCCAAGAGGGCCGCAACTTCCTTCTGAAGAAGCACCAAGTGATCCCCTGACATGCGGTGGTATTGAGGTGGCATGGCTGGGGGGGTTGTCTCGAAGGGGAGGGAGTAGCGCCTTCGGACAATGTCCAAGACCCACTTGTCCGAGGTGATGGCACGCCAGTGGTGAAGGTGATGGCGGACCCTGCCCCCTACTGGCGTGCTGTGGACCTGAAAGGAAGGTCTAGGAGGGCTTGGAGGCTGCGGACGGGGCGGGGGTGGTGGCCTGACCCGCACGCTGGTTGCCCGACCTGGGCAACGCGAAGACGCCTGCTGCGCGGGCCGGTGGCTGGGCAGCGAACGTGACTGGGCACCCCTTCCGTGGACACGAAAGGGGCGAAAAGCAGACTGTTGCGGAGGGCGCACAGCAGAAAGGCCCAGGGACTTGGCTGTAGCCCGTGAGTCCTTAAAACGCTCCAGCGCATGGTCTGCCTTGTTTCCAAAAAGACCGACCCCATCAAAGGGCATGTCCATAAGAGTGTTTTGGACATCGCCCGAGAAACCAGTGGTTCTCAGCCAGGCGTGACGGCGCAGCGCCCCTGTCGTCGCAAGCGATCTGCCTAGCGAGTCGGCGGTATCAAGGCCACATCTGATGGTGTATTTTGCCGCATCCCTTCCTTCCGAATGGCGCGGGAAAGCAGTGCCTGGGCCTCCTCAGGACACTGGGGCAGAACTTGCGCCACCGAATCCCACAAGGAGTGGGAATATCGGCCCAAGAGGCAAGTGGTGTTGACAGACCGCAAGCCAGCACTGGAGGAAGAAAAAACCTTCTTCCCAAATTGATCCAGGCGTTTGGATTCCCTATCCGGGGGAGCGGTAGGGAAGGCGCTTTGGGAGGCAGAGGCTTGGACAACCAAGCTCTCAGGGGTGGGGTGTTGGGAGAGGAACAGGGGGTCGCCCGGAGCAGGGCGATGGCGTCGGGCTACGTTCCTATTCACAGGAGCCCCTGTGGTGGGCTTGGAACAGGTGCCCAAAAGAACGTCCGAAAGTGCCTCGTTAAACGGCAGCAGTGGCTCTGAGGAGGTAGCCGCCGGCTGAAGCACTTCCGTCAGGATGTTAGTCCTGACAGCCACTGTAGGCAACTGGAGGTGTAAGGCCTCAGCTGCTCTACGCAACACCGTTGCAAAGTTTGCTCCCTCCTCCGTTGCCACGGAAGGAGGAGACAGCATGCCAGTGTCAGGGGAGGTGTCCAGACCACTGGCATCCCCAAGTTCCTCAGCCCAGTCCTGATCAAACTCACATTGGGCTGTGAGAGGGTCATCAGACCCCTCCCAGTTCTCTTCGTCCTCCAATTCTGGTTCAAAGTAAGGAGGAGGGACATGTTGGACCCAAGGTCTCATCGGCGCCGGAGCCGGCGTCGATCGACGTCGGTCCGGCGCCGTGTCCGGATCCGGAGAGAACCGGGGTACGACGCCGCCCGGAGCCCCGGACGGCGTCGGGAACGGCACCGGTGAAATCGACGCCGGCAGAGGTGTCGTCAGGTCGATCCCGGCGTCGATCGGGGTTGTGGCAGCACCGGAGCTGGGTCGAGGCCGGGACCGAGGCCGGTGTGACAGGCGGCGCCGGGACCGGAGTCACCGGCGGCGCCGTAGGAACCCCATCAGGGCCCGCGGGGCCCGAAGGCGCACCGGGGGGACCTTGAGGCCCGAAGAGGCGGGCCATGGCCGACAGGAACTCCTGTATCTCGGCCAGAGTCGCCGCCGAACCCGGATAAGGCGGGTAATGCGGCGGCGGCTCCACAGGCACTCCCGGAGCCGCGGGGGCGGGGACGGTGCCGACGGGACCCTCAGCTGAGTCGCGAGACCGGCGAGGGTAAGTCGTCGAGCGATGACGCTTCTTCGACTTCTTGTGCTTCGACTTACCGGAGGAGTGCGAAGACTTGGACCCCGACGACCGATGAGGACTCCGCGACCGGCCCCTCGACCTCTCACGTGACCGGGGCTTGGATTGGCGCGGAGCCGACTGCCGCACCTTGAGGAGCTTTCGAGACCACTCTCGCAAAGCCTTCGGATGCAAGGCCCGGCAGTCGGGGCACGACTTGGAGTCGTGGTCGCGGCCGAGGCAGTAGAGACAGTCTCGATGCGGGTCCGTGATCGACATCATCCGACCACAGGCGTCGCATGGCTTGAAGCCGGGCATCCCTACCGACACCTTCGGAGTCGAACGACTCGAGAAAAAACAGTGATAAAAATCACAAAAAAACTTAAGTCAAACATTGACTAGGGCACTGCTCTTCCCGGATCTGCGCTTACTGGCGCGGAAAAAGAAAGAACTGATGTCAGCGCGCAGGGGCGGCGTTTAAGTACTGCCCGCGACGTCATCCCGGCGATCCCGACGACGGACGCGGAGCCGCACGACGCCGCCTACCGAAGCGCACGGGTACTGCTACGCAAAGCTTTCCGGATCCAGCCTGACGCCTGGGGATATTCTAAGGTAGGGAATCTGTCACTAACGTGTCTCTTTCAGATACATTTTACTATAGAAATGTAAACAAAACAGGACTGAAAATTATGTTAACTAATACAAAACAGATTTACTCTGCAGCATTTATTACCCAACTGTCTAGAAAGGGTTTCGACTTATGGAAAGACACAATAGACACAAAATCTGTCTGGGGTACTAAAGATTGGCAAGTGCAGGGGATAGAAGCTTTATTTAGAGCCTGTATCGTCCCTCAACAAATAATGTTTTTGATTGACACTGTCCAACAAACGTCTTGCCTTGGGTTAGCCAAGATTAAAGACATGAAAAATCCTTCTGTACCAACACCTGCAAGTGATAATAATACACAGGCAGCGGTTACAGTTGACACCATACTACAACTCAACAGAACAAATCCTGATTGGAGAAAATGGTTGATCTGGCCCACAGACCCAAATAACTGTCAAGACAGATTCCTGAATAAAACACAGGGATTTTCTATTCATAGGCCAGACCCATGATACGTCCAAAGACAGCATCCGGGGGTAGTAACAACATACAGTGTAGGAAAATTATGCCTCGATTGGCTGCAAAAATCTACACTAAAGGATGTGAAACAACACTTATCTTTACTTAAAGAAAACGCAGACCTTAGGGAATTCTTGCTTGGACCAAGAAAACCGCGTCAAAAACGTTTCATATATGCCGGCATTTATGCTGCTTATAATGAAGCATGGAAGGTGTCACTGATGGAGGCCGCAGAACGAATACGTGAACTTGATCGTATTAATTTAGAGAAAACTCTCTCTGTGGTCGACAATGGGTTAACAACTTTGTCCTCCAGAATTTATTCATTGGACAGTATTGTATCCTCTGCTATCGACATATTGGAACAAGATTTAGCCATGTTACAGCAAGGCCAGTCTCAGTTCCGTTCTATTATGTTATTAAGCTGGATGCTGCAATCTTTGCGTGCGGGCTATGTGCCTTGGCGTTTTACCAACACGACGGCTCTGTTTGCAGAATACAATTTAACTGATAAACAGATCGAACTGGCACAAAGGGGAGCAAAGTATACAGTACTGAGCATTGAAAAACTTGACAAATTACCATTTACAGTGGCAGAAAAACCAGCTACAGAATGGCTTATTCACTGCAAAATTAGTCTACCTGTGACTACTTTCCAGTTTCAGTTTTGCCTTAAACAGATGCAAGCAGGCAAATATGAAAGGTTGAGTAAAGAATACATTAAGACATCCTGGAATTTACCTTACACCTATAGATGTTGGAGTGGGGATCGTGAAGTGTTTCTAAGCGGTACACACTGTGAAAGTGCACTAAGCGGTTCACTGATTTGTCAGGACATTTCTTTACACGGGGCTTGTAATGGTTCTGTGGCAAACTTGTCCTGCCACCAGCAGGGTACACCAGCTGCTGTGATTAATCCAGCGTTTGGACAACTTTCTAATGGGAGTTACCTCATGTTGAATGATCAGAGTTGCTGTGGCATGTTGCCAGGCATCCCATATCTAGTAACGGTCAACTCCAGGGTCACTTGCTGTATGCAAGTATTGTTTGCCCCAATAGACACAGTCAGGAAGTCGCCTCTATGGCCTTCGTTGAATGTCTCTTTTATACGATTTGATACTTTAAGCAGAATGAAAGCCATGCTTATACAACAATCAGTGCCTTTGACCTCGGCCAAAGAAACCTATGATCTACAAGTTGCAAGGACTTCGGCTGAGATACAAGCTTTAATTCGTACAAACTGCCCTATACATTTCGTAGAAATGATAGGACGTATCTATAACATGTCAGATACAAGCGGAATTGCACATGTATTTAAGACCATCTGTTCCGGACTATTAGCACCTTTCCAGGCTGTCCTCGGAATCATCCCAAACTTCGTACATTCGGTGTTTGGTGGTGTGCCGTTAATTCTAGCACTTGTTGCAGGAATTCTGTTTCTATTCCTCCTACTACGCTATGGCAAGCCTCTTCGCCAACATCACTCCGAGCGATGTGGAGAGAGCCCTCCTTGAACGGAAATGCGGTGAGCGAATAGTACAGCTTTTGGGCATGCCTCGTCTAAGGGAACTTAATACAACGTGGTTCCTGTCATTCAGACCAATCTGGCAAGATTGCATCTTACCTGTTCTACGCTGCCATTTTGCGGTGAAGAATGCGTGCTAGACACCTGTCTAACACTCCCATCAGTCATGCCAATGGATATCGATACTCTGCTGGACCCGATAACGGCCCATGCTGTGTGTTGTCCACAGAGGCTTCCAATCCTGATGGCGGCATTCATTGAGATCTCACAGACGCTTCCGGCTGCTGCTGAGGTACGAGATGGATCAACGGGCACACAGGTAACAACGGACGCGAACGTTGCATCTTCTGCTGAAGGCGATGTTTCTCATCTCTGTGCAATTAACATTCTGAACGAGGTGTTCCAAATGTCACCGACTACGGTGGATGATATTTTGGCTACGGAAATAGATGATCTACTGTTTACGCCAGACCCCTATACTGACTTTGATTCGGCTCACAGTGTACCAGGGCAACAATGAAATTTGGCCTTCATATTTTTCAAACTTGGAACTTTTCCCAGAATTGAACTTTTTTCTTTTTAAAATTTTTGAAATGACATGGCAAATGAACAATCTGCTTACAGTAGAACTAGTCTTATAAAACGGACTTCTTTGAATACTTCCAGGGACACATTGTCACCTTACTTGTCTACAATTTCATTTACTTCCATGATATACAAATGGATTTGATTGTAAGAACTTATCGACCATTTCATCATATGTATATATTACTGTTTCATTCACGTTGCATTCCACTTCCGTTATATGCTTAGAATGAAAACACTGCTTTAAAATGTACAGTACCTATGGCATTTCAACAGTTTTTAAGCTTCTTTTAAAAATGCTTTTAGAAATGTTTTTAGTAATATGTGGTACTCAATTTTATGTTTAGCATTTAAAATGTTTAGCATTTAGTATCATTGTTCACTCGAAGATGGAGTGAGTGTTGTATTCCGTTTTAGGGGTCCGTATATAGGTTTTCCTGAATCATGTCCTTATATAGGCACAATTCACCTTGCCCTTATATAGGCATAGAATCCCTGTCCTTATTTAGGCATTAACGCACAAGTTACTAACTTGTGTAACGATATATCTGTAAGAGACAGTAGTTAGTGACAGATTCCTTACCTTAGAATATCCCCAGGCGTCAGGCTGGATCCGGAAAGTTTTTTGCGTAGCAGTACCCTTGCGCGTCGGTAGGCGGCGTCGTGCGGCTCCGCGTCCGTCGTCGGCGTCGTGATCGCCGGGATGACGTCGCGGGCAGTACTTAGGCGCCGCCCCTGCGCGCTGACGTCAGTTCTGTACACGACTTTCCGCGCCAGGAACGCAGAGCCATGCAAGAAGCTGACATAGGTGTCTGAAAAATACTAGGGCCCTGAAAGGGATGTCCTTAACCCTAGAAATCAGTTCGCAGAACGGGGAGGATGGGTGGGGCGGTAGGAATCTGTCACTAACTACTGTCTCTTACAGATATATCGTTACACAAGTTAGTAACTTGTGCATCTGAAAGAGACACGTTAGTGACAGATTCCTTACCTTAGAATAGATACCCCAGCAATACCAACCCCGGTGGTGGGTCTGCGAACAAAGATCAGACAAGGAAGTCCTGGAGGACAGAACGGCCAAAGAAGCCGTCCCTCCGGACCTGACTGTCAAGGCAGTAATGCTTTGTAAACGTGTGCAGCGAGGTCCACGTAGCTGCCTGACAGATAACCGGCAGCGGAACACCGCGGCCCAAGGCCGTGGTAGCAGCCGTTGCCCTGGTGGAATGGGCACGCAGCCCAACAGGAGGCTCCTTCTTAGCCAAAGAATAGCAGGTCTTGATGCACAAGGTAACCCAGCGGGAGATGGTCCTCTTGTGCACCGCCCGACCTTTTTGGCGCCCACGTAGCCAACAAAGAGCTGGTCATCCACCCGGAAGTGTTTTGTGCGGTCAATATAGAAAGAGAGCGCACGTTTTGGGTCCAGACGGTGGAGCCTCTCTTCCTCTCTGGAAGGATGCGGAGGCGGAAAGAAGGTGGGCAAAGTGATGGTCTGCCCAATGTGGAAAGCAGTAACCACCTTTGGCAAGAAGGACGGACGCGTCCGAAGAACAACCTTGTCTGGATGAACAGACAGAAAGGGAGGTTTGCAAGATAGAGCCTGGAGCTCACTCACCCGCCGAGCGGAGGTGATGGCCACCAGAAAGGCTGTCTTCAGAGTCAGAAGACGAAGAGGACAGTTATGTAGAGGCTCAAAGGGAGCGCACATTAAAAAGGTAAGAACCAAGTTCAAGTCCCACTGAGGCATCACAAACGGAACAGGAGGGAAGAGGTGAGTAATGCCTTTTAAGAACCTGTTAACAACAGGGGACTTGAAAAGGGAGGGCTGATCAGGGAGCCTGAGGAAGGCCGAGATAGCACAAAGATAACCCTTAATGGTACCCAGGGCAGAACCTTGTTGGGCCAGAGCGAGAAGGAACAGAAGGACCTCAGAAAGAGGGGCAGAAAGGGGATTCACAGCCTTTGCTGTGCACCATGCCACAAATTTGTTCCACCTGCAGGCGTATACCACCTTAGTGGAGGGACGCCTGGCTGCCAGAATCACATCACAAACTTCGGGAGGCAAGTCGAAAGGAATCAACTGCCGCCGCTCAATCTCCACGCAAGCAGGTGTAGACTGGACAGGTTCGGGTGGAGGACCGTCCCCTGCTGCTGCGACAGAAGATCCTCCCGAAGAGGCAGACGGATCGGGGGATCTATGCTCATATTGAGTAGCTCGGGATACCAAACTCTTCGAGCCCAGTCCGGAGCCACAAGAATGACTTGGGCCCGGTCGTGCCGAATCTTCTTCAACACTCTGGGTAGAAGTGGTATAGGCGGAAAGGCGTACAATAGACCGCAACTCCACTCGTGACGAAAAGCGTCGCCGAGCGAGTGCCGCCTTGGAAATTCCAACGCGCAGAACTGATGACATTGCGCGTTCTCTTCGGTGGCGAATAGATCTAACCAAGGCTCTCCCCACTGTAGAAAGAGTCCTTGCGCCACTTCCGAGTGAAGACGCCATTCGTGATCCATCATGCACCTGCGGCTGAGTTCGTCCGCCCTGGCGTTCAGGGAACCTGCCAGGTGTTGAACCACCAGGAACATTCCCTGATGTTCCAGCCATGTCCAGAGGCGCAGAGCCTCCTGACAAAGGGTCCACGACCCCACCCCGCCTTGTTTGTTGCAGTACCACATGGCGGTGGTGTTGTCTGTGAACACCTGCACTACCTTCCCTTTGACAGAGGGAAGGAATGCCTTGAGTGCAAGTCGGATCGCCCGGAGCTCCAGAAGGTTGATATGGAGCCGGGACTCCGCCGGAGACCAGAGGCCTCTGATCTCCGCCTCTCCCATGTGACCGCCCCATCCCAGAAGGGACGCGTCCGTCACAACTGTGTGCTCTGGCTGGGGAAGGGAGAGGGATCTGCCCCTGACCCATTGCCGGTTCGAGAGCCACCACTGCAACTGTCTTGCAGTCCCCTCCGAGATCTGGACGTGATCGGACAGGTCGCCCTGGTGCTGCGCCCACTGGAACTTCAGGTCCCACTGCAGAGCCCGCATATGCCATCTGGCATGAGTGACCAGCAGGATGCAGGAGGCCATGAGGCCCAGCAGCCTCAGGGTCATCCGTACCGAAACCCAGGATAAAGGCTGAAAGATCGGAATCATAGCCTGAATATCCCGGACTCGCCGTTCGGGAGGATAGGCCCGAAACTGCGTCGTGTCCAGAACTGCTCCGATGAAAAGGAGCTGTGGAGAAGGAATCAGATGCGACTTTGGCACATTGATGGAGAACCCCAGCGAGTGCAGGAGTTCGGCCGTAGTCTGGAGGTGGGAGACGACTGCCTGGGACGAGCCCGCCTTCAGCAGCCAGTCGTCGAGGTAGGGGAAGACTGAAACCCCTGCCCGGCGCAGATGAGCTGCGACCACCGCCATCACTTTCGTGAACACCCGAGGGGCACTGGTAAGGCCAAAGGGGAGCACGGTGAACTGAAAATGCTCGAGGCCTACCGTGAACCGAAGGTAACGCCGGTGGGCCGGCAGGACGAGGATGTGGAAATAGGCGTCCTGCAAGTCCAACGCTACCAACCAGTCTCCGGGGTCGAGGGCAGTCAAGACCTGAGCTAGGGTGAGCATCTTGAACTTCTCCTTCCGGAGGAAGCGATTGACGTTCCGGAGGTCCAAGATAGGACGCATGTCCTCCTTGTCCCTTTTGGGCACCAGAAAGTAGTGGGAGTAGCAACCACGCCCTACTTCTGGGGTCGGAACATGCTCGATGGCCCTCTTGGCCAAGAGGGCCGTGACTTCCTTCTGTAGAAGCGCCAAGTGATCCCCTGACATGCGGTGGAATTGAGGTGGCATGGCTGGGGGGTGGTCTCGAAGGGGCGGGAGTAGCCCCTTCGGACAATGTCCAAGACCCACCTGTCCGAGGTGATGGGACGCCAGAGGTGAAGGTGATGGCGGACCCTGCCCCCGACTGGCGTACTGTGCACCTGAAAGGAGGGACTAGGAGGGCTTGGAGGCCGCGGACGGGTTGGAGGTGGTGGCCTGACCCGCACGCTGGTTGCCCGAACCGCCACGGCGGTATCCACGTCCTCGGCCACGCGAAGGCGCTTGCTGCGCGGGCCGTTGGCCGGGCTGCGGACGTGACTGGGCGCCCCTTCCGTGGCCACGAAAGGGGCGAAAAGCAGACGTGAGCGGAGGGCGCACAACAGCAAGGCCCAGGGACTTAGCAGTAGCCCGAGAGTCCTTGAAACGCTCCAGCGCATGGTCTGCCTTCGAACCAAAAAGACCGACACCATCAAAGGGCATGTCCATGAGTGTATTCTGGACATCTCCCGAAAAACCAGTGGTTCTCAGCCAGGCGTGGCGACGCAGCGCCACCGTCGTTGCAAGCGATCTGCCCAGCGAGTCGGCGGTATCAAGGCCACAGCGGATGGTATATTTAGCCGCATCACGCCCTTCCGCAATGGCGCGGGTAAGCAGTGTCTGGACCTCCTCAGAACACTGCGGCAAAACAGTTGCCACCGAATCCCACAGGGAGTGGGTGTATCGGCCCAAGAGGCAAGCGGTATTAACAGACCGCAAGCCAGCACTGGAGGAAGAGAAAGCCTTCTTCCCAAAGTGATCCAGGCGCTTGGATTCCCTATCCGGAGGGGCGGTAGGGAAGGCGGTTTGGGAGGCAGAGGCTTGGACAACCAAGCTCTCAGGGGTGGGGTGTTGGGAGAGAAACAGGGGGTCGCCCGGAGCAGGGCGATGGCGTCGGGCCACGTTCCTATCCACAGGAGCCCCTGTGGTGGGTTTGGACCAGGCACCCAAAGAACGTCAGTCAGTGCCTCGTTGAACGGCAGCACAGTCTCCGAAGAGGAGGCCGCCGGCTGAAGCACTTCAGTCAGGATGTTAGACCTGACGACCACTGTAGGCAACTGGAGATTCAAGGCTCCAGCAGCTCTACGCAACACCGTTGCAAAATTAGCCCCCTCCTCCGTTGCCACGGGAGGAGACAGCATGCCAGAGTCAGGGAGGTATCCAGACCACTGGCATCCCCAAGTTCCTCAACCCAGTCCGGGTCAAACTCGCACTGTTGTGTGAGAGGGTCGTCAGACCCCTCCCAGCTCTCCTGGTCCTCCTCAGGTTGAAAATATGGAGGAGGAGGGACATCAGGGACCCAAGGTCTCATCGGCGCCGGATACGGCGTCGGGCGACGCCGTTCCGGCACCATGTCCGGACCCGGAGAGAACCGGGGAACGACGCCGCCCGGAGCCCCGGACGGCGTCGGAAACGGCACCGGGGACATCGGCGTCGGCGGAGGCGTTGTTAGGTCAACCGGCGTCGATGGGGGTTGCGGCCCCACCGGAGCCGGGGTCGAGGCCGGGACCGGAGCCGAGGCCGGGACGAAGGCTGGTGGGACAGGCGACGCCGGGACCGGAGTCGACGGCGACGCCGGAGCAACCCAATCAGGCCCGCGGGGCCCGGAGGCGCACCGGAGGGACCTTGAGGCCCGAAGAGGCGGGCCATGGCCGACAGGAATTCCTGTATATCGGCCTGAGTCGCCCCCGAGCCCGGGTAGGGCGGGTACTGCGGGGGTAACTCGACAGGCACGTCCGGGGCCGCGGGGCGGGGACGGTGCCGACAGGGACCTCAGCCGAGTCGCGAGACCGGCGAGGCGAAGTCTTAGAGCGATGACGCCGCTTAGACTTCTTGTGCTTCGACTTACCGGAGGAGCGCGAAGACTTTGAATCCGACGAACGGCGGGGACTCCGCGTCCGGCCCCTCGACCTCTCCCGGGACCGGGGCTTGGTGCGGCGCGGAGCCGAATGCCGGACTTCAAGGAGCTTTCGAGACCGCTCTCGCAAAGCCTTAGGATGAAGTTTCCGGCAGTCAGGACACGACTTCGTGTCGTGGTCTCGGCCGAGACAAAAGAGACACTCGAGGTGCGGGTCCGTGATCGACATCATGCGACCACATTCCTCGCAGGGCTTAAAGCCGGGCATCCCTACGACACCTTAGGAGTCGTGAAGACTCGTTGAAGAAACAGTGAAAAAATTCACCAAAAAAGATAGTCAAAAAGTGACTAGGGCACTGCTCTTCCCGGATCTGCGCTTACTGGCGCGGAATAAAGAAGAACTGACGTCAGCGCGCAGGGGCGGCGCCTAAGTACTGCCCGCGACGTCATCCCGGCGATCACGACGCCGACGGCGGACGCGGAGCCGCACGACGCCGCCTACCGACGCGCAAGGGTACTGCTACGCAAAAAACTTTCCGGATCCAGCCTGACGCCTGGGGATATTCTAAGGTAAGGAATCTGTCACTAACGTGTCTCTTTCAGATCTACAGGCATGGTCACCGACATCCGTCCACCCTAACGTCCCAACGAGTTCTTAGAAACCAGACCCTTAAGCTTCGGGATTTCCCCTAGCACAGGACTATTGATTTCTCCAAGAACTCATCTATTATGTATGAACCGTTATACCTTAAGGGTTCATTCCTGACGTCTTCCTATGTCCGACTTCACGTCAATGCTAACATTCCTCGACACCTACCAGGTATAAATATACCTTCCCTTGCCCAAGCAAGTAAGAGGAGACCTCGACTTCAGAGGAGCCCGTATCCCGGCCTGACACACTGAGAAGACGCTGTCATTCCTGCACGCAGACGAATCCAGCTTCCAGTGTTCTGACTCCCTTCGCGGGGTGTTAGAGTTCCAAGATCCGGCAGGAGATTCCCACCTCTCTCATTCTCAAAGTATGGAGCTGACTAGATCCTAGAGGGACTCTTGGCATACTAGACTTAACATACTCTTAGTCTACCATACTAAAGAATACTCCACCTACTTCTACTCTTCCCTACACCTAGACTAGGTTAGGTACACTGGGGTAGAACTAGCTTAGAGACGCATCGTATGAGTACCCGCATTTTTAGCTCATGTTATTTATGTACGTGAATATATGCTAAAAGATAATGCTAGCGCAGTATTATTTATTTCTACTGCTTACGCTGTACATTATTTATCTTGCATAGTGTCTTGTGATCATAACAGCACATATCTCTTACACGAGAAACAAGACTGTTCAATAAAACCCTTTTTATTGAAACGCCCGTCTTTCCTTTCTGTGTAACTCTGCAGAGACTAAGCATGCACGATTGAATGAGTGAAACTGTTATCTATTGTTTCCACGATTCTGAGACGTGTTCCGCTTCTAAAGGGAAACAAAAGTTGTCATTTTTTTTGGTTACCAGAAACTACTCCCTTCTTGTTCTCAAGGAGTTTGTAGTGGCCTCTGAGCTAGCTGGCACAGGTAATTAAGTTTAATATAATCGATAGGGACATACCGACCTCAGTCCTATGTCAAACCTATAGGTTATATTATTCCAATGCTCAGAGCCTATTAGGGAAATAGGAACTACACTACAGCATGACTGAAAGAAACTAAAGACATGGAGGGAAAATGATTAACTAACAATATTTCTCTAAATAGTTTTTCTTTGGATTTGCACGGTTTTATGGGAATTTCACAGTAATATGGTCTACATATGCAACTTAACCATTTTTTTGTATTTCTTTACCTATTTTAATTCATTACAAGTTGGCGATTAAGCAGTTCCATATCATTATGTAAGGGATTTTTCACCCTCTTACATCTGATGTCTATTCAGTTAAATTTTCCATGGACAGGAGACACAGGCTCCCTATTTTTCATTTAGAAATCCGTTCCCGATTGCACCTAGTATATCCTTTTTCACCCAGTGGTTTAAGGTTGGTTTGCTCTTTAGTTCACTTCACTCCAAGATGGCGGCCGTGTAAAGGGATGGTCACCTTCTTTTACCCCTTTGTCACTTTCGGAACTCCAATATAGACAAGCGCGGGACCCGCGCTTCACTTAGGAATCAACCGGGAGACCGGCACGCTAGATGGCACGAGCTGACAAGGTACGAGTCTCCCCCACGGGTTAAAAATGGGTTAAATATCCGGCACCGGCATGTTCCTAACAGCATGGAGGCAGTGTCCACTTTAACTTGGTTTTTCGTGGAATCGCGCACAGACAATGTTCCGTTGATAACCTGATGAGTACCATACGGGAAGCATGAGGTCAGCACACAAAGCAATTTATGCTTTATTTCTTCGTTTCTTGGGAGATGAACGCGGGGCACGAACAACATGACACGTTTATATCCGGTTTCACAGCGTACGCACATATAACACGCGCATGCAACACGTGTAGCTTTTATTTCATAATCACAGATGGGTGACGAAGTTCATGAAGTGCACGGGCCACAACAACCGAATTGACAGTTTCACGGTTTAATTCTTATTTCGATTTTCAGTTCCAACGATGCATGATACACCTCACGGTCACAAGTAAATGTATGAGTATGATGTAGTTCAGTTATCTGCTCGGATTATGTGGACACAAATGGTGTTTTTCACACAATGTAGATTTATTTTAAACATAGCCAGGATTATTGCATGGTGTTACCCTCCTACAGATTCACTATTTATGGTTTTGGTTAGAGCGCCTTGAGAATTACCGAATTATGTTATATTTTTCTTCAATCATTGTTTCAGAACAATTCCCCTGATGAAAGGCAGAGTCTCGAAATGCATTGGGAATGATTTAAAGTGATTCATGAAGTGATGATGTATTTGAGAAGACAGATACTGTATATGCATGGAAAAGACCCACAAGTGTGATGTAACACAATGTTTCCATTAAAATGAAGACGACCAAGTAGCATCTCCCAATTAGGAGATGTCCCCCTGTGCACAACTGTAGGTCCCAAATAATGGGTAAAGGTCAATATTAATCAAATGAATAATCATCCGGTTGAACAAGTTCCCTTTTAATTCTGTGATGTTTATTTACATCAATATAGGATATTACTTCATATCTGACTTCGTGGATCTACTGTACGAAAATCCATACAAGTATAATAATTACATCAATCCTGATGCATTTCGGGCAACCCAGTGCCCTTCGTCAGGGGAAAACATCTGTAATGAGACAAATAAAAAGCGCTTACATGAAGAAAGCACCCCAAAGGGGTGTAACAATGGAATAAAGCCTGTATCAACAAGGTATAAAACCTTATCTCCCACGAATGAAAAGTAAAGAGCGTGAAAGTGGATCGAAAACATAATGTCGAGTGAGTGAAGCAGTAAAGTGCACAAGCGGAAGGCAAAATTCAGAGAGTACATAAAAAATCAGTGCGCTTGCGGGCATCGAAATCGATGTAAACAGGTGAACGTCAAAAATGGTACCACAAGCTCGTACAGTTAGACAGAATGGTGATTTGAGAAACATCATGCGTAACCGCAGACGAAATATGTCTGGGTAGCGAAAATGTGATGTGTGACGGCTAAACAAACACAAACGTGTGTGACACAGGTAACAGTTAAAAATGAATAGGACGCATGCAAGTCCGTGCACTGTGTATAGCCATGCAGTTGAATGGAGATATCAATGCTCCGTGTTACTCACGATGTGATTACAATCGTTAAAACACTGAAACCTAAATGCAAAGCAACCAAAGCTCAGTCTGTAGAACTCCCACGGGAGTGGAGGTCAGAACATATTCACTGGTATAAACAGGGTACTTACGAAACAGACGTTCCGCGAACGTACGAATACACGTGTACACGAACAGTGTAGTGAGACAAGGAAAGTTCCGGAAGTTAAATGCTATAGGGAAGGTGGGCGGTGACCTATATCCGGTGAAGTGAAATTGAGCGCCATCTTGGAATGGAGCGTGTCGTGTGGCGAGTGATACGAAACATAAGAGAAAATGAACCAGGTACAACTGAATGTGAAGAAAACACGGGTGTGCTGCTGCATAACTACGTGTAGATAAAAACGATGAAAAGAAATTAGCAAAGGTACACCAACAGTGCGTGTATATCACGAAAACAGCAGCCAGAACAGGTGAATAAGTCCAGTGGGTCCCCAATTTGTTTACAGAGGTTAAAGTAGGATAGGCTTATCAGAGGGTAGTCCTAAGCATTTGTTGAACTCACAGAGGCAATAAATGAGACACATGCTCAAAGAATAAATCCAAGACCAATTTAGAAAAATAACACTTCTTTTTATATACGTTTCAAAACCAAGAACTTTGTTCAAAGGTAAGTACTGTTTTCAGTAGCAATACGTACGGTAAGTAAAGCTTTTAAAGTCGTGAGCCTCTACGCACAATGCAATCCTATGGTAAGAAAAGTCAGAGATGTATTAAGGTAGGTACAGTCGGTTTCAGGGGGTTCACCTTCAGGGTTCGTAGTTGTATTGGGCCAAGGTCCAAAGCACTATCAGCAGTTCTTCGGGAACTGCCCAGCTCTGCCGGGAGCAGGGTGCTGGTGAAGTTGGTAGCTGGTGCTACGGAGAAGTGGGGCCACCCAGAAACAGGGTGCACAGGGGGACTTGGGGACAAGTCCGAGAGCTCTCAAATGGGGGCTCAGGTCACAAGGGGGCATAGCTGGTTCATTAGGACCCGGGCCAGCCGGCTCAGGTGCAGAGTGGTTAGGTTGGCTGGGCTGGGTGCGCAAAGATGCTCCTCGCGGTCAGGGACAAACAGCTGGCAGGGGTAAAAATCAAGGCAGCTGGGCCACTTATGAAGTGGGTCTCAGCGATGCTGACATCCCTCGATGGCTGCTTGGTCCTCATACAGTGGGAATTTGGACTGGGCTCTCACTGTTGGTGCAGGGAATCTGGTACCGCAGGGGTTGGTGCTGCACGTCTCCGGTTTGTCCTGGTGTCTTCACACTCGGTGGGGAGACAGACTTGACTTTCCAGAGCACGAGTACCTTTTCCTTGTTGTCTGCAGCGTCGGTCGGGCCGGGGAGCTGCAAGGCGGTGGACCAGACTCTGTTTGTTGGTGCCTGTGGAGTGCAGGAGAGTAGCTCCCCTGCTCTAAAGGAGACTGTAGGCAATTTTCGAAGTGCTGGTAGGCTACCCAAGGCTTTTGTAGTTCTCCAGCTCTTAGGACGATTCACTCTGTTGCAACTGTCGAGAAAGGACTGAGGAAAGGCAGGGTTTTGCGCCAAAAGTCTACAGTTCTGCTGCAGTTCTCGCCAGGCAGTGACTCTTCTTCAGCCTTCTTCTCTTGATCCGTCGAATCTGGGTTCCTGGATTCAGGGGTGCCATCTAAATACTCAATGTAGGGGTGTTTAAGGGTAGTGACAGGTAGTAGCAAATGGGCTACCTACCTTTAGGGTGTCGACAATCTCTATATGACCACTTCCTGTGGGAAGTGGGCATAGCCTTTACCCTAGAATGCTAATTCCATCCAAAACAAGATGGAGGAATCTGAAAAGTGGAGTCCACGTCAGCTGGCCCGCCCTAGGGGTGGTGCTGCCTGAATGTGGGCACACCTCCTAATCTTACTAATTTTCCCACCTGTCTTGCTGCCAAAAGAGGGAGCAGGAAAGGGGGGTGGGATTCTCTCCTATCTGTAGAGGTCTAGGTCGCATAAGAAAGGCGGCAGGGGTTTGAAGCTTCCCGTCCTAGAATGCACATCCTCCATGGAGGATGTGTGAACATCTCCGCTCAGAGTATGCTTTGTTCATGGCCTCTGAGAGCAAAGGCTACTACCTCAGGAGGCCAGAAACCTGTCTATCGTGGCTGGCTGGTTGAGGCTTTGTTTTTGCTTTGTCCTCCCTAAGTTGGCAGGGTATGCTCAGACATGGGTCCCTTGCTCACTTTGCCACTGGATTCAAGCTAGCGTGGCTGATGAGGGCTGTTAGCCCCAAACCGGTACCAGGATGCTTGTTTCCGGTCCATGGAAGACATGGCTTGGCAGTTCGGACTGGACTGTTCCCATGAGGCACAGGGTCAAGACTGATTTGCATATAGCTGTGTCTTAACTGGGGTGGCGAAGTGAGCTAAAGAACGATGATGGATTCAACCCAGATCTGTGACTGAGGGTGAGTGTCTGAAAAGTTTCAGAGCTCCGTCCATCATCTCCTTGTTTTTGCTTTAGTCAACACACTAGTAGCCAGTAGGTTTTCAGGGGGGACCTCTAAGGTGCCCTCTGGATGCCTCGTTCATAAATTTGCCACTGGCATCAGTGTGGGTTTATCAAGACAAGGTGTTTGGTATAAAAAACCTTGGGGTACAGTGAAGCCATCATGTAGCTGGGGAACTCGTAATCATGAGGGTCCAGCCCATGTCCTCGTCATGGCTTCCCTGTGAATTTATAATATTTAAGGTTCTGCTTAGATATTACAGGGACACATTCACTCATGCAGATATGCCCACACATGGGGTGTAATGTACCCTGCCTTAGGGCTGTAAGGCCTGCTGTAGGGTGACTTGCCTATACTGCATGGAGTGCTTTGCTGGCATGGCACACAGGGGGGTGTACCTTGTTGAATCTTTGTTTTTCGCTGCACCAAGACACGCAGGCTGCAATGGTTAATGAGGGGCCCTTTAGGGTGGCACATAACGTGTATTTGTAAAGCGCACATTCTCCCGTAGGCCTCTTGACACTGAACAACAGATGTTTATTGTTACCCAACTCAATGGTACTCATTTTATCGACCTCAGAAGGATGAAAGGCTGAGTGGGCCAGCCGGGATTTGAACCCGTAACCATGTGGTCGAACACAGGCCCCTACAGTAGACTAATTGGTCCACTAAGCCACCAGACCCGGCAAAATTTGTGCTGCAGCTCTTTAGTTGCAAGGCCCTAGGTACCAGAGATACCACTTACTAGGGACTTACAGGGATCCTAAAAGGGTGTCATTTGTGGAAAAAAGGTACAGCTTAGGGAAAGAACACTGGTACTGAGGACCTGGTTAGCAGGAGCTCAAAATCCTTTCAGTCAAAGTTGCACCAGATACCAGGCAAAAAGTGGGGGGTAACCATGCCAAAAGGGGCACTTTCCTACAATTTTAATTAAAGATTTGATTCAAAACTAACATTAATAGTGCTGTAGCATTTTTCTTTTGTTCTATATTCAAAATAAATATATAAAATTAATTTACAATATTTACATTAGTAGCATTTTTTCTTTGCTCCACAGTTAAAATAAATATATAAAATTAACTTACAATAATATTTAACATTAAAATATTTTTACTGACTTTTTCCAAGTTTAATAAACTGTTTTACTTTTCCCTATACTATACAATCCAGAGATCTCTACCCTGACTGCGGAGTCTCCATGAAGTAAAGTGTAGGGAAAATTAAAAAGTTTGTTAAATCTAGTTTGTGATAAGTCTCATGTTTGGAATGAAAAGATGGTTTTAGCTGTAGTGGCCCCTCTCCCTATGGAGTGCAGCAAAAGGACGAGACGCAGACAGAGCTGAAGCTGCCTCACTCTTCTAGCCAAACTAGGAAAGCCCCCTTCCAAGAAAGAAACAATAGATTGCAAGAATGTGTTGGTTTGAATGGACAGCCTATTAAAAAATAACACCAAATCGAGATTCCAGGGCTTGAAACGTTGTCAGTGAAGCACAAGTTACTAACTTGTGTAACGATATATCTGTAAGAGACAGTAGTTAGTGACAGATTCCTTACCTTAGAATATCCCCAGGCGTCAGGCTGGATCCGGAAAGTTTTGCGTAGCAGTACCCTTGCGCGTCGGTAGGCGGCGTCGTGCGGCTCCGCGTCCGTCGTCGGCGTCGTGATCGCCGGGATGACGTCGCGGGCAGTACTTAGGCGCCGCCCCTGCGCGCTGACGTCAGTTCTGTACACGACTTTCCGCGCCAGGAACGCAGAGCCATGCAAGAAGCTGACATAGGTGTCTGAAAAATACTAGGGCCCTGAAAGGGATGTCCTTAACCCTAGAAATCAGTTCGCAGAACGGGGAGGATGGGTGGGCGGTAGGAATCTGTCACTAACTACTGTCTCTTACAGATATATCGTTACACAAGTTAGTAACTTGTGCATCTGAAAGAGACACGTTAGTGACAGATTCCTTACCTTAGAATAGATACCCCAGCAATACCAACCCCGGTGGTGGGTCTGCGAACAAAGATCAGACAAGGAAGTCCTGGAGGACAGAACGGCCAAAGAAGCCGTCCCTCCGGACCTGACTGTCAAGGCAGTAATGTTTTGTAAACGTGTGCAGCGAGGCCCACGTAGCTGCCTGACAAATAACGGGCAGCGGAACACCGCGGCCCAAGGCCGTGGTAGCAGCTGTTGCCCTGGTGGAATGGGCACGCAGCCCAACAGGAGGCTCCTTCTTAGCCAAAGAATAGCAGGTCTTGATGCACAAGGTAACCCAGCGGGAGATGGTTCGTTTGTGCACCGCCCGACCTTTTTGGCGCCCACGTAGCCAACAAAGAGCTGGTCATCCACCCGGAAGTGTTTTGTGCGGTCGATATAGAAGGAGAGCGCACGTTTTGGGTCCAGACGGTGGAGCCTCTCTTCCTCTCTGGAAGGATGCGGAGGCGGAAAGAAGGTAGGCAAAGTGATGGTCTGCCCAATGTGAAAGGCAGTAACCACCTTTGGCAAGAAGGACGGACGCGTCCGAAGAACAACCTTGTCTGGATGAACAGACAGAAAGGGAGGTTTGCAAGATAAAGCCTGGAGCTCACTCACCCGCCGAGCGGAGGTGATGGCCACCAGAAAGGCTGTCTTTAGAGTCAAAAGACGAAGAGGACAGTTATGCAGAGGCTCAAAGGGAGCGCACATTAAAAAGGTAAGAACCAAGTTCAACTCCCACTGGGGCATCACAAACGGAACAGGAGGGAAGAGGTGTGTAATGCCTTTAAGAAACCTGTTAACAACAGGGGACTTGAAAAGGGAGGGCTGATCAGGGAGCCTGAGGAAGGCCGAGATAGCACATAGATAACCCTTGATGGTACCCAGGGCAGAACCCTGTTGGGCCAGAGAGAGAAGGAACAGAAGGACCTCAGAAAGAGGGGCAGAAAGGGGATTCACAGCCTTTGCTGTGCACCATGCCACAAATTTGATTCCACCTGCAGGCGTATACCACCTTAGTGGAGGGACGCCTGGCTGCCAGAATCACATCACAAACTTCGGGAGGCAAGTCGAAAGGAATCAACTGCCGCCGCTCAATCTCAACGCAAGCAGGTGTAGACTGGACAGGTTCGGGTGGAGGACCGTCCCCTGCTGCTGCGACAGAAGATCCTCCCGAAGAGGCAGACGGATCGGGGATCTATGCTCATATTGAGTAGCTCGGGATACCAAACTCTTCGAGCCCAGTCCGGAGCCACAAGAATGACTTGGGCCCGGTCGTGCCGAATCTTCTTCAACACTCTGGGTAGAAGTGGTATAGGCGGAAAGGCGTACAACAGACCGTAACTCCACTCGTGACGAAAAGCGTCGCCGAGCGAGTGCCGCCTTGGAAATTCCAACGCGCAGAACTGATGACATTGCGCGTTCTCTTCGGTGGCGAATAGATCTAACCAAGGCTCTCCCCATTGTAGAAAGAGTCCTTGCGCCACTTCCGAGTGAAGACGCCATTCGTGATCCATCATGCACCTGCGGCTGAGTTCGTCCGCCCTGGCGTTGAGGGAACCTGCCAGGTGTTGAACCATCAGGAACATGCCCTGATGTTCCAGCCATGTCCAGAGGCGCAGAGCCTCCTGACAAAGGGTCCAAGACCCCACCCCGCCTTGTTTGTTGCAGTACCACATGGCGGTGGTGTTGTCTGTGAACACCTGCACCACCTTCCCTTTGACAGAGGGAAGGAATGCCTTGAGTGCAAGCCGGATCGCCCGGAGCTCCAGAAGGTTGATATGGAGCCGGGACTCCGCCGGAGACCAGAGGCCTCTGATCTCCGCCTCTCCCATGTGACCGCCCCATCCCAGAAGGGACGCGTCCGTCACAACTGTGTGCTCTGGCTGGGGAAGGGAGAGGGATCTGCCCATGACCCATTGCCGGTTCGAGAGCCACCACTGCAACTGTTTTGCAGTCCCCTCCGAGATCTGGACGTGATCGGACAGGTTGCCCTGGTGCTGCGCCCACTGGAACTTCAGGTCCCACTGCAGAGCCCGCATATGCCATCTGGCATGATTGACCAGCAGGATGCAGGAGGCCATGAGGCCCAGCAGCCTCAGGGTCATCCGTACCGAAACCCAGGATAAAGGCTGAAAGATCGGAATCATAGCCTGAATATCCCGGACTCGCCGTTCGGGAGGATAGGCCCGAAACTGCGTCGTGTCCAGAACTGCTCCGATGAAAAGGAGCTGTGGAGAAGGAATCAGATGCGACTTCGGCACATTGATGGAGAACCCCAGCGAGTGCAGGAGTTCGGCCGTAGTCTGGAGGTGGGAGACGACTGCCTGGGACGAGCCCGCCTTCAGCAACCAGTCGTCGAGGTAGGGGAAGACTGAAACCCCTGCCCGGCGCAGATGAGCTGCGACCACCGCCATCACTTTCGTGAACACCCGAGGGGCACTGGTAAGGCCAAAGGGGAGCACGGTGAACTGAAAGTGCTCGGGGCCTACCGTGAACCGAAGGTAACGCCGGTGGGCCGGCAGGACGGGGATGTGGAAATATGCGTCCTGCAAGTCCAACGCTACCAGCCAGTCTCCAGGGTCGAGGGCAGTCAAGACCTGAGCTAGGGTGAGCATCTTGAACTTCTCCTTCCGGAGGAAGCGATTGACGTTCCGGAGGTCCAAGATAGGACGCATGTCCTCCTTGTCCTTTTGGGCACCAGAAAGTAGTGGGAGTAGCAACCACGCCCTACTTCTGGGGTCGGAACATGCTCGATGGCCCTCTTGGTCAAGAGGGCCGTGACTTCCTTCTGTAGAAGCACCAAGTGATCCCCTGACATGCGGTGGAATTGAGGTGGCATGGCTGGAGGGGTGGACTCGAAGGGAGGCAGTAGCCCCTTCGGACAATGTCCAAGACCCACCTGTCCGAGGTGATGGTGCGCCAGTGGGGAAGGTGATGGCGGACCCTGCCCTCTACTGGCGTGCCGTGCACCTGAAAGGAGGGACTAGGAGGGCTTGGAGGCCGCGGACGGGTTGGAGGTGGTGGCCTGACCCGCACGCTGGTTGCCCGATCCGCCACGGCGGAATCCACGTCCTCGGCCACGCGTAGGCGCCTGCTGCGCGGGCCGGTGGCTGGGCTGCTGACGTGAAGGGGCGCCCCTACCGTGGCCACAATAGGGGCGAAAAGCAGAAGACAGCGGAGGGCGTGTAGCAGAAAGGCCCAGGGACTTGGCAGTAGCCCGTGAGTCCTTAAAGCGCTCCAACGCATGGTCTGCTTTGGACCCAAAAAGACCGACTCCATCAAAGGGCATGTCCATGAGAGTATTCTGGACATCCCCTGAAAAACCAGTGGTTCTCAGCCAGGCGTGGCGTCGGAGCGCCACCGTCGTTGCAATAGACCTGCCCAGCGAGTCGGCGGTGTCAAGGCCACAACGGATAGTGTATTTGGCCGCATCCCTTCCTTCCGCAATGGCGCGGGAAAGCAGTGCCTGGACCTCCTCAGGGCACTGGGGCAAAACATCCGCCACCGAATCCCACAGGGAGTGGGTATATCGGCCCAAAAGACAAGCGGTGTTAACGGACCGCAAGCCAGCACTGGAGGAAGAAAAACCTTTCTTCCCAAACTGATCCAGGCGTTTGGATTCCCTATCCGGAGGAGCGGTAGGGAAGGCGGTTTGGGAAGCGGAGGCTTGGACAACCAAGCTCTCAGGAGTGGGGTGGACAGAAAGAAACAGGGGTCGCCCGGAGCTGGGCGATGGCGTCGTGACACGTTCCGATCCACAGGAGCCCCTGTGTTGGGCTTGGACCAGGCGCCCAAAAGAACGTCAGTGAGGGCGTCGTTAAACGGCAGCACAGTCTCCGCAGAGGAGGCTGCCGGCTGAAGCACCTCTGTCAAGATGTTAGGCTTGACCGTCAAAGTAGGGAGCTGGAGACGTAAGGCCCCAGCTGCCCTACGCAACACCGTACCAAAATTGGCCCCCTCCTCCGTAGCCACGGGAGGAGACAGCGTGTCAGGGGAAGTATCCAGACCACTGGCCTCCCCTAGACTCTCTGTCCAGTCCTCATCATACTGACAGTGTCGCGTCAGAGGGTCATCAGATCCCTCCCAGTCCAACTGGTCCTCCTCTGGTTCAAAATAAGGAGGAGGAGGGACATTTGGGACCCAAGGTCCCATCGGCGCCGGAGCCGGCGTCGAGCGACGTCGCTCCGGGTCCATGTCCGGAGCCGGAAGGAACTGGGGGACGACGCCGCCCGGAGCCCAGGGCGGCGTCGAGAACGGCACCGGAGACATCGGCGCCGGCGGAGGTGTCGTTAGGTCGACCGGCGTCGATGGGGGTTGTGGAGCCGGGATCGAGGCCGGGCCCGGAGCCGGAGCCGGGATCGAGGCTGGAGGCACGGGCGACGCCGGGGCCGGAGCCGTCGGCGACGCCGGAGCAACCCCATCAGGGCCCGCGGGGCCCGAAGGCGCACCGGAGGGGCCTGAAGGCCCGAAGAGGCGGGCCATGGCCGACAGGAATTCCTGTATTTTGGCCGGATCCGCCCCCGAACCCGGGAAGGGCGGGTATGACGGGGCGACTCCACAGGCATGTCCGGGGCCGCGGGGCGGGGACGGTGCCGGGAGGGGCCTCAGCCGAGTCGCGAGACCGGCGAGGCGAAGTCCCAGAGCGATGATGCTTTTGGACTTTTTGTGCTTCGACTTACCGGACGAAGAAGACTTCGACGCCGACGACCGGTGTGGACTCCGCGATCGACCCCTGGACCTCTCACGCGACCGGGGCTTCCGCGGAGCCGAATGCCGGGCCTCGAGGAGCTTTCGAGACCGCTCTCGCAAAGCTTTCGGGTGGAGGGCCTGGCAGTCGGTACAAGACGACGTGTCGTGGCCTCGGCCGAGGCAGAAGAGACACTCCCGATGCGGGTCGGTGACGGACATCATCCGCGCACAGGCGCCGCATCGCTTGAAGCCGGGCATCCCTACAACACCTCGAAAGATGGAAAAACAGTGAAAAAATCACCAAAAAGTATGGTCAAAAAATGACCAGGGCACTGCTCTTCCCGGATCTGCGCTTGCTGGCGCGGAAAAAGAAGAACTGACGTCAGCGCGCAGGGGCGGCGCCTAAGTACTGCCCGCGACGTCATCCCGGCGATCACGACGCCGACGACGGACGCGGAGCCGCACGACGCCGCCTACCGACGCGCAAGGGTACTGCTACGCAAAACTTTCCGGATCCAGCCTGACGCCTGGGGATATTCTAAGGTAAGGAATCTGTCACTAACGTGTCTCTTTCAGATACGTATTCTGAAGGCCCATCATAGAGGTGAGATGGAGGCTCCTCATTGAGATGGTAAGAACTCCCTGGGGAGCCCAAGGGCCACATGTAAGGTTGCATCCATACATCTAACAAGGAGGCTATAGAATTGAAATCAGCATGCATCCAGATGAGACAACACCCACCCTCTCCCATTTACATCCAATATTAACAGGGAACTTAGAGAGCAGGTCCAGCAAAATTGGGATACATGTGACACTAAGGGCATATGGAATTTATACGAGATCTTAGACAACTCCAAGACAATTGCATGCAGTGATTTAAGCTTAGGAAGTTTATTTTTCTTTTAAAAAGATTTTATTGTTTTTTTTCTTAATGGGATAGAGGGGAGAGAGCATGTACGCAAGATGAATACAATGCCATTGTTTGTTTTAAAGCTTTTAACACTCATTCTTTGCTTATGATATTCAGAGATATATACACAACAAGATATGTTCAGAACAGGCGAAAGTCTAATACATCCATTAAGATACTCGGGGATCATGTGGAAGCATAGTGAGCTTATGAGAGGCACTGTTGGTGGCTTCATTGTGCGGGGGGGGGGGCTAAACAGAAGAGAAAGAGAAAAGAAGAAGAGGGAATACGGAGGGGGGAGGGTGGGTGGAAGAGTTAAAAAAATCCAAGTTCAGTGTGATATGATATATACGTGCGTATATCCTTTGGCAGTATTCATGAAGGATTTATCTTTTAGATATATAGATCAAGTTTGTTCCAAAGCTTGTGTGAGGATGTGGGGTTGACGTTTTTATTGGTTACTGAGTTATCAGAGCTTCTTGAGAAACAAACCCAAGCCCACCAGGTATATTGTGATATATTCTCATATAATTTCCATTCACAGAATGTTTTTAATCGCTACAGTTAACAGAAGATCGAGGAGTTAGAGGTTATTAGAGCTTAGCTTTGGAAGAGTTTTGAGGGACCAGGGGCCCAGGGCTACAGCGTGATATTTTCGGGTGTCATCAGTTTGATATATATCTTTAAGGGTTCATGTGATTTCTGTCCAGAACTTGTCAAGCAGTTTGCATTTGAAGAGTACATGTGTGAAGTGAGCCAGAAGCCTCATGGTAATTCCAGCAATCATCTGATTCTATGAGTCCTCATTTCAGAGTTTCTAGGGTTTCACTTTATGTAGTGTCCATAGTTTGCATTTGGATAAAATGGAGGAGATTTTACTTTTGAGGGAGATTTTCCGAATAGTTTTCCATGGGCCCTCAGAAGGGGTTTGGGGGGTAATTGTCGTAGAGGTCTCTTGCCATTTGCTTTGAATTGCTGTGGTGCGTTTCTTATTTATGCTGTTGATGTTTACGATACTATATATTCTGGCCACCACATGTGGTAAGGAGGATATCTTTGTAATTATATTGATGAGGTCAGATTTGTGTGTTCCCCTGATTTTGTTTAGCGCAACGTTTAATTTTAGGAATTTGTCGAAGTCCAAGTTACTTAGGTTGTGTGTTGTTTGTAGCTCAGCGAAGGCTTTGCGAATTTTTGGAGAGCCGAGGTCTTGAATATACAAAATGCTTTTTTCTGCTGAGCTGGGCCACACGGGAGAGCTACCATATATTTTTATGTTTGTGTTACCCCAAAGGGATGTGTTGTCCGAGCCTTTAATTTTGTTATTTAAGTTTTGTCTAGGGTTTGGAGGGCCCAGATAGTATCTTTAATAATGGAGGAAAAGTGTTGCATTGTGATTTTTTTTATTGTTAAGGCTGATGAACAAGTTACTTACCTTCGGTAATGCATTATCTGGTAGAGACTCTATCTAGCTGCAGATTCCTTACCTTTGAATTTCCCAGGCATCAGGCTGGATCCAGAAACTTTTGCTGAGCAATACCCCTTGTGCGATCCATCAGGTGGCTCCATTCGGCGCTGTCGTTAGCGTCAGTTATGATGTCGCGGCACCTATATAGGCACCACCCAGGCACGCAAATGTCAGTACTTTTTTCCACGCCAGAAGCGCAGAGCCATGAAGTAACTGACGTAGTAGTGTGCAAAGCTAGGGCCCTGAAAAAGAGTGTAACCCTAGCCCTACAACATTAGTCTGCAAAGCGGGGAGGCATGGGTGGGGCAATAAGGAAACTACAGCTAGATAGAGTCTCTACCAGATAATGCGTTACCGAAGGTAAGTAACTTGGTCATCTGATAGAGACATCTAGCTGCAGATTCCTTACCTTTGAATTAGATGCCCAAGCCATACTATCCCAGTGGTGGGTTGCGGACCAATACCTCAAACTAGGAAGTCCTGCAGGACCGAACGGGCAAAATGCCCGTCCCTGCGGACCCGACTGTCCAGGCAGTAGTGTTTGGCAAACGTGTGCAAAGATGCCCATGTTACTGCCTGATAGATGGCCAAGACTGGGACACCCTGAGCCAAGGCTGTAGTCGCAGCCTTTGCCCTGGTGGAAGGGCCCTTAATCCCTCAGGGGGTTGCTTCTTTGCCAGAGCATAGCAGATCTTAATGCAGAGAATGACCCAGCGAGAGATGGTCCTTTTCTGCATTGCCCTTCCCTCCTTAGCTCCCACGTACCCCACAAAGAGTTGGTCGGCCACCCGGAACTCTTTTGTGCGGTCAAGGTATAACGACAATGCTCTTTTTGGGTCCAGGTGGTAGAGACGCTCCTCCTCTTTAGAGGGATGCGGGGGAGCAAAGAAGGTGGGCAACATGCTGGATTGACCCAGATGGAATGGGGTCACGATCTTTGGTAAAAAAGAAGCCCAGGGGCGAAGCACCACTTTGTCTGGAAAAGACTGATAGGTGTGCAAGATAATGCCTGCAACTCACTCACCCTCCGGGCAGATGTAATCACCACTAAAGAGGCTGTTTTAATGGTCAACAGTCGGAGGGGACAGTTATGTAAAGGCTCGAAGGGAGTACACATTAGGTAGGTGAGGACCAAATTAAGGTCCCACTGTGGCATAACAAAGGGCGTGGGTGGAAACAAGTGAGCCACCCCTTTTAGAAACCTATGTACAATTGGAGACTTAGAGAGGGCTGGTCTGGCAGCCGCAAAAAAGCAGACCGAGCAGAAAGGTAACCCTTCAGAGTTTTTAAAGCAGAGCCCTGCTGGGCAAGGGTCAGAATGAATAAAAGGACAGTGGAAGGAGAAGCAGAAAGAGGGTCAATAGACCTTTCTGTACAGTATAATACAAATTTCTGCCAACGGCAAGCATATACTGTCTTAGTGGAGGGCCGCCCCGCCCGCCACCAAAATAACGTTACATACTTCGGGAGGATGGTTAACAGCCATCAACTGCCGCTGCTCAATCTCCAAGCATGGAGGCGCAGAGTTGACAGGTTTGGGTGGAGAACCCTCCCCTGCTGCTGCGACAGAAGATCCTCCTGAAGGGGCAGCCTGATCGGAGGATCGATGCTCATCTTCAGAAGCTCTGGATACCAGACTCTCCTCGCCCAGTCCGGAGCCACAAGAGTGACTTGGGCCCAGCCACTCCTGATCTTCTTCAGAACCCTGGGCAGTAGTGGTATGGGTGGAAGGGCATACAGCAGGCCTGAACTCCACTTGCGATGAAAAGTGCAGCCGAGCGATAGCCGCCTTGGAAACTCCAGCTGGAAGTACAGCTGACACTACGCGTTCTCTTCAGAGACAAACAAATCTAACCAAGGTTCTCCCCACTGCTGAAAGAGACCTTGCGCCATCTCTGACTGGAGAAGCCATTCGTGATCCGGTAGGCATCGACGGCTGAGTTTGTCAGCCCTGGCATTCAAAGAACCTGCCAGGTGTTGAACTACCAGGGTCATGCCCTGTTGTTCCAGCCATGTCCAGAGACGCAGGGCCTCCAGACAAAGGGTCCACGACCCCACCCCGCCCTGCTTGCTGCAGTACCACATGGCAGTGGTGTTGTCCGTGCCAATCGAATCGCTTGGAGCTCCAACAAATTTATGTGGAGCCCCGACTCCGCCGGAGACCAGTGTCCCCTGATCTCCACCTCTCCCATATGGTCGCCCCATCCCAGAAGTGATGCATCTGTCACAACTGTGAGATCTGGTTGGGGAAGGGAGAGGGGTCTGCCGTTGACCAAATTGCTGTTCGTCAACCACCACTGTAGATCTTTCGCAGTTCCTTCTCCGATCTGAACTACATCAGTGAGATTTCCCTGATGCTGTGCCCACTGGAACTTCAAGTGCCTCTGCAGAGCCCACCAATGCCACCTGGCATGCTGTACTAACAGGATGCAGGAGGCCATGAGGCCCAACAGCCTCAGAGTCAGTCTCACTGAAATCCAGGCTAGAGGCTGAAATATCGGAATCATAACCTGAATATCCCGGTCTCGCTGCTTGGGAGGATAGACCCAAAACTGCACTGTGTCCAGACAAGCTCCGATGAAAGGGAGCGTCTGAGAAGGAGTCAGGTGTGACTTCGGCATGTTTATAGAGAACCCTAGTGAATGCAGGAGGTTCGCCGTAGTCTGGAGGTTGGAGACGACAGCCTGGGGTGAGGATGCCTTCAACAGCCAGTCGTCAAGGTAGGGGAAGACTGACACCCCTAACCTGCGCAGTTGAGCCGCGACCACTGCCATCACCTTGGTGAACACCCTCGGGGCACTGGTAAGGCCGAAGGGGAGCACTGCAAACTGAAAGTGCTCGCGGCCTACCTTGAACCGCAGGTAATGCCTGTGGCCCGGCAAAATGGGAATGTGGAAATACGCATCCTACAGGTCCAATGCTACCATCCAGTATTCTTGGTCTAGGGCAGACAAGACCTCAGCTAGAATGAGCATCTTGAATTTCTCCTTCTTGAGGAAGAGATTGACGGTCTGAAGATCTGAAATGGGCACAACTCTTTGTTCTTCTTCAGAATCAGAAAGTCACGGGAATAACAACCACTGCCTACTTCTGAAACCGGGACCCTTTCTATAGCTCCCTTGGCCAAGAGATTTCTAACTTCCTCCTGGAGCAATTTTAAATGACACTCCGTGAGCAGTTCCTGATTTGGCAGAATGGGAAGAGGAAATGAAAGGAAAGGCAGAGAATAGCCCTCCTGAATGATCTGCAAGACCCCCTTGTCCGATGTTATGGACCTCCAGTGGGGGAGATGATGATGGATTCACCAGCCAACCGGAGTGGTGTGGTCTTTCAGAGTCAGACTAGGAGTGCTTGGAGGCTGCGGCTGTCGAGGTCAGGTTGGCCAACGACTTCTGGCTTCCATTCCTTGCTCAGAATGAACTGGGTCCACTTCCCCGCACAGCTTGGGGAGCCTGCACAGGGCCGTGGCTGGGATAGGGCTTATGCGGCTGGAAACACCTTCCGTTGCCATGAAAGGAGCGAAAGGTAGACTGGTCACGAGGAGTTGAAGAGAGGCCCAAGGATCTGGCTGTAGCTCGAGAGTCCTTGAACCTCACTAGGGCATAATCTGCCTTTTCCCCAAAAAGGCGGGTTCCATCAAAGGGCATGTCCATAAACTTTGCCTGGACATCACCCGAGAAGACAGTTGTCCTAAGCCAGGCGTGGCACCTCAAGGCCACTGTCGTGGAAATCGATCTGCCCAGAGAATCCGTTGTATCAAGGCCACAACATATGGTGAATTTTGCTGCATCTCTTCTGTCCTTAACTGCCTGAGAGAGCACAGCCCGGGCCTCCTCCGGGACTTGTGGCAGCACTTACGCAACCGTCTCCCAAAGGGAGTGGGAGAAATGGCCCAATAAGCATGCGGCATTCACCGACCGCAATGCCAGGCTGGAGGAAGAAGACATTTTTTTCCCAAAGAAATCCAGCCTCTTGGATTCCCTATCCAGAGGGGCGGAAGGGGGCGTGCCCTGTGATGTCACCACCAAACGTTCTGGGGTGGGGTGTTGGCTGAGGAACTTTGGGTCGCCCGGAGCTGGGTGATGGCAGCGTGTACTTGTCCTATTCACAGGAGCCCCTGTGCTACGCTTAGACCACGTGCCTAGAAGGACATCAGTAAGTGCTTCATTAAAGGGCAAAAGGGGTTCTGAAGTGGAAGCCCCAGGCTGAAGCACTTCAGTCAGGAGATTAGTCCTGACCTCCACTGAGGACAGCTCCAGTCCAAGGACCTCGGCTGCCCTCTTGACCACCATGGCATAAGATGCCCCCTCCTCCATAATCACAGTTGGCGGAGACAGCATGCCAGTATCTGGAGAAGTATCCAGTCCACTGACTTCCCCAAGTTCCCCATGCCAGTCCAACTACTCTGCAGAGTCATCCTGGTGTTCCAGAGGGTCCATAGACCCCTCCCATTCCTCTCCCAAGCCTATCACGTCCACAAAGTGCTCAGGCGACAACACAGAACCCCTGGGTCTAATCGACGTCGGTCCGACTCTGTGTCACCAGGGATAAGGATGGGGCTGGCACCGCCGAAAGGCACCGGTGGCACCGACTTTGGGTCCGACGCCGGAGGAGGTCGCGATGGCACAACCGGCATCGACCCGGATCTGGGATCAGAACCCTAAGGCCCCACCGTAGCTGGAGCTGATGGCGTCGAATCCTACGGGCCCCTTCTGACCCCGCGGGGCCCGAAGGCTCACCAGAGGGGTCGGCCCACTCAAAAACGCAGTGCATGGCCTCGTAGAAATCTTTGATCTGAGTGGGGGCCGCTCCGGCTCCTGGAAAAGGAGGGAGGTGCAAAGTCGACCCTGGCTCCGGCTCTGTAGAACCGTGCCTAGAGCGTTCTTACCACCTTCATCAACGGACGACAGTTGAGGTGAAGATGAAGTCCGCTTTGACTTCTTCTTCTTGTGCCTCTTCCCCGAGTGTCCCGATGATGTTGAGTGGGACGAAGAGGATTGTGGGCTCCGATAGCGGTCCTGCGACCTCCTCTTCCTCGAACGGGACCGGGACCTCCGTGGAGTCTCGCTTGACGGTGTCGGCTTTTGAGCCACAAGGAGCTTCAAAGCCTGCTCCCGTAAGGTCTTAGGAGCCATGGCCTGACAGTCCGAGCATGACTTCGAATCGTGGTCACACTCGAAACACCATAGGCAGATGAGGCGGGGATAGATGACCGACATCGTTCAGGGACAGGCCCTGCACAGCTTAAACCCTGTCTTCCTCAAAGACATCCTCGCACACAATGAAAAAGAATCTGAAATTCGAGAAAAAAGCTGTCAAAAAGCGACAGCGGGTTGCTCTTCCCAGATCGGCGCTTTACTGGCACGGAAAGAAAATAACTGACGTCCGCGGCCTGGGTGGCGCCAATATTTGTGCCGCAACATCATAACCGACTCTAACGATGTCACGCGGAGCTGAATGGAGCCACCTGATGGCACGCAAGGGGTATTGCGCAGCAAAAGTTTACAGATCCAGCCTGTCACCTGAGGAATTCAAAGGTAAGGAATCTGCAGCTAGAAGTCTCTATCAGATATAAGGGAAAACAGTCTTAAGAGAGTTTCTTCGATGTACGTCCATAAGGGTTTGTCCTTCTCTTTTGGGCAGATCCAGCATAGAAAGTTTCTAAAATAGAAACGGCTGAAATAATTATAGGGAATTATAGGGGGTACCTTTACAGGTGTACGATGGAAATTATAAGGAATGAAGAGGCCAGGTTAGTAGATTGCATAATCTGGACTACTCACTGAGCCACTGCTGCCATAAAATATAAAGGAAAGGTTTTTTTTCTGGAAAGTCTTTCTGTGCAAGATCCCGTTTTCCAGAGGGAAAGAAAGCTATATATCGGCCTGTTGAACCCCTGTATCCCCATAGACAAACCGTGTAAGCCTTCTTATCATACAAATACATGCTACAGCTAATATCAGTAAATTATTTAATAAAATTGGACAATGTCCCTAAAGCACAAGTTACTAACTTGTGTAACGATATATCTGTAAGAGACAGTAGTTAGTGATAGATTCCTTACCTTAGAATATCCCCAGGCGTCAGGCTGGATCCGGAAAGTTTTGCGTAGCAGTACCCTTGCGCGTCGGTAGGTGGCGTCGTGCGGCTCCGCGTCCGTCGTCGGCGTCGTGATCGCCGGGATGACGTCGCGGGCAGTACTTAGACGCCGCCCCTGCGCGCTGACGTCAGTTCTGTACACGACTTTCCGCGCCAGGAACGCAGAGCCATGCAAGAAGCTGACACAGGTGTCTGAAAAATACTAGGGCCCTGAAAGGGATGTCCTTAACCCTAGAAATCAGTTCGCAGAACGGGGAGGATGGGTGGGGCGGTAAGGAATCTATCACTAACTACTGTCTCTTACAGATATATCGTTACACAAGTTAGTAACTTGTGCATCTGAAAGAGACACGTTAGTGATAGATTCCTTACCTTAGAATAGATACCCCAGCAATACCAACCCCGGTGGTGGGTCTGCGAACAAAGATCAGACAAGGAAGTCCTGGAGGACAGAACGGCCAAAGAAGCCGTCCCTCCGGACCTGACTGTCAAGGCAGTAATGATTAGTAAACGTGTGCAGCGAGGCCCACGTAGCTGCCTGACAGACAACCGGCAGCGGAACACCGCGGCCCAAGGCCGTGGTAGCAGCCGTTGCCCTGGTGGAATGGGCACGCAGCCCAACAGGAGGCTCCTTCTTGGCCAAAGAATAGCAGGTCTTGATGCACAAGGTAACCCAGCGGGAGATGGTCCTCTTGTGCACCGCCCGACCTTTTTGGCGCCCACGTAGCCAACAAAGAGCTGGTCACCCACCCGGAAGTGTTTTGTGCGGTCGATATAGAAGGAGAGCGCACGTTTTGGGTCCAGACGGTGGAGCCTTTCTTCCTGTCTGGAAGGATGCGGAGGCGGAAAGAAGGTGGGCAAAGTGATGGTCTGCCCAATGTGGAAAGCAGTAACCACCTTTGGCAAGAAGGACGGACGCGTCCGAAGAACAACCTTGTCTGGATGAACAGACAGAAAGGGAGGCTTGCAAGATAGAGCCTGGAGCTCACTCACCCGCCGAGCGGAGGTGATGGCCACCAGAAAGGCTGTCTTCAGAGTCAGAAGACGAAGAGGACAGTTATGCAGAGGCTCAAAGGGAGCGCACATTAAAAGGTAAGAACCAAGTTCAAGTCCCACTGAGGCATTACAAACGGAACAGGAGGGAAGAGGTGAGTAATGCCTTTTAAGAACCTGTTAACAACAGGGGACTTGAACAGGGAGGGCTGATCAGGGAGCCTGAGGAAGGCCGAGATAGCACAAAGATAACCCTTGATGGTACCCAGGGCAGAACCCTGTTGGGCCAGAGAGAGAAGGAACAGAAGGACCTCAGAAAGAGGGGCAGAAAGGGGATCCACAGCCTTTGCTGTGCACCATGCCACAAATTTGTTCCACCTGCAGGCGTATACCACCTTAGTGGAGGGACGCCTGGCTGCCAGAATCACATCACAAACTTCGGGAGGCAAGTCGAAAGGAATCAACTGCCGCCGCTCAATCTCCACGCAAGCAGGTGTAGACTGGACAGGTTCGGGTGGAGGACCGTCCCCTGCTGCTGCGACAGAAGATCCTCCCGAAGAGGCAGACGGATCGGGGGATCTATGCTCATATTGAGTAGCTCGGGATACCAAACTCTTCGAGCCCAGTCCGGAGCCACAAGAATGACTTGGGCCCGGTCGTGCCGAATCTTCTTCAACACTCTGGGTAGAAGTGGTATAGGCGGAAAGGCGTACAACAGACCGCAACTCCACTCGCGACGAAAAGCGTCGCCGAGCGAGTGCCGCCTTGGAAATTCCAACGCGCAGAACTGATGACATTGCGCGTTCTCTTCGGTGGCGAATAGATCTAACCAAGGCTCTCCCCACTGTAGAAAGAGTCCTTGCGCCACTTCCGAGTGAAGACGCCATTCGTGATCCATCATGCACCTGCGGCTGAGTTCGTCCGCCCTGGCGTTCAGAGAACCTGCCAGGTGTTGAACCATCAGGAACATGCCCTGATGTTCCAGCCATGTCCAGAGGCGCAGAGCCTCCTGACAAAGGGTCCAAGACCCCACCCCGCCCTGTTTGTTGCAGTACCACATGGCGGTGGTGTTGTCTGTGAACACCTGCACTACCTTCCCTTTGACAGAGGGAAGGAATGCCTTGAGTGCAAGCCGGATCGCCCGGAGCTCCAGAAAGTTGATATGGAGCCGGGACTCCGCCGGAGACCAGAGGCCTCTGATCTCCGCCTCTCCCATGTGACCGCCCCATCCCAGAAGGGACGCGTCCGTCACAACTGTATGCTCTGGCTGGGGAAGGGAGAGGGATCTGCCCATGACCCATTGCCGGTTCGAGAGCCACCACTGCAACTGTTTTGCAGTCCCCTCCGAGATCTGGACGTGATCGGACAGGTTGCCCTGGTGCTGCGCCCACTGGAACTTCAGGTCCCACTGCAGAGCCCGCATATGCCATCTGGCATGATTGACCAGCAGGATGCAGGAGGCCATGAGGCCCAGCAGCCTCAGGGTCATCCGTACCGAAACCCAGGATAAAGGCCGAAAGATCGGAATCATAGCCTGAATATCCCGGACTCGCCGTTCGGGAGGATAGGCCCGAAACTGCGTCGTGTCCAGAACTGCTCCGATGAAAAGGAGCTGTGGAGAAGGAATCAGATGCGACTTCGGCACATTGATGGAGAACCCCAGCGAGTGCAGGAGTTCGGCCGTAGTCTGGAGGTGGGAGACGACTGCCTGGGACGAGCCCGCCTTCAGCAGCCAGTCGTCGAGGTAGGGGAAGACTGAGACCCCTGCCCGGCGCAGATGAGCTGCGACCACCGCCATCACTTTCGTGAACACCCGAGGGGCACTTGTAAGGCCAAAGGGGAGCACGGTGAACTGAAAATGCTCGGGGCCTACCGTGAACCGAAGGTAACGCCGGTGGGCCGGCAGGACGGGGATATGGAAATACGCGTCCTGCAAGTCCAACGCTACCAACCAGTCTCCTGGGTCGAGGGCAGTCAAGACCTGAGCTAGGGTGAGCATCTTGAACTTCTCCTTCCGGAGGAAGCGATTGACGTTCCGGAGGTCCAAGATAGGACGCATGTCCTCCTTGTCCTTTTTGGGCACCAGAAAGTAGTGGGAGTAGCAACCACGCCCTACTTCTGGGGTCGGAACATGCTCGATGGCCCTCTTGGCCAAGAGGGCCGTGACTTCCTTCCGTAGAAGCACCAAGTGATCCCCTGACATGCGGTGGAATTGAGGTGGCATGGCTGGGGGGTGGTCTCGAAGGGGAGGGAGTAGCCCCTTTGGACAATGTCCAAGACCCACCTGTCCGAGGTGATGGTGCGCCAGTGGGGAAGGTGATGGCGGACCCTGCCCCCTACTGGCGTGCCGTGCACCTGAAAGGAGGGACTAGGAGGGCTTGGAGGCCGCGGACGGGTTGGAGGTGGTGGCCTGACCCGCACGCTGGTTGCCCGATCCGCCACGGCGGAATCCACGTCCTCGGCCACGCGAAGACGCCTGCTGCGCGGGCCGGTGGCTGGGCTGCTGACGTGAAGGGGCGCCCCTACCGTGGCCACGATAGGGGCGAAAAGCAGAAGGCAGCGGAGGGCGTGTAGCAGAAAGGCCCAGGGACTTTGCAGTAGCCCGTGAGTCCTTAAAGCGCTCCAACGCATGGTCTGCTTTGGACCCAAAAAGACCGACTCCATCAAAGGGCATGTCCATGAGAGTATTCTGGACATCCCCTGAAAAACCAGTGGTTCTCAGCCAGGCGTGGCGCCGGAGCGCCACCGTCGTTGCAATCGACCTGCCCAGCGAGTCGGCGGTGTCAAGGCCACAACGGATAGTGTATTTGGCCGCATCCCTTCCTTCCGCAATGGCGCGGGAAAGCAGTGCCTGGACCTCCTCAGGGCACTGGGGCAAAACATCCGCCACCGAATCCCACAGGGAGTGGGTATATCGGCCCAAAAGACAAGCGGTGTTAACGGACCGCAAGCCAGCACTGGAGGAAGAAAAACCTTTCTTCCCAAACTGATCCAGGCGTTTGGATTCCCTATCCGGAGGAGCGGTAGGGAAGGCGGTTTGGGAAGCGGAGGCTTGGACAACCAAGCTCTCAGGAGTGGGGTGGACAGAAAGAAACAGGGGGTCGCCCGGAGCGGGGCGATGGCGTCGTGACACGTTCCGATCCACAGGAGCCCCTGTGTTGGGCTTGGACCAGGCGCCCAAAAGAACGTCCGTGAGGGCGTCGTTAAACGGCAGCACAGTCTCCGCAGAGGAGGCTGCCGGCTGAAGCACCTCTGTCAAGATGTTAGTCTTGACCGTCAAAGTAGGGAGCTGGAGACGTAAGGCCCCAGCAGCCCTACGCAACACCGTACCAAAATTGGCCCCCTCCTCCGTAGCCACGGGAGGAGACAGCATGCCAGTGTCAGGAGAAGTATCCAGACCACTGGCCTCCCCTAGACTCTCTGTCCAGTCCTCATCATACTGACAGTTGCGTGTTAGAGGGTCATCAGACCCCTCCCAGTCCTCCTGGTCCTCCTCTGGTTCAAAATAAGGAGGAGGAGGGACATTTGGGACCCAAGGTCCCATCGGCGCCGGAGCCGGCGTCGAGCGACGTCGCTCCGGGACCATGTCCGGAGCCGGAAGGAACTGGGGACGACGCCGCCCGGAGCCCAGGGCGGCGTCGAGAACGGCACCGGAGACATCGGCGCCGGCGGAGGTGTTGTGAGGTCGACCGGCGTCGATGGGAGTTGTGGAGCCGGGATCGAGGCCGGGGCCGGAGCCGGAGCCGGGATCGAGGCTGGAGGCTCGGGCGACGCCGGGGCCGGAGCCGCCGGTGACGCCGGATCAACCCCATCAGGGCCCGCGGGGCCCGAAGGCGCACCGGAGGGGCCTGAAGGCCCGAAGAGGCGGGCCATGGCCGACAGGAACTCCTGTACCTTGGCCGGATCCGCCCCCGAACCCGGGAAGGGCGGGTATGACGGGGGCGACTCCACAGGCAAGTCCGGGGCCGCGGGGGCGGGGACGGTGCCGGGAGGGGCCTCAGCCGAGTCGCGAGACCGGCGAGGCGAAGTCCGAGAGCGACGATGCTTCTTGGACTTCTTGTGTCGAGACTTACCGGACGAAGAAGACTTCGACGCCGACGACCGGTGTGCACTCCGCGAGCGACCCCTGGACCTCTCACGCGACCGGGGCTTCCGCGGAGCCGAATGCCGGGCCTCGAGGAGCTTTCGAGACCGCTCTCGCAAAGCCTTCGGGTTGAGGGCCTGGCATTCGGGACAAGACTCGGTGTCGTGGCCTCGGCCGAGGCAGAAGAGACACTCCCAATGCGGGTCGGTGACGGACATCATCCGCGCACAGGCGCCGCATCGCTTGAAGCCGGGCATCCCTACGACACCTGAATGGAAAAAGACAGTGAAAAAATCACCAAAAAGTATGGTCAAAAATTGACCAGGGCACTGCTCTTCCCGGATCTGCGCTTACTGGCGCGGAAAGAAGAACTGACGTCAGCGCGCAGGGGCGGCGTCTAAGTACTGCCCGCGACGTCATCCCGGCGATCACGACGCCGACGACGGACGCGGAGCCGCACGACGCCACCTACCGACGCGCAAGGGTACTGCTACGCAAAACTTTCCGGATCCAGCCTGACGCCTGGGGATATTCTAAGGTAAGGAATCTATCACTAACGTGTCTCTTTCAGATATTGTACTTCTTTATTCAGCTCTCAGATAGCAGCATGTCTTGCAGAGATCTTAACCTCACCAAATAATCCACTATACAGCATTAGGAGGATGATTCGATATTTTCAAGGTTTGTGGCATCAAGTGTATTTCCTGATTTAGTGCATACCCTGAATGCTGCCTAAACATTTTGGCCAACGTAAAAGCAAATCTATGCAGGCGCTTTGATCAACAAAAAGCACAAGTTACTAACTTGTATAACGATATATCTGTAAGAGACAGTAGTTAGTGACAGATTCCTTACCTTAGATTATCCCCAGGCGTCAGGCTGGATCCGGAAAGTTTTTGCGTAGCAGTACCCTTGCGCGTCGGTAGGCGGCGTCGTGCGGCTCCGCGTCCGTCGTCGGCGTCGTGATCGCTGGGATGACGTCGCGGGCAGTACTTAGACGCCGCCCCTGCACGCTGACGTCAGTTCTGTACACGACTTTCCGCGCCAGGAACGCAGAGCCATGCAAGAAGCTGACATAGGTGTCTGAAAAATACTAGGGCCCTGAAACAGATGTCCTTAACCCTAGAAATCAGTTCGCAGAACGGGGAGGATGGGTGGGGCGGTAAGGAATCTGTCACTAACTACTGTCTCTTACAGATATATCGTTACACAAGTTAGTAACTTGTGCATCTGAAAGAGACACGTTAGTGACAGATTCCTTACCTTAGAATAGATACCCCAGCAATACCAATCCCGGTGGTGGGTCTGCGAACAAAGATCAGACAAGGAAGTCCCGGAGGACAGAACGGCCAAAGAAGCCGTCCCTCCGGACCTGACGCACAAGTTACTAACTTGTGTAACGATATATCTGAAAGAGACAGTAGTTAGTGATAGATTCCTTACCTTAGAATATCCCCAGGCGTCAGGCTGGATCCGGAAAGTTTTGCGTAGCAGTACCCTTGCGCGTCGGTAGGCGGCGTCGTGCGGCTCCGCGTCCGTCGTCGGCGTCGTGATCGCCGGGATGACGTCGCGGGCAGTACTTAGGCGCCGCCCCTGCGCGCTGACGTCAGTTCTGTACACGACTTTCCGCGCCAGGAACGCAGAGCCATGCAAGAAGCTGACACAGGTGTCTGAAAAATACTAGGGCCCTGAAAGGGATGTCCTTAACCCTAGAAATCAGTTCGCAGAACGGGGAGGATGGGTGGGGCGGTAGGAATCTATCACTAACTACTGTCTCTTACAGATATATCGTTACACAAGTTAGTAACTTGTGCATCTGAAAGAGACACGTTAGTGATAGATTCCTTACCTTAGAATAGATACCCCAGCAATACCAACCCCGGTGGTGGGTCTGCGAACAAAGATCAGACAAGGAAGTCCTGGAGGACAGAACGGCCAAAGAAGCCGTCCCTCCGGACCTGACTGTCAAGGCAGTAATGCTTTGTAAACGTGTGCAGCGAGGCCCACGTAGCTGCTTGACAGATAACCGGCAGCGGAACACCGCGGCCCAAGGCCGTGGTAGCAGCCGTTGCCCTGGTGGAATGGGCACGCAGCCCAACAGGAGGCTCCTTCTTAGCCAAAGAATAGCAGGTCTTGATGCACAAGGTAACCCAGCGGGAGATGGTCCTCTTGTGCACCGCCCGACCTTTTTGGCGCCCACGTAGCCAACAAAGAGCTGGTCATCCACCCGGAAGTGTTTTGTGCGGTCAATATAGAAAGAGAGCGCACGTTTTGGGTCCAGACGGTGGAGCCTCTCTTCCTCTCTGGAAGGATGCGGAGGCGGAAAGAAGGTGGGCAAAGTGATGGTCTGCCCAATGTGGAAAGCAGTAACCACCTTTGGCAAGAAGGACGGACGCGTCCGAAGAACAACCTTGTCTGGATGAACAGACAGAAAGGGAGGTTTGCAAGATAGAGCCTGGAGCTCACTCACCCGCCGAGCGGAGGTGATGGCCACCAGAAAGGCTGTCTTCAGAGTCAGAAGACGAAGAGGACAGTTATGCAGAGGCTCAAAGGGAGCGCACATGAAAAAGGTATGAACCAAGTACAAGTCCCACTGAGGCATTACAAACGGAACAGGAGGGAAGAGGTGAGTAATGCCTTTTAAGAACCTGTTAACAACAGGGGACTTGAAAAGGGAGGGCTGATCAGGGAGCCTGAGGAAGGCCGAGATAGCACAAAGATAACCCTTGATGGTACCCAGGGCAGAACCCTGTTGGGCCAGAGAGAGAAGGAACAGAAGGACCTCAGAAAGAGGGGCAGAAAGGGGATCCACAGCCTTTGCTGTGCACCATGCCACAAATTTGTTCCACCTGCAGGCGTATACCACCTTAGTGGAGGGACGCCTGGCTGCCAGAATCACATCACAAACTTCGGGAGGCAAGTCGAAAGGAATCAACTGCCGCCGCTCAATCTCCACGCAAGCAGGTGTAGACTGGACAGGTTCGGGTGGAGGACCGTCCCCTGCTGCTGCGACAGAAGATCCTCCCGAAGAGGCAGACGGATCGGGGATCTATGCTCATATTGAGTAGCTCGGGATACCAAACTCTTCGAGCCCAGTCCGGAGCCACAAGAATGACTTGGGCCCGGTCGTGCCGAATCTTCTTCAACACTCTGGGTAGAAGTGGTATAGGCGGAAAGGCGTACAACAGACCGCAACTCCACTCGCGACGAAAAGCGTCGCCGAGCGAGTGCCGCCTTGGAAATTCCAACGCGCAGAACTGATGACATTGCGCGTTCTCTTCGGTGGCGAATAGATCTAACCAAGGCTCTCCCCACTGTAGAAAGAGTCCTTGCGCCACTTCCGAGTGAAGACGCCATTCGTGATCCATCATGCACCTGCGGCTGAGTTCGTCCGCCCTGGCGTTCAGAGAACCTGCCAGGTGTTGAACCATCAGGAACATGCCCTGATGTTCCAGCCATGTCCAGAGGCGCAGAGCCTCCTGACAAAGGGTCCAAGACCCCACCCCGCCCTGTTTGTTGCAGTACCACATGGCGGTGGTGTTGTCTGTGAACACCTGCACTACCTTCCCTTTGACAGAGGGAAGGAATGCCTTGAGTGCAAGCCGGATCGCCCGGAGCTCCAGAAGGTTGATATGGAGCCGGGACTCCGCCGGAGACCAGAGGCCTCTGATCTCCGCCTCTCCCATGTGACCGCCCCATCCCAGAAGGGACGCGTCCGTCACAACTGTATGCTCTGGCTGGGGAAGGGAGAGGGATCTGCCCATGACCCATTGCCGGTTCGAGAGCCACCACTGCAACTGTTTTGCAGTCCCCTCCGAGATCTGGACGTGATCGGACAGGTTGCCCTGGTGCTGCGCCCACTGGAACTTCAGGTCCCACTGCAGAGCCCGCATATGCCATCTGGCATGATTGACCAGCAGGATGCAGGAGGCCATGAGGCCCAGCAGCCTCAGGGTCATCCGTACCGAAACCCAGGATAAAGGCCGAAAGATCGGAATCATAGCCTGAATATCCCGGACTCGCCGTTCGGGAGGATAGGCCCGAAACTGCGTCGTGTCCAGAACTGCTCCGATGAAAAGGAGCTGTGGAGAAGGAATTAGATGCGACTTCGGCACATTGATGGAGAACCCCAGCGAGTGCAGGAGTTCGGCCGTAGTCTGGAGGTGGGAGACGACTGCCTGGGACGAGCCCGCCTTCAGCAGCCAGTCGTCGAGGTAGGGGAAGACTGAAACCCCTGCCCGGCGCAGATGAGCTGCGACCACCGCCATCACTTTCGTGAACACCCGAGGGGCACTTGTAAGGCCAAAGGGGAGCACGGTGAACTGAAAATGCTCGGGGCCTACCGTGAACCGAAGGTAACGCCGGTGGGCCGGCAGGACGGGGATGTGGAAATACGCGTCCTGCAAGTCCAACGCTACCAACCAGTCTCCAGGGTCGAGGGCAGTCAAGACCTGAGCTAGGGTGAGCATCTTGAACTTCTCCTTCCGGAGGAAGCGATTGACGTTCCGGAGGTCCAAGATAGGACGCATGTCCTCCTTGTCCTTTTTGGGCACCAGAAAGTAGTGGGAGTAGCAACCACGCCCTACTTCTGGGGTCGGAACATGCTCGATGGCCCTCTTGGTCAAGAGGGCCGTGACTTCCTTCCGTAGAAGCACCAAGTGATCCCCTGACATGCGGTGGAATTGAGGTGGCATGGCTGGGGGGTGGTCTCGAAGGGGAGGGAGTAGCCCCTTCGGACAATGTCCAAGACCCACCTGTCCGAGGTGATGGTGCGCCAGTGGGGAAGGTGATGGCGGACCCTGCCCCCTACTGGCGTGCCGTGCACCTGAAAGGAGGGACTAGGAGGGCTTGGAGGCCGCGGACGGGTTGGAGGTGGTGGCCTGACCCGCACGCTGGTTGCCCGATCCGCCACGGCGGAATCCACGTCCTCGGCCACGCGAAGACGCCTGCTGCGCGGGCCGGTGGCTGGGCTGCTGACGTGAAGGGCGCCCCTACCGTGGCCACGATAGGGGCGAAAAGCAGAAGGCAGCGGAGGGCGTGTAGCAGAAAGGCCCAGGGACTTTGCAGTAGCCCGTGAGTCCTTAAAGCGCTCCAGCGCATGGTCTGCTTTGGACCCAAAAAGACCGACTCCATCAAAGGGCATGTCCATGAGAGTATTCTGGACATCCCCTGAAAAACCAGTGGTTCTCAGCCAGGCGTGGCGCCGGAGCGCCACCGTCGTTGCAATCGACCTGCCCAGCGAGTCGGCGGTGTCAAGGCCACAACGGATAGTGTATTTGGCCGCATCCCTTCCTTCCGCAATGGCGCGGGAAAGCAGTGCCTGGACCTCCTCAGGGCACTGGGGCAAAACATCCGCCACCGAATCCCACAGGGAGTGGGTATATCGGCCCAAAAGACAAGCGGTGTTAACGGCCCGCAAGCCAGCACTGGAGGAAGAAAAACCTTTCCTTCCCAAACTGATCCAGGCGTTTGGATTCCCTATCCGGAGGAGCGGTAGGGAAGGCGGTTTGGGAAGCGGAGGCTTGGACAACCAAGCTCTCAGGAGTGGGGTGGACAGAAAGAAACAGGGGGTCGCCCGGAGCGGGGCGATGGCGTCGTGACACGTTCCGATCCACAGGAGCCCCTGTGTTGGGCTTGGACCAGGCGCCCAAAAGAACGTCAGTGAGGGCGTCGTTAAACGGCAGCACAGTCTCCGCAGAGGAGGCTGCCGGCTGAAGCACCTCTGTCAAGATGTTAGTCTTGACCGTCAAAGTAGGGAGCTGGAGACGTAAGGCCCCAGCAGCCCTACGCAACACCGTACCAAAATTGGCCCCCTCCTCCGTAGCCACGGGAGGAGACAGCATGCCAGTGTCAGGAGAAGTATCCAGACCACTGGCCTCCCTAGACTCTCTGTCCAGTCCTCATCATACTGACAGTTGCGTGTCAGAGGGTCATCAGACCCCTCCCAGTCCTCCTGGTCCTCCTCTGGTTCAAAATAAGGAGGAGGAGGGACATTTGGGACCCAAGGTCCCATCGGCGCCGGAGCCGGCGTCGAGCGACGTCGCTCCGGGTCCATGTCCGGAGCCGGAAGGAACTGGGGGACGACGCCGCCCGGAGCCCAGGGCGGCGTCGAGAACGGCACCGGAGACATCGGCGCCGGCGGAGGTGTCGTGAGGTCGACCGGCGTCGATGGGGGTTGTGGAGCCGGGATCGAGGCCGGGGCCGAAGCCGGAGCCGGGATCGAGGCTGGAGGCTCGGGCGACGCCGGGGCCGGAGCCGCCGGCGACGCCGGAGCAACCCCATCAGGGCCCGCGGGGCCCGAAGGCGCACCGGAGGGGCCTGAAGGCCCGAAGAGGCGGGCCATGGCCGACAGGAACTCCTGTACCTTGGCCGGATCCGCCCCCGAACCCGGGAAGGGCGGGTATGACGGGGCGACTCCACAGGCAAGTCCGGGGCCGCGGGGGCGGGGACGGTGCCGGGAGGGGCCTCAGCCGAGTCGCGAGACCGGCGAGGCGAAGTCCGAGAGCGACGATGCTTCTTGGACTTCTTGTGCTTAGACTTACCGGACGAAGAAGTCGACGACCGGTGTGCACTCCGCGAGCGACCCCTGGACCTCTCACGCGACCGGGGCTTCCGCGGAGCCGAATGCCGGGCCTCGAGGAGCTTTCGAGACCGCTCTCGCAAAGCTTTCGGGTTGAGGGCCTGGCATTCGGGACAAGACTCGGTGTCGTGGCCTCGGCCGAGGCAGAAGAGACACTCCCAATGCGGGTCGGTGACGGACATCATCCGCGCACAGGCGCCGCATCGCTTGAAGCCGGGCATCCCTACGACACCTTAAAGTTGGAAAAAACCAGTGAAAAAATCACCAAAAAGTATGGTCAAAAATTGACCAGGGCACTGCTCTTCCCGGATCTGCGCTTGCTGGCGCGGAAAAAGAAGAACTGACGTCAGCGCGCAGGGGCGGCGCCTAAGTACTGCCCGCGACGTCATCCCGGCGATCACGACGCCGACGACGGACGCGGAGCCGCACGACGCCGCCTACCGACGCGCAAGGGTACTGCTACGCAAAACTTTCCGGATCCAGCCTGACGCCTGGGGATATTCTAAGGTAAGGAATCTATCACTAACGTGTCTCTTTCAGATTGTCAAGGCAGTAATGCTTTGTAAACGTGTGCAGCGAGGCCCACGTAGCTGCCTGACAGATAACCTGCAGCGGAACACCGCGGCCCAAAGCCGTGGTAGCAGCCGTTGCCCTGGTGGAATGGGCACGCAGCCCAACAGGAGGCTCCTTCTTAGCCAAAGAATAGCAGGCCTTGATGCACAAGGTAACCCAGCGGGAGATGGTTCGTTTGTGCACCGCCTGACCTTTTTTGGCGCCCACGTAGCCAACAAACAGCTGGTCATCCACCCGGAAGTGTTTCGTGCGGTCGATATAGAAAGAGAGCGCACGTTTTGGGTCCAGACGGTGGAGCCTCTCTTCCTCTCTGGAAGGATGCGGAGGCGGAAAGAAGGTAGGCAAAGTGATGGTCTGCCCAATGTGGAAGGCAGTAACCACCTTTGGCAAGAAGGACGGACGTGTCCTAAGAACAACCTTGTCTGGATGGACAGACAGAAAGGGAGGTTTGCATGATAGAGCCTGGAGCTCACTCACCCGCCGAGCGGAGGTGATGGCCACCAGAAAGGCTGTCTTCAGAGTCAGAAGACGAAGAGGACAGTTATGTAGAGGCTCAAAGGGAGCGCACATTAAAAAGGTAAGAACCAAGTTCAAGTCCCACTGAGGCATCACAAACGGAACAGGAGGGAAGAGGTGTGTAATGCCTTTTAAGAACCTGTTAACAACAGGGGACTTGAAAAGGAGGGCTGATCAGGGAGCCTGAGGAAGGCCGAGATAGCACAGAGATAACCCTTGATGGTACCCAGGGCAGAACCCTGTTGGGCCAGAGAAAGAAGGAACAGAAGGACCTCAGAAAGAGGGGCAGAAAGGGGGTTCACAGCCTTTGCTGTGCACCATGCCACAAATTTGTTCCACCTGCAGGCGTATACCACCTTAGTGGAGGGACGCCTGGCTGCCAGAATCACATCACAAACTTCGGGAGGCAAGTCGAAAGGAATCAACTGCCGCCGCTCAATCTCCACGCAAGCAGGTGTAGACTGGACAGGTTCGGGTGGAGGACCGTCCCCTGCTGCTGCGACAGAAGATCCTCCCGAAGAGGCAGACGGATCGGGGGATCTACGCTCATACTGAGTAGCTCGGGATACCAAACTCTTCGAGCCCAGTCCGGAGCCACAAGGATGACTTGGGCCCGGTCGTGCCGAATCTTCTTCAACACTCTGGGTAGAAGTGGTATAGGCGGAAAGGCGTACAATAGACCGCAACTCCACTCGCGTCGAAAAGCGTCGCCGAGCGAGTGCCGCCTTGGAAACTCCAACGCGCAGAACTGATGACATTGCGCGTTCTCTTCGGTGGCGAATAGATCTAACCAAGGCTCTCCCCATTGTAGAAAGAGTCCTTGCGCCACTTCCGAGTGAAGACGCCATTCGTGATCCATCATGCACCTGCGGCTGAGTTCGTCTGCCCTGATGTTCCAGCCATGTCCAGAGGCGCAGAGCCTCCTGACAGAGGGTCCACGACCCCACCCCGCCCTGTTTGTTGCAGTACCACATGGCGGTGGTGTTGTCTGTGAACACCTGCACTACCTTCCCTTTGACAGAGGGAAAGAATGCCTTGAGTGCAAGTCGGATCGCCCGGAGCTCCAGAAGGTTGATATGGAGCCGGGACTCCGCCGGAGACCAGAGGCCTCTGATCTCCGCCTCTCCCATGTGACCACCCCATCCCAGAAGGGACGCGTCCGTCACAACTGTGTGCTCTGGCTGGGGAAGGGAGAGGGAACTGCCCATGACCCATTGCCGGTTCGAGAGCCACCACTGCAACTGTTTTGCAGTCCCCTCCGAGATCTGGACGTGATCGGACAGGTTGCCCTGGTGCTGCGCCCACTGGAACTTCAGGTCCCACTGCAGAGCCCGCATATGCCATCTGGCATGATTGACCAGCAGGATACAGGAGGCCATGAGGCCCAGCAGCCTCAGGGTCATCCGTACCGAAACCCAGGATAAAGGCTGAAAGATCGGAATCATAGCCTGAATATCCCGGACTCGCCGTTCGGGAGGATAGGCCCGAAACTGCGTCGTGTCCAGAACTGCTCCGATGAAAAGGAGCTGTGGAGAAGGAATCAGATGCGACTTCGGCACATTGATGGAGAACCCCAGCGAGTGCAGGAGTTCGGCCGTAGTCTGGAGGTGGGAGACGACTGCCTGGGACGAGCCCGCCTTCAGCAGCCAGTCGTCGAGGTAGGGGAAGACTGAAACCCCTGCCCGGCGCAGATGAGCTGCGACCACCGCCATCACTTTCGTGAACACCCGAGGGGCACTGGTAAGGCCAAAGGGGAGCACGGTGAACTGAAAATGCTCGTGGCCTACCGTGAACCGAAGGTAACGCCGGTGGGCCGGCAGGACGGGGATGTGGAAATAGGCGTCCTGCAAGTCCAACGCTACCAACCAGTCTCCAGGGTCGAGGGCAGTCAAGACCTGAGCTAGGGTGAGCATCTTGAACTTCTCCTTCCGGAGGAAGCGATTGACGTTCCGGAGGTCCAAGATAGGACGCATGTCCTCCTTGTCCTTTTTGGGCACCAGAAAGTAGTGGGAGTAGCAACCACGCCCTACTTCTGGGGTCGGAACATGCTCGATGGCCCTCTTGGCCAAGAGGCCCGTGACTTCCTTCTGCAGAAGCACTAAGTGATCCCCTGACATGCGGTGGAATTGAGGTGGCATGGCTGGGGGGGTGGTCTCGAAGGGGAGGGAGTAGCCCCTTCGGACAATGTCCAAGACCCACTTTTTCCGAGGTGATGGCACGCCAGTGGTGAAGGTGATGGCGGACCCTGCCCCCAACTGGCGTGCTGTGCACCTGAAAGGAGGGACTAGGAGGGCTTGGAGGCCGCGGACGGGGCGGGGTGTGTGGCCTGACCCGCACGCTGGTTGCCCGAACCGCCACGGCGGTATCCACGTCCTCGGCCACGCGAAGACGCCTGCTGCGCGGGCCGGTGGCTGGGCTGCTGACGTGACTGGGCGCCCCTTCCGTTGCCACGATAGGGGCGAAAAGCAGAGGTTAGCGGAGGGCGTGCAGTAGAAAGGCCCAGGGACTTGGCAGTAGCCCGTGAGTCCTTAAAACGCTCCAACGCATGGTCTGCTTTGGAACCAAAAAGACCGACTCCATCAAAGGGTATGTCCATGAGTGTATTCTGGACTTCACCCGAGAAACCAGTGGTTCTCAGCCAGGCGTGGCGACGCAGCGCCACCGTCGTTGCACTAGATCTGCCCAGCGAGTCGGCGGTATCAAGGCCACAACGTATGGTGTATTTGGCCGCATCCCTACCTTCCGCAATGGCGCGGGTAAGCAGTGTCTGGACCTCCTCAGAACACTGGGGCAAAACAGTCGCCACCGAATCCCACAGGGAGTGGGTATATCGGCCCAAAAGACAAGCGGTGTTGATGGACCGCAAGCCAGCACTGGAGGAAGAAAAACCCTTCTTCCCAAATTGATCCAGGCGTTTGGATTCCCTATCCGGAGGGGCGGTAGGGAAGGCGGTTTGGGAAGCCGAGGCTTGGACAACCAAGCTCTCAGGAGTGGGGTGGACAGAGAGATACAAGGGATCGCCCGGAGCTGGGCGATGGCGTCGGGACACGTTCCTATCCACAGGAGCCCCTGTGTTGGTCTTGGACCAGGCGCCCAAAGAACGTCAGTGAGTGCATCGTTAAACGGCAGCACAGTCTCCAAGGAGGAGGCTGCCGGCTGAAGCACTTCTGTCAAGAGATTAGTCTTGACCGCCACAGTAGGGAGTCGGAGATGTAAGGCTCCAGCTGCCCTACGCAACACCGTTGCAAAATTGGTTCCCTCCTCCGTAGCCACGGGAGGAGACAGCATGCCAGTGTCAGGGGAAGTATCTAGACCACTGGCATCCCCTAGTTCCTCTGCCCAGTCCTCATCATACTGACACTGTTGTACCAGAGGGTCCTCAGACCCCTCCCAGTCCTCCTGGTCCTCCTCCGGTTCAAAATAAGGAGGAGGAGGGACATTTGGGACCCAAGGTCTCATCGGCGCTGGAACCGGCGTCGAGCGACGTCGGTCCGGCTCCATGTCCGGAGCCGGAGAGTACAGGGGGACGACGACGTCCGGAGCCCCGGGCGGCGTCAGGAACGGCACCGGAGACATCGGCGCCGGCGGAGGCGTGGTCAGGTCGACCGGCATCGATGGGGGTTGGGGTACCACCGGAGCCGGGATCGAGGCCGGGGCCGAAGCCGGAGCCGGGATCGAGGCTGGAGGCACGAGCGACGCCGGGACTGGAGTCGTCGGCGACGCCGGGGCAACCCCATCAGGGCCCGCGGGGCCCGAAGGCGCACCGGAGGGACCTTGAGGCCCGAAAAGGCAGGCCATGGCCGACAGGAATTCCTGTATTTGGGCCGGATCCGCCCCCGAACCCGGGAAGGACGGGTATTGCGGGGGCGAATCCACAGGCATGTCCGGGGCCGCGGGGACGGTGCCGGGAGGGGCCTCAACCGAGTCGCGAGACCGGCGAGGCGAAGTCCTAGAGCGATGATGCTTCTTGGACTTCTTGTGTTTAGACTTACCGGACGACGAAGACTTGGATTCCGACGACCGGCGAGGACTCCGCGACCGACCCCTCGACCTCTCACGCGACCGGGGCTTGGTGCGGCGCGGAGCCGACTGCCGGGCCTCGAGGAGCTTTCGAGACCGCTCTCGCAACGCTTTCGGGTTTAGGGACCGGCAGTCGGAACACGACTTCGTGTCGTGGTCTCGCCCGAGACAGAAGAGACACTCCAGATGCGGGTCTGTGATGGACATCATCCGAGCACAGGTGTCGCAACGCTTAAAGCCGGGCATCCCTAACGACACCTTGGAGTCGATACGAAAAGAAACAGTGGAAAAAATTCACCAAAAAAGTTAGTCAAAAAATGACTAGGGCACTGCTCTTCCCGGATCTGCGCTTGCTGGCGCGGAAAAAGAAGAACTGACGTCAGCGCGCAGGGGCGGCGTCTAAGTACTGCCCGCGACGTCATCCCGGCGATCACGGCAGTACCCTTGCCTACCGACGCGCAAGGGTACTGCTACGCAAAAACTTTCCGGATCCAGCCTGACGCCTGGGGATATTCTAAGGTAAGGAATCTGTCACTAACGTGTCTCTTTCAGATATACAATTATCAAATCTTTTAACAACAAAGCAAGAGCAAAGTGACCAAGAACTGCTCAGAATAATTCCTTGAAATATATTTTAATGCAATTCAGCATCTTTAAATGTAATCAATTACATGATATTATGAAATTCAAATGGTCCATTAGAGAGCTATGATTACATTAACATGACTGACTGTATTTCTCTATGGCACAAACTCAAGTTTCTATGCAAAGTCATAGATAAATATAATGGTGTGAGATGAAAAGCCAAAATCTTGGTATAGATCCAGCTGCCTGAATTAAATGGGTGTAGTATTAAAGCTTCTGCATGCATTCTATTTTGTGTTCACCAGTTTTACTAGTGACGTGTGGCAAACATTTATAAAGATAATGGATCTCGCTCCTGTCTCCAAGTACCTGGTGAGCAGGGTCAGTACTCCCCTGGTCACTGTGCCTGGGATAGACAATAGCTTTGTCTGTCAAAGGACAGGACCAGTGAGTTAGCAGTCCAGGGGTAGTTGGCTCCTCATGTTAACAATCCATCCAGCACCCTGGTCATCTCACCCTTTCAGTCTGCGGCCTACTGCTGTTTTAGTTGGGGAAATTTGTGATTTCCCCCTCCCCAAATCTCACTGACTAAGCTACGCCGTTCCTCAAATCCTCGCACTCTCCATGTTGATCCCGATTTCCTCCCCACCCCCTAGTTCATCCATTATATCGCCCAACAGGCTTGTTTTTTAATTCTTACTCCTCTCTAGTCACGCCCACTTGCTGCTCTGTTGATCGCATACCTTCCTGCTCATTCATATTTTGTTTTAAAAATCACACTTTTCTTTTCCTTTTTGGAGGGCACCACAGCTCCTATTTCTTAATGCCACTCCTTTTTTTTCCTTTCATTTGCTGTGTGCATATGTTCTTTTTTTATTCACCACTTCAAGATAGGCATCTGCTATCTTGGAATTATATGCAATGTGACGCATATGCGCATATGTGTCATCACATTGAAACAGCTTGTTTCATAATCCTCGAGTGATGCAGTCGCACATAGAATGCTCTAGTGCTGTTCACTTGCATCAAGGCACTTATCTTTCTTTGTGTGTGTTAAAAAGCATTGGAATGTGTCCATAAATGTTTCCTGAGGCAAGCATATATTCCTAAATCAGACTGCATGACCCAGTGTATAGTAGCTGTATAGCTGTTCAATCCCTAGATAAGGGCTGTTTTGCAACAGGCTGCTCTTAAAGAGCAAGCTGAACAGATTGCAAAGGTATAACGTCCTTAAATCTGATAGGAGGTAATTCCGCAGTCTAGAACTCATCACAAAGATTGTACAGCCTTCATTAGATATTGATTTAAAAATGGCCCCTTCTGTATCGTTCACCTTTACAAACTGGAGTCTGCGAATATGAGTTCTGTTTTTGCTAATGTACAGAGATGTGAGCATTGAGACATCACCATCGCCTATAACTAATAGTACATAATGACTTTGCGTTTGCTGGACCACTCTGACAATAAGTTACCACACAAATATATCAAAAAATTACCTGTAGTTAAATTGTATTTTTTGCAAATTTACTATTTTTCCAAATTTTAAAATAATTGTCTGGGCTCTGGTTAGGTCTCTTTTCGCACAACTGTTTTAAAAGTCCAAAGTCTTACTGTAGTTAGGAAACCAGTGTTGTTAAGTTTTTTCCTCTCTGAAAAGGTTCCCAACTTAGTGGTTCCCAACTTAGTAAAAACAATGAGTACTAGAAGTAGTAACTCAGAGAACCTGGTACACATGGAGGAACTCTAACCCACACCTTACCTGGCCTGGTCAATGAAACAGCTTAGAGGCTTCTGTAAAACTTATGGCCTCACAACTGGGTCAAACCCTACCAAAGCCCAGCTCCAGGAGCTTTTCGCAGATATGACAAAGAGCATCCAGAGAATGACTCTGATCTTGCAGAAGATCAAAACACTGACAATGGGAGTGAAAGTGTGATACCCCAAGAAAGAGAAGCACCTTCAGATGAAGAGTTTGCTCTGGAAAGATTATCCAGGAGGGCAGCTCTAGAAGCACAATGTAAAGGTTACTTACCTTTGGTAACGCTATACCTGGTAAAGACACGGTTTAGCCACAGATTCCTTAACTTTGAATTCGCCCCAGGTGCCGGACTGTATTCAGAAATTTTTCAGCAGTACCTCTGCGCACCGGGGGACGGCGTCATATGGCCCCGCGGTGACGTCTCCAAATATGATGTCAGTAGAGCCATATAAGTCCCCTCTGGCGCGCGGACATCAATTTCTTCTGTGAAACCTGACGTTTTGGAATGCGGAGCCACTACAGACTCTGGTTGTGGAAGCAGTGTGCCAAAAAAATCTAAAATCTTTGAAACATTAATAAAGAACAAACATCAAATGGTATGTGTAGGAGGATGGCTTAGTATATGGTGCTCACTTATGTAAGTGTTACCAAAGGGGATCACTTATGTAAGTGTAGCACCCTGCACTAATCCAGAAACCCCTTATGGTGATTTTAGTGGTCTTAGACAACATTAGAAAGCTCTCTAAGTGGTAGCTGTGGAGAGCAGCCTTCAGGCTTAGTCCAGAAGGAGTGTAAAGCAGCTTGTTTTACCAGATCTTAATCTTATTGGTATAGGTTAAGTGAAAAGAACCACACTGTGTATTTATAAAAATAGGTATTTATTATAAGACACTCACTAATGCATACAAATATCTCCTACCCGGAGATATAAACAATGCACTCAATACTTTGGCGATAAAACAGGTAAGTAGAACGAATACACGGTGGTCGCCAGGGGGAGACCAAACCTTATACTAAAATAGTGGTATGCGAACCACGACTCAATTCAGGACTATACCCAGAAGACGTAGATGTGTTGGGGACCCATGATAAGTAACCAGGAACCCCACGGAGGCAGTGTGCAGAGTGGGAACACGACCGCGTGCTCAATTCAAGTCAATGGGTAAGTCGCGGTTGCACTTTTAAAGAAGAAGGACTTTTCCCAGTGGACCCTGAAGAAACCCTGTGGAAGACAGAAGATTGGAGAGCAAACCCACTCGTGGATACCCTAGGAACCAGGATACCTGCACCAGGGAAGCCGGGTGTATAGGTGCGAAGTGGTGTCGGAAACCGCTGTCAAACTCAATGGGGGACTTCAAGAAGATTCCACTGGCGAAGAAGATGAAAGTGTCCGGTGGAAGCCAAAGGTGGATTCAAGATGGGAAGTACCTGCAAGCAGAGGGGACAGAGTCTGTTCCACTCAGGAGTGACCAGGAGGCACATAAGACGAATACCCACCGATGTCGGGTGTTGCAGGAGAGTCGATGGTGACCTTGGAGCTGCAGCTGTGTGGACCCAGCGACGCTGTGGAAGACAAGTAGCCATTCACGAGCTGTCCCAAGTCGGACGTCGAGAGTTGAGGGGTCGGTGTCCGTCCAGAGCCCCAACAAGCCTTTGCAACAGCAAACAACGTGGCAAGCGAAAAAAGTGCAGTGTCGGGACCAGCAAGGTCCAAGTGACACACCACAAACAGAGGACTCAGAGTAGGCCCCGAGCAACCAGGGGAGCCTACTGGAATCAAGGAAGACCCTCACAAGGACCCACAGGTATTGGAGTCGCAAGAGGACCTCGAGCAGCTCACCAAAGATGCATATCCATGGTGCAAGTGATGCGGTGAGGACAAAGATCTTAGTCACAGGAGATGGTTGAGGTTGGGGCTACTTGGAGCCCGAAGATCTTGGAGGGAGGAAGCCAACAAGCCTTTGCAACGGCAAGTCAACGCGGTGCACAGGGGTTCTGTTCAGCGGTTCCGATGAGGGATACTGGCCTCAAACTTGGTGAGACGACAGAGCAGGCCTCGAGGGAGTTGCAGAACCACAACCTGTGTTGCTGAGCCTTTCGGAGTCCGTGGGAGCCCATAATCAGCAGACTGGTCAGCTGCAGTGCGGTGCCTGCAGATGCAGGGAAGTGACACCTTCACTTCAAGTGAGATTCCTTCAGGTGTCTTGGATGTCCACAGGCCTTGGAAGGATCCTGTATGGAGCATGGGTACAGACGTTGCAGCAGACTTGCAGGGCGACGAGACCAGGAGCAGCAGGAGTCTTCCCAGTTGCAGTCTTGGAGCACAGAGCAAAGTCCACCGATGTCCAGAGTGCCCAGACAGTCGAAGATTAAGTGGTATCTTTATCTGAATCGTGTTCCATGACGAATCTAGGGACCCACCCACAGGTAAGCCCTTAAGTACCCTAAGGAAAGGGTTGGGACGATTCAAGGTTCCCTCCCAGGGGAGGGGTCGGTCAGTGGGGAGGATACTCCCATGTCCTATGTCCAGTTTCGCACCAGAGCAGGAGCCAACGGCTTCCTGAACTGGTTTGAACTGAACTATGCAAGGAGGGCACCAAATGTGCCCTGCAAGCAGTCTCAGTGGCGCTGGCAAGAGCCCCCACCCTGCCCCAATACACTAAATCCTGTCTGGGAGGTGGTCACACCTCCCTATGACAGGATCTATTGTTCTGCCTTCCCCTGCTCGAGCTTGGGTCAGCAGCAGGAGGGCAGAAACATGTCTCTGGTCGGCAGCAGCCCTAGCTTGCTGTCCGGTTCTGGAATACTGGTACCGGGAGCACTGAGGGCCTCCCGGATGAGCTTTACAGTGCATGGAATCATACATCCCACCCCGTTAATGTTGTGGGGGTATGATTCCAACATGTTTGATACCAATCACAATAGGGTTCGTTCCAGCCAATATAGAGATGGTCATCGCTTAATGACGCATGGCCACTGTATATAACATAACGGCTGTTGCAGTTAGAATGGACTCCGAAGGTTAAAGGGATGTCCCGCTCATGCAGGGGCACTCTCATACTTAGACCCGAGCACCCTGCCTTCAGGATTGAAAGGCCTGCCTTAGGGGTGACCTTATAGGTTTTAAGTGCAGTGACCTCAGATATAGGGAAACCTATTTCTGTTGCAAGTGGTGCTAGCACCAGCTTACAGAGGCTGCAATGGCAAGCCTGTCGTCACAGTTTGAGTGGTCTCCTATTTGTGGCATAATACCTGCTTCAGCCCATGGGGGACCCCTGGTCTACCTATGTCCTGGGTATCTCAGTACCATATACTAGGGACTTGTAAGGGTACACCAGTAGCCAATCTGGGATGTACCTACATACTCACCATAACCATTTAGGGGAGAAAGCAAAGAGACTGGGGTCCTGTTTAGCAGGATCCCAGTCAGACTAGTCAGAAACAGCATAACACCAGGCAAAACGTGGGTGTAACCATGAAAGCAGATCCTACTTTCCTACAGTATCCTGTCACAGAGAGGTGTGACCACCTCCCAGACAGGACATAGTGTATTGGGACAGGGTGGGGGCGCTTGCCAGCACCACTCAGACTGTTTAAGGGCACATTTGGTGCCCTCCTTGCATACTCTAGTCCAAACCAGTTCAGGGAGCCGTTGGCTTCCACTCTAGCGCAAAACTGGACAAAGGACATGGGCGTATCCTCCCCACTGTCCAGCCCCTCCCTGAATCATTCCAACCCTTTCCTTAGGGTACTTAAGGGCTTACCTGCGAGTGGGTCCAATGATTCATCGTGGGCCAAGTTTCAGATAACATACCACTTCAACTTCAACCATCTGGGCACTCTGGACTTCGCGTTGGGAACCGAGGCTGCAACTGGGAAGACTCCTGCTGCTCCTGGTCTTGTCGTCCTGCAAGTCTGCTGCAATGTCTGTGCCTGTGCTCCATACCGGTTCCTCACAGGACCTGTGGACATCCAAGACACCTTTAGGAATCTCCCTTGGTGTGAAGGAGTCACTCCCCTGCATCTGCAGGCACCGCAACACATCTGACCGGTCTGCTGATCCTGGGCTTCCACAGACTCCGGAAGGCTCAGCAACACAGTTGGTGGTTTTGCAAATCCCTAGAGGCCTGCAATGTCTTCTCATTGAGTTTGAGGCCAGTATCCTTCGTTGGAACTGCTGGAACAGAACCCCTGTGCACCGCGTCGACTTGCTGTTGCCAAGGCTTGTTGACTTTCTCCTCCAGAGATCATAGGGCTCCAAGAAGCTCCAGCCTCAACCATCTCCTGCTGCCAAGATCCTCGACTGCACCACATCCTTTGCACTGTGGGCCTTTATCCTTTGGTGAGCTTCTCGAGGTCCTCTTGCGACTCCTGTGCCTCCGGCCTGTGGGTCCTCTTGAGGGTCTTCTTTGACTCCTGTGGGCTCCCCTGCTTGCTCAGGGCCTGCTCTGACTTACCTGCCGGTGGTGAGTCACTTGAACTTTGCTGGTCCCAACACTGCACCTTTTTCGTCGACTACGTTGTTTGCCGCTGCCAAGGCTTGTTGGTGCCCCTGCCGGACACTGACCCCTGGGCTCTCGACAGCCGATGTGGGACAGCTCGTGAATGGATCCTGGTCTTCTACAGCATCACCTGGTCCGCATAGCTGCAACTTCAAGGGCATCGTCAAATTCTTCTGCATCTCCAACATCAGTGGGCAGTTGTCTCCCATGCCTCCTGGTCATTCCTGAGTGGCATAGACTGTCCCCTCTGCTTGCAGGTACCTCTCATCTTGAATCCACCTTTGGGTTCCACCAGACACTTTCACCTTCTTCATCAGCGGTATCTTTCCTGCAGTCCTCCATTGTGGTCTACGGCGGTTTCCGATGCCAATTCGCACCTATGCACCCGGCTTCCCTGGTGTAGGTATCCTGGTTCCTGGGATATCTACTGGTGGGGTGGCTCTCCAACCTTCCGTCCTCCACAGGGTTTCTTCAGGGCCCGCTGGGAAGGGTCCTTCTTCTTTAAAATTGCAACCGCGACTTACCTATTGACTAACATTGAGCACGCGGTCGTGTTCCCACTCTGCGCACGACCTCCGTGGGGTTCCTAGATACTCACCTTGGGTGGTTCCTTGGGTCCCCGGCTCTTCTACGTCTTCTGGGTCCATTCTCGACTTAGGTCTTGGTTCTCATTCCACTATTTTAGTATATGGTTTGATCTCCCCCTGAAGACCACTGTGCATTCTGTGCTATTTACGTATTCTATTGACAAAGTATTGTGTGTATTCAATCTCCGGGTAGGAGATAATAAATTGTGTTAGTGAGTGTTAATAATAAATACATATTTTTATAACTACACTGTGTGGTTCTTTTTCACTTAACCTATACCATAAGATTGAGTACTGGTAAAACAAGCTTCTTTACACTCCTTCTGGACTAAGCCTGAAGGCTGCTCTCCACAGCTACCACTTACAGAGCTTTCTAAGATTGTCTAAGACCACTAAAATCACTGTAAGGGTTGTCTGGATTAGTGCAGGGTGCTACACTTACATAAGTGAGCACCATATACTAAGCCAGCTTCTCACAGCTCCGTTGAAAGGGATCATCTGAAAGGGAGTCAGGTGTGACTCTGGCATGTTTATAGTGAACCCCAGTGAATGCAGGAGGCCCGCCGTAGCCTGAAGTTGGAAGACAACTGCCTGGGGCAAGCTCGCCTTCGACAGTCAATTGTCAAGGTAGGGGAAGTCTGGAACCCCTGACGTCTGCAGATGTGCTGGATCCACCGCCATCACTGTCATGAACCTCCGCTAGGCGCTTGTGAGGCCGAAAGGGAGCATAGCAGTCTGGATGTGCCCTTGGCCCAACATGAACGGCAGGTAACGCCTTTGGGCAGGCAGGACGAGAAAGCGGTAGTACGTGTCCTACAAGTCCAATGCTACCATCCAGTCTCTAGGGTCCAGGGAAGACAGGACTTGAGTTAATGTGAGCATTTTGAACTTCTCCTTTTTCAGGAAGAATTAGAGAAGGTCCAGGTCTAAATAGGATGAAGTCCTGCGTCCTTCTCCGACACCAGAAAGTAGTAGGAATAGCAACCATGACCTACTTGTGATGCTGTGACCCTCTCAATGGCTCCCTTGGCCAAGAGAGGCAACACTTCTTGACAGAACAAGATGAAATAGTCCTCCGTCAGTCGGTCATAAGTGGGTGGCATGGATGGAGGGGATGGAGTAGCCCCTTTGGACTATCTGTAAAACCAATTTGTTGGATGTTATCGACTGCCAGTGGTGCAGGTGATGGCGTATTTTGCCCTCCACTCGGTCCTGGCCTACTCTGATCCTCCCCCCCCACTAGGTGCCCATGTTGGTATGATGGCACACTAATGGGGTTTGGAGGCTGTGGCTGCCGGGGGTAGGGTGGACTGGGCCAACCTCTGGCTAGTTTCCCACTTGGCCTGTGGGAACCGCATCCTTGGCCACAAAATGGCTGGGAGGCCTGTTGGCTGTGGTAGCCAGGTGGGAATGAACGTGCTGTGAGCCCCTTGTGTAGCTACAAAAGGAGCGGAAGGCATACTGGGGTTAGCGAGCGACCATGGATAGGCCCATGGACTTGGCCGTTACTCTGCTATCCTTAAAGCGCTAGAGGGGTGAGCCAACCTTCTCACCAAAATGGCGAGAGCCATCAAAGGGCATGTCCATGAGCGAAGCTTGGACATCCGCCGAAAAGCCAGTGGTTCTCAATCTGGTGTGGCGCCTAGGGGGCACTGATGATGAAATCACTCTGAACAGCGAGTTGGTTGTGTCCAGCCCACATCTGATGGTGTCGCTGAGTCTCTGCTGTCTGCCATTGCCTGCAACAGTATGGCTCGGGCCTCCATTGATACCATGGGCAGCACTTGTGCAACCGAGTCCCAGATCGTGTGGGTGTAATGGCCTAAGAGACACATGATGTTCACTGACCGCCATGCTAGGCTGGCGGAAGAGAACAACCTCTTACCAAAGGTATCCAGGCTCTTGGATTCCCTATCCGGTTGAGTGTTAGGGAACACGCCAGGTTTGACTCTGGAAGTGGAGCTTTGGACTGCCAAACTCTCTGAGGTGGGGTGCAGGGTGAGGAAACTGGGGTCCCCAGGAGCAGGGCGGCAGGCAATTGTCCTGTGCACAGGAGCCACTGTGCAGGGTTTAGACCAGGCCCAGAGGAGGACATCGGTAAGGACTTCATTAAATGGGAGCAAGAAGTCGATGGGGGCAACTCCGGGTTGAAGCACCTCTGTCAAGACGATCATCTTGACTGACATTGAGGGCAACTGAAGGTCCAAGACCTGAGACACCTTTTGCACCACCACTGCAAATGAGGCACCCTCCTCCGTAGCCATGACAGAGGTAGAGACCAAGCTGGTGTTGGTGAGGTGTCTAACCCACTGGTGTCCACCAGTTCCTCATACCAGTCATCCGCTGTGTCATCTAGGGGATGCTGGTATCCCTAAGGGTCATCAGACCCCTCCCATATGTCTCCATCTCAAGGCCTGTCAAATGAAAAAGGCACTAGAACCAACTCAGAGGGGATGGCCCTGGTTGGCGCCAGCGTCTGACAACACCCGTCCGGCTCCCTGTTGGAGTCGGGAAAGACGATGGGGATGGCGATGGCAATGCCATGGGGAGTTGGCGGAGCCATGAGCATCGGTAAATAGAGCGGGCGCTGAGGAAGTCCGCAGTCTCGTGGGCGGTGCCTCTCCGGATCCAACACCGGATCCAAGGGGCCTGACTGGCACCGAGGGCAAACCCACCAGCAGGAATCTAGTGGTGGCCCCTCCTGAACTCACAGGGCCCGAAAGCACTCAAAGGGTTCGGGCTGCCCAAATATGAGGTGCATGGCCTCATAGAACTCGCTTAGTTAGGCGGGGATCGCTCTTGGCAAGTCAGGGAGGCACGGAGTAGACCCTCACACAGGCTTCGCAGAGAAACGAGGTCTGGACCAATTTGGAGCAGGACGCTATTACAGCTAGAGATTTTTCCTCATTTTTCCTGAAAGTGAACTCGCCACAAGAGTGATCCTTGCACTCTTGATAATAGAATACATTGAATATTTTGTAGGTGCGTGACACCCATCGATATTCATCTCTGTTGACTATAAGCCTTAAGAAAGCCCCGGCTCACAGGCCGCAGGGGAGGAAATACGTGTTGGCTGTGCCCCACAAAAGTCTTTTCTTGTTGTGATCATCTATGACCCTAAATAAATGTGGAGAAGCTAAGAGTTTCAAACCTCATTCTTGCCAGTTCTGAAATAAAACTAGACTCTGAATATGTCGGAGTGCTGATGCACCTTGCCCGAAGATTTGGACGGGTGCAGTGGAGTTGAACACCTCTTCGACTTCTTCTTTCGTTGGGACTTACTCGACGACTTGGATTGAGACGATGACCATTTGGTGCAGCTACGCGAGCAGTCCCAAGACTTTCCATGTGACCGGGATGGTGAACGTTGCGGGGTCGTCCGACGTCAGCTGGCAACGCGCTTAAAGGAACGCTCCCTCAGCACCTTTTTGGTTCATGGTGCAGCAGTCCACGCAGGTCTTAGAGTCGTGGTCCCTCTCCAAGCACAGTAGACAAACCATGTGCGAGTCTGTCACAGACATCTGCCTGTGACAGGCACCACATGGCTTGAAACCTGAAGATTTCTTAAGGGACATCCTTATCACACCAGAAGAAGAAATTCTCAAAAAACTGTCAACTAAAAGTTGATGAAATAACAGTGAAAAAGGGTAGCTCTTCGAGGATCATCGCTGACTGGCGCGGAAAGAAAAGAACTGGTGTCAGTGCACTGGGGTGACACCTATATAAGCAAAGCGCACGTCACATCTGGCCTGGCTGCCGACGCAGATCCGAACAATGCAATCTACTGGTAAGCAGATGCACTGCTCGACAATTTCCTGAACCACTCTGATGCCTGAGGAATATTCTAAATTAAGGAATCTGCGGCTAGAAGTCTCTATCAGATATTTAGCTTTAATCTAAATTACTCTCATCTTTGACTTAGAGGCCTTCCTAAATAAATTAGATGAGTTACCACAACATTTAACATGCTTACCAAAAACAAATGGTGGACTTAGTATTTAGTGAACTTATAAAAGGGCTAGGTTTAAGCATAAGTCCAGCTGCTCAGTAAAATATAAAATTGCAAATGTGTGAGTGACTGCTCCTTCGCCAGTTTGCCTCATTCATAACACGGACTTGGTAAGTGTTCCCAGTAATGAATATACATTTTGACATATGGTTTACCTTTGCTGTATTCTCATCTGGGAGTTGAACATTTTTAATGACCTCTTGAACAGCACTGTCTTTTTTATGGAATACCGACAGCCCCTGATCCTATTGAAAATAGAAACCAAGAATAAACGTCAGTGCAATTCACACAAAAATACATATCTTCAAGTGTGCCACTTCATAACCGAAGAACGGTTTGCACAATTGCTTTCAGAAGTGGAGGTCACAATACAATGAGAGTCAAAAAATCAAGGTGCAGTGCAATACTCAGTATAGGCAATGTCTTCTAAACATAACTGATATTCAAATTCTGTTACGTGTGAGGTTAACTTGTTACTGATATACTTGCTTGCAAAATCCTTTGACAGGTTATTAAAACTAGACATTGGCATACAAGTGGTGCGTATTTTATTCTAGTGATATTTTAAGTACTTAAAATAGTACCATATTAACTTGTGGAAATTTCTATTTTTGTAATTTGTACAGTGCATGGCTACCCAAGAATGGTTTCCAAACGACAAGGGCGTGTGCACAATCATTACTAATTATAACACTTTTTGAGTATAACACACAATGAGCAAAATACATTGTACAATGAAACCTGTTCCTATACAACTGCTGGTCTTTGATAACCTTGTGAATATTAACAGAATGGTAACACTTCGGATCAAAACGTGCAATGCTATAAAGAATTGGGTTTGCTCCTGTCAACCTCTGCCTGAAGTGTGGTAAGTGACCTAAAGCAGATGGTCAGCAGATCACATTCAATTACTAGTTGTGAAAAGGATGAGAATTTCCCTGAGAGGACTATGTTGGAAAATACCGTGCTACTGACTCCCAAACCAGTATAACTCGGACATTCTTTTCCACTGGAAGCTATAAAGCCTCCAAGAAAAGATGTCGTACTGATTAGAACATTATTTTCCTGCATTCATTTTTGGAACTTCTACAGAAGGTTGTTTCTCTAACCGCTTAATGTACACTCGAGACATTGCTGCTGCATATGCAGAACAACCTACTTTGTTCATATGGGGACAATTAGGGTCACTCACATTCGTAGGGAAATATATGGAGCTGGCCACACCAAAATATGGACAAATCACAGCATTGAACCAAAAAATGTCCCTGTACAGAATGCATACTGCTGGCTTTGGCTAAATTTCGCTGCTGTGCTCCTAGTCAGTAGCCTGAATAAATGCTGGGCTAGGGAGTGAGTCCATGGAAGCTGGCTAACTACACTCTTCGCTTGTGTCTCAAAGTCACAGAAATAAATAGGAGATTGACATGTCCATTGCCCAATAAGATTGAAGGCAGCAAGCTATGGGAGCCACTGGCGTCGTCCTTGAGAACCAGAAAGTTCCATGATTAGTTGTCTAGACTCTCAGGATAGGCCGTATTCATTTACTGGTTTGTGACCACAAAAGTATCCAAGAACATTTTTGGCCACATATTGCACCACGTTAGAAAGGGGAGAACCCCCCCATCCCACCTTGCCAATGGGATGCTATTAATAACAGTGGCTAACTAACCATCAGAAAACAAAGTGTTGTTGAAAACTGTGCATCGAAAACAGAATCTTCATCTTTTAAATTATTTCCAGCATTCGGACACTCTATAAAAATGTATTTTCTTTCTTGCCATGTGCTGCATTTGGAAGAAGGTATTGTGGCATGTCGGGCAAAGAAATTAGTTAGGCAAGGATGTGCTGAACCAATAATGTTCCAAATAATGCATCAACCAGATAAACCGAATTAAGGAAATTCATATATTTTGCAAACTGTTGCTAAAAAAAACTCACGTTGCTGCCCTTCAAGTTTCTTGAATGAAAACACCTATCGAAAATTCTACTGGATTCGCAATTCTGGAAGCATGAGCTAACGAGCCCATTTGAAAGGGAGCCTTGTCTGTTGTATTTAATTATATTAATGCTTTAGCAGGAAGGAGAGAGACAAAGACAGGATGTACTAGTTTATATGATATTTGAAAAATTATCAATTGGAAAAATAGACTTTGCAAAAACTTTTATTGTAACCATCTTAAAGGTAAGTCTGCTGATACTGCCAGACGTTACTCACACTTCGCGTTAATTGGTAGATACTGTAACTACTGCGTAGTATCTTGGTTTTATGATCCTTACGAAAGCAACTATATTCAAAGGCAAGGCCCAAATACGTTTAATGAGGAAGTATTACATTCAAGTACCACTGAGGTGCATGATAAGCAATCGGAGAAAAAGTGTTGGTCAACTTCTTCAGGAACTGGGGTACCCTGGGCATCTCAAAGAAATTCGAATTCTGGCTAATGTTTGAAAATAGATTGAGCTGCTATGTAGCTATGACGTGTTAATACCGAAGTTGCCATTTAAACAAAGAGGGGGCGAAAGTAAAGATGTTTTGCAGCAAGCACAAAAATGATTGCAATCCTATTCAATCAGAAAAGACAGAAAATTAACCAATGACCACCTCACATTTTACCAACGAGTCTATCTGTCCGATGTGAGTCATCAATGAGAATATTTCTGTTTTGAACCACTCAGTGTCCCCTCCTTTGCCCTAGAGAATACCCACTGGCATAAACCAGTGCTTCCCTATGACCTTATATAGGTCATATTGCAAACTATATGGAATATCTGTACTCAAGGATCATAGGGCTCTGATTTTGTGCAGCTAATATGAGGCCTATTGAGAGTACTAAATCTTTAATTATTTCTAAGGCTCAAATATGTTGACACATTCTAGGGACCTTTCCCTGCTCTGCTTGGAGCAAGCTATCTGCAATGCAGCGATGTTAAAGGTGGAAAAAGAGAAGTGAAACTGTTGTGCAGATAGTGCACCTTATAGCTTAACAGCAGCATTCTACTTACCTTCACAAAGAAATGCAATGTTTTTCCATCCGCTGAAGGAGGGCGAGTGAAATCTTCGAACAGGTAATCCCAGTCTACAGTTCGATGTCCGAGTATCTCTACCTCCTTGACGCACATTACTCTCCTATTGATGAAGAACAGCGATAACCAACATGATTTACAAAAAATGCCATCATATGCCATGTGAAATCTAAGAATAAATACATTTAGGAATGGTGGATACTATCTATGGAAAACATACTTGAGTTGTTTTGAACATTCTGAAAAGTTTAACTTTTGGATTAATCTCCTAATGTATTCTGGTATGTAAACGTGTATATTTAAAGGTAGGTTTGGCTAAAAAGTATTGAAATAAATTGAGTGGTTTGCAAAGTTAAGCATTCTGATTAACAAGACTGAACCCCGGTCACCATATGTAAAGCAAACATTGTAAATCAGTGTGGTGCGTCACTAAGATTTAAAGATTCGTCTTGTGCCTCCTTTGGATATCACTCTTTCTACACCTGGTTGAAACATGCTCCCCCCTAAAGTTCAGGAGCTGCACAAATATGTTTGGCTTCGAAGATGACCAAAAGAGTTACCGCTTGCATAGGGGAGGCACTGCATGCCTCTCCCCACTGAGCACTACTGTGAACTCGTTTTACATTATGATTTATACCGGCTTCATATTAATTACATAGTCCAAAATGCCATGTTTAACCTGAAGGCACAAGTTACTAACTTGTGTAACGATATATCTGTAAGAGACAGTAGTTAGTGACAGATTCCTTACCTTAGAATATCCCCAGGCGTCAGGCTGGATCCGGAAAGTTTTGCGTAGCAGTACCCTTGCGCGTCGGTAGGCGGCGTCGTGCGGCTCCGCGTCCGTCGTCGGCGTCGTGATCGCCGGGATGACGTCGCGGGCAGTACTTAGGCGCCGCCCCTGCGCGCTGACGTCAGTTCTGTACACGACTTTCCGCGCCAGGAACGCAGAGCCATGCAAGAAGCTGACACAGGTGTCTGAAAAATACTAGGGCCCTGAAAGGGATGTCCTTAACCCTAGAAATCAGTTCGCAGAACGGGAAGGATGTGTGGGCGGTAAGGAATCTGTCACTAACTACTGTCTCTTACAGATATATCGTTACACAAGTTAGTAACTTGTGCATCTGAAAGAGACACGTTAGTGACAGATTCCTTACCTTAGAATAGATACCCCAGCAATACCAACCCCGGTGGTGGGTCTGCGAACAAAGATCAGACAAGGAAGTCCTGGAGGACAGAACGGCCAAAGAAGCCGTCCCTCCGGACCTGACTGTCAAGGCAGTAATGCTTTGTAAACGTGTGCAGCGAGGCCCACGTAGCTGCCTGACAGATAACCGGCAGCGGAACACCGCGGCCCAAGGCCGTGGTAGCAGCCGTTGCCCTGGTGGAATGGGCACGCAGCCCAACAGGAGGCTCCTTCTTGGCCAAAGAATAGCAGGTCTTGATGCACAAGGTAACCCAGCGGGAGATGGTCCTCTTGTGCACCGCCCGACCTTTTGGCGCCCACGTAGCCAACAAAGAGCTGGTCATCCACCCGGAAGTGTTTTGTGCGGTCGATATAGAAGGAGAGCGCACGTTTTGGGTCCAGACGGTGGAGCCTCTCTTCCTCTCTGGAAGGATGCGGAGGCGGAAAGAAGGTGGGCAAAGTGATGGTCTGCCCAATGTGGAAAGCAGTAACCACCTTTGGCAAGAAGGACGGACGCGTCCGAAGAACAACCTTGTCTGGATGAACAGACAGAAAGGGAGGTTTGCAAGATAGAGCCTGGAGCTCACTCACCCGCCGAGCGGAGGTGATGGCCACCAGAAAGGCTGTCTTCAGAGTCAGAAGACGAAGAGGACAGTTATGCAGAGGCTCAAAGGGAGCGCACATTAAAAGGTAAGAACCAAGTTCAAGTCCCACTGAGGCATTACAAACGGAACAGGAGGGAAGAGGTGAGTAATGCCTTTTAAGAACCTGTTAACAACAGGGGACTTGAAAAGGGAGGGCTGATCAGGGAGCCTGAGGAAGGCCGAGATAGCACAAAGATAACCCTTGATGGTACCCAGGGCAGAACCCTGTTGGGCCAGAGAGAGAAGGAACAGAAGGACCTCAGAAAGAGGGGCAGAAAGGGGATCCACAGCCTTTGCTGTGCACCATGCCACAAATTTGTTCCACCTGCAGGCATATACCACCTAAGTGGAGGGACGCCTGGCTGCCAGAATCACATCACAAACTTCGGGAGGCAAGTCGAAAGGAATCAACTGCCGCCGCTCAATCTCCACCCAAGCAGGTGTAGACTGGACAGGTTCGGGTGGAGGACCGTCCCCTGCTGCTGCGACAGAAGATCCTCCCGAAGAGGCAGACGGATCGGGGGATCTATGCTCATATTGAGTAGCTCGGGATACCAAACTCTTCGAGCCCAGTCCGGAGCCACAAGAATGACTTGGGCCTGGTCGTGCCGAATCTTCTTCAACACTCTGGGTAGAAGTGGTATAGGCGGAAAGGCGTACAACAGACCGCAACTCCACTCGCGACGAAAAGCGTCGCCGAGCGAGTGCCGCCTTGGAAATTCCAACGCGCAGAACTGATGACATTGCGCGTTCTCTTCGGTGGCGAATAGATCTAACCAAGGCTCTCCCCACTGTAGAAAGAGTCCTTGCGCCACTTCCGAGTGAAGACGCCATTCGTGATCCATCATGCACCTGCGGCTGTGTTCGTCCGCCCTGGCGTTCAGAGAACCTGCCAGGTGTTGAACCATCAGGAACATGCCCTGATGTTCCAGCCATGTCCAGAGGCGCAGAGCCTCCTGACAAAGGGTCCAAGACCCCACCCCGCCCTGTTTGTTGCAGTACCACATGGCGGTGGTGTTGTCTGTGAACACCTGCACTACCTTCCCTTTGACAGAGGGAAGGAATACCTTGAGTGCAAGCCGGATCGCCCGGAGCTCCAGAAGGTTGATATGGAGCCGGGACTCCGCCGGAGACCAGAGGCCTCTGATCTCCGCCTCTCCCATATGACCGCCCCATCCCAGAAGGGACGCGTCCGTCACAACTGTATGCTCTGGCTGGGGAAGGGAGAGGGATCTGCCCATGACCCATTGCCGGTTCGAGAGCCACCACTGCAACTGTTTTGCAGTCCCCTCCGAGATCTGGACGTGATCGGACAGGTTGCCCTGGTGCTGCGCCCACTGGAACTTCAGGTCCCACTGCAGAGCCCGCATATGCCATCTGGCATGATTGACCAGCAGGATGCAGGAGGCCATGAGGCCCAGCAGCCTCAGGGTCATCCGTACCGAAACCCAGGATAAAGGCCGAAAGATCGGAATCATAGCCTGAATATCCCGGACTCGCCGTTCGGGAGGATAGGCCCGAAACTGCGTCGTGTCCAGAACTGCTCCGATGAAAAGGAGCTGTGGAGAAGGAATTAGATGCGACTTCGGCACATTGATGGAGAACCCCAGCGAGTGCAGGAGTTCAGCCGTAGTCTGGAGGTGGGAGACGACTGCCTGGGACGAGCCCGCCTTCAGCAGCCAGTCGTCGAGGTAGGGGAAGACTGAAACCCCTGCCCGGCGCAGATGAGCTGCGACCACCGCCATCACTTTCGTGAACACCCGAGGGCACTGGTAAGGCCAAAGGGGAGCACGGTGAACTGAAAATGCTCGGGGCCTACCGTGAACCGAAGGTAACGCCTGTGGGCCGGCAGGACGGGGATGTGGAAATACGCGTCCTGCAAGTCCAACGCTACCAACCAGTCTCCAGGGTCGAGGGCAGTCAAGACCTGAGCTAGGGTGAGCATCTTGAACTTCTCCTTCCGGAGGAAGCGATTGACGTTCCGGAGGTCCAAGATAGGACGCATGTCCTCCTTGTCCTTTTGGGCACCAGAAAGTAGTGGGAGTAGCAACCACGCCCTACTTCTGGGGTCGGAACATGCTCGATGGCCCTCTTGGTCAAGAGGGCCGTGACTTCCTTCTGTAGAAGCACCAAGTGATCCCCTGACATGCGGTGGAATTGAGGTGGCATGGCTGGGGGCGGTCTCGAAGGGGAAGGAGTAGCCCCTTCGGACAATGTCCAAGACCCACCTGTCCGAGGTGATGGTGCGCCAGTGGGGAAGGTGATGGCGGACCCTGCCCTCTACTGGCGTGCCGTGCACCTGAAAGGAGGGACTAGGAGGGCTTGGAGGCCGCGGACGGGTTGGAGGTGGTGGCCTGACCCGCACGCTGGTTGCCCGATCCGCCACGGCGGAATCCACGTCCTCGGCCACGCGAAGACGCCTGCTGCGCGGGCCGGTGGCTGGGCTGCTGACGTGAAGGGGCGCCCCTACCGTGGCCACGATAGGGGCGAAAAGCAGAAGGCAGCGGAGGGCGTGTAGCAGAAAGGCCCAGGGACTTGGCAGTAGCCCGTGAGTCCTTAAAGCGCTCCAACGCATGGTCTGCTTTGGACCCAAAAAGACCGACTCCATCAAAGGGCATGTCCATGAGAGTATTCTGGACATCCCCTGAAAAACCAGTGGTTCTCAGCCAGGCGTGGCGTCGGAGCGCCACCGTCGTTGCAATCGACCTGCCCAGCGAGTCGGCGGTGTCAAGGCCACAACGGATAGTGTATTTGGCCGCATCCCTTCCTTCCGCAATGGCGCGGGAAAGCAGTGCCTGGACCTCCTCAGGGCACTGGGGCAAAACATCCGCCACCGAATCCCACAGGGAGTGGGTATATCGGCCCAAAAGACAAGCGGTGTTAACGGACCGCAAGCCAGCACTGGAGGAAGAAAAACCTTTCTTCCCAAACTGATCCAGGCGTTTGGATTCCCTATCCGGAGGAGCGGTAGGGAAGGCGGTTTGGGAAGCGGAGGCTTGGACAACCAAGCTCTCAGGAGTGGGGTGGAAAGAAAGAAACAGGGGGTCGCCCGGAGCAGGGCGATGGCGTCGTGACACGTTCCGATCCACAGGAGCCCCTGTGTTGGGCTTGGACCAGGCGCCCAAAAGAACGTCAGTGAGGGCGTCGTTAAACGGCAGCACAGTCTCCGCAGAGGAGGCTGCCGGCTGAAGCACCTCTGTCAAGATGTTAGGCTTGACCGTCAAAGTAGGGAGCTGGAGACGTAAGGCCCCAGCAGCCCTACGCAACACCGTACCAAAATTGGCCCCCTCCTCCGTAGCCACGGGAGGAGACAGCATGCCAGTGTCAGGGGAAGTATCCAGACCACTGGCCTCCCCTAGACTCTCTGTCCAGTCCTCATCATACTGACAGTTGCGCGTCAGAGGGTCATCAGACCCCTCCCAGTCCAACTGGTCCTCCTCAGGTTCAAAATAAGGAGGAGGAGGGACAGTTGGGACCCAAGGTCCCATCGGCGCCGGAGCCGGCGTCGAGCGACGCCGCTCCGGGTCCATGTCCGGAGCCGGAAGGAACTGGGGGACGACGCCGCCCGGAGCCCAGGGCGGCGTCGAGAACGGCACCGGAGACATCGGCGCCGGCGGAGGTGTCGTGAGGTCGACCGGCGTCGATGGGGGTTGTGGAGCCGGGATCGAGGCCGGGGCCGGAGCCGGGATCGAGGCTGGGGCCGGAGCCGGGATCGAGGCTGGAGGCACGGGCGACGCCGGGGCCGGAGCCGCCGGCGACGCCGGAGCAACCCCATCAGGGCCCGCGGGGCCCGAAGGGCGCACCGGAGGGGCCTGAAGGCCCGAAGAGGCGGGCCATGGCCGACAGGAACTCCTGTACCTTGGCCGGATCCGCCCCCTAACCCGGGAAGGGCGGGTATGGCGGGGCGACTCCACAGGCAAGTCCGGGGCCGCGGGGACGGTGCCGGGAGGGGCCTCAGCCGAGTCGCGAGACCGGCGAGGCGAAGTCCGAGAGCGACGATGCTTCTTGGACTTCTTGTGCTTAGACTTACCGGACGAAGAAGACTTCGACGCCGACGACCGGTGTGCACTCCGCGAGCGACCCCTGGACCTCTCACGCGACCGGGGCCTCCGTGGAGCCGAATGCCGGGCCTCGAGGAGCTTTCGAGACCGCTCTCGCAAAGCTTTCGGGTTGAGGGCCTGGCATTCGGGACAAGACTCGGTGTCGTGGCCTCGGCCGAGGCAGAAGAGACACTCCCAATGCGGGTCGGTGACGGACATCATCCGCGCACAGGCGCCGCATCGCTTGAAGCCGGGCATCCCTACGACACCTTTAAGTTGGAAAAAACAGTGAAAAAATCACCAAAAAGTATGGTCAAAAATTGACCAGGGCACTGCTCTTCCCGGATCTGCGCTTGCTGGCGCGGAAAAGAAGAACTGACGTCAGCGCGCAGGGGCGGCGCCTAAGTACTGCCCGCGACGTCATCCCGGCGATCACGACGCCGACGACGGACGCGGAGCCGCACGACGCCGCCTACCGACGCAGCGAAGGGTACTGCTACGCAAAACTTTTCCGGATCCAGCCTGACGCCTGGGGATATTCTAAGGTAAGGAATCTGTCACTAACGTGTCTCTTTCAGATCCATGTTGTACACCCATGCAATATTTAGGCCTGTCGAGCCTTCACACTCCTGACGTGTTTCGGCTCCTTTTCCTTTGGACACCTCCAAGAGAGGAGTTGCAAAAAGACTAGTTCAGCAGGTAGGATTGCATAATTATCTCTATCTTTTCAAGGCCCTTATCTTATCATCTTTCTAACGATAAGCATTCATGCATCCACCAACTACCACTGTCTAAAGTTTCATTTTCTGTCACGTGCCTTTTCCATTGCAGCTTATGAGTTGAACATGTAAACGTGGGCAAATTGTGGGAACATTAAATGCTCAATATCTTGGGAAGGCGAAGTACTGTCTCTCTGATGGCTTATTTTTGCTCAATAAACTTGTTTTAGACTTCAAGTAGGCTTGGAGGATGATTTTTCTTTCATACTACCATCAAGTACCGAAAAAAGGTCATTGACGATCGGAGACTAATTATTTGACACAATTAGTTTTGTAAACTCTGTGCTGTTTCTCATGTAAAAATGCTCTGTTAATGGCAATTCAAATACAATTTATAAATTTAAAAACTACACTTTAAGCTTGCCCTAATTTGGAAACTCAGAGACTCTCAAACTACATCTACCTTTTAAGAAATTTCTAACATTTCACTAAATGTACAAAGGAACAAGTTACTTACCTTCGGTAATGCCTTTTCTGGTAGAGACTATCTAACCACAGATACCTCACCTTTTGAATATCCCCAGGCATCAGACTGGATCCTGAAACTTTTTAATAGCAATTCCCTAGCATGCCGACAGGTGTTGTCATGTGGCATAGTTCTACCTCAGGCCGCTCTGTCTCATGCAGTTGTGACATCAGGACCAGTATACATACACCAAATGCTTGCGCTGACGTCAGTTTCTTTCTGAACTCCATCCGTGCCCACAGATGTGGTGCCCATAGAAACCAATATGAAACAGTGTGCATAATTTTTTGAATTGGAATCTTATTAAGATTGGCCTGAAGGAGACAATACCAAAGAACGGGGAGGAGGGACGGCAGATGAGGAGACTGCGGTTAGATGGAGTCTCTACCAGAAAAGGTGTTGTCGAAGGTAAGTAACTTGTTCATCTGATAGAGACTTCTAAACGAAGATTCCTCCCCCTTTGAATTACAAAAGCAGTACTTCCCAGGTGGTGGGTCTCGGAAATGACTCACACCAGGAAATCCTGCTGTACAGATCTGATGAAATACTTGTACCAATCGACCTTGCTGTTCAGGCACTGATGCTTAGTGAACATATGGAGGGATGCCCAAGTAGCAGCCTGGCAAATGTCCAAAACTGGCCCACCGCATGCTTGGGCACTAGTATCAGCTTTTGCTCAAGTCGAGAGAGCACACAAACCTTCTGGGGCTCTGCTTTTTAGCTATAGCAGATCTTAATACATAAGACAACCCATATAGAAATAGTTCTTTAATAACAAAATATTAGATGAAGAGGCTTGTAAGGGTTGGATGTGACGAGAAAGTCACCATACAGCAAACCTTTCCCAGAGTCTTGCATAGGATAGAATTCGTTGAAGGATTCGTTGAACCACCTTAGTAGGAAGGTCGAATATCATCAACTGTCACTGCTCAATCTCCACGCATGGCAGTGCAGGTTGTGCAGGCTTGGGTGCAAAACAAGCCCTGGTGCAGCGACAGGAGATCTTCTCAAAAGGGCATCCGGATCGGAGGACGTGCACATGGTCGAAGCTCCGGGTTCAACACACAACTGTAGGAAAGGGCCTCTTATGGACATGGTTAACCCCCCATTTTTTGCCTCGAAAATGATGTAATTTTGAATGGAAGTGCACAGGTCTGTGTCAAACAGGTCCCCCGGGCCAGAAGCTCTTTCCCTAAACTGCACCTTTTGTTTCCCAATTGGCACAACTTCAGTACCACTTGTAAGTCCCTAGTAAATGGTACCCCTAGTACTTAAGGCATTGGCACTGAAGAGGGAGCCCAAGGGTAGAAGCACAAATTAAGCCACCTTAGGGTCCCCTCACCAAAGCCATGCACCCTGCCATTGCAAACTGCGTGCCTTGGTGCAGACAAAACCGAAGAGTCGACATGGCACACATCCCTGTGTGCCATGCCCACAGACACTGCATGGGATGGTAACTAGTCATAATATCGAATTAAAAATATCGAATGAACAAAATATCGAGTTTTTAATATCGAGTGGACAGGATATCGACTTGCAAAAATATAGTGGTTAAGAATATCGACATGCAGGTAAGAAATATTGATTTTAATAAAACCGAAGTTAGTAATATCGATTGTCAAAATATCGTTGTTAATAATATCGATTTTTTTGTTGTTGTGTTTTGTCTGTTAGTATTTGTGTTAAAAGTATGTATATATTGTGTTTGAATTTTTTAAAGTAATGAATTTTATGTTAATTAATTTTTGCGTAATTTAATTCCGTAGCGGGTTGTGGGTTTATAGGGGAATAGGGTGGGAAGTAATTTAATTATAATATATTTTTAAGAATTATTTAGAATTAATTAATTATATGTTAATTACTTTTGCGTAATTTAATTCAGTAGCGGGTTGTGGGTTTATAGGGGAATAGGGTGGGAAGTAATTTAATTGAAATTAATTAATTATTTTATTAATTAATAATTTAGTATTTAATAATTTATATTGTTAATTAAGTTAATTAATTTATTACTAATTAATTATAAATTGATCAATAACAATTAATTGGTAATTATGTTAATGGTGTTAATTTTGTTATTAATTAGTATTTAATTAGATATTAATTATTAATAAGTAATTTGTAAATATGTTAATTGTGTACTTTTTTATGAGCGGGTTGAGGGTTGATAGGGGAGTAGGGTGGGAAGTAATTTAATTTTAATGTAATTTTTATTATTTTTTATATAATATTTATTAAAAGTTATTTTATAGTGTTAAGTGTGTGAATTAATTTAGATTTGATGGTTATTAATGTTATTGTTAATTGTTATTAGTTAATTAATTAATTGTAAATTAAATATGTTAATTTATTAATATTTCACAATATTGTAGGTGACGTTTATAGGGGAAAATGGTGGGAGGTAAATTAATTTTGAAAAATTCCCACCCGCTCTCCAACACTTTCCCTACTGTTGCATTCGCTGGAGTTGGAATAGTAATTTTTACCCTCCCACTATCCAACACTTTCCCTACTGTTGCACTCACTGGAGTGGGAATAGTAATTTTTACCCACCCGCTATCCAACACTTTCCCTTCTGGTGCACTCACTGGAGTGGGAATAGTAATTTTACCCTCCCGCTATCCAACACTTTCCCTACTGTTGCACTCACTGGAGTGGGAATAGTAATTTTTACCCACCCGCTATCCAACACTTTCCCTACTGTTGCACTCACTGGAGTGGGAATAGTAATTTTTACCCACCCGCTATCCAACACTTTCCCTACTGTTGCACTCACTGGAGTGGGAATAGTAATTTTTACCCTCCCGCTATCCAACACTTTCCCTACTGTTGCACTCACTGGAGTGGGAATAGTAATTTTTACCCTCCCGCTATCCAACACTTTCCCTACTGTTACACTCGGTGGAGTGGGAATGGTACATTATTCCCACACGCTATCCAACACTTTTCCTACTGTTGCACTCACTGGAGTAGGAATAGTAATTTTTACCCACCCGCTATCTAACACTTTCCCTACTGTTGCACTCACTGGAGTGGGAATAGTAATTTTTACCCACCCACTATCCAACACTTTCTCTACTGTTCCACTCGCTGGAGTGGGAATAGTACTTTTATCCACCCGCTATCCAACACTTTCCCTACTGTACCACTTGTTGGAGTGGAAATAGTAATTTTATCCTTTACGCTATGTAACGTATTTAGTATTGTTATATTTAATGTAGTGTAAAATATTATTTAAAAAATATTTATTTTAATGTTTTAACCTTACTATATTGATTTTATTTATATTATTATTATAGGTTTATTTATATATATATATATATAATTATATTTTAAATGATGTTTTTACATTTTATAATTAAAAATATTAGTTATTTTTAATATTATTAAGTTAATATATATAATAAAAAATAAAAATGCATGTTTTTTTTTACATTACATTTATTATTTATTAATTTTAACGTTTTTTTATTATTTTTAAGTATGTTTTACTTAATTATATTTAATATTTAGTTAATTTTATATTACTTTTAAGACATTTAAAAAGTCGATATTTTAGCAAACTATATTATTTACAACGATATTTAGGATTCGATATTTTTGTACTTACCTGTTTGTAGATAGGAATTCGATATTCTGTCACTCGATATTTTCTCATCGATATTCTGGCAGCTCGATATTCTGCTCCTCGATATTCTGTCAGTGATCCGCATGGGATATAGGTAAGACGCCCCTCTGGCAGGCCTTATAGCCCTAAGGCAGGGTGCACAATATGTCCTGCGAGAACATATCTGCATGTCGATTCTTGGATATTGTAAGTGAACATGGAAGCCATGGGCTGGACACTCGTCATTACGAGTTCCCCAATTCCATGATGGCTTCACTGTACTATGGGATGTTTGGTAGCAAATATCTCATCTTAATAAACCTGCACTGATTTCAGTGTCAGATTTAATAATAATTGTACACAGAGGACCCCATAGAGGGGTCCCCTGAAGCCTACCAACCCTTAGTGTGGGAACCGACTGGTCTAATCCAGCCTGTCACCAACAGACAGAGTTCTGACCTCATAGGGTTAGCGTCAGGGCGCTCAGAAGTTGAGAAGAAAGCCTGTCTTGGGCAGAGGTGTTCACACCTTCCCCCCGGTCAGGAAGAGTCATCTGTGGTGGGAAGCTTCAAAGGCCCTGCCACCTTTGAAACGCAACCCCAGCCTGTCGTGATAGAAGGAGCAGGACCGCCCTCCTGTCCTCACCCCCTCTGGTGGGAAGACTTAGAAAGAATAGGAGGCGTCTCCTCCTCTGCCAACCCCACCCCTCAAGTGCTGGATGTGAGGTGAAGCACACTGTTCAGTGCCCACCATCTTGACGATAGTAGGACTTCTCCAATCAGGGCTAGGCCTATGTCCCCCTCCCACAGGAGACTGGCATAATAGAGGGTGTAGACACCCCAGGCAAGGGGCCCATTGGCCACTAACGGTCACTCCCTTGTAAAGGCCCCTAAATGGAAGAGTTACTTACCTTCGGTAACGATATATCTGGTAGAGACAGTCTAGCCGCAGATTCCTTAACTTAGAATATCTCCAGGCGTCAGACTGGATCCGGAAAACTCTTTTTCCAAGCAATACCTCGGCACGCCGAGAGGCGGTGCCGCTTGGCTCCGTCCTGACGTTGTCCACGTTAGTGACGTCAATGGAGCCATATAAGCCGCCCACGGCGTGCTGTCAGTTTTCTACAGGAAAAATTTCCGCACTATAGCGCGGAGCCATGATAAAAAACTGCAATAGCATAGGAACAGTGTGTGTGTTAAAAAAGATGAAAATTATGTATAATTAGGAACAAAATATTGAGAAAGTCCCCAGTACCAGAAAGGACTGGAGTGAGCCTACAGAGCCTGTGCTGTAAGCGGGGGCCGAAGAAAGCGTCGAGCCGTGCCCCAGTTTGAGAGGGCTACAGCTGAAGCACAATGGACATGACAAGGGAGACAGAGCTTGTCATCATAGGAGGAAGGTTAAAGGGAGCACTATATGGAAGGAACATGTTGCCAGATAAGTGACTAGAAGTGAACGGTCAAGTGACAGTGCACTACCCAGACCTTACAGTGATTAAAGAACTGTAAGAGCAAGAGAATGGCAATGTGACCGATTGCCATAGATAGAGAATTGAACCACCTAAAAAACATTGATGGAGTGGAGAGCCAAAGAGCTACGAAATCCGAACAACACCCCCAGCTAAAAAGGAAGGCACGATAACGCGCTACCAACCAACACGAGTACGGAGGGGAGACCGAAGGGCCCCAGGCAGAATAACATACCTTACCCCAGAGTGAGGAGCGAGAGCAGACCTCTGGAAGACCAAGGCCATCCAGAATAGGGGCTAGGTGGAAAGACAAAATATGAAAAGGTCTTCGCAGAGTGGGGAGGATGGGCGGGCGTTAAGGAATCTGCGGCTAGACTGTGTCTCTACCAGATATATCGTTACCGAAGGTAAGTAACTCTTCCATCTGATAGAGACATCTAGCCGCAGATTCCTTAACTTAGAATAGATACCAAAGCCATACCCCATAGGAGGAGGGTCTGCGAAACAACCACCATGAGCCATTAGAACAAATTTGTCAATGGCCTAGGAAACACAGTGGGAACCGCAATGCCAGGGCAACTGACATTAGACCCAGAAACTCCGAAATGAACCCGGACAAGGGACGGCAAAAGCACCAGAAGCTGGTGAGGAATGGTGTGAGACCTCTCTTGTCCAGACACAGACAAAGAAAATGCGGAACTAGAAAGGTCAGTGCCCATGTAAGAGAAAATGCAGCGACTCCATGAAAGAAGGAGCCCTACAACATGAGAACGGTAGAGCATAACGCCTGAACATACACCACATGGGTTGCCAAAAAATGAAACCAGGGGACAGTCCGAAGACTGTCCGGGGAAGCACAGGAGCCGCAAGGGAAGGCTAGTGTGCGTAATAAAAAACGCATAACAAGGCGTACCCTGTAGGACCTGTGACAACAGAATAGTTACGGTGGAGCAAGCTCAGGAGGTAGGCATGCAGCCAAATGTATCAAAAAGTGCCGCTGTGAGCGGATAACTGGCAGGGCCAGGAACACATAGGGGACTGTATCCCGAAAGGAGAGAGTGTGCAAGAAGGCCTAATACTAGGTCAAAAGAACCTAGAATGGGAACACCCTTGTAGTGTGTATAACCTACGATATATACAGTAAGAGTTATGATTTGAAGAACGTCAAATAGGAGAGAAGGCACGGACATAGGCCTATCGCCCAAAAGCACACTCCGCCATAGACCGATCCCATCCACCAAGTAGGAAAATGTGGAGAATAGTCACTCTTTGAGAATGAAGAAAATTTGGAGGACAGGAACGAATTAACCGGACCCTGCGTTTTGCAGAAAGCAAGGAACCGGAAAACGTAGTTGGGGACGTTTTGGATGCAATAGAAAGACTCAGAGCATAATATGTATGCACGAAGAATGCAAGTATTCACAGAATACAGAAGATACTATCCCGGGACTGACCAGAGGAACCTGCCCCCCAGGGGCGCATGTCCACCTGTAAACAAGCAAGATGTGTACAGCGAGGCTGTAAGAACCCGCCCGGAATGAACAGGCGTGACAAAACCCTGGAGCAAATATCAGGGAACGGATATCCCTATGGAGGTGGGGATGTGTTACGGACTCACCATAGACAACCAATACGCCACCCCTGGAGAGAAATGAAGCCCATGGATCTCACCAGATTTGGTATCCTACAATAGTAGGAAGAATTAACTTGCGGCAAAAGTGCCAAGGCAGGAAAAGTAGCAATATAATTGCCAACAAATACCCCACATAGGGTAAGGCACCACCTTACAAAAGAAGGGTCCCTCTTGAGACACGCTCATAGGCAGAGGCTCAAACGAAAGGCAACACAGTTATACTACTGTACCAGAAGAAGGAAATAAAACGGCTGGACAGCCATGTCACTGAGAACCTCAGTAACCCACAAAGGGCAACACAAAAGAACGTGACGACATCACGTGTTCCAAAATCCTCCAACAGGATTAAAACGTGGGAAGAGAATCAACCAGACAGAGGACTCGCCGCACCGCTGAGTCAGCATGGGCATTAAAAAGAGTGATCCCATCAAATGGCAGATCTCTAAGTGGCTCCTGAATATGTTGTGGGAAAACGCCATCGTGCAACCACGCATGGCGGCGCAAGACAACCGACCTGGCCATAGCACGACCTACCAAGTCCGTGGTGTCCATGGCAGACCGAATTGAAAAATGCGCCATATCATGGCCATCACCGATAATGTGGACCAGATCGGCACGGGAACTGTCCGGCAAGGAGCTGCTGGACAGCGTCCCAAAGGGCAAACGTAGCGCGAGGAAATGCACATAAAGTGTTCATGGACCGGAGTGCCGAGCTGGCGGATGCAAACACATCACGGCCCCATGAATCCAACCACCGAGACTCCCAAGTGGGAGGGTGCAAGGGAACAGGAGTGATAGAGAGGGCTGCCTCAAGCACAAGTCCTCCAGCTCTGGGATGGAGGGTCAAACAGTCGGGGTCTGTGGTAACAGGCCGATGGCGATGTGCTACAGCACGATCCACTGGGCTTTCTGAAGAGGGCCTTGCCCACGTCCCAAGAAGGATGTCAAATAATGACTCCGCAAACGGCAATAATGGCTCCACGTTCCCTGCGCCTTGGTGGAGAAGTTCCTGTAAGGGCTCGGAAGGCCTAGAGAAGGAGGGCGGCTGCATGCGTAAAATGGCTGTAGCCCTGCAAACAGCCCTTAGAAATGTCCCACTAGCCTCTGTGGCACCATGAGGTGGGGACAGTAAGCTATCATTAGGGGATGGACGCAAGCTAATCCGGCCACTCAAAAGAAACTCCGCAAAAGGAGTAGGCCAATGCCCTATGTGCGCGCGCACCGGAGAGCGTTGGAAAGACGCAGGGGGCGGTGAATCCATGGGAGTACATCCTCCACCATTGAACCTGGAGATGGTACTGGCGTAGAACGGCGCTGAGGTGACGCCAAGCTGGCGTCGTCGACCTCTGAAAAGGCGTTGACTTCTGGCTCCGAAAAGGCCTGGACTGCCGTAGCGGAGTTGGCCTCAGCTGCCGTAATCGAGCCGGCGCCGGCGACCTGTGAAAGGGCCCCGGTGGCCGGAGCCGGGCCGGCGACCTCCGAAAAGGCCTCGGTTGCCGGAGCCGTGCCGGCGCCGGTAACATTTGAAAAGGCCTCGGCTGCCGGAGTCGAGCCGGCGCCGGCGACCTCCAAAAAGGCCTCGGCTGCTGGAGCCGTGCCGGCGGCCTTTAAAAAGGGCTTTGCTGTTGGAGCCGTGCCGGCGCCGGTGACCTTGGAAAAGGCGTCGGCTGCCGGAGTTGAGCCTGTGCCGGCGACCTCCGAAGAGGCGTTGGCCATCCGAGTTGAGCTAGCGCCGGCGACCTTCGAAAAGGTGTCGACCGCTCGGAGTCGGACTGGCACCGACTCTACGTCACCAGAGGTGGAAACCTGCGGGGAGAGAGTGTGCCAAAGCAGTGATGTGCACCGCGCCGCAGCCACCTCCAGCGACGTCGCAGGGAGCCCCGGAAGGCTGTGCGCCGGCGCCAAGGAAGGGCTAGACACCGTGGGATGCCCCTCCGGGCTGTGTGCCGATGTTGCGGCGACTCTGGAGTCAGAGTCAGGGCGCTCGTAGGGAGCCGAGGGCGAACCCGCCGGCGGAGTCTCGGCTTGAGACCCTACCCCACCTATGGGGCTGGACGGCACACCAGGGAGGGGGGGGTAATGCAAGAAAGGACTGCAGAGCCCTGCAGTAGTCCTCCATCTGAGGACGAGTGGCCCCGGCACCCGGAAATGGGGGATATGCGGGGTCCGACTGCTGTGGGCCAGAATGTGAGCTACAGGCCCCAACATGATATCGGTGTGAAGCCGACTACCTGTGCGACTTCCGTTTATGCTTACCAGAGGGACGTTCCCGGGACCTGCCCCTAACAGGAGCATCATCGTTTGATCGCTGGCGCCGTGTTGATGATTTCGCCGGAGGAGACAGACGTTGTGAAGGGCCAGTTCGGGTCAGCTGCGCAGACAACAGCTTCATGCGGCGTTCCCGTAGGGCTTTGGGCCGCAACTGCTGGCAAGCATCGCACTCCACGGAGTCGTGGTGCTCGCCCAAGCACCACATACAGATTTCGTGCGGGTCCGTCGCCGACATCTGGCGCGAGCAGGACCGACACGGTTTGAAGCCCGCAGGCATCGAACACACTGTTCATTGATGCAAAAGGGCGTCGAAAAGGCCTGAAAATATAAAAACAGGCCAGAGGTATTACTCTTCCGGATCCGCGTTAGGACGCGGAAAAGAAGAAAACTGACGTCAGCACGCCGTGGGCGGCTTATATGGCTCCATTGACGTCACTAACGTGGACAACGTCAGGACGGAGCCAAGCGGCGCCGCCTCTCGGCGTGCTGAGGTATTGCTGGGAAAAAGAGTTTTCCGGATCCAGTCTGACGCCTGGGGATATTCTAAGTTAAGGAATCTGCGGCTAGATGTCTCTATCAGATTTATAATTTAGGTGGCATCCCCAGACCTTGAAAATAGATTCCACGGACACAAGAAGAAGACGAATGAAGAAATGCTGTTGGACTGAGAACTACAGACCTCGTGGTGGACTTTGGGCGCAAACTCCTGCCTGCCACCATAGAACTCAACAATTGCCATCCTCCAGCTTGTCTAGTCATTGTGTGTCCTCCACAAAGCCAGGAGAGTCATCAGCTCTTTGCAAATTGCCAAAGCACTTCCTTGAGATAGAGGTACTATCTCCCTGCAGCCGTAGGCACCAAAAACAGCCAAGTCAGGTCCGGGTGTCGTCCAGCCCCCCAGCCCGACTGACGTCTACGAGTACCAGCGAAAGGTACACCTGCTGTGGAGGGTCAGCTCGGCCTCTGCACTAAGTCTTGAGGCCCCAGGACCCACTGGAGCTGAAAGGCACAAATTGCCGGGGTACTGGACCCCCTGCTGCAAAAACCTACGAAGCCAAATCCAGACGGACTCCAACTCTACAGCGAGCCAGCACCAGACGAACAAGTTACTTACCTTTGGTAACGCATTATCTGGTAGAGACTAAGCCTGGGCGGAGTTCCGCAAAGTGCAAAACAAACTCCGCCGCACTACGCGGAGCTCTGCGAGCGGCAGAGTTTCTTTAGATAAATGCAGTTCGCGGTGATTTTCAGTGCGAACGGCATCATGCACAGTGCAAGCGGGCGCTGCTTCCTTTCTGCCGCTCGAGTAGATTTGTACTCGATCAGCAGCTTTCTCAAAGCAAGCGGGCAGTTTCTCAACGCGAGCATACGCGACCACTCGCAATGAGAAATCTGACCGGCCGCATTGAGAAATCTCGCCGGGAGGTTGATTTTCCACGCTCGCACTTGCCAACTTGATGTTGATGATCGCGAACAAGGAAATATCTCGCCGGGAGGTGAATTTTCCCCGCTCGCGCTTGCCAACTTGACATTGATGAAAGCGAGCGAGGGAAAAAACTCTGCTGCGCGGAGCAGAGTTTTTCGGGAGCTACGCGTAACGCGGAGTGCAGACAACTCCGAAAACTCCACCAGCGGAGCAGAGTTCACCGCCCAGACTTAGTAGGGACATAGTCTAGCCTCAGATTCCTTAACGTTTGAATTCTCCCCAGGCACCAGACTGGATCCAGAACTTTTTTAGCAGTACCTCTGCAAGCTGTGATGACTTCGACTCTGGTTGTGACGTTAGTGGAGTCATATAAGGCCCCTCCGGAGCACGGACATCAGTTTCTTCTATGAAACCTTCAGCACCACAACGTGGAGCCACTATAGAAACTGCCTGTGGAAAAAGTGTGCCAAAAAAGATCAATGTATCTTTGAAACAATAACTATAAAACAGTAATGAATGGTATGGCAATACCAAGTCAAGATCTACAACGTAAGACCAAAAGGATCATTGAATCACACAACTATATGGAAAACCGATCACTGGTGCATAAAACCAGCACTAAAAAAGGATAAAAACACTTACACCCAGACAAGGTCCATAAGGAAAGATCAAATGGTCCGCTGAAGCACATAGCTACTTGAAGCACAAGTTACTAACTTGTGTAACGATATAGCTGTAAGAGACAGTAGTTAGTGACAGATTCCTTACCTTAGAATATCCCCAGGCGTCAGGCTGGATCCAGAAAGTTTTGCGTAGCAGTACCCCTGCGCGTCGGTAGGCGGCGTCGTGCGGCTCCGCGTCCGTCGTCGGGATCGCCGGGATGACGTCGCGGCCAATACTTAGATGCCGCCCATGCGTGCTGGCGTCAGTTCTGTACACGACTTTCCGCACCAGAAACGCAGAGCCATGCAAGAAACTGACACTGGTGTCTGAAAACTAGGGCCCTGAAAGGGATGTCCTTAACCCTAGAAATCAGTTCGCAGAACGGGGAGGATGAGTGGGGCGGTAAGGAATCTGTCACTAACTACCGTCTCTTACAGATATATCGTTACACAAGTTAGTAACTTGTGCATCTGAAAGAGACACGTTAGTGACAGATTCCTTACCTTAGAATAGATACCCCAGCAATACCAACCCCGGTGGTGAGTCTGCGAACAAAGATCAGACAAGGAAGTCTCGGAGAACAAAAAGGCCAAGAAGCCGTCTCTCCGGACTTGGCTGTCAAGGCAGTAATGCTTGGTAAACGTGTGCAGCGAGGCCCACGTAGCTGCCTGACAAATGTCCTGCAATGGGACACCACGTCCCAAAGCCGTGGTGGCGGCTGTCGCCCTGGTGGACTGGGCACGTAGCCCAACAGGGGGCTCCTTCTTAGCCAAAGAATAGCAGGCCTTGATACACAAGACGACCCAGCAGGAGATGGTCCGCTTGTGTACCGCCCAACCTTTTTTGGCACCCACGTAGCCAACAAAGAGCTCGTCGTCCACCCGGAACTGCTGTGTGCGGTTTAGATAAAATGAAATCGCACGTTTTGGGTCCAGACGGTGGAGCCTCTCTTCCTCTCTAGAAGGATGCGGAGGCGGAAAGAAGGTGGGCAAAGTGATGGTCTGCCCAATGTGAAAAGCAGTAACCACCTTTGGCAAGAAGGACGGACGCGTCCTAAGAACAACCTTGTATGGATGGACAGACAGAAAGGGGGCTTGCACGAAAGAGCCTGGAGCTCACTCACCCGCCGAGCGGAGGTGATGGCCACCAGAAAGGCTGTCTTCAGAGTGAGAAGACGAAGAGGACAGTTATGTAGAGGCTCAAAGGGAGCGCACATTAAAAGGTAAGAACCAAGTTCAAGTCCCACTGAGGCATCACAAACGGAACAGGAGGAAAGAGGTGTGTAATGCCTTTAAGAAACCTGTTAACAACAGGGGACTTGAAAAGGGAGGGCTGATCAGGAAGCCTGAGGAAGGCCGAGATTGCACAAAGATAGCCCTTAATGGTACCCAGGGCAGAACCCTGTTGGGCCAGAGAAAGAAGGAACAGAAGAACCTCAGAAAGAGGGGCAGAAAGGGGATTCACAGCCTTTGCTGTGCACCATGCCACAAACTTGTTCCACCTGCAGGCGTATACCACCTTAGTGGAGGGACGCCTGGTTGCCAGAATCACATCACAAACTTCGGGAGGCAAGTCGAAAGGAATCAACTGCCGCCGCTCAATCTCCACGCAAGGAGGTGGAGACTGGACAGGTTCGGGTGGAGGACCGTCCCCTGCTGCTGCGACAGAAGATCCTCACGAAGAGGCAGATGGATCGGGAGATCGACGCTCATACTGAGTAGCTCGGGATACCAAACTCTTCGAGCCCAGTCCGGAGCCACAAGGATGACTTGGGCCCGGTCGCGCCGAATCTTCTTCAACACTCTGGGTAGAAGTGGTATAGGCGGAAAGGCGTACAACAGACCGCAACTCCACTCGCGACGAAAAGCGTCGCCGAGCGAGTGCCGCCTTGGAAATTCCAACGCGCAGAACTGATGACATTGCACGTTCTCTTCGGTGGCGAATAGATCTAACCAAGGCTCTCCCCACTGTAGAAAGAGTCCTTGCGCCACCTCCGAGTGAAGACGCCATTCGTGATCCATCATGCACCTGCGGCTGAGTTCGTCCGCCCTGGCGTTCAGCGAACCTGCCAGGTGTTGAACCATCAGGCGCATGCCCTGATGTTCCAGCCATGTCCAGAGACGCAGAGCCTCCTGACATAGGGTCCACGACCCCACCCCGCCTTGTTTGTTGCAGTACCACATGGCGGTGGTGTTGTCGGTGAACACCTGCACTACCTTTCCTTTGACAGAGGGAAGGAATGCCTTGAGTGCAAGTCGGATCGCCCGGAGCTCCAGAAGGTTGATATGGAGCCGGGACTCCGCCGGAGACCAGAGGCCTCTGATCTCCGCCTCTCCCATGTGACCACCCCATCCCAGAAGGGACGCGTCCGTCACAACTGTGTGCTCTGGCTGGGGAAGGGAGAGGGATCTGCCCATGACCCATTGCCGGTTCGAGAGCCACCACTGCAACTGCCTTGCAGTCCCCTCCGAGATCTGGACGTAATCAGACAGGTTCCCCTGATGCTGCGCCAACTGGAACTTCAGGTCCCACTGCAGAGCCCGCATATGCCATCTGGCATGATCGACCAGCAGGATGCAGGAGGCCATGAGGCCCAGCAGCCTCAGGGTCATCCGTACCGAAACCCAGGATAGAGGCTGAAAGATCGGAATCATAGCCTGAATATCCTGGACTCGCCGTTCGGGATGATAGGCCCGAAACTGCGTTGTGTCCAGAACTGCTCCGATGAAAAGGAGCTGTGGAGAAGGAATCAGGTGCGACTTCGGCACGTTGATGGAGAACCCCAGCGAGTGCAGGAGTTTGGCCGTAGTCTGGAGGTGGGAGACGACTGCCTGGGACGAGCCCGCCTTCAACAACCAGTCGTCGAGGTACGGGAAGACTGGAACCCCTGCCCGGCGCAGATGAGCTGCGACCACCGCCATCACTTTCGTGAACACCCGAGGGGCTCTGGTAAGGCCAAAGGGGAGCACGGTGAACTGAAAATGCTCGAGGCCTACCAGTGAACCGCAGGTAACGCCGGTGGGCCGGCAGGACGGGGATGTGAAAATATGCGTCCTGCAAGTCCAACGCTACCATCCAGTCTCCAGGGTCGAGGGCAGTCAAGACCTGAGCTAGGGTGAGCATCTTGAACTTCTCCTTCCGGAGGAAGCGATTGACGTTCCGGAGGTCCAAGATAGGACGCATGTCCTCCTTGTCCTTTTTGGGCACCAGAAAGTAGTGGGAGTAACAACCACGCCCTACTTCTGGGGTCGGAACACGCTCGATGGCCCCCTTGGCCAAGAGGGCCGCAACTTCCTTCTGAAGAAGCACCAAATGATCCCCGACATGCGGTGGCATTGAGGTGGCATGGCTGGGGGGGGTAGTCTCGAAGGGGAGGGAGTAGCCCCTTCGGACAATGTCCAAGACCCACTTGTCCGATGTGATGGCACGCCAGTGGTGAAGGTGATGGCGGACCCTGCCCCCCCACTGACATGCTGTGGACCTGAAAGGATGGACTAGGAGGGCTTGGAGGCCGCGGACGGGGCGGAGGTGATGGCCTGACCCGCACGCTGGTTACCCGACCCGCCTCAGCGGGAGCCACGTCCCCGGCCACGCGAAGGCGCTTGCTGCGCGGGCCGGTGGCTTGGCAATGGACGTGACTGGGCGCCCCTTCCGTGGCCACGAAAGGGGCAAAAAGCAGACTGCTGCGGAGGGCGCGAGGCGGAGAGGCCCAAGGACTTGGCCGTAGCCCGCGAGTCCTTAAAGCGCTCCAGCGCGCTGTCTGCCTTATTGCCAAAAAGGCGGATGCCATCGAAGGGCATGTCCATAAGGGTGTTTTGGACATCGCCCGAGAAACCAGTGGTCCTCAGCCAGGCGTGACGGCGTAGCGCCACCGTCGGGGCAAGCGATCTGCCCAGCGAGTCGGCGGTGTCTAGGCCACATCGTATTGTGAACTTCGCCGCGTCTCTCCCGTCTGCAATGACACGGGTGAGTAGTGTCTGGACCTCCTCAGGACACTTAGGCAGCACTTGCGCCCCCGAATCCCACAGAGAGTGGGAATAACGGCCCAAAAGGCAAGCGGTATTCACGGACCGCAAGCCAGCACTGGATGAAGAAAAAACCTTCTTCCCAAATTGGTCCAGTTTTTTGGATTCCCTGTCCGGCGGAGCCGTAGGTAAGGCGCTTTGAGAAGTAGAGGCTTGGACAACCAAGCTCTCGGGGGTGGGGTGTTGGGAGAGGAACAAGGGGTCGCCCAGGGCCGGGCGATGGCGTCGGGCCACGTCCCTGTCCACAGGAGCCCCTGTGGTGGGCCTGGACCAGGTGCCCAAAAGAACGTCCGAAAGTGCGTCGTTGAACGGCAGCAGTGGCTCCGAAGAGGTAGCCGCCGGCTGAAGCACTTCCGTCAGGAGGTTAGTCCTGACAGCCACTGTAGGGAGCTCGAGGCGCAAGGCCGCGGCCGCCCTACGCAACACCGTTGAATAACTTGCTCCCTCCTCCGTAGCCACGGAAGGAGGAGACAGCATGCCAAGGTCTGGAGCGGTGTCCAGGCCACTGGCATCACCCAGTTCCTCTGCCCAGTCCTGATAAGGTTCACATTGGGCTGTGAGAGGGTCTTCCGACCCCTCCCAGTCCTCCCCGTCCTCCAAAACAGGTGAAAAGTAAGGAGGATGGACATGAGGGAAGAAAGGTCCCATCGGCGTCGGAATCGGCATCGGCCGACGATCCGGCTCCCTGTCCGGTGCCGGGGAGAACCTGGGGACGGCGTCGTCCGGGACCTCGGACGGCGGCGGGAGTGGTACCGGGGAGATCGACGGCGGAGGTGTTGTCAGGTCAACCGGCGTTGACCGGGATCCAGGCCTGGATCCGAGGGGGTCCTGCGGGGCCGGAGCCGCTGGAGACACCGGGGCCAGAGCTGCCGGTGGTGCCGAAGGGGGACCTCCACTGGGGCCCGCGGGGCCCGAAGGCGCACCGGGGTAACCCTTAGGCCCGAAGATGCGAGCCATGGCCGACAAGAAGTTCTGGATGTCGGCCGGAGTCGACGTCGGACCCGGAACAGGCGGGTAGGCCGACGCCGGCTCAACGGGTACTCCCGGAGCCGCGGGGGCGGTACCAACAGGACCCTCAGCCGAGTCGTGAGACCGGCGAGGGGAGGTCTTAGAGCGACGCTTCTTAGACCTCTTGTGCTTCGCCTTACCTGAAGACGAAGACTTCGACCCCGACGAATGACGACGGCTCCGCGACCGGCCCCTCGACCTCTCCTTGGACCGGGACCTCGATCAGCGCGGAGCCGAGTGCCGGGCCTCGATAAGCTTTCGAGACCGCTCTCGCAAAGCCTTCGGGCGAGGGACTGACACTCGGGGCACGACGTGGGGTCGTGGCCGCGCCCCAGGCAGAAGAGACACTCACGGTGCGGATCCGTAATCGACATCATGCGATTACAGACCTCGCATGGCTTGAGCCGGGCATCCCTACTGACACCTTGGAGTCGAAACGACTCGAAAACTTGGACAAAAAAGTCACAAAAATACTCAGTCAAAAAATGACTGGGGCACTGCTCAATCCGGATCTGCGCTTACTGGCGCGGAAAAATAAAGAACTGACGCAAGCGCGCACGGGCGGCGTCTAAGTATTGGCCTCGACGTCATCCCGGCGATCCCGACGCCGACGACAGACGCGGAGCCGCACGACGCCGCCTACCGACGCGCAGGGGTACTGCTACGCAAAACTTTCCGGATCCAGCCTGACGCCTGGGGATATTCTAAGGTAAGGAATCTGTCACTAACGTGTCTCTTTCAGATACACTGACCACGGGTGTATAAACCAGGGTTGTAAGAGGAAATACCTCTTAAACTACAAATCATTTGCAGAGTGGGGAGGATGGGTTGGGCGTTAAAGAATCTCAGCTAGACTATGTCTCTACCAGATAATGCGTTACCGAAGGTAAGTAACTTGTTCATCTGATAAAGACATCTAGACACAGATTCCCTAAAATTTGAATTAAATACCATAGCCATACCCACCCGGAGGAGGGTCTACGAACTAATCCTACAAAAGCTTTCAAAGCGAACCAGCTGGTCAAAATTAACAATAGACCAAACGTATGTAGGAATTAGATAACAAAGATCATGAGCTCCTTATAAAAACTGTGGCAAGGACCACAGGCAATGCAATTAAGAACAACCCTACAGGTACGGAAGACAAAATGCCCAAAGAGTAGCAGAATAACACTGTGTCAGCAAACACCAGTAGGGCAGTAGTACATGACCCCTAAAGTGTGAAATGAGCCTATGTACTAGAAAGGCCAAACGCAATAACAAATGCTATGTAAACTACCGTTCACTACACCAGTAAGGAAGTATTTGAAGAAACTTGTCCTAGGAAAATCTATATAAAACGTCATTAGGTAAAATGACCACTACAAGGGGTCCCAACAACGCATAGAACCAGTAGAGACTGAAAGATAGCAATTATCCAGATAAGAATATGCCATAAAAAATTAACAAACAATGCCCAAATCTCTATATTTTAATATTCTACCTACATATATAGATCCATACTCATGTTTAATAGGGACTGTGCACTTCGTTTTTTGGCCAGGAGAGGGAGTAAAGTTGTATTCAAACAGTATTGTTAGATTTCAAGTTTGTGAGGCCTTTACCTGCAGAAATCCAAAGTGTGGATTGAGCCTGTCTGTCTCCTAGGAGATTCTGAACAGGAGAAGCAGCCCCCCACCCCCACCCCAGCAGGCCTAGGACTGGGGATTGGCTATTCAGCTCCCAGGCAACTATGAGCCCTCCCTCACACCTGCCCAGGTCCCTTAAGGCTTTGCTGGGTGCACCCGAAATCATTCTCCTCCATCTTGTGAGTTGGCAGCCTACCTGTGCCCCAGATTGCAGTGAGCAGAGTCCAGCAAGTGGTAAGGAGGCAGACTAGTGCTGTCTCTTCCCTCCTCCAAAAAGTTTTTAAAAAAACGATTTTCCCTTTCTGTGCTTACTGTCTTTGCCTGTGGTTGTTACAGTTTAAAAATGTAGTTTTAACCTGCCTGTGATTGTATATTTTATCACCTGTTTTGTGTGTTAAACTTGTGGTTTTCCTGCCCATGATTGCTTCCATTTAACGTGTTGAATTGTGGGATTTGCAGTCCAAACTCTGTAGTTTGTCCCTCTCATTCCTGGTGACTATTCAGTTTTCCCTCCAAATTTCTCCTTTGCTCTGTGCTAAGACCTGTATGTTAAACAGTGCACCCCCAGCCACCATTTTGTGTTATCAAGCCAGTGAAACCAGCCCCCCCCTGCCTCCCCTCCAGCAACAGGGATTTTCTACATCAGAGGGTGCTTCTGTGAGCTGTTTAAATTGTGTTTAATAGGGACTGTGCACTTCGTTTTTTGGCCAGGAGAGGGAGTAAAGTTGTATTCAAACAGTATTGTTAGATTTCAAGTTTGTGAGGCCTTTACCTGCAGAAATCCAAAGTGTGGATTGAGCCTGTCTGTCTCCTAGGAAATTCTGAACAGGAGAAGCAGCCCCCACCCCCACCCCAGCAGGCCTAGGACTGGGGATTGGCTATTCAGCTCCCAGGCAACTCTGAGCCCTCCCCTCACACCTGCCCAGGTCCCTTAAGGCTTTGCTGGGTGCACCCCAAATCATTCTCCTCCATCTTGTGAGTTGGCAGCCTACCTGTGCCCCAGATTGCAGTGAGCAGAGTCCAGCAAGTGGTAAGGAGGCAGACTAGTGCTGTCTCTTCCCTCCTCCAAAAAGTTTTTAAAAAACGATTTTCCCTTTCTGTGCTTACTGTCTTTGCCTGTGGTTGTTACAGTTTAAAAATGTAGTTTTAACCTGCCTGTGATTGTATATTTTATCACCTGTTTTGTGTGTTAAACTTGTGGTTTTCCTGCCCATGATTGCTTCCATTTAACGTGTTGAATTGTGGGATTTGCAGTCCAAACTCTGTAGTTTGTCCCTCTCATTCCTGGTGACTATTCAGTTTTCCCTCCAAATTTCTCCTTTGCTCTGTGCTAAGACCTGTATGTTAAACAGTGCACCCCCAGCCACCATTTTGTGTTATCAAGCCAGTGAAACCAGCCCCCCCTGCCTCCCCTCCAGCAACAGGGATTTTCTACATCAGAGGGTGCTTCTGTGAGCTGTTTAAACTGTGTTTAATAGGGACTGTGCACTTCGTTTTTTGGCCAGGAGAGGGAGTAAAGTTGTATTCAAACAGTATTGTTAGATTTCAAGTGTGTGAGGCCTTTACCTGCAGAAATCCAAAGTGTGGATTGAGCCTGTCTGTCTCCTAGGAGATTCTGAACAGGAGAAGCAGCTTCCAACTCCCTGGGCAGCAAACCTTGTCTGAGGTTGCTGGGACCTTATATAGTCTGCTAGTGGCTGCTACATGTATACACTGATTGGTGGTTGTATCTGATGTTTCTATTGGCTTGAGTTAGTGTCCTCATTGGTTGGGTATTTGAGGGTTCTGATTGGTTTCTGGATCTGTGATTCAATCAATGTAGGGTTGGGGCTAGGGTTATGATTTCTATTGGAAGCAGGGACTAGGGCTTCCTGTTTTATTGGTTGTTGGGACTAAGGTGGAACTAGGACTAGGGTTAGGCCTTTAATTGGAAGTAGCGATTAGGGCTTCTGGTGTTATTGGTTGCTGGACTAGGTGTGGGACTAAGAGTAGGGTTAGGCTTTCTATTGGAAGTAGGGACTAGGGCTTCCCGTCCCATTGGTTGCTTGGACTAGGGTTGGGACTACTGGTAGGGCTAGGGCCTCTGTTGGACGTAGAGATCAGGGTTTTTTGAACTGATTGGATGCTTGGAGTAGGGCTAAGATTGGCTGTAAGGTCCTCATCTCCTATTGGTTCTAGCTTTTAGGGCTAGTGTTGTGATTGGATAGTATTAGGGCTAGGGTTCCCATTGGCTGACGGGGTCACCTGATTACTAGGGGTATCAAAGGCCAGGGTTAGGGCGTCTCAGCCCGGGCGTCGAGGCTAAGGGCAGAGAGGACAAGGGTGAGTGCCTGTTTGAGCCTGTTAAGGGCAGAGAGGACAAGGGTGAGTGCCTGTTTGAGCCTGTTAAGGGCAGAGAGGACAAGGGTGAGTGCCTGTTTGAGCCTGTTAAGGGCAGAGAGGACAAGGGTGAGTGCCTGTTTGAGCCTGTTCGAGGCGGGCCAGGGCCAGGAATGCTGCCCATCTTCCCATTGATTAATGTGTCTATTACTTTTCTCCTGAAAAAGCATATCTAATGCACTACCCTATTTCTCATCCGCTACCTCTATCAATATCTTTAATCTACATATACTTACCTCCTTTATGCATCTATATACTCTCAATGTACTTATGGATCTATATATTTATCACTTTCTTCTAATTTAGCATTTCCAATGCACTACCCTATTTCTCAGCCTATACTTCTCTCAATATATCTTCTAGCCCAACTTTCTGACTCATCTCAAACTTCTTTCGACTACTCTTTCCAATGCACTACCCTATCTCCCACCCTATACATCTATCACTATATCCTCTACACCCACTCTCTCATTAATCGCAAACCCCATACCACTACTATGTTCCCCAAAATAACCCTTTCTTGACTCTCTCCTACTCTACCCCTCCTTGCATCTTCTGACACCTCCTTTACTGTACCAATGCCCAAGACAAACCTTTCTAAACTCTTCCCTCTGACTCTTCCCCTCCAAAAACCCTTTTACTCATCAAAAAGCCTCCTCCTACTGCTATGACCTACAAAAGAAATCCTTCACTCTTCTATCCCACAACTATCCTTTTCAATCAAAATAACAGACTAGCATGTTCACTTCACTAATTCCATATTCCACTATACTAATTCACCACTAATCCTTTATGGGTTCCAGAGTAGCGTGCTACTCGCCAACAAAGCGCTTCAACACCCACCAGGGGTAACAGGCGCTATATGAATGCAAACCTTTCTTCCCCTTCTATCCCTCCACTATTCTTCCTCACTCCAAATAACTGACTAATATCCACCACTCAAATTACTTTCATATTTCACCATACTAATTCACCACTAATCCTTTATGGGTTTCCGGAGTAGCATGCTACTCGCCAAAAAAAAAAAAAAAGCAATTCAACACCCCATCAGGGGTTAGAAGCGCTATATATATGCAAACCTTTTTCCCTCTTCTATACCTCCGCTATCCTTCTGAATCCAAATAACTGACTAACATATCCACCACTTAAAATTTACTTGCATGTTTCACTATACTAATTCAACACTAATCCTCTATGGGTCCCGGAGTAGCGTGCTACTCGCCGAAAAAGCGCTTCGACGCCTCGTCAGGGGTAGTAAGCGCTATACAAATGCAATTACAATACAATACAATATATATATATATAGCTTCTCCCCCAGCTATGCATGTTTGCATATGGGCTGGTGGGAGGAGCTGGTACTCAAAACCCAATACCAACATGCAATAAACAGGAACATAAAAATGTGGTTACGTTTTATCGATGACCTGTTTGTGGTGTGGGAGGGTAATTTGGAGGATGCCAATGACTTTATCAAAGCTCTAAATATTAACAATCTGAATCTAGAGTTTACAGCCACCATCAGTGACATAGAGGTGACCTTCTTAGATACTAAAGCACAAGTTACTAACTTGTGTAACGATATATCTGTAAGAGACAGTAGTTAGTGACAGATTCCTTACCTTAGAATATCCCCAGGCGTCAGGCTGGATCCGGAAAGTTTTTTGCGTAGCAGTACCCTTGCGCGTCGGTAGGCGGCGTCGTGCGGCTCCGCGTCCGTCGTCGGCGTCGTGATCGCCGGGATGACGTCGCGGGCAGTACTTAGGCGCCGCCCCTGCGCGCTGACGTCAGTTCTGTACACGACTTTCCGCGCCAGGAACGCAGAGCCATGCAAGAAGCTGACATAGGTGTCTGAAAAATACTAGGGCCCTGAAAGGGATGTCCTTAACCCTAGAAATCAGTTCGCAGAACGGGGAGGATGGGTGGGGCGGTAGGAATCTGTCACTAACTACTGTCTCTTACAGATATATCGTTACACAAGTTAGTAACTTGTGCATCTGAAAGAGACACGTTAGTGACAGATTCCTTACCTTAGAATAGATACCCCAGCAATACCAACCCCGGTGGTGGGTCTGCGAACAAAGATCAGACAAGGAAGTCCTGGAGGACAGAACGGCCAAAGAAGCCGTCCCTCCGGACCTGACTGTCAAGGCAGTAATGCTTTGTAAACGTGTGCAGCGAGGCCCACGTAGCTGCCTGACAGATAACCGGCAGCGGAACACCGCGGCCCAAGGCCGTGGTAGCAGCCGTTGCCCTGGTGGAATGGGCACGCAGCCCAACAGGAGGCTCCTTTTAGCCAAAGAATAGCAGGTCTTGATGCACAAGGTAACCCAGCGGGAGATGGTCCTCTTGTGCACCGCCCGACCTTTTTGGCGCCCACGTAGCCAATAAAGAGCTGGTCATCCACCCGGAAGTGTTTTGTGCGGTCAATATAGAAGGAGAGCGCACGTTTTGGGTCCAGACGGTGGAGCCTCTCTTCCTCTCTGGAAGGATGCGGAGGCGGAAAGAAGGTGGGCAAAGTGATGGTCTGCCCAATGTGGAAAGCAGTAACCACCTTTGGCAAGAAGGACGGACGCGTCCGAAGAACAACCTTGTCTGGATGAACAGACAGAAAGGGAGGTTTGCAAGATAGAGCCTGGAGCTCACTCACCCGCCGAGCGGAGGTGATGGCCACCAGAAAGGCTGTCTTCAGAGTCAGAAGACGAAGAGGACAGTTATGTAGAGGCTCAAAGGGAGCGCACATTAAAAAGGTAAGAACCAAGTTTAAGTCCCACTGAGGCATCACAAACGGAACAGGAGGGAAGAGGTGAGTAATGCCTTTTAAGAACCTGTTAACAACAGGGGACTTGAAAAGGGAGGGCTGATCAGGGAGCCTGAGGAAGGCCGAGATAGCACAAAGATAACCCTTGATGGTACCCAGGGCAGAACCCTGTTGGGCCAGAGAGAGAAGGAACAGAAGGACCTCAGAAAGAGGGGCAGAAAGGGGATCCACAGCCTTTGCTGTGCACCATGCCACAAATTTGTTCCACCTGCAGGCGTATACCACCTTAGTGGAGGGACGCCTGGCTGCCAGAATCACATCACAAACTTCGGGAGGCAAGTCGAAAGGAATCAACTGCCGCCGCTCAATCTCCACGCAAGCAGGTGTAGACTGGACAGGTTCGGGTGGAGGACCGTCCCCTGCTGCTGCGACAGAAGATCCTCCCGAAGAGGCAGACGGATCGGGGGATCTACGCTCATATTGAGTAGCTCGGGATACCAAACTCTTCGAGCCCAGTCCGGAGCCACAAGAATGACTTGGGCCCGGTCGTGCCGAATCTTCTTCAACACTCTGGGTAGAAGTGGTATAGGCGGAAAGGCGTACAATAGACCGCAACTCCACTCGTGACGAAAAGCGCCGCCGAGCGAGTGCCGCCTTGGAAATTCCAACGCGCAGAACTGATGACATTGCGCGTTCTCTTCGGTGGCGAATAGATCTAACCAAGGCTCTCCCCACTGTAGAAAGAGTCCTTGCGCCACTTCCGAGTGAAGACGCCATTCGTGATCCATCATGCACCTGCGGCTGGAGTTCGTCCGCCCTGGCGTTCAGGGAACCTGCCAGGTGTTGAACCACCAGGAACATGCCCTGGTGTTCCAGCCATGTCCAGAGGCGCAGAGCCTCCTGACAAAGGGTCCACGACCCCACCCCGCCTTGTTTGTTGCAGTACCACATGGCAGTGGTGTTGTCTGTGAACACCTGCACTACCTTCCCTTTGACAGAGGGAAGGAATGCCTTGAGTGCAAGTCGGATCGCCCGGAGCTCCAGAAGGTTGATATGGAGCCGGGACTCCGCCGGAGACCAGAGGCCTCTGATCTCCGCCTCTCCCATGTGACCGCCCCATCCCAGAAGGGACGCGTCCGTCACAACTGTGTGCTCTGGCTGGGGAAGGGAGAGGGATCTGCCCATGACCCATTGCCGGTTCGAGAGCCACCACTGCAACTGTTTTGCAGTCCCCTCCGAGATCTGGACGTGATCGGACAGGTCGCCCTGGTGCTGCGCCCACTGGAACTTCAGGTCCCACTGCAGAGCCCGCATATGCCATCTGGCATGAGTGACCAGCAGGATGCAGGAGGCCATGAGGCCCAGCAGCCTCAGGGTCATCCGTACCGAAACCCAGGATAAGGGCTGAAAGATCGGAATCATAGCCTGAATATCCCGGACTCGCCGTTCGGGAGGATAGGCCCGAAACTGCGTCGTGTCCAGAACTGCTCCGATGAAAAGGAGCTGTGGAGAAGGAATCAGATGCGACTTTGGCACATTGATGGAGAACCCCAGCGAGTGCAGGAGTTCGGCCGTAGTCTGGAGGTGGGAGACAACTGCCTGGGACGAGCCCGCCTTCAGCAGCCAGTCGTCGAGGTAGGGGAAGACTGAAACCCCTGCCCGGCGCAGATGAGCTGCGACCACCGCCATCACTTTCGTGAACACCCGAGGGGCACTGGTAAGGCCAAAGGGGAGCACGGTGAACTGAAAATGCTCGAGGCCTACCGTGAACCGAAGGTAACGCCGGTGGGCCGGCAGGACGGGGATGTGGAAATAGGCGTCCTGCAAGTCCAACGCTACCAACCAGTCTCCGGGGTCGAGGGCAGTCAAGACCTGAGCTAGGGTGAGCATCTTGAACTTCTCCTTCCGGAGGAAGCGATTGACGTTCCGGAGGTCCAAGATAGGACGCATGTCCTCCTTGTCCTTTTTGGGCACCAGAAAGTAGTGGGAGTAGCAACCACGCCCTACTTCTGGGGTCGGAACATGCTCGATGGCCCTCTTGGCCAAGAGGGCCGTGACTTCCTTCTGTAGAAGCACCAAGTGATCCCCTGACATGCGGTGGAATTGAGGTGGCATGGCTGGGGGTGGTCTCGAAGGGGAGGGAGTAGCCTCTTCGGACAATGTCCAAGACCCACTTGTCCGAGGTGATGGGACGCCAGTGGTGAAGGTGATGGCGGACCCTGCCCTCGACTGGCGTGCTGTGCACCTGAAAGGAGGGACTAGGAGGGCTTGGAGGCCGCGGACGGGTTGGAGGTGGTGGCCTGACCCGCACGCTGGTTGCCCGAACCGCCACGGCGGTATCCACGTCCTCGGCCACGCGAAGGCGCTTGCTGCGCGGGCCGTTGGCCGGGCTGTGGACGTGACTGGGCGCCCCTTCCGTGGCCACGAAAGGGCGAAAAGCAGACGTTTGCGGAGGGCGCACAACAGCAAGGCCCAGGGACTTAGCAGTAGCCCGTGAATCCTTGAAACGCTCCAGCGCATGGTCCGCCTTGAACCAAAGAGACCGACTCCATCAAAGGGCATGTCCATGAGAGTATTCTGGACATCCCCTGAAAACCAGTGGTTCTCAGCCAGGCGTGGCGACGCAGCGCCACCGTCGTTGCAAGCGATCTGCCCAGCGAGTCGGCGGTATCAAGGCCACAGCGGATGGTATACTTAGCCGCATCACGCCCTTCCGCAATAGCGCGGGTAAGCAGTGTCTGGACCTCCTCAGAACACTGCGGCAAAACATCAGCCACCGAATCCCACAGGGAGTGGGTGTATCGGCCCAAGAGGCAAGCGGTATTAACAGACCGCAAGCCAGCACTGGAGGAAGAGAAAGCCTTCTTCCCAAAGTGATCCAGGCGCTTGGATTCCCTATCCGGAGGGGCGGTAGGGAAGGCTGTTTGGGAGGCAGAGGCTTGGACAACCAAGCTCTCAGGGGTGGGGTGTTGGGAGAGAAACAGGGGGTCGCCCGGAGCCGGGCGATGGCGTCGGGCCACGTTCCTATCCACAGGAGCCCCTGTGGTGGGTTTGGACCAGGCACCCAAAAGAACGTCAGTGAGTGCATCGTTGAACGGCAGCACAGGCTCCGAAGAGGAGGCCGCCGGCTGAAGCACTTCAGTCAGGAGGTTAGTCCTGACGGCCACTGTAGGCAACTGGAGATTTAAGGCTCCAGCAGCTCTACGCAACACCGTTGCAAAATTAGCCCCCTCCTCCGTTGCCACGGGAGGAGACAGCATGCCAGAGTCGGGGGAGGTATCCAGCCCACTGGCATCCCCAAGTTCCTCAACCCAGTCCGGGTCAAACTCGCACTGTTGTGTGAGAGGGTCGTCAGACCCCTCCCAGCTCTCCTGGTCCTCCTCAGGTTGAAAAGATGGAGGAGGAGGGACATAAGGGACCCAAGGCCTCATCGGCGCCGGAACCGGCGTCGGGCGACGCCGGTCCGGCTCCATGTCCGGACCCGGGGAGAACCGGGAACGACGCCGCCCGGAGCCCCGGACGGCGTCGGAAACGGCACCGGGGACATCGGCGTCGGCGGAGGCGTGGTTAGGTCAACCGGCGTCGATGGAGGTTGCGGCACCACCGGAACCGGGGTCGAGGCCGGGGCCGGAGCCGAGGCCGGGACGAAGGCTGGTGGGACAGGCGACGCCGGGACCGGGAGTCGACGGCGACGCCGGAGCAACCCCATCTGGGCCCGCGGGGCCCGAAGGCGCACCGGAGGGGACCTTGAGGCCCGAAGAGGCGGGCCATGGCCGACAGGAATTTCTGTACTTCGGCCGGAGTCGCCCCGAACCCGGGAAGGACGGGTAATGCGGGGGCAACTCGACAGGCACGTCCGGGGCCGCGGGGCGGGGACGGTGCCGACAGGGACCTCAGCCGAGTCGCGCGACCGGCGAGGCGAAGTCTTAGAGCGATGACGCCGCTTAGACTTCTTGTGCTTCGACTTACCGGAGGAGCGCGAAGACTTGGATTCCGACGAACGGCGGGGACTCCGCGTCCGGCCCCTCGACCTCTCCCGGGACCGGGGCTTGCTGCGGCGCGGAGCCGACTGCCGGACTTCAAGGAGCTTTCGAGACCGCTCTCGCAAAGCCTTCGGATGAAGTTTCCGGCAGTCAGGGCACGACTCGTGTCGTGGCCTCGGCCGAGGCAGAAGAGACACTCGAGGTGGGGGTCCGTGATGGACATCATACGACCACATACCTCGCAGGGCTTAAAGCCGGGCATCCCTACGACACCTTAGGAGTCGTGAAGACTCGTTGAAGAGAACAGTGAAAAATTTCACAAAAAGATAGTCAAAAAGTGACTAGGGCACTGCTCTTCCCGGATCTGCGCTTACTGGCGCGGAAAAAGAAGAACTGACGTCAGCGCGCAGGGGCGGCGCCTAAGTACTGCCCGCGACGTCATCCCGGCGATCACGACGCCGACGACGGACGCGGAGCCGCACGACGCCGCCTACCGACGCGCAAGGGTACTGCTACGCAAAAAACTTTCCGGATCCAGCCTGACGCCTGGGGATATTCTAAGGTAAGGAATCTGTCACTAACGTGTCTCTTTCAGATATGTATGTGCGTGACAATAAAATTGAGTCCAAATTATATCGCAAGGATACCGCAGGAAACGCCACATTACATGCCAGTAGCTCCCATGTCAAGCATTTAATTAACAGTATCCCCTATGGGGAGATGCTTCGGTTAAGGAGGATTCATAGCAATGATAATGATCTAAGGGAAGCTCAGACCTCAAGCAGAATGAGATTTCTTGAGAGAGGATATTCTAGGAAGGTGGTTGACAGCGCTATTTTAAAATCTATGCTCAAGGATAGATATGAACTTCTCTCACCTAATCACCCCAATGAGCTACGGTCTGTAACACAACCTGTAGCAAATGTTAGCAAAACCAACAATGAATTTAGAATGATTATACAATATAGTCGACAACATAAACAACTACAATCAATTATCTCATGTAACTGGCCCATGGTTTTAAGTGATCCCATCATAGGCAAGGACTTACCTACTCGACCTTCCATTACATTCAGTAGAGGCCTATCAATGCGGGACGAGCTGGTCAAAACCAACCCAGAAGTCATAGAAAATACAAATTGGTTACAGACACACAAGGGCTTCTTTAGGTGTAAAACCTGTAAGGCGTGTCAACAGGGTGAGAACCGTACAACTTATATGACCCCATTTAGCACAAGAAGCATTAAAATATCCAGACTTCTAACGTGCAAAACTGAATATGCGGTATATATACTAATTTGCCCTTGCAACCTACATTATGTAGGCAGCACCAAATTACCGGTGCACAAAAGAATCCTACAGCACCTTAGGGCTATTACTAACCAGGATAACACATACCCAGTGGCACGCCATTTCAAAGGTAAACATAACTCGAGAAGCCAGGACCTCAGATATTTTGTAATTGTCGCGGTCCCACCAAGCAGACGTGGGGGCAACAGAGAACAACGGTTACGTCAGTTAGAAACAAGATATATTTTAGAACTAAACTCTAAACATCCAACAGGGCTGAACGTAACTGAGGATATGTACACATGCTTATGAACTGGTCTTTTTAATGGCTAATTTATACAAACTGGCATTTTATTAGGATTTTTAACATGTTAATAATTTCACCATGGGTTTTATTATAGAGGTTTTTTTAGGGAAGGTTTAATAATGCATATTGCTGTTTTAAATCTAGTATTTTATCATGAGGTTTTAATTCCACAGATATTTATTGTTGATTTTACAAGCAATATTTTATATCTTCATACATTGATGGCTATATGGATATAAACCTGGCATTGACTAATGAGTAATTTTGCACACAGCACCATTATTGCACAAGTTACTAACTTGTGTAACGATATATCTGTAAGAGACAGTAGTTAGTGACAGATTCCTTACCTTAGAATAGATACCCCAGCAATACCAACCCCGGTGGTGGGTCTGCGAACAAAGATCAGACAAGGAAGTCCCGGAGGACAGAACGGCCAAAGAAGCCGTCCCTCCGGACCCGACTGTCAAGGCAGTAATGCTTGGTAAACGTGTGCAGCGAGGCCCACGTAGCTGCCTGACAGATATCCTGCAGCGGAACACCGCGGCCTAAGGCCGTGGTAGCAGCCGTTGCCCTGGTGGAATGGGCACGCAGCCCAACAGGAGGCACCTTCTTAGCCAAAGAATAGCAGGCTTTGATACACAAGGTTACCCAGCGGGAGATGGTTCTCTTGTGCACCGCCCGACCTTTTTTGGCGCCCACGTAGCCAACAAAGAGTTGGTCATCCACTCGGAAGTGTTGTGTGCGGTTGATATAAAAGGAAAGCGCACGTTTTGGGTCCAGACGGTGGAGCCTCTCTGGAAGGATGCGGAGGCGGAAAGAAGGTGGGCAAAGTGATGGTCTGCCCAATGTGGAAGGCAGTAACCACCTTTGGCAAGAAGGACGGACGCGTCCGAAGAACAACCTTGTCTGGATGGACAGACAGAAAGGGAGGTTTGCATGATAGAGCATGGAGCTCACTCACCCGCCGAGCGGAGGTGATGGCCACCAGAAAGGCTGTCTTCAGAGTCAGAAGACGAAGAGGACAGTTATGTAGAGGCTCAAAGGGAGCGCACATGAGAAAGGTAAGAACCAAGTTCAAGTCCCACTGAGGCATCACAAACAGAACAGGAGGGAAGAGGTGTGTAATGCCTTTTAGGAACCTGTTAACAACAGGGGACTTGAAAAGGGAGGGCTGATCAGGAAGCCTGAGGAAGGCCGAGATAGCACAAAGATAGCCCTTGATGGTACCCAGGGCAGAACCCTGTTGGGCCAGAGAAAGAAGGAACAGAAGAACCTCTGAAAGAGGGGCAGAGAGGGATTCACAGCCTTCGCTGTGCACCATGCCACAAACTTGTTCCACCTGCAGGCGTATACCACCTTAGTGGAGGGACGCCTGGCTGCCAGAATCACATCACAAACTTCGGGAGGCAAGTCGAAAGGAATCAACTGCCGCCGCTCAATCTCCACGCAAGCAGGTGGAGACTGGACAGGTTCGGGTGGAGGACCGTCCCCTGCTGCTGCAACAGAAGATCCTCCCGAAGAGGCAGACGGATCGGGGATCTACGCTCATACTGAGTAGCTCGGGATACCAAACTCTTCGAGCCCAGTCCGGAGCCACAAGGATGACTTGGGCCCGGTCGTGCCGAATCTTCTTCAACACTCTGGGTAGAAGTGGTATAGGGGGAAAGGCGTACAATAGACCGCAACTCCACTCGCGTCGAAAAGCGTCGCCGAGCGAGTGCCGCCTTGGAAACTCCAACGCGCAGAACTGATGACATTGCGCGTTCTCTTCGGTGGCGAACAGATCTAACCAAGGCTCTCCCCACTGCTGAAAGAGACCTTGCGCCACCTCCGAGTGAAGACGCCATTCGTGATCCATCATGCACCTGCGGCTGAGTTCGTCCGCCCTGATGTTCCAGCCATGTCCAGAGGCGCAGAGCCTCCTGACATAGGGTCCACGACCCCACCCCGCCCTGTTTGTTGCAGTACCACATGGCGGTGGTGTTGTCTGTGAACACCTGCACTACCTTCCCTTTGACAGAGGGAAAGAATGCCTTGAGTGCAAGTCGGATCGCCCGGAGCTCCAGAAGGTTGATATGGAGCCGGGACTCCGCCGGAGACCAGAGGCCTCTGATCTCCGCCTCTCCCATGTGACCGCCCCATCCCAGAAGGGACGCGTCCGTCACAACTGTGTGCTCTGGCTGGGGAAGGGAGAGGGAACTGCCCATGACCCATTGCCGGTTCGAGAGCCACCACTGCAACTGTTTTGCAGTCCCCTCCGAGATCTGGACGTGATCGGACAGGTTGCCCTGGTGCTGCGCCCACTGGAACTTCAGGTCCCACTGCAGAGCCCGCATATGCCATCTGGCATGATCGACCAGCAGGATGCATGAGGCCATGAGGCCCAGCAGCCTCAGGGTCATCCGTACCGAAACCCAGGATAAAGGCTGAAAGATCGGAATCATAGCCTGAATATCCCGGACTCGCCGTTCGGGAGGATAGGCCCGAAACTGCGTCGTGTCCAGAACTGCTCCGATGAAAAGGAGCTGTGGAGAAGGAATCAGATGCGACTTCGGCACATTGATGGAGAACCCCAGCAAGTGCAGGAGTTCGGCCGTAGTCTGGAGGTGGGAGACGACTGCCTGGGACGAGCCCGCCTTCAGCAGCCAGTGGTCGAGGTAGGGAAGACTGGAACCCCTGCCCGGTGCAGATGAGCTGCGACCACCGCCATCACTTTCGTGAACACCCGAGGGGCACTTGTAAGGCCAAAGGGGAGCACGGTGAACTGAAAATGCTCGAGGCCTACCATGAACCGAAGGTAACGCCGGTGGGCCGGCAGGACAGGGATGTGAAAATAAGCGTCCTGCAAGTCCAACGCTACCAACCAGTCTCCAGGGTCGAGGGCAGTCAAGACCTGAGCTAGGGTGAGCATCTTGAACTTCTCCTTCCGGAGGAAGCGATTGACGTTCCGGAGGTCCAAGATAGGACACATGTCCTCCTTGTCCTTTTGGGCACCAGAAAGTAGTGGGAGTAGCAACCACGTCCTACTTCTGGGGTCGGAACATGCTCGATGGCCCTCTTGGCCAAGAGGGCCGTGACTTCCTTCTGCAGAAGCACCAAGTGATCCCCTGACATGCGGTGGAATTGAGGTGGAATGGCTGGGGGTGGTCTCGAAGGGGAGGGAGTAGCCCCTTCGGACAATGTCCAAGACCCACCTGTCCGAGGTGATGGGACGCCAGTGGTGAAGGTGATGGCGGACCCTGCCCTCTACTGGCGTGCTGTGCACCTGAAAGGAAGGACTAGGAGGGCTTGGAGGCCGCGGACGGGGCGGGGTTGGTGGCCTGACCCGCACGCTGAGTTGCCCGAACCGCCACGGCGGTATCCACGCCCTCGGCCACGCGAAGACGCTTGCTGCGCGGGCCGGTGGCTGGGCAGTGGACGTGACTGGGCGCCCTTCCGTGTCCATGAAAGGGGCGAAAAGCAGAGGTTAGCGGAGGGCGCACAACAGAAAGGCCCAGGGACTTGGCAGTAGCCTGTGAGTCCTTAAAACGCTCCAGCGCATGGTCTGCTTTGGAACCAAAAAGACCGACTCCATCAAAGGGCATGTCCATGAGTGTATTCTGGACATCACCCGAGAAACCAGTTGTTCTCAGCCAGGCGTGGCGACGCAGCGCCACCGTCGTTGCAAGCGATCTGCCCAGCGAGTCGGCGGTATCAAGGCCACAACGTATGGTGTATTTAGCCGCATCTCTACCTTCCGCAATGGTGCGGGTAAGCAGTGTCTGGACCTCCTCAGAACACTGGGGCAAAACAGTCGCCACCGAATCCCACAGGGAGTGGGTATATCGGCCCAAAAGGCAAGCGGTCTTGACGGACCGCAAGCCAGCACTGGAGGAAGAAAAAGCCTTCTTCCTAAACTGGTCCAGGCGTTTGGATTCCCTATCCGGAGGGGCGGTAGGGAAGGCGGTTTGGGAGGCAGAGGCTTGGACAAACAAGCTCTCGGGGGTGGGATGTTGAGAGAGAACCAAGGGGTCGCCCGGAGCAGGGCGATGGCGTCGGGCCACGTTCCTATCCACAGGAGCCCCTGTGGTGGGCTTGGACCAGGTGCCCAAAAGAACGTCAGATAGTGCATCATTAAACGGCAGCACAGTCTCCGTGGAGGAAGCTGCCGGCTGAAGCACTTCCGTCAGGAGATTAGTCCTGACAGCCACAGTAGGCAATTGGAGGTGCAAGGCTCCAGCTGCTCTACGCAACACCGTTGCGAAATTTGCTCCCTCCTCCGTAGCCACGGGAGGAGACAGCATGCCAGTGTCAGGGGAAGTGTCTAGACCACTGGCATCCCCAAGTTCCTCTGCCCAGTCCTCATCATACTCACACTTCCGTGTGAGAGGGTCTTCCGACCCCTCCCAGCTCTCCTGGTCCTCCTCTGGTGTAAAATATGGAGGAGGAGGGACATCTGGGACCCAAGGTCTCATCGGGCGCCGGAGCCGGCGCCGTGCGACGTCGGTCCGGCTCCATGTCCGGAACCGGAGAGAACCGGGAACGACGCCGCCCGGAGCCCCGGGCGGCGTCGGGAACGGCACCGGGGAGATCGGCGCCAGCGGAGGCGTGGTTAGGTCAACCGGCGTCGATCGGGGTTGCGGTACCACCGGAGCTGGGATCGAGGCCGGGATCAAGGCTGGCGGAACAGGCGACGCCGGGACCGGAGTCGTCGGCGACGCCGGAGCAACCCCATCAGGGCCCGCGGGGCCCGAAGGCGCACCGGAGGGACCTTGAGGCCCGAAGAGGCGGGCCATGGCCGACAGGAATTCCTGTATCTCGGCCGGAGTCGCCCCGAACCCGGGAAGGACGGGTAATGCGGGGGCGGCGCCAGAGGCACATCCGGAGCCGCGGGGACGGTGCCGACAAGGGCCTCAGCCAAGTCGCGAGACCGGCGAGGCGAAGTCTTAGAGCGATGGTGCTTCTTAGACTTTTTGTGCTTCGACTTACCCGAGGAGTGCGAAGACTTGGACTCCGACCGGCGGGGGCTCCTCGACCGGCCCCTCGACCTCTCCCGGGACCGGGGCTTGGTGCGGCGCGGAGCCGACTGCCGGACCTCGAGGAGCTTTCGAGACCGCTCTCGCAAAGCCTTCGGGTGTAAGGCCCGGCAGTCAGGGCACGACTTCGTGTCGTGGTCTCGGCCGAGACAGTAGAGACACTCTAAGTGCGGGTCTGTGATCGACATCATTCGACCACATGCGTCGCATGGCTTGAAGCCGGGCATCCCTACCGACACCTAGGAGTCGAGAAGACTCGAAAAGAAACAGTGAAAAAATCACCCAAAAATTTAGTCAAAAATTGACTAGGGCACTGCTCTTCCCGGATCTGCGCTTACTGGCGCGGAAAAAGAAGAACTTACGTCAGCGCACAGGGGCGGCGTCTAAGTACTGCCCGCAACGTCATCCCGGCGATCACGACGCCGACGACGGACGCGAAGCCGCACGACGCCGCCTATCGACGCGCAAGGGTACTGCTACGCAAAAACTTTCCGGATCCAGCCTGACGCCTGGGGATATTCTAAGGTAAGGAATCTGTCTAAGGTAAGGAATCTGTCACTAACGTGTCTCTTTCAGATATAATAACTAGGATTGCCCAATTTGTATATAGGCCAATTGATTAGCAAATTTTACAATATATATTTTTATATTTAAATATTTATTCATTAATAATAAATTGTAAATTTGCACAAACAAGGCATTGATACCAATATTGTTGGCAATTAGCAATAGTGTGGATGCAGGCAAATGGCATTAGTATAAAACCGTGAAACCATAAAACCATACAACCAGAAACCTAACTAACTGACAGATGATAGTTAAATGCCGAATGCCCTTGAAAGACCATGCAACATTGAGACACACCAGACATTAACTCAACCATAGGATATTAGGGCTCCAATACCACTGCGCGTCAAAGTAAAATAGCACAAATAAAGACAAAAAGACAAATTAAAAATGAAATGTACCCAAGATTAATATTAATCAATGCGACTAGGGTTAATAATATTTTAGGCACACATAACACTTAGGACACTGGTGATAAGCACTCTTGCACTTTACCAACACATTATACACGTCAGATATCATTGGCCATAAATTTGTTTCAATGATAGGACATATAAATAGGGTTCTGTTGTTGTTTAGTTTTATTAAAAACATGATTTTATAAAATTGTTTTTACATTTTTTATCAAAATGTTTTAAATATATTGATATGAAATTCCAAACCCGAAATTCATGTAATGGCACATGATGAAATTACAACTGTAATAGGCCAAAGAAAGACTACAAATATGAACTTTTCTTTTATGTTTATGGCGTGATTTGCACGTGATTCTAATTGCACAGGCACTGGGCACTTTAAAAGACTCAACGTAACGTGAGAACTATGTCATGTGATCAAGGCTCCTGTGTGAGCTGAAACGCGTTATGCCGATTTTGCACTAATAAACTAAAACAAGCACTTACTTTGTGGTCCGGTTCCGTTTTTTGGAGTATCCAGCGAGAGGACGGAGACTATTTGCCATATATTTTCCAATCAATTGAAATAAGGCAAGTTGGGATTACGTGCAAATATAAAAATGTATATGGATGTATATAATGTTGGTATGATATCTGAACCAAACCCACACAGTAATGTATATGTTATTTTTGCATAGCATGACGATTGACAATGTGATTACAAATTTTGAAAGTATGCGTCTACAGATGAAATATTTAATACATCACGTGACTACAAAATGATCATAGGTTTATAATCGGTTATAATAATGAAGTTTTCATTGTTGTGAAATTCAAACGATTATATGCCATGTTTTGACTTTGTAAGTGGGTAAAATGAATTGTGAATTTGCTCGCGTTACAGGCGATCTTGGCAGTATGTTTTCACTGTTTATTAAACTGTGACCTGTATTTCTATGGGAGGTGGAGCACAGGTCATCAACTTGAAAAAGGCTACGCCGAAACGCGTCGTTGTGGACACAATAAACTAATTGTGTTGTCCTTTGGTGTGCCGCTGTTCTTCTTTTGGGATTATCTGAAAACGAACGATTTGGTATATATTTAGCGGCTTGTCGTTGCCGCTGCTGGCACCGGTGTCGAAAGGAAGGGACTGGCTATTATCGGCATACTTCTCTGGATTCCATACAATTGCCGTTCCCGCCGCTCCACATTTCATGACTGATTCTCTGTCGGGTAAGCCAGTGTGAGTGAGGGTGTGCTGAGATTTGCCCGGATTCTGTGTCGGAGGGCGGGGGCTCTGGATAGAACTCGGCGCAGCCAAGCAATATCACGGGAGCTGCTGGGGATTGCAGAAGAATTGGAGCAGACACATTACTCTGGCTTTGAGTAGCTAAGGGTATCGAAGGACAAGTTGTATCAAGAATTTTTAATAAGAATGAATGCATGGGAATCTGCAAGGAAGGCAGAAGCGCTCTCCCTTTTTGATGAAGGACTCGACTCTGAAACTGTGTCTTCTGTCCCGGCAGGAGGGGGACTACCGGTGGAATCATCCCTGAAACAAAAACTGGCATTGTGTGAGAAACTTTCAAAAAGAGAATTAAACAAATGGTGGGAGGTTACTTCCTTACAAATTATATTGAAGTCAATAGAGTTCCGCGAGGACTAAGAATTGCCTATACCGACATATGAAAACCCTAACCCTGAACTTTTGAAAGAATGGGCAATCTACATGGCAAAAACGTGTAAGGGCATGATTGAAATGTTGGTGAAATATGCCCAAATTGATTTAGATACCACTCGTGAAGAACTCATCGAATTAAAAAAAGAATTGAAGAAACAGAAAGATAACAAAGTGGTTATTGATTTCTGGAAAACATTAGATGGCAAGTTAAAAGCCTATGAAGACACCATCAAAGCCAAGAAGCAACGGAAATTTTTAAGGGATAAAAAGGACTATGCTGAAGGCAGAATCTTAACTTATGCCAAAAAATTTGATTGGGCACAGCGGAATTTGCGTACCACACAGAACCAGAGAGTACAGGAAATTGTATCCACAGGTTCCAGCTCGGATCTGAGCTCAGATACAGAAGCTGGTGAGCAAAGTGTCCCTTTAGGAACGCGCCCCCTCACTTTCTTGCACGAATTTCAGATCCTCAAGCAAAAGAAGGAATTGGAAGAGAAGAATCAAGCAAAGGGCAGAGGCAGAGGAACAGGCAGCGGTCCAAGAAAAGGAAAAGGCAGAGGAACCAAAAAAGACAAAGAATAAAGAACAGAAGAGGAGGCAGGACAGCACCCACTGTAAACATCCAGAGTAAAGCAAACAAGGGGAATAACTCTGTTGTCAATTTATCATCCAGGATACTTTCGGAGGAGGAAACTGCACTTTTACAACTAGGCTTATCCTTCTGTCCAGCCACTGATATGGATTATGTGACCACCCGTATTGACTTATTTTTGTATGTGAGGAAATTAAAACTCATGAAAATATTTAAAATGACAGAATGCCAAAGAAAATCGAAAAGTGGTTGTCAACTTACGGAGGAGGCTCTGGATTTCAGAATTGAAGATGTAAATCTGATCCTAGATTTGCATCAACTGGAGGAGAATATCGAGGAAATACAGGATAAAGATAAGGGCAGAATTCTTGCTGAACTGGGCTTTAGACCTGACGTAGTGTGTCAAAGTGGCTTTAAACCTCCATCAACTTTTAATCCCAATGTTCCGTATGACAATATCGAGGCATTCAATTCCATCATGATTCAAGAGATTTACAAACTACAAAATAAACATGCTAATTCCATCAGAGATAACCTAACACGACCACAGCGACTAGCGTTGAAAGACCTTATGAATGATCAAAATATTATTGTGAAACCCTCAGATAAAGGGGGGAATGTGGTGGTCATGGATTTTGTACAATATAATGATGAAGCCATGAGACAGCTGAGGGATCTCAACTGTTATGAGGAAATTGGATGGGATGAGTATAAGCTGTCGATTACTACTTACCACAATTTTTTGATGCAATGGTGGACAGAAGGTCTATTAGACAGAGAAGAGTATTTATTTCTGAAAAATGATAATCCACGGATTCCATGTTTTTATCTTTTGCCCAAAATCCATAAACATCCCACTAGACCACCAGGGAGACCTATAGTCTCCTCGAATGGAGGTCTTTTTGAAAATACTTCTATGTTTTTGGATTTATTTCTTTCACCTTATGTTACAAGATTAAGATCATACTGCAGAGACAGTAGTGACTTTTACGTCGCATCTATGATGTCACGTGGGAAGAGCCATTTCTTATGATATCACTGGATGTATGTTCACTGTATACATCGATAGATCAAAGACAGGGGGTGGATGCCTGCCTATATTTCCTCAAAAATAGACACATTTCACTGTGGGAGCATACCTCCATGTTGGAGAATATGATGCTCCAATGCCTTAATCAAAACATCTTTATCTATGAAAAAACCTTTTTCCGTCAGAAATCAGGTGTTGCGATGGGAACTTGTTTCGCCCCCAGCCTAGCGAATTTATTCCTGGGCTGGTGGGAGGAACAGGTGGTCTTCACTGATATTAATGAACAATACACTGAGCACATCCCCATCTGGATCAGGTATATAGATGACCTGTTCCTGATATGGGATGGCTCAGTTGAGCTAGCACAGGAGTTTGTTTCTAGTTTGGGAAAGAATCAGTTAAATCTAACTTTCACACACAATATTAGTACATCTTATTGTGAGTTTTTGGATGTAGCCATCAGTATAAAGGAAGGACAGATAGTTACCAGTTTGTTTCGCAAAGAAACAGCAGGAAACACACTGCTGCATGCGAATAGCCATCATCCAGCTCCCTTACGAAATAGCATTCCCTATGGGGAACTTCTCAGGGCTCGCAGAACATGTAGCACTGAAGGAGCTTTCCACAAAGAACAGGGAATAATGGAACAACGTTTCAGACAAAGGGGATATAAAGTGAAAACCATATCCTCTGCAGCACAGAAAGTACATAAGATCACGCATAATGAGGCCTTATTCTCTGGTAAAAAAGTTCAGAAGATGGAGGGGAATATTCCCAGAATGATTACTACATACAACGTCAAATCTAAGATGCTACGATATTCTATGAAACGCCATTGGGGATTACTAGAGACGGATCCCATCATTGGTAAGAGCATTGGTAAAACACCACTGATAACTTACAGGAAGTCCAAATCTTTGAGAGATCATCTAGTACACAGTTTTCAGAGTAAGCCAAGCAGTGGAACTTGGCTGGGTACCATGAAAGGCTTCCACAAGTGTAACTCCTGTAAGGCGTGTAAACACAGTAAAAGTAGGGACAACTTCAAAACTGATAAAGGCAGGATTAAACAAATTTCTAAATTTATAACATGCACCAGCGAGTTTGTAATCTATATATTGGAGTGTCCGTGTGGCCTTAGATATATCGGCAGCACGAAACTGCAACTGAAGACCAGAATCTTACAGCATATGAGGGCAGTTACACACGGGGATCTGAATTACCCAGTGGCTCGGCATTACTTAGAGAAACATGACAGTAATTCTAATTTGATCACATTCTATGGAATTGACAGGATTCTAGCACACCCCAGAGGTGGGAATAGGGAGAAAATGTTGCGTGTGACAGAATCAAGATACATAATTGAGCTCAACACGAAAATTCCTAATGGGCTCAATAGTGGGGAGGAGCTAGCAACACACATTGGACAAAGAATGTATTGAATTTAAAATGCCTTCATTGAGTATCCCGGTATGAGAGGTTCTATAATGTTTTTAATCACTTTCACATATTTTAAACAATTTGAAACAAGATAGACCTTTGTTATGGTAGTCATGCTTAGTATAAACAGCCAGACATTGAGGTTTGAATTTATGTGTTCGTCCTCTGGAATCCATGTTGTAGGGATCTACAGGTGGATAGCTGTGATGTAAAACTAACTTACCATTAGGAAAAAGGGTCAATGGCTCACTTTCTAGTTTTTAGGCCAGTGTCCTGTTTCTTTATTTAGTTATTATAAATTTCTCTCACATCACTTATTTTATTATTTAGTGCACCACGTTGTACTGTGACCTATTACTCCCGTATTATTATTACTGCCTATTGATCGTTGTGTAGATTACCTATGGTTACTCTTTTTAAATTCATAATATTTGTTCATAGGTACATAACCTATGACTGCAGAAAGCACTTTTGGGAATACCAAATTGATTTTACATAAAGCACTTTGTTTTTGAATCCAGCAATGGCTGATAGAATATGCAATACACATTGATGCTTGGTTATGGGTACATAACTTTTGATCTCAGAAAGTGTACCAAAGGATAATAGGATGATATTGGTGCATTGGCACTTTATCCGAACCTAGCACAGGCTATTTTAGCATAGAAACCTATATACATATCAATGGATTATGTGAAACGGATTTTGGGTACATAACCTTGAATTACAGATTGTGCCATATTGCAATGCTATTTGCCATATATTTTCCAATCAATTGAAATAAGGCAAGTTGGGATTACGTGCAAATATAAAAATGTATATGGATGTATATAATGTTGGTATGATATCTGAACCAAACCCACACAGTAATGTATATGTTATTTTTGCATAGCATGACGATTGACAATGTGATTACAAATTTTGAAAGTATGCGTCTACAGATGAAATATTTAATACATCACGTGACTACAAAATGATCATAGGTTTATAATCGGTTATAATAATGAAGTTTTCATTGTTGTGAAATTCAAACGATTATATGCCATGTTTTGACTTTGTAAGTGGGTAAAATGAATTGTGAATTTGCTCGCGTTACAGGCGATCTTGGCAGTATGTTTTCACTGTTTATTAAACTGTGACCTGTATTTCTATGGGAGGTGGAGCACAGGTCATCAACTTGAAAAAGGCTACGCCGAAACGCGTCGTTGTGGACACAATAAACTAATTGTGTTGTCCTTTGGTGTGCCGCTGTTCTTCTTTTGGGATTATCTGAAAACGAACGATTTGGTATATATTTAGCGGCTTGTCGTTGCTGGCACCGGTGTCGAAAGGAAGGGACTGGCTATTATCGGCATACTTCTCTGGATATATATATATATATATATATATATATATATATATATATATATATAGATATATATATATATATATAATTTTTATTTTTTTCACTGAAAAAATGAAGGTTATGGAGATGTTATAGTTAGGCTCAGGTTTCACTAGTACAAAACCAGTGAAATTAAGCAGTACTAGTTACCTGAGCTAACTATAACTTATGCCCCTGCAATGCATTGTATATGACCTCAGATATTCCATCGCTCATGACATAGTCAGTGACATCACTGATCTCACATGACATCACTCATGACCTCATTCAGTGACTGAGTGTTTTTAAAAAGTTTATGTTTTAAATATATATACCAAGGTGTATTGGTGAACAAGTGGGTGTATGAGTGCCTGTATGAATGATTCAGTGGCTGCATGACTGACTGTATAAGTGAGTGATTAGGTGTCTCAGTGAATGTAAGGGTGAGTGACTGGTGTGAATGTCTGTAACAGTCAGTCAGTCAGTTGGTGTCAAAGTGGCTGTATGGGTGTGTGAGTGGGTTTTTGAGTGGCTATATGGGTGAGTGATTGGTTGTCTGAGTACCTGTAAGGGTTTCTGAGTGTCTGATTGCCTGTATGGATGAGTGAATGGGTGAGTCAGTGGCTGAATGGGTTAGTGATTGTATGTGTGAGGGGTTGTATGGGTGAGTGTTTGTGTGTATGGCTGTATGGGTGAGTGAGTGGATGTGTCAGAGGTATATGGGTAACTGGGTATGTGAAAGGCAGTATAGGTGAGTGAGTGAACGTGAGAGTGGCTGTATGCATGAGTGTGTGCTTATGTCAGTAACTTTATAGGTGAGTGAGTACATGTTAGTATCTGTATGAGTAAGTAAGTGAGTGTGTGATTGTAACTGTATGGGTAAGTGGCTGTGTGTGACTATATGGGTGAGTGAGTAGGTGTGTGAGTAGCTCTATGTATGAATCACTCAGTGTGTGAGTGGCTGTATGGGTGTATGAGTATATATGTCAGTGGATGTGTTATTGAGTGAGTAGGTATATAAGTGGCTGTATAGGTGTGTGAGTGGATATATGTGTAGATCTATGAATCAGTGAGTGGGTGTGCAAGTACTGGTAAGGGTCTGTGAATGGGTTTGTGAATGGTTGTGTGGGAGTAGGTTGTATGAAAGGTTCTATGGGGGTGTGAGTGGATGCGTTAGTAGTTTTCTGGATGATGTCATCAGTGATGTCATCTGAGGTGTCATCAGTGATGTCACTGGCCATGTCATGTGTGATGTAATATGTGAGGTCATTGCAGGGGCGCAAGTTATAGTTAGCTCAGTGGAATTTCACTGTGTTGTGCAAGTGAAACCTGAGTCTAACTATAAAAAAAAATGAATTCCATTTCCTAACTATAACATCCCTGTAACCATTGTTTTTTTTTGTGAATTTATATGGTTTTTTAAGGAGCAGTCGCGTTTGCAGAGTGGTGGAAAAATGGGGCTGGGCCTCCGACCAGCTCTCAGGAATCCCACTGTGTACGACTTACAGGAGGTACCAGGAGGGCTTCTCGGCCCCCAAGGTCCCTCAGGAGTAAAGTGGACTTCATCCCCCAAACAGTAGTGCGCCAGGAGGAGCGTTTGCAGAGTGGTGGAGAAAAGGGGCATGGCCTCCGAAGACCTCTTAGCAATCCGACGCCACCTACCGACGTGCAGGGGTACTGCTGACAAAAACTTTCCGGATCCAGTCTGACGCCTGGGGATATTCTAAGGTAAGGAATCTATCACTATGTGTTTCTTTCAGATAATAACTGTACTGCATTTCTTTTTCCATTTGCCTTTTACCTTCCATAGGAAATGTATTCTGCTTAATTGCTCACAACTGTAGATACTGCATTCACTATGATTTTATCATATGGCGAAAGTATTTGCACAAGGAGGGCCAAACTACCCATGGAAGGAGAATGCAATGGTTTAATGAGGAATGTAGGGAATTAAAAAGGCTGATAAGAAAAGGAGAGAGAAGCCTTAGAGCTAGATATGATCCCGGCAATTACACCAATCTTGTCAAATTGAGGAAAGGGTATAAAACCTTAGTTAGAAACCAAAAAAGAAATTATAAAGAGAAGTGTTGGGAGAACCTGTTGGAAGCCATAGAATCTAAAAACGTATGATCATTTTGGAAGTTAATACAGGAAGCATCAGGAAAGATTCAAGGGGTATATGAGCTGTGTGGTGGAAGAAGCTGCATGGGAAGAGTTTTTGGGTGAGCTGTATGGCAAAAGAACAGAGCCCTCGGAGATTGATAAAATATTGTGGCTGGGGGTGGATGAAGTTATAAAGGCGCATTTTAGTGTAGAGAATGTAAGGCGTACTATAGTACAATTAAAACTAACTTGTGCAGAAGGTCCTGACAATCTTCCTGCGATCATAATTAAGACACTGCTGGAATGGTGGGCTGAAGTACTATCACAAATGTTCTTGTTAATATTAGACACAGGCCAAATTCCCGATAGTTGGAGTGGAGCCATAATTCGACTTTTACATAAGAAAGGAGATATGAAGGACCCGAAGAACTATAGACTGATAAATCTCCTGGATGCAGGAGAGAAAGTATTATCTAAAATAACATTGAGTATGTTGAAGGATTGAGTGGAGCAGGGGTTGATTGTGCATGTGGAACAGGGTGGGTTCAAGGAAGGACACTCCATGGTCGACCACCGTTTCGCTCTATGGTCAACTGCTCGAAAGTCAGTGGAACAAAGAGGGAAGTTGTTCTGCTGTTTTGTAGACTTCCATGCAGCCTTTGACTTGGTAGATTGGAACTGCCTCTGGGACATCTTGGAAAAAGATTACATTCCGAAGGGGATACTGACCATAATTCAGGAGTTACATAGACAGAATTGCGCACAGGTCATTAAGGACACGGAGGGGAATTTGACTCAAAAAATAGCAATTAATAATGGCTTGAGACAGAGATGCGTGATGGCCTCCAAACTCTTTGCCATCTTCTTAGCAGACTTACCGACTGCATTAGAGGTGGATAGAAGTGCTAGTCCTAGAATGAATGGAAAACAAATATCATGCTTGCTGTACGAAGACGACTTGGTAATTTTAGACCAGATAGAGTTGGGCCTTCAAAGGAAGTTGAATGCGTTCAGCGACTATTGCAGGTCAAAACACTTAATTGTTAACATGGATAAGACTAAAGTTTTATGCTTTGGGAGGAAAGTACTTAAGTTCAAGTGGTACCTGGGCCCCAAAAAACTAGAAATAGTAAAATAATATAAGTACTTAGGGGTCTGGTTTGAAAGGTCTCTGAAATGGCATACCCATATGGAGGCCCTAAAAGCTAGAGCCCACGTATCAGTGTGTGGTCTGATTTAATCGAGTTTATGGAGAGATGTCCCATAGACCATTGATGAAATCTTACAGTGCCATGATACCCCCTCAATTACAATATGGAGCAGAATTGTTATGCCTAAGTGGCAAAAGTGTGTGGGATAATGAGGAAGGGAAGTGCTTCAAAACCCTAATGCCCCTACCAGGCTCGGCCATGATACAGACAATAAGAATGGAGTTGGGTATGACTTCATGGAACATACAGGCCCAAGTGGCAGTAATAAGATTTTGGAAAAGACTGGGGCAGGGTGAAGATCATAAAATTTTCCAATGGTGTAAGAAGGATGTTGAGCACAGTGACTTAAAATGGGCCAAAGGAGTTAGAAAAAAATTGGAATCAATATGTGGAAATTTGAAGATGAGGCTATGCCAGCAGACATTACAACCAGAAGTTACTAAGAGTGAATTAAGAGCCTTAGGGAAAGAACGCTCTCGGGAAGAAGATTGGCAGTACTTAAGAGAGAACAAATCGGTACAATTTATGTTAAGTAGCTGGCAGAAGGAAACCTGGTTCCCATATTTGGATAGAATACCTAATCGTTGGCTCAGATGTGAAATACTAAGATTATGAATTGGTATCATTCCCTCGGATAATTAGGGGATCACACGAGAGAAGTCACAAAATTGATGTTAGTTAAATTGTATTGTGCAAATTGACTATTTTTTGACATTTTAAAATATTTGTCAGGGCCCTGTTTAGGTCCCTTTTAGTACAACTGTTTTAAAAATCCAAACCTGATTCTAGTTAGGCAACCGGTGTTGTTAAGATTTTATTCTATCCAAAAAGGTTCCGGACTTACTAAACATAATGAGTACTGGAAAGAGTACCTCAGAAGAGCTGGTGCAGGTGGAGGAACTCGACCTCACACCTTACCTGTCTCTACCAATGAGACAGCTTAGAGGCTTGTATAAATTGTATTGCCTCAAGACTGGATCAAACCCTACTAAATCCCAGCTCCAGGATATTTTGGCGGGGTATGACAAGGAGCATCCAGAGGATGACACTGGTCTTGCAGAAGATCAGAACACAGATAATGGGAGTGATGATTCAAACCCCCAAAACAGTAGAGCACTTCCAGATGAAGAGCTTGATCTGGAAAGACTAGCCAGGAGGGCAGCTATAGAAGCTCAGCATCTAGCTATTGAGAATGAGAAAAGAGTTGGGCCTAGGACACATCTCTGGTGGCAGCACAATAATAAATAGGGAGAAAAGGGATTCTTTTGACACTAAAATCCCCAAAGGGATTTTCCCAAAATTCTTTGAGGGTGATTCCATCACCAAGTGGTTCATTGCTTTTGAGAGGGCCTGTCTTAGCAGACAGTGTAATTTCGACTGAAAGTGCGCATGGTCCCTGCCTTCCAGTTCCCCGGTGATAGAAGCTCTTTCGCTAAACTGTACCTTTTGTTTCCTAATTGGCACAACTTCAGTAGCTCTTGTAAGTCCCTAGTAAATGGCATCCCTGGTACCTAGGGCATTGGCACTGAAGAGGGACCCCAAGGGTAGCAGCACTGTAGGAAGCTGGCTCTCCATATACTATACCATAAAGAGTTATAGTGTGCAGAGAGTCCAGTGGATCCCCAGAGGCTTTACAGTGGCTAAAGTAGAAAATACTATAGCTCTCTTTTGTGGTAGTGTGGGCGAGCAGTTAGGCTTATCAGAGGGCAGACACTCAATGAATAAATCCAAGACCAATTTATAAAAATAATACTTGGTTATATTTATTTTGCAGAACCACAGAACTTCGTCTTCGGTAAATACGTTTTGCAATAGACATACTTTTCAATATCAAAAGAGAACACTTTGCAATGTTAACCTATGGGAGGAAGAAAACATTCAGCATACAAATAGGTAACATCGACTTACAACACCAATCTTTGGGAGTTAAGGTCAGTATTGAGCAAAGTTCAGTTCAGTACCAACCGTACACCACCAGCGGCACAGGGGCGGCGAAGTGCAGTGTGCAAATACGTGTCAGGAGCCCAATACAACTCAATGAAGAATGTGGCAACCGAACAGAGGCTGCTTACAGGTAAGTAGCAGTGGCTTGAGGGGCCAGTCTCCAGGGGTTGAAGCACTGGGCAGGTTCCACAGCAGCACCCACAGTACACCACCAGCGGCAGAGGGGCGACCGGGTTTACGGTGACAACACAGCATTGGGTGCACAATGTAAAGCAATTGAGAAAGACAAAATAAGAAGAGGGCTGTAGGCTCAGGCAAGGAGGCAGGTCGAAGGAAACCAACAGTTGGATAGGTAAGTTGTGATGCTTGGGGACACTTTTGGTCCACTTCACCAAGGCACAGGGCTGGCGGGTACAGGGTTGTCCTTTGATATCAGAAACGGTTTACTGGAGCAGGTCCTGGAGCAGGTCACAGTTGAGGGTGTCTCTGTGCAGAGGCTGCAGGCGAAGTCGCGGAGACCGGAAGGGTTCAACCCACAATGGACTTGGGCTCTGGAGCGCTGGGAAACCTCACTGGGACTGGTGGGCCACTTGGACTCTAGCTTGAGGCGTCAGATGCAGAGGTGGAACCTGGAGCAGGGATTCACAGTTCTTTGGGTCACAGAGGGCTTTGCTTTAAGTTTGTTTCTGGTGAATAGGTCCGCTGTTCTCGGGAGATCTTGATCTTTGTCGAAGGCAGGCAGTCCTCCCAAGGTTTTGGAGGTTGCAGGACGAGTCGTCTTTTGGTGCAGGATCGTCTAGAGCTGCAGACAGGCCAGTAGGGCTGAGGCCAAGTCAGTAGTTCTCTGCCGTCTTCTCTGTGGTGTACGGCTCTTCTTAGGACATCAGGAACTGAAATTCAGGGTCTGGGGATACCATCTAAATACTAGATTTAGGGGTGTTACAAGGGAGTGAAAGATAGTGGCCAATGGGCCGCTTACCCGGGGTGTCTACAGCCTCTATTAAGCCAACCTCCTGTTGGAGGGGGACTTAGGCCTATTCCTGATTGGATAAGTCCCACCATCTTCATGATGGTGGGCACTGAAAAGTGTACTTCACCTTGCCTCCAGCACCTGAGAGGTGGAGCTAGCAAAGAGGGGCACACCTCCTATTCTTTCTAAGTTTTCCTACCTGTCTTCCCACCAAATGGGGTGAGAACAGGTGGTAAGGCCTTTGAAATATCCCGTCACAGATGGCTCTTCCTAACCGGGGGAAGGTATGAACACCTCCACCCAAGACAGGCTTTGTTCTTGAGCTCTGAGTGAGCATGAGGTCAGAACTCTGTCTGGTCATGACAGGCTGGCTTAGACTAGTCGGTGACCACACTAAGGGTTTTTACGCTTCAGGGGACCCCTCTAAGGGTTCCTCTGCGTGCAATTATTATTAAATCTGACACTGGAATCAGTGCAGGTTTATTAAGACGAGATGTTTGGTACCAAACATCCCGTAGTACAGTGAAGCCATCATGGAGCTCGGGAACTTGTAATGACAAGTGTCCAGCCCATGTACTCTCTACGGCCTCCCTGTTAAATGGCTCTAGAGTGCGGGTACACCATTATTCATGTGCCCCAGTGTCAGGAAATAAAACCAGGGATACTACAGGAGTAAATCAGTCCTGCTTGAATGTGTCACCACCCTTCAGCTCACCACAGAGTATCTACCAAATTTCTATAAAACATCCACAGTAAGGGAGTTGTAGCCCATACCATGATCAGCTAACATGGTGCAAAGAGATTCATGATGATGAAGCATGCCACCTTTGGTGGGTGAGGGAAATCGTCTTTAAAAAGGAATATCCCATTTGAGCTGGGTTGCTCTTTTTTCCTTTCTACTTTTCCTGTTGAAGACCCAGGTGTTTGTTTGTGTGTTATAAATATTTCGGCTACCACACTCTCTTTGCCCAGTCTGAAACCACTAAGATGACTTGGGCCCGGTCTCTCTTGATTTTCTTGAACAATCTTCGCAGAGAGGTAGGGGTGGAAAGGCGTACAGGAGTCCCAAGCCCCAATGTTGGCGAAAAGCATCTCGTAAGGAAGGCTGCCTTGGGAACTACAAAGCACAAAATTTGGGACACTGTGCATTTTGTGTGGTGACAAATAGATCAAGCCAAGGTTCTCTCCACTACTGGAAGACACGCTGTGCCACCTCACAGTGTATCCACCATTCATGATCGGTTAGACACTGTTAGCTGAGTTCCTCCACCCTGGTGCTTAAAGATTCTGCCAGGTGGTGGGTAATCAAGGAAATGACCTGAGCATTAAGCCACTTCCAAAGGTATAGAGCCTCCTGGCACAGAACCCATGACCCAATACCGCCCTATTTGATCTGTCACAAATATTATTTCTGGGTGGGGTACAGAGAGGGGTCTGCCACTTGTTCAATTGCGGTTGAGCTGCCACCACTGCAGGTCTTTGGCAGTCTCCGTCAACACCTAGATGGAATCTGACAGATTTCCTTGTTGCTGAGCCCACTGGGACTTCAGATTACACTGCAAAGCCTGCTTGTTCCACCTAATGTGGTCCACAAGCAGGATGTAGAAGGCCAAGAGGCCTCAGAGTCAACCACACTGAAACCAAGGCTGCAGATTGAAACATCGGGATCATAGCCTAAATTACCTGGACTCGTTGAGGCAGAGGGATAGCTTAATGAAGGGGAACTCTTGTGAAGGAGTTAGGTGTAACTTTGGGATGTTGATGGAAAACCGCAACAATGTCAACAGATCGCCCGTATTTTGAAGGTGGTTCACAACTGTTTGAGGTAACTCTGCCTTCCGCTGCCAGTCGTCTAGATATGGGAAGGTTGGTGTTCCCAAACTCCGCAGATAAGCTGCGACCACCACCATCACCTTTGTGAACACCCAAAGGGCACTGTTTAGGCCAAAGAAAAGCACTGTGAAAACTGAAATTGCTCTTGTCCCCCGAGAAACTACAGGTACCGTCTGTAAGATTGCGGGACGGGAATGTGGAACTATGCGTCCTGCAAATCCAGTGCTACCATCCAGTCTCTTGGACAGAGGGCAGATTGAACTTGACTTTTGCTTAGGAAAAAATTCAGAGGGCCAAGATCTAAGATGAGACAAAGGCCTCCATCCTCCGTCACAATCAGAAAGTAACGGGAGTAACAACCATTGCCGACTTCTGAAACTGGCACCCTCTCTATTGCTCCCTTGGCCAAGATAGCTAGAACCTCTCCTTGGAGTATAGACAAGTGGTCCCCCAGGTGATGTTTTGGTGTGGGTGATATGTCTGGAGGATAGAACAGGAAGGGTAGTGAGTAATCGTGTTCCATACACTGGAGCACCCATTGATCCAAGGTGATGCTCCTCCAAGCTGGGAGATAAAAAGCGATCCAACCTCCGACCGGTCAATTGTGTGTTGCCAAGGCTAAACTAAAGGGATTTCCTGGGGGCTGCAGAAGGGGGGTTAGGGCTTGAGTAGAACGCTGCCCCTGGGACCCTGAACGCTGTTGATCAGTTCCCTGAACTCATACCCTAAAGGATTGAGAGGTCTGTTGTTTCTGAGACAAATACTGCCTTAGTCTCTGTAGATAAGCCCTTCCATAACCTCAAAAAGGGTGCTGTTTTTCGGGAAGTTGCCTAGCTGGTGAAGCTAAACCTAAAAAATGAACAGTGGACTTACTCTCATTGAGTCTTTCAAGGGCTGAATCCACTTTTGCTCCAAACAGTCTTTTGCTCAGAGCAGTCAAAAGGCATGATTATAAGTGACTATTGGACAACAGTGGAGAACCCTGTGGACCAAAACCAGGTGTGGCACCTAAGCACCATACTCTACCAAGAAAGTCAGTAACTGGAGGGAAAGATCCTGGTTTTGCACAAGTGCCCACCAGTAAGGGCCTCATTAAAGGGCAACGAAGGTTATTGTGAAGATTGCTTGGGCTTAATACTTCTATCAGGAGCGTTGTTTTGACCTACTGTGTGGGTAAAGTAAGGTCAAGAGCTTCAGCCGCCCTTCTAATAACCTCAGCTAATGAAGAAGTCTCCTCAGTAGCTATTTCAGGATTTGGGAAGGAAAGACCAATGTCAGGGGAGGTATCCCTACCAATGGTATTCTGTAGATCTTCAAAAATATACCCTTGTTCACAAGAATGGTACTCATCAAAAATAAACTCCCCCTGAGAATAATCAAGCTTGGTTTGGGCACATAAACTAGTTCTAGGCTGCAGAAGGTGTGCCTCAGAATATGAGAGAACAATCGGATCTTTGAGCGGCATCGATGACGTTGGTCTCTGCATGGACATTGAAGATAATGGCAACATTCGTGTCAACAACTCTGACACTCTACCCAGCGCCATTAACAAAGCCATGGGTGTTGCCCGATCTGGAATCAACAGAAGTTGAGCCAAACATGGAATCAGCCTTCGAATGTGGTTGCAGGGCAGAGCTGGCATCAAGCATGAATCCCTGACGGTAACCCAGTTAGAGGTCATTTTGGATCCATGGGACCCCAAAGTGATCCAGTGGGCTTCAGTGTGGCAACAAAGATTCTGTCCACAGCTAATTTAAGCTGCTGGAGCTGTTCTAGCATCACTAGAAATTTAGCAGGAATTCACAAAGGAATAAGCATCAAATTTGACAATGCTGGGGGAGTACAGCTCCGTGCCTAGAAGTACCAGGTGTGATGCGGAATATTGCAAGCAGCAAGAGGTAGGTGACCCATGTTTAGACTTCTTATGTTTTTTATGGCTCCTCCTTGACTTACATGACTTAAAAAAAGATTGATCACATGAACAACCTCTTGGCTCAGTGATTGCGAGCTTCTTCTCAGTCACAAATATCCTTTTTATTCATTTTGGTACACAACGAGTACAACTTTGACTCATGACTGGAGCCATGATACCCAAAGGCAGACGTGGTGAGGATCCGTAACTAACATTTGTGGGGAACAGTCCTTACAAGCTTAAAATCCTGAAGTTTTGGTGACATGCATCTGCACACTGTTGCAAATTTAGGGAAAAGTAATATCTGTGAAACCGCAGCTGATGCTTCGGATCCGCGTCGGTTGGCATGGAAAGAAATTAACTGTAAGGCAGGTGGCACATATATACTGGTCCCGATGTCACATTTTGATGGGATGGAGCGGTACAAGGTAGAACAAGGCCATATGACGCCACCTGTCTACACCCAAGGGAATTGCTATGCGAAAGTTTACAGATCCAGTCTGGCTCATAGGGCTCTTCAAAAGGTAAGGAATCTGCAGTTAGAAGTCTATATCAGAAAATAGGTGAATTACTTTAGTTAACTCTCGTCTTAGTGGATAGTCTATCTAAACACAGATTCCTCCCCTTGTGAATATCCCCAGGTGCAAACTGGGTCCAGAAACGTTTGCACTAGCTCTTGCATATGAAGAGGTAGGCCATCAACCTTCATTACTACCTTGATTCACCGTTAGTCATAATGACATGGAGCCACACAAAGGCACCACACCTTCTGTACCCTAGAACGCAGGGCATAGCTTACAGAATTAATTTTTCACTGATAGCGTGTAACAGCTAACCTAGGACCATATTAATACCCAAAAGATCACTTCACAGAAGAGGGTGGTGGGCAGATAGTGAAGAATATGCATTTATATAGAGCAGCCATCAAAAGAGTATTACAGAAGGTAAGTACTTACTCTTCTGATATATACCTCTAAGTAGAGATTCCACACCTTGTGAATCAATACCAAAACAATGCTCCCTCCATGGAGGTGGGTCTGATGATGGAGTTTACACCAGGAAGTTGGAAGGACCATGTTAGCAAAATGACCATCTCTTCGGGATTCTGAATCAATGAAGTAGTGCCTGATGAAAGTATGGAAAGGTACCCATGTTGATGGCTGGTCCATAGCACATAGCTAATGCAGTAGTAGCAGCTGTCACTCTGGTGGATGAACCTATAAGTCCTATTGAGGATCCTCTTCAGCCATGGCATAACACAGTTTGATGCAGGTAACAATCTATCATGTGAAGTTCTGTTTCAGGGCTACCTTTCCTTTGTTCACAAGACTCATGAAGAAATCAACCAAAATGCTTATCCTCAACCCACTACTCCTTAGTGCTAACAACGTAGCATCTAAGGGGATACTGTGGATCAAACTGGTGAGTCTCTACTACTCTTTAAGCAGAGAAAAGATTGTAGGAAGTGTGACGGATTGTCCTACATGGAAGGTAGACACTACTTTTGCGAGAAATTAATGCATACATTCTAAGCACTGGTTTGTCAGGATAAAAGGTAGTATATGACGGCTGAACTGAGTACACCTGTAGTTCACTGGACAGATGCACATAAGTGATGGCAAGGAAAAACGCAGTCTTCAAAAGTAAGAGTTTCAGAGTATAACTGTGAAGAGGTTTGAATAGAGAGTGCATTAAAATAATTGGAAAAAAGTTGAGGTCCCAATGCAAGATAATGAAGGGGGCAGGATGAAGCAAATGTCAAAGCCCTTTTAGAAAGCGCATCACAATGGACGATTTTAATATTGAAAGCTGCTCAGGCATATAAAGACGGGCCAGAAGGGCTAATAAGTAAAACTTCACAGTGCCCAAAGCAAAACCCTTTTTGAGCAAAGGACAAAACAAACTGCAGAAAATCTGAAAGGGGGTCGACTTGATTCTTCTTGCATCAGGTGACAAATTTAGTCAACAGCTTGAGGAAATTGACTGGGTGGAAGGTCGGCGAGCAGCTAAAATTGCATCCACCACCTCAGATGGTATATCAAAGCCCCTCAGCTGATTCCATTCAATCTCTATGCATAAAGGCTTTTGGTGGTCCGGGGTCAGCACCATTCACTACTGCAGGGACAGCATGTCCTCTTGAAGACAAAGCCCAAGTTGGAGGGCAGATGCTCAGGGCCAGCAATTCAGAGTTCCAGACCCTCCTGGCTCAATCTGGGGCCACCAGAATTAGCTGTGCTCGGGCCCTTTTACTTTATTGAGGACACGCAGAATCAGGGTCAGAGGTGTAAATGAGTATATGATTCCAATGACCCAGGAGGGTAGTGCACGTCTATTACAGACCTAAAATGAGGAAATTACAGAGAGAAAAAGACTGAATTATGAGTATTTTTAGAGGCAGTGAGTAGGTCTATTGAGCGTAGGCCTCTGGACGAAGATATCCCATGGCACCTCCGGGTGCACACATTGCTTGTGATCCGCAAAATGATGCCTGCTGAGGTTGCCTGCTCTGATGTTGAGGGATCCTATATGGTGTTTAGCTGGCATTTCATGTGAAATGCTAGCCATCCTCAAAGCCTCCAGACACTGGGCACAGAACCCTGCACCATCCTGCTTTTTGATGTAGCACATGGTGTTTGTGTTGTCCGTTAGCACATGCATCGACCTGGCCCGGTTTGACATCAGAAAGGCCCTTAGGGCGAGCTGGAGGACTCGGAGCACCAAGAGATTTAATTGGTGGTGCTGCTCCATTTGAAACCGAAGACCTGTGGACTCCAATCATCAAGGATACGGCTCCACCCCAGATATGTCGCATTCATCACTACTTTGAGCTTTGTAGAGGACAAGGAAAACGGCTTGCCACATGATGGATTGGTGTCCATTGTCATCGTAAGCCCCTCAGATGCGGATTCTGTCTGAAACATAATATCACAATAGGGGCAGAGGTGGAAGATAATGCAAGGACATGCATTATTCAGTAAATGTAACAACAACAGGTGTATCTTGCTTGGGAAGCAAAGGGTACTAATTTGAACATACTGTGTTTGGGTCTTTTATTAACAGGACAAAGCCCTAACCCATCCAGAAGGTGCCATGCTTCATCAAGGCAACGGTCATCATGATCCAGGTGCGAGCTACTACCTGAATAAAGGAGCAAGTGGGGTATTCTATTTTGTCCGAAGACATTGTGTCCCATGGTGTGCTGTAGAATGAGGGTGCAGGTTTACAATGATGAGCTCTGGTGCAGAGAGGAATTAGTGTGACTTAAAGCACAGGTAACTAACTTGTGTAACGATATATCTGTAAGAGACACGTTAGTGACAGATTCCTTACCTTAGAATATCCCCAGGCGTCAGGCTGGATCCGGAAAGTTTTTGCGTAGCAGTACCCTTGCGCGTCGGTAGGCGGCGTCGTGCGGCTCCGCGTCCGTCGTCGGGCGTCGTGATCGCCGGGATGACGTCGCGGGCAGTACTTAGGCGCCGCCCTGCGCGCTGACGTCAGTTCTGTACACGACTTTCCGCGCCAGGAACGCAGAGCCATGCAAGAAGCTGACATAGGTGTCTGAAAAATACTAGGGCCCTGAAAGGGATGTCCTTAACCCTAGAAATCAGTTCGCAGAACGGGGGAGGATGGGTGGGCGGTAAGGAATCTGTCACTAACTACTGTCTCTTACAGATGCACAAGTTACTAACTTGTGTAACGATATATCTGTAAGAGACAGTAGTTAGTGGCAGATTCCTTACCTTAGAATATCCCCAGGCGTCAGGCTTGATCCGGAAAGTTTTTTGCGTAGCAGTACCCTTGCGCGTCGGTAGGCGGCGTCGTGCGGCTCCGCGTCCGTCGTCGGCGTCGTGGTCGCCGGGATGACGTCGCGGGCAGTACTTAGACGCCGCCCCTGCGCGCTGACGTCAGTTCTGTACACGACTTTCCGCGCCAGGAACGCAGAGCCATGCAAGAAGCTGACATAGGTGTCTGAAAAATACTAGGGCCCTGAAAGGGATGTCCTTAACCCTAGAAATCAGTTCGCAGAACGGGGAGGATGGGTGGGGCGGTTAAGGAATCTGTCACTAACTACTGTCTCTTACAGATATATCGTTACACAAGTTAGTAACTTGTGCATCTGAAAGAGACACGTTAGTGACAGATTCCTTACCTTAGAATAGATACCCCAGCAATACCAACCCCGGTGGTGGGTCTGCGAACAAAGATCAGACAAGGAAGTCCTGGAGGACAGAACGGCCAAAGAAGCCGTCCCTCCGGACCCGACTGTCAAGGCAGTGATACTTTGTAAACGTGTGCAGCGAGGCCCACGTAGCTGCCTGACAGATATCCTGCAGCGGAACACCGCAGCCCAAAGCCGTGGTAGCAGCCGTTGCCCTGGTGGAATGGGCACGCAGCCCAACAGGAGGCTCCTTCTTAGCCAAAGAATAGCAGGCTTTGATACACAAGGTTACCCAGCGGGAGATGGTTCTCTTGTGCACCCCCCGACCTTTTTTGGCGCCCAGGTAGCCAACAAAGAGCTGGTCATCCACCCGGAAATGGCGTGTGCGGTCGATGTAAAAGGAAAGCGCACGTTTTTGGTCCAGACGGTGGAGCCTCTCTTCCTCTCTGGAAGGATGCGGAGGCGGAAAGAAGGTGGGCAAAGTGATGGTCTGCCCAATGTGGAAGGCAGTAAGCACCTTTGGCAAGAAGGACGGACGCGTCCTAAGAACAACCTTGTCTGGATGGACAGACAGAAAGCACAAGTTACTAACTTGTGTAACGATATATCTGTAAGAGACAGTAGTTAGTGACAGATTCCTTACCTTAGAATATCCCCAGGCGTCAGGCTGGATCCGGAAAGTTTTTGCGTAGCAGTACCCTTGCGCGTCGGTAGGCGGTGTCGTGCGGCTCTTCGTCCGTCGTCGGCGTCGTGATCGCCGGGATGACGTCGCGGGCAGTACTTAGACGCCGCCCCTGCGCGCTGACGTCAGTTCTGTACACGACTTTCCGCGCCAGGAACGCAGAGCCATGCAAGAAGCTGACATAGGTGTCTGAAAAATACTAGGGCCCTGAAAGGGATGTCCTTAACCCTAGAAATCAGTTCGCAGAACGGGAGGATGGGTGGGCGGTAGGAATCTGTCACTAACTACTGTCTCTTACAGATATATCGTTACACAAGTTAGTAACTTGTGCATCTGAAAGAGACACGTTAGTGACAGATTCCTTACCTTAGAATAGATACCCCAGCAATACCAACCCTGGTGGTGGGTCTGCGAACAAAGATCAGACAAGGAAGTCCCGGAGGACAGAACGGCCAAAGAAGCCGTCCCTCCGGACCTGACTGTCAAGGCAGTAATGCTTTGTAAATGTGTGCAGCGAGGCCCACGTAGCTGCCTGACGCACAAGTTACTAACTTGTGTAACGATATATCTGTAAGAGACAGTAGTTAGTGACAGATTCCTTACCTTAGAATATCCCCAGGCGTCAGGCTGGATCCGGAAAGTTTTTTGCGTAGCAGTACCCTTGCGCGTCGGTAGGCGGCGTCGTGCGGCTCCGCGTCCGTCGCCGGCGTCGTGATCGCCGGGATGACGTCGCGGGCAGTACTTAGACGCCGCCCCTGCGCGCTGACGTCAGTTCTGTACACGACTTTCCGCGCCAGGAACGCAGAGCCATGCAAGAAGCTGACATAGGTGTCTGAAAAATACTAGGGCCCTGAAAGGGATGTCCTTAACCCTAGAAATCAGTTCGCAGAACGGGGAGGATGGGTGGGCGGTAGGAATCTGTCACTAACTACTGTCTCTTACAGATATATCGTTACACAAGTTAGTAACTTGTGCATCTGAAAGAGACACGTTAGTGACAGATTCCTTACCTTAGAATAGATACCCCAGCAATACCAACCCCGGTGGTGGGTCTGCGAACAAAGATCAGACAAGGAAGTCCTGGAGGACAGAACGGCCAAAGAAGCCGTCCCTCCGGACCTGACTGTCAAGGCAGTAATGCTTTGTAAACGTGTGCAGCGAGGCCCACGTAGCTGCCTGACAGATAACCGGCAGCGGAACACCGCGGCCCAAGGCCGTGGTAGCAGCCGTTGCCCTGGTGGAATGGGCACGCAGCCCAACAGGAGGCTCCTTTTTAGCCAAAGAATAGCAGGTCTTGATGCACAAGGTAACCCAGCGGGAGATGGTCCTCTTGTGCACCGCCCGACCTTTTTGGCGCCCACGTAGCCAATAAAGAGCTGGTCATCCACCCGGAAGTGTTTTGTGCGGTCAATATAGAAGGAGAGCGCACGTTTTGGGTCCAGACGGTGGAGCCTCTCTTCCTCTCTGGAAGGATGCGGAGGCGGAAAGAAGGTGGGCAAAGTGATGGTCTGCCCAATGTGGAAAGCAGTAACCACCTTTGGCAAGAAGGACGGACGCGTCCGAAGAACAACCTTGTCTGGATGAACAGACAGAAAGGGAGGTTTGCAAGATAGAGCCTGGAGCTCACTCACCCGCCGAGCGGAGGTGATGGCCACCAGAAAGGCTGTCTTCAGAGTCAGAAGACGAAGAGGACAGTTATGTAGAGGCTCAAAGGGAGCGCACATTAAAAAGGTAAGAACCAAGTTTAAGTCCCACTGAGGCATCACAAACGGAACAGGAGGGAAGAGGTGAGTAATGCCTTTTAAGAACCTGTTAACAACAGGGGACTTGAAAAGGGAGGGCTGATCAGGGAGCCTGAGGAAGGCCGAGATAGCACAAAGATAACCCTTGATGGTACCCAGGGCAGAACCCTGTTGGGCCAGAGAGAGAAGGAACAGAAGGACCTCAGAAAGAGGGGCAGAAAGGGGATCCACAGCCTTTGCTGTGCACCATGCCACAAATTTGTTCCACCTGCAGGCGTATACCACCTTAGTGGAGGGACGCCTGGCTGCCAGAATCACATCACAAACTTCGGGAGGCAAGTCGAAAGGAATCAACTGCCGCCGCTCAATCTCCACGCAAGCAGGTGTAGACTGGACAGGTTCGGGTGGAGGACCGTCCCCTGCTGCTGCGACAGAAGATCCTCCCGAAGAGGCAGACGGATCGGGGATCTACGCTCATATTGAGTAGCTCGGGATACCAAACTCTTCGAGCCCAGTCCGGAGCCACAAGAATGACTTGGGCCCGGTCGTGCCGAATCTTCTTCAACACTCTGGGTAGAAGTGGTATAGGCGGAAAGGCGTACAATAGACCGCAACTCCACTCGTGACGAAAAGCGTCGCCGAGCGAGTGCCGCCTTGGAAATTCCAACGCGCAGAACTGATGACATTGCGCGTTCTCTTCGGTGGCGAATAGATCTAACCAAGGCTCTCCCCACTGTAGAAAGAGTCCTTGCGCCACTTCCGAGTGAAGACGCCATTCGTGATCCATCATGCACCTGCGGCTGAGTTCGTCCGCCCTGGCGTTCAGGGAACCTGCCAGGTGTTGAACCACCAGGAACATGCCCTGGTGTTCCAGCCATGTCCAGAGGCGCAGAGCCTCCTGACAAAGGGTCCACGACCCCACCCCGCCTTGTTTGTTGCAGTACCACATGGCAGTGGTGTTGTCTGTGAACACCTGCACTACCTTCCCTTTGACAGAGGGAAGGAATGCCTTGAGTGCAAGTCGGATCGCCCGGAGCTCCAGAAGGTTGATATGGAGCCGGGACTCCGCCGGAGACCAGAGGCCTCTGATCTCCGCCTCTCCCATGTGACCGCCCCATCCCAGAAGGGACGCGTCCGTCACAACTGTGTGCTCTGGCTGGGGAAGGGAGAGGGATCTGCCCATGACCCATTGCCGGTTCGAGAGCCACCACTGCAACTGTTTTGCAGTCCCCTCCGAGATCTGGACGTGATCGGACAGGTCGCCCTGGTGCTGCGCCCACTGGAACTTCAGGTCCCACTGCAGAGCCCGCATATGCCATCTGGCATGAGTGACCAGCAGGATGCAGGAGGCCATGAGGCCCAGCAGCCTCAGGGTCATCCGTACCGAAACCCAGGATAAGGGCTGAAAGATCGGAATCATAGCCTGAATATCCCGGACTCGCCGTTCGGGAGGATAGGCCCGAAACTGCGTCGTGTCCAGAACTGCTCCGATGAAAAGGAGCTGTGGAGAAGGAATCAGATGCGACTTTGGCACATTGATGGAGAACCCCAGCGAGTGCAGGAGTTCGGCCGTAGTCTGGAGGTGGGAGACAACTGCCTGGGACGAGCCCGCCTTCAGCAGCCAGTCGTCGAGGTAGGGGAAGACTGAAACCCCTGCCCGGCGCAGATGAGCTGCGACCACCGCCATCACTTTCGTGAACACCCGAGGGGCACTGGTAAGGCCAAAGGGGAGCACGGTGAACTGAAAATGCTCGAGGCCTACCGTGAACCGAAGGTAACGCCGGTGGGCCGGCAGGACGGGGATGTGGAAATAGGCGTCCTGCAAGTCCAACGCTACCAACCAGTCTCCGGGGTCGAGGGCAGTCAAGACCTGAGCTAGGGTGAGCATCTTGAACTTCTCCTTCCGGAGGAAGCGATTGACGTTCCGGAGGTCCAAGATAGGACGCATGTCCTCCTTGTCCTTTTTGGGCACCAGAAAGTAGTGGGAGTAGCAACCACGCCCTACTTCTGGGGTCGGAACATGCTCGATGGCCCTCTTGGCCAAGAGGGCCGTGACTTCCTTCTGTAGAAGCACCAAGTGATCCCCTGACATGCGGTGGAATTGAGGTGGCATGGCTGGGGGTGGTCTCGAAGGGGAGGGAGTAGCCCTTCGGACAATGTCCAAGACCCACTTGTCCGAGGTGATGGGACGCCAGTGGTGAAGGTGATGGCGGACCCTGCCCTCGACTGGCGTGCTGTGCACCTGAAAGGAGGGACTAGGAGGGCTTGGAGGCCGCGGACGGGTTGGAGGTGGTGGCCTGACCCGCACGCTGGTTGCCCGAACCGCCACGGCGGTATCCACGTCCTCGGCCACGCGAAGGCGCTTGCTGCGCGGGCCGTTGGCCGGGCTGTGGACGTGACTGGGCGCCCCTTCCGTGGCCACGAAAGGGGCGAAAAGCAGACGTTTGCGTAGGGCGCACAACAGCAAGGCCCAGGGACTTAGCAGTAGCCCGTGAATCCTTGAAACGCTCCAGCGCATGGTCCGCCTTGAACCAAAGAGACCGACTCCATCAAAGGGCATGTCCATGAGAGTATTCTGGACATCCCCTGAAAACCAGTGGTTCTCAGCCAGGCGTGGCGACGCAGCGCCACCGTCGTTGCAAGCGATCTGCCCAGCGAGTCGGCGGTATCAAGGCCACAGCGGATGGTATACTTAGCCGCATCACGCCCTTCCGCAATAGCGCGGGTAAGCAGTGTCTGGACCTCCTCAGAACACTGCGGCAAAACATCAGCCACCGAATCCCACAGGGAGTGGGTGTATCGGCCCAAGAGGCAAGCGGTATTAACAGACCGCAAGCCAGCACTGGAGGAAGAGAAAGCCTTCTTCCCAAAGTGATCCAGGCGCTTGGATTCCCTATCCGGAGGGGCGGTAGGGAAGGCTGTTTGGGAGGCAGAGGCTTGGACAACCAAGCTCTCAGGGGTGGGGTGTTGGGAGAGAAACAGGGGTCGCCCGGAGCCGGGCGATGGCGTCGGGCCACGTTCCTATCCACAGGAGCCCCTGTGGTGGGTTTGGACCAGGCACCCAAAAGAACGTCAGTGAGTGCATCGTTGAACGGCAGCACAGGCTCCGAAGAGGAGGCCGCCGGCTGAAGCACTTCAGTCAGGAGGTTAGTCCTGACGGCCACTGTAGGCAACTGGAGATTTAAGGCTCCAGCAGCTCTACGCAACACCGTTGCAAAATTAGCCCCCTCCTCCGTTGCCACGGGAGGAGACAGCATGCCAGAGTCGGGGGAGGTATCCAGCCCACTGGCATCCCCAAGTTCCTCAACCCAGTCCGGGTCAAACTCGCACTGTTGTGTGAGAGGGTCGTCAGACCCCTCCCAGCTCTCCTGGTCCTCCTCAGGTTGAAAAGATGGAGGAGGAGGGACATAAGGGACCCAAGGCCTCATCGGGCGCCGGAACCGGCGCCGGGCGACGCCGGTCCGGCTCCATGTCCGGACCCGGGGAGAACCGGGGAACGACGCCGCCCGGAGCCCCGGACGGCGTCGGAAACGGCACCGGGGACATCGGCGTCGGCGGAGGCGTGGTTAGGTCAACCGGCGTCGATGGAGGTTGCGGCACCACCGGAACCGGGGTCGAGGCCGGGGCCGGAGCCGAGGCCGGGACGAAGGCTGGTGGGACAGGCGACGCCGGGACCGGAGTCGACGGCGACGCCGGAGCAACCCTATCTGGACCCGCGGGGCCCGAAGGCGCACCGGAGGGACCTTGAGGCCCGAAGAGGCGGGCCATGGCCGACAGGAATTTCTGTAGCTCGGCCGGAGTCGCCCCCGAACCCGGGAAGGACGGGTAATGCGGGGGCAACTCGACAGGCACGTCCGGGGCCGCGGGGGCGGGGACGGTGCCGACAGGGACCTCAGCCGAGTCGCGCGACCGGCGAGGCGAAGTCTTAGAGCGATGACGCCGCTTAGACTTCTTGTGCTTCGACTTACCGGAGGAGCGCGAAGACTTGGATTCCGACGAACGGCGGGGACTCCGCGTCCGGCCCCTCGACCTCTCCCGGGACCGGGGCTTGCTGCGGCGCGGAGCCGACTGCCGGACTTCAAGGAGCTTTCGAGACCGCTCTCGCAAAGCCTTCGGATGAAGTTTCCGGCAGTCAGGGCACGACTTCGTGTCGTGGCCTCGGCCGAGGCAGAAGAGACACTCGAGGTGGGGGTCCGTGATGGACATCATACGACCACATACCTCGCAGGGCTTAAAGCCGGGCATCCCTACGACACCTTAGGAGTCGTGAAGACTCGTTGAAGAGAACAGTGAAAAATTTCACAAAAAGATAGTCAAAAAGTGACTAGGGCACTGCTCTTCCCGGATCTGCGCTTACTGGCGCGGAAAAAGAAGAACTGACGTCAGCGCGCAGGGGCGGCGTCTAAGTACTGCCCGCGACGTCATCCCGGCGATCACGACGCCGACGACGGACGCGGAGCCGCACGACGCCGCCTACCGACGCGCAAGGGTACTGCTACGCAAAAAACTTTCCGGATCCAGCCTGACGCCTGGGGATATTCTAAGGTAAGGAATCTGTCACTAACGTGTCTCTTTCAGATATATATCCTGCAGCGGAACACCGCGGCCTAAAGCCGTGGTAGCAGCCGTTGCCCTGGTGGAATGGGCACGCAGCCCAACAGGAGGCTCCTTCTTAGCCAAAGAATAGCAGGCCTTGATGCACAAGGTAACCCAGCGGGAGATGGTTCGTTTGTGCACCGCCCGACCTTTTTTGGCGCCCACGTAGCCAACAAAGAGCTGTTCATCCACCCGGAAGTGTTTGGTGCGGTCGATATAGAAGGAGAGCGCACGTTTTGGGTCCAGACGGTGGAGCCTCTCTTCCTCTCTGGAAGGATGCGGAGGCGGAAAGAAGGTAGGCAAAGTGATGGTCTGCCCAATGTGGAAGGCAGTAACCACCTTTGGCAAGAAGGACGGACGCGTCCTAAGAACAACCTTGTCTGGATGGACAGACAGAAAGGGAGGTTTGCATGATAGAGCCTGGAGCTCACTCACCCGCCGAGCGGAGGTGATGGCCACCAGAAAGGCTGTCTTCAGAGTTAGAAGACGAAGAGGACAGTTATGTAGAGGCTCAAAGGGAGCGCACATTAAAAAGGTAAGAACCAAGTTCAAGTCCCACTGAGGCATCACAAACGGAACAGGAGGGAAGAGGTGTGTAATGCCTTTTAAGAACCTGTTAACAACAGGGGACTTGAAAAGGGAGGGCTGATCAGGGAGCCTGAGGAAGGCCGAGATAGCACAGAGATAACCCTTGATGGTAACCAGGGCAGAACCCTGTTGGGCCAGAGAAAGAAGGAACAGAAGGACCTCAGAAAGAGGGGCAGAAAGGGGGTTCACAGCCTTTGCTGTGCACCATGCCACAAATTTGTTCCACCTGCAGGCGTATACCACCTTAGTGGAGGGACGCCTGGCTGCCAGAATCACATCACAAACTTCGGGAGGCAAGTCGAAAGGAATCAACTGCCGCCGCTCAATCTCCACGCAAGCAGGTGGAGGCTGGACAGGTTCGGTGGAGGACCGTCCCCTGCTGCTGCGACAGAAGATCCTCCCGAAGAGGCAGACGGATCGGGGGATCTACGCTCATACTGAGTAGCTCGGGATACCAAACTCTTCGAGCCCAGTCCGGAGCCACAAGGATGACTTGGGCCCGGTCGTGCCGAATCTTCTTCAACACTCTGGGTAGAAGTGGTATAGGCGGAAAGGCGTACAACAGACCGCAACTCCACTCGCGACGAAAAGCGTCGCCGAGCGAGTGCCGCCTTGGAAATTCCAACGCACAGAACTGATGACATTGCGCGTTCTCTTCGGTGGCGAATAGATCTAACCAAGGCTCTCCCCATTGCAGAAAGAGTCCTTGCGCCACTTCCGAGTGAAGACGCCATTCGTGATCCATCATGCACCTGCGGCTGAGTTCGTCCGCCCTGGCGTTCAAGGAACCTGCCAGGTGTTGAACCATCAGGAACATGCCCTGATGTTCCAGCCATGTCCAGAGGCGCAGAGCCTCCTGGACAGAGGGTCCACGACCCCACCCCGCCCTGTTTGTTGCAGTACCACATGGCGGTGGTGTTGTCTGTGAACACCTGCACAACCTTCCCTTTGACAGAGGGAAGGAATGCCTTGAGTGCAAGTCGGATCGCCCGGAGCTCCAGAAGGTTGATATGGAGCCGGGACTCCGACGGAGACCAGAGGCCTCTGATCTCCGCCTCTCCCATGTGACAGCCCCATCCCAGAAGGGACGCGTCCGTCACAACTGTGTGCTCTGGCTGGGGAAGGGAGAGGGATCTGCCCATGACCCATTGCCGGTCCGTGAGCCACCACTGCAACTGTTTTGCAGTCCCCTCCGAGATCTGGACGTGATCGGACAGGTTGCCCTGGTGCTGCGCCCACTGGAACTTCAGGTCCCACTGCAGAGCCCGCATATGCCATCTGGCATGATTGACCAGCAGGATGCAGGAGGCCATGAGGCCCAGCAGCCTCAGGGTCATCCGTACCGAAACCCAGGATAAAGGCTGAAAGATCGGAATCATAGCCTGAATATCCCGGACTCGCCGTTCGGGAGGATAGGCCCGAAACTGCGTCGTGTCCAGAACTGCTCCGATGAAAAGGAGCTGTGGAGAAGGAATCAGATGCGACTTCGGCACATTGATGGAGAACCCCAGCGAGTGCAGGAGTTCGGCCGTAGTCTGGAGGTGGGAGACGACTGCCTGGGACGAGCCCGCCTTCAGCAGCCAGTCGTCGAGGTAGGGGAAGACTGAAACCCCAGCTCGGCGCAGATGAGCTGCGACCACCGCCATCACTTTCGTGAACACCCGAGGGGCACTGGTAAGGCCAAAGGGGAGCACGGTGAACTGAAAATGCTCGAGGCCTACCGTGAACCATAGGTAACGCCGGTGGGCCGGCAGGACGGGGATGTGGAAATAAGCGTCCTGCAAGTCCAACGCTACCAACCAGTCTCCAGGGTCGAGGGCAGTCAAGACCTGAGCTAGGGTGAGCATCTTGAACTTCTCCTTCCGGAGGAAGCGATTGACGTTCCGGAGGTCCAAGATAGGACGCATGTCCTCCTTGTCCTTTTTGGGCACCAGAAAGTAGTGGGAGTAGCAACCACGTCCTACTTCTGGGGTCGGAACATGCTCGATGGCCCTCTTGGCCAAGAGGGCCGTGACTTCCTTCTGCAGAAGCACCAAGTGATCCCCTGACATGCGGTGGAATTGAGGTGGCATGGCTGGGGGGTGGTCTCGAAGGGGAGGGAGTAGCCCCTTCGGACAATGTCCAAGACCCACCTGTCCGAGGTGATGGGACGCCAGTGGTGAAGGTGATGGCGGACCCTGCCCTCTACTGGCGTGCCGTGCACCTGAAAGGAGGGACTAGGAGGGCTTGGAGGCCGCGGACGGGTTGGAGGTGGTGGCCTGACCCGCACGCTGGTTGCCCGAACCGCCACGGCGGTATCCACGTCCTCGGCCACGCGTAGACGCTTGCTGTGCGGGCCGGTGGCTGGGCAGCTGACGTGACTAGGCGCCCCTTCCGTGGCCACGAAAGGGGCGAAAAGCAGAGCTGAGCGGAGGGCGTACAACAGAAAGGCCCAGGGACTTGGCCGTAGCCCGTGAGTCCTTAAACCGCTCCAGCGCATGGTCTGCCTTTGAACCAAAAAGACCGACTCCATCAAAGGGCATGTCCATGAGTGTATTCTGGACATCACCCGAGAAACCAGTTGTCCTCAGCCAGGCGTGGCGACGTAGCGCCACCGTCTGCCGCAAGCGATCTGGCCAGCGAGTCGGCGGTATCAAGGCCACAACGGATGGTGTATTTAGCCACATCTCACCCTTCCGCAATGGCGCGGGTAAGCAGTGTCTGGACCTCCTCAGAACACTGCGGCAAAACAGCCGCCACCGAATCCCACAGGGAGTGGGTATATCGGCCCAAAAGGCAAGCGGTGTTGACGGACCGCAAGCCAGCACTGGAGGAAGAAAAAGCCTTCTTCCCAAATTGGTCCAGGCGTTTGGATTCCCTATCCGGAGGGGCGGTAGGGAAGGCGGTTTGGGAGGCGGTTTGGGAGGCAGAGGCTTGGACAACCAAGCTCTCAGGGGTGGGATGTTGGGAGAGAAACAGGGGGTCGCCCGGAGCAGGGCGATGGCGTCGGGCCACGTTCCTATCCACAGGAGCCCCTGTGGTGGGTTTGGACCAGGTACCCAAAAGAACGTCAGTGAGTGCATCATTAAACGGCAGCACAGTCTCCGAAGAGGAAGCCGCCGGCTGAAGCACTTCTGTCAGGAGGTTAGTCCTGACGGCCACAGTAGGCAACTGGAGATGTAAGGCTCCAGCTGCTCTACGCAACACCGTTGCAAAATTAGCCCCTCCTCCGTAGCCACGGGAGGAGACAGCATGCCAGTGTCAGGGGAGGTGTCTAGACCACTGGCATCCCCAAGTTCCTCAACCCAGTCCGGGTCAAACTCACACTGTTGTGTGAGAGGGTCCTCAGACCCCTCCCAGCTCTCCTGGTCCTCCTCTGGTTCAAAATATGGAGGAGGAGGGACATTTGGGACCCAAGGTCTCATCGGGCGCAGGAGCCGGCGTCGGGCGAGCGCCGGTCCGGCTCCATGTCCGGAGCCGGAGAGAACCGGGAACGACGCCGTCCGGAGCCCCGGACGGCGTCAGGAACGGCACCGGGGACATCGGCGGCGGAGGCGTGGTTAGGTCAACCGGCGTCGATGGGGGTTGCGGTACCACCGGAGCCGGGATCGAGGCCGCCAGGCCGGGATGAAGGCTGGTGGGACAGGCGGCGCCGGAGCACAACCCCCATCAGGGGCCCGAAGGCGCACCGGAGGGACCTGAAGGCCCGAAGAGGCGGGCCATGGCCGACAGGAATTCCTGTAGCTTGGCCGGAGTCGCCCCCGACCCCGGAAAGAACGGGTAATGCGGGGCGACTCCACAGGCATGTCCGGGGCCGCGGGGCGGGACGGTGCCGACTGGGGCCTCAGCCGAGTCGCGAGACCGGCGAGGCGAAGTCTTAGAGCGATGACGCCGCTTAGACTTCTTGTGCTTCGACTTACCGGAGGAGCGCGAAGACTTGGATTCCGACGAACGGCGGGGACTCCGCGCCCGGCCCCTCGACCTCTCCCGGGACCGGGGCTTGGTGCGGCGCGGAGCCGACTGCCGGACCTCGAGCAGCTTTCGAGACCGCTCTCGCAAAGCCTTCGGATGAAGTTTCCGGCAGTCAGGGCACGACTTCGTGTCGTGGTCTCGGCCGAGACAGAAGAGACACTCCAGATGCGGGTCCGTGATCGACATCATGCGACCACAGGCCTCGCAGGGCTTAAAGCCGGGCATCCCTACGACACCTTAGGAGTCGTGAAGACTCGTTGAAGAAACAGTGAAAAAATTCACAAAAAAGGATAGTCAAAAAGTGATTAGGGCACTGCTCTTCCCGGATCTGCGCTTACTGGCGCGGAAAAAGAAGAACTGACGTCAGCGCGCAGGGGCGGCGTCTAAGTACTGCCCGCGACGTCATCCCGGCGACCACGACGCCGACGACGGACGCGGAGCCGCACGACGCCGCCTACTGACGCGCAAGGGTACTGCTACGCAAAAAACTTTCCTGATCCAGCCTGACTCCTGGGGATATTCTAAGGTAAGGAATCTGTCACTAACGTGTCTCTTTCAGATATATCGTTACACAAGTTAGTAACTTGTGCATCTGAAAGAGACACGTTAGTGACAGATTCCTTACCTTAGAATAGATACCCCAGCAATACCAACCCCGGTGGTGGGTCTGCGAACAAAGATCAGACAAGGAAGTCCCGGAGGACAGAACGGCCAAAGAAGCCGTCCCTCCCCACCTGACTGTCAAGGCAGTAATGCTTTGTAAACGTGTGCAGCGAGGCCCACGTAGCTGCCTGACAGATATCCTGCAGCGGAACACCGCGGCCTAAAGCCGTGGTAGCAGCCGTTGCCCTGGTGGAATGGGCACGCAGCCCAACAGGAGGCTCCTTCTTAGCCAAAGAATAGCAGGGTTTGATACACAAGGTTACCCAGCGGGAGATGGTTCTCTTGTGCACCGCCCGACCTTTTTGGCACCCACGTAGCCAACAAAGAGCTGGTCATCCACCCGGAAGTGTTGTGTGCGGTTGATATAAAAGGAAAGCGCACGTTTTGGGTCCAGACGGTGGAGCCTCTCTTCCTCTCTGGAAGGATGCGGAGGCGGAAAGAAGGTGGGCAAAGTGATGGTCTGCCCAATGTGGAAGGCAGTAACCACCTTTGGCAAGAAGGACGGACGCGTCCTAAGAACAACCTTGTCTGGATGGACAGACAGAAAGGGAGGTTTGCATGATAGAGCCTGGAGCTCACTCACCCGCCGAGCGGAGGTGATGGCCACCAGAAAGGCTGTCTTCAGAGTCAGAAGACGAAGAGGACAGTTATGTAGAGGCTCAAAGGGAGCGCACATGAGAAAGGTAAGAACCAAGTTAAAGTCCCACTGAGGCATCACAAACGGAACAGGAGGGAAGAGGTGTGTAATGCCTTTAAGGAATCTGTTAACAACAGGGGACTTGAAAAGGGAGGGCTGATCAGGAAGCCTGAGGAAGGCCGAAATGGCACAAAGATAGCCCTTGATGGTACCCAGGGCAGAACCCTGTTGGGCCAGTGAAAGAAGGAACAGAAGAACCTCAGAAAGAGGGGCAGAGAGGGATTCACAGCCTTTGCTGTGCACCATGCCACAAACTTGTTCCACCTGCAGGCGTATACCACCTTAGTGGAGGGACGCCTGGCTGCCAGAATCACATCACAAACTTCGGGAGGCAAGTCGAAAGGAATCAACTGCCGCCGCTCAATCTCCACGCAAGCAGGTGGAGGCTGGACAGGTTCGGTGGAGGACCGTCCCCTGCTGCTGCGACAGAAGATCCTCCCGAAGAGGCAGACGGATCGGGGATCGACGCTCATACTGAGTAGCTCGGGATACCAAACTCTTCGAGCCCAGTCCGGAGCCACAAGGATGACTTGGGCCCGGTCGCGCTGAATCTTCTTCAACACTCTGGGTAGAAGTGGTATAGGCGGAAAGGCGTACAACATACCGCAACTCCACTCGCGATGAAAAGCGTCGCCGAGCGAGTGCCGCCTTGGAAATTCCAACGCGCAGAACTGATGACATTGCGCGTTCTCTTCGGTGGCGAATAGATCTAACCAAGGCTCTCCCCACTGCAGAAAGAGACCTTGCGCCACTTCCGAGTGAAGACGCCATTCGTGATCCATGATGCACCTGCGGCTGAGTTCGTTCGCCCTGGCGTTCAGGGAACCTGCCAGGTGTTGAACCATCAGGAACATGCCCTGATGTTCCAGCCATGTCCAGAGGCGCAGAGCCTCTTGACAGAGGGTCCACAACCCCACCCCGCCTTGTTTGTTGCAGTACCACATGGCGGTGGTGTTGTCTGTGAACACCTGCACTACCTTCCCTTTGACAGAGGGAAGGAATGCCTTGAGTGAAAGTCGGATCGCCCGGAGCTCCAGAAGGTTGATATGGAGCCGGGACTCCGCCGGAGACCAGAGGCCTCTGATCTCCGCCTCTCCCATGTGACCGCCCCATCCCAGAAGGGACTTGTCCGTCACAACTGTGTGCTCTGGCTGGGGAAGGGAGAGGGATCTGCCCATGACCCATTGCCGGTTCGAGAGCCACCACTGCAACTGTTTTGCAGCCCCTCCGAGATCTGGACGTGATCGGACAGGTTGCCCTGGTGCTGCGCCCACTGGAACTTCAGGTCCCACTGCAGAGCCCGCATATGCCATCTGGCATGATCGACCAGCAGGATGCAGGAGGCCATGAGGCCCAGCAGCCTCAGGGTCATCCGTACCGAAACCCAGGATAAAGGCTGAAAGATCGGAATCATAGCCTGAATATCCCGGACTCGCCGTTCGGGAGGATAGGCCCGAAACTGCGTCGTGTCCAGAACTGCTCCGATGAAAAGGAGCTGTGGAGAAGGAATTAAATGCGACTTCGGCACATTGATGGAGAACCCCAGCGAGTGCAGGAGTTCGGACGTAGTCTGGAGGTGGGAGACGACTGCCTGGGACGAGCCCGCCTTCAGCAGCCAGTCGTCGAGGTAGGGGAAGACTGGAACCCCTGCCCGGCGCAGATGAGCTGCGACCACCGCCATCACTTTCGTGAACACCCGAGGGGCACTTGTACGGCCAAAGGGGAGCACGGTGAACTGAAAATGCTCGAGGCCTACCGTGAACCGTAGGTAACGCCGGTGGGCCGGCAGGACGGGGATGTGGAAATAAGCGTCCTGCAAGTCCAACGCTACCAACCAGTCTCCAGGGTCGAGGGCAGTCAAGACCTGAGCTAGGGTGAGCATCTTGAACTTCTCCTTCCGGAGGAAGCGATTGACGTTCGGGAGGTCCAAGATAGGACGCATGTCCTCCTTGTCCTTTTTGGGCACCAGAAAGTAGTGGGAGTAGCAACCACGTCCTACTTCTGGGGTCGGAACATGCTCGATGGCCCTCTTGGCCAAGAGGGCCGTGACTTCCTTCTGCAGAAGCACTCAAGTGATCCCCTGACATGCAGTGGAATTGAGGTGGCATGGCTGGGGGGTGGTCTCGAAGGGGAGGGAGTAGCCCTTTGGACAATGTCCAAGACCCACCTGTCCGAGGTGATGGGACGCCAGTGGTGAAGGTGATGGCGGACCCTGCCCTCTACTGGCGTGCCGTGCACTGGAAAGGAGGGACTAGGAGGGCTTGGAGGCCGCGGACGGGTTGGAGGTGGTGGCCTGACCCGCACGCTGGTTGCCCGAACCGCCACGGCGGTATCCACGCCCTCGGCCACGCGAAGACGCTTGCTGCGCGGGCCGGTGGCTGGGCAGCTGACGTGATTGGGCGCCCCTTCCGTGGCCACGAAAGGGGCGAAAAGCAGAGGTTAGCGGAGGGCGCACAACAGAAAGGCCCAGGGACTTGGCAGTAGCCCGCGAGTCCTTAAAACGCTCCAGCGCATGGTCTGCTTTGGAACCAAAAAGACCGACTCCATCAAAGGGCATGTCCATGAGTGTATTCTGGACATCACCCGAGAAACCAGTTGTTCTCAGCCAGGCGTGGCGACGTAGCGCCACCGTCGTTGCAAGCGATCTGCCCAGCGAGTCAGCGGTATCAAGGCCACAACGTATGGTGTATTTAGCCGCATCTCTACCTTCCGCAATGGCGCGGGTAAGCAGTGTCTGGACCTCCTCAGAACACTGTGGCAAAACAGCCGCCACCGAATCCCACAGGGAGTGGGTATATCGGCCCAAAAGGCAAGCGGTGTTGACGGACCGCAAGCCAGCACCGGAGGAAGAAAAAGCCTTCTTCCCAAATTGGTCCAGGCGTTTGGATTCCCTATCCGGAGGGGCGGTAGGGAAGGCGGTTTGGGAGGCAGAGGCTTGGACAACCAAGCTCTCGGGGGTGGGATGTTGGGAGAGAAACAAGGGGTCGCCCGGAGCAGGGCGATGGCGTCGGGCCACGTTCCTATCCACAGGAGCCCCTGTGGTGGGCTTGGACCAGGCGCCCAAAAGAACGTCAGTCAGTGCATCATTAAACGGCAGCACAGTCTCCGTGGAGGAAGCTGCCGGCTGAAGCACTTCCGTCAGGAGATTAGTCCTGACAGCCACAGTAGGCAACTGGAGGTGCAAGGCTCCAGCTGCTCTACGCAACACCGCTGCGAGATTAGCGCCCCTCCTCCGTAGCCACGGGAGGAGACAGCATGCCAGTGTCAGGGGAAGTGTCTAGACCACTGGCATCCCCAAGTTCCTCAGCCCAGTCCTGATCATACTCACACTGTTGTGTGAGAGGTTCTTCCGACCCCTCCCAGCTCTCCTGGTCCTCCTCTGGTTCAAAATATGGAGGAGGAGGGACATTTGGGACCCAAGGTCTCATCGGCGCCGGAGCCGGCGCCGAGCGACGCCGGTCCGGCTCCATGTCTGGAGCCGGAGATAACCGGGGAACGACGCCGTCCGGAGCCCCCGGACGGCGCCAGGAACGGCACCGGGGACATCGGGCGCCGGCGGAGGCGTGGTTAGGTCAACCGGCGTCGATGGGTGTTGCGGTACCACCGGAGCCGGGATCGAGGCCGGGGCCGGAGCCGAGACCGGGATCAAGGCTGGCGGGACAGGCGACGCCGGGACCGGAGTCGCCGGGCGACGCCGGAGCAACCCCACTCAGAGCCCGCGGCCCGAAGGCGCACCGGAGGGGACCTTGAGGCCCGAAGAGGCGGGCCATGGCCGACAGGAATTTCTGTATTTCGTCCGGAGTCGCCCCCGAACCCGGAAAGGACGGGTAATGCGGGGGCAGCTCCACAGGCACGTCCGGGGCCGTGGGGACGGTGCCGACAGGGGCCTCAGCCGAGTCGCAAGACCGGCGAGGCGAAGTCTTAGAGCGATGATGCTTCTTAGACTTTTTGTGCTTCGACTTACCCGAGGAGCGCGAAGACTTGGACTCCGACGACCGGCGGGGGCTCCGCGACCGGCCCCTCGACCTCTCACGGGACCGGGGCTTGGTGCGGCGCGGAGCTGACTGCCGGACCTCGAGTAGCTTTCGAGACCGCTCTCGCAAAGCCTTCGGGTGAAGTCAGGGCACGACTTCGTGTCGTGGTCTCGGCCGAGACAGTAGAGACACTCTAGATGCGGGTCTGTGATCGACATCATTCGACCACAGACGTCGCATGGCTTGAAGCCGGGCATCCCTACGACACCTAGGAGTCGATGAAGACTCGAAAAGAAACAGTGAAAAATTCACCAAAAATGTAGTCAAAAATTGACTAGGGCACTGCTCTTCCCGGATCTGCGCTTACTGGCGCGGAAAGTCGTGTACAGAACTGACGTCAGCGCGCAGGGGCGGCGTCTAAGTACTGCCCGCGACGTCATCCCGGCGATCACGACGCCGACGACTGACGCGGAGCCGCACGACGCCGCCTACCGACGCGCAAGGGTACTGCTACGCAAAAACTTTCCGAATCCAGCCTGACGCCTGGGGATATTCTAAGGTAAGGAATCTGTCACTAACGTGTCTCTTTCAGATACTATCTACTGGTGGACAGTATAGACTGTTTATTGTATCCACAATGGTAAGAATAAAAGTGGTGGGGATTAATTTAACCCACAAGGAGAGGTAATCCTGTTTCTTTCCATGTAGCACCCTCAAATGAGGTGTAAAGACATTTCTCAGAATCCTGCCAGCCTCGCTGCGGGTATGGCAGCTAAGTGTAAATTAAATATAATGCGAAAAAGTTACAACCAGTGAGCTAGAGGTTCCAAATAATAGACCCACCTGATTAGCACAGTCTGTGGTAAGAGATATAATTGGCAGGTTACCAATGGTTCAACATTGCAAACAGCATAGTGCATGCAGTAAAGGCTGGGTACATACAAGTGTCAACCAATCTGTGTAAGTGAATACAGCAAACCCTCTTTTCCTTTTTGTGCACTTCTCTGGCAATCTTGCCCTTCTTTAGAGTTCTATGTACTTTTCTAAGTGGTGGAAATATGGATCCAGGCTGCTGTGCCAATAAACACCTACACTGTGACTAGATGTGCCATCAATTATTTACAAAGTATATTCGTTCTATCTGCATTCCGGCTCTTTTTGGGGTTAAGCATATCATACATTCGACAAACGGGAGCTTCATTTATTGTGATACTTTTCAGGACATGGTGCATTCATACTCTGGTGTTAGCGCCTAATGTAAAAATAGGCAAAGACGATTAAGCCCACGTGTGACCTCCATGAAGGGGGTGGGGGGAGGAGGACACTTCAAATTAGAGGCACAGTGAGTGTTATATCACAGAAGTGGGATGTGTGTTAAACACTGTTGCTTAACTCATGTCTCTGGGTTTAGACCAGGTTTGCTTTCCTTCTAAAGGAAGAGACTGTGTCCTGAGCTCAGATTAAGAGTCATGATCGGTGTCCCACGTGATGACACATGGATGCCAATGATGACACCAAAACATAGTGCGTGGTTACGTGCTCAAAGAGTTCCTTATTTGCACATGTGTGCAAGGACTAGTCAAAAACGCAGTAATGCATTGAAAAGAATGAGAAATGCAGCGATAGCTCAACATTGAAGTAATGTGAGGAGTCTATGATAAAGTGGGCATAATTGATTCCCTGTATTTATAAATCATACTCTGAATTGTGGTGATTGCAGTTCCATTTCATGTTTGAGCAGAACGTAAAAAAGCCAAAGGGCCTCTGTACCAGTACTACAATGAGGGTAAAAATGGACAAGTTACTTAACTTCAGTAATGCCTTATCAGGTAGAGACCTGATCTAGCCGCAGAATGCTTACCATTTAATTTCCCAGGCATCAGACTGGATCCGGAAGATTTTTCTTCGAGCAATACCCCTGCGTGCCTGTAGGTGGCATAGATCGGCTCCACGTGACATCGGCGTCGTTGTCTGCGTTGTGGTGACATCTGCATCACCTATATAGGCACCACCTTAGCGCGCCGACGTCAGTTACTTTTCACATCTTTCCAAGCCACAAGTGCGGAGAAATGAAGTGAACTAACATTAGTTTGTTGTGAACAACTAGGGATCAACCCTGACCCTAAAAACCTGTCCGCAGTATGGGGAGGATGGGTGGGCCGGTATGGAATCTGCATCTAGATCATGCCTCTACCAGATAAGGCATTACCAAATGTAAGTAACTGTCTATCTTTTAGAGACATCTAGTTGCAGACTCCTTACCTTTGAATAGATACCCAAGCAATACCATACCCAGAGGAGGGACTGCAGAAACGTTTGGACAAGGAAGTCCTGCAGGACAGAGTGGTCAAAGGCTGTCCCTGCTGTAGGAAAGTAGGATCTTTCTGGCATGTTATCCCCACTTTTTGCCTGGTGTCAGTGTGTTTTGACTGTAATACTCTGGAATCCTGCTAATCAGAACCGCAGTGTCTCTGCTCTCTTTCCTCAATTTACTGGTAAGTACTTTGTACACCCCACTATTGGCATACAGGTGTACCCCTGTAAGTCCCTAGTGCACAAGTTACTAACTTGTGTAACGATATATCTGTAAGAGACAGTAGTTAGTGACAGATTCCTTACCTTAGAATATCCCCAGGCATCAGGCTGGATCCGTTAAGTTTTTGCGTAGCAGTACCCTTGCGCATCGGTAGGCGGCGTCGTGCGGCTCCGCGTCCGTCGTCGGCGTCATGATCGCCGGGATGACGTCGCGGGCAGTACTTAGACGCCGCCCCTGCGCGCTGACGTCAGTTCTGTACACGACTTTCCGCGCCAGGAACGCAGAGCCATGCAAAAAGCTGACATAGGTGTCTGAAAAATACTAGGGCCCTGAAAGGGATGTCCTTAACCCTAGAAATCAGTTTGCAGAACGGGGAGGATGGGTGGGGCGGTAAGGAATGTGTCACTAACTACTGTCTCTTACAGATATATCGTTACACAAGTTAGTAACTTGTGCATCTGAAAGAGACACGTTAGTGACAGATTCCTTACCTTAGAATAGATACCCCAGCAATACCAACCCCGGTGGTGGGTCTGCGAACAAAGATCAGACAAGGAAGTCCCGGAGGACAGAACGGCCAAAGAAGCCGTCCCTCCGGACCTGACTGTCAAGGCAGTAATGCTTGGCAAACGTGTGCAGCGAGGCCCACGTAGCTGCCTGACAGATATCCTGCAGCGGAACACCGCGGCCTAAGGCCGTGGTAGCAGCCGTTGCCCTGGTGGAATGGGCACGCAGCCCAACAGGAGGCTCCTTCTTAGCCAAAGAATAGCAGGCTTTGATACACAAGGTTACCCAGCGGGAGATGGTTCTCTTGTGCACCGCCCGACCTTGTTTGGCGCCTACGTAGCCAACAAAGAGCTGGTCATCCACCCGGAAGTGTTGTGTGCGGTCGATATAAAAGGAAAGCGCACGTTTCGGGTCCAGACGGTGGAGCGGCTCTTCCTCTCTGGAAGGTTGCGGAGGCGGAAAGAAGGTGGGCAAAGTGATGGTCTGCCCAATGTGGAAGGCAGTAACCACCTTTGGCAAGAAGGACGGACGCGTCCTAAGAACAACCTTGTCTGGATGGACAGACAGAAAGGGAGGTTTACATGATAGAGCCTGGAGCTCACTCACCCGCCGAGCGGAGGTGATGGCCACCAGAAAGGCTGTCTTCAGAGTCAGAAGACGAAGAGGACAGTTATGTAGAGGCTCAAAGGGAGCGCACATAAGAAAGGTAAGAACCAAGTTCAAGTCCCACTGAGGCATTACAAACGGAACAGGAGGGAAGAGGTGTGTAATGCCTTTTAGAAACCTGTTAACAACAGGGGACTTGAAAAGGGAGGGCTGATCAGGAAGCCTGAGGAAGGCCGAGATGGCACAAAGATAGCCCTTGATGGTACCCAGGGCAGAACCCTGTTGGGCCAGGGAAAGAAGGAACAGAAGAACCTCAGAAAGAGGGGCAGAAAGGGGATTCACAGCCTTTGCTGTGCACCATGCCACAAACTTGTTCCACCTGCAGACGTATACCACCTTAGTGGAGGGACGCCTAGCTGCCAGAATCACATCACAAACTTCGGGAGGCAAGTCGAAAGGAATCAACTGCCGCCGCTCAATCTCCACGCAAGCAGGTGGAGGCTGGACAGGTTCGGGTGGAGGACCATCCCCTGCTGCTGCGACAGAAGATCCTCCCGAAGAGGCAGACGGATCGGGGGATCTACGCTCATACTGAGTAGCTCGGGATACCAAACTCTTCGAGCCCAGTCCGGAGCCACAAGGATGACTTGGGCCCGGTCGTGCCGAATCTTCTTCAACACTCTGGGTAGAAGTGGTATAGGCGGAAAGGCGTACAACAGACCGCAACTCCACTCGCGACTGAAAAGCGCCGCCGAGCGAGTGCCGCCTTGGAAATTCCAACGCGCAGAACTGATGACATTGCGCGTTATCTTCGGTGGCGAATAGATCTAACCAAGGCTCTCCCCACTGTAGAAAGAGTCCTTGCGCCACTTCCGAGTGAAGACGCCATTCGTGATCCATCATGCACCTGCGGCTGAGTTCGTCCGCCCTGGCGTGCAGGGAACCTGCCAGGTGTTGAACCATCAGGAACATGCCCTGATGTTCCAGCCATGTCCAGAGGCGCAGAGCCTCCTGACAGAGGGTCCACGACCCCACCCCGCCTTATTTGTTGCAGTACCACATGGCGGTGGTGTTGTCTGTGAACACCTGCACTACCTTCCCTTTGACAGAGGGAAGGAATGCCTTGAGTGCAAGTCGGATCGCCCGGAGCTCCAGAAGGTTGATATGGAGCCGGGACTCCGCCGGAGACCAGAGGCCTCTGATCTCCGCCTCTCCCATGTGACCGCCCCATCCCAGAAGGGACGCATCCGTCACAACTGTGTGCTCTGGCTGGGGAAGGGAGAGGGATCTGCCCATGACCCATTGCCGGTTCGAGAGCCACCACTGCAACTGTTTTGCAGTCCCCTCCGAGATCTGGACGGCGCCCAAAAGAACGTCAGTCAGTGCATCATTAAACGGCAGCACAGTCTCCGAAGAGGAAGCTGCCGGCTGAAGCACCTCCGTCAGGAGATTAGTCCTGACAGCCACAGTAGGCAATTGGAGATGTAAGGCTCCAGCTGCTCTACGCAACACCGTTGCAAAATTAGCTCCCTCCTCCGTAGCCACGGGAGGAGACAGCATGCCAGTGTCAGGAGAGGTGTCTAGACCACTGGCATCCCCAAGTTCCTCAGCCCAGTCCGGATCATACTCACACTGTTGTGTGAGAGGGTCCTCAGACCCCTCCCAGCTCTCTTGGTCCTCCTCAGGTTCAAAATATGGAGGAGGAGCGACATTTAGGATCCAAGGTCTCATCGGCGCCGGAGCCGGCGTCGAGCGACATCGGTCCGGCTCCATGTCCGGAGCCGGAGAGAGCCGGGGACCGACGCCGTCCGGAGCCCCGGACGGCGTCAGGAACGGCACCGGGGACATCGGCGTCGGCGTGGTTAGGTCAACCGGCGTTGATGGGGGTTGCGGTACCACCAGAGCCGGGGTCGAGACCGGGGCCGAGGCCGGGATGAAGGCTGGTGGGACAGGCGGCGCCGGGACCGGAGTCGACGGCAACGCCGGAGCAACCCCATCAGGGCCTGCGGGGCCCGAAGGCGCACCGGAGGGACCTTGAGGCCCGAAGAGGCGGGCCATGGCCGACAGGAATTCCTAGTAGCTCGGCCGGAGTCGCCCCGAACCCGGAAAGGACGGGTAATGCGGGGACGGCTCCATAGGCATGTCCGGGGCCGCGGGGACGGTGCCGACTGGGGCCTCAGCCGAGTCGCGAGACCGGCGAGGCGAAGTCTTAGAGCGATGACGCTTCTAGACTTTTTGTGCTTCGACTTATCCGAGGAGCGCGAAGACTTGGACTCCGACGACCGGCGGGGACTCCGCGACCGGCCCCTCGACCTCTCCCGGGACCGGGGCTTGGTGCGGCGCGGAGCCGACTGCCGGACCTCGAGTAGCTTTCGAGACCGCTCTCGCAAAGCCTTCGGGTGAAGTTTCCGGCAGTCAGGGCACGACTTCGTGTCGTGGTCTCGGCCGAGACAGAAGAGACACTCCAGATGCGGGTCTGTGATCGACATCATTCGACCACAGGCGTCGCATGGCTTGAAGCCGGGCATCCCTACGACACCTAGGAGTCGATAAAGACTCGAAAAGAAACAGTGAAAAAATTCACAAGAAAGTTAGTCAAAAATTGATTAGGGCACTGCTCTTCCCGGATCTGCGCTTACTGGCGCGGAAAAAGAAGAACTGACGTCAGCGCGCAGGGGCGGCGTCTAAGTACTGCCCGCGATGTCATCCCGGCGATCACGACGCCGACGACGGGCGCGGAGCCGCACGACGCCGCCTACCGACGCGCAAGGGTACTGCTACGCAAAAACTTTCCGGATCCAGCCTGACGCCTGGGGATATTCTAAGGTAAGGAATCTGTCACTAACGTGTCTCTTTCAGATATATGGTACTATGGTACCTAGGGCATTGGTACACCAGGGATCTCCAATGGGCTGCAGCATGTATTGTGCCACCCACGGGAGCCCATGCAACGGTGCATGCAGGTCTGCTATTGCAGCCTGAGTGAAATGGTGAACGCACCTTTCACTTGAGATAGAAGGTTTTCCTTATATCCCAGTCACTGCACTTAAAACTTATAAGCCACCCATAGGTAGGCCTTACAGCCCATAGGCAGCCTGTTTTAAAGGGCACAGTTGATGCCCTCCTTGAATAAACCAGTTTGGCCCAGTTCAGGAGCCCTTGGCTCCCACTCTGGTTCGAAACTACACAAAGGACAGGGGAGTGACCACCTCCCTGTCCAGCTCCCCTGGGAGGTGCCCAGAGCTCCTCCAAGTGGCCACTTGATTCTACCATTTTGAATCTTAGATGGGCAGAGGCCCCTGGGAGCATCCGACAGGTTAGGCCACCAGAGTAGCATCCCTGGCCCCTCATGATAGGTGGGTTACAGCAGAAGTAGTCTTACCCCTTTCTGGGTTACTTATGGGCTCCCCTGAGGGTGGCTCCTTAGATTTGTCTGCACTTCGTCGTCAAGAACCAACTGGCTTCCCCTGAAGATCTGTCTAAAGACTCTTCTGCTGTTGGGCACCAAACTCTGCTGCTGGAACCAAGCCAGGAACCAAGGCAATAATGCCTCTGGTAGGAAAACTCATACTGCAACTTCGTCTCCGTGCTCTTCCAAGCTTTGCAGCTTCCTTCATTGTGCATCCTCCAGAGTCACCATGGACTCTGCCTGCATCAAGTTAGCAAGAAGGAATCTCCCTTGGAGCGAAGGAGTCACTCCCCTGCATCCGCAAGCACCGCGAAGACAACTATCAACATGTGGATCCTGCTATCCCACGGACACCTCCCAGCTCTGCAACACAGGTGGTCGTTTGTTGGCTCTCCAGAGGGTGACCAGTCTTCCCTGCAACTTGGAAGACTGTAATCCCTCTCCAGCTGACCAGAACCACATCCCTGTAAACTGGGTCTGTTTGATATTGACAAGGCTTGTTGGCTCTCCTGACCATAGATCTTCAAGCTCCAAGAAAACCCCAGCCTCCAGCATCACACAGCTCCAAGAGTGACGTCCTCCCTGCTTCTCCAGCGACATGGGCATCCATCTTCTGTGTGCTGCCGAGGCCTCCCTGCAACTTCCAATGCCTGCTGCCAGAGGGTCCTCCTGGGGTCTTCATCGATTCCTGCAGCTCTCCTGTTTGCTGAGGAGGGCCAGTCCTGACTTACCCTGGCTGGGTGAGTTCCTCAGATCTTGCTGGTCTGCAACACAGCATTTCTTCTTGCAACAAGTCTGTTGCGTTTGCCAAGACTTGTTGGTGGTCCTGACGGCGACTGACCATCCTGCATCTCGACAACTGACACTGGACAGCTCATGGATGTCGCCCGTGCTTCTGCATCGTTGCCTTGGCTTCACAGCTCCATCTTAAAGACATCCGTGCTACAGCAAAGTACCTCCTACTAGGGCTGACATCGTGCTCCTGCTCCTACTGGACATCTCCGGGTGGTTTGGACTCTGTCCCCTCTTTTTTTAGGTACTCCTCATCCAGAATCCACATCTGGGTTCCACAAACCTGGTCCACAAGACTCTGTAGCAGTTGGACATCCAAGGTTCCACACTGACAACAGGCGGTTCTGACACCACTTCGCACCTATGCACCCGGGATCCCTGGTGTAGGTATCCTGGTTCTCTGGGTATCCATGGGTGGGGGTGTCCTCCAACCTTCCAGTTTTCAAAAGGTTTCCTCAGGGCCCTCTGGGAAAGGTCCTAAATACATAAAACTGCAACCGCGACTTTCCCACGTTATCCAATGGACACTGACCCGGAGTATCACATAAGCACACGGGCGCCTCGCAACGTTTAGATACTTAAATGTGGTGGTTCCGTGCTTCCCCTGGTCCCTAGTTCTTTTGGTGTTAGTCTTGGTTTGGTACTCACCTTGCATTCCATTTTTTTAGTATATGGGTTGTTCCCCCATAGGGGTCCATGTGTTTCCTATGCTTTACTTACCTGTTTTAAAGTAAATTTCTATGTGTATTGATATCTCCGGGTAGGAGATATACCAAGTAGTTCTTAGTGTTGTCTTTAATAAAGACAGGAGTATTTTTCTAACACTGGTGTAGTTCTTTCTTGTGTGTAAGCTTACTGACTATTGTGGTAAATTCACCCGCTTTACACCCTACTGCATAAGCCTTCGCTGTTCTCCACACCTACCCCTTGAGAGATTGGTTATCATGGACCACTACGATTATCACCAAGGGCTGCCTGGACTCAGTGCAGGGTACCTCACCAATAGGTGTACACCATATACTGAGCCACCTCCTACACCTGCGAACTTGCCTGTCCAGACAGTAGTGCTTGGTAAACGTGTGCAGGGGTGCCCACGCTGCTGCCCGACAAATGTCGAGTACTGGAACTCCAAGCTGCAACGCCGTGGTAGCAGTATTAGCTCTAGTGGAATGAGCTCTTAAGCCTTCGGTAGGCTGTTTTTTGTAGCAAATCTTAATGCAGAGGACAATCCATGGTGAGAGAGTCATCTTCTGCACCGCACAACCTTTCTTAGCTCCCACGTACCCCACAAAGAGTTGGTCGTCCACCCGGAATTCTTTAGTGCGGTCAAGGTAGAATGACAACGCTTTTTTTGGATCCAGACAGTAGAGTCGCTCCTCTTCCTTAGACGGATGTGGAGGAGCGTAGAAAGTGGGCAAGGTGACAGATTGCCCCACATGGAAGGGTGTTACCGCTTTTGGTAGGAAAGAGGCCATAGTGCAAAGCACCAACTTTTCAGGGAATATTGTCATGTAAGGAGACTTGGATGACGGCTGCAATTCGCTAACCCTTCTGGCGAATGTGATGTCCAGTAAAAAGGCTGTCTTGATGGTAAGCAGCTGGAGGGGGCAATTGTGCAGAGGTTCAAATGGAGCACACATTAGGAAGGTGAGAACCAAATTAAGGTTCCACTGAGGCATGATGAAAGGGGAAGGTGGGAAAATATGCACAAGGCCCTTGAGAAATCTATTTACAATGGGAGATTTAAATAAAGAGGGTTGGTCTGGTAGTCAGAGAAAGGCAGAAAAGACTAAAAGGTACCCTTTTAGAGTGACCACAGCAGAGCCCTGCTGGGCAAGAGTTAACATAAAAGTAAAATATCAGATAGGGAAGCAGAAAGATGGTCAACAGGCTTTTCTGTACAGTATATTATATAAACTTGTCCCATCTGCAGGTGTATACCAACTTAGTAGAGGGACTCCTGGTTGCCAAAATAACATTACAGACTCGAGGAAGGTCGAATGCTGTCAACTGCTGCCGCTCAATCTCATGCAAGAAGGCATAGGGTTGATAGGTTCGGGTGGAGAACCTACCCCTCCTGCTGTTACAGAAGATCCTCCCGAATGGGCAGCCTGATCGGAGGATCGATGCTCAGCTGGAGAAGCTTGGGATACCAGGCTCTCCATGCCCAGTCCGGGGCCACAAGGATGACTTGGGCCCGGTCGGTCCTGATCTTCTTGAGAACTCTGGGCAGGAATTGTATGAGCGGAACGTCATACAGGAGGCCTGAGCTCCACTCGAGACGAAAAGCATCTCCGAGCAGGAGCCGGCTTGGACACTCCAGCGCACAAAACTGCTGACATTGCGGGTTCTCAGTGGAGGCGAACAGATCTAACCAAGGCTCTCCCCACTGTTGAAAGGGACCTTGCACCACCTCCAGATGGAGATGCCATTCGTGATCCCCTAGGCATCGATGGCTGAGTTCGTCCACTCGCATTCAGCAAACCTACCAAGTGTTGAACCACCAGAGATATGCCCTGGTGGTCCTCTTCAGAAAGGGTCCACAACCCCACCCGACCCTGCTTGTGGCAGTACGACATGGCGGTGGTGTTGTCTGTGAACCCTTGTACTTGCCTCCCCTTGATGGAAGGAAGAAAGGCTTTCAATGCCAAATGAATCCTTCGGAGCTCCAGCAGGTTGATGTGAGGTCCAGATTCCGCCGGAGACCAGATTCCTCCGATCTCCAACTCTCCAAGGTGGCTGCCCCATCCCAGGAGTGATGCATCTGTCACTACTGTGAGATCTGGTATGGGGAGGAAGGGAGGTCTGCCTGTGACCCACTCATGGTTTGTCAGCCACCACATACGGTAACACCGGCTATGCTTTGTAATCATTAAAACGTGCATGATGTAACAAAAGTGATGCCAATGCAAGATGATATATGTATTGTCAACTGTTGATAACATTAAAAAATCAATAAAATATATATATTTTTAAAAAGCGTTTGTCAACCACCACTGCAAATCCTGTGCAGTTCCCTCCGATATCTGGACCATGTCGGAGAGGTTCCCATGATGCAGCACCCACTGGAACTTCAGGTCCCACTGCAGAGCCCGCATATGCCATCTGGCATGTGTCACTAGCAGGATGTAGGAGGCCATGCGGCCTAGCAGCCTAAAAGTCATTCTCACTGAAATCCAGGACAGAGGTGGAATCATCAGTATCATAGCCTGAATATCCTGGACTCACCACTCGGGACGATAGGCCCGAAACTGCACTGTGTCCAGAACAGCTCCGATGAAAGGGGGCATCTGGCAGGGAGTCAGGTGTGACTTCGGCACATTGATATTGAACACCAGTGAATGAAGAAGGTCCACCATAGTCTGGAGGTGGGAGATGACAGACTGGGGCGAGCCCGCCTTCAACAGATAGTCATCTAGATAGGGGAAGACTGACACCCAAGATCGGAGTAGATGAGCTGTGACCACTGCCATCACCTTCGTAAACACCCAAGGGTTGTTGGTAAGGCCAAAGGGGAGCACAGTGAACTGAAAATGCTCATGGCCTACCATAAGAACAAGTTACTTACCTTCGGTAACGATATATCTGTAAAAAACATTAGTTAGTTATAGATTCCTTACCTTAGAGTTACCCCCAGGCGTCAGACTGGATCCGGAAAGTTTTTTCGTCAGCAGTACCTCTGCGCGTCGGAAGGTGGCGTCGGTCGGCTCCGCGTCCGTCGTTGGCGTCGTGGTTGCCGGGATGACGCCGCGGCAACTACTTAGACGCCGCCCTCGAGCGCTGACGTCAGTTCTGTACACGACTTTCCGCGCCAGAAACACAGAGCCATGCAAGACACTGACCACTGGTGCACAAAACTAGGGCCCTGAGAGGATGTCCTTAACCCTAGAAATCAGTTCGCAGAACGGGGAGGATGGGTGGGGCGGTAAGAAATCTATAACTAACTAATGTTTCTTACAGATATATCGTTACCGAAGGTAAGTAACTTGTTCATCTGAAAGAAACACGTTAGTTAAAGATTCCTTACCTTAGAATAGATACCCCAGCAATACCAACCCCGGTGGTGGGTCTGCGAACCAAGATCACACCAGAAAATCCTGGAGAACAGAACGGCCGAAGAAGCCGTCTCTCTGGACTTGGCTGTCCAGGCAGTAGTGTTTGGTGAACGTGTGCAACGATGCCCATGTAGCCGCCTGACAGATGTCGTTTAGAGGAACTCCTCTCCCCAAGGCAGTAGTGGCTGCCGTCGCCCTGGTGGAATGGGCGCGTAGCCCCACTGGAGGCTCCTTTTTAGCCAGAGAATCGCATACTTTTATACATAAAACGACCCATCGAGAAATGGTCCGCTTGTGTATGGCAAGACCTTTTTTGGCACCCACGTAGCCAACAAAGAGTTGGTCGTCCACCCGGAACTGTTTCGTGCGATCCAGATAGAAGGAAAGCGCACGTTTTGGGTCCAGACGGTGGAGCCTCTCTTCCTCTTTCGAAGGATGCAGAAGCGGAAAGAAGGTGGGCAAAGTGATAGTCTGCCCGATGTGGAAGGCTGTGACAACCATGGGGAGGAAGGATGGACGAGTTCTAAGGACAACTTTGTCCGGATGTACAGAGAGAAAAGGAGGCTTAGAAGAAAGCGCCTGGAGCTCACTCACTCGCCTGGCAGATGTGAAGGCCACCAGGAACGCAGTTTTGAGAGTTAAGAGCCGCAAGGGACAGTTATGAAGCGGCTCAAAGGGAGCACACATTAAATAAGTTAACACCAGGTTCAAGTCCCACTGAGGCATAACGGAGGGAATAGGAGGAAAAAGATGAGTTATGCCTTTCAAGAAGCGGCTTACAACTGGGGACTTGAAAAGGGAAGGCTGATCTGGAAGCCGAAGGAAGGCAGAGATGGCCGAAAGATAGCTCCTTGATAGTGCCCAGAGCAGAGCCCCTGCTGGGCTAGAGAAAGAAGAAACAAGAGGACCTCAGAAAGAGGGGCAGAAAGGGGATCCACAGCTTTTGCTGTGCACCATGCCACAAACTTGTTCCACCGGCAGGCGTATACCGTCTTAGTGGAGGGACGCCTGGCTGCCAAGATTACATCACAGACTTCAGGAAGCAGGTCGAAAGATGTCAACTGCCGCCACTCAATCTCCACGCAAGGAGGTGGAGGCTGGACAGGTTCGGGTGGAGGACCGTCCCCTGCTGCTGCGACAGAAGATCCTCCCGAAGAGGCAGCCTGATCGGAGGATCGATGGCTATGTTGAGCAGCTCGGGATACCAGACTCTTCGTGCCCAATCCGGAGCCACAAGAAGAACTTGGGCCCGGTCGCGCCTGATCTTCTTGAGCACTCTGGGCAGAAGTGGTATAGGCAAAAAGGCGTACAACAGACCGCAACTCCACTCGCGAAGAAAAGCGTCGCCTAGCGAGTGCAGCCTTGGAAATTCCAACGCGCAGAATTTCTGACATTGCGCGTTCTCTTCGGTGGCGAATAGATCTAACCAAGGCTCTCCCCATTGTTGAAAGAGACCTTGCACCACCTCCGAGTGAAGACGCCATTCGTGAACCATCATGCACCTGCGGCTGAGTTAATTCGCCCTGGCATTCAGGGAACCTGCCAGGTGTTGAACCACCAGGGATATGCCCTGATGTTCCAGCCATGTCTAAAGGTGGAGGGCCTCTTGACATAGGGTCCACGACCCCACCCCGCCCTGTTTGTTGCAGTACCACATGGCGGTGGTGTTGTCCGTGAACACCTGCACTACTCTTCCCCGGACAGAGGGAAGGAATGCCTTCAGTGCAAGACGAACCACCCTGAGCTCCAGAAGGTTGATGTGGAGCCCGGACTCCACCGGAGAACAGAGGCCTCTGATCTCCGCCTCTCCCATGTGGCCGCCCCATCCCAGAAGGGACGCGTCCGTCACCACAGTGTGGTCTGGTTGGGGAAAGGAGAGGGATCTGCCATTGACCCAATCCTGGTTTGTGAGCCACCACTGCAGTTGACGTGCAGTGCCCTCCGAGATCTGGACGCAATCGGACAGATTCCCCTGATGCTGCGCCCACTGGAACTTCAGGTCCCACTGCAGAGCCCGCATATGCCTCTTGGCATGATCGACTAGCAGGATGCAGGAGGCAATGAGGCCCAGCAGCCTCAGAGTCATTCTGACCGAAACCCGGGATAGAGCTGAAAGATCAGAAACATAGCCTGAATATCCCGGACTCGCTGTTCGGGAGGATAGACCCGAAACCGCGTCGAGTCCAGAACCGCTCCGATGAAGAGGAGCTTCTGAGAGGGAATCAGGTGCGACTTCGGCACATTGATGGAGAACCCCTGCGAATGCAGGAGGTCAGCCGTAGTCTGGAGGTGGGAGACAACTGCCTGGGGCGAGCCCGCCTTCAACAGCCAGTCGTCGAGATAGGGGAAGACTGAAACCCCTGATCTGCGCAGATGAGCTGCGACCACCGCCATCACTTTCGTGAACACCCGAGGGGCGCTGGTAAGGCCAAAGGGGAGCACGGTAAACTGAAAATGCTCGTGGCCTACCGTGAACCGTAGGTAACGCTGGTGGGCCTGCAGGACGGGGATGTGAAAATAGGCATCCTGCAAGTCCAACGCTACTATCCAGTCTTGCGGGTCGAGGGCAGACAAGACCTGAGCGAGCGTCAACATCTTGAACTTCTCCTTCCGGAGGAAGCGGTTGACGTTCCTGAGATCCAAGATAGGACGCAGGCCCTTGTCCTTCTTGGGGACCAGTAGTGGGAGTAGCAACCACGACCTACTTCTGGGACAGGAACGCGCTCGATGGCTCCCTTGGCCAAGAGTGCCAAAACTTCCTGTTGGAGAAGGCCCAGGTGATCCTCCGACATGCGGTGATATTGAGGTGGCATGGCTGGAGGGGTAGTCTCGAAGGGAGGGAGTAGCCCCTTCGGACTATTTGCAAAACCCACCTGTCCGACGTGATGGTGCGCCAGTGGGGGAGGTGATGGCGAATCCTGCCGCCCACTGGCGTTTGATGGGCCTGAAAGGTCGGACTAGGAGGGTTTGGAGGCTGCTGCGGAGGGGGGGTTGGTGGACTGGCCCGCCCGCTGGCCCCCGGAACCACGACGGCTGTTTCCACGTCCCCGGCCGCGCGGAGGTTGGGTAACTTGCTGTGGCCTGTGGCTCTGGGTGGGACGTAGCGGGGCACCCCTTCCGTATCCACGAAAGGGGCGAAAAGCAGACTGCGCAGGGTGGGTGGAGAGGCCCAAGGACTTGGCCGTAGCCCGGGAGTCCTTGAAACGCTCTAGAGCGTTGTCTGCTTTGTCTCCAAAAAGGCGACGGCCATCAAAGGGCATGTCCATCAAGGTGTTCTGGACATCCCCTGAAAAGCCAGTCGACCTCATCCAGGCGTAGCGACGAAGTGCTACCGACGTTGAAATGGTCCTGCCCAGAGAGTCGGCGGTATCCAGCCCATAACGTATGGCAAACTTCGCTGCATCCCTCCCGGCGGCAACAGCCTGGGAGAGCACTGTCCGGGCCTCCTCCGGACACTGAGGCAGCACCTGCGCCACCGTATCCCACACCGAGTGGGAATAACGACCCAAGAGACATGCAGTGTTTACCGACCGCAGTCCTAAGCTGGTGGAAGAGAACATTTTCTTCCCAAGGTGGTCCAGCTTCTTGGATTCCCTTTCCAGGGGAGCAGTAGGGAATGCGCTTTTGGAAGTGGAGGCTTGGACTACCAAGCTCTCCGGGGTGGAGTGTTGGGAGAGGAAAGTGGGGTCGCCCGGAGTCGGGCGGTGGCGTCTGGCAATCATCCTGTCCACGGGGACCCCCCGTGTTGGGCCTGGACCACGTGCCCAAAAGGACGTCGGTGAGGGCCTCATTGAACGGCAGCAAGGGCTCCGAAGAGCTCGCAGCCGGCTGAAGCACCTCTGTCAGGAGGTTAGTCCTGACCGCCACCGTAGGAAGCTCGAGATTGAGAGCTTCGGCCGCCCTACGCAACACCACTGCGTATGACGCTCCCTCCTCCGTAGCCACGGTAGGAGGAGGCAACATGCCAAGGTCAGGGGAGGTGTCCAAACCACTGGCATCCCCCAGTTCCTCTCTCCAGTCCTGTTCACTGTCCAACTGGTCAGTCAAAGGGTCACCTGACCCCTCCCAGTCCTCCTCCTCATCCTCTGAGTGTCATTCTGGTTGAAAAGGGGCCCCAGGAGTGAACAGGGGCACAAAAACCCCTTTCGGCGCCGGATCCGGCGTCGGGCGGCGCCGGTCCAGCTCCGGGTCCACGTCGGGACGGAGGCCGGGGTCGACGCCGGCCAGGGGGCCGACCGGCGTCGAATGCTGTAGTGGTGCCGATCCGGATCCAGGCCTGGATCCAAGGGGGGCCTGCGACGCCGGGGCCGGAGCCGACGGTGGAGAAGGCCTAGGCCCCCCAACCGAATCCGCGGGGCCCGAAGGCGCGTTCGGTCCGCCCAAAGATGGCATTCATCGCCTCGTAGAACGTACGAAGCTGGGCGTGAGTTGCTCCAGGTCCCGGAAAGGGAGGGAAACGCGGAGTCGACTCGTCGGACTCCCCGTGCAGAGCCGCAGGAGGGGCACCACCCGCGTCCCTCGTCAGAGCGGCCGCCCGACGAGGGGAAGTCGAAGAGCTACAGTGCTTCTTCGACTTCTTCTTATGCTTCGACTTACCCGACCCTGAGTGCGAAGACTTTGAAGACTTGGACGAATGGTGATGGCTCCGCGACCGGTCTCTCGACCTCCCTCGCGACCGGGACCTCGAACAGCGCGGAGCCGACTGCCGGTGCTCAAGCAGCTTTCAGGACCGCTCCCGCAGAGCCTTCAGCGCCACCGACTGGCAGTCGGAGCACGACTTGGGGTCGTGGTCGCGCTCCAGGCAAAAGAGACACACGCGGTGCGGATCCGTCACCGACATCATCCGATGATGGGAACCGCAGGGCTTGAAGCCGGGCATCCCTCGTGCACTGTAGGAGTCGAAGACTCGAAAACGAAGTTGACAAAAGTCGAGAAAAAGTCTGTCAAAAAATGACTGGAGGTACCGCTCTTCCCAGATCTGCGCTGGCTGGCGCGGAAAAAGAAAGAAAGGACGTCAGCACGCGAGGGTGGTGTCTAAGTAGCTGCCGCGAAGTCATCAATTCAGAATTCTGAATTTCCTCAGAATTCTGAGGAAAATAAAATTTCTTCTTTCTGGTGACAGCTTGAGGACTGTGGTTACAGCACTTATTTTGTCACGCCTGGACTATTGTAATAGTCTCTACCTGAATATCCAAAAGAGACTGATGAACAAACTCCAAGTAGTGCAGAATGCAGCGGCCAGGCTATTGACGGGCACACCCAGGTTTGTTTCAGTCAAGAGGGAACTTAGACAACTTCACTGGCTCCCAGTGAAACACCAGGCTCAATTTAAAGTCCTTTGTACAGTCTTCAAGGCATTAAACGGAAATGGTCCAGACTACTTGAAACAACAATTTCAATGGTATGTCCCCAGAAGAATGTGACGCTCCCTGGCAGCCAAACAATTGATTGTTCCCTTAGTTTAAAAAGCTTCCTGGGGTGGCAGGAGCTTCACTACCTCCGCCGCCAAGGCTTGGAACAGCCTACCATTTCACCTTAGAAATGCTACTGAGCTCCTCTCCTTCAGACGAGAGCTGAAAACCTGGTCATTCACATTATAGCTGTCTCACTACACGGGAACCTATTAGGCAGTGCTCAGCGCCAGGACACCTTAGGGTAACAGCCGCGCTTTAGAAATTTTAATAACATAACATCCCGGCGACCACGACGCCAACGACGGACGCGGAGCCGACCGACGCCACCTTCCGACGCGCAGAGGTACTGCTGACAAAAAACTTTCCGGATCCAGTCTGACGCCTGGGGGTAATTCTAAGGTAAGGAATCTATAACTAATGTGTTTCTTTCAGATACCGCAGGTAGCGCTGATGAGCAGGCAGGACGGGAATATGGAAATAGGCATCCTGCAAGTCCAACGCTCACATCCAGTCTCCCGGGTCCAGGACAGACAGAACCTGTGCCAATGTGAGCATCTTGAACTTTTCCTTTTTGAGGAAGAAGTTGAGGGTTTGTAGATCTAGGATAGGATGAAGGCCCTTGTTCTTTTTCGGGACCAGAAAGTAGCTGGGATAACAACCACAGCCTACTTCTAGCTGCGAAACCCTCTCTACAGCTCCCTTGGCCAAGAGAGTCATGACTTCCTCTTGAAGCAAAATAAGATGATCCTCCGCCTGCCAGTCATAAGATGGATCATGGAAGGAGGGGTATTCTCGAAGGGAGGGAGTAGCCCCTTTGGACTATCTGGTGGACCCACCTGACCAAATCAAGATCCATCCTAGTATGGAATACATGAGCAAATATAACATTTGCTCGCATAGACGAACAACCTCAAAAGGGTTGAATATGTTCGCATTTAATGGAGCAAAAATACACATTGATAAAAATCATTGGGTGCATGCATTATTAGAAATATGGGACAAAATCAGTACTAGATTCTAATACATAAAACATTGTTCGCCATGTCTTTTTGCCTCCTTCTAGGACTGTACAAAGAGTCCCATATGACCAAAAGAAAAAAACTTCAAAAGTTGGAGGGAAAGTGTCCCATTTGATTTAATTTGACTTCATGAAGGGATCCTATAAAACAACCTTTCGGTCCTGACGCACAAGTTACTAACTTGTGTAACGATATATCTGTAAGAGACAGTAGTTAGTGACAGATTCCTTACCTTAGAATATCCCCAGGCGTCAGGCTGGATCCGGAAAGTTTTTTGCGTAGCAGTACCCTTGCGCGTCGGTAGGCGGCGTCGTGCGGCTCCGCGTCCGTCGCCGGCGTCGTGATCGCCGGGATGACGTCGCGGGCAGTACTTAGGCGCCGCCCCTGCGCGCTGACGTCAGTTCTGTACACGACTTTCCGCGCCAGGAACGCAGAGCCATGCAAGAAGCTGACATAGGTGTCTGAAAAATACTAGGGCCCTGAAAGGGATGTCCTTAACCCTAGAAATCAGTTCGCAGAACGGGAGGATGGGTGGGCGGTAGGAATCTGTCACTAACTACTGTCTCTTACAGATATATCGTTACACAAGTTAGTAACTTGTGCATCTGAAAGAGACACGTTAGTGACAGATTCCTTACCTTAGAATAGATACCCCAGCAATACCAACCCCGGTGGTGGGTCTGCGAACAAAGATCAGACAAGGAAGTCCTGGAGGACAGAACGGCCAAAGAAGCCGTCCCTCCGGACCTGACTGTCAAGGCAGTAATGCTTTGTAAACGTGTGCAGCGAGGCCCACGTAGCTGCCTGACAGATAACCGGCAGCGGAACACCGCGGCCCAAGGCCGTGGTAGCAGCCGTTGCCCTGGTGGAATGGGCACGCAGCCCAACAGGAGGCTCCTTTTAGCCAAAGAATAGCAGGTCTTGATGCACAAGGTAACCCAGCGGGAGATGGTCCTCTTGTGCACCGCCCGACCTTTTTGGCGCCCACGTAGCCAATAAAGAGCTGGTCATCCACCCGGAAGTGTTTTGTGCGGTCAATATAGAAGGAGAGCGCACGTTTTGGGTCCAGACGGTGGAGCCTCTCTTCCTCTCTGGAAGGATGCGGAGGCGGAAAGAAGGTGGGCAAAGTGATGGTCTGCCCAATGTGGAAAGCAGTAACCACCTTTGGCAAGAAGGACGGACGCGTCCGAAGAACAACCTTGTCTGGATGAACAGACAGAAAGGGAGGTTTGCAAGATAGAGCCTGGAGCTCACTCACCCGCCGAGCGGAGGTGATGGCCACCAGAAAGGCTGTCTTCAGAGTCAGAAGACGAAGAGGACAGTTATGTAGAGGCTCAAAGGGAGCGCACATTAAAAAGGTAAGAACCAAGTTTAAGTCCCACTGAGGCATCACAAACGGAACAGGAGGGAAGAGGTGAGTAATGCTCTTTTAAGAACCTGTTAACAACAGGGGACTTGAAAAGGGAGGGCTGATCAGGGAGCCTGAGGAAGGCCGAGATAGCACAAAGATAACCCTTGATGGTACCCAGGGCAGAACCCTGTTGGGCCAGAGAGAGAAGGAACAGAAGGACCTCAGAAAGAGGGGCAGAAAGGGGATCCACAGCCTTTGCTGTGCACCATGCCACAAATTTGTTCCACCTGCAGGCGTATACCACCTTAGTGGAGGGACGCCTGGCTGCCAGAATCACATCACAAACTTCGGGAGGCAAGTCGAAAGGAATCAACTGCCGCCGCTCAATCTCCACGCAAGCAGGTGTAGACTGGACAGGTTCGGGTGGAGGACCGTCCCCTGCTGCTGCGACAGAAGATCCTCCCGAAGAGGCAGACGGATCGGGGATCTACGCTCATATTGAGTAGCTCGGGATACCAAACTCTTCGAGCCCAGTCCGGAGCCACAAGAATGACTTGGGCCCGGTCGTGCCGAATCTTCTTCAACACTCTGGGTAGAAGTGGTATAGGCGGAAAGGCGTACAATAGACCGCAACTCCACTCGTGACGAAAAGCGCCGCCGAGCGAGTGCCGCCTTGGAAATTCCAACGCGCAGAACTGATGACATTGCGCGTTCTCTTCGGTGGCGAATAGATCTAACCAAGGCTCTCCCCACTGTAGAAAGAGTCCTTGCGCCACTTCCGAGTGAAGACGCCATTCGTGATCCATCATGCACCTGCGGCTGAGTTCGTCCGCCCTGGCGTTCAGGGAACCTGCCAGGTGTTGAACCACCAGGAACATGCCCTGGTGTTCCAGCCATGTCCAGAGGCGCAGAGCCTCCTGACAAAGGGTCCACGACCCCACCCCGCCTTGTTTGTTGCAGTACCACATGGCAGTGGTGTTGTCTGTGAACACCTGCACTACCTTCCCTTTGACAGAGGGAAGGAATGCCTTGAGTGCAAGTCGGATCGCCCGGAGCTCCAGAAGGTTGATATGGAGCCGGGACTCCGCCGGAGACCAGAGGCCTCTGATCTCCGCCTCTCCCATGTGACCGCCCCATCCCAGAAGGGACGCGTCCGTCACAACTGTGTGCTCTGGCTGGGGAAGGGAGAGGGATCTGCCCATGACCCATTGCCGGTTCGAGAGCCACCACTGCAACTGTTTTGCAGTCCCCTCCGAGATCTGGACGTGATCGGACAGGTCGCCCTGGTGCTGCGCCCACTGGAACTTCAGGTCCCACTGCAGAGCCCGCATATGCCATCTGGCATGAGTGACCAGCAGGATGCAGGAGGCCATGAGGCCCAGCAGCCTCAGGGTCATCCGTACCGAAACCCAGGATAAGGGCTGAAAGATCGGAATCATAGCCTGAATATCCCGGACTCGCCGTTCGGGAGGATAGGCCCGAAACTGCGTCGTGTCCAGAACTGCTCCGATGAAAAGGAGCTGTGGAGAAGGAATCAGATGCGACTTTGGCACATTGATGGAGAACCCCAGCGAGTGCAGGAGTTCGGCCGTAGTCTGGAGGTGGGAGACAACTGCCTGGGACGAGCCCGCCTTCAGCAGCCAGTCGTCGAGGTAGGGGAAGACTGAAACCCCTGCCCGGCGCAGATGAGCTGCGACCACCGCCATCACTTTCGTGAACACCCGAGGGGCACTGGTAAGGCCAAAGGGGAGCACGGTGAACTGAAAATGCTCGAGGCCTACCGTGAACCGAAGGTAACGCCGGTGGGCCGGCAGGACGGGGATGTGGAAATAGGCGTCCTGCAAGTCCAACGCTACCAACCAGTCTCCGGGGTCGAGGGCAGTCAAGACCTGAGCTAGGGTGAGCATCTTGAACTTCTCCTTCCGGAGGAAGCGATTGACGTTCCGGAGGTCCAAGATAGGACGCATGTCCTCCTTGTCCTTTTTGGGCACCAGAAAGTAGTGGGAGTAGCAACCACGCCCTACTTCTGGGGTCGGAACATGCTCGATGGCCCTCTTGGCCAAGAGGGCCGTGACTTCCTTCTGTAGAAGCACCAAGTGATCCCCTGACATGCGGTGGAATTGAGGTGGCATGGCTGGGGGGTGGTCTCGAAGGGGAGGGAGTAGCCCCTTCGGACAATGTCCAAGACCCACTTGTCCGAGGTGATGGGACGCCAGTGGTGAAGGTGATGGCGGACCCTGCCCTCGACTGGCGTGCTGTGCACCTGAAAGGAGGGACTAGGAGGGCTTGGAGGCCGCGGACGGGTTGGAGGTGGTGGCCTGACCCGCACGCTGGTTGCCCGAACCGCCACGGCGGTATCCACGTCCTCGGCCACGCGAAGGCGCTTGCTGCGCGGGCCGTTGGCCGGGCTGTGGACGTGATTGGGCGCCCCTTCCGTGGCCACGAAAGGGGCGAAAAGCAGACGTATGCGGAGGGCGCACAACAGCAAGGCCCAGGGACTTAGCAGTAGCCCGTGAATCCTTGAAACGCTCCAGCGCATGGTCCGCCTTTGAACCAAAGAGACCGACTCCATCAAAGGGCATGTCCATGAGAGTATTCTGGACATCCCCTGAAAACCAGTGGTTCTCAGCCAGGCGTGGCGACGCAGCGCCACCGTCGTTGCAAGCGATCTGCCCAGCGAGTCGGCGGTATCAAGGCCACAGCGGATGGTATACTTAGCCGCATCACGCCCTTCCGCAATAGCGCGGGTAAGCAGTGTCTGGACCTCCTCAGAACACTGCGGCAAAACATCAGCCACCGAATCCCACAGGGAGTGGGTGTATCGGCCCAAGAGGCAAGCGGTATTAACAGACCGCAAGCCAGCACTGGAGGAAGAGAAAGCCTTCTTCCCAAAGTGATCCAGGCGCTTGGATTCCCTATCCGGAGGGGCGGTAGGGAAGGCTGTTTGGGAGGCAGAGGCTTGGACAACCAAGCTCTCAGGGGTGGGGTGTTGGGAGAGAAACAGGGGGTCGCCCGGAGCCGGGCGATGGCGTCGGGCCACGTTCCTATCCACAGGAGCCCCTGTGGTGGGTTTGGACCAGGCACCCAAAAGAACGTCAGTGAGTGCATCGTTGAACGGCAGCACAGGCTCCGAAGAGGAGGCCGCCGGCTGAAGCACTTCAGTCAGGAGGTTAGTCCTGACGGCCACTGTAGGCAACTGGAGATTTAAGGCTCCAGCAGCTCTACGCAACACCGTTGCAAAATTAGCCCCCTCCTCCGTTGCCACGGGAGGAGACAGCATGCCAGAGTCGGGGGAGGTATCCAGCCCACTGGCATCCCCAAGTTCCTCAACCCAGTCCGGGTCAAACTCGCACTGTTGTGTGAGAGGGTCGCCAGACCCTCCCAGCTCTCCTGGTCCTCCTCAGGTTGAAAAGATGGAGGAGGAGGGACATAAGGGACCCAAGGCCTCATCGGCGCCGGAACCGGCGGCCGGGCGACGCCGGTCCGGCTCCATGTCCGGACCCGGGGAGAACCGGGAACGACGCCGCCCGGAGCCCCGGACGGCGTCGGAAACGGCACCGGGGACATCGGCGTCGGCGGAGGCGTGGTTAGGTCAACCGGCGCCGATGGAGGTTGCGGCACCACCGGAACCGGGGTCGAGGCCGGGGCCGGAGCCGAGGCCGGGACGAAGGCTGGTGGGACAGGCGACGCCGGGACCGGAGTCGACGGCGACGCCGGAGCAACCCCATCTGACCCGCGGGGCCCGAAGGCGCACCGGAGGGACCTTGAGGCCCGAAGAGGCGGGCCATGGCCGACAGGAATTTCTGTACTCGGCCGGAGTCGCCCCCGAACCCGGGAAGGACGGGTAATGCGGGGGCAACTCGACAGGCACGTCCGGGGCCGCGGGGGCGGGGACGGTGCCGACAGGGACCTCAGCCGAGTCGCGCGACCGGCGAGGCGAAGTCTTAGAGCGATGACGCCGCTTAGACTTCTTGTGCTTCGACTTACCGGAGGAGCGCGAAGACTTGGATTCCGACGAACGGCGGGGACTCCGCGTCCGGCCCCTCGACCTCTCCCGGGACCGGGGCTTGCTGCGGCGCGGAGCCGACTGCCGGACTTCAAGGAGCTTTCGAGACCGCTCTCGCAAAGCCTTCGGATGAAGTTTCCGGCAGTCAGGGCACGACTTCGTGTCGTGGCCTCGGCCGAGGCAGAAGAGACACTCGAGGTGGGGGTCCGTGATGGACATCATACGACCACATACCTCGCAGGGCTTAAAGCCGGGCATCCCTACGACACCTTAGGAGTCGTGAAGACTCGTTGAAGAGAACAGTGAAAAATTTCACAAAAAGATAGTCAAAAAGTGACTAGGGCACTGCTCTTCCCGGATCTGCGCTTACTGGCGCGGAAAAAGAAGAACTGACGTCAGCGCGCAGGGGCGGCGCCTAAGTACTGCCCGCGACGTCATCCCGGCGATCACGACGCCGACGACGGACGCGGAGCCGCACGACGCCGCCTACCGACGCGCAAGGGTACTGCTACGCAAAAACTTTTCCGGATCCAGCCTGACGCCTGGGGATATTCTAAGGTAAGGAATCTGTCACTAACGTGTCTCTTTCAGATAAAAGCCATTGACCCATAGCGCGCAAAGTTGGCTGAAACATGTTGACCTGGATCTTCCAGAGATAGATGTGAGAGGCACCCAATACCTCTCTTTTCACATCCCGCATTTTTTTCATACCACTACCTTTGGTCTTCTTAATAAAATATGTACTTTCTAAAGGTAGGAGGTATTTTTAAACTTTTTTCCTCACATGGTGGATCCCATATGGTCTCATTTTCAAAAGACAATCCCTCCTGGTGGAGGAAAAGACCCAATGATGTAACAATCAGTGGCTAAGTACACCAGCAGGAGACATACCTTTGGCGGAACAACATTGCTGAGGGTCTCACAACAATTTTGATGTTGCCCTCCCCACCCCCTGTCTCAACACAACTCTTCCACTCCTTTTGATTTTACAATGTGATATCGAGCCAGCAGTGGAGGTGATGGCGGATCCTGCCACCAGCTGGCCACCCATAATCTTGAAGGGCAAGACTAGGAGGGTTTGGAGGCTGAGGCTGCAGAGGGAGGGGGGTAGTAGACTGACCCAGCCTCTGGCTGCCCGACACATGGGCCAGAACGAGCCACACCCTCGACCGTGCTGAGGTTGCTGAACCTGCTTGGTCTTGTGGCTGGGGTAGAGATCGCCTGGCTGAAAGCCCATTCTGCAGGCACAAAAGGAGCGAAAGACAGACTGGGGCCGAGTGTCCACTGAAAGGCCCAAGGACTTGGCCATAGCCCGTTAGTCCTTAAAGCACTCCAGCGCCATGGGCTTGGACCAGGTTCCCAGTAAGACATCTGTAAGAGCCTTGTTAAAGGGCAGCAAGGGTTCTGAAGAGACACCTACAATCTGTCAAGATATTAGTCTTGATTGCCAATGAAGGAAGCTGGAGGTCTGGGACCTCAGCCGCCCTTCGCACTACCAAAGTATAATAAGCTCCCTCCTTCGTAGCCATGGTAGGTGGAGAAAGCAGGCACGAATAGGAGAGGTGTCCAGTCCGCTGGCCTCACCCAATTCCTCATATCAGTCCGTGTCTTGATAGGGCTGGTCTTCTAAAGAGAGGTCCTATTACCCTACTTAACTCGTCACCTTTTTGATCCGCATGAAGCATAGATGGACATAACACAGGATAAATGTAGGAGGACATCTATGTTTTCATTTAAAAATGGCTGGGAAAGTATGTTTTCCAGGAGTCAGGTACATGTAGCTGTGGTAAACTCTTATTCGAACAACACGCTAAACAACGAGTAGTAAGGATAAAGGTGGGAGGCAAGCTATGATTTGGTTCCAAATAGCAGCGTAAGTGTTCCTACGAGCTAGCTAAAGGTGTCTGGTAAGACTGATGTCGTAGGCTCTGGGAATAGTACGAATCGGAAGCACAAGTTACTAACTTGTGTAACGATATATCTGTAAGAGACAGTAGTTAGTGACAGATTCCTTACCTTAGAATATCCCCAGGCGTCAGGCTGGATCCGGAAAGTTTTTGCGTAGCAGTACCCTTGCGCGCCGGTAGGCGGCGCCGTGCGGCTCTGCGTCCGTCGTCGTGATCGCCGGGATGATGTCGCGGGCAGTACTTAGACGCCGCCCTGCGCGCTGACGCCAGTTCTGTACACGACTCTCCGCGCCAGGAACGCAGAGCCATGCAAGAAGCTGACATAGGTGTCTGAAAAATACTAGGGCCCTGAAAGGGATGTCCTTAACCCTAGAAATCAGTTCGCAGAACGGGGAGGATGGGTGGGGCGGTAAGGAATCTGTCACTAACTACTGTCTCTTACAGATATATCGTTACACAAGTTAGTAACTGTGCATCTGAAAGAGACACGTTAGTGACAGATTCCTACCTTAGAATAGATACCTCAGCACACAACCGGTGGTGGGTCTGCAACAAAGATCAGACAAGGAAGAACTGGAGGACAGAACGCCAGAAGCCGTCCCTCCGGACCCGACTGTCAAGGCAGTAATGCTTTGTAACGTGTGCAGCGAGGCCCACGTAGCTGCCTGACAAATACCGGCAGCGAACACGCGGCCCAAGGTCGTGGTAGCAGCGGTTGCCCTGGTGGAATGGGCACGCAGCTCAACAGGAGGCTCCTTCTAGCCAAAGAATAGCAGGTCTTGATGCACAAGGTAACCCAGCGAGAGATGGTTTGTTTGTGCACCGCCCGACTTTTTGGCGCCCACGTAGCCAACAAAGAGCTGGTCATCGTGGGCGCCAAAAAAGGTCGGGCGGTGCACAAACGAACCATCTCCCGCTGGGTTACCTTGTGCATCAAGACCTGCTATTCTTTGGCTAAGAAGGAGCCTCCTGTTGGGCTGCGTGCCCATTCCACCAGGGCAACCGCTGCTACCACGGCCTTGGGCCGCGGTGTTCCGCTGCCGGTTATTTGTCAGGCAGCTACGTGGGCCTCGCTGCACACGTTTACAAAGCATTACTGCCTTGACAGTCAGGTCCGGAGGGACGGCTTCTTTGGCCGTTCTGTCCTCCAGGACTTCCTTGTCTGATCTTTGTTCGCAGACCCACCACCGGGGTTGGTATTGCTGGGGTATCTATTCTAAGGTAAGGAATCTGTCACTAACGTGTCTCTTTCAGATGCACAAGTTACTAACTTGTGTAACGATATATCTGTAACGGAAGTGTTTTGTGCGGTCGATATAGAAGGAGAGCGCACGTTTTGGGTCCAGACGGTGGAGCCTCTCTTCCTCTCTGGAAGGATGCGGAGGCGGAAAGAAGGTAGGCAAAGTGATGGTCTGCCCAATGTGGAAGGCAGTAACCACCTTTGGCAAGAAGGACGGACGCGTCCGAAGAACAACCTTGTCTGGATGAACAGACAGAAAGGGAGGTTTGCAAGATAGAGCCTGGAGCTCACTCACCCGCCGAGCGGAGGTGATGGCCACCAGAAAGGCTGTCTTCAGAGTCAGAAGACGAAGAGGACAGTTATGTAGAGGCTCAAAGGGAGCGCACATTAAAAGGTAAGAACCAAGTTCAAGTCCCATTGAGGCATTACAAACGGAACAGGAGGGAAGAGGTGTGTAATGCTCTTTGAAGAACCTGTTAACAACAGGGGACTTGAAAAGGGAGGGCTGATCAGGGAGCCTGAGGAAGGCCGAGATAGCACAAAGATAACCCTTGATGGTACCCAGGGCAGAACCCTGTTGGGCCAGAGAAAGAAGGAACATAAGGACCTCAGAAAGAGGGGCAGAAAGGGGATTCACAGCCTTTGCTGTGCACCATGCCACAAATTTGTTCCACCTGCAGGCGTATACCACCTTAGTGGAGGGACGCCTGGCTGCCAGAATCACATCACAAACTTCGGGAGGCAAGTCGAAAGGAATCAACTGCCGCCGCTCAATCTCCACGCAAGCAGGTGTAGACTGGACAGGTTCGGGTGGAGGACCGTCCCCTGCTGCTGCGACAGAAGATCCTCCCGAAGAGGCAGACGGATCGGGGATCTACGCTCATACTGAGTAGCTCGGGATACCAAACTCTTCGAGCCCAGTCCGGAGCCACAAGAATAACTTGGGCCCGGTCGTGCCGAATCTTCTTCAACACTCTGGGTAGAAGTGGTATAGGCGGAAAGGCGTACAACAGACCGCAACTCCACTCGCGACGAAAAGCGCCGCCGAGCGAGTGCCGCCTTGGAAATTCCAACGCGCAGAACTGATGACATTGCGCGTTCTCTTCGGTGGCAAATAGATCTAACCAAGGCTCTCCCCATTGTAGAAAGAGTCCTTGCGCCACTTCCGAGTGAAGACGCCATTCGTGATCCATCATGCACCTGCGGCTGAGTTCGTCCGCCCTGGCGTTCAGGGAACCTGCCAGGTGTTGAACCATCAGGAACATGCCCTGATGTTCCAGCCATGTCCAGAGGCGCAGAGCCTCCTGACAGAGGGTCCACGACCCCACCCCGCCCTGTTTGTTGCAGTACCACATGGCGGTGGTGTTGTCTGTGAACACCTGCACTACCTTCCCTTTGACAGAGGGAAGGAATGCCTTGAGTGCAAGTCGGATCGCCCGGAGCTCCAGAATGTTGATATGGAGCCGGGACTCCGCCGGAGACCAGAGGCCTCTGATCTCCGCCTCTCCCATGTGACCGCCCCATCCCAGAAGGGACGCGTCCGTCACAACTGTGTGCTCTGGCTGGGGAAGGGAGAGGGATCTGCCCATGACCCATTGCCGGTTCGAGAGCCACCACTGCAACTGTTTTGCAGTCCCCTCCGAGATCTGGACGTGATCGGACAGGTTGCCCTGGTGCTGCGCCCACTGGAACTTCAGGTCCCACTGCAGAGCCCGCATATGCCATCTGGCATGATTGACCAGCAGGATGCAGGAGGCCATGAGGCCCAGCAGCCTCAGGGTCATCCGTACCGAAACCCAGGATAAAGGCTGAAAGATCGGAATCATAGCCTGAATATCCCGGACTCGCCGTTCGGGAGGATAGGCCCGAAACTGCGTCGTGTCCAGAACTGCTCCGATGAAAAGGAGCTGTGGAGAAGGAATCAGATGCGACTTCGGCACATTGATGGAGAACCCCAGCGAGTGCAGGAGTTTGGCCGTAGTCTGGAGGTGGGAGACGACTGCCTGGGACGAGCCCGCCTTCAGCAGCCAGTCGTCGAGGTAGGGGAAGACTGAAACCCCTGCCCGGCGCAGATGAGCTGCGACCACCGCCATCACTTTCGTGAACACCCGAGGGGCACTGGTAAGGCCAAAGGGGAGCACGGTGAACTGAAAATGCTCGAGGCCTACCGTGAACCGTAGGTAACGCCGGTGGGCCGGCAGGACGGGGATGTGGAAATATGCGTCCTGCAAGTCCAACGCTACCAACCAGTCTCCAGGGTCGAGGGCAGTCAAGACCTGAGCTAGGGTGAGCATCTTGAACTTCTCCTTCCGGAGGAAGCGATTGACGTTCCGGAGGTCCAAGATAGGACGCATGTCCTCCTTGTCCTTTTGGGCACCAGGAAGTAGTGGGAGTAGCAACCACGTCCTACTTCTGGGGTCGGAACATGCTCGATGGCCCTCTTGGCCAAGAGGGCCGTGACTTCCTTCTGCAGAAGCACCAAGTGATCCCCTGACATGCAGTGGAATTGAGGTGGCATGGCTGGGGGTGGTCTCGAAGGGGAGGGAGTAGCCCTTCGGACAATGTCCAAGACCCACCTGTCCGAGGTGATGGGACGCCAGTGGTGAAGGTGATGGCGGACCCTGCCCTCTACTGGCGTGCTGTGCACCTGAAAGGAGGGACTAGGAGGGCTTGGAGGCCGCGGACGGGTTGGAGGTGGTGGCCTGACCCGCACGCTGGTTGCCCGAACCGCCACGGCGGTATCCACGTCCTCGGCCACGCGAAGGCGCCTGCTGCGCGGGCCGGTGGCTGGGCTGCTGACGTGACTGGGCGCCCCTTCCGTGGCCACGATAGGGGCGAAAAGCAGAAGTTAGCGGAGGGCGTGTAGCAGAAAGGCCCAGGGACTTGGCAGTAGCCCGTGAGTCCTTAAAGCGCTCCAACGCATGGTCTGCTTTGGACCCAAAAAGACCGACTCCATCAAAGGGCATGTCCATGAGAGTATTCTGGACATCCCTGAAAAACCAGTGGTTCTCAGCCAGGCGTGGCGACGCAGCGCCACCGTCGTTGCAATAGACCTGCCCAGCGAGTCGGCGGTATCAAGGCCACATCGTATTGTGTATTTGGCCGCATCCCTTCCTTCCGCAATGGCGCGGGAAAGCAGTGTCTGGACCTCCTCAGAACACTGGGGCAAAACAGTCGCCACCGAATCCCACAAGGAGTGGGTATATCGGCCCAAAAGACAAGCGGTGTTGATGGACCGCAAGCCAGCACTGGAGGAAGAAAAACCCTTCTTCCCAAATTGATCCAGGCGTTTGGATTCCCTATCCGGAGGGGCGGTAGGGAAGGCGGTTTGGGAAGCGGAGGCTTGGACAACCAAGCTCTCAGGAGTGGGGTGGACAGAGAGAAATAGGGGGTCGCCCGGAGCTGGGCGATGGCGTCGGGACACGTTCCTATCCACAGGAGCCCCTGTGTTGGGCTTGGACCAGGCGCCCAAAAGAACGTCAGTGAGGGCATCGTTAAACGGCAGCACAGTCTCCGTAGAGGAGGCTGCCGGCTGAAGCACCTCTGTCAAGAGATTAGTCTTGACCGCCACAGTAGGGAGTTGGAGATGTAAGGCTCCAGCCGCCCTACGCAACACCGTTGCAAAATTGGCTCCCTCCTCCGTAGCCACGGGAGGAGACAGCATGCCAGTGTCAGGGGAAGTATCTAGACCACTGGCATCCCCTAGTTCCTCTGCCCAGTCCTCATCATACTGACACTGTTGTGCCAGAGGGTCCTCAGACCCCTCCCAGTCCTCCTGGTCCTCCTCCGGTTCAAAATAAGGAGGAGGAGGGACATTTGGGACCCAAGGTCTCATCGGCGCCGGAACCGGCGTCGAGCGACGCCGGTCCGGTTCCATGTCCGGAGCCGGAAGGAACTGGGGGACGACGCCGTCCGGAGCCCCAGGCGGCGTCGAGAACGGCACCGGAGACATCGGCGGAGGCGTGGTCAGGTCGACCGGCGTCGATGGGGGTTTCGGAGCCGGGATCGAGGCCGGGGCCGGAGCCGGGATCGAGGCTGGAGGCACGGGCGACGCCGGGGCCGGAGCCGCCGGGCGACGCCGGGGCAACCCCATCAGGACCCGCGGGGCCCGAAGGCGCACCGGAGGGACCTTGAGGCCCGAAGAGGCGGGCCATGGCCGACAGGGATTCCTGTAGTTTGGGCCGGATCCGCCCCCGAACCCGGGAAGGACGGGTATTGCGGGGGCGACTCCACAGGCATGTCCGGGCCGCGGGGCGGGGACGGTGCCGGGAGGGGCCTCAGCCGAGTCGCGAGACCGGCGAGGCGAAGTCCTAGAGCGACGATGCTTTTGGACTTTTTGTGCTTAGACTTACCGGACGACGAAGACTTGGATCCCGACGACCGGTGAGGACTCCGCGACCGACCCCTCGACCTCTCACGCGACCGGGGCTTGGTGTGGCGCGGAGCCAACTGCCGGGCCTCGAGGAGCTTTCGAGACCGCTCTCGCAAAGCTTTCGGGTTGAGGGCCCGGCAGTCGGAACACGACTCCGTGTCGTGGCCTCGGCCGAGGCAGAAGAGACACTCCCGATGCGGGTCTGTGATGGACATCATCCGAGCACAGGCGCCGCAACGTTTAAAGCCGGGCATCCCTATGACACCTTGGAGTCGATTTGAAGAAACAGTGAAAAATTCACCAAAAAGTTAGTCAAAAAATGACTAGGGCACTGCTCTTCCCGGATATGCGCTTGCTGGCGCGGAAAAGAAGAACTGACGTCAGCGCGCAGGGGCGGCGTCTAAGTACTGCCCGCGACGTCATCCCGGCGATCACGACGCCAACGACGGACGCGGAGCCGCACGACGATGCCTACCAACGCGCAAGGGTACTGCTACGCAAAAACTTTCCGGATCCAGCCTGACGCCTGGGGATATTCTAAGGTAAGGAATCTGTCACTAACGTGTCTCTTTCAGATACATAAAATATTCATGAATGTAGCCTGAGAACAACGGCGAGTGATGTTTTCCCACCATACATGAAACTGGGCATTACAGGGATATCACCCTGAGGAAAAGATCTTCTTAGCCTTATTTGTGTTTTCCCCTTACCTTCAGAAGTAGAGCACTACATCTTAAAAGAAATAGTGCATGTTCATGCAGTCCAAGGTTGGTGTCCCCCATGGTTTGTTTTCTATTTTTTGAGAGATTCTAATAATGGAAGTACTAACACCTCTGAGATTATAACTAATGTAAAGGACCATTGGTCTTTTTGTTTTGTGTTTTTCTGATATCTAGTGTGTCTGAGATTATCCAGTTCTTTGATTTCTAGACCTTTGAAAGAATCCTTGTTTCCAAACCATACATTTATGAGAATGAGTTATTTTAATTTTCATATTTTGTATGTTATCTGGGGACTTTTGGACATTTTTTCTCCTCGCTCTTTCAATTTCTTCCTCTTCTGCTATTATATGAACACCACAGCCAAGCAGTCTGTGGACTGTGATTTTGAGTGAGAGCAAACCGAAATGGGGCAACTATGGTAACCCCGGGTTGTCTCATAAAATGCATGACCACCAGAGCAGGTAGCATGAAACTCAATATTTCCAGCACTGTGGTGTGACCTGGGTGTAACATGTTTGGGGATTGAGTAGGAACACCTCCATATGAGGTGTTATCTACCAGTGCGAAGTTATGGACTTTTGGTTAATATGGCAACCCGACTTCTAGGTGTAGGATGTACTTTGCAAGAAATTAACATCCAACTCAAGGGTGAGTGCCAATCCGCAGAATTTTCACTGTAAAACGTATAGTTTTGAAGAATAAGTTTTCTCAATTTGTAATAATAAATTGTGAACCAGTCCAGTTAAACTATAGGAGTATTCTTGAAAAGAATGATATAGTATCTGCATGTCTTTGCTTTTAGATTTCCCCGTGTGTCCTCCTGATGATACATGCATACAGTGTAAATCAATACTGTCCTGAAGAAGGTGGTAGAAAAGAAATATATATCCGCCGAAACATGCATTGACTGTTGGTGTGTCCAGTCTGGGCCCATACACTTAAAGGAGAGAAAAAATCAAACTTGGCGTTTGTATGGTGTACATGGTCTGACTGGATCTTTGCGTGTTGGATGTATGGAATGTAGAATGAATGGTATGTGAGATGGAAATATGGTATAGGAGAGGTGGGGGTAATCTTGTATTTTGTAGTGATTTGGTGTTTGTTTTTAAATAAATTAATGTAGTTTGCCTGTTGCAATGGAAGAGAATTTATGTATAAACACAAATAATGTTATAAAAAATGTAAGAAATAATTGTTTTGTAGAAAAAATGTAAAAAAAATAGAGTTGTATGAAATAAATTGTTAAAACTCACCTGGACTAATTCATTGTGTGATTTTTCCAAGGTGACGAGTTAAGCAAGGTAGTAGGTCCTCTCTTTAAGGCATTGTTGCATTTTTCCCCCTGGTCCTAAACCTGATATGGCGAGTAATACAGTAGAGGGGGATCCCTGTGGTGAGTTTTGGTCTTCTAAAGGGTCCAGCCACCCATCCCAATCTTCTTTCATTCTTAGCCCTTCAGAATAAGGCCAAGGAAATGACCTGGGACCTGTGGGTTCCGTCGGTGCCAGCAATGGCATCGATAGGCGCTGATTCACGTTGTTTGGAATCAGAATGGGGCTGACACCGCCGGCGGGTGCTGGAAGCGTCAGGAGTCTTGGAGTGGTAGCTGGCACCGAGGAAGGCCACAATGGCACTACCGGCGTCAGTCCAGATCCATTGCCAGATACATGGGGCGGGGGGTCATCAGTAGCTGGAGTAGCTGGCGCAGAACACAATGGAACCCCCTCTGAGCCCCACGGGGCCTGAAGGTGTGCTGGTAGGGTCAGGCAGCCCAAATACGAGGCACTTTCGTCATAAAATTCTTTAAGTTGGAGAGGGGAGTCGCTCTGGTTCCCGGAAAGGCAGGGAAGCGCAGAGCCGACCCAGGCGCAGGTTCAGAAGAATGAGGTCTAGAACACCGAGGCTCCTCCGTCAGATCGACCGACGGACAGGGAGAAGTCGAAGCACGCTTTGACTTCTTGTGTTTTTAATGCCTCTTACCTGACCGACCCTACGACTTTGAGTGGTAGGACGAGGACTTGGGACTCCCGAAGCGATGCCCGGACCTTCCGCTCAACTGAGTCCGTGAACGAGACTTCCTAGGAGTCACGCCGTGATGGGCCGCAAGTAGCTTTAGAGACCGCTGCCTCAAAGATTTCAGAGCCATGACCCTGCAGTTGAGCATGACTTTGAATCGTGATCGCACTCCAGGCACCAGAGGCAAACCAGGTGTGGATCTGTCACAGACATGGCGCGGTGACAGGCACCACATGGTTTGAATCCAGAAGTCTTCCTAGACATGAAGGAAAAAAGACTACACACCAAAAAAGGGGTCGACAAAATGTTGAAAAAAGCCTGTCAAAAAGTGACAGAGGGTAGCTCTCTTCGCGGATCAGTGCTCGACTGGTGTGGAAAGAAAAGAACTGAAGTCAGCATGCGGAGGTGGTGCCTATATAGGTGACACGGCCGTCACTAAAGCGCAGACACCGCCGCCATCACGCGGAGCCAACTGACGCCACCTACCGGTGAGCAGGGGTACTGCTCGAAGAAAAATCTTCCGGATCCAGTCTGACGCCTGGGATATTCAAAAGTAAGGAATATGTGGTTAGATGTCTTTATCAGATGTATTAGTGGACTGAGGAGTGAGTTGTTCAGAGACAAGCAATGATAAATGAAGTGTATGTGCCTCACTCCCTAGTTAAGCATATAGGTAAGAAGTAGTTTCCGGTATTCACAGTACATTAGAGTAGGTAATGGCTAGATCAATGTAATTGGAACAGAGAGAACCAAGGAATGTCATCGTTCAGACCTACTTGGTCAGTGTGAAGTCTGGGTATCCAGCACTGTTCTCTCAGGAAAGGGAAGTATGACTTGTCCTTAGCATGACCGTCAAAATGGGGCTTAATAATGAAATTCCACATAAATTTGTCCTCAGAGTGTCCATTAGAAATTAAGTGATTCATTAGTTTGGTAGTCATAGTGCTTTTATGTTCAATGACTATCTTTCTGGTGGTCATGCCCATATAGCTTAATTTACATTGGCAGTTCAATAAATAAATACCCCTTCACTATCTCAGTCTGTGGTTGTGTCATGTGGCAGACAGTACAAGATCCACAAGGATCCCACTACTATAGGAAGGCCCTGTAGTGTAGTTCCTATTTCCCTAATAGGCTCTGCGCATTGGAATAATATACCCTATAGGCTTGGCATAGGACTGAGGTCAGTATGCCCCTATCGAGTTTATTAAACTTAATTACTTTTGTGCCAGCTAACTCAGAGGCCACTAGAAACTCCTTGTAAACAAGAAGGGAGTAGTTTCTGGCAACCGCATAAACATGACAACTTTGTTTCCCTTTAGAATCGGAACACTTCTCAGAATCGTGGAAACAATAGATAACAGTTTCACTCAGCTAATCGTGCATGCTTAGTTTCCTCAGAGTTACACAGAAAGAATAGATGGGCGTTTCAATAAAAAGGTTTTATTGAACAGTCTTGTTTCTCGTGCAAGAGATATGAGCCGTTATGATCACAAGACAGTATGCAAGATATATAATGTACAGCGTAAGCAGTAGAAATAAATAATACTGCGCTAGCATTATCTTTTAGCATCTATTCATGTACATAAATAACATGAGCTAAAAATGCGAGTACTCATACAATGCTTCTCTACGCTAGTTCTACCCCAGTGTACCTAACCTGGTGTAGGGAAAGGTAAGAAGTAGGTGAAGTATTCTCTAGTATGGTATACTAAGAGTATGTTAAGTCTAGTATGCCAAGAGTCCCTCTAGGTTCTAGTCAGCTCCATACCTTGAGAGTGAGAGAGGTGGGAATCTCCTGCCGGATCTCAAACTCTAACACCCCGGGAAGGGAGTCAGAACACTGGAAGCTGGATTCTTCTGCGAGCAGGAATGACAGCGTCGTCTCAGTGCGTCAGGCCGGGATACGGGCTCCTCTGAAGTCGAGGTCTCCTCTTACTTGCTTGGGCAAGGGAAGGTATATTTATACCTGATAGGTGCCTGGGAATGTTAGCATTGACGTGAAGTCGGACAGAGGAAGACGTCAGGAATGAACCCTTAAGGTATAGCGGTTCATGCATAATAGACAGGTTCTTGGATAAATCAATAATCCTGTGCTAGGGGAACTCCCAAGAGCTTAAGGGTCTGGTTTCTAAGAACTCGTTGTGACGTTAGGGTGGACGGATGTCGGGACCATACCTGTATTTGGAGTGCATGGCTAATGCCTAAATAAGGACTGGGATTCTATGCCTATATAAGGGCAATGCGAATTGTGCCTATATAAGGACATGTTTCAGGAAAACCTATATACGGACACCTAAAGCGGAATACAACAGCCCAACCAGGGTGTTTGGACAGAGAGATTTCCTCGTCCCAGTCTAGTATGTACGAAGATGTCCTTAAATTTCTTGCTGCTACATTTTTATGCAAAAAAGTGATGTCTGCATGTTTTGAAAAGTTGTCCTTCAGGGACTTAGGATGGAAGCTGTTATATTTTAACAAGGAGCTCCTATCCAATGGTTTCCTTTAGACTTCAGTTGCAAGCCTGCATTCGGATGGATAGGTTAGAATGACCAAGACTGGGAGGGTGGTTTACTATCCTGTCTGGTGAACTTAAAATGTGGGTTTATATTGTTAAGCCAGGTCAGGAATCGGAGAATGCTGACCTGCTCTCCATGCCATATGATAAGTATTTATTTATTTAATGCAATTTATAAAGCGCACAAATACCCTTGGGTGTCTCGGCGCTGCGGACGGCAAAGACAAACCTGGAGCAGATAACTATTGGTTAAAAAGCCATGTTTTTACTGATTTCCTAAAGGCAAGCGAGGTAGGGCTAGCCTTGATATGAAGGGGGAGAGTGTTCCACTGTTTGGCGGTGGTGACTGTAAATCGTCTATCACCGCCCGAGACTTTTTTAGTTCGTGGGACCCTCAAAAGGTTGGCTGTTGATGAGCGCAGGGGTCTTTTGGGCGTGTAGGCACAACGAACTTCCTTCAAGAACTTAAGTCCAGTGTTGCGCATGGCCTTGAAAGCGATGCAGAGCACTTTAAATTTGATTCGGCTTCTTATAGGTAGCCAGTGGAACTGTCGCAACACCTTTGAGATCGATTTGTACTTGGGGGTGCCTGATAGAATCCTGGCGGCTGAGTTCTGCACCAGCTGTAATTTGTTAAGGACCTTATTTTGTGCATTCATAAGGAGACCGTTGCAATAGTCAATTTTTGACATTACTAGAGTACTAATGAGGGTTTTTCCAGCACTGAGTGGAAGGAATGGTAAAACTTTTTTTTTATCATCCTTAGAGTGTAAAAGGATGATGAGACAACAGTATTGGCATGGAATGCGAAGGACAGCTTGTCATCAAACATGTCACCTAGATTTCTGACCTTTGAGACAGGGGACGAAGGTGGTCCCAATTTGGCTGGCCACCAGGTGGGGGACCAGCCCGGGGAGAGATTGCCAAAAATCATCACCTCAGTTTTGTCCGAGTTTAATTTTAGGCAGTTATTAGCCATCCAAGTGCTAATGGCTACCATTCCATCCTGAAAATTAGCCGCAACTGCCCCTCCATCATTATGTACTGCAAGCACCAATTGTGTGTCATCGGCGTAAGATGTAAGACCCATCCCGTGTGCTTTGATAACTCTGGCTAGGTCCGACACATAGATGTTAAATAAGGTCGGACTCAGAGATGATCCTTGTGGCACACCACACGGGAGGGCAAATGATGGAGAGTTGAAAGTGCCTAGACTCACTAGTTGGGTGCGGTTGGAAAGGAAGGCGGCTAAGAGGGCTTTAGCCCTATGTCTGATACCGATGGTTGAGACACGGTCGATCAAGGTAGCGTGATCGACCGTGTCAAATGCTGCTGATAAATCCAGCAGCACCAGGACAGCAGCACCACCTCGGTCTAGTATCGTCCTGATTTTATCTGATGCTTTAATGAGGGCTGTCTCGGTACCGTGGCCTTTCCTAAAGCCAAATTGTGTGTCGTGCAGTAAGTTATTGTCTTCAATATATTGACCCAACTGTGAGTTCATGATTTTTTCGAAGATTTTTGCTGGAAATGGAAGGCTTGTGATAGGCCTATAGTTTTTTGTATCTGCAGGGTCGAGATTATGCTTCTTCAGCAGAGGCTTGATAATGGCCTTTTTCCATATGGACGGATAGTTGCCTGTACGGAACATTGCATTGCAGATATTTGCTAGGTTGGAAGCTATTAGGTCAGAGATCAGTTTCAAAACTGAAGGTGGACAGGGGTCAGTGGAGGATCCCGATTTAATGATGGAAATTAGATTCATGATCTGTTGCGGTGAGACTTGACTGAATTCCGAGAAAAAGGGGGGGCTTTCTTCCTTGTCAGGAGTCACGATTTGGTGGTCTGCCTTAGGTTGGGCTGCGAAGTTGACATAAATTTGGCTAACCTTTTCATGAAAAAAACTGGCTAGTGAGTTACAGAGGGTTTGCGAGGGGGCTATAGGGAAATTCGTCGCCAGCCCTGATAGCTTGGCCACTACCTGATACAGTTGTTTAGTAGAATCTTGAGCGGATTCTATCTGTCTAAGGTAGTACTTACTTTTCTCCAGGATAATGAGGTGTTTATATTTAGTTATTGCTTCCTTGTAACGAGTTTTTTCATTGTTGTTATAGTCTCTACGCTAGCGCCTCTCAAGGTTTCTACATCGTTGTTTTTCGAGTCTGAGAGCCTCTGAAAACTAAGCGGCAGAAGGGGCATGTCTATTTTTAGAGGCTTTTTTGAGTGGTACTAACCATTCTGAATAGTTAGATGAGGCAAGTTCAGGGTCTGGTGTAAAGTCATGTTGAGTGGAGAGCAGATGTTTTTTGAGAAGATGCTGATCAATGCTACACCAAGCTTTGAACGATGTAGATGGAAATAACCTAGTATGCGGAGTGTTATTCCTCTTTATTTGAATATCAAACAAAACTGCACAGTGGTCAGTCCAGACTAGGGGCAAGACGTTCTTTAGGGAGATTTGCTGGTTGCTAGAGAACAGACCATCTAGAGTATGACCAGCTGAATGTGTGGGGCTTGTCACCAACTGGGTAAGGCCCACTGCCTCTAATTCTACGATGAGGGATGATGTACCCTTATCATCGTGGGTCTCTAAATGAAAATTAAAGTCTCCCAAGATAGTGAGGTTGGATTCTCCTGCTAAGGGTTCAAGAAGGCTGCCCAAGGCAGAAAGAAATTTAGCCCGCGAGCCCGGTGGGCGATAGAGATGGATTCCCTTAAAGGGTTGTGAATGGGTGAGCATGATCGAAAAAGTAAAGGCTTCACAGACCAAGGAGGGAATTGTCTCCGTCCTGACTAAGTATTTATCACGGTAAATGATCGCCAGTCCTCCTCCTTTTTTGATAGATCTATCGTGTCTGTAAGCATAGTAACCGTCAGGGGTTGCGGTGCAAAAATCGGGTCCAGACGATGGATCCCCCCAGGTTTCTGTTATAAATAGTATGTCAAGATCATGGTCCTTTAACCCGTTAAGTGCTTCTGTCGGCCAACGGCCGTCGCGAGCACTACCTCGGTAGTGCTGCGCACGTCCGTTGGCCGACGCGGCCCCGCCCGCTTAATAGAACGTTCCGCACTGGCGCGGAACGTTTTAAGCAGTTAACCGGTTAAGAAGTCTGATATTTCATATTTATGTTTGGAGAGGGAACGTGAATTTATAAGGGCTAAGTGAATATATTCCTGATTTGTTTGCAGAAGATGCAACTGTGACGGAACTGAATTAGTGTGGATTTCCAATTTAAACGAACAATTATAGCAACTGAGAGAGGAGTGGGTGGCTAATGAGCCTGTGTCTAGGTGGGGACAGGTGTGTGTGTTAGTAGCAAAATGGATATCTTTCAGTCTTTTACTGGAGTATTTTAACATCTTACCAGGCAAAGCTGATGAGGGAGTATGTAATCAGCATAGCTTTTCCAGAGTCTAATGTGTTGATGGAATGGATAGGTTTTGAAGTAGATGTTGATGAACTCAAAATTATGTATATAGGTGTGCCAGGCAAAGGTACTTCCCATCGAAGTTCCCTTGACCTGTAGGTAAGACAGATCCTCAAAGTTGCAAAAGATTTCTGTGAGCGCCAGAGTGGCACATTATATGATGAAATCAATAGGGGTCATTTGTTCTGTGGATTTTGAGTGTAAACGAGATTTTATGGTGTACATGGCAAATGCCTGTGGGATACAGGTGTACAAAGAATCCACGCCCAATTTGAGGAGGATATCACTTTGGTGAACACTCGAGTGGCACTGGTAAGGCCGAAGGGGAGCACATAGAACTGAAAGTCGTTGTGGCCTACCTGAAACTGCAGGTAGTTCCAGAGGGACTTCAGGACAGGGGTGTTGAAAAAGGCTTACTGCAAGTCCAATGCCACAGCCACGTTTCCTGGATACAGGGCAGACAGAGAGCGAGCATCATGAACTCGTCCTTCTTGAGGAAGCAGGTCAGAGGGAGAAGGTCTAAAATAGGACAAAGTCCTAGGTCCTCAGCACCAGGAAGTACCAGGAGTAGCAGCCAGTCGCGTTCACTGATGCCGGCACCCTCTCTATAGCTCTTGTGTCCAAGAAAGCCTGGATTTCCTTCTGCAAAATGGACAAGTGGTTCTCTGGCAGTTCTTGTGGTGGTGTGGGTAGTATGTTTATGGGTGGATAGGGCAGGGCATAACGATCCTGGACAAGTTGAAGCACCAATCTGTCCAATGTGATGCTTTGTCACTCGTGGAGGTAATTGCTTATCCAGCCGCCAAGCTGGTGACAGTGTGCTGCTGAAGACAAACCTAATGAGTTTTGCAGCAGAGAGGGGAGGGAAATTTGGCAGAAGTAGATTGTTGTCCATGGGGGCTTGGACGCTGTAGGCCGGATCATGAACCTCTACCTTGAAACGTTTGGGAGGTCTGTTGCTGCAGAGGCAGGATTTGGCATTGCCGCTGTGGATGCCTCTTATGCAGTCTCAAAAAGGGCAATATTGTTTGGGAAATTGCTGTATGGGAAAGGCGAGGTCTACAGAGCATGCTGTAGCCTTGCCTTCTTTGAAGTGCTCTACTACAGAGTCTGCCTTGCATCCAAAGAGATGGGTGGCATCAAATGGTATGTCCATCAGTGATGCCTGAAAATCACTTGAGAAGACTGTAGCATGTGTGGTGCCGAAGAACGCGCTGGTACCAACTGCCCTACCCAGAAAGTCGGTAGTGTCCTGGCTGGTCGTATCACATACTTCACTGTGTACTGGCCATCCTCCAATATCTGTTGGAGGTTGGCGCACAGATCATTTCTAATTTATGGACCTGAGGGCAAGGCTGGCAGAGGAGAATATTCGGAGAACATTTGCTTCCCGAACACCTGCATGCATTTTGACTCGCATTCTGATCGGGTGGTCAGAAATGCATTTGGCTGTAGTCTACTTGCAGAGGCTTGAACAACTAGGCTCTCTAGTGTGGGGTGCTGGAGGAGGAAATACAGGTCTCCCAGAGCTGGTTTGTGTCATTTTGCTGTCTGTTGACAGAAGGGCAAGATCCTGGCTTTGACCAAGTGCCCAAAAGGGTGCATGTAAGTGCCTCATTAAATGGTAGGAGTGGTTCTGAAGAGATCTGCCCTGGCTGCAGAACCTCTGTAAGCATGTTTGTTTTAAACTCCAATGAAGCTAGCTGGAGAACAAGACCTTCTGCTGCAGTTTGCATTACCATTGTTAATGATGCCGATCCATCCATAGAGGAGCCAGGATGAGAGTTGAGACCAGTTGCAAGTGAAGTGTCAAGGTCACTGGCCTCATGGAGGTCCAGGAAAAGATTTTCAACATTACACATGTGTGTTTCATCACTGCTGTCATCCTCAGTGTGTAGTCTGGGACTGTAAATGCATGTGTTAGCAGAAACGAGCCACAGTCAGAATGAGGGTGTCTCTGCCTGCATCAAAGCACAGGGAACTTGTATGGTGTTTGGAGCTGTATGAAGAATCGGAGCGGGCACTGGCCCCGGAGTCGGGGTGGACCCCGGAATGGGGTCAAGAGGAACGGTCAGCGTCTGAGACAGATCTGCTGGCAGTAACCCGACTGGAGGCCTCCTCTGGTCAGCGGGGTCCAAAGGTGCACCAGAGAGCTGCAGAAGGGTACCAAAAATCCACAACATAGTTTCCTTGAAGGCATGTATCTACTGCAGTGTCGCCGATGGCCCTGGGTAAAGGGCTGGATCGGGAGTATTGATGGAGTCAGTTTCATAGTGTACAGCCAGGAAGGAGATTTTGTGGTACACTTATGTCTGCGCGCCTTCTACTGACAAGAGTGGCAGGAAGAGAGAGAGCCATATTTTGACTTCTTGTTTTGTTTTCCTCTTGTATTTGTCTGAAGATTGGGAGTGGGATGACGACTTGGCTCCAGAAGGGCCTCGGGACCAAGAACACGTCCACAGGGATTGAGCCTTCTTGCAGTGCTCAGTGACATAAGGTTTGGCCTTGTGGTCCTGGATGGCCTTCAGATTTATCCAAGAGCATTCACCGCACAACTCTGCATCATGCGAAGAGCCTAGACATCAGACAAGAGTTCATGTGGGTCCGCACTGACATCTCTTCGTGGCAATTCTTGCAGGGTTTAAAACCTGTTGAATCCTGTTGTTTTAGGGAAAGACATGTCCCTTGCACACTGGAAAAAAAATACTTTTGGGAAAAGTTCACTAATAGTTGGCAGATATTGAGGGAGAGCGCTCTGGTTCTGAGTAGGAAAGCGCGGAAACAAAATAACTGACATTGACGTGCCGAGGTAGCAGTAATATGCCATTTCCAACGTCATTTCCGAGGTGGGATGGACCCAACACCTAGCTGCACAATGTCACCGGTTAGCGTGAGGGAATTGCTGAAAAAAATCTCCAGATACAGTCTGGCACTTGGGGGCATTCACAAGCTGACGAATCTGAACTTTGAAGTATCTCTCAGAAAAAGAAATGTTTACAGCAGCTCTTTCATTGCAATCAAGCTATTTACTAATTCGATCTCTAAAGGTGGTTATGTGTATGTTAAAAAAGGAGAAAAAAAAATAATATATATATATACATACACACACACACACACTGCGTTAATATGATAATATGAGATCTTACCTATTTGTGACAACCAGGTGTGCATTTTTGCCTTCTGGGAGAATGCAATTATACCTGAAGATTTCACCATCCAATTTCTTAATATTTGAGTTCTACAAAAAATATAAGCAATATTAATTCACATTCCATAACAATGCATAGAAGTCAGAGACTTTTTTTTATTCATGGGCCTCTCTAATGCACTAGATTATCAAAATAAATGTTCTCTTGTTATAGGACAAGTGAATATCATTTTAAAAAGTTATCTGACGCTGTTTCGATCCACAGCCGCTAACTACACACAGTGGGGCCGATTCACAGAACTAATCTGAGATAAAATCCTAAACTTACTACTTTTGGTATTCACAGAAGGCATTTAGTAGTAGTAAAGTTAGTACTCCTAACTTTACTACTACTAAACTGAGACAAAATCCTAACTTTACAACTTTCGGTATTCACAAAAGGCATTTAGTAGTAGTTAAGTTAGGATTCCTAACTTTACTACTACTAAATGCCTTCTGTGAATACCAAAAGTAGTAAGTTTAGGATTTTATCTCAGATTAGTTCTGTGAATCGGCCCCTGTGTAACTCATCTGAGGCTTTCCTGTGGTCTGGATCATGTTGGGAAGTGGCGAGAGTACCCCTCCTTGTTTATGAGGAAGAGGAAGTGGTTGCTTGACAAACTGTAATGCACGGTCTTGCTTGTTAGCCCAACGAAATCAGTTTAATTTATTCTAAAATGAAGCATGTTTTCCCCAACACTGGAAAAAAGAAGTGAGCCTTGCTTTTTATTTAAATGTACAGATACTGGCAAAACACTAGTCAAAAATTGATGAAGTTGGTTAGCACAAGCTCTTGACCACTAATTTTGAACACTAGGGCCTGATTCAGAAAGGTAAACTTACACATTTGTGTAAGTTTACGCTTTTGCAGTATTCACAAAACTGCATTTTAATAGTAAGTTTACAAGTGCGGAGACTCCGCAGTCGGGGCAGAGAACTCCGCAGCACATACAAAGATAGGACAGTCCTATCTTTATATGTGCAGAGTTGTCCGCCCCGACTGTGCAGTCTCCGCACCCATAAACTTAGTATTAAAATGCAGGTTTGTCAATACTGCAAAAGCGTAAACTTACACAAACGTGTATGTTTTCCTTTGTGAATCAGGCCCAAGGTGTTTTAAAGTGCTGCATGTCCTAGGACTACTTGCAATTATTTGTAGTCCTTGGACTTCTCAATGTTCTACAAGCTTCATTGCTGATCTATGTTTCCATGGAGGATTCTGAGGGAAAGGCCTCCTTTCTGAGAAATCCCTTTGCCGGAGGCATTCGGGTGAAAAAAGGTCATCACGTTGTGGGTTCAATGCTTGGGCCTGACATGGCTCATCCCTTCATGGGAAAGACTTGCACAACAGAACAAGTTACTTACCTTCGGTAATGCATTATCTGCTAGAGACAGGATCTAGCCATAGATTTCTTACTTTAGAATCCTCCCCAGGAGCAAGACTGGATCCGGAAAGGTTTTCCCACAGCACGTGTGCACCGGCAGAGGGCGCCACGCGACTCCGTATCGACGTTGTCCACCGGATGTGACATCAACGGAGTTCATATAACTCCATCGCCGACGCCAGTTTCTTCCGTGACTATTTTCTGCACTCAAAACGCAGAGCCACAAACTGAAACTGTCTATTGAACAGTATAATTCAACAAAAGACACTCGTGTCAAATAAATACCGAATTCCTAACCAAAATTCAGTATATGAATATCCCGATAAAAATCTTGAGATGAAGAATTCATACATCCAATAAGTTTCTCCCTCTTTTCTTCTTTCTTTTTTAATGAAAAATGAAAACGAAAAAATTGAAACTCAAAAGTGTTCAGTTTGCAAAAAGCGGAGGATGGTTAAGGAATCTGCAGCTAGATCCTGTTTCTACCAGATAATGCGTTACCGAAGGTAAGTAACTTGTTCATCTAGACATCTAACCACAGATTCTTTACTTTAGGATCAAATGCCAAAGCCATACCATCCCCGGAGGAGGGTCTGCGAACTGCAACCACGAAAAGTCTCTTACTAAGACTAACCCGGTACAGAACAAGAAAATAGACCGGCAATTTATAATAATGTAGGTGAGCATAAACATACCTAACCATATGAAGTCCCCTAGGAGGGCCCATGGGTCAAAGTTGCAAGACATTTAAACCATGGGAATAATCTACCCATGTCAGTACAATCAATCATTCTAGAAGCTCTCACCACAGTAACAAAAATCATAAGACAATAAAATCACGGAAAAGGTACTACCCATGGCAATAAGACTTTATCCACAACCATCTGGTTATTTACTCAAGTCCCAACAGCATGTTCCAACCTGTAAACCAAAGAAGGCCAGGACTGCTCTGTAAACTACACAGAGAAAACCCATCCTCCATGGAGAAAACTAAATATTCATATAAAAGAGAAGTCAAAGGAAACACTGGCCCCTGTCAACAGAGAAGCAGTCCTTCCATGGAAAAAGAACTAGAGATGTACAAGGACCTCTAGAAAATCTCATATACACAAAAGTACATATATATATATATGAAGACATAGGAGTAACATGATAGCGGAATCATACCCATAGAAATGCAACGGCATCCAACCAACCAGGGTAGTGCGAGTTGCCTAAAAGACCACCATTAAACAATGGTAACATAACATAAAATAAGATATCAAGAATAAAAAGAAATCTTAATAACCTAACCAAAACAAAAAGTCTGCATTAGCCCTTGCTTTATGAATAGAGAGCATCTACTGACGGTCTGGTAAAAGACCAAAATCTAAACCTTTTTGTAAAACAAAGGGATTCCAAAATAAAAGAATCTGACCACTGAGAAAGCCGATAGTAATCTGTCTGACTCTCTAGGAACCACACCTTACAATGTGTGAACCCAACTTACAGTCCCTAGAGGTAGGAAATAAGGAAAAGAGATGCCTACAAGCAACTATAGACAGATACATAACAAAAGGAATTGACCCTTAAGAGAGCAAAGATCCTGAATGTCAGGAATAAAAGACTTCTACAAAGGGTAGAAACTGTGAGGCCCATGCCTCTCCCTCTAGAGGATCAACCTATATTAAATCTTCGTAGAGAAGAATTGGTACACCATTAGAGGAAAATATTCTTAAGAAACATAGAAACATCCTTAGTAATAATGCACAGCGTTATAACAATCAAGAAAAGTGTGAAATATTAAAGAACCTTTTCCAATAGAAGGAATAGAATCCCTTAAGAAGCTATATCCGCATAAGCTCTAATATAACCTGATATAATACCAAGAAAGTCAGCAATCACTAATGGTGAGAAAGCATGAACATGCTCAAAATCACAGGCCATAAGACAGATCTTGAATAGCAATTTAATGTCATAAAAGTTCTAAAGACAAGCATTTGGATAATAATGTTCTACATTCAGCAGATGTAGAGAACTTCATCTATGACGTAAACGATAAGGCAAGTACCAGGGCAAAAAGCTGAAGCCACCTCAATAATAATGACACCAAGTGCCATACCCTACAAAAACGTAAAAGACACTTAACATGCCTATTAAGAAGGTCTTTGCACCTAAGCCTTTCATTAAAAAGCAAATCATAGACCCCAAGGCTCCAATGGGGTACCATTTTATAGTACCACAGAGAACTAATCCTACACATAGAGTAGGACTCAGTCCACTTAAACGTGAGTCAAAAAATGCATAAGGCGAGTAAACTCCTCCCAAACTATATATTTGTACATTTAAAAATGCTCACAACAGCATACCAACAATACTCCGCATAGAGTATAGTATATACCATAAGGGTATCACTCTTGAGCCTAAACTCTTCTCCAGAGTAAATCAAACTGTAAGACCTGTATAACAGGGCTCAAATAAACAACATAGTACAAATAAAACACTGAAAAATTGTCATCGACAGAGTCCAGCACTTCTGCAGCTAGTGGAATAACCAAGAAAACCACTAATCATGGAACACAACTTCTGTAATCCCAACTCCCCCTGATAAAAAACACCAGGTATCACTAAACATTTGTATTAAGCAAACACCTATTCTGGATGTACCAGATAAAACTTATCATAACTCAGCCGTGTAGATACCTCTCAACACAAGACTGAACACCAAACTAAAACTTACAAAATAACTCAAGTGGACTTATCAGCTCTACCAGCACTGAATCTTTTTAAGCCGAATCAGCCTGTTCATCAAATAAATGGATACCATCAAATGGCATATCTTTGAGGCTCTCCTGCATGGGCTCTGAAAACCCAGACTGATGCAGCCATGCATGCCTGCGCAGTGGAACTGACTGAGCCATAGCTCTACCCACAGAATCAGTGGTGTCCATGCTACAATTGATGGTAAATCTTGCCGCCTCCTGGCAATCTTGTACCACCTGCAATAACTCATTTCTGGCTTCCTCTGACAGAGAAGGTAGACTCTATGCCACTTAGTCCTATAAAGCATGAGAAATCCTGCACATAACACATGTAGTGTTTAGAGACCTCAAAGCTGAGCTTACAGAAGAAAATATATTCCTCCCTGTCAAGAGGTCATTAACCTGTCATGCAATAGTCTCAGAAAAGAGGAAATGCCAAGTAACTCTGGAGTAGGCACTATCCAATATGGAGAAAGATGCACCCACGCAGAAGATTGTTATTTCAAGTACTGTTGAAAACCTTACAAAATCGGAACTGCGCGAATTCCAAAATGGCCACCGTCGTCCCTAGTGAAGCGGCCATGCAGTCTAGTTGTTGAGAAATCAAATGAAGCCAAAGCGCGCGTGCAAATAACGCATGTCGCACTTCAACTGAACTCTTGAGGAGACAGGTAGTGTCTCTTTGCCGCGTCTGTATTGTGAGGAGGAAATCAGAAACTAGCGATTTTTCCTGAAGCAGTAATTCACGCAAGTGGCCCAGGGTCTTATGAGCAGAATCCAGTGAGCAGTGTTACGGTTTCGTGAGGAGCAGGCTAGTGAGTAGCGCCCGTACTTGAGGAGAATCCAGAGAGCAGTGTTGCAGTTCCGATATCTGAAACCAGAGGTAAAACGTTGTTAAGAATTGAACCTTGAGATTTTATACGACCTGCAGGAAGACATAAATATAATCAGCGCATAAGAGGACTATGAACAATTGTAATTTAGAGACGTCACAGGAATTCTGAAATTCAGTCAGACATTTAACAAGAGAGATAGTGTCTCTAAGCGAAGAGCAGAATCCATTTACTAGAGACTTTTGAAAATATAGACTTTACTTACCAGAACTCCAAGTCAAATATATATATATATATATTGTATTGTATTGACACTTGTAAAGCGCTCTGTAACCCTACAGGCATCCTGGTGCTGAGATACACGTACATTGCCAACAAAATGTGCTGCAGAGAAAGTCGGACTATATTATAGGTTTTTATACTCTAGGAAAGAGCCAAGTTTTTATTTTTTTTGCGGAACAGCATCAAGTCCTGTATCTGTCTCAGTTCATTTGGAATATATATATCGCAACACCTCAAACAAATTTAAGAAAGAATCATCAATCAGCTGAAGTTCTCCATTTTAATAATCATTGAGAACAGTCAACTATTAAACAGTAATCTCAGGAATAAGTAGCCACTTAATTTCTGTAATACCAGAGAGAGGCAATCCTCAATTGTTGAACAGGTAAATAGAGCTGGGGTTAAGTATATATGCAGTGACTTAGTGAGAAAGTTTAATTGTGAGTCTCTAATAACCACTGTGCTAATTCATTGTAGGTGCGCTCCAGATACCAGACCAAAGAGGGTAAACGAGTCAAGCTAGAAGCACCTGACGTGAGGAGTCTCTCTGTTGTCCACTTCCCCTTTCCCCCAGGTTAATGCTCGAAACCGATATGTACATTGGTAGCGAGCAGTGACGGTGGAGACTGAGGAATAATCTTCTGCTCCTTAGGAAGTCGACATCAGGTACGGCCTTGACAGATTGAAGTGCCTACCAATTGGAATTAGATTTCCTCCCGAGCAGAATGGCAGAAGGAATAGATTTAAAGTCTCTTGCAACTATATTAGAGGGTATGCAAAAGCAACTAAATGACTCTGTAAAAGAAAATAAGGTTCTGAGGGAGGAGTTAAAAAGATCTAGTCAAGAATCTTTACAGATTAAACAAAAGATGGAAGAGCTAGTATCCTCTGCGGGTTCTCAAGTAGGAGGGGCTCCAAACATTCCTAGTATTTCTCAAGCCGCAGGGCTATCGACACAAGTGATACATGCAATTTCCCCAATGCACAAGTTACTACTTGTGTAATGATATATCTGTAAGAGACATTAGTTAGTGATAGATTCCTTACATTAGAACATCCCCAGGCGTCAGACTGGATCCGGAAAGTTTTTCGTCAGCAGTACCCCTGCGCGTCGGTAGGTGGCGTTGTGCGGCTCCGCGTTCGTCGCTTGCGTCGTAAGCGCCGAGATGACGTCACGGAGACTACTTAGGCGCCACCCATGCGCGCTGACGTCAGTTCTGTACACGACTTTCCGCGCCAGGAACGCAGAGCCATGCAAGAAACTGACCACTGGTGCCATGAAACTAGGGCCCTGAAAGGGATGACCTTAACCCTAGAATCAGTTCGCAGAACGGGGAGGATGGGTGGGGCGGTAAGGAATCTATCACTAACTAATGTCTCTTACAGATATATCGTTACACAAGTAGTAACTTGTGCATCTGAAAGAGACACGTTAGTGATAGATTCCTTACCTTAGAATAGATACCCCAGCAATACCAACCCCGGTGGTGGGTCTGCGAATAGATTACACCAGAAAGTCACGGAGAACAGAACGGCCAAAGAAGCCGTCTCTCCGGACTTGACTGTCAAGGCAGTAATGCTTGGTAAATGTGTGCAGCGAGGCCCACGTGGCTGCCTGACAAATATCCTGCAAGGGAACGCCGTGTCCCAAGGCAGTAGTGGCTGCTGTTGCCCTGGTAGAATGGGCACGCAGCCCCACAGGAGGCTCCTTCTTAGCCAAGGAGTAACATGCTTTGATGCACAAAACGACCCACCGAGAGATGGTGCGTTTGTGCACGGCCCGACCATTTTTGGCGACCACGTAGCCAACAAAGAGCTGGTCATCCACCCGGAACTGTTGTGTGCGCTTTGGATAGAACGAGAGCGCACGTTTTGGGTCCAGACGATGGAGCCTCTCTTCCTCTTTTGAAGGATGCGGAGACGGAAAGAAAGTGGGCAAAGTGATGGTCTGCCCGATGTGGAAGGGCGTGACAACCTTTGGCAAGAAAGAAGGACGGGTCCTTAAAACCACCTTGTCCGGATGAACAGAAAGGAAAGGAGGTTTAGAAGAAAGAGCCTGGAGCTCACTCACTCTTCTGGCAGAGGTGATAGCTACCAGGAAAGCCGTCTTTAGAGTAAGAAGACGTAAAGGACAGTTATGAAGGGGCTCGAAGGGAGCGCACATGAGATAGGTCAAGACAAGATTTAAGTCCCATTGAGGCATTATGAAAGGCACGGGATGAAACGTGTGTGTAATGCCTTTGAGGAAACGGTTAACAACCGGGGACTTGAAGAGAGAAGGCTGATCTGGAAGCCGGAGAAAGGCGGAGATGGCCGAAAGATAACCTTTGACAGTGCCCAGACCAGAGCCCTGCTGGGCCAAGGATAGTAGGAACAGAAGGACTTCAGAAAGAGGGGCAGAAAGGGGATCCACAGACTTCGCTGTGCACCATGCCACAAACTTGTTCCACCTGCAGGCGTACACCGTCTTAGTGGAGGGACACCTGGCTGCCAAAATGACCTCACAGACTTCGGGAGGAAGATCGAAAGCTGTCAACTGACGCTGCTCAATCTCCACGCATGGAGGTGGAGGCTGGACAGGTTCGGGTGGAGGACCGTTCCCTGCTGCTGCGACAGAAGATCCTTCCGAAGAGGCAGTCGGATCGGGGGATCGATCGCCATGTTGAGTAGCTCGGGATACCAGTATCTTCGTGCCCAATCCGGAGCCACAAGGATGACTTGGGCCCGGTCGCGCCGAATCTTCTTCAGCACTCTGGGCAGAAGTGGTATAGGCGGAAAGGCGTACAACAGACCGCAGCTCCACTCGCGACGAAAAGCGTCGCCGAGCGAGTGCCGCCTTGGAAATGCCAACACGCAGAACTGATGACATTGCGCGTTCTCTTCGGTGGTGAATAGATCTAACCAAGGCTCTCCCCACTGCAGAAAGAGACCTTGCGCCACGTCCAAGTTCATACGCCATTTGTGATCCATCAAGCACTGGTGGCTGAGTTCGTTGGCCCTGGCGTTCAGAGAACCTGCCAGGTGTTGAACCACCAAGGTAATGCCTTAATGTTCCAGCCATGTCCAGAGGCGCAAAGCATCCTGACATAGGGTCCACGACCCCACCCTGCCCTGTTTGTTGCAATACCACATGGCGGTGGTGTTGTCCGTGAACACCTGCACTACACTTCCCCGGACAGAGGGAAGGAATGCCTTCAGTGCAAGTCGGATCACCCGAAGCTCCAAAAGATTGATATGGAGCCGGGACTCCGCCGGAGACCAGAGGCCTCTGATCTCCGCCTCTCCCAAGTGGCCGCCCCAACCCAGGAGGGACGCATCCGTCACCACTGTGTGCTCCGGTTGGGGAAGGGAGAGGGATCTGCCATTGACCCAATCGCGATTCGTGAGCCACCACTGCAATTGTCGTGCAGTGCCCTTCGAGATATGGACAAGATCGGACAGGTTGCCCTGATGCTGTGCCCACTGGAACTTCAGGTCCCACTGCAGAGCCCGCATATGCCACCTGGCATGTTGCACTAGCAGAATGCAGGAGGCCATCAGGTCCAGGAGCTGGAGGGTCATCCTGACTGAAACCCAGGATAGAGGCTGAAAGATGGGAATCATAGCCTGAATATCCCGGACTCGCTGCTCGGGAGGATAAACCCGAAACTGCTTCGAATCCAGAACCGCTCTGATGAAGGGGAGCTTCTGAGAAGGACTCAGGTGCGACTTCGGCACGTTGATGGAGAACCCCAGCAACTGCAGTAGGTCGGCCGTAGTGTGAAGGTGGGTGACGACTGCCTGGGGCGAGCCCGCCTTCAACAACCAATCGTCGAGGTAGGGGGAAGACTGACACCCCTGACCTGCGCAGATGAGCTGCACCGCCATCACTTTCGTGAACACTCGAGGGACGCTTGTAAGGCCGAAGGGGAGCACGGTAAACTGAAAATGCTCCTGGCCTACCGTGAACCGCAGGTAACGCTGGTGGCCCGGCAGGACGGGAATGTGAAAATATGCGTCCTGCAAGTCCAACGCTACCATCCAGTCTCCAGGGTCGAGGGCAGCCAAGACCTGAGCCAGAGTCAACATCTTGAACATCTCCTTCCGGAAGAAGCGATTGACGCTCCGGAGGTCCAAGATGGGGCGCAAGCCCCCCTTGTCCTTCTTGGGGACCAGAAAGTAGTGGGAATAACATCCATGTCCTACTTTTGGCCCAGGAACGCACTCGATGGCCCCGTTGGCCAAGAGGGCCGTGACTTCCTGTCGGAGAAGCGCTAAGTGATCCCCCAACATGCGGTGGAACTGAAGTGGCATGGACGGGGGGCAGACTCGAAGGGGAGGGAATAGCCTTTTCGGACGATTTCTAGCACCCAGCTGTCCGAAGTGACAGAGCGCCAGTGGGGGAGGTGATGTTGAATCCTGCCGCCCACCGGTGTGGGGTGCACCCCAAAGCGCGGACTAGGAAGGCTTTGAGGCGGATGCTGCGGGAGCGGAGGTGGGCTGACCCGCACGCTGGCCCCCTGTGCCGCCACGGCGGCCACCACGCCCGCGCTGAGGCTGGTTCTGCGCAGGCCTTTGGAACGGACATGTAGAGGCGCCCTTGCCGCGGCCACGAAAGGAACGAAAAGTAGACATGGCGGCGGGAGGTGGAGAGACCCAAGACTTGGCTGTAGCCCGAGAGTCCTTAAAACGCTCCAGCGCACTGTCTGCCTTATCGCCAAAAACGCGAGTACCATCAAAAGGCATGTCCATGAGGGAACTCTGGACATCCCCCGAAAACCCTGTGGACCGCAGCCAGGCATGTCGCCGCAAGGCCACTGTCGTGGAGATGGCTCTTCCCAAAGAGTCAGCGGTGTCCAACCCACACCGAATGGCGAACTTCGCGGCATCCTTCCCCTCTGCAACAGCTTGGGAAAGCACAGCCCGAACCTCTTCAGGGCACTGGGGCAGAGTTTGCGCCACCGTGTCCCACACAGCGTGAGAATAGCGGCCCAAGAGGCATGTGGTGTTGACCGACTGCAGCCCCAGGCTGGCAGAGGAAAAGAAAACGAGTTACTTACCTGTAACTTTAGTTATCCAGTATTGGTATCTTTCATAGATTCACATGCTTAGAATCATCCCCGCCTGACGAGGTGGGAGTCTCTCGGTACAATAAAATATATATATATATATCATAGTCATAAAAACATATATATATAGGCTACTGTGTACAGTAAAGTCACTACATTAGCCTATCCTAGTCCTTTTGTAAAAAAAAAGAACCAAACTTGGAACACAGCCAATCAGGCTGCAGCACCCTCTTAGAACCTTCCCTCCAGAGAGGCAGACCCTCAGATTTTCGTAGCACAAGTGACAGTAATATACCAGCAATAAGGTAAGCCTCTCCGGGGAGGAGGAGTGAGTCGCATGTGAATCTATGAAAGATACCAATACTGGATAACTAAAGTTACAGGTAAGTAACCTCGTTTTCTTATCCAGTATTGGGGTATCTTTCATAGATTCACATGCTTAGAATCAGAATAGTTAGCAGTAAAACATACTTAGTCGCATAGTGGATGGTGGGTATCGTAAGAAAAAACCATAGATACCTCGTAATACCAATACAGCCATGTAATATATCATTCTAATCCCAATAAGGGAGAAACATTACAAAATATGCATAAATATAAATATACATACAATACACAGAATAATAATAATACTCATGTATATATGAACATGCAATAACGTAATCACCTCCATACAGAGGCTTACCTTATTTAAAAGGTTCTGCAACACTGCTTGACCCACGGCTGATTCAGCCTCTGTCGCCAGATCCAGACAGAAATGCCGGGTAAAAGTGTGCACAGTTTTCCAGGTTGCAGCACGGCAAATCTTGTCTATAGGTACTCCGGCAAATAGAGCAGTAGATGAGGACACTGCCCTTGTAGAATGAGCCTTAGGTCTTGGAAGATAAAGCATGTCCAGCTTTATTATGGCAAAATTGGATAGTAGATGCAATCCACCTTGCAATAGTGGATTTCGTAACCGCTGTTCCAGGCTTTTGACCACCATAAGAAATGAATAGTTGATCCGATTTCCTGATGGATACAGTTCGTGAAATATAAAATTTCAGACACCTTTTAACGTCCAAGGTATGCAAAGTCTTTTCAGCAGAGGAAGACGGGTTGGCAAAGAAAGAACGCAGTATCACAGGCTCATTTAGATGGAATGTAGAGGGAACTTTCGGAATAAATGTAGGATTAGTTCTGAGGAGAACATAATCATTGGTAAATTTCAAAAAAGGTTGTTTGATAGTGAAAGCCTGAATTTCGCTGACTCTCCGAGCAGAGGTGAGTGCCACTAAAATCGCTGTTTTCCAAGAAAGGTATCTGAGGTCAGCCCTGTGAACAGGCTCGAATGGATGTTTCATAAGTTGTTGTAATACCAGATTAAGCCTCCATTCTGGAGGAGGAGCTTTGACAGGTAGAAAAGTTCTGAACAGTCCTTTTAAAAATTGCTTGATCAGGCGATTAGAGCAAAGAGATGCAGCTCCTGCAGAACGTCTGTAGGTTGAAATAGCCGCTAAATGCAACTTGACAGAAGCAAACATAAGACCAGACTTAGATAATGAAAGGAGATAAGGCAGAACTTTATCTGGAAAACATCGAACAGGATGTATATCTTTGTCAGCACACCAGGCACAGAATCGTTTCCATTTCAACGCATAGGTCTTTAGGGTAGAAGGAGCTCTTGCCCTAGCAAGAATATCTCTGCAGTCCTGGGGTAGGGCTATCTCCTTGAACTCTCTGAATCCAGAAACCATGCATGAAGATGCAATTGGACTGGATGAGGATGAAGAATCTGGCCCTTGCTCATCGACAACAGGGTCGGAACTGCAGGAAGGCGGTATGGCCTGCGTTTGGATAGCAAGAGAAGCTCCGTGAACCAATGCTGACGCGGCCACCGCGGAGCAATTAGAATCATGCAGCAAGGCTCCATCTTGAGTTTGCCTAGGAGTCTTGGGATCAACGGAAAGGGGGGAAATGCATAAGCAAAGATCCCTGTCCACCTCATCATGAAGGCGTTCCCCCACGAGCCCTCTTCCGGTTCCCAACTGGCAAAGAACGGGCACTTTCGATTGGTTTTGGAGGCAAAGAGATCCAGATGTGGTTTCCCCCACATCTGAAATATGTGATCCACTACTGACTGATCCAATTCCCATTCGTGACAGGACTTCGACGTCCTGCTCAGAGTGTCTGCTAGAGTGTTGTGAATTCCTGGCAAATGTTCCACTTTGACTTTGTGATGTTGCGATACAGCAGCCATTCCCAAATGCTCTGAGCTTCTTGAGACAGAATGTGTGAACGGGTACCTCCCTGCTTGTTTAAGTAATGCATGCAGGTGGTGTTGTCGGTTCTGATGAGAACTGTTGACCCTTGAAGCCGTGGGAGAAAAGATTGCAACGCCAGGAAAATGGCTCGAAGCTCCAGGAAGTTGATATGCATTTTTGCCATCGCCGAGGACCACCTTCCTCTTATGCATAGATCTTGAAGGTGCACGCCCCATCCTTCTAGGGAGGCGTCTGTGGTCAGGATGAACTCTGGCACAGAAGGAAGAAAAGGAAGCCCGATAAAGACATTCTTGGAGCGCATCCACCAAAGAAGAGCTTTCCGCATAGTTGGAGTTATTATAACTATGTCGTCGAACGACCCCGAGATCTGCAGCCATTGACTGTCCAGCTCCTCTTGGATCGGCCTCATCCTTAGACGGGTGTGAGGTACTAGTAGTATTGCTGAGGAAAGTATTCCCAGGAATGACTTGATGGTTCTCACAGAAGCGAACCGTTTTCTTTTGAGGTCTGATGCCAGAGAAATCAGGACGTTCTTGCCTGTCTTTGGACAAGAATGCCTTGTCCTGAATAGTATCTAGTATCGCTCCCAGAAATTGAATCCTTTGTGAAGGGACGAGGACTGATTTTTGGATGTTGAGGGCCAGCCCCAGAGACTGAAATAGTTGAAGGCATGTGGACGTTGCTCGAGATGCCTGCCGACAAGTAGGTGCCTTTATCAACCAATCGTCCAGATAAGGGAACAATTGTATGCCTTGAAGTCTGAGATACGCCGCCACCGGGGCCATGAACTTGGTAAAGACTCTCGGGGCTGAACGCAGGCCGAAAGGGAGGACTTTGAACTGAAAATGAGCACCTGCTACAGAAAAACGAAGGAATTTCCGATGTTTGGGATGAATGGGGACATGGAAATATGCATCCTGGAGATGCAATGTTGTCATGAAATCTGCATGGTCCAGAAGCTGAAGGATTTCTTGAAGCGTGACCATGCGAAAGGATTTCTTTTGAAGATATTTGTTCAGCTTCCTTAAATCCAGGATAGGTCTCCATTCTCCAGACTTTTTCTTTATCAGGAAAAAGCCGGAATAAAACCCCTTCCCCACCTGAGAGCGAGGCACTCTTTCTATCGCTCCTTTTGAAAGCATGATCATTGCTTCCTTCCTGAGAAGAACAAGATGTGAAGGTTGTTTCTTTAACGGTGGATGAGGAGGGGGGGTACTGATAAATTCCAGTGTATGCCCGATTTTGAGGATATCCAAGACTCACTTGTCAGTGGTTAACCTTCTCCAATTGTTGACATATTGGGATACTTTTGGGATCTTGTAAAGAGGATGCGGCAGATCCGTTGCAGGTGCTAAGAAGTCGTCACTGCCTTCTAGCAGAGTCTCTGCCTTGAGATTGACGTCTTCTATTCTGTTGTCTGTAAGCGGCAGCTGGCGGATTTCTATAGGACTGCTGCTGTTGTTGCTGTTGGTAATTATATCTTCCTTGGTTACCTTGGCTTTGGTATCTCTGATAGCCACCACGAAAGGAATACGATCCTCTGCCTCTAGATCCTCGAAAAGGAGTCTTTCGATACTGTAAAGTGCCAAGGGCTCTAGCTGTGTCAGTATCTTTTTTGATGTTCTGCAAAGCCTCATCAATATGCTTTCCGAAAAGCATATCACCATCGAATGGCATGTCCAAGATTTTAGTTTGGACTTCAGGGCGGAAGGTGGTAGATTTTAACCATCCCTGACGTCTAAGGACTGCTGCTCCGGCAAGTTGGCGAAAACCCAAGGAGGCTATGTCCATAGAAATATCTATAATTTCTGATGCAGCCCTTTCTCCTTCAAGAAGAATTTTCCTCGCCTCTTGTTTCTTATCGTCAGGTAAGTAATCAAGGTATGGGGAGATATCAGACCATAGCTGGCGGTCATACCTCGCTAGAATCGCCAAAGAATTTGTTGCACGAACTGAAGCACCAGCCATGGTGGTGAAACGCTTACCAATGTTATCAAGACGTCTCCCATCCTTATCTGGCGGTGCAGTCACAGGAATGGATGGATTCCTAGACTTCCGTTGAGCCGCTTGTGCAATAACGGAATCTGGTGTAGGATGTCCGGAGAGGCAAGCAGGAGTATTATCCGGTGCTTTGTATTTCTTATCGATTCTAGGGAGAATCGCAGGAACTGAAAACGGATGTTTCATTATCTTAGATCCCTCTTCCCAGATGTGATCTATTATGGGAATGGAACGCACGGACTTCCTACCTTGGTCCTTAAAATCGTAAAGAAAACAATCCGCTTCCTTCACAGTTACGGTAAGATGAAACCGGGTTGCTGCCCTCTCCATAATTGCGTGAAATCCTCCAATATCCTCTGGAGGGGAATCTATTGCCTGAGGAACTGGTGAAGATGGCGTAGGAATTAAATATTCATCCCATTCATCCACAGTTGTGGGTGAGTTTGGTAATTCTCCTTCTTCAGCCACCGTATCCCCATCATCATCATGGGATAGATGTTGCGCAGGTAGGACTTCCTGCGGTTGAATAATAGGTGTTGAAGTACTTGCAATCTGCAAATCTGTAGGTGCAGTAGGTTGTGCTTGTATAGGTGCCGCTGGTGGGAAACGTGTATGGTAATCTCTCAGCATAGCAGTTAGATCCTGCATTAAGGCAACAGGCATTTGCACCATAGGTTCCTGCTGAAATGAAGGCTCTTGAGGACCTTGCAGAGACTCGCAAGGCTCGTAATACTCTTCCTCATCCTCCTCATCCTGATATTTAATCCAGAGTTGAGAAGGGTTGCGTGCTGGGCTAAAAAGTCCTTCATCATCAGACTCCTCTAAATAGTGACTAGGAGGCAAAGGAGAAATATGTGAAACGTCCTGGTAATAGTTTTTTGAAGATTGGAATGATGATGTTAATCTTGATGACAACACTGGCGTAATTTGTAAAGATGTAGGTCTTTTACGCTTCAGCGCCGTCGAAATATACATTGACGGTGAACTAGCCTCAGAAATAGCCATAATGGAAGTCGTCGTCGACGTTGTAACCATTGACGTCGTCAACGGAAATCCCATCGTCGACGAAGTTGTCGTCGTCGTCAAAGTTGCTGTCGTCGTCGACGGCGGACTCGTCGATGAAAGGTGTTTCGCCGTCGACGGCGGCCTCGTCGTCGGCGGGCTCGTCGACGGTGGGCTCGTCGACGGAATTTGGATCGTCGTCGACGGCGGCATTTGGATCGCCGTCGACGGCGGCTTCGTCGACGGGAGCTGTATTATCGTCGAAGGTGGAGCCGTAGACGGGAGAATCGTCGTTGACGTCAAGAGTGTCGACGGCATGGGCCCTGTCGACGACGATGTAGGCGTCGATGTTATGAGCATCGTCGACGGCGATGATACAATCGTCGACGGTAACGTCGACGGGAATTTCTTCGTCGTCGACGAGGAATCACTCACCGTCTGAGGAGATTTCATCGTCGACTGTGCTTTTTTCGACGTTGATAGGTTCCTGACAGACTCAGAGTGAGTTTTTTGCTGTTTTGGGGCAATTTTGACAGGAATCTTCATTTTTTCCACAGTTTTCACCTCTGAAGAGAATGAAAGCTTCTCTTTTTTAGAGGAACAGTGACCCGTCTCGGAATGAGACTTCTTCAAGGTCTTGCTCTGTCGCTCAGGGGGATCATCAGATCTCTCTCTCTTTTGGCAAGAGGGGTGGACGCCTGAGGACTATCACTGCCATCATCTCCTGAATTAACGTCAGAAGTAGCCTTCAACTTCTCCAGCCAAACCAGCAATCTTCCTTCTCTGTCTTTTAAAGTCTTGGCAGGAAAGGTTCTACAAATCCTGCAGTCCTTGACTTTATGAGCTGGATAAAGACAGTAGATGCATTCTTTGTGGGGATCCTCGAAATGCAGTCTCTTCTTCCCACATGAAGGACAGGGCAAAAACAAGCTTTTCTTTGAAGAATCAGACATAATTACTTACAAAGTTCAGCCAAAGGTGAAGAAAAACTGAGCAGAGCTCAGGGAGACTCCCTGTCACACGACGTGCGGTAGAAAATCTGAGGGTCTGCCTCTCTGGGGGGAAGGTTCTAAGAGGGTGCTGCAGCCTGATTGGCTGTGTTCCAAGTTTGGTTCTTTTTTTTACAAAAGGACTAGGATAGGCTAATGTAGTGACTTTACTGTACACAGTAGCCTATATATATATGTTTTTATGACTATGATATATATATATTTTATTGTACCGAGAGACTCCCACCTCGTCGGCGGGGATGATTCTAAGCATGTGAATCTATGAAAGATACCCCAATACTGGATAACAACCTTTTGCCAAGCTGCTCCAGCTTTTTGGATTCCTTATCCGGCGGAGCGGTAGGGACTGCTGTTTGGGAAGTGGAAGCCTGAATGACCAGGCTCTCCGGTGTTGGATGAGTTGTCAAAGGAGGTTAGTTTGGAGGGCAACAGTAGGCAATTCAAGGCCAAGAGCCTCAGCTGCTCTACGGAGCACCACAGTGCAGGTTGCGCCTTCCTCCATGAGAGTGGGAGGAGACACAAACCCAGGCTCAGAGGAGAGGTCAAGGCCACTGGCATTCTCTGAGGCTTCTGCCCACTCCTGTTCAGACTCACACTGCCGTGCAAGAGGGTCCTCCGACCCCTCCCAGTCCTCCTCTTCCACAACAGCCCGAGGCACAGGCTGCAACGGCGAGGGAGGCACAGGGGAAAACAAATGCTCCACCGGCGCCGGTCGGCGCCGCACCGGCTCCAAGGCCCAATCCGGGTTCCAAGCTGGAAACGTGGGCAAGGGCGGAGGTGGGCCGAACGGCACCCAGGGCGGTGCCGGGAAGGGAGCCGCAGGGGGCGCCGGAGCCGCTGGCGGAGGACCCTGCGGCACCGGGGCCGGAGCCGCTGGCGGAGGACCTCGGGGCACTGGGGCCGGAGCCGGCGGCAACCAAGGGCCCCTAAAAGGGACCGCAGGGCCCAAAGGCGCACCGGCGGGAGCCCTAGGCCCAAAAAGGCGGTCCATGGCAGCAAGAAACTTTTGCACCTGGGCCGGAGTCGCCGACAGACCCGGGTATGGTGGGTAGGCCGCGGGACTTACAGGCTCCAACGGAGCCACGGGGGAAAGACCCCGGGCCCCCTCGTCCGCGTCCGAAGACCGACGGGGGGAGGTCGGAGAGCGTACGCGCTTCTTCGACTTCTTTTTATGACGTCGCTTATCCGAATCCGAGGGTGAAGACTTGGACCCCGAGGAGCGATGATGGCGACTCCGTGGTCGGTCCCTGGAGCGACCCCTGGAACGGCGCGGAGACAACTATCGGGCCTCCAGCAGCTTTTGGGACTGCTCCCGCAAAGCCTTCGGAGCCATGGCCAGACAGTCGGAACATGACCCTACGTGGCACCAGGAGTCAAAATATAGAAATTAGAGACAAAAGTCTCAAAAACAACTAGTCAAAAAGTGACTAAGGTAAGTGCTCTAACCGGATCTGCGCTTGCTGGCGCGGAAAAAGAAAGAACTGACGTCAGTGCGCATGGGTGGCGCCTAAGTAGTCTCCGTGATGTCATCTCGGCGCTTACGACGCCAGCGACGAACGCGGAGCCGCACGACGCCACCTACCGACGCGCAGGGGTACTGCTGACGAAAAACTTTTCGGATCCAGTCTGACGCCTGGGGATATTCTAAGGTAAGGAATCTATCACTAACGTGTCTCTTTCAGATAATTCCCTTAACCCAACCAGAGCGTTTTGGGGGAGATCCACATAAGGCGCAAATTTTTCTCACTCAGTGTTCCCTACAGTTTTTGTGCCGACCGGTCATTTTTGCAAACGACCAGTCTAAGCTGGCATTCATACTGTCTTATCTAACTGGGGATGCAGCAGCATGGTCTATGCCCATAGTCACCAGAAACGATCCCGTTTTGTATAACTTTCAAGACTTTAAGACTGAATTTTTGAAAATATTTGATCGCCGTACTGCGTCTCAAGCTACGGATGAGTTACTGGAACTTCGGCAAGGAAACAGAGATCTCATGGCCTACATAACACAATTTAATAAGTTGATAGTTGAGACCAATTGGCCAAATGCCAAGAGGGCAGCAATCTTTTATCGTGGACTAAAAGATGATTTGAAAGACGCAATAGCTCAAGTTCCCAAAAGACCTACAGAAATTTCAGAACTGATTGATTTAGTATTGCAAATCGACCATTGCCAAAATGAACGAAGATCTGAAAAGAGAAGAGATTTTCAACAACTTTCACCCAGATTTGATAGAATCAAGAGCGAAAGCCATAAAATCACAGACGATGTCTTAACAGAAGAACCAATGCAAATTAGAGCGATTCGTGGATCTCTCTCTAAGGAAGAGAAGGAAAAGCGAAGAAAAAAACAATTGTGCTTGTATTGTGGGGCTTCTGGACATTTTGTCAAGGAATGTCCAAAAAAGCCTAAGAATGGACAGCCGGTAAAAGACAGGCTCCATCAGTAGAGGGAGTTGCTCTGATGGAAGCGTGAGAAAAGCCAACTCCAACTATACAGCAGGTGGCAAATACCTTGCAATCAGCCGCCCCACATTTGGTCTTGTCATTAACGATCAAGTTTTGGAACACGGAGATTCAAGGAGTCTCAGTAATGATTGACTCAGGAGCGACGGGCAATTATTGTGATATTAATTGCGCCAAAAGAATGGGAATTCAATTTGTCAAGAAGAAAATACTGGAAGCAGTTAGAGCAGTCGATGGGACCAATTTGTCATCAGGCCCAATTACTCATGAAACCGAGTCAATACTTCTTACGGGATTGGATGGTCATAGAGAACAGATTGTTTTCAGCTTAATTGATGCACCCCAATTTCAATTTATTTTAGGATTACCTTGGCTCACTGAACACAACCCCTGGATAGATTGGAGCCTAAGAACAGTCATTATGGACTCAAAATACTGCAAGGAAAATTGCTTTCATGAAACATCTGAGAGTGCAGAAAAGTCTCAAACTAGTTGCTTGGCAACAGTTCCTGTGAACATTTGTGTTACAAAAACTGAAGAAATTCCAGATGAATACCGTGATTTGGCTAAGGTCATCGAAAAATTGCCTCCACACAGACCTTACGATTGTAAAATTGAGCTGGAGCAATTTTACCCTGCAGCCGAGTATATGCCTTGACCGAAGCTGAGAATCGACACTTAAAGGAGTATTTAGATCAGTACTTAGCCAATGGGTTCATACGTCCATCTCAGTCTCCAGTTTCATCTCCTCTATTTTTCATCCCTATGAAGAGTGGCGAACTTCGCACCTGCATTGACTATAGAGCAATCAATCAAGTGACGGTAACAAAATCGATACCCATTGCCCTTAGTGTCTGAAATGTTGGATCAAGTGAAAAATGCCAAGGTGTACATGAAGCTGGATTTAAGGGGAGCATTCCATCTTGTTCGTGTAGCACCAGGAGACACGTGGAAGACAGCATTTAGAACACGATATGGTCTGTTTGAATACCAAGTGATGCCATGTGGGCTCTGCAACGCTCCTGCCGCCTTTCAGCATTTTGTAAATGATGTGCTACGTGAATTCTTAGATCGGTTTGCCGTAGTTTACATCAATGATATTTTGATTTTCTCTAATGATGATGAGGAGCACGTGTCTCACGTCAGAACAATATTGAAAAGACTGCTTGAAAACAATCTTTACGTGAAATTGGAAAAGTGCGCCTTTCATGTTAGACAAGTGGAATTTTTAGGGTTCATCTTATCATCGGATGGAGTCAGCATGGATCCAGCAAAGGTGAGAGCGGTTCAAGATTGCCCTGCCCCCCCCATCCCACCCAGGGAGTGCGAAAGATATTCAAAGCTTCTTAGGGTTTGCAAATTTTTATAGAAGATTTATTTCGAATTTCTCTTTGAAAGTCAGTCCCATCACTCGTCTTTTGAAAAAAGGGGTCAAATTTGACTGGACACCAGAAGCAGAATCAGCCTTTCAGTTCTTAAAGCAATTCTTTGTCACAGCACCCATTTTGTTGCATGCAAACCTAGAGGAACCCTATTTTGTAGAAGCCGACGCTTCAGATTCTGCGATTGGGGGAATGCTTTCTCAACGGCACAAGAACACCGGCCAATTACATCCAGTGGCCTTCTATTCGAGAAAACTTACCCCTGCTGAAATAAATTACTCAATCGCAGATAAAGAACTTTTGGCAGTAAAAGAAGTGTTCCAAGAATGGAGGCATTACTTGATGGGGGCGCGACACAAGGTCTCGGTGTATACGGATCATTGGAACTTGCAGTTCTTGAAATCAGCGCAAACTTTAACAGCACGACAGTTAAGAAGGTCACTGTATTTTGCTGAATATGACTTTGTGATCACATATCGTCCTGGAGTTGCAAATGGGAAGGCAGATGCCCTCTCTAGGATCGACAACGAAAATGTGGCGGTGACGCCAGAAAAGGTACCCATCTTTCCGAGTGAAAAATTTGCTTTTGCAATTCAATATACTGATCTAACAGAAATTAAAAGGAGTATTACAAAAGAAGAGTTGTTGACTTGGTCAAAGGAAGTCTCAGGAAGAGAAATTAGGAATGGATTGCCTCTCTCATCAAGGAGCTCTCTTCATTCCCACCAAAGACCTTCGAAAGAAAATATTACTTGCTTGTCATGATGACCAGTTGGCTGGACACAAAGGAATTCATAAGACTCAAGAGCTGATCAGGAGACATTTCTGGTGGCCTAAGATGGAGGCTCAGATCAGACAGTATGTATCCACCTGTGAGAAATGTTTAAAAGGGAAACCCAATCGAATGGCTCCGCAAGGGTACTTGTTACCTTTGCCCACAGCACCTCATCCATGGCATACAGTCACTATGGATTTAATAGTGGAGCTTCCCCCCAGTCAGGGCCATAACACCATTCTAGTCTTTGTAGACACCTTTTCCAAAATGGCACACTTCGTAGAGCTCGCCAGGTAGCACAATTGTTTACACAACATATGGTGAGAGCCCATGGGATTCCAAAAGTCCTAATTTCAGATCGAGGGTCCCAATTCATTTCCCATGTTTGGAGAGCTTTCACAAAAAGGTTGGGGATTGATTCACGTTATTCCACTAGTTATCATCCCGAAACAGATGGACAAACTGAGAGAGTCAATCAGGAGCTGGAGCAATACCTACGACTTTACCTATTAGATCAGGAACAAGAGTGGTCTGAATTGGGTTGGGCAGCTGGTTTCGCATATAACAACACAGTGCATAGTTCTACCGAGTTCACGCCTTTTTATTTAAATCATGGGAGACATCCAAATGTATTCCTAAGGAAGGAAGGAGAGACAGTTCAAGCTGCTGAAGAGTTAGCGCAGGAATTACAGAATTCCTTTTCAAAAGCTAGAAGAAATTTAGCAAAAGAATCCTACAAGACTCAGGCAGATAAGAAAAGAAGGGCGGGTCCTACATTCCAGAAGGGAGACAAAGTTTGGTTATCCACTCGCCATTTACGACTGAAAGGGAATCGAAAATTCCAGCCCAGATTTGTAGGACCATTTAAGGTAGATCAAATGGTAAATCCGGTGGCAGTTAAAATTCAGTTACCCCCCCATTTCAAGATACACCCAGTATTTCATGTGTCACTACTTAGGAAAAGTTCTCCAAATGTCAGGTTGAGTTCCCATCCAGCTCCAATTCAGGTTAACTCAGAAGAAGAATTTGAGGTTAATCAGATCTTAGATTCCAAAATTAAGAAGAATAAATTGTTTTACTTAATCGACTGGAAGGGATTTGGGCCAGAAGAAAGATCATGGGAACCCAGTTCTAAAATTAATAAAGAAATTCCATAAGAAATACCCAAACAAACCCAAGAGAGGGGATCTCCTTTTGGGAGGGAGTGCTGTCAAGAGGTCATTAACCTGTCATGCAATAGTCTCAGAAAAGAGAAAGAGATATGCCAAGTACCTCTGGGGTAGGCAGTATCCAATGTGGAGAAAGATGCACCCACGCAGAAGATTATTTCAAGTACTGTTGAAAACCTTACAAAATCGGAATTGCGCGAATTCCAAGATGGCCGCCGTTGTCCCTAGCGAAGCGGCCATGCAGTCTAGTTGCTGAGAAATCAAATGAAGCCAAAGCGCGCGTGCGAATAACGCATGTCGCACTTCAACTGAACTCTTGAGGAGATAGGTAGTGTCTCTTTGCCGCGTCTGTATTCTGAGGAGGAAATCAGAAACCAGCGATTTTTCCTGAAGCAGTAATTCACGCTAGTGGCCCAGAGTCTTATGAGCAGAATCCAGTGAGCAGTGTTCCGCTTTTGTGAGGAGCAGGCTAGTGAGTAAAGTTCCGTACTTAAGGAGAGTCCAGAGAAAGTCGGACTATATTATACGTTTTTATACTCTAGGAAAGAGCCAAGTTTTTATTTTTTTGCGGAACAGCATCAAGTCCTGTATCTGTCTCAGTTCATTTGGAATATATATATATATATATATAAATATATATATATATATATATATCGCAACACCTCAAACTAATTTAAGAAATAAACATCAATCAGCTGAAGTTCTCCATTTTAATAATCATTGAGAACAGTCAACTATTAAACAGTAACATCAGGAATAAGTAGCAACTTAATTTCTGTAATACCAGAGAGAGGCAATCCTCAATTGCTGAACAGGTAAATAGAGCTGGGGGTTAAGTATATTTGTAGTGACTTAGTGAGAAAGTTTAATTGTGAGTCCCTAATAACCACTGTGCTAATTCATTGTAGGTGCGCTCCAGATACCAGACCAAAGAGGGTAGACGAGTCAAACTAGAAGCACCTGACGCGAGGAGTCTCTCTGTTGTCCACTTCCCCTTTCCCCCAGGTTAATGCTCGAAACCGATATGTACATTGGTCGCGAGCAGTGACGGTGGGGACTGAGGAATAACCTTCTGCTCCTGAGGAAGTCGACATCAGGTACGGCCTTGCGACTCCCACAACTTTCTAACCATCTGGATTCTCTGCCTGATGGAACCAAAGGAAGGCCATTAGGGTCCGAAGAAGCTATAGCAGCTTGAACCACCAGCCCTTTTGTAGTTGGATGTCGTAGGGGACAAAGAGGGTCCCCAGGGGCGGGTCGATGCCTATGGCCCACAGCCCGGTCAACAGGAGCTTCCGTCATGGGTTTTGCCCAAGCTCCTTTTAGCAGATCAAGCAGAGACTCATTAAAAGGGAGCACAGGCTCCACTCCTTTCTCACCTTGATGAAGACTATTCATCAAAGGATCTGCGGACAACTCCACTAAGGGAAATGGCAATCCAGCAGCACAGCTGCCCTCTTCAATATTTCAGCCAAGGATGAACTTTCCTCCTTAGCCATATCAGTTGGTGAAAGTAAATCTGAAACAGGAGAGGACTCCAATCCACTAACCTCCCTCAGTTCAGTCAGCCAATTTTTCTCCACAGGAGGTTGAACAGCATGCAAAGGGTTTGACCCTCAATATTCTCTCCCTTAGTTACCAAAAGTTGTATTCACGTAGGAAAAACAGACAAGGACTGAATAAAAGGGGATGCAAAGTCAATCCAAAGAAGACGGAACTGCTGGCAACGGAACTGTCGGCGCTGCACCTGGCGCCGTCCGATGCCGTTGCGGCAGAAATAGGAATGGGATCGGTGTCCATCGGCACTGCCGATGTCACTGGCTAAATAAACTCTGAAGCACCAGAGTCCGCACAGACCGGGGCCGCCGACTTCAAAGGCTGAACAGACACCGAAGGTGTGAACCCTGAAGGGCTGTGCACCAGCGTCATATTGAATTCAATAGCTGAGTAAGAGAGCCCAACTGTCACCGAGGTCGAACCCGCCTGTGAGAATCCAGCCAGGGCACCTCCTACCTCCTTGGGGTCAGAGGGCGCACCAGAGAGAAACTGATGCCCAAAAACCTTTTGCAGGGAAAAAGAACATTCCCACATTTGGGCTATATTCGCCCCGGCTCCAGGATATTTAGGGAGGCGCGGGGTAGACTCCTGTAAACGTTCCTCAACCAACGGTTGGGAAACTGTGTCAGACTTACGTTTTGACCGTTGGGTTCTCGGAGCCTTCTTTGACATCGACGAAGGCGACTCCTCACCCGACCGACTCCTCGACCGGTCCCTAGACTTCTGTGAGGATTGACGACGCCATGGTTTTTCATAAAAGCGTACCTCCAGGACTTTCATACGGCACTCTTTCAATGCCTTTGGTCGAAGATGCTGGCAGGAACCACAGTCCTTGGAGTCATGATTTTCTCTGAGCCACCACAAACAGACAGTATGCGGATCCGTGATCGACATTTGTCTATCACAAGTTCCGCTGGGTTTAAACCCAGATGACATAGCTTGAAAAAGCACTGGTTCTCTCGACAAGACGTCGGGATGGGCCTGATAAAACGGCCCTTAACTACTCCGGATCTGCATAGCAAGCGCGGAAAATAAGGAACTGACAATGGCGAGGGAGTTATATGGACTCCATTGACATCACATCCAGTGGACGATGTCGATACAGAGTCGTGCGATGCCCTCTGCCGGCGCGCGGACGTGCTGTGGGGAAAAATTTCCAGATCCAGTCTCGCGCCTGGGGAGGATTCTAAAGTAAGAAATCTGCACTTAGATGTCTGTATCCAATACTTATTAAAGCATAACTTCTAAAACAATTAGAGAATTAGTTGGTAATAAAACTCTTCAAAAGCATTAAAAATATAAGGATGTGCTGGCAGATTTTATTTGCAGTTTGGTTTGAAATCTTGCACCAATTAATGTCAAAAACTGCTGAAAATGATCTACATGGAAGAATGAACACTCCAGGAATGTTTTAGCTCATTAATCAAAAAATACAGAAATTGTCAAAACACATTACTATTTTCAGCCTCCAAATATGTCACCAATAAAACATTTATGAGAAATAGACCTGCGTTTACACGTCAAAACAATAAGGGATTTGCAATTAATATACATTATATATATGTGAAGATTGACAAAGCTACAAATAGCAGAATTCAAATGTGAAATGGTCAATGGTATATACATGCTGAGTAAAGGGAATGACTTTATGGTCATATATTTGAGTCAAGAGGACGCAGAGGTTATTCCAGGACCGCGACTTATGTGGTGATCAGCATGGTAGCAGTGCAGAAAGAAAAAATAGGGAAAAAGTGATATGATGCAGGCGCCAGTGTCAGTATAGGTGGTATCGTTTAGGGTGTTGAGGATGGTTGTAAGGCAGGTGCTGGCTTGCCAACCATGGTCAGGCGTAAGGTAGTAATATTTTCCTGTAGCAGATATAGCTTTGGTGAATGGTAAGCATTGTCTGCTGCTGAAATTGCATGGCACTAGTTTATCTTAAGTCCTCTCTCTTCTGACTATAACACCCTCCTGCCCTTGCCTTTCAATTCCTTTGAATGTTCTGTATCTTCAAAGCACCTTACAATACTTAATACCATTACAGATCTTTTCTTAGCACTGTGCAGTTTATACAAGGTATTCTGTGTTCTGATCTGAGTTTAATTCTCCATCAGATCAGAAGAAGAAGGGGTTAGGAAAGGATCATCCCTGTAGGTTTGATGGAAATTGGACATTTTATACAGGGTGAACGTGAAGTGGCAACTATAACTTTGTACCCCAGACCTGTGCGAAATCCTAGAAAAACATGAGGAAACATTGATGAACTCAATTGCATTAAAACATAAAATAGGTCAGTAGAAATAGATCTGCGGAGTATTCATACGCTTGCAATCTGTATTTAGAGCTCCAATTATCGACCAAATCTAGCTACCCCAGATATCATTGTCCAGAATTCCACAGGCTGCTGGATACTATTTCTCCAGCTTTAATTCACTTGCTCAACTTCTCTTTCCACTCCAGAGAGGTCCTCAACTCCTGGAAGAAAAACATAGGTAAACCCTCTCCCCTAAAAAAAAAATCCCATCTCAGTCCTACTCTCCCCCCAAACTATAGGCCAATTTCGTTGCTTCAACTGGTCACAAATATTGGAGAGAAATGTCTTGCCCAAGGGTGTTCTGCCTATCTTGAACATCACAACCTTTTTGATAAGTCCCAAACTTGCTTTATACCCGGAATAGGGACAGAGACTGCACTAGTTGCACAAGTTACTAACTTGTGTAACGATATATCTGTAAGAGACAGTAGTTAGTGATAGATTCCTTACCTTAGAATATCCCCAGGCGTCAGGCTGGATCCGGAAAGTTTTGCGTAGCAGTACCCTTGCGCGTCGGTAGGTGGCGTCGTGCGGCTCCGCGTCCGTCGTCGGCGTCGTGATCGCCGGGATGACGTCGCGGGCAGTACTTAGACGCCGCCCCTGCGCGCTGACGTCAGTTCTGTACACGACTTTCCGCGCCAGGAACGCAGAGCCATGCAAGAAGCTGACACAGGTGTCTGAAAAATACTAGGGCCCTGAAAGGGATGTCCTTAACCCTAGAAATCAGTTCGCAGAACGGGGAGGATGGGTGGGGCGGTAGGAATCTATCACTAACTACTGTCTCTTACAGATATATCGTTACACAAGTTAGTAACTTGTGCATCTGAAAGAGACACGTTAGTGATAGATTCCTTACCTTAGAATAGATACCCCAGCAATACCAACCCCGGTGGTGGGTCTGCGAACAAAGATCAGACAAGGAAGTCCTGGAGGACAGAACGGCCAAAGAAGCCGTCCCTCCGGACCTGACTGTCAAGGCAGTAATGATTAGTAAACGTGTGCAGCGAGGCCCACGTAGCTGCCTGACAGATAACCGGCAGCGGAACACCGCGGCCCAAGGCCGTGGTAGCAGCCGTTGCCCTGGTGGAATGGGCACGCAGCCCAACAGGAGGCTCCTTCTTGGCCAAAGAATAGCAGGTCTTGATGCACAAGGTAACCCAGCGGGAGATGGTCCTCTTGTGCACCGCCCGACCTTTTTGGCGCCCACGTAGCCAACAAAGAGCTGGTCACCCACCCGGAAGTGTTTTGTGCGGTCGATATAGAAGGAGAGCGCACGTTTTGGGTCCAGACGGTGGAGCCTTTCTTCCTGTCTGGAAGGATGCGGAGGCGGAAAGAAGGTGGGCAAAGTGATGGTCTGCCCAATGTGGAAAGCAGTAACCACCTTTGGCAAGAAGGACGGACGCGTCCGAAGAACAACCTTGTCTGGATGAACAGACAGAAAGGGAGGCTTGCAAGATAGAGCCTGGAGCTCACTCACCCGCCGAGCGGAGGTGATGGCCACCAGAAAGGCTGTCTTCAGAGTCAGAAGACGAAGAGGACAGTTATGCAGAGGCTCAAAGGGAGCGCACATTAAAAGGTAAGAACCAAGTTCAAGTCCCACTGAGGCATTACAAACGGAACAGGAGGGAAGAGGTGAGTAATGCCTTTTAAGAACCTGTTAACAACAGGGGACTTGAACAGGGAGGGCTGATCAGGGAGCCTGAGGAAGGCCGAGATAGCACAAAGATAACCCTTGATGGTACCCAGGGCAGAACCCTGTTGGGCCAGAGAGAGAAGGAACAGAAGGACCTCAGAAAGAGGGGCAGAAAGGGGATCCACAGCCTTTGCTGTGCACCATGCCACAAATTTGTTCCACCTGCAGGCGTATACCACCTTAGTGGAGGGACGCCTGGCTGCCAGAATCACATCACAAACTTCGGGAGGCAAGTCGAAAGGAATCAACTGCCGCCGCTCAATCTCCACGCAAGCAGGTGTAGACTGGACAGGTTCGGGTGGAGGACCGTCCCCTGCTGCTGCGACAGAAGATCCTCCCGAAGAGGCAGACGGATCGGGGGATCTATGCTCATATTGAGTAGCCCGGGATACCAAACTCTTCGAGCCCAGTCCGGAGCCACAAGAATGACTTGGGCCCGGTCGTGCCGAATCTTCTTCAACACTCTGGGTAGAAGTGGTATAGGCGGAAAGGCGTACAACAGACCGCAACTCCACTCGCGACGAAAGCGTCGCCGAGCGAGTGCCGCCTTGGAAATTCCAACGCGCAGAACTGATGACATTGCGCGTTCTCTTCGGTGGCGAATAGATCTAACCAAGGCTCTCCCCACTGTAGAAAGAGTCCTTGCGCCACTTCCGAGTGAAGACGCCATTCGTGATCCATCATGCACCTGCGGCTGAGGTTCGTCCGCCCTGGCGTTCAGAGAACCTGCCAGGTGTTGAACCATCAGGAACATGCCCTGATGTTCCAGCCATGTCCAGAGGCGCAGAGCCTCCTGACAAAGGGTCCAAGACCCCACCCCGCCCTGTTTGTTGCAGTACCACATGGCGGTGGTGTTGTCTGTGAACACCTGCACTACCTTCCCTTTGACAGAGGGAAGGAATGCCTTGAGTGCAAGCCGGATCGCCCGGAGCTCCAGAAAGTTGATATGGAGCCGGGACTCCGCCGGAGACCAGAGGCCTCTGATCTCCGCCTCTCCCATGTGACCGCCCCATCCCAGAAGGGACGCGTCCGTCACAACTGTATGCTCTGGCTGGGGAAGGGAGAGGGATCTGCCCATGACCCATTGCCGGTTCAAGAGCCACCACTGCAACTGTTTTGCAGTCCCCTCCGAGATCTGGACGTGATCGGACAGGTTGCCCTGGTGCTGCGCCCACTGGAACTTCAGGTCCCACTGCAGAGCCCGCATATGCCATCTGGCATGATTGACCAGCAGGATGCAGGAGGCCATGAGGCCCAGCAGCCTCAGGGTCATCCGTACCGAAACCCAGGATAAAGGCCGAAAGATCGGAATCATAGCCTGAATATCCCGGACTCGCCGTTCGGGAGGATAGGCCCGAAACTGCGTCGTGTCCAGAACTGCTCCGATGAAAAGGAGCTGTGGAGAAGGAATCAGATGCGACTTCGGCACATTGATGGAGAACCCCAGCGAGTGCAGGAGTTCGGCCGTAGTCTGGAGGAGGGAGACGACTGCCTGGGACGAGCCCGCCTTCAGCAGCCAGTCGTCGAGGTAGGGGAAGACTGAGACCCCTGCCCGGCGCAGATGAGCTGCGACCACCGCCATCACTTTCGTGAACACCCGAGGGGCACTTGTAAGGCCAAAGGGGAGCACGGTGAACTGAAAATGCTCGGGGCCTACCGTGAACCGAAGGTAACGCCGGTGGGCCGGCAGGACGGGGATATGGAAATACGCGTCCTGCAAGTCCAACGCTACCAACCAGTCTCCTGGGTCGAGGGCAGTCAAGACCTGAGCTAGGGTGAGCATCTTGAACTTCTCCTTCCGGAGGAAGCGATTGACGTTCCGGAGGTCCAAGATAGGACGCATGTCCTCCTTGTCCTTTTGGGCACCAGAAAGTAGTGGGAGTAGCAACCACGCCCTACTTCTGGGGTCGGAACATGCTCGATGGCCCTCTTGGCCAAGAGGGCCGTGACTTCCTTCCGTAGAAGCACCAAGTGATCCCCTGACATGCGGTGGAATTGAGGTGGCATGGCTGGGGGGTGGTCTCGAAGGGGAGGGAGTAGCCCCTTTGGACAATGTCCAAGACCCACCTGTCCGAGGTGATGGTGCGCCAGTGGGGAAGGTGATGGCGGACCCTGCCCCCTACTGGCGTGCCGTGCACCTGAAAGGAGGGACTAGGAGGGCTTGGAGGCCGCGGACGGGTTGGAGGTGGTGGCCTGACCCGCACGCTGGTTGCCCGATCCGCCACGGCGGAATCCACGTCCTCGGCCACGCGAAGACGCCTGCTGCGCGGGCCGGTGGCTGGGCTGCTGACGTGAAGGGGCGCCCCTACCGTGGCCACGATAGGGGCGAAAAGCAGAAGGCAGCGGAGGGCGTGTAGCAGAAAGGCCCAGGGACTTTGCAGTAGCCCGTGAGTCCTTAAAGCGCTCCAACGCATGGTCTGCTTTGGACCCAAAAAGACCGACTCCATCAAAGGGCATGTCCATGAGAGTATTCTGGACATCCCCTGAAAAACCAGTGGTTCTCAGCCAGGCGTGGCGCCGGAGCGCCACCGTCGTTGCAATCGACCTGCCCAGCGAGTCGGCGGTGTCAAGGCCACAACGGATAGTGTATTTGGCCGCATCCCTTCCTTCCGCAATGGCGCGGGAAAGCAGTGCCTGGACCTCCTCAGGGCACTGGGGCAAAACATCCGCCACCGAATCCCACAGGGAGTGGGTATATCGGCCCAAAAGACAAGCGGTGTTAACGGACCGCAAGCCAGCACTGGAGGAAGAAAAACCTTTCTTCCCAAACTGATCCAGGCGTTTGGATTCCCTATCCGGAGGAGCGGTAGGGAAGGCGGTTTGGGAAGCGGAGGCTTGGACAACCAAGCTCTCAGGGAGTGGGGTGGACAGAAAGAAACAGGGGTCGCCCGGAGCGGGGCGATGGCGTCGTGACACGTTCCGATCCACAGGAGCCCCTGTGTTGGGCTTGGACCAGGCGCCCAAAAGAACGTCCGTGAGGGCGTCGTTAAACGGCAGCACAGTCTCCGCAGAGGAGGCTGCCGGCTGAAGCACCTCTGTCAAGATGTTAGTCTTGACCGTCAAAGTAGGGAGCTGGAGACGTAAGGCCCCAGCAGCCCTACGCAACACCGTACCAAAATTGGCCCCCTCCTCCGTAGCCACGGGAGGAGACAGCATGCCAGTGTCAGGAGAAGTATCCAGACCACTGGCCTCCCTAGACTCTCTGTCCAGTCCTCATCATACTGACAGTTGCGTGTTAGAGGGTCATCAGACCCCTCCCAGTCCTCCTGGTCCTCCTCTGGTTCAAAATAAGGAGGAGGAGGGACATTGGGGACCCAAGGTCCCATCGGCGCCGGAGCCGGCGTCGAGCGACGTCGCTCCGGGACCATGTCCGGAGCCGGAAGGAACTGGGGACGACGCCGCCCGGAGCCCAGGGCGGCGTCGAGAACGGCACCGGAGACATCGGCGCCGGCGGAGGTGTTGTGAGGTCGACCGGCGTCGATGGGAGTTGTGGAGCCGGGATCGAGGCCGGGGCCGGAGCCGGAGCCGGGATCGAGGCTGGAGGCTCGGGCGACGCCGGGGCCGGAGCCGCCGGTGACGCCGGATCAACCCCATCAGGGCCCGCGGGGCCCGAAGGCGCACCGGAGGGGCCTGAAGGCCCGAAGAGGCGGGCCATGGCCGACAGGAACTCCTGTACCTTGGCCGGATCCGCCCCCGAACCCGGGAAGGGCGGGTATGACGGGGCGACTCCACAGGCAAGTCCGGGGCCGCGGGGCGGGGACGGTGCCGGGAGGGGCCTCAGCCGAGTCGCGAGACCGGCGAGGCGAAGTCCGAGAGCGACGATGCTTCTTGGACTTCTTGTGTCGAGACTTACCGGACGAAGAAGACTTCGACGCCGACGACCGGTGTGCACTCCGCGAGCGACCCCTGGACCTCTCACGCGACCGGGGCTTCCGCGGAGCCGAATGCCGGGCCTCGAGGAGCTTTCGAGACCGCTCTCGCAAAGCCTTCGGGTTGAGGGCCTGGCATTCGGGACAAGACTCGGTGTCGTGGCCTCGGCCGAGGCAGAAGAGACACTCCCAATGCGGGTCGGTGACGGACATCATCCGCGCACAGGCGCCGCATCGCTTGAAGCCGGGCATCCCTACGACACCTGAATGGAAAAAGACAGTGAAAAAATCACCAAAAAGTATGGTCAAAAATTGACCAGGGCACTGCTCTTCCCGGATCTGCGCTTACTGGCGCGGAAAAAGAAGAACTGACGTCAGCGCGCAGGGGCGGCGTCTAAGTACTGCCCGCGACGTCATCCCGGCGATCACGACGCCGACGACGGACGCGGAGCCGCACGACGCCACCTACCGACGCGCAAGGGTACTGCTACGCAAAACTTTCCGGATCCAGCCTGACGCCTGGGGATATTCTAAGGTAAGGAATCTATCACTAACGTGTCTCTTTCAGATTCTACCCTTAATGACCTTAGACATGTGTGGGCAATGACCTTCTTGCAGGACTTTTGTTACTTGACCTCTCCGCTGCATTCAGCACAGCCAATTCTTAAATTGTGGTTGAGAATTTGTCAAACGTGGGACTGAAAGAAATTGCGTTGGACTGGTCTAACTCTTTTTTTCCGGACTGCAGTCAGATCTTCGCCTTGCTAACTTTTTGCTCTAAGAAGATACAGGTTAACTTCGTAATTTCACAGGGTTCTTCCTGGGGCTCCGGTACTTTGTAATTTCAACATCTGGCCCCTGGTCCATATGATTCACTCCTGTGGACTGGAGTGTGTTTGTTATGTGGATGATACTCAACTCTTTAGTTTTGATAAGCCAATACAAGTGTGTTTGTTATGTGGACGATACTCTACTCTTTAGTTTCGATAAGCCAATAAACGAGCTCAAGAATATCATCAAACCATGTATTACAGCTGTTCATTCTTGGCTGAGTGCTAATAAATTAAACTCATTGTCAATAAGACCAAAATTGTACCACTCAAATGCACCCGCCCTGCATTGTCCCTCCTCTCTTGCCTGCTCACATGTTGAAAAATCTCAGAATCAAATTGGACAACGTTTGTCCTTAGAGACTCAAATTAGCATGGTTGTGTCTTCTTGCACCTTCCAGGTTGCGCTTCTAAGGAAAACTTTCAAACTAATTTCTCCTTTGTACCGTTCCATTGCTGTAGAAGCTGCAGTCCACTCCTGATTATGTACATGCAAATAACGCACTTTTTTGCCTACGGCTGATCCAAAATGTCACCATCAAACTTGCCAGTGGCCTTCGCAAGTTTGACCACATTACAGAAGCCAGACATATATTACATTGGCTTGCCATCCTTCTTCACATACAGTTTAAGGCATTGTGGCTTGCTCACAAGGCCCATTACAGGCTTGGTGCCACTGTCGTCAGAGACCGGATAAGAAGATATGCACCTCCACACAGTCTACTCTCTTCTGCTAAAATCCGTGCTGTGGTTCTGTAGGTTAGATTGGCCCGCATGGGTGGTACATCCTTTGCAGTGTTGGCAGCTAAGATCTGGAATCCGCTTCATCAGCCCATGTCTGAATTTTTGTCTTTTTCTGCCTCTGTTGCACCTTGATTTTTAGCGCCACAATGCCAAATGGGGGAACGCTGAACTTAAGAAGTATGTCCATTCCATTCCATTTCCTAGGTGTGGCTGAGTATCCCCTATTGTTTTAACTCACCTCTGTATCTGTAATTAACTTCTTCACTGCCACTTTCCTACACACCAAACCAGTGCTTAATTTGTAAAATAAAATTAGTGCCAGGGCCCTCTTCAGAAGGACACTGCAGCTTGAACCATCCGTTGCCTCTGCCAACGCTGCCAATGACAGTGCCAGCACAACAACTAATCATCACATTCTTACAAATATGACAATTCATACTATTCCAGGCCCCCGAAGCTACGAGAATAGCTTGGGAGGCAGGCATTAGTCATTTTAAATGTAAATTGAATTAATAAATAGCTGTTGTTGTGATCATACCTAAATTAGGGAGACAGCACCACCATGTGGCAGACTGTCATAAGCACTGGTGCTGGCAATTAAGTGCCGGTGCCGAGCACAGGAAACCACCGGCTCAATTTAAGCAATGCCCAAACCCACTCAAATTCCACATTTTACTTACATCCTCTCTCACAGACTTTCTAAGCACTTCTATAACTTTAAGAGGTTCAGACAGTGTGGGTGACTCTTTCCCTGTAACAAAAGCCATTTTGATTCTAACCCAATCATCCACCTTGAATTGATAATTAGTAGGTTTACCCTTTCTGCGATTCACCGCCTTCTTCATTTTCTCCTGATATCCCTCCACGTGTTACCTAATTCTTCTGAAATCCACCTTCTTATCTTTTCTACTACACTTCTTAACTTAAGCTACCAAAGCACAAACTTAGAATCTGTTTTCTTCCTGTTAGTGTTTCAAAAGGTAAACGTCCCGTTACTAAGTTGGCTGTAGGAAAGTGTCGCTTGAAAAAGCCTTCCTTCTTGACAACCCACCTTTCACTGCAAGTTGTATAGATTCTCTAACTACCTGATAAAGAATCTTATTTATAGTTCAGAATAATTGTGCTCCAAATATAGAGATGTCTGGCAGCCCACCGGACAGTTCTTAAAATTGGCATGAACCACGATCACGGTCGTTTCTGTCAATGTATTAAAAGTTTGACGGATGACTCCGACAACATGATGGTTCCATCCATCAAAATGTAAACATGTTTTTGTTTTTTCAAAATCAAAAACCCAAATCGAGATTTTGTTTTTGAAATACAAAAACTAATGACCCCACAGCATGGGAGTTGTCTTCCATGGTGTGGGAGTCATTTTGCAGTTTTCTCAACCCCTTCTGCCGCATTTTACCTGGCAGTGATGGACAGTGAAAACTGCCATTCGACGGTCCACTCTAAATCGGGCAGGTGGCAGAATGGCAAAACCTCCGACGGTCATTATTATGTTGGGCATCGGAGGAGTATGTCAGCGGCGGAGAAGTAGTAGTCTCTGTTACTGACATTCCATTCATCTGTAAATCAAGCAGGCGGACTTTCAATTTGGCCTCTCCACCAAACTCTAAATCAGCCCTTAAATCTTTCTACTTGACCAGTAGATACCACATCTAAAAAGATAATCCTCAATGCTTACAAACGAAGGACCATTATCCAGAACCTGCTCATCTGACAAACCCAGCCTCTGAAATACATCCTCTAAGAACTGGACCACAGCCTCTGTGATAACATTCACAGTCATTCTGACCTCTGGATTCTTAGTGAAATAATCTGTCAGAACCAAAGCTACAGCTTCCAAACACTAACACAAAACAGAATCAGAATGTCGATACCCAATTTTCTCCAAGGCCCTGGAGCATACTGGTAAACATTCAGTAACACATGATTTGGTGGATTTGTCACTACTTACACACACACACACACACACACACACACACACACACACACTACAATCAAGTATCCAAGCATTCACCAATTTGTCAATGCCAGGCCAAGAAATAAAATCTAATACATCTTTTAGCACCAGGCATCTCTATATGTTCTTTGTGGTTCATGTTGAATATTCTTTTCCTCAAAACCACAGGACAAGCCACCATCCACAATCAATAATTCTTTCACCATAAAGAAAGAACACAAACCCCTACTGAGCCATCTTTCCTCTGGGCAATAACCAGATACTCAAGGAACACATTTATTTCAACATCATTCTTCATAATTCTCTCCCACAGTTCCCTAAATAGATTTGGACTTCTCCAGTCTACTCCAACTATTGATATCCTCTATACTAAACTCTATCCAAACCTCCTTTACCTTTTCGGGAACAAAACCTGAATCCAAAGGCAACAGTGACATATAATTCACATGCATTTTGACCATTCTTGGGACATACTCCACAGTGAATAGGTAAGACTGAAGTTTGGCAGCCAAACGAGCTAACCCGGCTGTCAAAGGCCTTCCACCTCCAGGTGATAGAGCATTAACAATTAACTTATGATCCATTCCAAGAACAAATTGGGTGCCCCACAATATTTGCCTCAAAGGATCAGCAGCCTATGCACAGGCCAATGATTTCTTCTCCATCATGGATAAATTTCTCTCCGACATCCTTAACGCTCTTGAGGCATATTATACCATCCATTCCTTTGTTCTATCATGCTGCACCAATGCTGCCTCAAGATGATAAGCACTTGCACCAACAGCAATAAAACACACTTTACCTATCTCAAATGCTTTTTAAAAAGGCTCTCCAACTAACTCATTCTTAAATTCTGTAAATGCTTTATGTTGTTCCATATGCCACACAAACTGCACATTCTTCAATAAACTATGCAATGGTTCAAACTTTGTAGCATAATTGTCACTGCCTTCTTGGAGGGTAAAAACATCTTTGCCATGAGGCGCCAAGCTTGGATTACAATTAACACCTACAGGCAGTCCGGTAGGCAACCCTACCTGGACAGTTGCTACACAAAATCGACCAAGACCCAGTTCATGTCCCAGTGTCTGGAGGCTTTCCCAATTTCAGACTATCGGCCCAGGTGGTTGGCTTACACCACTGATCTAACATGCAGATGGTGCCATCAAGCACAAGAATCGATACCTCATGACATTTGTATTTGGCTGCCACTCCACTCTGAGAGCAAACTCTTGTTGTGACCTCATTTCAATTTCTTGGGCATGCGCGGTTGCAGACAAGCTGCAATAGAGTGCTACAATGGGGCCAAAGTCTGGCTTAATTCTCACGTGATTAAATTTTTAGATCTCGCAGGAAAAAGACTCCCATCCTCACCCGAGTAGTTACTAAAACAGGTCCATCAGTCAAATGGGGGGCCCATACTACGATTTTAGCTGGCCTTTCGCTTTGTGCTACAACACTGACCCTTGGCACTTTAAGCAGATTTGCACATGGTCTTAACAACATTGGCACTTTGGCAATTTGAGTTCGAATCAACGTCACAAGTCTTTGGCCTCTTGGAGTAGCTGTCAATGAACTGGTTTGTCAGCCGAATGGGGAGGTATAGACTTGTTGGTATATTTCCCAGTGCTATAACACTTTGACAATTTAACCGGATTTGCATTTGGTCTAAACAATGTCAGGCACTTTGTGTATAAATCAATGTCTCCATTAATTTTTGTCTTTTAATGAAATCTGGCCTTTTTAAATCTTGTATGGTAGCAGGTTCCTTTTCCTGTATTGTGTTGTTTACAACGATATTGTGCTTCAGTTTTTGCAAAGGTTTTAATTACCTGTGCAATAAAAAGACATTAGCATAATTGTCAACAAACAGCATAGAACTCAGCTAAAAGAAGAAAGGACAATAGTTGGGGAATTGGGGCATTCAAAATCCTTAGTGGCCTGATGCCCTAGATATTCTACCTCACTTCACTGAATTTACATTTTGACTCGTTTAATGTTAACTCTTTTTTCCCCAATTCACACAGAACATTGCTCAAATTTTCATTATAATCATTTACATTTTTCCCAAACAGTAAAATGTCATCCTAGAAAGCCACTGCACAATATACCCCTTCCACGGACTCTTTCATTAAGCTTTTGAAGACTGCTGCAGCGCTTGACAACCCACAAGGCAGTCAACAAAGTTGAAACATTCCATCAGGCGTGAAATGTAAACAGTGCCCTTTTTACATTGCGGCAAGTGATGCAGCCAGCAGCACCCGCCGCAATGCAAAGTATGGGAAGTGCGACTGCCACGGTGGCGGTCGCATCCTAATACCCCCTGTGGGACCGCCGCCTTGTAGGCGGGCAGTCCCACTCCACGAGACGATGGCGGACGGAGTGGAGTCCGTCCGCCATCGTAATCAGCCCCCCATATGTCAATTTGAAATGACGTTATCTTTTAAAATGATTCTGTGTTTAAATCCTTTACAATTTTCCAGACTAACTTTGTAATTCAGGAGGATATCTATGTTTCAGCATGGACCCATATTCATCATTATAACGAGTGCCCTCTACAGAATACACAGGTGGCACAGCTTTAGGATCCAAACGGAGGCGTAATTCCTACTGGTGGGGCCAACCCAAAACAGAATCACCTCTCAATATACATTTTCTTCATAGTCTTTGCCTTTAAATTCCAAATTGGCACAGATACTTGCATTGGTTAATGCTTTTTCTGGTGGATACTGCATTTACTTGCAGATTACTCACCTTCTGAATATCCCAGGCATCAGTCTGGTTCCCGAAACTTTTCAAAAGGTCTCCCATGCAAGTAGGGGGTTCTGACTCCATCACAAGACCAAACGCAGCACCCTGGGACATCACTGGAGTCATAAAGCACCTCCATTGGCATGCTGACGTAAGTTACCATCAATTTGTTAGCATCTTCAAGGTGAATGGATGAAACGAACATCTGATTGAGACAGGTGCAGTTTTCAGTAATGAACAAGATACTTACCTTCGGTAATGCATTATCTGGTAGAGACAATCTAGCCGCAGATTCCTTAACTTTTGAATTCTCTCGAGGCGCCAGTCTGGATCCGTACATTTTTCTGCAGTACCTCTGCGCACCAGGGGACGGCCTCGTATAACACCGTAATGATGTCGACTCCAGTTGCGACGTCAGCGGAGTCATATAAGTCCCGTCCGGTGCGCGGACGTCAGTTTCTTCTGTGAAACCTTCTGCGGCAAAACACAGAGCCACTATAGAAATTGGCTGTGGAAACTGTGTGCCAAAAAAGATCAATGAATCTTTGAAACAATAATTAGAAAAATGGAAAGGAATGGTATGATAATGGCTGGAGAGGCCGTGCCACCGGCCCTAAAAATCTACCAAGCCACCACAGTGACGGCTGCTCTCTATAGGACAGAGATCTGGGGTTATACTGATGCATCCATATTACCCATTGAGGAAAATAAATTTATCAAAGGTCTTCTCAATTTGCCAGAAAGCACCCCATTGGTTCCATTAAGATTTGATCTGGACCTTAACCCCATTGTCTTGGTATCTCTTCTTAAACCATTGCTATACTGATGAGGGTTTGGTCTACCCCAGGATTAAATATCTAGAGAGGCACTGAGGGACCTGATTAATTGTGACAAACTCGTCCTTAACCCATCGTTGAAGCATGTTAGAAAGCATTTTGAACTGCTTAATCTGGGAAATCTACTCCTGATGAAGTCACTAAAGGTGATAAACTGGTTCCAATTAAAATCTACTGGGATCAGGCCTTGACTAGAATATGGGTTTATCACAAGGAGAGTTCCCTAGCATAAAGCTCGCCCAGATTTGAAATCTATCTGGATATGATTTATCCTGCCAGGGCAAAACGTCTGTATTTTCAGTTAAGATTGAGCACTCTACCTTTAAGATCTTTTACTTCGGGATGGTCTAAAATGGAGTGTGATCTAGAGAGCTGTCCCTTTTGCCCGTCACTAAAGGAAACAGTGGCCCACTTTCTGCTTTTTTGCCTTAGATATTCCATACTACGTAAGAAATTGATAATTGCACTGTGCAAGCTGGAGGGTGTAAGAAACTATTGGGAGGCACTGTGATTATTGAAAAGTGACACGAAAGAGTCAATAGTATTTGCGGTCTCAATTTTTGTTTAGGGGGCTTGGTCAATACAAATGAAAAGTTTAGCAACAGGGAATCTAATTATATTGCTGCTACTCATGTATGAGGTATACGCTTTTTATCAATTGATCGTAATCTCGCCTCTTTTTATTTGATCTTTTATGTTTTTCTTTTTAAATTATTTAATAGCAGATTGGGGTACCTGATGCCTATGGACATTATGACAGGGATAATCCTTCCCCTGGTATAGCCAGGGTACTCAACATGGCGGAGCACTTTATAGCGTACTTTTAGGGTAATGCACAAGTTACTAACTTGTGTAACGATATATCTGTAAGAGACAGTAGTTAGTGACAGATTCCTTACCTTAGAATATCCCCTGGCGTCAGGCTGGATCCAGAAAGTTTTTGCGTAGCAGTACCCTTGCGTGTCGGTAGGCGGCGTTGTGCGGCTCCGCGTCCGTCGTCGGCGTCGTGATCGCCGGGATGACGTTGCGGGCAGTACTTAGACGCCGCCCCTGCGCGCTGACGTCAGTTCTGTACACGACTTTCCGCGCCAGGAACGCAGAGCCATGCAAGAAGCTGACATAGGTGTCTGAAAAATACTAGGGCCCTGAAAGGGATGTCCTTAACCCTAGAAATCAGTTCGCAGAACGGGAGGATGGGCGGGCGGTAAGGAATCTGTCACTAACTACTGTCTCTTACAGATATATCGTTACACAAGTTAGTAACTTGTGCATCTGAAAGAGACACGTTAGTGACAGATTCCTTACCTTAGAATAGATACCCCAGCAATACCAACCCCGGTGGTGGGTCTGCGAACAAAGATCAGACAAGGAAGTCCCGGAGGACAGAACGGCCAAAGAAGCCGTCCCTCCGGACCTGACCGTCAAGGCAGTAATGCTTGGTAAACATGTGCAGCGAGGCCCACGTAGCTGCCTGACAGATATCCTGCAGCGGAACACCGCGGCCTAAGGCCGTGGTAGCAGCCGTTGCCCTGGTGGAATGGGCACGCAGCCCAACAGGAGGCTCCTTCTTAGCCAAAGAATAGCAGGCTTTGATACACAAGGTTACCCAGCGGGAAATGGTTCTCTTGTGCACCGCCCGACCTTTTTTGGCGCCCAAGTAGCCAACAAAGAGCTGGTCATCCACCCGGAAGTGTTGTGTGCGGTTAATATAGAAGGAAAGCGCACGTTTTGGGTCCAGACGGTGGAGCCTCTCTTCCTCTCTGGAAGGATGCGGAGGCGGAAAGAAGGTGGGCAAAGTGATGGTCTGCCCAATGTGGAAGGCAGTAACCACCTTTGGCAAGAAGGACGGACGCGTCCGAAGGACAACCTTGTCTGGATGGACAGACAGAAAGGGAGGTTTGCATGATAGAGCCTGGAGCTCACTCACCCGCCGAGCGGAGGTGATGGCGACCAGAAAGGCTGTCTTCAGAGTCAGAAGACGAAGAGGACAGTTATGTAGAGGCTCAAAGGGAGCGCACATGAGAAAAGTAAGAACCAAGTTCAAGTCCCACTGAGGCATTACAAACGGAACAGGAGGGAAGAGGTGTGTAATGCCTTTTAGGAACCTGTTAACAACAGGGGACTTGAAAAGGAGGAGCTGATCAGGATGCCTGAGGAAGGCCGAGATAGCACAAAGATAGCCCTTGATGGTACCCAGGGAAGAACCCTGTTGGGCCAGAGAAAGAAGGAACAGAAGAACCTCAGAAAGAGGGGCAGAGAGGGGATTCACAGCCTTTGCTGTGCACCATGCCACAAACTTGTTCCACCTGCAGGCGTATACCACCTTAGTGGAGGGACGCCTGGCTGCCAGAATCACATCACAAACTTCGGGAGGCAAGTCGAAAGGAATCAACTGCCGCCGCTCAATCTCCACGCAAGCAGGTGGAGACTGGACAGGTTCGGGTGGAGGACCGTCCCCTGCTGCTGCGACAGAAGATCCTCCCGAAGAGGCAGACGGATCGGGGGATCGACGCTCATACTGAGTAGCTCGGGATACCAAACTCAACGAGCATAGTCCGGAGCCACAAGAATGACTTGGGCCCGGTCGTGCCGAATCTTCTTCAACACTCTGGGTAGAAGTGGTATAGGCGGAAAGGCGTACAACAGACCGCAACTCCACTCGCGACGAAAAGCGTCGCCGAGCGAGTGCCGCCTTGGAAATTCCAACGCGCAGAACTGATGACATTGCGCGTTCTCTTCGGTGGCGAATAGATCTAACCAAGGCTCTCCCCACTGTAGAAAGAGTCCTTGCGCCACTTCCGAGTGAAGACGCCATTCGTGATCCATCATGCACCTGCGGCTGAGGTTCGCCCGCCCTGGCGTTCAGGGAACCTGCCAGGTGTTGCACCATCAGGAACATGCCCTGATGTTCCAGCCATGTCCAGAGGCGCAGAGCCTCCTGACAAAGGGTCCACGACCCCACCCCGCCTTGTTTGTTGCAATACCACATGGCGGTGGTGTTGTCTGTGAACACCTGCACTACCTTCCCTTTGACAGAAGGAAGGAATGCCTTGAGTGCAAGTCGGATCGCCCGGAGCTCCAGAAGGTTGATATGGAGCCGGGACTCCGCCGGAGACCAGAGGCCTCTGATCTCCGCCTCTCCCATGTGACCGCCCCATCCCAGAAGGGACGCGTCCGTCACAACTGTGTGCTCTGGCTGGGGAAGGGAGAGGGATCTGCCTATGACCCATTGCTGGTTCGAGAGCCACCACTGCAACTGTAGTGCAGTCCCCTCCGAGATCTGAACGTGATCGGACAGGTTGCCCTGGTGCTGCGCCCACTGGAACTTCAGGTCCCACTGCAGAGCCCGCATATGCCATCTGGCATGATTGACCAGCAGGATGCAGGAGGCCATGAGGCCCAGCAGCCTCAGGGTCATCCGTACCGAAACCCAGGATAAAGGCTGAAAGATCGGAATCATAGCCTGAATATCCCGGACTCGCCGTTCGGGAGGATAGGCCCGAAACTGCGTCGTGTCCAGAACTGCTCCGATGAAAAGGAGCTGTGGAGAAGGAATCAGATGAGACTTCGGCACATTGATGGAGAACCCCAGCGAGTGCAGGAGTTCGGCCGTAGTCTGGAGGTGGGAGACGACTGCCTGGGACGAGCCCGCCTTCAGCAGCCAGTCGTCGAGGTAGGGGAAGACTGGAACCCCTGCCCGGCGCAGATGAGTGGCGACCACCGCCATCACTTTCGTGAACACCCGAGGGGCACTTGTAAGGCCAAAGGGAGCACGGTGAACTGAAAATGCTCGAGGCCTACCGTGAACCGCAGGTAACGCCGGTGGGCCGGCAGGACGGGGATGTGAAAATAAGCGTCCTGCAAGTCCAACGCTACCAACCAGTCTCCAGGGTCGAGGGCAGTCAAGACCTGAGCTAGGGTGAGCATCTTGAACTTCTCCTTCCGGAGGAAGCGATTGACGTTCCGGAGTTCCAAGATAGGACGCATGTCCTCCTTGTCCTTTTTGGGCACCAGGAAGTAGTGGGAGTAGCAACCACGTCCTACTTCTGGGGTCGGAACATGCTCGATGGCCCTCTTGGCCAAGAGGGCCGTGACTTCCTTCTGCAGAAGTACCAAGTGATCCCCTGACATGCGGTGGAATTGAGGTGGCATGGCTGGGGGGTGGTCTCGAAGGGGAGGGAGTAGCCCCTTCGGACAATGTCCAAGACCCACCTGTCCGAGGTGATGGGACGCCAGTGGTGAAGGTGATGGCGGACCCTGCCCCCTACTGGCGTGCTGTGTACCGGAAAGGAGGGACTAGGAGGGCTTGGAGGCCGCGGATGGGTTGGAGGTGGTGGCCTGACCCGCACGCTGGTTGCCCGAACCGCCACGGCGGTATCCACGTCCTCGGCCACGCGTAGACGCTTGCTGCGCGGGCCGGTGGCTGGGCAGCTGACGTGACTGGGCGCCCCTTCCGTGGCCACGAAAGGGGCGAAAAGCAGAGGTGAGCGGAGGGCGTACAACAGAAAGGCCCAGGGACTTGGCCGTAGCCCGTGAGTCCTTAAACCGCTCCAGCGCTTAGTCTGCCTTTGAACCAAAAAGACCGACTCCATCAAAGGGCATGTCCATGAGTGTATTCTGGACATCACCCGAGAAACCAGTTGTTCTCAGCCAGGCGTGGCGACGTAGCGCCACCGTCGTTGCAAGTGATCTGCCCAGCGAGTCGGCGGTATCAAGGCCACAACGGATGGTGTATTTAGCCGCATCTCGCCCTTCCGCAATGGCGCGGGTAAGCAGTGTCTGGACCTCCTCAGAACACTGCGGCAAAACAGCCGCCACCGAATCCCACAGGGAGTGGGTATATCGGCCCAAAAGGCAGGCGGTGTTGACGGACCGCAAGCCAGCACTGGAGGAAGAAAAAGCCTTCTTCCCAAATTGGTCCAGGCGTTTGGATTCCCTATCCGGAGGGGCGGTAGGGAAGGCGGTTTGGGAGGCAGAGGCTTGGACAACCAAGCTCTCAGGGGTGGGATGTTGGGAGAGAAACAAGGGGTCGCCCGGAGCAGGGCGATGGCGTCGGGCCACGTTCCTATCCACAGGAGCCCCTGTGGTGGGTTTGGACCAGGCACCCAAAAGAACGTCAGTGAGTGCATCATTAAACGGCAGCACAGTCTCCGAAGAGGAAGCCGCCGGCTGAAGCACTTCTGTCAGGAGGTTAGTCCTGACGGCCACAGTAGGCAACTGGAGATGTAAGGCTCCAGCTGCTCTACGCAACACCGTTGCGGAATTTGCTCCCTCCTCCGTAGCCACGGGAGGAGACAGCATGCCAGTGTCAGGGAGGTGTCTAGACCACTGGCATCCCCAAGTTCCTCAGCCCAGTCCGGATCAAACTCACACTGTTGTGTGAGAGGGTCCTCAGACCCCTCCCAACTCTCCTGGTCCTCCTCTTGTTCAAAATATGGAGGAGGAGGGACATCTGGGACCCAAGGTCTCATCGGCGCCGGAGCCGGCGTCGAGCGACGTCGGTCCGGCTCCATGTCCGGAGCCGGAGAGAACCGGGGAACGACGCCGTCCGGAGCCCTGGACGGGCGTCAGGAACGGCACCGGGGACGTCGGGCGGAGGCGTGGTTAGGTCAACCGGCGTCGATGGGGGTTGCGGTACCACTGGAGCCGGGATCGAGGCCGGGGCCGGAGCCGAGGCCGGGATGAAGGCTGGTGGGACAGGCGGCGCCGGGACCGGAGTCGACGGCGGCGCCGGGGCAACCCCATCAAGGCCCGCGGGGCCCGAAGGCGCACCGGAGGGACCTGAAGGCCCGAAGAGGCGGGCCATGGCCGACAGGAATTCCTGTATTTCGGCCAGAGTCGCCCCCGAACCCGGAAAGAACGGGTAATTCGGGGGCGGCTCTACAGGCATGTCCGGGGCTGCGGGGGCGGGGACGGTGCCGACTGGGGCCTCAGCCGAGTCGCGAGACCGGCGAGGCGAAGTCTTAGAGCGATGACGCCTCTTAGACTTCTTGTGCTTCGACTTACCGGAGGAGCGCGAAGACTTGGACTCCGACGAACGGCGGGGACTCCGCGACTGGCCCCTCGACCTCTCCCGGGACCGGGGCTTTGTGCGGCGCGGAGCCGACTGCCGGACCTCGAGTAGCTTTCGAGACCGCTCTCGCAAAGCCTTCGGATGAAGTTTCCGGCAGTCAGGGCACGACTTCGTGTCGTGGTCTCGGCCGAGACAGAAGAGACACTCGAGATGCGGGTCCGTGATCGACATCATGCGACCACAGGCCTCGCATGGCTTAAAGCCGGGCATCCCTACGACACCTTAGGAGTCGTGAAGACTCGATGAAGAAACAGTGAAAAAATTCACAAAAAGGATAGTCAAAAAGTGACTAGGGCACTGCTCTTCCCGGATCTGCGCTTACTGGCGCGGAAAAAGAAGAACTGACGTCAGCGCGCAGGGGCGGCGTCTAAGTACTGCCCGCGACGTCATCCCGGCGACCACGACGCCGCCGACGGACGCGGAGCCGCACGACGCCGCCTACCGACGCACAAGGGTACTGCTACGCAAAAAACTTTCCGGATCCAGCCTGACGCCTGGGGATATTCTAAGGTAAGGAATCTGTCACTAACGTGTCTCTTTCAGATCCATCGTTTTTTTGCTCCCCATGCCTTTCCAGACCCAGCCATATGCAAATCAGTCTTGACCCTGTTCCCCATGGGAGCAGTCGAGCCCGAAATGCCAGGCCAGGTCTTCCCTGGACTGGAAACAAGCATCCTGGGACAGGTTTCGCGGCATCACCCCTCATCAGCCAGGCTAGATTGACTCCAGTGGCATGGAGAGCACGGGAGCCACGTCTGGGCATACCCGTCCCACTCGGGGTGACAAATGCAAAAAGAACAATTGATGGACAGAATGCTGCACAATGATAGATATCCAGGACACAAACTCTGTGAGCTAACACAGTGGTCAAAGCTTTGACTCTTGTAGAATGAGCGCGCGAGCCCTCTGGGGGTTGCTTTCTGTCCAGCGCATAGCAGATTTTGGTTCAGAGGACTATCCTTCAGAATATGGTCTGCTTCTGCACTACCTTCCCTTTCTTGGCTCCAACATACCCAACGAAGAGTTGATCATCCACCTGGAACTCACGCGATCGAAGTAGAACAACCATGCTCTTTTTGGGTCCAGTCATTGAAGTCTCTCCTCATTTTTAGAAGGATGAGGTGAAGCGTAAATGTAGGCAGAGTGATGGATTGGCCTACATGAACAGGAGTAACCACTTTCGGTAAGAAAGATGCGCTAGTTCAGAGCACTATTTCGTCACAGGAAGAAAGTGATGAATGGAGTATGCGCAGAGAGCACCTGTAGCTCACTGACCCTCCAGGCAGATGTTATCGCCACTAAGAAGGCCGTTTTGATGATTAAAGTCTGAGTGGATAGTTGTGGGCGGCTCAAAGGGAGCGTACATCAAAAAAGTTAGAACCATATTTAGGTCCCACTGAGGCATAATAAAGCGCGCTGGTGGGAACATGTGTTCTAGGCCTTTTAAGAACCTATGTACAATAATGGATTTGAAAAAGGATGACTGATTTGGCAACTGCAGAAAAGCAGAAGTCAGAGAAAGTTAACCTTTTAAGGTGCCTAGAGAGGAGCACTGCTGGGCCAAGGAACGAATAAACAAGAGGACCTGAGAAAGAGCTGTGGATAGAGGGTCAACATGTTCATTTGCACACCACGCCACAAACTTACTACAATGGCAGAAATATACCGTCTTGGTGGAAGGGCGCCTGGCTGCCAGGATAACATTACAGACTTTGAGCGGTAGCTCAAAAGCGGTCTACCATTGCCGCTCAATCTCCACCCATGAAGGCAAAGCATTTTTAGATTTGGGTTGCCCTGCTGCTGTGACAGAAGATCATCCCAAAGAGCCAGACTAATCGGAGGACCAATGCTCATGTTCAACAGTTATGGATACCAGATTCTCAGATTCTCAGTGCCCAATCCAGAGTTACAAGAATGGCTTGGGCCCGATCTTTCCTGATCTTCTTGAGAGCTCTAGGTTGGAGCGATATTGGGGAAAGGCGTACAGGAGGCTGGAGTTCCACTTGAGACAAAAAGCATCTTCGAGTGAGAGCAGCCTTGGAAACTACACTGCGCAAAGCTGATGACATTACGTATTCTTGGCAAAGGCAAGCAGATCTAACCAAGGTTCTCCCCAATCTTGAAAGAGACCATGCATCACCTCCGGGTAGAGACGCCATTCATGATGCACTAGACACCGATGGCTGAGTTCGTCCGCTCTGGCGGACAGAGAGCCCACCAGCTGCAGAACCACTGGTGTTCCAGCCATATCCAGAGGTGCCAGGCCTCTTGACAAAGGGTCCATTACCCCATCCCGCCTTGTTTGTTACAATATCACAAGGCTGTATGTGAACACCTGTACTAGCCTTCCCCTGATTGAAGGAAGAAAAGCTTTATTTATTTATTTGCGAATTTTATATAGCGCTGGCTAGACCCGGAGGTATCAGAGCGCTTTACATGAGAATCAGAGCGTTACAGGTTACATAGTTACATCAATTACAGGCTTCAAGTAAAGACATAGGAGAAAACAAAAACATGATATGCGGGGGAGGGAAGGAAACACAACGGGGCGACGAGGAAAACAATGTCAGATGTCCGGCTGGGTAGGTGTCGGCCGAGGGGGTGAACCAGAGCCAAAACTCCTCTATAGCTGCATAGGACAGCTCCACCGGGCATCGGCCAAGGTTGCTCGGGCTCCGAGGTAAGTACAAACAGTTATGGTATCCGCCCAGGGGGCATCGTCAAAGTAACAGCGAAAGTCCCCGGTCCTGGAGTTACTGGGAAGCGCCATCCGCTACGTTCTCCAGCTGGCCCCCAGGACAAAAGTGGTGAGCGGAGAGGTGTAAGGGACAGATTCCAAGGTCGGCGGATTGTAGGACAACCCAGCCTCCAGCTTATTTGGCATGGGCGCACCACTAGTATTGCATCTCGCCCATCCCCCACGCCTCCGCTGAGCTCACCTCAGGTAGGGTGTCTCCAATTGCAGTGGCGGCTCCCTCACTCCGCTTCACCGTATCTGGTCCTCACCGGTTTATTAGGTTTATTGGGGGGGGGGGATTAGGGCCGCTGTCAGATGGTTAAACGGGGGTCGGCGACTGTAGGTAGGTTTCAGTGTGCCTGTGGTTGTTTCCTGCACCGGGTGCGGTGGCCATGTTGAAGTCAGGCACGCAGATGCAGAGGTGTCCCTCCTGCGGTGCCCCCAGATGCCTCCATCAACCAGAGCGAACTGCTCACTAAGCCTCTATGTGCCCCTTTGGTATCCCTGCAGACACCACCAGCCCCGCCGCTATCTGCTCTAAAGTGGATCATTCGTGGTTCGGACGGCCGCCATGTTGGAATCAGGCATCGCATCTCTTTGCGCTCCGCTGTGTTCGCCCTAAATTATGGGGGGCATTGTTCCTCGTCTCCGCATAGCGCTAGAGCCTGGAAAGAATGTTCCTGCAGGGCTAGTGGTAACAGCCACTCGTAGGTTTCACTGTCCGACTATCTTCAATCCCGGGCCCTCAACTCCTCCCCACAACCCTCCACGCCACCTCCGACTTGCGTAGTTTCTGGGGGGAGGGGGGGTGGGGGGCAATTGGATCACCCAAGGCACCAATAGATTGATGTGGAGTTCGGATTCCGCCAGAGACTAGAGTCCTCTGATCTCCACCAATCCCAGATGGCCGCCCCAGCCCAGGAGTGATGCATCTGTCACTTCATTCAGCTCTGGTTGGGGAAGGATGAGGGGTCTGCCACTGACCGAATCGCAGTTCCTCAGAAACCACTGCATATCTTTTGAAGTTCCCTCTGAGACCTGGACCACTGGGACTTCAGTTCTCAATGCAGAGCCAGCATATTGTATTGTAATTGCATTTGTGACAGCGGCCATGTGTTACAAGCAGGATGCAGGAGGCTATGAGGCCCAACAACCTCAGGGTCATTCTCATCAAAATCCAGGATAGAAGCTGAAACATCAATAGCATAGCCTGAATATCCTGGGCTCGTCGCTCGGGAGGATAAGCTCAAAACTGCACTGTGTCAAGAACAGCTCAGATGAAAAGGAGCTTCTGAGAGAGAGAGTTTGGTGTGACTGTGGTATATTGATAATGAACCTCAACAAGTGCAGAAGGTTCACCGTAGTCTGGAGGCGAGAGACAGCTGCCTAGGGTGAACTCGTCTTCAACAGCCAATCGTCGAGGTAGGTAAAGACTGGAATCCCTGACCTCCACAGGTGAGCTGCAACTACCACCATCTCTTTCTTGAACACCAGAGGGAAGCTGGTAAGGCTGAAAGGGAGCACGGTAAAGTGAAAGGGCTCTTGACCCACTGTGAACCGAAGGTAACATCTGTGGGCAGGCAGGATGGGGATGCGGAAATAGGCATCCTGCAAATCCGCTATCATCCAGTCTCCCGGATCTAGGGAAGACAGGACTTGTGCAAGTATGAGCATCTTGAATTTCTTCTTTTTCAGGAAGAAGTTGAGAAGGTGCAGTTCTAGAATAGTACGAAGGTATCCGTCCTTCCTGGGCACAAGAAAGTAGACGGAATAGCAACCCCAACCTACTTCTGATGCAGGCACCCTCTCTATAGCTCCCTTGGCCAGGAAAGCTAACAATTCCTCAGAGAGAAAGGAGAGGTGGCCCTCCATCAGCTTGTCATAAGTAGGTGGCATGGGGGGGTGGTTGCAAAGGGGAGGGAGTAGCCCCTTTGCATGAGCTGCAAAACCCAACGGTCAGATGTTATTGACCTCCAGTGGTGCAGGTGATGCCATATCCTGGATCCCACTGGATGCCCATGATGGTCAGAGGGCAAACTAAAGGAGTTCGGAAGCTGCATCTGCTGGAGGGGTGGTAGACTAGCCTGACTTCTGGCTGCTTGTCTGTCACACGTGGTCTATGGTAACTGCGTTCTTGGCCGCGAAAGGATTGCTAACCTTGCTGGCCATGGTAGTTGGGAGTGTAGAGAGGTGGTTGGAAGCCCATTCCGTTGCCACAAAAGGGGCAGAAGGCAGACTGGGGTTGACAAGTGGCCATCGAAAGCTGCAAGGACCTGGCTGTAGTTCTACTGTCCTTAAAGCGCTCCAGCACTGAGTCTGCCGTCTCACAGAACAGATGGGAGCCATCAAAGGGCATGACCATGAGCGAAGTTTGGACATCCCCCAAAAAGCTAGTGTTTCCCAGCCAGGCGTGGCACCTAAGTGCCAAAGATGAGGAAATTGCTCTACCCAGTGAGTCAGGTCGTACCCAGCCCACATCTTATGGCCCTGAGGCACAGGGTCAAGACTGATTTGCATATGGCCGGGTCTAAACGGGTGGCATGGTGAGCAGAAGAATGATGGATTTAACCCAGATCTCTTGACTGAGGGTGAATGTTTTAATTTGTTCTGCATTCCGTCCATCAATTGTATGTCTTTCACATCTTATGGTGAACGTGGCTGCATCTCTCCCATCCGCACATGTATGAGACAGTATGGCTTGGACCTCTTCCGAGACCATGGGCAGCACCTGCGCAACCGAGTCCTAGTTCTTATGGGAGTATCAGCACAAGAGGCATACAGTGTTCACCGACCGCAATGCCAGCCCGGCAGAAGAGAATATCCTCTTTCCAAAGGTATCCAGCCTTTTGGATTCCCCATCTGAGGAAGGGGGGGTGGGGAGGGAATGCGCATTGGTGAATTTTGAATGTGAAAGCTTGGGCCACCATGCTCTCTGAGGTGGGGTGCTGTGTGAGGCAGTGTGATGGCGGCGGACAATCGTCCTATGCACAGGAGCCTTGTGTAGGGTTTGGATCAGGCTCGAGAAGGACGTCTGTAAGGGCTTCATTAAATGGGAGTAATGGTTCTGTGGGGGCAAGTCCCAGATGAAGCACCTCCATCAAGACATTTGTCTTGACTGCCACTGAGGGCAGCGTAAGGTTCAGGACCTCAGCCGCCCTCTGCACCACCACAGCAAGTGAGGCACCCTCCTCCATAGCCACGGTAGGAGGGGAGACCAGGCCAGGGTCTGGGAAGGTGTCCAGTCCACTGGCATCCCCCAGATCCTCATACCAGGTGCCCTCTGGATCTTATGGTGGCAACCATAAGGGTCTGCATGCCCACTCCTCATCACCCAATCCAGGCCTGTCATAGTAATAAGACCCTGGCCAGGAATATGGGAGGGTCAGCCCCCAGTCGTGCCGGTGTCTACAATGCCACTCTGTCTCCGTATCAGAGTCGGGAATGATGATGGATGCAGCACCACCAATGGGCATCGGTGGCCTGGGGCGGGTGCCAGGAAAGGTCAAGGTCACCTGATAAGCGCCGCTCCAGATCCATCAATGGATCCCTGGGGCCTGACTGCTGCCAAGGGTGAACCAACCAGTGAAAGACCAGTAAGGGCCCCTCTTGGACCCTTGGGGCCCAAGCGTGCTTCAGAGGGGTCGGGCCACTCGAAAATGAGGTTCATGGCCTCATAAAATTCAGTTGGGTGGGGGCGCTCCGGCTCTCAGCAACTCAGGGAGGAGCGAGAACAGCCCAGGCTTCACCATAGAGTTAGGCCTCAAGTGCCAACGGCTCATACGAAGACTTGCACAGTGAAGTCGAGAGCTCTTCAACTTCTTTTTTTTGTAACACTTCCCCGACTACTTGGAGTGGGACAAACATTTGCCGGGTTAAACTTCACAAACAATCTCAGAACCTTCCTAGCCACCGAGAACTGGAGCGGCAGGCAGCACCATGGGATGCATGGCGTTGCAATCCTCTCATGTCCTGGCATCATAGTTGAGCTCAAGACACCAGAGGCAAACCAAGAGCGGGTTTGTCACCAACATCTGCCGGTGACAGGCACCGCATGGTTTAAAACCTGCCTTTCTGGTGGTCATCAAAAGGTAGAAAAAGGTAAGTCAAAAAGTGACTGGGGTTAGCTCTCTCTGGATCAGCGCTGACTGGTGTGGAAAGAAAATAACTAGGGTGGGGCCTATATAGGCACCGTGCACGTCACTTCCATCACAGACGCCGCCACCACATGGAGCTGCACGATGCCATCTACTGGCGTGCAGGGGTACTGCTCACCAAAGGTTTCTGGATCCAGTCTGACATCTGGGAATATTCTAAAGTGAAGAATCTGTGGCTAGAAGTCTCTATCAGATCACTGTTATTACCGGAGGGAGAGGGTGAAACCGCTTTCTTTGAGAACGTTTGCTGTCCAAACTCCACCACTGCAGATCTGCTGCTTGGAAATCTTGATAAAAGTTGTCAGTTTCTGCTATGTTGCAACCACTACCTATGGAGGCATCACTGGAGGGCCCTCATGTCAGTGTACATGGGTGAACCACAGAATGCTTGAAGACTGAGCACGCGTAAGAATGTCAGTTCTGAAATGATCGCTCCATCCTCAAACATCAGAATCATAGAATGAATGTCTTGAATTCTCTGAGGAGAAGTGAAGGCTCGATTCATTGTGATGTTCAGTACTACACCCGTAAACTGGATTTGCTGAGAGGGCGCCAGGTGAGATTTGGGCTTGTTCATGGAAAAGGCCAGGTTGAAAAGCAGCTGCAAGTGGCAAGACACCATCTCTGGACTTCTTGCTTTGAAGAGGCAGTCTTCGAAGTAATGGAATACTGGAATTCCCGCCCTTCTGAGCTGCAACCACTGCCATCACATTTGTCAAGACTCAAGGTGCAGAAGTGAGACCAGAAGAAAGGACCACAAAATGGTAATGTGTGGACATGACAGTGAAGCGAAGGAACTTTCTGTGCAACTGTATAATTGTGGAAGTAAGCATCCTTCAGGTCGACCAACACTATCCAATCTTCCGCTTCAAGTAAGGATAGAATTTTGAACTTTTTCTTTTTAAGTAACCAGTTCAAAACCTTGAAGTCTAGGATGAGACTAAGACCACCATGCTTTTTCGGGATCAGGAAGTAGAGAAGTGAGGATAAAGTCCTTTACCCTGTTCCTGCTCTGGAAACAACTCCACTGCACCCGTTTGAAGCAAGGATAAAACTTCCTGTTGTAGAATGTACAGATGATTTTGTGGGATTGCATTTTGGCCGGGAGGGCTAGGAGGTGACGATTGTTGGGAGGGTAGGGCATTCCCCCACTCCACAATCTGCAAGACCCAAAGGTACTACGTAATGGTCCAACATGCGTGTGGAAAGGAGGATACTGGTCCTTTAATGGGTAGTATGTGCTCCAATAAGACAGAATGAGGGCTGCTTCCTGAAGTGGCTGGGAAAGAGGATGAAGAAGAGGAGGAGGGAGGAATAGACTAGCCATGTTGTTTTCCTCTGCCACCCCATCTGTATGTTCTGTATGTACTGTTGTTTTGCTGAGCAGTGTTTTCTAGATACCCTCGAAAGGAGAAGTCTCTCTTAAACCCACACAACTTCTTGACCGGTCTGTAATCTCTGGGCTGGGTCTACAGACCGATTGATCTAGCTGTGGCTTTTCTATCATTTAATCTTTCTAATGCTGAGTCCACCGCAGCACCAAAGAGATGTGATCCATCAAACTGTAAGCCCATGAGTGCTGTCAAGACATCTGGGAAAAGTCTGAATTCCACAGGCAGGCATGTCTCCTGTAAGAGACCCAAGTCCGCATCACTCTAACCAGTGAGTATGCAGTATCAAGGTTGGATTGTATTACCTGCTTTGCGGCTGCTTGACCATCATTTATTAACTCTGTGAAGTGTGTCAAAAACTCAGATGGCAGATTAGGGAGCAGAGTCCAGTAGAGAATGCACATATCGTTCCATAAGGCAGGTGGCATGGGTGGACTTGAGAGCCATACTTCCAGCTGAAAACACCTTTTTAATGTTTTGTTCTTTTTTCTTTGACTCTCGTTCAGATGGTGTGTCTGGAAAGGATCCTGAAGTCAATTTGGAGGAACAAGAGCCTTCTAATATCAGGTTTTCTGGAGATGGATTGATTGACAAAAAGTCAGGGTCTCCAGGGACCAGTTTGTAACAGCGAGTTATCTGTCTGAACGTGGCCATGGAAGTCTTTGGTTTTTCCCAGATAGCCAAGATAGGTTCAGTCAGTGTTTCATTGAAAGGTAGTAGTGGCTCTGAAGAGTGGGAGGCAGAATGAAGCCCTTCTGTGAGGATGTTGGATTTTACCTCTGTTGACAGACGTTGTAGGTCCAGCATTTCTGCTGCTTTTCTTACTAAAGAGTGGCATGAAGTTACCTCTGGGGGAGGAAAACCCATGGGTGCGAGCAGTTCCCACTCCAGGGATGTGTTGAGGCCACTAGCATCTTTTAAGCATTCGAAGTCTGCGTCCATCAGCAATGAGGTGGTATTGCACTGGTGGTGCTGTTTGCTGTGCCGATGGAGCCAATTGTGGTGCTGTTGGAGTTGACTATGGCCAAAAACCTTGACTATGACAAAAAACCTGGTGAGATCTGACAGAGCAGATGATGAGGTTGGAATAACTACTGGAGGTGGCGCTGGCACAGCCAGAGTCATAGACACCCAGGACACTTGTGGCGATCGCAGAAAAGAAGTGCAGAGCGCTGATTGGTAGGGTGCCAGGAAACCTCGCAGTGAATAGGTCATCTGTCCCAGGAGGTCAATCAGCACACTAGTAGGGATCATGGATCTGTTAAACATATTGAACATTGTGTTCTGGAAAAGTGTAGGATCCGTCACAGGTGCTGGAACCTCTCGGTACAGGCATCCAGGCTGGGGTAATGAAGCCAATGCCACAGATGGAATATGGAATACAGGTTGGAACTGGGGCGGGTCGGATGGAGTCGCTGGCACCGGATCTAGTGGAGCCACTGGCATTGAAGGTGATAAATGAGATTAATCTTCTTCCACGAATTGCTCCTGGTCTGACGCTGGTTAGTGTTCAGTGGAAGGTCTCTGCAACTAACTTCTGGAAGTTCTTTGTCAGGATTTGTGTTGCTTCTTTTTCTTCTGCTTGTTCTTTGATGGTTTTGAAGAATGAACCGATGGTGATTTGAATCATGGTCCAGATTTTTTATGTCCCCGACATTCATCTCGTGCCCTAGCCTGGAACATCTTGGCTTTTCATTCCTTAAGAGCCTTTGGATGCATTTTTTGACAAGAGTCACAGGCATCAACGCTGTGGTTGGATCTCAGGCAATAGAGGTAGATGGATCAGGGTTCCTGATGGACATCTGATCCTCGCAGTCTCAACAGGGTTTGAAACTGGATCGCTTCAGTGGCAACAACCTAAAGAAAACTGCACCTACAAATTTGTAAAAAACGAGAAATCTTTGAATACTGATAAAACTCCAGAGGAGAGCAGAAAAGCACCAGACCACATCGATGGTGTGGCAAGAAAAGAACTGATGTTAGCACGCCGACTGGAGTGCTTTATAACAACATTGATATCACAGGGCAAAGCATGCGGTCTCGTGATGGGGCCTGCACCCTCTACCAACATGGGAGAGCTACTGAAAAGTTTCTGGATCCAGACTGACACCTGGGATATTCAAATGGTGAGGAATCTGCAGATAGAAGTATCCATCAGAAATATCCCAGCAAATCAATTTTGTGTCTTGTGTAATCTCCAGGCAGTGCATCAGGGGGAAAAAATCCCCTCCCCCCCACCCCCCAAGTTTTTAGCATTAAAGGTTTGCCTATAATAGTAAACCAAGCACACAAATCTGTCATCATTTCCACATCCCTACCATCCACCCTCACAAGACACTTCGGAAACCATTTAGATTTATGTGGTATTTGTCCTTCACCTATGTAACTTCCACTGTAGAAAATATCAGAACATTGTGGAAGAGACACATTTGGATTCAAATCAACTTCATCTTCTCCATCTTGTGTGATACAATTAACTTTGTTACCCATATTAGCCTTGCATACCTTCCCAAAATGTCCCTTTTGTTTGCAGCGATTACAAATTTCATGTTTGGCAAGACACCCTTTAAAGTTCTGCACATGACAAAAACTTCCAGATCTGAAACACAAGACTGAAGCTGTCCTTTCGAAACTCTTGCTATTATTTTATCTCCCTTTGGTGGATATGTGCCCTTTTATAGTATTAACTTCAAAAACTGTCTCCATTATTTTACAGGTATTTGTATTCATTTCACTATGGCCTCTGACCTCCTCAACAAACTTTCCTGACTATTTAATTGTTTTAGCAATATACACTGTTGAACTGAATGTCAATTCAGTGCTCGCCCACAGTCACTCCTGAGCTTTCTTGCTTTTTGTTCTCATCATAACCTGGTATATCAGTACCTGGTTGTATGTTGTGGTTTCAAACGTGCATGATACTGCTAAAGTTCAAAGTGCACATACAAAGTCTTCAATGGTTTCAGCCTCCCTCTGTGCTCCAAATTCAAATATATAGCTCTCCATGACAACTTTTACTTTCTTGTCATATTTTTGGTTTAGTTGTCTCACCACATATTGAAAGCACATCAAAATTGTCAGGGTTTTCGAAAGGTGGTACATGTACTAATTCTTTAAGTCCAACACTACCAAGATAATGTCTGAGCAACAATAGTTTTCTTTGTGGTGGACATTCTTCACCTTCCAAAACACCATCATAAGGTAGAACTCCAGGATACAACATCCAGTCTATAGGGGGTTCTCCAACAACCTGGAGAAAAAATGGTGGAGTTGCTATGCTGACGATGTCTTATGAGGAAATATATGGCAGAAGAACTACTGAATCTGAGTAAATCAGCAATTTTTCAAATTATTGCCATGTAAAGGTAACCATAACTCCAAACAACATTAATAAAATAGCAGTAGGTAAGACAACCTAAGGCATTTAACACCATGAATTAGTAACTCAGCTGGTATTATTAGAACCCCAATAAAAGCGAAACCAAATAGAAAAAATACATGCTGTGTAATATTTTATAACATTGTCACCTTTGAAAAGAAACTTTTTAAAAAAAAATGTATTGGCATTTTGCAGACATGTACTGTTACATACAGGAACGCAATAACAAACAATACAGCTATCTTCCAGTGTTACAGCGTCACAGAGTACATTGATAAACCACATTATACCCGTAGAGTGTTTCAACCATCTAGTCCTAAGTGCTCTTATGCTGTGCACAGGGTGTTACCTTAAATAACCATAAATACGAGGCAGTACAACCGGAGTTAATCATAGATACATTATGTGCTTGTGGGCATTTATGCGAGTTCATGCAAAAAATATATTTTTGACTTGTGTCATATAGAGTGCATGATGTGTTAAGTGTAGCAGCTAATGTACGGGAGAACCCCATTTCCTGGGTGCTCGGAGCTAGGCCCACGATTTAGACACAGTAAAGAGTTAATTATCCATGTCCTACGTTGCGGCATCTGTAACTGTCACATCTCTTTCTCTAAGCCAGTTCGTGAAAGGTTCCCAAATATCCTTAGGACGAGACGCAGTAGGCATTAGATCCCAGAATGCAGCCAGTTGTTCCTGACAATAGGTGATATCCTGCACCCAGGTGTCTATACGAGGTTTGCCAGATGCGCCCCATTGTATGGCTAATCTGCATTTTGCTAAAAGTAGCATAGCTATGAGTCGGCGTCTCTCAGGTGTAACCCCTTCAATGTAACCCAGCAGGGCTACCAACGGTGTGCAGTCTAGTGATATCCCAGTAACTTCCTGTATGGTACCATACACCCCCTCCCAAACTTTAGCTATGTCTGGGCAGCCCCATGCCACGTGCAGGAAGGTTGCGTTATCTTGTTTGCATTTCCAACACCTAGCGTCTTGGAGTAGTCCTAGTTTGTGCAATTGCCAGGGGGCCCGGTATACCCTGTGAATGAATTTAAAATGTATAAGTCTTAGCTTATAATTGGGGGATAGGTGCTTTAGTTGGGAACAACAGGATGCCCATTGTTCATCTGTGGGCAGATTATTTAGATCTTCCCTCCATTGAAACACAGCCCTCGGGGCAGCAACTGCAGAATTTAGCTGCGTAAGATTGTATAATCTGGTGATTAGTTTACGGGGAGAAGGGGTGACAAATAAGTGTTCCAGCGGCTCCATAGTGGCTGGAGAGGATGGGAACGAAGGGTGTAGGGTCTTACATGCTGCTCTGAGCTGGTAGTACAGTAATAGGTCTAGAGCGGGTATGGGGTTTTCGACTCGATTCTGCGGTAACTCCAAGAAAGTATCTTGTGGGTACAGGTCGCCCAGTGTAGTAAGGCCCATATTGTGTGCGCATGCTATGGTGCCCTTGTCATGAAGGGTAGGGAATAGTGGGTGATATGCTAAAGGGGTAGATGGAGCGTATAGCAATGGGGTGCCTACACGCTTCCTTAGGCCTTCCCAGGCCCATCTGAGTGTTTCGACCGTATTTACTTCGCCGGTTGTTCTATGATACAACTGATATATAGCAACATGCAAAGGAGTGGGGTCCGCCACATCTTTCTCAATAGCTACATGAGGCTGAAATGGAGTGGGGTATATCCAAAAATGGAGGAATTGGGCTTGTGCGCACAACGCATAGAGTTCGAGGTCAGGAGCCCCTAAACCTCCCTGTGAAAGCGGCGGTATCAAAAGTTCTCAGCTAACTCGCGGTTGTTGGCCAGCCCACACTGTTGTTATTAAAATAGAGCGAAGAGATGCAAAAAAGGCCCGGGTGAGAGGGATGGGTATATTAATGAATAAATAGAGAAATTTGGAGAGAACTATCATTTTTGTTATGGCGATTCTACCAGCCAGGGACAGTGGCAAAGCCGACCAAAATTTAGATTTGCACTCCAGCCATTCTAGCAGTTTGCCAAAGTTCATGCGCCATATCTCTTGCATGTCTCTGCTGAGCCATACACCCAGGTATTTTACTGCTCCGTCAGCCCATTTGAGCGGAAATTCTAATTCAGTTACAGTTGGGGCATCAGTTAGCAGCAGAATCGATGATTTAGACCAGTTGATTGTAATGCCTGACATACCGCCGAATTGAAGGATTTCACATAACACTGGATTCAAATTTTCATCTGGTTTACGAATATATAATGTGATGTCATCAGCGTACATAGAAATTATAAGGCTTCTGTCTCTGAAACCCAGCCCATGGAAAGAGTGGTGTTGTCGTATTCTGGCTGCTAGTGGCTCCATCGCCACTGCAAATAACAGTGGCGACAGTGGACAGCCCTGTCTTGTGCCTCGTGTTATGGGGAATGGTTCAGATAAAAGCCCATTAGCACTAAGATGAGCAGTGAGAGTGGTGTAGAGCAGACTAATCAGTTTGATGAAGTTTGGGCTGAGTCCCAGCCTGGGCAATATGGTGAATAAAAAAGGCCACTCAAGGGAATCGAATGCCTTGGTGGCATCAAGAAATGCCGCAATGGCCGGCAACTTGGGATCAATTTGGTGAACTGTAGCGAAAAAGGTGCGCAAATTATGGGTTGTGGATCTACCAGGAATGAAACCAGATTGATCTGGTCTGGCTATAAGTGGTAGGAGCGGTTGTAGTCTATTGGCAATTAGTTTGGCAAGGATCTTTACATCCACATTAATTAGAGAGAGAGATCTATATGAGTCACATAGATTAGCTTGCTTATCAGATTTTAAGAGGGAAATAATCACTGCTTCCCGCATAGTTGGCGGTAGCATCCCACACTCTGATTCTTGGTATACGTCCAGCAGACGAGGCGCTAACTCTGCTGCGTACGCTTTATAGAAAGAAGTCGTTAACCCATCGAGTCACGGTGCTTTTTTTCCCAGGTAGACCGTTTATTACCTGAGTTATGTCTCCCACCGAAAAAGGCACGTCTAAGTAGGATCTGTGAGCATTACTGAGCCAAAGCAGTTCGATAGAGTCTAAGTATGTATTTAGCTCGGAATGGGGGCCGCTTTGTGTGGATGAATACAGTGAGGCATAGAAGCGTGTGAGGAGATTATGTTTGGCCTGCTGGCCTCTGACAGGGGACAAGCTTTCATCAAGTAGCTCAGTTATGAAAGTTTGGGATTTATGTTGTTTAAGTGTAATAGCGAGAGTTTTACCTGGCCTGTCCCCCTCACCATAGCTTTGAGCTTTCCCGTGTTTCCCCAAAAATCGGGTTTCCCTTTCCTCCTCCTCCCCAAATTCCGATATCTTCTCACTCAGAGAAGCGATATGTGTGGACTCCCCCGTCTGATAAAACAGCAGTTCTGTGGCTCTAATTTCGGTTTCCAATTTCGTTAGGGTTGTTCTAATTGCCTTCAGAACCCCTGCTTGCTTGGAGATGCATGCAACTCTGATAACTGTTTAAAGGCCTCCCACAAGGTGGAAGGAGAGTCTACCGACCCCTCATTTGTGGAGAAGAATTGGTTGATTTCAATTCTAATTTCTTCTTTAAATGCAGCGTCTGAGAGAGCGTGTGGTGAGAGGCACCAGCTTAACGCACGGGGCAAAGTCTGTGGTATCGTCCAGCGCACCTCGACAGGAGCATGGTCCGACAATGTGCGGGGCAAGTGTATCACATCTGTGGTCCAGGAGGAAATGTCACCAGTGACCAGCCAGTAGTCTAGTCTGGACCAAGCGCTATGATATGAGGAGATACAAGTTCCTTCCCTGATGCCTGGGTTTCTGCTGCACCAGATGTCTTCTAGGTTGTGATCAAGTATTATATTGTTTAATTATTGGGCCGCCTTAGTGTGTGGGCAACGAGCAGCCCCGACTCTGTCCCATTCATTTTGTAACATGACATTAAAGTCCCCTCCCCATATAACTGTGTCACCCCCAGCCGCCAACACCTTTGCGAATACAGTGAGAAAGAATTGAGGATCATCCACATTTGGGCCGTAAATAGCCACTAAAGTAACCTGTGTGGACATCAATGAGCCGCTAAGAATGACATAGCGCCCGTCCGGGTCAATCTGTGTTTTTGCAGTTGTCCAGCCTAAACCAAGTCTGATTAACACCGATAATACCCTTGCGTAGCTGGAATATGGTGCTGAGTGCGTCTCCACCCAGTATCTGTTGCATAGTCTGGGGTCCGTACCATATTTCAGATGAGTTTCTTGCAGAAAGCACACGTCTATGCGATGTCTAATTAAGTATGTATGCATCAGTCTGGATTTCCTAAAATCGTTAGCCCTCTAATGTTCCAAGTAAGAAATCTAGTCTCCGTCATGGTACAGCTGGTATGTTATGTGGCATATACCTGTAGAAATCGAGTGCATGTTAGAGCTAGGAGCAGTGCAGATAGGTTACCATTATAAGTGAGTGAGTGTTTGATTAGCTCAAGCGCTCCGTCCATCATCCCCTTTGGTATCGCTTTGTTCGCCCTAAGTTGGCAGGGTATGCCCAGACGTGGGTCCCTTGCTCACTTTGCCACTGGATTCAAGCTAGCCTGGCTGATGACGGCTGAATAGCCAGAAACCGGTCCCAGGATGCTTGTTTCCGGTCCAGGGAAGACATGGCTTGGCAGTTCGGGCTGGACTGTTCCCATGAGGCACAGGGTCAGACTGATTTGCATATGGCCATGTCTGAACTGGGGTGGTGGAGTGAGCTAAAGAATGATGATGGATTAAACCCAGATCAGTTGACTGGGGGTGAGTGTTTGATTAGCTCAAGCGCTCCGTCCATCATCCCCTTTGGTATCGCTTTAAGAATGACATAGCGCCCGTCCGGGTCAATCTGTGTTTTTGCAGTTGTCCAGCCTAAACCAAGTCTGATTAACACCGATACTACCCTTGCGTAGCTGGAATATGGTGCTGAGTGCGTCTCCCCCCAGTATCTGTTGCATAGTCTGGGGTCCGTACCATATTTCAGATGAGTTTCTTGCAGAAAGCACACGTCTATGCGATGTCTAATTAAGTATGTATGCATCAGTCTGGATTTCCTAAAATCGTTAGCCCTCTAATGTTCCAAGTAAGAAATCTAGTCTCCGTCATGGTACAGCTGGTATGTTATGTGGCATATACATGTAGAAATCGAGTGCATGTTAGAGCTAGGAGCAGTGCAGATAGGTTACCATTATAACACCAGAGTGTCAATGGGATCTGGAATAACGGGTTAGATAAATTATCTGACCTGTGATCTGCTGTATGCATGTAGGGCCTGATTCACAGAACTAACTTACGTCAAAATCCTAAACTTACAACAATTTTGGTATTCACAGAATGAACTTACACATTTGGGTATTCACAGAATAAACTTACACATTTGGGTATTCACAGAATGAACTTACAACAATTTTGGTATTCACAGAATGAACTTACACATTTGGGTATTCACAGAATGAACTTACAACAATTTTGGTATTCACAGAATGAACTTACACATTTGGGTATTCACAGAATGAACTTACAACAATTTTGGTATTCACAGAATTAACTTACTCATTTTGGTATTCACAGAAGGCACTTACTCATCAATGAGTAAGTGCCTTCTGTGAATACCAAAATGAGTAAGTTTATTCTGTGAATACCAAAATGAGTAAGTTCATTCTGTGAATACCAAAATGGTAGTAAGTTTAGGATTTTGTCGTAAGTTAGTTCTGTGAATCTGGCCCATACTGTATAGCTAACAACTTTATGTCTGAAGATGCTGCAAACACCCTGTCCCTCCCCCCACCCACACCAACCTCCCAATTAGGTTGTGACATTTTACCCCCTCCCCCCCTTCTACAACCCCTTCCAACCAAAAAGCAGAAACACATGGGAGATCTCCCTCTGGGGGCTTGGGACGCCGGCATAAACCTGCCTTGTGGCAGGGTGGCCAGGCCGCATCAGCTGTATAGACTCCGACAGATAAGTAACTTGCGCCATTACAGAGTCAAAGGGAATAAGTAACTTGATAGCGTTGGGATACCTTTCAAACATATTTGTAAGATTATATACTGAATACCGTAGACCAATATCTAAAACGAAAATCTAAGCAACAATATCAGTCATTATCACTCAAGTTCTGCTCTGATTCAGTTTGCCGGGATGGGCAAGGCGGAGACTTTCTGGAGCATATATGTTTGGTGTACTTGAGAGCCGCTTTGGCGTCTGTAAAGAAGTTCGTTTGCCCATCATGCGCTATCTTTAGCTTGGCCGGGTACAGCATAGCGTAAGGAATGGAGGCGTTTTGGAGGTTGCGCTTTACTGATGCGAACTCTCTGCGGGCGGCTTGCACCGATGGAGTGTAATCGGGGAAAAAGGATAGAGTATTCCCTTGGTGCGTTACAGTCCCCTTATCACTTGCCGCTCTTAGAATCGCGTCTCTGTAATTCAAAAGGCGTGCAATTATGGGACGAGGTGCAACCCCCACCGGCGGCCTTGGACCTAATGAGCGATGTGCACGTTCCACAATCATCATTGGCGAAAGCGCTGGCTCGAAGAGTTCACGCAGCAAGTTTTCGATATATGGCTCCATTTTGGGGATGGCGGTGGTCTCCGGCAGACCAATAATTCTAAGGTTGTTGCGCTGGGAGCGCGCTTCCAAGTCCTCATTTTTCGCTTTAATCACTTCCAGTACCCTTTCCATATTTAGCATGTGTCCTTTAGATTCAGCTTAAGAGTCTTGAGTAGCTGAGAGTCTGTTCTCTAGGGTGTCTAGGCGTATTTCGTGAGTGTCCACTCTTTTTTTCATCCTGTCCAAGCTTGAGGTGAGGACGTCAATCTTGTTGTCGATTGTTTTGATGCTAGAGCATACATCCAACAGGATTGTGCGCAGGTCCTCCTCTTGATGGTCCCCCAAGTCTGTGGCACCGTGATCGGTGTCCGGTTCTGAGCTCGCATCTGTATTGCGAGTGTGGCGTTTATTTTCGAAGGGATGTTTGGACTGTCGGGGGTCAGCTTTCCCCATTTTGCCAGGTACCTTCCTTGAGTGCAAAGCGGCGCGAGATCGCAGGCAACACCGCCTTTCCGGTGTACAGGATGACTGGTTTGGCCGATATGTCGTAGATAGCGGCCCCTCTCGCTGCAGGATATCAGTCTTCTCACAGTAAGGCTAGCATTATGTGGTGCGAGGCAAGGTGGAGCGCAGGACTCAGTGTTTAATGTGTGCCCGTTATGCCGAGTTACAAGGGGAGAGCAGCCCACAAGTCACTCCCTCAGCTGCCGCAGGAGAGGCCAGCCCCCGCACCCCAGTCACAGCCTCCCGCAACACAGCACGGGACAGGGCACGGAGGTCAGCCCTCAAGCCTGGAACACGCAAGGGGAGGCCGCGGTCTCCAGTGCCCCTGAAGCGCAGCTACTCGGGCGGCGCGCGGCGAAGCCTGGGCCCCGATGCGTCCCACAGCAGCCGAGCTCAGACCCAACCAGCAATTTGCTCCAGGAGTCTAGGCACAAACGCTGGAAGCGCTCTTGGCAACACGCATCCCCGCTCCCAGGCCACACTCACGACACCCAGTGACACCGTCACTCTGCTTCTGCAACCACACGGCCAGCACGGCAGCCACAGCTCCACATCGGCAGGCGCCTCCCAGAGCCCGCAGCGGTCCGGGTTCCACAGTCAGTCGGGGGCCACGTTGATCTCCCCGCACCTCGCACACCAGTTCAGCCGCAGCTCACAGCAGGACCACCCTGGCACAGACGGTTCGGCCACGGCGCCGCTCTCACCAGGACACCGCAGCACGGCCAAAGTAGAGAGAAGCCCCAGTGAGCGCGGATAGATCTTCCCGCTCTACAGCACCGCGGCGGCCATGTTGCGTCTTAGGCTGGGTCCTCGCGCCTCAGGTCCGATATTTCAGTGACGGCTTCGCCTTCACGCTAGCAAGGCTACACGCTTGCTGCCGCAACTGTCATTGGTGGATTCCCTCCGTTGCTGGCATCGGATCCGGAGTGCGAGCGGCGATGTTTAAGGATTTTGTGGCCTGGCCGGCAGAGCCCTTCTAGAAGGCGGCCATTCTGCGGCTCGGCGAAGCCACGCCCCCTACCTTTGAAAAGAAACTTCCTAGAAAAAATTGTCAATGTAGAATTGTGCAAAGCAGCGGGTCCTCTGTTAAGGCGGAGGAGCATCGCCCACTGCTCTCTCAGCAGTAAAAATATGGAAAATAATAATACAGCTTGTTATAATTTTATTTCCCTTGCTGAGCCAAGTCTAGAGAGGGGCTGGGCCATCCTAATAGATAGCCGCAGCAGCAAGGAGAAGGAGTGGTGGGCACTGCTGTAAAAACGCATGTCGGTTTGGCTGGCCGTCTAAGGATGGCCAAACCGGCATGCACACTTGGATCTCTCCACCGGAGCTGTGCTGCACAGCCAGGTGGAGAACAGACACAGGCTCCCAGGACCTGACTAAGTGTCAAACCAGTCTGCTCAGGCCAATCCTGGTGCTTCTCTCATGCTGGGTATTACCAGCATGAGAGCAGCATATGGATTGGTGTAGGGAGTCTGGTAGCCTGTGCATGGAGTGACGGGAGTCGAGATGAGCAGAGGAACAGAAGAGCACTGAAGCGGCAGCTGCCAGGTAAGTGCCATTTTCTGTTTTTTTCTTTTTCTCCCCGTCTGCTGCCCCCTGCGCTGCCCCCCCACTTTTATTTAACAGCAGCCGCCACTGTAAAGAGAATATTTTAATGAACAAGTTACTTACCTTCGATAACGATGTATCTGGTAGAGACACAGTCTAGCCGCAGATTCCTTAACTTAGAATATCCCCAGCAGTCAGACTGGATCCGGGAAACTTTTTCCCCAGCAGTACCTTTCGCGCCGGGGGACGGCGTCACCCGGTTCCGTCCTGACGTCGTCCACGGAAGTGACGTCAATGGAGCCATACAAGTCGCCCCGGCGCGCTGACGTCAGTTTTCTACTGTGAAACTTTTCCACGCCACAACACGGAGCCACTACAAAAACTGTGAGAGTATGGGAACAGTGTGCCAAAAAAGAACAAAAATCTTGGAAACAACAATGACAAGAAATCATAGAATGATGAGAAACATCACCATGTTGATGAAAGGAATGGCATGACAAACGAAGGACAGTTTGCAGCCACAGGATGGAACTGTACGAAAGACAGTCTGTAACCACAGGATGTAACCGTAAAGGAGAACAAGACTGGAACAACCTGACATATGGCAAGTGACCAGAAGTGTGCAACAACAGAGAATGTTCACCACACCCCCCATAATGACCTATGGACTGTAGCATAGGCAATAGACTCCCAACCCAATTGACTGCAGCACAGACAAGGAGACCCCAAAGTAATGGAAAGAAACAGACGAGGGCGGAGGGAGGGATAGGATAACATGAGAGCCGGAAGAACCCGGGTGGAGGAGCATGGAAGGGCACATAACCTAGCCACCCAAGAACGAAAATGGCTGAATAGCCAACGTGCTAAAACAAAATGATACATCCTGCCCCGGAGGAAGGTGAACTAGAGCACCCCTCAGGAAGACCAAGCCCACCTGTAAGGAGGTAAGTGGGTAGAACCCAACCTGGAAAGGTCCTCGCAGAACGGGGAGGATGGGCGGGCGTTAAGGAATCCGCGGCTAGACTGTGTCTCTACCAGATGCATCGTTACCGAAGGTAAGTAACTCGTTCATCTGATAGAGACATCTAGCCGCAGATTCCTTAACTTAGAATAGATACCAAAGCCATACACTATTGAAGGAGGGTCTGCGACTGAAAGCCACCAAGTTCCCAGGGGAAGTAATCCGTCAATAACACTGACCAGAACAAGGTGGGGGCAGCAATGCCAGCGTGGCTGACACCAGACCCTGAAGCTCAGCAATGCCGGCATGGCTGACACCAGACCCATGAGCTCAGGGTGGAAGCATGAGCAAGGTACCACCATCTGTCAGAGGACGGTACGAGCCCACTTTCGTCCAGACAGGGACGAAATCATAGAACCAGAATGGTCAGTGCAGAATGGCAGAATGCCATAAACTTCTGCAAACAGAAGTCAACCTGAGTATAGGATCCCAGGAGCTGCAAGAGACAAAGTCCCAGAGAAGGGACTAAAGAACAAGTTACTTACCTTCAGTAACGATATATCTGTAAGAAACATTAGTAGTGATAGATTCCTTACCTTAGAATATCCCCAGGCGTCAGACTGGATCCGGAAAGTTTTCGTCAGCAGTACCCCTGCGCGTCGGTAGGGGCGTCGTGCGGCTCCGCGTCCGTCGTTGGCGTCGTGGTCGGCGAGATGACGCCGCGGGCGCTACTTGGACGCCGCCCACGCGCGCTGACGTCAGTTCTGTACACGACTTTAAGCGCCAGGAACGCAGAGCCATGCAAGATACTCACCACTGGTGCATTGAAACTAGGGCCCTGAAAGGGATGACCTTAACCATAGAAATCAGTTCGCAGAACGGGGAGGATGGGTGGGGCGGTAAGGAATCTATCACTACTAATGTTTCTTACAGATATATCGTTACCGAAGGTAAGTAACTTGTTCATCTGAAAGAAACACATAGTGATAGATTCCTTACCTTAGAATAGATACCCCAGCAATACCAACCCCGGTGGTGGGTCTGCGAACTAAGATCACACCAGAAAGTCACGGAGAACATAACGGCCAAAGAAGCCATCTCTCCGGACTTGGCTGTCCAGGCAGTAATGCTTGGTAAACGTGTGCAGCGAGGCCCACGTGGCTGCCTGACGCACAAGTTACTAACTTGTGTAACGATATATCTGTAAGAGATAGTAGTTAGTGACAGATTCCTTACACTAGAATATCCCCAGGCGTCAGGCTGGATCCGGAAAGTTTTTGCGTAGCAGTACCCTTGCGCGTCGGTAGGCGGCGTCGTGCGGCTCCGCGTCCGTCGTCGGCGTTGGGATCGCCGGGATGACGTCGCGGGCAGTACTTAGACGCCGCCCCTGTGCGCTGACGTCAGTTCTGTACACGACTTTCCGTGCCAGGAACGCAGAGCCATGCAAGAAGCTGACATAGGTGTCTGAAAAATACTAGGGCCCTGAAAGGGATGTCCTTAACCCTAGAAATCAGTTCGCAGAACGGGGAGGATGGGTGGGGCGGTAGGAATCTGTCACTAACTACTGTCTCTTACAGATATATCGTTACACAAGTTAGTAACTTGTGCATCTGAAAGAGACACGTTAGTGACAGATTCCTTACCTTAGAATAGATACCCCAGCAATACCAACCCCGGTGGTGGGTCTGCGAACAGATTCAGACAAGGAAGTCCCGGAGGACAGAACGGCCAAAGAAGCCGTCCCTCCGGACCTGGCTGTCAAGGCAGTAATGTTTGGTAAACGTGTGCAGCGAGGCCCACGTAGCTGCCTGACATATATCCTGTAACGGAACACCGCGGCCTAAAGCCGTGGTAGCAGCCGTTGCCCTGGTGGAATGGGCACGCAGCCCAACAGGAGGCTCCTTCTTAGCCAAAGAATAACAGGCCTTGATACACAAGATGACCCAGCGGGAGATGGTCCTTTTGTGTACCGCCCGACCTTTTTGGCGCCCACGTAGCCAACAAAGAGCTGGTCATTCACCCGGAACTGTTGTGTGCGGTTGATGTAAAAGGAAAGCGCACGTTTTGGGTCCAGACGGTGGAGCCTCTCTTCCTCTCTGGAAGGATGCGGAGGCGGAAAGAAGGTGGGCAAAGTGATGGTCTGCCCAATGTGGAAGGCAGTAACCACCTTTGGCAAGAAGGACGGACGCGTCCTAAGAACAACCTTGTCTGGATGAACAGACAGAAAGGGGGTTTGCATGATAGAGCCTGGAGCTCACTCACCCGCCGAGCGGAGGTGATGGCCACCAGAAAGGCTGTCTTCAGAGTAAGAAGACGAAGAGGACAGTTATGCAGAGGCTCAAAGGGAGCGCACATTAAGAAGGTAAGAACCAAATTTAAGTCCCACTGAGGCATTATAAACGGAACAGGAGGAAAGAGGTGCGTAATGCCTTTAAGAAACCTGTTAACAACAGGGGACTTAAAAAGAGAGGGCTGATCAGGAAGCCTGAGGAAGGCCGAGATTGCACAAAGATAGCCCTTGATGGTACCCAGGGCAGAACCCTGTTGGGCCAGAGAAAGAAGGAACAGAAGAACCTCAAAATGAGGGGCAGAAAGGGGATTCACAGCCTTTGCTGTGCACCATGCCACAAACTTGTTCCACCTGCAGGCGTATACCACCTTAGTGGAGGGACGCCTGGCTGCCAGAATCACATCACAAACTTCGGGAGGCAAGTCGAAAGGAATCAACTGCCGCCGCTCAATCGCCACGCAAGCAGGTGTAGACTGGACAGGTTCGGGTGGAGGACCGTCCCCTGCTGCTGCGACAGAAGATCCTCCCGAAGAGGCAGACGGATCGGGGATCGACGCTCATACTGAGTAGCTCGGGATACCAAACTCTTCGAGCCCAGTCCGGAGCCACAAGAATAACTTGGGCCCGGTCGCGCCGAATCTTCTTCAACACTCTGGGTAGAAGTGGTATAGGCGGAAAGGCGTACAACAGACCGCAACTCCACTCGCGACGAAAAGCGTCGCCGAGCGAGTGCCGCCTTGGAAATTCCAACGCGCAGAACTGCTGACATTGCGCGTTCTCTTCGGTGGTGACCAGATCTAACCAAGGCTCTCCCCACTGCTGAAAGAGACCCTGCGCCACCTCCGAGTGAAGACGCCATTCGTGATCCATCATGCACCTGCGGCTGAGTTCGTCCGCCCTGGCGTTCAGGGAACCTGCCAGGTGTTGAACCATCAGGAATATGCCCTGATGTTCCAGCCATGTCCAGAGGCGCAGAGCCACCTGACATAGGGTCTACGACCCCACCCCGCCCTGTTTGTTGCAGTACCACATGGCGGTGGTGTTGTCTGTGAACACCTGCACTACCTTCCCTTTGACAGAGGGATGGAATGCCTTGAGTGCAAGTCGGATCGCCCGGAGCTCCAGAATGTTGATATGGAGTCGGGACTCCGCCGGAGACCAGAGGCCTCTGATCTCCGCCTCTCCCATGTGACCGCCCCATCCCAGAAGGGACGCGTCCGTCACAACTGTGTGCTCTGGCTGGGGAAGGGAGAGGGATCTGCCCATGACCCATTACCGGTTCGAGAGCCACCACTGCAACTGTTTTGCAGTCCCCTCCGAGATCTGGACGTGATCGGACAGGTTGCCCTGGTGCTGCGCCCACTGGAACTTCAGGCCCCACTGCAGAGCCCGCATATGCCATCTGGCATGATCGACCAGCAGGATGCAGGAGGCCATGAGGCCCAGCAGCCTCAGGGTCATCCGTACCGAAACCCAGGATAGAGGCCGAAAGATCGGAATCATAGCCTGAATATCCCGGACTCACCGTTCGGGAGGATAGACCCGAAACTGCGTCGTGTCCAGAACAGCTCCGATAAAAAGGAGCTGTGGAGAAGGAATCAGGTGCGACTTCGGCACGTTGATGGAGAACCCCAGCGAGTGCAGGAGTTCGGCCGTAGTCTGGAGGTGGGAGACGACTGCCTGGGACGAGTCCGCCTTCAGCAGCCAGTCGTCGAGGTAGGGGAAGACTGAAACCCCTGCCCGGCGCAGATGAGCTGCGACCACCGCCATCACTTTCGTGAACACCCGAGGGGCGCTGGTAAGGCCAAAGGGGAGCACGGTGAACTGAAAATGCTCGAGGCCTACCGTGAACCGCAGGTAACGCCGGTAGGCCAGCAGGACGGGGATGTGGAAATATGCGTCCTGCAAGTCCAACGCTACCATCCAGTCTCCAGGGTCGAGGGCAGTCAAGACTTGAGCTAGGGTGAGCATCTTGAACTTCTCCTTCCGGAGGAAGCGATTGACATTCCGGAGGTCCAAGATAGGACGCATGTCCTCCTTGTCCTTTTTGGGCACCAGAAAGTAGTGGGAGTAGCAACCACGACATACTTCTGGGGTCGGAACGCGCTCGATGGCCCTCTTGGCCAAGAGGGCCGCAACTTCCTTCTGAAGAAGCACCAAATGATCCCCTGACATGCGGTGGGAATTGAGGTGGCATGGTTGGGGGGATAGTCTCGAAGGGGAGGGAGTAGCCCCTTCGGACAATGTCCAAGACCCACCTGTCCGAGGTGCTGTGCACCTGAAAGGAAGGACTAGGAGAGCTTGGAGGTGGCCTGACCCGCATGCTGGTTGCCTGACCTGCCACGGCAGGAGCCACATCCTCGGCCACGCGAAGACGCTTGCTGCGCGGGCCGGTGGATGGGCAGCGGACGTGACTGGGCGCCCCTTCCGTGGCCACGAAAGGGGCGAAGAGCAGATGGCTGCGGAGGGCGTACAGCAGAAAGGCCCAGGGACTTGGCCGTAGCCCGCGAGTCCTTGAAACGCTCCAGCGCATGGTCTGCCTTGTTCCCAAAAAGACCGACCCCATCAAGGGGCATGTCCATAAGAGTGTTTTGGACATCACCCGAGAAACCAGTGGTTCTCAGCCAGGCGTGACGGAGCAGCGCCACTGTCGTGGCAAGCGATCTGCCTAGCGAGTCGGCGGTATCAAGGCCACATCTGATGGTGTACTTTGCCGCATCTCTTCCCTCCGCAATGGTGCGGGTAAGCAGTGTCTGGACCTCCTCAGAACACTGGGGCAGAACTTGCGCCATCGAGTCCCACAAGGAGTGGGAATATCGGCCCAAGAGGCAAGTGGTATTGACGGACCGCAAGCCAGCACTGGAGGAAGAAAAGACCTTCTTCCCAAATTGATCCAGGCGTTTGGATTCCCTATCCGGGGGAGCGGGACGGCGCTTTGGGAAGCAGAGGCTTGGACAACCAAGCTCTCAGGGGTGGGGTGTTGGGAGAGGAACAGAGGGTCGCCCGGAGCAGGGCGATGGCGTCGGGCTAGGTTCCTATCCACAGGACCCCCTGTGGTGGGCTTGGACCAGGTGCCCAAAAGAACGTCCGAAAGTGCCTCGTTGAACGGCAGCAGTGGCTCCGAGGAGGTAGCCGCCTGCTGAAGCACTTCCGTCAGGATGTTAGTCCTGACAGCCACGGTAGGCAACTGGAGGTGTAATGCCCCAGCTGCTCTACGCAACACCGTTGCAAAGTTTGCTCCCTCCTCCGTTGCCACGGAAGGAGGAGACAGCATGCCAGAGTCAGGAGAGGTGTCCAGACCACTGGCATCCCCAAGCTCCTCAGCCCAGTCCTGATCAAACTCACACTGCTGTGTGAGAGGGTCATCAGACCCCTCCCAGTTCTCCTCGTCCTCCAATTCTGGTTCAAAATAAGGAGGAGGGACATGCGGGACCCAAGGTCTCATCGGCGTCGGAGCCGGCGTCGAGCGACGTCGGTCCGGCGCCGTGTCTGGATCCGGAGAAAACCGGGGAACGACGCCGCCCGGAGGCCCGGGCGGCGTCGGGAACGGCACCGGAGAGATCGGCGCCGGTGGAGGTGTCGTCAGGTCAACCGGCGTCGATCGGGGTTGTGGAAGCACCGGGGTCGAGGCCGGGGCCGGGACCGAGGCTGGTGTGACAGGCGGCGCCGGGACCGGAGTCGCCGGCGGCGCCGGAGAAACCCCATCAGGGCCCGCGGGGCCCGAAGGCGCACCGGGGGGACCTTGAGGCCCGAAGAGGCGGGCCATGGCCGACAGGAACTCCTGTATCTCGGCCGGAGTCGCCCCCGAACCCGGGAAGGACGGGTAATGCGGGGGCAGCTCCACAGGCACTCCGGAGCCGCGGGGACGGTGCCGACAGGACCCTCAGCAGAGTCGCGAGACCGGCGAGGAGAAGTCGTCGAGCGATGACGCTTTTTCAACTTCTTATGCTTCGACTTACCGGAGGAGTGCGAAGACTTGGACCCCGACGACCGATGAGGGCTCCGCGACCGGCCCCTCGACCTCTCGCGTGACCGGGGCTTGGTGTGGCGCGGAGCCGACTGCCGGACCTCGAGGAGCTTTCGAGACCGCTCTTGCAAAGCCTTCGGATACAAGGCCCGGCAGTCGGGGCACGACTTTGTGTCGTGGTCGCGGCCGAGGCAGTGGAGACAGTCCTGATGCGGGTCTGTGATCGACATCATTCGACCACAGGCGTCGCATGGCTTGAAGCCGGGCATGCCTACCGACACCTTCGGAGTCGAGAGACTCGAAAAACAGTGAAAAAAGCACCCAAAAACGTAGTAAAAAAATGACTAGGGCACTGCTCTTCCCGGATCTGCGCTTACTGGAGCGGAAAAAGAAAGAACTGACGTCAGCGCGCAGGGGCGGCGTCTAAGTACTGCCCGCGACGTCATCCCAGCGATCCCGACGGACGCGGAGCCGCACGACGCCGCCTACCGACGCGCAAGGGTACTGCTACGCAAAAACTTTCCGGATCCAGCCTGACGCCTGGGGATATTCTAAGGTAAGGAATCTGTCACTAACGTGTCTTTTTCAGATATATGTCTTGCAGGGGGACACCACGTACCAATGCAGTAGTGGCTGCAGTAGCTCTGGTGGAATGAGCACGCAGCCCCACCGGAGGTTCTTTTTTAGCCAAAGAGTAACAGGCTTTTATACACAAGACAACCCAGTGGGAGATGGTTCTCTTATGGACCGCCCGACCTTTCTTGGTGCCAATGTAGCCAACAAAAAGCTGGTCATCCACCCGGAACTGCTGTGTGCGGTTGAGATAAAAAGAAAGCGCACGCTTTGGGTCCAGATGGTGGAGCCGCTCTTCCTCTCTGGAAGGATGCGGAGGCGGAAAAAAGGTGGGCAAGGTAATAGTCTGCCCAATGTGAAAGGCCGTAACCACTTTTGGCAGAAAGGAAGGACGGGGCCTGAGCACAACCTTGTCCGGATGGACTGAAAGAAAAGGAGGCTTACAGGAAAGAGCCTGGAGCTCACTCACTCGCCTGGCGGAAGTGATGGCCACCAGGAAGGCAGTCTTTAACGTTAAAAGACGAAGAGGACAGTTGTGAAGGGGCTCAAAGGGAGCGCACATCAAGTACGTCAGAACCAGATTCAAGTCCCACTGAGGCATCACGAAAGGAATAGGAGGAAAAAGGTGTGTAATGCCTTTAAGAAACCTATTTACAACAGGGGACTTGAAAAGAGAGGGCTGATCAGGGAGCCTGAGAAAGGCCAAAATAGCAGAAAGGTAGCCCTTGATAGTGCCCAGAGCAGAGCCCTGCTGGGCCAAAGAAAGAAGGAACAGTAGAACCTCAGAAAGAGGGGCAGAAAGGGGATCCACAGCCTTTGCTGTGCACCATGCCCCAAATTTGTTCCACCTGCAGGCGTATACCACTTTAGTAGAGGGACGCCTGGCTGCCGGAATAACGTCACAAACTTCAGGAGGCAAGTCGAAGGGAATCAACTGCCGCCGCTCAATCTCCACGCAAAGAGGTGGAGGCTGGACAGGTTCGGGTGGAGGACATCCCCTGCTGCTGCGACAGAAGATCCTCCCGAAGAGGCAATCGGATCGGGGGATCGATGCTCATACTGAGTAGCTCGGGATACCATACTCTTCTCCCCCAGTCCGGAGCCACAAGAATGACTTGGGCCCGGTCGCGCCTGATCTTCTTGAGCACTCTGGGCAGAAGTGGTATAGGCGGAAAGGCGTACAACAGACCGCAACTCCACTCGCGATGAAAAGCGTCGCCGAGCGAGTGCCGCCTTGGAAATTCCAACGCGCAGAACTGATGACATTGCGCGTTCTCTTCGGTGGCGAATAGATCTAACCAAGGCTCTCCCCACTGCTGAAAGAGACCTTGCGCCACCTCCGAGTGAAGACGCCATTCGTGATCGAGCATGCACCTGCGGCTGAGTTCGTTCGCCCTGGCGTTCAGGGAACCTGCCAGGTGTTGAACCACCAGGGACATGCCCTGATGTTCCAGCCATGTCCAGAGACGCAGAGTCTCCTGACAGAGGGTCCACGACCCCACCCCGCCTTATTTGTTGCAGTACCACATGGCGGTGGTGTTGTCTGTGAACACCTGCACTACTCTCCCCTTGACAGAGGGAAGGAATGCCTTCAGTGCAAGCCTGATCGCCCGCAGCTCCAAAAGGTTGATATTGAGCCGGGACTCCGCCGGAGACCAGAGGCCGCTGATCTCTGCCTCTCCCATGTGGCCGCCCCATCCCAGGAGGGACGCATCTGTCACCACTGTGAACTCCGGTTGGGGAAGGGAGAGGGATCTGCCGTCGACCCAATGCTGGTTCGTGAGCCACCACTGCAATTGTCGTGCAGTGCCCTTCGAGATCTGGACGTGATCGGACAGGTTTCCCTGATGCTGCGCCCACTGGAACTTCAGGTCCCACTGCAGAGCACGCATATACCACCTGGCATGATTGACCAGCAGGATGCAGGAGGCCATGAGGCCCAGCAGCCTCAGAGTCACTCTGACCGAAACCCGGGACAAGGGCTGAAAGATGGGAATCAAAGCCCGAATATCCCGGACTCGCCGTTCGGGAGGATAGACCCGAAACTGCGCCGTGTCCAGAACCGCTCCGATAAAGAGGAACTTCTGGGAGGGAATCAGGTGCGACCTCGGCACATTGATGGAGAACCCCAGCAAGTGCAGGAGGTCGGCCGTAGTCTGGAGGTGGGAGACGACTGTCTGGGGCGAGCCCGCCTTCAACAACCAATCGTCGAGATAGGGGAAGACTGAGACCCCTGATCTGCGCAGATGAGCTGCGACCACCGCCATCACCTTGGTGAACACCCGAGGGGCGCTGGTAAGGCCAAAGGGGAGCACGGTAAACTGAAAGTGCTCGTGGCCTACCGTGAACCGCAGGTAACGTCGGTGGGCTGGCAGGACGGGGATGTGGAAATAGGCGTCCTGCAAGTCCTGCGCTACCATCCAGTCTTGTGGGTCGAGAGCAGACAAGACCTGAGCTAGAGTGAACATCTTGAACTTCTCTTTGCGGAGGAAGCGATTGACGTTCCGGAGGTCCAAGATAGGACGCAGGCCTTTGTCCTTCTTGGGCACCACAAAGTAGTGGGAATAACAACCACGACCTACTTTGTGCGTCGGATCGCGCTCGAAGGCCCCCTTGGCCAAGAGGGCCGCAACTTTCTACTGAAGAAGCACCAAGTGATCCCCCGACATGCGGTGGTATTGAGGTATGGCTGGGGGGGTAGTCTCGAAGGGGAGGGAGTAGCCCCTCCGGACTATCTCTAAAACCCACCTGTCCGAAGTGATGGTGCGCCAGTGGGGGAGGTGATGGCGGAGCCTGCCGCCCACTGGCGTTTGATGGGCCTGAAAGTTCGGACTAGGAAGGTTTGGAGGCAGTGGTGGCCGGGGTGGTGGTGGACTGACCCGCCCGCTGGCCCCTTTGTCCGCCACGGCGGAACCCGCGTCTGCGCTGGGATGACTGCTGCACCAGCCTGTGGCTCTGTTGCGAACGCTGCGGGGCACCCCTTCCTGTGCCACGAAAGGAGCGAAAAGCAGAAGGCGGAGGAGGGCGGACTGCCGAGAGTCCCAAGGACTTGGCCGTAGCCCGTGAGTCCTTAAACCTCTCCAACGCGCTGTCCGCTTTGTCGCCGAAGAGGCGACGGCCATCAAAGGGCATGTCCATAAGAGTGTTTTGGACATCCCCTGAAAATCCAATGGTTCTCAACCAGGCGTGACGGCGAACCGCCACCGTCGTTGCAATGGATCTGCCCAGTGAGTCGGCGGTGTCTAGACCACAACGGATCATGAACTTCGCTGCGTCTCTCCCCTCTGCAACAGCCTGGGCAAAAGCAGGCCGGGCCTCCTCCGGACACTGGGGCAGCACATTCGCCACCGTATCCCACAGACAGTGGGAATAACGGCCCAAGAGGCATGCGGTGTTCACGGACTGCAGAGCTGGTGGAAGAGAAAATCTTCTTCCCAAACTGATCCAGCTTCTTGGATTCCCTATCCGGTGGGGCGGAAGGGAAGGCGGTTGGGGAAGCAGAGGCTTGGACAACCAAGCTCTCGGGAGTGGGGTGTTGGGAGAGGAAAATAGGGTCACCCGGAGCCGGGCGATGGCGTCGGGCCATGTTCCTATCCACAGGAGCCCCTGTGGTGGGCCTAGACCAAGTGCCCAAAAGAACGTCCGAAAGGGCTTCATTAAAGGGCAGCAGCGGCTCCGCAGAAGTAGCTGCTGGCTGAAGCACCTCTGTCAGGAGGTTAGTCCTGACGGCCACAGTAGGGAGCTGGAGGTGTAGGGCCTACGCAACACCACTGCATAACTGGCTCCCTCCTCCGTAGCCACGGTAGGAAGAGACAGCATGCCAAGGTCTGGTGAGGTATCCAGACCACTGGCGTTCCCCAATTCCTCAGCCCAGTCCTGTTCAGACTCGCAGGCTGCAGCGAGAGGGTCGTCCGACCCCTCCCAGTCCTCCCCTTGCTCCTCAGGCTGTTCAACAGGCCTAAAATAAGGAGTAGGGACATGGGGATAGAAATCCCCAAACGGCGTTGAGAACGGCATCGATCGACGCCGGACCAACGCCGCATCCACTTCGGGGCTGAATCTGTGGTCGACGTCGTCCCGAGGAGCGGGCGGCGTCAGGATCGGGGCCGGTGGTGTCGACGTCGGTGGAGGCGTAACAAGGTCAACCGGCGTCGACCGGGATCCAGGCCTGGATCCAAGGGTGTCCTGCGGCGCCGGGGCCGGAGCCGACAGCGACGCCGGGGCCGGAGCCGCCAGCGAGGAAACGCGAGGACACCCATGCGGGACCGCGGGGCCCGAAGGCGCACCGGCGGGACCCGACGGCCCCAAGAGGCGAGCCATGGCCGACAGGAAGTCCTGCATCTGGGCCGGAGTCGCCGACGACCCCGGGTAGGGCGGGTAGTCGGGCGGCGACTCCATGGACTCCTCCGTTGCGCGACCGGCGAGGGGAAGTCGGAGAACGATGATGTTTCTTCGACTTCTTGTGCTTCGCCTTACCTGACCCCGAGTGCGAAGACTTCGATCCCAACGATCGCCGATGAGGACTCCGCGCACGGTCCCTCGACCTCCCTCTGGACCGGGACCTCTCACGGCGCGGAGCCGACTGCCGGGCTTCAAGCAGCTTTCGGGACCGCTCCCGCAAAGACTTCGGCGCCATGGACCGGCAGTCGGGGCACGACTTGGGGTCATGGTCGCGCCCCAGGCAGAAGAAGACACCGGCGGTGCGGGTCCGTCACCGACTTCATCCGATGACAGTCCTCGCAGGACTTAAACCCGGGCATCCCTAACTGCACCAGGAGTCGAATCGACTCGAAAAGGTTGAGAAAAAGATCTAAAAAAACTTAGTCAAAAAAGACTATGGGTACCGCTCTCTCCGGATCTGCGCTTGCTGGCGTGGAAAAAGAAAGAACTGACGTCAGCGCGCGTGGGCGGCGTCCAAGTAGCGCCCGCGACGTCATCTCGGCGACCACGACGCCAACGACGGACGCGGAGCCGCACGACGCCCCTACCGACGCGCAGGGGTACTGCTGACGGAAACTTTCCGGATCCAGTCTGACGCCTGGGGATATTCTAAGATAAGGAATCTATCACTATGTGTTTCTTTCAGATCAATATGACAGAGTCAGAACATACAAATTGAGCATGCTCAACAGCGGATGCCAAAAAATGAAATGACAGGGCAGATGACATCATGCCGAGACATACAAACTACGACTACCAGGAGATACATAGATGTGTATTACAAGAATGCACGTAAGCAGACCTTGTGTACCATGAGAGCCACACCGCACAAATGCACAAGCCCAATGAAAAGTAACAGCAACAGCATGTGCGCGTCGACAGAGAAAGACGGGTGCATCACCAGGTAGTCAACCAGCCAACCGTACCCACAGGTGGAATGACCAAAGGTCACCGGCAAGCCGGACACCACAAAGATATCTCCCAAGAGGGACGGAGAGAGAGAGGGAGAGAGAGAGAGAGAGAGAGAGAATCTGTGACAATACCCAGAAACCACAGCAGGGAAGAAACCCTGTATGCCTGCCCTCTCGTGTGTGTATACCTCATGACATATATAGAGCATAGAAAATATATGAAAAAGTTATGAAAGTGACAACCAAGAGAAAACTCGAAGAGCAGCCCTAGAGAATAGGAGGTCGCCCAATTGGTACCAACGGTACCGATATGGAACATAGCAGGACATACAATGTCCATCCACCAAAAAGCGGGGGAACCAACCCCCCGATCGGGGAAGGAAAGACTGAGCTTCCACGATACAGGCGGGAACACTGACCACCACTTTAATTAAGAAGAAGGAGTCAGTAATACCCAGACATAGAGTTTGTCAGAAAAAGCATATATATGGAGACTGGATGATGTCTGAGATCATCCAGAGATAGAATACGTCTACTGAAATACGCCGCAGAGGCCAGGAGGAGAAAACCTGAGCCGTGTGCTGCAACGAGCAGAAGAACTTGCGCCCTGGCAGGGGAAGGGCAGAGGGAAGCAAAGGGCACAAGTCAACACGCAGCAGAGATCTGTCTGGCGAAGACTCCACTGCCCATTGGCAAACCCCAGACATGGCGTGAGCCATGCGAAAAGCCCTTCCCAACACCAGGGAAGAAGACAATACCACAGGAAGAGAACGCAGCCAAGACAGTGGCGTAAGGAACACTACGGGACCCCCGTGAGAGCGCACACAACCAGTGTGGAGCCACATGTGGTGCCCGCCAGACAACAGAAAGAAGCTGTCCTCTAACGGAACAGAACAATGTGCCCCCATGCACGCGCACTCACGCCGAAGACAGCCAACGTTGCCAGGGGCAGAACAAAGGCTGAAAGATTAGCCTAAGACAAAACAGGAGAACGTGAAACCCCCTGGGGCGAGCCGAATATGGCAGAACCCCAACAATACCTTGGAGCAGGCTGCATCCACAGACGCAGGAGAATGCTACGGAACAACCGTAGGCTGGAAAACAGAAGCTCCAGGAAAGGGCCACGCCAGTCCGTGGGTCTCCTCAGAGGAAGCGTCCTATCACAGCAGGAAAACAGAACGAAGTGAGAAGCCTACAGTATAACCCATAGGAAAAATCCCCTGAGGGACAGAAAATATACGAAGAAGACTCCACGGGAGTATACGAAGAAGACTCCATGGGAGCCTCCGAAACTTCCTGGGCAAGGAAGAGTGGCTACATAATAGCTAACGAATACCCCACATAGGGTACGTCACATCTATATAAAAAACAAGGGACACCTCTTGAGACAAGCTCATAGACAGAGGTCAAAAAGAAACGTATAAACAGCTGGCCTAGCTGTACCAAAGGAAGGGAAAAAAACATGGCTGATCAGCCATACAGCCCATCTGGGAAATAACATCTTGAACCCTGAGACGGAAACCAGAAAAGCAGTGACAATACTGTATATGAAATCAAAAGTCCACCAAGAGGATCAAAAACCATGGGAGTTATGGGAATCCAGACATGAGGCGCTGGACCGCCGAGTCAGCATGCCCGTCAAACAGATTGACCCCATCAAAGGGCAGATCCCCGAGTCGCTCCCGAACATTCTCCGGGAAACTGCCATCGCGTAGCCACGCATGGCGACGCAGAGCAACTGACCTAACCATAGCTTGACCCACAGAGTCAGTGGTGTCCATGGCCGACCGGATGGAAAACTGCACCATGTCGCGGCCATCCCGAATAAGTCGGTCCAGGTCAGCACGAGGGCCCTCCGGCAAAGAGGGAAGGAGTTGCTCGACTGAGTCCCAAAGGGCAAAAGTAGCCCGAGCAAACACGCAGGACGTGTTCAGGGACCGAAGACCCGAGCTGGTGGACGCAAAGATATTGCGGCCACACAACTCCAACCACCTAGACTCCCGAGTGGGAGGAAGCAACGGAGGAGGAGAGGAAAGGAGCGCTACCTGGACCACAATTCCTTGAGCCCTAGGATGGAGGGACAAACAGGCAGGGTCATCTGGAACCGGGCGATAGCGATGTGGAATAGCACGACCCACGGGGTCCCCCGATGAGGACCTGGCCCAAGTCCCCAGAAGGACATCATGCAATGACCCACCAAAAGGCAACAAGGGCTCTACGTCCACCGTGCTCTGGTGGAGAAGATCCAACAAAGGATCTGAAGGCAGGGAGACAGAGGGCGGATGCATCTGCAAGATATCCCCAGCCCTGCAAACCGCCCTCGCAAACGCTGTGCTAGCCTCCGTGGCCATCCGAGGTGGTGACAGCAAGTCATCCGTAGGGGACGGCTGCAGGCTAATCTGTCCACCAAATGACAGAGGCGCAGAATGATGAGCTAGCCAGTGCCCCATGGGCTCCGTGGAGCCGGGAAACAACCCTGGGGGTGGAGAACACTCTGGGGTCACGTCCTCTCCCAGCAGAGGAACAGCCGAGGATGGAACCGGCGTCGACCGACGTCGAAACGGCGTCGGATCGACGTCGACGACCCCCGAAGCGGACTTGTCCTGCCCGGCGTCGGACCAGCGTCGACTCGACCTCCACCGAGGGGGGAACCTGCAGGGAGGAACAATGTCGACTTGGAGTCGAGCTCTGCGCTGCAGCTGCAGCCAGCGACGACGCAGGGAGCCTCACAGGGCTGTGCGAAGACGCTGCAGGAGGGCCAGACGTCAGAATGGGATGCCCCTCCGGGCCGTGTACCGACGTCGCAGCAACTCCGGAACCGGAGTCAAGGCACTCGGTCGGCACCGAGGGCGAACCCACCAGCGAACCCCCGACCTGAGTCCCTACCCCCACTGTGGGGCCCGAAGGCTCGCCAGGGAGAGGGAGTGACCCACAAATGGCCTGCAGGGCCCTGGAATAGGCCTCCATCTGGGTCCGAGCCGCCCCATCACCAGGAAAAGGTGGGTAGGCGGGGGCCGACTCCTGAGGGCCCGTGTCTGGTGAAGACCGGGAGCAGCGGGCACGACGTCACGCTTCCGCGAGGTCGACAACCTCCATGACTTCTTCCGGTGCTTACCTGAGGCAGGCGAGCGGCGTCCTCGGGAACGACTCCGGGACCTGTCCCGAACAGGAACCTCAGCATGGGAGGAAGAACTGCGCCGTTTGGACCCCTTTGCTGGAGACGGAGGCCGGCGCCGCGAGGATTCTGACCGGGACAACCGGGCAGACATCAACTTCATCCGTCGTTCCCGCAGGGACTTCGGCTCCAGCTGCCGGCAGGCGTCGCACTCCGTGGAGTCGTGGTGCTCGCCCAAGCACTACATACAGATCTCGTGTGGATCCGTCGCCGATATCTGCCGCGAACAGGACTCTCACGACTTGAAGCCCGCAGGCATCGACACACTGTTCCGGACGCGAAAAGGCGTCGTGAAGGCCTGAAAAACAAAACAGGCCAGAGGAACCACTTCTCCCGGATCCGCGTTGGGACGCGGAATAGAAGAAAACTGACATCAGAGCGCAGGGGGGGACTTATATGGCTCCATTGACGTCACTTCCGTGGACGACGTCAGGACAGAGCCAGGTGACGCCGTCCCCCGGCGCGCAGAGGTATTGCTGGGGTAAAAGTTTTCCGGATCCAGTCTGACGCCTGGGGATATTCTAAGTTGAGGAATCTGCCGCTAGATGTCTCTATCAGATACTGTATGTAGAACAGCAGCACAGAATCCAAGAAATGGATGAATAGGCCACAAATGTGACTAAAGTATAGCGATGCTGACACAATAACATGCAATAAAACGTGCATGTACATGCCTCTCAATGCATATACACAGACACATACAATGCGTACCGTTGCAGACGGTAGCATTTCCTGACATGCCCTTTAAATGTTTGCCCTCATGTTTCCCGCGTGGAAAAGCACCATCCAGTACACCCTCATGCTACGTGCACGACCAGGTGCGATCCACATGGCGAGGCAAAATCCTTGTTCCTAATGTCTCCCTCTGCCACAGCTGCAAAACCAACACCATTACTCCATTCACAACTGTAGCTTGACTGGGATTAAAAACCTACAAATGTCTTCCATCCAACAGGTGAACTACTTGTCTGCCTCAGCTTTTACAGTGCCTCAATGTTCTGTAGTGGCGCATAGTTTAGTCCGCTCCAGCACTCTCACTCACCGACAGAGTAAGAAGGAAGCAGGAATCACAGTTGATGATTTCAAACAATTTATACTTCTTTAAACAGGAGCAGACATACATCCAACCTCCAGTTTGCGGATGAGCTTCTCCAAAGCATATTTCCCGAACCTACTGAACATTCTAGAACCATGCCCTCCCTCCAACATATGACATTCTCAAACCCATTTTCAGGATTCAACAGGGATCATAGCCTGAATGTCCTGGTTTCATCAGGGTGCAGTGAAGGCCCGAAATTGCACAATGTCCAGGATGGCTTCTATGAAAGGGAGCCTCTGCAAAGGAGTCAGATGTGACTTCTGCACATGAGTGTGAACCCCAACGATGTCAGCCGATTTAGCTTCATCTGGAGGTAGTCTACGACTGAGTGTGATGACCCGGACTACAACAGCCAGTGGTTGAGGTGGGAGAAAACTGGAACCTTCAGCATCCGAATTTGTGCTATGACCACCGCCATCACTTTTGGGAACACAGAAGGGGAGCTGGTAAGGCTGAAGGGTAGCACTGCAAATTGGAAAGTATTCTGTCCCACATTGGACTGCAAGTACCAACTGTGGGACTACCGGATGGGTACATGAAAGTAGGCATCCTGCAGGTCGAAAATCACTACCCAGTCGCCTGGATCCGGGGAAGACAGAGCCTGGGCCAGAATTTGTCCTTCTGCAAGAGGCGTTTAGGGGTTGGAGATCAAAAATAGGATAAAGGCCTCTTTCCTCCTTCTACACGAAGAAATACCAGGAATAACAGCCAGTCCCTATTTCCTGGGCTGGAACCCTCTCTTTGGCTTCTTTGGCTAAAACAGTCAGCACTTCTTGGAGCAAGATAGATAAGTGCTCCGCCGAGATGCTCTGATGTGGACGGAAGGTGGAGTGGGTCAAAAAGGAATGGCAGGGCATAGCTTTGTTGGATGATCTGGAGGACCCACTTGTCAGATGTTAGCTTTTGTCCCCCCTGGGGGAAATATCTGATCGTGCCTCCCACAGGGTGGTTGTGTGCTACTAAGGACAAACTAAAGCAGCACGGACGAGGATACTGGAGGTGGGGGGCTGGGAAGAACATTGTTCCTAATGGCCTAGGTGTTGTCTGCTTGATGTCCACCCCCCAAAAACTGGACTGCATGTTGCGGGGTGATGAGCTTTAATGTGTGCAATATGCCAGTACTGTGGTGTTGCCTTGAAATGGCGACACTGTTGAGGATACTGTCTCAGCGGAGTAGAAAGGCTTAGGGAATGTGCTGTGGTCATGCTTTCTTTAAAATGCTCCAAGGCTGAATCGGCTTTCTCACCAAATAGGTGATCAAACACCTTGTCCATTAGTGATGCTTGCATGTTCCCAGAAAGGTGCTTGGATTGCATTCAAATATGCCGCTGAAGCACGACACTAGCATTCTGCCCAAGCAGTCAGTAGTGTTCAGCCCAGAACTAATGATGTCCTGACTATCCTAGATGGTTTGAGCCAAATTGACCAGAACTTCCTCAGGAACCACCAGCAAGATTTCACCAACCATACCCATTAAAGCATGGGCATATCTTCCCCGCAAGCAGTTGTCATTGACTGACCAGAGGCCTTGGCTGGTCGAGGAGAGCATCAGCTTTCTGAAAGTTTCAAGATGTTTTGACTCTGTCAGGAGGAGTCATGGGAAAAGTATTGGGGTTCACCCTAGTATTGGAAACTTACATTTTATCTCTATCTGGCATAGGGTGTCTAGCAGCCAGCTTGTTCACTGAAGGACAGGAACAGAGCTTGGATCAGGTGCCTATAAGGATGTCAGTCAGGGCTTCATTAAATTGAAGTAATGGTTCTGGTAAAGCTTGTCCTTGTTGCCAAACCTCTGCTAACATGTTGGTTTTGACTTTCATAGTGGGCAATTTTAAGTCCAAACCCTTTTCTGCATGTCTCATTACCACAGCAAAGGAAACACTTTCTTCAGTAGGTGGTTCAGCTGTAGTTTGTAACCCAGTGGCCTCTTGCAAATCCAGATATAAATTGCCATCATAATGCTGTGGAAAATACCCCTTCCCCTTTTTTAAATTGCTCTTTGTCTAATGTTTTGTATACAATGTAAGACAGCAAATATGACAATGTACATATCCAGACGCAGTGCACATTGCTTCATACAGTTATGAACCATAAACCTGTCAAGCAGGGTCAACAGGGGGCATGTCCAACCAGTCACAGGTAAACAGTGCATAAAGAAAAGGCATGCAACAGAACATCGCATGAGGCTAAAGATGCAATGCGCCTAGCGGTGTTTGACCTAATGAGGGTCGTCAGTCAGCACGGTTTGTTGTAGGGGACCCCAGGACCTGTCAAAGGTTGTGGGTGCACAGGAACAGGGAACAGTACCGCAACCAGCAGGGGCCGCCAGCAATGTGCTCACCAGGTGCCACAGGGAGGCAAGGGCGGGCAGCCGTAATTCATTGCAGCCGTAAGTCTGAGGCTGGTTCCAGGGCCAGTAAATATAACTTTGGTCCTGTAATTTGCATGCTCTGACCAGCCCTTTATCGTAGCCACTGCATCACATCGTCTTTGGCCCATGCCCAGCAGCAGACTTAAGTTTCCATTTAATTGTTGAGGGGAGAGAAATTGCCCTCCAGTTCATCGCAATTACTCGCTTTGTCAAGGTGAGGGCCAGGTTGATGAATTTGCTCCCAGCCTTGTCCACCTTGGACTGGGGCATTGGGCCTGTGACGCCTATAGCGTCAGGGGGGGGGGGTCTTCAATTCGGCCTACTGATTGAAATAATGATGACACCACACTCAGAGTAACACTGGTACAGGCAAAGACCCCGAGCGGTCTTTACCTCCTTTATTTATATCCTCTTGCCACGCCTGGCCAGAGGGTGAAACAATGTTGGCATCTTCTTCCGGGGCCGAAGCCTAGGCTCCGCTCTCGCGACATCACAGCCATTACATCCCTCCCCAACTTGGTATCAAATCGTTCCAACAGAAACTTTGCAAACAAAGTCTCTCAGTCTTTAGCTGGGCAAGGGGTTTGGCCTTACGTTGTATCGTTGGGAGCTGGACCTCCCGCTTGCACTCTGAGTGGTTGGATCTGGCTCCGGGGTAACACCCAGCTCTTCGTCCCTAGCGGGTTGCGCTGTAGGATTGTTCGGAGGATTGGCTAATTGTGGCCTTCCTGAGATTGGTTGGGAGTCCTCACTTAGCCACTCGGTCCCAACTTCGGTGCTGTCCAACTCTGGTGATTCCTGGCTCTGCAGGTTCACTCTCCGGAACCATGACACATTCCTAGTGATTACTTTTTCCCCGCGCTTGGCAGGTCCCTGGTTTGTAGGGTGTTTTGAATTTCCATCCTGCTCTGTGGTTGCGAACTAGCACCAGGCTCCCTGGTGCAAAGAGCCGAGGCTTGGCTCTTCTCTTCTTGCTCGTTCGCTCGTTGGTCTGGGTCCTTCGGGCCTGGGCATTGGCAGGGTCATAGGGTGTCGGGGTGCAGTGGTCAGATACAGGAATAGTGTCTCATCCATGCCCGGCAAGCATCAGGGACCATTAAGATCTTTGCGTCGTGCAGTGGGGAGTACTACGGTACTCTCGGAGGAATCGATGTAGTGCTGCTTTGGGGTTGGTTTGCTCGGCCACTGCTACGTGAAGGGTTTTGTTTAATGTGCGCATGAATCGCTCCACTTTGCCGTTGGCTTGCGGCAATTGAGGAGTGATGCGCTGGTGTCGGATGCCTAGGGATGCGAGCAGGTCTCTGAATTCTCCTCCTTGGAAGGGGTGCCCGTTGTCGGTCTTTAGTTCTTGAGGCAGTCCTAACAAGGCAAACGCTTTCCCTGCTGTCACTCTCCTATCAGGGAAGCTCCCAAAGTCGAGGCTGACTTGGGACCAGGGAGTGGCTGCAGGCTCCTCGTGATAATCGGTGCTGGGGTTTCCGGGCTGCTGGTAATTTGGCAGGAGTGGCAGTTCCGCACCAAGTTGTTGACTGCCTCTTCCATCCCCGGGAACCAGACTTTCTCTCTCATTCGTGATTTCATCCGGATGGGCCCTTGGTGGCCTCCATGTGCCAGGGTTGTCACTCTTTCTTGAAGGCTTTCAGGGATCACAATCCGAGACCCTCCTAACACTAGACCTTCGGCTGTTGTGCTCAGGTCATCCCGCATCTTCCAAAATTTTCCAAGGCGCTCTTTGGGCTATGCCAGTTGTTAGCATCACGTAAGAAGTTCTCCCATGATCCTCGGAGTAGGGACTCCACCACTTTTGTCAAGACCGGATCATGTTTGGTGGCGGTACTGATCTCCTCAAGGTTGAGGGTGCGGGGACATGACCCTTGTGTCACCATAGCTACATGTTCTTCCGTTCTTCCATCGCTGTCGATCTCGTCTTCCTTGGGGTCTGGCGGGTGGCCGGGACAGGAAGTCTGCAGTGTTCTTAGCTCCAGGACGGTATACTAACTCCATCTGGTAGTGTTGCAGCTGAATTGCCCACCTTTCGTTTTGTGATGGAGGATGCGGGCCGTGCCTCTAAACAGTGGGACAAGTGGTTGGTGGTCGGTGACTACACAAAAGCGGTGGCTGCTGATGTAAAGGTGGAAATGACTGCAGGCCCATCTTATTGCCAGCGCTTCCCTCTCGATTTGGGAGTACCATGGTTCCGTGGGTGTGAGAGCCTTGCTTGCAAAGGCGAGGGGTGCCCACTTCCCTGGTTCGAATTCCTGCATGATCACCGCTTCTAGTCCGAATGGACTTGAATCCCCAAATAGTTCCATGTTTTTTGTGGCATCGAAGTATGCCATTGTGGTCTTGCTAAGTAAAGCTTCCTTGACGTTTTGGAATGCGACCTCTTCTTCACTCTCCCACTTCCATGCAGCATTCTTTTTGGTCAGAGCCCGAAGTGGTTTGGATATCGTGGCTAGGTTGGGGATGAAGCGTCCACAATATGTGGCCATCCCTAGGAAGCTTTGTACCTCAGACAGAGTTGCTGGTGATTGTGCTTGTAGTATGGCGTGTGATTTTCGAGGGTCTATCTGGACTCCTTCTTGATTAAATATATATCCAAAAAACTTGATGGAGTTTTGGAAAAAGGAACACTTGTCCTTGTGGAGTGTCACGAAGGGATCTGCTAGCCGCTGCAGGGCTGCCTTGAGGTGCTTGTGATGTTCTTCAATTGATGGGGAGTGAATCAAGATGTCATCACTGATGTTTAGTACTCCGTGTAGGAACAGAGTCTCTCGGACTGCATCTTGGAAGATTTCTGCGGAGATTGTATGCCGAAGTTGAGCCGTTTGTAACGGCGCAGCCCGATGTGCGTTGAGAAAGTCGTTATGTACCGGCTCTCCTCCGCTAGCCTTAGTTGATGGTACCCCGCATTAAGGTCTAGCTTGGAGAATCATCGGGAGCCATTGAGGTCAGCTATAATATCGTCCATTGTCGGCGTTATGTGCCTCTCTCTTTTGATTGCCTGGTTGGGCAGGCGCATGTCGATACACAACCGTATTTTGCCTGGTTGTTTTGGCTTCTCTGCAATCACCATGGGTGAGACCCATGGTGTCGGACCAGTGACTTTTTCTATGACTCCTTGTTGTTCTAAGTTACTTAGCTCTTGTTCGACAAGAGGTCGGAGGTGGAATGGTATCCGCCGATGACGGAGTGCTACTGGTTTGATTGCCTGATCAGTATGGAGCTTGACGGGTGGTCTCTTCATGCATCCTAGCCCCGTAAAGAGCTGTGGAAATAGTTCAAGTATCTCTTCCATTTTGAGGGCTTTGACTGCTCTGGCAAAGGTGACTAGGCCGAGGTCTTCAGCAGTGTGGCTCCCTACCAGGATGTCAGCCTCTCGGTCGACCACGTAAAACGTGGTTGTGATTTCCTGGTTCTCCGCTTTCACTTTCACTGTCATCTTCCCATTTAGGGGCAATGGTGTTTGGCTCCCGTATGTGAAACTTTTAACGTTGGTCGGAGCTAGCTGAGGGCGTGGATGTAGCTGTTTATACTGTTGGGTGCCCATGGCATTGACGGACGCCCCGGTGTCTATCAGTGCAGTGACGCGGGACCCTGCTATCTTTATTACGCACTAAGTTGGGGGCACCTCCTGCGTTTTAGGTCACTAGCAAATTATATGAGGAAACACTCTCCTTCCTCCTCAGTGGACGAGTCTTTGAGGCGGTGGCGGTGGCGTTGTCATTGTGACCCGATGCTCGCCTTCGGGTGTTCGTACTCTTCTAGGGACAGCTGCCTCACCGACTTGGATGGTGGCCTCCTCCCTCGGGCACCTCTGTTTCTGGGCCCTCCTCTGCATGCCGTGGCAAAATGATTGAGGGTCCCACACTTGGAACAGGTTCGCCCTTGCGCAGGGCACTCCTCCAGAGGGTGCTCTTCCCGTCCACAGTATCCACACTTGGATGAAGAAGTTGCCTTCGCTGGCGTTCTTCCTCTGCCGCCTCCTCTTCCTTGTATCCGGATTGCGTCTGCTCGCTCCATTTTTACTGAGGTGGGTCTCTCTGGCTTCTGCGTGATGGTGAGATCCATCGCTGTTGCTCTGGCATCCGACAGATCATGGGATCGTGCCATGATGAGGATACCCTCCAGCGAGATCCCTGGCTGGCAGAGGATGAGGCTCCTAAGGGTTTTATTGTGGCACCCTTGTATCACCTGCGCTCTCACTTCTTTGGCTTGATCATCTGCCGTACACGTGCTAGCTGGCTCCCTCAGGCATGCATGGAACGCGTTCATGGACTCTCCTTCCCTCTGGTGAGCCTGGAGGAGATTGAAACGCTCGTACTCTGGATTAAGTTGCGGGTCGAAGTGTGCATCCAGAGCTCTGACCGCCGCGTCGTAGTCGTCGTCGGCTCCCGTGTTTGGCAGGTGTGCGAAGAGATTGTATATTTCTTCCCCTGTAAAGTGTAGTAGCAGTGACCTCTTGATAATGTTGTCTGTTTCCCTCGTTGCGATAAAAGAACAAGTTACTTACCTTCGGTAACGATATATCTGTAAGAGACATATATTAGTTATAGATTCCTTACCTTAGAATTACCCCCAGGCGTCAGACTGGATCCAGAGAAATATTTTTTCGTAGCAGTACCCCTGCACGTCGGTAGGTGGCACCGGTCGACTCTGTGTTCGTCGTCGGCGTCGTGATCGCCGGGATGGTGTTGCGGTATCTACTTAGATGCCGCCCTCGCGCGCTGACGTCAGTTCTTTACACGACATTCCACGCCAGAAGCGCAGAGCCATGCAAGACACTGACCACTGGTGCACAAAACTAGGGCCCCGAAAGGGAGTCCCTTACCCTAGAAGTCAGTTCGCAGAATGGGGAGGATGGGTGGGGTGGTAAGGTATCTATAACTAACCTATGTTTCTTACAGATATATTGTTAGCGAAGGTAAGTAACTTGTTCATCTGAAAGAAACAATTAGTTATAGATTCCTTACCTTAGAATAGATACCCCAGCAATACCAACCCCGGAGTTGGGTCTGTGAACTAAGTTCACACCAGAAAGTCCTGGAGAACTGAACGGCCAAAGAAGCCGTCTCTCCGGACTTGGCTGTCCAAGCAGTAGTGTTTCGTGAACGTGTGTAGGGATGCCCACGTGGCTGCCTGGCAGATGTCACTGAGGGAATGGGCATGGAGTCCTACCGGAGGTTCCTTCTTTGCCAAGGAATAACAAATTTTGATGCAAAGAACGACCCACCAAGAGATGGTCCGTTTTTGCACGGCCCGGCCTTTCTTGGCGCCCACATAGCCAACAAAGAGCTGGTCATCCACCCGGAATTGTTTTGTGCGATCCAGATAGAAAGATAGCGCACGTTTTGGATACAGATGGTGGAGCCTCTCCTCCTCCTTTGAAGGATGCGGGGGCGGGAAGAAGGTGGGCAAAGTGATGGTCTGTCCAATGTGGAAAGAGGTAACCACTTTGGGGAGGAAAGAAGGTTGAGTTCTAAGGAAAACCTTGTCCGGATGAACAGCAAGGAAAGGAGGCTTAAAATACAGAGAATGAAGCTCACTCACCCTGCGAGCAGAGGTGATGGCAATCAGAAAAGCAGTTTTTAAAGTTAAAAGTCTGAGAGGATATTATGTAGCGGCTCGAAGGGAGCGCACATAAGGTAAGTCAAAACCAGATTCAAGTCCCACTGTGGTATTACGAAAGGAATAAGAGGAAAGAGATGAGTTATGCCCTTAAGGAATCTATTTACAATAGGGACTTGAAAAGAGAAGGCTGAGCTGTAAGCCGAAGAAAGGCTGAAATAGCAGATAGATAGCCCTTAAGTGTGCCCAGAGCAGAGCCCTGCTGGGCCAAGGAAAAGAGGAACAAAAGAACCTCGGAAAGAGGAGCAGAAAGGGGATCCACAGCCTTTGCTGTGCACCATGCCACAAACATCTACAGGCGTATAGCGTTTTAGTGGAGGGACGCCTGGCTGCCAAGATAACATTACAGACTTCAGGAGGAAGGTCGAAAGCTGTCACCGCTCAATCTCCACGCAAGGAGGTGGAGGCTGAACAGTTTCGAGTGGAGGTCCGTCCCCTGCTGCTGCGACAGAAGATCCTCCCAAAGAGGCAGTCTGATCGAAGGATCGATGGCCATGGTCAAGAGCTCGGGATACCAGACTCTTCGTACCCAATCCGAAGCCACAAGGATTACTTGGGCCCGGTCACGCTTGATCTTCTTCAGCCCTCTTGGCAGAAGTGGTATAGGCGGAAAGGCGTATAGAAGACCGCAACTCCACTCACGACGAAAAGCGTCGCCGAGTGAGTGCTGCCTTGGAAATTCCAACGCGCAGAACTGCTGATATTGGGCGTTCTCTTAGGTGGCGAATAGATCTAACCAAGGCTCTCTCAACTGCTGAAAGAGACCTTGCACCACCTCCGAGTAAAGATGCCATTCGTGATCCATCATGCACCTGCGGCTGGGTTTGCCTGCCCTGGCGTTCAGATAACCTGCCAGGTGTTGAACCACAAGAGATATGCCCTGATGTTCCAGCCATGTCCAAAGGCAGAGAGCCCCTTGACGCACAAGTTACTAACTTGTGTAACGATATATCTGTAAGAGACAGTAGTTAGTGACAGATTCCTTACCTTAGAATATCCCCAGGCGTCAGGCTGGATCCGGAAAGTTTTTGCGTAGCAGTACCCTTGCGCGTCGGTAGGCGGCGTCGTGCGGCTCTGCGTCCGTCGTCGCGTCGGGATCGCCGGGATGACGTCGCGGGCAGTACTTAGACGCCGCCCCTGCGGGCTGACGTCAGTTCTGTACACGACTTTCCGCGCCAGGAACGCAGAGCCATGCAAGAAGCTGACATATGTGTCTGAAAAATACTAGGGCCCTGAAAGGGATGTCCTTAACGCACAAGTTACTAACTTGTGTAACGATATATCTGTAAGAGACAGTAGTTAGTGACAGATTCCTTACCTTAGAATATCCCCAGGCGTCAGGCTGGATCCGGAAAGTTTTCTGCGTAGCAGTACCCTTGCGCGTCGGTAGGCGGCGTCGTGCGGCTCCGCGTCCGTCGTCGGCGTCGTGATCGCCGGGATGACGTCGCGGGCAGTACTTAGACGCCGCCCCTGCGCGCTGACGTCAGTTCTGTACACGACTTTCCGCGCCAGGAACGCAGAGCCATGCAAGAAGCTGACATAGGTGTCTGAAAAATACTAGGGCCCTGAAAGGGATGTCCTTAACCCTAGAAATCAGTTCGCAGAACGGGGAGGATGGGTGGGGCGGTAGGAATCTGTCACTAACTACTGTCTCTTACAGATATATCGTTACACAAGTTAGTAACTTGTGCATCTGAAAGAGACACGTTAGTGACAGATTCCTTACCTTAGAATAGATACCCCAGCAATACCAGCCCCGGTGGTGGGTCTGCGAACAAAGATCAGACAAGGAAGTCCCGGAGGACAGAACGGCCAAAGAAGCCGTCCCGGAGGACCTGACTGTCAAGGCAGTAATGCTTTGTAAACGTGTGCAGCGAGGCCCACGTAGCTGCCTGACAGATATCCTGCAGCGGAACACCGCGGCCTAAAGCCGTGGTAGCAGCCGTTGCCCTGGTGGAATGGGCACGCAGCCCAACAGGAGGCTCCTTCTTAGCCAAAGAGTAGCAGGCCTTGATGCACAAGGTAACCCAGCGGGAGATGGTTCGTTTGTGCACCGCCCGACCTTTTTTGGCGCCCACCTAGCCAACAAAGAGCTGGTCATCCACCCGGAAGTGTTTTGTGCGGTCGATATAGAAGGAGAGCGCACGTTTTGGGTCCAGACGGTGGAGCCTCTCTTCCTCTCTGGAAGGATGCGGAGGCGGAAAGAAGGTAGGCAAAGTGATGGTCTGCCCAATGTGGAAGGCAGTAACCACCTTTGGCAAGAAGGACGGACACGTCCTAAGAACAACCTTGTCTGGATGGACAGACAGAAAGGGAGGTTTGCATGATAGAGCCTGGAGCTCACTCACCCGCCGAGCGGAGGTGATGGCCAGCAGAAAGGCAGTCTTCAGAGTCAGAAGACGAAGAGGACAGTTATGTAGAGGCTCAAAGGGAGCGCACATTAAAAAGGTAAGAACCAAGTTCAAGTCCCACTGAGGCATCACAAACGGAACAGGAGGGAAGAGGTGTGTAACGCCTTTAAGAACCTGTTAACAACAGGGGACTTGAAAAGGGAGGGCTGATCAGGGAGCCTGAGGAAGGCCGAGATAGCACAGAGATAACCCTTGATGGTACCCAGGGCAGAACCCTGTTGGGCCAGAGAAAGAAGGAACAGAAGGACCTCAGAAAGAGGGGCAGAAAGGGGGTTCACAGCCTTTGCTGTGCACCATGCCACAAATTTGTTCCACCTGCAGGCGTATACCACCTTAGTGGAGGGACGCCTGGCTGCCAGAATCACATCACAAACTTCGGGAGGCAAGTCGAAAGGAATCAACTGCTGCCGCTCAATCTCCACGCAAGCAGGTGGAGACTGGACAGGTTCGGGTGGAGGACCGTCCCCTGCTGCTGCGACAGAAGATCCTCCCGAAGAGGCAGACAGATCAGGGGATCTACGCTCATACTGAGTAGCTCGGGATACCAAACTCTTCGAGCCCAGTCCGGAGCCACAAGAATGACTTGGGCCCGGTCGTGCCGAATCTTCTTCAACACTCTGGGTAGAAGTGGTATAGGCGGAAAGGCGTACAACAGACCGCAACTCCACTCGCGACGAAAAGCGTCGCCGAGCGAGTGCCGCCTTGGAAATTCCAACGCGCAGAACTGCTGACATTGCGCGTTCTCTTCGGTGGCGAATAGATCTAACCAAGGCTCTCCCCACTGTAGAAAGAGTCCTTGCGCCACTTCCGAGTGAAGACGCCATTCGTGATCCATCATGCACCTGCGGCTGAGTTCGTCCGCCCTGGCGTTCAGGGACCCTGCCAGGTGTTGAACCATCAGGAACATGCCCTGATGTTCCAGCCATGTCCAGAGGTGCAGAGCCTCCTGACAAAGGGTCCACGACCCCACCCCGCCCTGTTTGTTGCAGTACCACATGGCGGTGGTGTTGTCTGTGAACACCTGCACTACCTTCCCTTTGACAGAGGGAAGGAATGCCTTGAGTGCAAGTCGGATCGCCCGGAGCTCCAGAAGGTTGATATGGAGCCGGGACTCCGCCGGAGACCAGAGGCCTCTGATCTCCGCCTCTCCCATGTGACCGCCCCATCCCAGAAGGACGCATCCGTCACAACTGTGTGCTCTGGCTGGGGAAGGGAGAGGGATCTGCCCATGACCCATTGCCGGTTCGAGACCCACCACTGCAACTGTTTTGCAGTCCCCTCCGAGATCTGGACGTGATCGGACAGGTTGCCCTGGTGCTGCGCCCACTGGTCCCACTGCAGAGCCCGCATATGCCATCTGGCATGATCGACCAGCAGGATGCAGGAGGCCATGAGGCCCAGCAGCCTCAGGGTCATCCGTACCGAAACCCAGGATAGAGGCCGAAAGATCGGAATCATAGCCTGAATATCCCGGACTCGCCGTTCGGGAGGATAGACCCGAAACTGCGTCGTGTCCAGAACTGCTCCGGTGAAAAGGAGCTGTGGAGAAGGAATCAGGTGCGACTTCGGCACGTTGATGGAGAACCCCAGCGAGTGCAGGAGTTCGGCCGTAGTCTGGAGGTGGGAGACGACTGCCTGGGACGAGCCCGCCTTCAGCAGCCAGTCGTCGAGGTAGGGGAAGACTGGAACCCCTGCCTGGCGCAGATGAGCTGCGACCACCGCCATCACTTTTGTGAACACCCGAGGGGCGCTGGTACGGCCAAATGGGAGCACGGTGAACTGAAAATGCTCGAGGACTACCGTGAACCGCAGGTAACGCCGGTGGGCCGGCAGGACGGGGATGTGGAAATATGCGTCCTGCAAGTCCAATGCTACCATCCAGTCTCCAGGGTCGAGAGCAGTCAAGACCTGAGCTAGGGTGAGCATCTTGAACTTCTCCTTCCGGAGGAAGCGATTGACGTTCCGGAGATCCAAGATAGGACGCATGTCCTCCTTGTCCTTTTTGGGGACCAGAAAGTAGTGGGAGTAGCAACCATGTCCCACTTCTGCGGTCGGAACGTGCTCGATGGCCCTCTTGGCCAAGAGGGCCGCAACTTCCTTCTGAAGAAGCACCCAGTGATCCCCTGACATGCGGTGGAATTGAGGTGGCATGGCTGGGGGGATGGTCTCGAAGGGGAGGGAGTAGCCCCTTCGGACAATGTCCAAGACCCACCTGTCCGAGGTGATGGCACGCCAGTGGTGAAGGTGATGGCGGACCCTGCCCCCTACTGGCGTGCTGTGCACCTGAAAGGAAGGACTAGGAGGGCTTGGAGGCCGCGGATGGGGCGGGGTTGGTGGCCTGACCCGCACGCTGGTTGCCTGACCCGCCACGGCGGGAGCCACGTCCTCGGCCACGCGAAGACGCTTGCTGCGCGGGCCGGTGGCTGGGCAGCGGACGTGATTGGGCGCCCCTTCCGTGGCCACGAAAGGGGCGAAAAGCAGATGGCTGCGGAGGGCGTACAGCAGAAAGGCCCAGGGACTTGGCCGTAGCCCGCGAGTCCTTAAAACGCTCCAGCGCATGGTCTGCCTTGTTCCCAAAAAGACCGACCCCATCAAAGGGCATGTCCATCAGAGTGTTTTGGACATCACCCGAGAAACCAGTGGTTCTCAGCCAGGCGTGACGGCGCAGCGCCACTGTCGTTGCAAGCGATCTGCCTAGCGAGTCGGCGGTATCAAGGCCACATCTGATGGTGTACTTTGCCGCATCTCTTCCCTCCGCAATGCTGCGGGTAAGCAGTGTCTGGACCTCCTCAGGACACTGGGGCAGAACTTGCGCCACCGAGTCCCACAAGGAGTGGGAATATCGGCCCAAGAGGTATTGACGGACCGCAAGCCAGCACTGGAGGAAGAAAAGACTTTCTTCCCAAATTGATCCAGGCGTTTGGATTCCCTATCCGGGGGAGCGGTAGGGAAGGCGCTTTGGGAAGCAGAGGCTTGGACCACCAAGCTCTCAGGGGTGGGGTGTTGGGAGAGGAACAGGGGGTCGCCCGGAGCAGGGCGATGGCGTCGGGCCACGTTCCTATCCACAGGAGCCCCTGTGGTGGGCTTGGACCAGGTGCCCAAAAGAACGTCTGAAAGCGCCTCGTTAAACGGCAGCAGTGGCTCCGAGGAGGTAGCCGCCGGCTGAAGCACTTCCGTCAGGATGTTAGTCCTGACGCACAAGTTACTAACTTGTGTAACGATATATCTGTAAGAGACAGTAGTTAGTGACAGATTCCTTACCTTAGAATATCCGCAGGCGTCAGGCTGGATCCGGAAAGTTTTTGCGTAGCAGTACCCTTGCGCGTCGGTAGGCGGCGTCGTGCGGCTCCGCGTCCGTCGTCGGCGTCGTGATCGCCGGGATGACATCGCGGGCAGTACTTAGGCGCCGCCCCTGCGCGCTGACGTCAGTTCTGTACACGACTTTCCGCGCCAGGAACGCAGAGCCATGCAAGAAGCTGACATAGGTGTCTGAAAAATACTAGGGCCCTGAAAGGGATGTCCTTAACCCTAGAAATCAGTTCGCAGAACGGGGAGGATGGGTGGGGCGGTAGGAATCTGTCACGAACTACTGTCTCTTACAGATATATCGTTACACAAGTTAGTAACTTGTGCATCTGAAAGAGACACGTTAGTGACAGATTCCTTACCTTAGAATAGATACCCCAGCAATACCAACCCCGGTGGTGGGTCTGCGAACAAAGATCAGACAAGGAAGTCCTGGAGGACAGAACGGCCAAAGAAGCCGTCCCTCCGGACCTGACTGTCAAGGCAGTAATGCTTTGTAAACGTGTGCAGCGAGGCCCACGTAGCTGCCTGACAAATAACGGGCAGCGGAACACCGCGGCCCAAGGCCGTGGTAGCAGCTGTTGCCCTGGTGGAATGGGCACGCAGCCCAACAGGAGGCTCCTTCTTAGCCAAAGAATAGCAGGTCTTGATGCACAAGGTAACCCAGCGGGAGATGGTTCGTTTGTGCACCGCCCGACCTTTTTGGCGCCCACGTAGCCAACAAAGAGCTGGTCATCCACCCGGAAGTGTTTTGTGCGGTCGATATAGAAGGAGAGCGCACGTTTTGGGTCCAGACGGTGGAGCCTCTCTTCCTCTCTGGAAGGCTGCGGAGGCGGAAAGAAGGTAGGCAAAGTGATGGTCTGCCCAATGTGAAAAGCAGTAACCACCTTTGGCAAGAAGGACGGACGCGTCCGAAGAACAACCTTGTCTGGATGAACAGACAGAAAGGGAGGTTTGCAAGATAAAGCCTGGAGCTCACTCACCCGCCGAGCGGAGGTGATGGCCACCAGAAAGGCTGTCTTTAGAGTCAGAAGACGAAGAGGACAGTTATGCAGAGGCTCAAAGGGAGCGCACATTAAAAAGGTAAGAACCAAGTTCAAGTCCCACTGAGGCATCACAAATGGAACAGGAGGAAAGAGGTGTGTAATGCCTTTTAAGAACCTGTTAACAACAGGGGACTTGAAAAGGGAGGGCTGATCAGGGAGCCTGAGGAAGGCCGAGATAGCACAGAGATAACCCTTGATGGTACCCAGGGCAGAACCCTGTTGGTCCAGAGAAAGAAGGAACAGAAGGACCTCAGAAAGAGGGGCAGAAAGGGGGTTCACAGCCTTTGCTGTGCACCATGCCACAAATTTGTTCCACCTACAGGCGTATACCACCTTAGTGGAGGGACGCCTGGCTGCCAGAATCACATCACAAACTTCGGGAGGCAAGTCGAAAGGAATCAACTGCCGCCGCTCAATCTCCACGCAAGCAGGTGTAGACTGGACAGGTTCGGGTGGAGGACCGTCCCCTGCTGCTGCGACAGAAGATCCTCCCGAAGAGGCAGACGGATCGGGGGATCTACGCTCATACTGAGTAGCTCGGGATACCAAACTCTTCGAGCCCAGTCCGGAGCCACAAGAATGACTTGGGCCCGGTCGTGCCGAATCTTCTTCAACACTCTGGGTAGAAGTGGTATAGGCGGAAAGGCGTACAATAGACCGCAACTCCACTCGTGACGAAAAGCGCCGCCGAGCGAGTGCCGCCTTGGAAATTCCAACGCGCAAAACTGATGACATTGCGCGTTCTCTTCGGTGGCGAATAGATCTAACCAAGGCTCTCCCCACTTTAGAAAGAGTCCTTGCGCCACTTCCGAGTGAAGACGCCATTCGTGATCCATCATGCACCTGCGGCTGAGTTCGTCCGCCCTGGCGTTCAGGGAACCTGCCAGGTGTTGAACCATCAGGAACATGCCCTGATGTTCCAGCCATGTCCAGAGGCGCAGAGCCTCCTGACAAAGGGTCCACGACCCCACCCCGCCCTGTTTGTTGCAGTACCACATGGCGGTGGTGTTGTCGGTGAACACCTGCACTACCGTCCCTTTGACAGAGGGAAGGAATGCCTTGAGTGCAAGCCGGATCGCCCGGAGCTCCAGAAGGTTGATATGGAGCCGGGACTCCGCCGGAGACCAGAGGCCTCTGATCTCCGCCTCTCCCATGTGACCGCCCCATCCCAGAAGGGACGCGTCCGTCACAACTGTGTGCTCTGGCTGGGGAAGGGAGAGGGATCTGCCCATGACCCATTGCCGGTTCTAGAGCCACCACTGCAACTGTCTTGCAGTCCCCTCCGAGATCTGGACGTGATCGGACAGGTTGCCCTGGTGCTGCGCCCACTGGAACTTCAGGTCCCACTGCAGAGCCCGCATATGCCATCTGGCATGATTGACCAGCAGGATGCAGGAGGCCATGAGGCCCAGCAGCCTCAGGGTCATCCGTACCGAAACCCAGGATAAAGGCTGAAAGATCGGAATCATAGCCTGAATATCCCGGACTCGCCGTTCGGGAGGATAGGCCCGAAACTGCGTCGTGTCCAGAACTGCTCCGATGAAAAGGAGCTGTGGAGAAGGAATCAGATGCGACTTTGGCACATTGATGGAGAACCCCAGCGAGTGCAGGAGTTCGGCCGTAGTCTGGAGGTGGGAGACGACTGCCTGGGACGAGCCCGCCTTCAGCAGCCAGACGTCGAGGTAGGGGAAGACTGAAACCCCTGCCCGGCGCAGATGAGCTGCGACCACCGCCATCACTTTCGTGAACACCCGAGGGGCACTGGTAAGGCCAAAGGGGAGCACGGTGAACTGAAAATGCTCGAGGCCTACCGTGAACCGAAGGTAACGCCGGTGGGCCGGCAGGACGGGGATGTGGAAATAGGCGTCCTGCAAGTCCAACGCTACCAACCAGTCTCCGGGGTCGAGGGCAGTCAAGACCTGAGCTAGGGTGAGCATCTTGAACTTCTCCTTCCGGAGGAAGCGATTGACGTTCCGGAGGTCCAAGATAGGACGCATGTCCTCCTTGTCCTTTTTGGGCACCAGAAAGTAGTGGGAGTAGCAACCACGCCCTACTTCTGGGGTCGGAACATGCTCGATGGCCCTCTTGGCCAAGAGGGCCGTGACTTCCTTCTGTAGAAGCACCAAGTGATCCCCTGACATGCGGTGGAATTGAGGTGGCATGGCTGGGGGGTGGTCTCGAAGGGGAGGGAGTAGCCCCTTCGGACAATGTCCAAGACCCACCTGTCCGAGGTGATGGAACGCCAGCGGTGAAGGTGATGGCGGACCCTGCCCCCGACCGGCGTACTGTGCACCTGAAAGGAGGGACTAGGAGGGCTTGGAGGCCGCGGACGGGTTGGAGGTGGTGGCCTGACCCGCACGCTGGTTGCCCGAACCGCCACGGCGGTATCCACGTCCTCGGCCACGCGAAGGCGCTTGCTGCGCGGGCCGTTGGCCGGGCTGTGGACGTGACTGGGCGCCCCTTCCGTGGCCACGAAAGGGGCGAAAAGCAGACGTGAGCGGAGGGCGCACAACAGCAAGGCCCAGGGACTTAGCAGTAGCCCGTGAGTCCTTGAAACGCTCCAGCGCATGGTCTGCCTTAGAACCAAAAAGACCGACTCCATCAAAGGGCATGTCCATGAGTGTATTCTGGACATCCCCTGAAAAACCAGTGGTTCTCAGCCAGGCGTGGCGACGCAGCGCCACCGTCGTTGCAAGCGATCTGCCCAGCGAGTCGGCGGTATCAAGGCCACAGCGGATGGTATATTTAGCCGCATCACGCCCTTCCGCAATGGCGAGGGTAAGCAGTGTCTGGACCTCCTCAGAACACTGCGGCAAAACAGTTGCCACCGAATCACACAGGGAGTGGGTGTATCGGCCCAAGAGGCAAGCGGTATTAACAGACCGCAAGCCAGCACTGGAGGAAGAGAAAGCCTTCTTCCCAAAGTGATCCAGGCGCTTGGATTCCCTATCCGGAGGGGCGGTAGGGAAGGCGGTTTGGGAGGCAGAGGCTTGGACAACCAAGCTCTCAGGGATGGGGTGTTGGGAGAGAAACAGGGGGTCTCCCGGAGCAGGGCGATGGCGTCGGGCCACGTTCCTATCCACAGGAGCCCCTGTGGTGGGTTTGGACCAGGCACCCAAAAGAACGTCAGTCAGTGCCTCGTTGAACGGCAGCACAGTCTCCGCAGTGGAGGCCGCCGGCTGAAGCACTTCAGTCAGGATGTTAGACCTGACGACCACTGTAGGCAACTGGAGATTTAAGGCTCCAGCAGCTCTACGCAACACCGTTGCAAAATTAGCCCCCTCCTCCGTTGCCACGGGAGGAGACAGCATGCCAGAGTCAGGGGAGGTATCCAGACCACTGGCATCCCCAAGTTCCTCAACCCAGTCCGGGTCAAACTCGCACTGTTGTGTGAGAGGGTCCTCAGACCCCTCCCAGCTCTCCTGGTCCTCCTCAGGTTGAAAATATGGAGGAGGAGGGACATCAGGGACCCAAGGTCTCATGGGCGTCGGAAACGGCACCGGGGACATCAGCGTCGGCGGAGGCGTGGTTAGGTCAACCGGCGTCGATGGGGGTTGCGGCACCACCGGAGCCGGGGTCGGGGCCGGAGCCGAGGCCGGGACGAAGGCTGGTGGGACAGGCGACGCCGGGACCGGAGTCGACGGCGACGCCGGAGCAACCCCATCAGGGCCCGCGGGGCCCGAAGGCGCACCGGAGGGACCTTGAGGCCCGAAGAGGCGGGCCATGGCTGACAGGAGTTCCTGTATATCGGCCGGAGTCGCCCCCGAGCCCGGGTAGGGCGAGTACTGCGGGGGTAACTCGACAGGCACGTCCGGGGCCGCGGGGACGGTGCCGACAGGGACCTCAGCCGAGTCGCGAGACCGGCGAGGCGAAGTCTTAGAGCGATGACGCCGCTTAGACTTCTTGTGCTTCGACTTACCGGAGGAGCGCGAAGACTTTGAATCCGACGAACGGCGGGGACTCCGCGTCCGGCCCTCGACCTCTCCCGGGACCGGGGCTTGGTGCGGCGCGGAGCCGAATGCCGGACTTCGAGGAGCTTTCGAGACCGCTCTTGCAAAGCCTTAGGATGAAGTTTCCGGCAGTCAGGACACGACTTCGTGTCGTGGTCTCGGCCGAGACAAAAGAGACACTCGAGGTGCGGGTCCGTGATCGACATCATGCGACCACATTCCTCGCAGGGCTTAAAGCCGGGCATCCCTACGACACCTTAGGAGTCGTGAAGACTCGTTGAAGAAACAGTGAAAAAATTCACCAAAAAAGATAGTCAAAAAGTGACTAGGGCACTGCTCTTCCCGGATCTGCGCTTACTGGCGCGGAAAAAGAAGAACTGACGTCAGCGCGCAGGGGCGGCGCCTAAGTACTGCCCGCGACGTCATCCCGGCGATCACGACGCCGACGACGGACGCGGAGCCGCACGACGCCGCCTACCGACGCGCAAGGGTACTGCTACGCAAAAACTTTCCGGATCCAGCCTGACGCCTGGGGATATTCTAAGGTAAGGAATCTGTCACTAACGTGTCTCTTTCAGATAGCCACGATAGGCAACTGGAGGTGTAAGGCCCCAGCTGCTCTACGCAACACTGTTGCAAAGTTTGCTCCCTCCTCCGTTGCCACGGAAGGAGGAGACAGCATGCCAGAGTCAGGGGAGGTGTCCAGACCACTGGCATCCCCAAGCTCCTCAGCCCAGTCCTGATCAAACTCACACTGCTGTGTGAGAGGGTCATCAGACCCCTCCCAGTTCTCTTTGTCCTCCAATTCTGGTTCAAAATAAGGAGGAGGGACATGCGGGACCCAAGGTCTCATCGGCGTCGGAGCCGGCGTCGAGCGACACCGGTCCGGCGCCATGTCCGGATCCGGAGAGAACCGGGGAACGACGCCGCCCGGAGCCCCGGGCGGCGTCGGGAACGGCACCGGAGAGATCGGCGCCGGTGGAGGTGTTGTCAGGTCAACCGGCGTCGATCGGGGTTGTGGCAGCACCGGAGCCGGGGTCGAGGCCGGGGCCGGGGCCGGGACCGAGGCTGGTGTGACAGGCGGCGCCGGGACCGGAGTCGCCGGCGGTGCCGGAGAAACCCCATCAGGGCCCGCGGGCCCAAAGGCGCACCGGGGGGACCTTGAGGCCCGAAGAGGCGGGCCATGGCCGACAGGAACTCCTGTATCTCGGCCGGAGTCGCCCCCGAACCCAGGAAGGACGGGTAATGCGGGGGCGGCTCCACAGGTACTCCCGGAGCCGCGGGGACGGTGCCGACAGGACCCTCAGCCGAGTCGCGAGACCGGCGAGGGGAAGTCGTCGAGCGATGACGCTTCTTCGACTTCTTATGCTTCGACTTCCGGGAGGAGTGCGAAGACTGGGACCCAGACGACCGATGAGGACTCCGCGACCGGCCCCTCGACCTCTCGCGTGACTGGGGCGTGGTGTGGAGCCGACTGCCGGACCTCGAGGAGCTTTCGAGACCGCTCTCGCAAAGCCTTCGGATGCAAGGCCCGGCAGTCGGGGCACGACTTCGTGTCGTGGTCGCGGCAGAGGCAGTAGAGACATTCCTGATGCGGGTCTGTGATCGACATCATTCGACCACAGGCGTCGCATGGCTTGAAGCCGGGCATCCCTACCGACACCTTCGGAGTCGAGAGACTCGAGAAAACAGTGAAAAATCACCCAAAAACTTAGTAAAAAAATGACTCGGGCACTGCTCTTCCCGGATCTGCGCTTACTGGCGCGGAAAAAGAAAGAACTGACGTTAGCGCGCAGGGGCGGCGTCTAAGTACTGCCCGCGACGTCATCCCGGCGATCCCGACGCTGACGACGGACGCGGAGCCGCACGACGCCGCCTACCGATGCGCAAGGGTACTGCTACGCAAAAACTTTCCGGATCCAGCCTGACGCCTGGGGATATTCTAAGGTAAGGAATATGTCACTAACTTGTCTCTTTCAGATATAAGGTCCATGACCCCACCCCGCCATGTTTGTTGCAGCACCATATGGCGGTGGTATTGTCCGTGAACACCTGCACTACTCTTCCCCGGACTGAGGAAAGAAATGCCTTTAGTGCAAAACGAATCGCCCGGAGCTCCAAAAGGTTGATGTGGAACCCGGACTCCGCCGTAGACCAGAGGCCTCTGATCTCTGTCTCTCCCATGTGGCCGCCCCACCCCAGAAGTGATGCATCTGTCACCACTGTGAACTCTGGTTGGGGAAGGGAGAGGGATCTGCCGGTGACCCAATCCTGGTTCGCTAGCCACCACTGCAATTGGTGTGCAGTGCCCTCCGAGATCTGGACACAATCGGAAAGATTCCCCTGATGCTGTGCCAACTGGAACTTCAGGTCCCACTGCAGAGCCCGCATATGCCACCTGGCATGATCCACCAGCAGGATGCAGGAGGCCATGAGGCCCTGCAGCCTCAGGGTTATTCTGACCGAAACCCGGGATAGAGGCTGAAACATCGGTATCAATGCCCGAATATCCTGGACTCGCTCCTCGGGAGGATAGGCCCAAAACTGCGCTGTGTCCAGAACCGCTCCTATGAAAAGGAGCTTCTGAGAGGGAATCAGGTGTGACTTCGGCACATTGATAGTGAACCCCAGCGAATGCAGGAGGTCCGCCGTAGTCTGGAGGTGGGAAACGACAGCCTGGGGCGAGCCCGCCTTTAACAGCCAGTTGTCTAGATAGGGGAAGACTGGAACCCCTGATCTGTGCAGATGAGCAGCGACCACTGCCATCACTTTCGTGAACACCCGAGGGGCGCTGGTAAGGCCAAAGGGGAGCATGGTGAACTGAAAGTGCTCGCGGCCTACCGTGAACTGTAGGTAACGCCTGTGGGCCGGCAGGACGGGATTTGTAAATAGGCATCCTGCAAGTCCAATGCCACCATCCAGTCTCTAGGGTCGAGGGCAGACAGGACCTGAGCCAGGGTCAACATTTTGAACTTCTCTTTCCGGAGGAAGCGGTAGACGTTCCTGAGATCCAAGATAGGACGCAGGCCTTTGTCCTTCTTAGGCACCAGAAAGTAGTGGGAATAACAGCCAAGACCTACTTCTGGGGCAGGAACTCGCTTGATAGCCCCCTTGGCCAAGAGAGTCGTAACTTCCTGATGGAGAAGGGCCAAGTCATCCTCCTACATGCAATAGAATTGTGGTGGCATGGGTGGAAGGGTAGTCTCGAAGGGGAGGGAGTAGCCCCTTCGGACTATCTGCAAAACCGACCTGTCCGATGTGATGGTGTGCCAGTGGGGGAGGTGATGGCGGATCCTGTCGCTCACTGGCAACTGGTGGCCCTGAAAGGACAGACTAGGAGGGTTTGAAGGCTGCTGCACAGGGGACGCTGGTGGACTGGCCCCCTGACCCACGACGCTGGGTCCCACATCCCCGGCCACGCAGAGGCTTTACAGTTTGCTCCGGCCTGTGGCTCTGGGCGGAACATGGCGGGGCACCCCTTCCTTAGCCACGAAAGGGGTAAAAAGCAGACTGCGCGGGGCGAGAGGTAGTAGCGAGGCCCAAGGATCTGGCTGTGGCCCTGGAATACTTAAAGCGCTCGAGCGCGTTGTCCCCTTTGTCGCCAAACAAGCGACGGCCATCAAAGGACATGTCCAAAAGAGTCGATTGGACATCACCCGAAAAGCCAGTGGACCTCAGCCAGGCGTAGCGTCGCAGGGCTACTGATGTTGAAATTGTTCTTCCTAGCGAGTCAGCGGTATCCAGCCCACACCTAATGGCTAACTTCGCTGCATCTCTGCCCTCATCGACTGCACGGGAGAGAGTGGCCCGGGCCTCTTCCGGACAAATAAAAAAAGGGAGGCACCCTACTACTCAGAGAAGGGACGGGGTAACACCAAAGAGAAAAACATAAGATCCCTACTCTTATTCTCATTCAAGTATATAGATCATGTGTTAACAGACAATAAATAAGGGATTACACTATATTCGGTAGGACAAGGTAAAGTACATACACATCATAAAGGCAATATAGTATGTCAAAATCTCAGGCATAAAAAACTTTTATTTGTTTGAATGAGAGAATTTCATACATAATTAACACCATTTATTTAAAAGACATCATATTAAAACTCATGAGAAATATAGTTATAATACACAAACATTTGTTAAAAACAAGATCATTATATACACAAGCAAGAAAACTACAAAAAGTCGACGCAGCGTTTTGGCGAAAAACACTTCTTCACCTTCTTCAGGACAGAGTTTTCTATTTCTAATAATGAGGTTCTTTTGGAATCACTCGAAAGTTGAAGTGAGCATACTTATTCAACTATCATGATGAAATATCACCTTCATGGTTGATATAAAAAAAATTCAAATAACTGCGTTCGTTGGAGCCAGCGGGCCTCTTCCGGACACTGTGGCAGCACCTGCGCAACCGTATCCGACACAGAGTGGGAATAATGGCCCAAAAGACATGCGGTGTTCACCAACCGCAGTCCCAAGCTGGCGGAAGAAAACATCTTCTTCCCAAGATGATCCAGCTTCTTGGATTCCCTATCTGGGGGAGCAGTAGGGAATGCGCCCTTAGAAGTAGAGGCTTGGACCAACAAGCTCTCAGGGGTAGGTTGTTGGGAGAGAAAAAGTGGGTCGCCCAGGGCCGGGGGTGGCGTAGGGGCAATCATCCTATCCACAGGAGCCCTGTGCTGGGCTTGGACCAGGTGCCCAGAAGGATGTCAGTAAGGGCCTCATTGAATGGCAGTAGGGGCTCCGAAGAGGCAGCTGCCGGTTGAAGCACCTCGGTCAGGAGGTTGGTCCTGATCGCCAACATAGGAAGCTCAAGGTTCAAGGCCTCAGCCACCCTACACAACACCACTGCGTATGAGGCTCCCTCCTCCATAGCCACGGTAGGGGGAGAAAGCATACCAGCGTCTGGTGAGGTATTCAGAACAATGGCATCACCCAACTCCTCTCTCCAGTCCGGTTCACTCAACTGGCCAGCTAAAGGGTCACCAGACCCCTCCCAGTCCTCCTCATCCTCTTCTGTCTGCCACTCAGGGTGAAAAGGAACACCAGGATAGAACAATGGTACAAAAGTACCGCTCGGCGCCGGATCGTGCGTCGGTCGATGCCGGTGCGGCTCCGTGTCCAGGTCAGCATGGAGGCCGGGGTCGAAGCCGGCTGGGGACACAACCGGCATCGGAGGGGGCAGAGGTGTCGTCAGTGGATTCAATGCCGGAGGAGGTGTCGTAAGGTCAACCGGCGCCGATCTGGATCCAGGCCTGGATCCCTGGGGGCCCTGCGGCACCAGGGCCGAAGCCGCCAGGTTCAAAGGCCTAGAACCCCCAGCCGAGTCCACGGGGCCCGAAGGCACCCCGGCGTCGACCCAACAGGCTCCGCGGGCGGAGCCAGACGACTACCTTCCGCAACCTGTGTCGCATCGGCCGACGGACGGGGAGAACGCAAAGGGTGACGATGCTTCTTTGCCTTCTTTTTGTGCTTTGACTTACTCGAAGACTAAGACTTCGACAATGAGTGGTGGTGATGGCTCCGCGACTGGTCACGCGACCTCCCTTTTGACCGGGACCTCGAGCAGGCGCGGAGCGGCGTGGAATGGACTGCCAGGCCTCCAGAAGCTTTCGGGACTGCTCCCGCAAAGATTTCGGGTTCATGGCCCGGCAGTTGGAGCACGACTTCGGGTTGTGGTCGCACTCCAAAACCAGAGGCACACGAGGTGCGGGTCCGTAACCGACATCAATTTGCAACAGGAGTCGCAAGCCTTGAAGCCGGTTTGAGGACAGGACATCCCTACGTGCACCAGAGGTCGAACGACTCAAAAAGAAGTCGACAAAAGTAGAAAAAGAGTAGTCAAAAAGTGACTAGAGGTACCGTTCTCTCCGGATCTGCGCTGGCTGGCGCGGAAAAAGAAAGAACTGATGTCAGCGCACGAGGGCAGTGTCTAAGTAGATACCGCGACGTCATCCCGGCGATCACGATGGCGACGATGAACGCAGAGTCGACAGACGCCACCTACCGACGCGCGGGGGTACTGCTACGAAAACAAAATCCTCTGCATCCAGTCTGACGCCTGGGGGTAATTCTAAGGTAAGGAATCTATAACTAATTGTCTCTTTCAGATTCGTTGTTCAGGCGGCTAATCCATATCTTCCAACTAGGGGACGCGGTGGCGGGGTCAGCAAGTTCGCTAAACGGTGGTAGCGCGCTAACTTGAGTGTGTTGCGTGGCGGGGGTTTGTCCTACAGGTGGTGCTTGGTGCGGGCCTGCCAGTGCTGTGTTGTCTGTCATGCCTGTTAATTGTTGTTGGCACCGTGTGGTCTGGGGTGTTCAAGACGGTGCGCTATGGTGTCCCCTGTGAGAGTGTTTGGGACGTTGTCGCCTGGTGGTGGGAGTATCTTGCTCTTAAGGCAGTTTGTTTGGAGGTCCAGCTGACTGGTGGATTAGATTGAGGCTGGTGTTTTTATTTTCCTTTCCTGGTTTTCTGAATATTCCCTCCTGTGACAAGGCCTGGACAGCTTGCCCTCCGCCGACTACATCCTCCTAGGGGACCTCAACTTCCACCTGGAGAACAACAACGACAGAAACACCACCGCCCTGCTGGACAACCTCGCCAACCTCGGACTCATGCAACTGGTGAACACGCCCACCCACTACGCCGGCCACACGCTTGACCCCGTCTTCTCGTCCAGCAAGCACATCTCCTTCAGCCACGCCACCGGACTCCACTGGACCGACCACAGCTGCATCCACTTCAGCTTCAGAAAGACTGCGACCCACCACCACCCGCAACAGGCTCCCCGCCGGAGCTGGAGCAAGATCACCGCCGAGCAGCTCACCGCCTCCCTCAGCCAGAACACACCCACCAACACAACGGACCCAAACGAAGCAGCCAGCAACCTCGCCAAGTGGCTGACCGCCTGCGCCGACGACCTCGCACCACTAAAAACCCTCCCAGCAGACCCGGAAGCAAGAAAACCCCTTGGTTCACCAACGAACTCAAGGAATCCAAGAAGAACTGCCGCACTCTCGAGAAAACCTGCCGACTCGACCAGACCACAGACAACAGGACCGCCCTCAAGCACGCCACCCGCAAACACCACCAGCTGATCCGTGCCACCAAGAAGTCGGCACTCAAAGAACGACTGGACAACAACGCCCATGACAGCAAGGAACTTTTCAGCATCGTCAAAGAGTTCTCCAACCCCAGCGCCGGAAACAACGACATCACCCCCTCGCAAGACCTCTGCAACTCACTCTCCGCGTTCTTCCACCGCAAGATCACCGACATACATAACAGCTTCGACGCACAAACCACGCACCCTACCGCCGAACCAACGCCCGCCACCACCACCCTCTGCAACTGGACCCCGATCAGCACCGAAGACACCACCCGCACGATGAACTCCATCCACTCCGGATCACCAACCGACCCCTGCCCACACCACGTCTTCAACAAAGCCGACGCCACCATCGCACCCCATCTCCGGGACATCATCAACTCCTCCTTCCACACCGCCACCTTCCCGGAGAGCTGGAAGCACGCCGAGCTTACCGCCCTCCTGAAGAAACCAACGGCGGACCCCACCGACCTCAAGAACTACCGTCCCATCTCGCTCCTTCCGTTTCCGGCCAAAGTCATCGAGAAGACCGTCAACAGACAGCTTGCCGCCTTCCTCGAGACGAATGGATCCCTCGACCCCTAGCAGTCCGGGTTTCGGGCCAACCACAGCACCGAGACCGCCCTTATCGCAGCCACCGACGACATCAGAACCCTAACCGACAACGGGGAAACAGCTGCCCTCATCCTCTTGGACCTCTCCGCGGCGTTCGACACCGTCTGCCACCGCACCCTAGTGAAGCACCTCAGCAACATCGGAATCCGAGAGAAAGCACTGGAATGGATCATCTCGCTCCTCGCCGGAAGAACCCAGAGAGTCCGCCTCCCCCGTTCAGATCCGAAGCCACCGAAGTCATCTGCGGCGTTCCACAAGGATCTTCACTCAGTCCAACCCTCTTCAACGTCTACATGAGCCCCCTCGCAGCCATCGCACGCCAACACAACCTCAACATCATCTCCTACGCCGACGACACCCAGCTGATCCTCTCCTCACCAACGACCCCACCACCGCCAGAGCCAACCTACACGACGGGATGAGAGACGTCGCCGACTGGATGAGGAACAGCCGCCTTAAACTGAACTCAGACAAGACGGAAGTCCTCATCCTGGGCTCATCACCTCCGCCTGGGACGACTCCTGGTGGCCCCCGGCCCTGGGCACCGCGCCCAAGCCAACGGACCACGCACGCAACCTGGGCTTCATCCTGGACTCCTCCCTGTCGATGACCAGACAAGTCAACGCCGTCTCATCTTCATGCTTCAACACCCTGCGCATGCTCCGCAAGATCTTCAGATGGATCCCCACTGAAACCAGGAAGACCGTCACCCAGGCACTCGTCACCAGCCGACTGGACTATGGGAACACCCTCTACGCCGGAACCACAGCCAAACTTCAAAAAAGACTCCAGCGCATCCAGAACGCCTCCGCACGACTCATCCTGGACATCCCCCGACACAGCCACATCACCGGACACCTGAAAGACCTGCACTGGCTCCCGTCAGCAAGAGAATCACGTTCAGACTCCTCACCCACGCACACAAGGCCCTCCACGACCTGGGCCCAAAGTACCTCAACGACCGCATGACCTTCTACACGCCCACACGCCAGCTACGATCAACCAGCCACGCCTCGCCACCGTACCACGCATCCGCAGAACCACCGCCGGAGGAAGATCCTTCTCCTACCTGGCAGCCAAGACCTGGAACTCCCTCCCCACTCACCTTCGGCGAACCCAGGACCATCTCTCCTTCAGGAAGCAGCTCAAGACCTGGCTGTTCGAGCAGTAACTTACCCCCTCCCCCAGCGCCTTGAGACCCTCCCGGGTGAGTAGCGCGCTCTATAAATGCCGTGATTGATTGATTGATTGACTGGTGTGTTGTGCCTGCTGGCACTGTTGGTGCTGGGCTCGCTCCCGCGTGGTGGTGACGCGCGCTGCTCTCCCCCGGCTCCCATGTGGTACCTGATCAGTCCTGCCTCCACATCACCCAGAGCAGCCTCGGCTCACTGGGGCTGCTCTGGGTGATGCACGGCAGGGTGCTCTTTCGCGCTGGGACGTGAGACGTCTGGGGGAGGGGCCGCGGTGCAGTTCAAGCTCTTGAGCGGCTGCGAGCTCCAGCTCCACTGTGGATGAGCTGCTGCGGGCGGCGAGATGACACGGCCGCACCGGCGAAAGGAGTCAGCTCCGCAACTCGGGCCGGATGGCGCCGCAACTGCTGGCAGGCACACCGCTCAGCGATCTCTGTGCCGACGTTGAGACTACGCGTGCTTTAACAGGGTAGATGGTGTTGCAGGGTGGCTACCACCCTCGTCGACAGTGTGATGCCTATAGCGTCAGGGGGGGTCTTCAATGCGGCCTACTGATTGAAATAATAATGACACCACACTCAGAGTAACACTGGTACGGGGAAAGACCCCGAGCGGTCTTTACCCACTTTATTTATATCCTCTGGCCAGGCGTGGTACAATGTTGGCATCTTCTTCCGGGGCCGAAGCCTAGGCTCCGCTCTCGCGACAACACAGCCATTACAAGGCCCAGCAGGATGGATTTCGGGGTGTTGATGTGGTGTCTTACCATTATATGTGTGAGGTAGTCACAGACTTCAGTCCTGAATGCCCACAACGAACAGCATTTCCATGTCATGTGGTAAAAGGCTGCGTGGTCCAAGTTGCAGAGGAGCATTTGTGTGAAGCAGTGCCGAACATATTGTGTGGTCATGCAGAGTTCAAGTATGTGCTGTGGAATAATTAAAGTGTAACAGTTTAAGGCACACGTTCCTCGAAGTCTGAGGGATGCAGCTCAGAATGTGGTGCCAATATATGTCCAAAAAGTCGATCGGTATATCGAGACTCCATTGATGTCGGAGGCCAGGCAAAAACGGCTCCACTACCTGTCCCAATGCCCAGTACACATTGATAATCCTACAGTTTGTGGAACTCCACGTCAGCAGCATATGCAAGGCAGGTTCCACTTCCAAGTCAGCCCACACACCTCCTATCGTCTCACGGAGTGCAGCATGTGTCTGAAACTGTCCTGTCTGAATACTGTACGTCTCAGGGATGGAAAATACTCCCCCTTATCACCACTGTCATCCACTAAAGCTGGTTAGTTTGGATCAGTCTGAGCTGAAATGTTGCTGGATTGCTTTGGTGCAGCTTCAAAACAAAGGCATGGTTCTGTCTGAGTCAGAATGAACTGGGGACGGGTGGGTCGGTATGGCACTGAGAAGTGACCTTGGTCGGAGCTGAAATGGATTTGGCTGTGAGTTGGAGGGGACTATAGGGAGGGAGTCATCCTCTAGTGCCAGTGACATTTGTGCCAGTGTCGAGGTCACAGGGTCTGGCATGGATTTAACTGCCGGGTTAGAAGTCCGCTCGGCTGTTGGAGCAGAACTTAAGGTGTGTTCCTGAGACACAGGTGGCACCAAGGATGGTCTTGCCAGCAGCTTCTTGACTGGAGGCATCTGCTGATCCTTGGGGCCTGAAGACATGCTAGGGTAGCCAGAAGGGGACCGAAAATTTGAAACATGGCCTATTTGTAGGCCTTAGTCTGATGTGATGTCACTGATGGACCCGGAAACTCTAGCAACATTGGAATTAGTTGTATAATTGGCTCTTCGGCAGGCTTCCGAGAGTGAAACCATGAGGCACCCTGACAATCACACGACCTTTCAGGATGAGAATGGCAGGACTGGGATGAATCCAGCTTGTTCTTTTTGTGCTTCCGCTTTCATTTTGACTTATCAGAAGACGTGGACCATGCCAATGACCTGTCGCAGGAATGTCCTTGAGAGCATAAACAGGTCCCTGCCCTTGATTTCAAGTGCGAGTAGGACTACGAAGACTTCTTTTGGTTCCGGCAACATACAGCTTCACCTTGCAGGACTTTGAGTTGTGCACCAAACCAAACCCCCAGAGGCCGAACATGTGGGGATGTCACAAACATCTGTTTGTGAAAGTCCTTACAAGGATTAAACCCTGCAGTTTTAGAAGGGAAAACAGTTCCCTTGCACATTGGAAATAGGAATTTTGAAGTGTGGAAAAAAGGCAACTAATTTCAGTGCATAGTCATCGTGCTCATACGCAGCTCCATTTGTCGCTTCTGGGGCAGAATGAAGTTGGCACAGAGCAGCACGATGCCACCTACTGGCACATGGGAGCAATGCTGTTTAAATCTTCCGGATCCAGTATGGTGCCAGTGGATATTCTAAAGGTGTGGAATCTAAGGTAAAAAGATTCCAAAATAAAAAGGAGAGCCATAGGAGATGAGAGAAGATAATAAAGAGGCCTGGTGGGGTGATAGGTACAGAGAGAATGGAAGAAGACCGAGGGGGAAAAAAGTGAGGACTGTGAGATAGGATCACAGCATGAAGGGCTACATGCGATGAAGGGAAACGAGACAGCCTGAAAATATTAGAGGCAGCATAGGATAGAAGAACAATGAAGTGATGTGGTCAGAGAAGGTAGGGCAGAATAAGGTGCAAATTGGACATATTAGAGAGCCTTGCAGTGTGAAAAGGAGGTATACAGAAGGAGGCTGCAGGAGATGTGTTGTTAGAAAAGGAAGACCTGGAATGTAGGAGTAAGAAAGGAGGAAGAACTACATGAAGGTGAGATAGAACGGATGGCTTTGGAGGATGAGAAAGGTATGGTAAAGAATAAAGGTAAGATTTAAGGAAAGGAAAGGCAAGGCAGGCTCCAATAAGTGTAAGAGGAACAGAAAGGGAAGGCTATAAAAGGTTAGATGGAGCAGAGAAGGGATAAAAGGGGCAAAAGGATAGAGTAAAGGGAGGTCGGCAAGAAGTAATGCTTGTAGGACAAAGTGAGGAATAAAGGTCAGTTAGGAAAGAAAGAGGCGACTGCAAAAAATGGCGATAATGGAGAAAAAGGGAGGACTGCAGGCTTTGAGATTAAAAGAGAAGTTGAACCTGCAGAATGTAAGAGGCAGACAAAAGGTTGATCACAGGAAGCACTTTGCCTAACAACATACATTTTCTGTAGTGTACATGGATGTTTAAAAGGAAAACATGGTGAACACACACAACATGTGCACGGCTTCAATTAATTGCCTGATTGCATCATGTTGTCTTTAGTTGAGAGTGGAGTCTGCTAGGATGGTCTCTCCTACTTTATTGGCTAAGTATGCTGTACAGAGTAGGGAATGGTGGACAGGATGCTCCTGAGTGTTCTCTGTGATGAAGCGGAAGGCAGGGAAGAGTGTCTATGTTGAGTGAGGTGTAGTACTTGGTAGAGTATCTGGTTGGGCACTGTACAATGTGGCATAAGACTGGGTCAACTTGGCCACTGAGTTTTCTGCACAGTGTGATTCAGAGCTGGTCAGAGTGCACAATGAAAGTTTATTGAAATTTGGAAAATCACTATCTGTGATACATATGTTACTTGATGATCAGTTTGCAGTTGTAAGGAACTTGAGGTGCCATTGCTAAGTCTTTTCTAAACAACAAGCAATAAAGATTTGTATTCATGGATTTATAGCTTGGAGCTATGGCACACCCATTGAAGTACTGGAACATTTTATGAATGTCCTTTCAAAGCCTATTAGCAAATTTAAGTGGAATGGTTTTCCATAAAATGCACTAATTGGCCCTATTCTTTCATTTTACTTTTAGTGGAGAAACCATCTGCTTCCATTATGATGAAGAAAGGCCGGTTTGCTTCACTTGATCACTGCAATGTAGCTTTGAACAGAGTCCATGCAAGCTGAGAGGGCGCCAGAGGTGGAAGAGGGTAGTGCCCACCTAAGAGAAAATGTGGGCACCTGTACTTATTACATGACTTTGTTTTTCATTCTTTTTTTTTTTAAACAAATTAAGCACTGCTCCACCCTTCTCTCTACAGGCTTCAGTGATTCCCCTGCTTCTAGCCCAAGTACCTAATCTTAAACTTTCTCCTCAATTCCTACTACCCTCTCCCAGCTCTCTACTGCCACAATGGCTGATGTTTAGAGTGTTGTTTCCTTAAAAAAGTACTCCCAACTCCTGTTTCCCTTTCTCTTCAAAGTTCTTCCCCATCATTGTCCCTTACTTCTGTCTTTCTGTTCCCTTCTGTGTCTTTTTCTGCATCCAACCTCTAGATTTACTCTGCTGTTTATGCTTCTTTATTCAGATCACAGTAGGAATAAAAGCAGATTATGGAATTCAAAGGTCTTTGAATTTTTGTTTTCCCTTACTCCCTCTTTGAATGTTTCTATATAGATCTCCTTTGGCCATTGTTTACAAATGCTGCTATTTTTGTGCCGTTTGGTAGTCTGTTAATTTGGGTTTTTGTCAGGAATGTTTCTGTATTTTGTTTTAGTAATTTGGCAATTTGTTAAAATGAGCTTACATCCAAACTAGATTCAACTGTGTGGAGGAAAACTATTAGTTGTGTTTCGACAATCTGGTGTTCGCTGAGTCAGAAATTTGTCCTATTCACATAGGGAAGTATGAACATGTGCCATTTTCTTTTCGAATGAGAAATGTTGGAAAAGTGGGGACCAATTAAAAGACTGTTGATAAATTTAAAGCCTGTTGTTATCAGCAACTAATCATGGTGGGAACAGATAGTTACTCATGGAACAGCAAATCCTGAAAACAGCAATCTGCCTCTAAAAATGGTGATAGGGGACCAGGTGGTGCTTGTTGGCTATAGCCAAGCATACTGTAGATTCATTATTTGATCTTTATCTTATGCCGTTATGATTGTATGAATCCCAGATGCATTAGAAAAATATTTTTTTTCTTGCCTAGAGACGTAAAGGCATGTGGCCCAGAATAGCCTTAAATCAGATTGTTTTGTATAAATCCTATGTAAAAGAAGTCTTAGAACCCAAATGTGATATAGAGTTGTCCTCTAGACTTGGCACTACATTTCACACAAAAAACAATTTCTTAAAATATTTCAGTACAAAATGTCTTCATGTAACTGAGAATGCACATAATAACAGTCACTACTCACAGAATCGTACAGGAAATCAATTTAATAATGCAAAATGTTTGACAGACTTGTGCTTCTGGGTATCCGCAAACCTAATTACACGTGTCAACACATAATATTCAAGTAAGGAGGATGAAAATCTGTTAACTGCCATTTTTTCCATAATACACTGTTAAACAAATGATTTAAAATATAGGAATGATACATAAAAATACATGTTTACATATTTTTCAATTACATTAGACATAGTACAAATTAAATGTTAAATATTCATAAGATACACCTTTAAATGACAACATATAAATCGGTTTACTTTAACAGTCAGTGCATTGATCAGTTGAGACGCTCTAATCCCTCATTATTTTATTATTAATATTATTACTCATATTATTCACTTAAATGTTGACAGCTCGGAAACACAATTTATAAGGCCTTTACATCAATATTTAATTTCACCACTACTACAAAGTGAATTTGCTTTTTTAGTGTTTCTTTTTTCCCATAAAGTTAAGGGGTACTTAAACTATACTTTAAATCAATTTACACTTTCAGTTAAAAATCCAAACCAATTCATCTTGAGAATTAACAAGCCTTTTTTGAGATTTACATTGGTGCATCAGAGACAGAAGGATGCAGAAACTATACTTTAAGGATTTGATTTTATTGAGTTCATCTTTATTTTTCCAAAAAATCATTATTTTGGTTGGTTGGTTGTTTTTCCTAGAAATACCACATCTCTATCCTTTTAATGATTCCCAACATCTGCAAGAATTCTGAAACATTTTTATATGTAAAGAATTTCACCTATGCAACCTCAAACAAAGGGGATGTGAAACCGTATACACTACCACCACCACAAATGTTGAAAAAATATGAATGGTCTCTCTAGGTCAGAAAGTAGCTATTTATCAGCCTCTTGGTAACTTTCCACAGACACACAAAGCGAGGTAAAATATAATCTTAGACAATCTTATTTTGAAGTAGAAAGTTTAAATTTTATTTTGTATACCACGATGTAATAAAAGATTTTGAAGAGGAAGAATCAGTGTATTCTGTCACATTTCCTTCAAACAAGGTCTTCAATGTGGGTTCAATTTGGAAAGGATAGGGACAAAAAGAAGTGATATGTTTTGACCTAAATGATTTTCTAGAACATATAAAAGATTCTTGATTGTCAATAAAATCTATATCTAAAGATACTATTTTGCCAGGGTGAGGGAAATTGTTGCAAGCACTTTGTTGAATGGTCTGCAAATAGCATTCACTGTATTTTTGAAATGACAAAATGGTTCAGTTTTTTACCCGAGATGATCTCAAACAGTTTTCAAATTATGTAATGAGCAATTACTTGACAGTCAACTGATTAGGAAATGATCCTACTCTTTAAAATATGAATCCTATCAGTAGGAATTAAAATAAAGCACACAGAGTGACTTTCATATGAAGTGACAAGAGTCCTCCTCTTTGGTAGATTGACTGCCTAAATGAAGGGCATGGCAAGAAAAAATGACCATGTCAGGTGAAATTGACCACTCCCATTCCTATCCTCTGTTAAAAAAAAACAAAAAAGTCTTAAAATGCATCTATTTAGTTATTACAAATCAAAAGGAGGGTTTTAGGAACAAACACATCTAAAGCTGTCCAGAAAATATAATTACTACATCGGGCACCCATGTGGCTTGTGGATGCAGAAGTGCCAGTGGGGCAATAACTGAAAAAGACAGAACTTCTCATACACATCCAAGGATTCAGGTATCTATCTAAGAGCCTGTGGTCCACAGGTGAAAAGTTTCAAGAGGTAGACCATTAAAATAGCATTCTAGTGACATGAACTAGGAATATCAACAAAAGGTGTGGTAATGAGTTGTACATGAAAACATATAATTGCAAGTCCATGTGAAATAGCATCAAATTTAGGAAACACTTAACATTAAAAGGACCTTTCTCGCTAAGCTGTTTGGACTTTCTCTATTTTTCTCACTAGCAAAAAAGTGGTAAAAAAAGCTGAAGAGGTACACCTGGAAGTAGTCTCTCGTTCTCTGAATTGAGAGCAGTGATGTAGTAATTCACACATTATGGATACCAAATCTACAATAGTGAATTCCAGTATTGATCTTTTGGCATTGACCACTTGGAGAACTGAAAACAACAAAATGAAATCTCAAGAGAAACTTTCTTTCTGGACAAAGGAACAAGTTGAACTATGGTACGCATTTCACCTTGAAAAGCTGTACCTTGACCAAATGACTAACAGATTTGTAGTGAAACGTCCCATTGAACTGTCATTTAAAATTTGCCAATGCCATCTCTCCAAAGGAGATATAAGAGTAGCAAATATGTTCCACGTTTCATTAAATCTTTAGTAATAAGATTACAACAGATTATAAAATTCCATTAGAAAAAAATATAAACTATTCTAGAAATTCAGGACACACTTTATTAATATAATTTACGTGGGGTTAAAAATGTTTGGCTTTCAACTGAGTTGTCAGAAGCATTTGCTTAAGCACAGGATACTCTAAATATTTTGCAAAAGTTCTGTCTCATCAACCATGCAGGAACCTTTGTGCCTTGACAATAACAAAGGCTTTAAGCAGACATGTTATTTATTTTTTCTTACCTTTGCATCTTTTACAATTAAGTGTGTAAATAAATTCAAATGAATGAGTTGTTAAGTAAAACTAATTAATGGTTGGCAAACATCGACCATAGTTAATCCTCCAAAGAATTATAAGAACAAGTGCCTGAGATGGCATTTTCCTTTCACTATTCAAGGCATATTTTTAAATCATCAGAAGGTGTCAGTGGAATGTGTCACCTGGAGTACACTATTTGTTATATTAAAAAGGTATAAACCTGGCATTCAGTAAGAAAGATAAAAAATATAAATACCCACAAAGAACAAACAATAGTTTATTTGGTTACCCCAGTCCATAAGCTCCTTCATATTATCAACTTCTTGAAAGATTGAGTGGCATGGTGGGGCTACTGTATATTGTATCTACAGCTCTAATTTTAATCTCTCAGTCTTATGGAGTATATAGGTTGCCACTTTTAAATGTTTATACCTGTCAAAGTGGGACTACCTGTTAAAAATATTCCGAAAATAAGACCAGCTCTGTAACTTTCATGTTTTACTATATTCCTCCCTCCTCTCCTTCTCACTGTCCTTCTTTCCTCCATTTGACCTGCATCATATTTTCCTATTCTCACAAGTGTTCCTTTTTTCCATTCTGAGCATTTTAATCCCTTTTAAACTTCCAGCAAACAATACTTTAATTGTTATTACTTGGTACATCTTAATTCTGCATCTGGACAATTATACATATGAACAGCCTCAGAAGCAACTTTCATACACCTTGTCTTACCCTTGACATCCAGTGATCAATAAAATAGTTCATTGTTCCTGTTCACAATATATACTGCTGCTTGTGGTATGATTGTCTCTCTAGGCAACTACTCTATTCAACAACGAATTTGTCGAGCCACTTAATCTAAATTGATCTTTTCAACCCTTGTCCCTGATCAATGTTGAATCACAAGAATCAATCAATCAATCAGGGAGGTTTTAAGCGCACTACTCACCCATGAGGGTCACAAGGTGCTGGGGGAGGAGGGGGGAGCAGCTTCGGTCAGTCGAAGGGCCAGGTCTTGAGGGTCTTCCTGAAAATGTGCAAGGTGGGGGCGCGTCTGATGTTGATCGGTAGCTCGTTCCAGGTCTTGGCCGCGATGTAGGAGAAGGTTTGTCCACCCGTTCTGGCTCTGTGGATGCGCCAGGGTTTGGCGAGGGCGAGGTCAGTGGATCGCAGGTTTCTCTTCGGTACGTGGAAGGAGATTCTGTCGTTGAGGTATTGGGATCCGGTGGAGGCATTTGTAGGCGTGGGTGAGTATCTTGAAAGTTACTCTTTTCTCGACGGGGAGCCAGTGGGGGTTACGCAGGTGCTGGGTGATGTGTTTGTGTCGAGGGATGTCGAGGACGAGTCTGGCTGCGGTGTTCTGTATGGTCTGGAGTTTGTGGATCAGAGACTTGTTGATTCCGGCGTAGAGGGCGTTTCTGTAGTCCGGTCTGCTGGTGATGAGTGCGTGGGTGACGGTCTTCCTTGATCCGGGAGGGATCCATTTGAAGGTTTTTTAGATGGTGTGGAGGGTGTTGAGGCAGGTGAAGGAGACGGCGTTGACCTGTCGGGTCATGGAAAGGGAGGAGTCGAGTATGATGCAGAGGTTACGGGCGTGGTCCGTTGGGGTGGAGGGGGGTTGACGAGGGCGGTGGGCCACCAGGTGTTGTCCCATGCAGAGAGGGAGGGACCGAGGACCTCTGTCTTCTCCGAGTTGAGCTTCAGGCAGCTGCTGCTCATCCAGGATGCAACGTCCTTCATTCCTTCCTGGAAGTCGAGTCTGGTGGTGATGGGGTCCTTGGTGAGGGAGAGGATGAGCTGGGTGTCATTGGGGTAGGATACTATGCTGAGTCCGTGCTATCTGACGATGGCGGCGAGGGGGGCCATGTAGAAGTTGAAGAGCGTGGGACTGAGTGACGATCCTTGGGGTACTCTGCAGTTGATTTCTGTGGGTTCAGAGAGAAAGGGTGGAAGTCTGATTCTTTGGGTTCTGTCGGCGAGGAACGAGCGGAGCCAGTCAAGGGCGGTTCCCTGTATGCCGGCTTTGTGGAGTTTGGTGGTGAGTGTGCAGTGGGAGACGGTGGTGAAGGCTGCGAAGAGGTCGAGTAGGATCAAGGCTGCTGTGTGTCCTTGGTCGTGGAGGGTGCAGATGTCGTCTGTGTCGGTGAGTAGAGCGGTCTCAGTGCTGTGGTTGCTGTGGAATCCGGATTGGGAGGGGTCGAGGATGGAGTTGTTTTCAATGAATTTCGTCAGTTGGATGTTGACAGTCTTCTCGGTGACTTTTGCCACGAAGGGGTGGAGGGAGATGGGTTGGTAGTTCTTGAAGTCCGTGGGATCTGCTGAAGGTTTCTTGAGTAGGGGTCTGACTTCTGAGCGTTTCCAGTCGTCGGGAAAGATGCCGGTTTTGAAGGCGGCGTTGATGGTGAGTCGTAGTTCCAGAGCGATGGCGGCGGTGGCTCTGTGAAATATGTGTGGGGGCAGGGGTCCGTGGGGGCTCCTGAGTGGTTGCCTTTCATGGTCGATGCGGTGTCTTCAGTGGTGACTGGGGTCCAGGAGGAGATGGTGGGCTGGCTGGCGTTGCTGGAGGAGAGAGTGGTTTCGGAGTCAGGCGTCTGGTTGTTGAAGTTGTCGTATAGGCCCTTGATTTTCAGATGGAAGTAGGAGCCGAGCCTGTTGCACACTCCGAACGAGCAAGACATCTCAAAGAGGTTATGGTAAGGAGCCAAGTGAGGTCTTGTGCTGTGACGCCCCTCATAGCAAAGATGAAGGCAGCACCTGCCTCTTAGGATTCCTTACCTTTCTGGCAACCTATGATATAGACCCGAGACATTTTCCACCACATTGATTAATAAGTTAGGATTGGGTGTCACATTCCTGGATTGAGTTGTTTCATTCCTCTAAGGTAGGTATTGGTTAATACAAACTGAGACTGTTAGGCGCCTTGTCACCATTTTAGTGGGTATTTGTACATGAATTCCCTAGGAATAATCAAAGATCGGCATAAGCAATCACCAGTATGCTCTAAATAGGAGCATTCTGGCACTGTGTCAACTAGTTTATTGTGGCTCTTCCATGGGTGCTGTATGTTGTTCTGGAAACACACTTAACATTAAAGTCAGCTAGCCAACATTCACAGGGTGATTACATTTCAACTATGGCTATTACAGAAAACCAGACCTCTCATACCCCTGAAGCACAAGTTACTAACTTGTGTAACGATATATCTGTAAGAGACAGTAGTTAGTGATAGATTCCTTACCTTAGAATATCCCCAGGCGTCAGGCTGGATCCGGAAAGTTTTGCGTAGCAGTACCCTTGCGCGTCGGTAGGCGGCGTCGTGCGGCTCCGCGTCCGTCGTCGGCGTCGTGATCGCCGGGATGACGTCGCGGGCAGTACTTAGACGCCGCCCCTGCGCGCTGACGTCAGTTCTGTACACGACTTTCCGCGCCAGGAACGCAGAGCCATGCAAGAAGCTGACACAGGTGTCTGAAAAATACTAGGGCCCTGAAAGGGATGTCCTTAACCCTAGAAATCAGTTCGCAGAACGGGGAGGATGGGTGGGCGGTAGGAATCTATCACTAACTACTGTCTCTTACAGATATATCGTTACACAAGTTAGTAACTTGTGCATCTGAAAGAGACACGTTAGTGATAGATTCCTTACCTTAGAATAGATACCCCAGCAATACCAACCCCGGTGGCGGGTCTGCGAACAAAGATCAGACAAGGAAGTCCTGGAGGACAGAACGGCCAAAGAAGCCGTCCCTCCGGACCTGACTGTCAAGGCAGTAATGCTTAGTAAACGTGTGCAGCGAGGCCCACGTAGCTGCCTGACAGATAACCGGCAGCGGAACACCGCGGCCCAAGGCCGTGGTAGCAGCCGTTGCCCTGGTGGAATGGGCACGCAGCCCAACAGGAGGCTCCTTCTTAGCCAAAGAATAGCAGGTCTTGATGCACAAGGTAACCCAGCGGGAGATGGTCCTCTTGTGCACCGCCCGACCTTTTGGCGCCCACGTAGCCAACAAAGAGCTGGTCATCCACCCGGAAGTGTTTTGTGCGGTCGATATAGAAGGAGAGCGCACGTTTTGGGTCCAGACGGTGGAGCCTCTCTTCCTCTCTGGAAGGATGCGGAGGCGGAAAGAAGGTGGGCAAAGTGATGGTCTGCCCAATGTGGAAAGCAGTAACCACCTTTGGCAAGAAGGACGGACGCGGCCGAAGAACAACCTTGTCTGGATGAACAGACAGAAAGGGAGGTTTGCAAGAAAGAGCCTGGAGCTCACTCACCCGCCGAGCGGAGGTGATGGCCACCAGAAAGGCTGCCTTTAGAGTCAGAAGACGAAGAGGACAGTTATGCAGAGGCTCAAAGGGAGCGCACATTAAAAAGGTAAGAACCAAGTTCAAGTCCCACTGAGGCATTACAAACGGAACAGGAGGGAAGAGGTGAGTAATGCCTTTTAAGAACCTGTTAACAACAGGGGACTTGAAAAGGGAGGGCTGATCAGGGAGCCTGAGGAAGGCCGAGATAGCACAAAGATAACCCTTGATGGTACCCAGGGCAGAACCCTGTTGGGCCAGAGAGAGAAGGAACAGAAGGACCTCAGAAAGAGGGGCAGAAAGGGGATCCACAGCCTTTGCTGTGCACCATGCCACAAATTTGTTCCACCTGCAGGCGTATACCACCTTAGTGGAGGGACGCCTGGCTGCCAGAATCACATCACAAACTTCGGGAGGCAAGTCGAAAGGAATCAACTGCCGCCGCTCAATCTCCACGCAAGCAGGTGTAGACTGGACAGGTTCGGGTGGAGGACCGTCCCCTGCTGCTGCGACAGAAGATCCTCCCGAAGAGGCAGACGGATCGGGGGATCTATGCTCATATTGAGTAGCTCGGGATACCAAACTCTTCGAGCCCAGTCCGGAGCCACAAGAATGACTTGGGCCCGGTCGTGCCGAATCTTCTTCAACACTCTGGGTAGAAGTGGTATAGGCGGAAAGGCGTACAACAGACCGCAACTCCACTCGCGACGAAAAGCGTCGCCGAGCGAGTGCCGCCTTGGAAATTCCAACGCGCAGAACTGATGACATTGCGCGTTCTCTTCGGTGGCGAATAGATCTAACCAAGGCTCTCCCCACTGTAGAAAGAGTCCTTGCGCCACTTCCGAGTGAAGACGCCATTCGTGATCCATCATGCACCTGCGGCTGAGTTCGTCCGCCCTGGCGTTCAGAGAACCTGCCAGGTGTTGAACCATCAGGAACATGCCCTGATGTTCCAGCCATGTCCAGAGGCGCAGAGCCTCCTGACAAAGGGTCCAAGACCCCACCCCGCCCTGTTTGTTGCAGTACCACATGGCGGTGGTGTTGTCTGTGAACACCTGCACTACCTTCCCTTTGACAGAGGGAAGGAATGCCTTGAGTGCAAGCCGGATCGCCCGGAGCTCCAGAAGGTTGATATGGAGCCGGGACTCCGCCGGAGACCAGAGGCCTCTGATCTCCGCCTCTCCCATGTGACCGCCCCATCCCAGAAGGGACGCGTCACAACTGTATGCTCTGGCTGGGGAAGGGAGAGGGATCTGCCCATGACCCATTGCCGGTTCGAGAGCCACCACTGCAACTGTGTTGCAGTCCCCTCCGAGATCTGGACGTGATCGGACAGGTTGCCCTGGTGCTGCGCCCACTGGAACTTCAGGTCCCACTGCAGAGCCCGCATATGCCATCTGGCATGATTGACCAGCAGGATGCAGGAGGCCATGAGGCCCAGCAGCCTCAGGGTCATCCTTACCGAAACCCAGGATAAAGGCCGAAAGATCGGAATCATAGCCTGAATATCCCGGACTCGCCGTTCGGGAGGATAGGCCCGAAACTGCGTCGTGTCCAGAACTGCTCCGATGAAAAGGAGCTGTGGAGAAGGAATCAGATGCGACTTCGGCACATTGATGGAGAACCCCAGCGAGTGCAGGAGTTCGGCCGTAGTCTGGAGGTGGGAGACGACTGCCTGGGACGAGCCCGCCTTCAGCAGCCAGTCGTCGAGGTAGGGGAAGACTGAAACCCCTGCCCGGCGCAGATGAGCCGCGACCACCGCCATCACTTTCGTGAACACCCGAGGGGCACTTGTAAGGCCAAAGGGGAGCACGGTGAACTGAAAATGCTCGTGGCCTACCGTGAACCGAAGGTAACGCCGGTGGGCCGGCAGGACGGGGATGTGGAAATATGCGTCCTGCAAGTCCAACGCTACCAACCAGTCTCCAGGGTCGAGGGCAGTCAAGACCTGAGCTAGGGTGAGCATCTTGAACTTCTCCTTCCGGAGGAAGCGATTGACGTTCCGGAGGTCCAAGATAGGACGCATGTCCTCCTTGTCCTTTTTGGGCACCAGAAAGTAGTGGGAGTAGCAACCACGCCCTACTTCTGGGGTCGGAACATGCTCGATGGCCCTCTTGGTCAAGAGGGCCGTGACTTCCTTCTGTAGAAGCACCAAGTGATCCCCTGACATGCGGTGGAGTTGAGGTGGCATGGCTGGGGGGTGGTCTCGAAGGGGAGGAGTAGCCCCTTCGGACAATGTCCAAGACCCACCTGTCCGAGGTGATGGTGCGCCAGTGGGGAAGGTGATGGCGGACCCTGCCCCCTACTGGCGTGCCGTGCACCTGAAAGGAGGGACTAGGAGGGCTTGGAGGCCGCGGACGGGTTGGAGGTGGTGGCCTGACCCGCACGCTGGTTGCCCGATCCGCCACGGCGGAATCCACGTCCTCGGCCACGCGAAGACGCCTGCTGCGCGGGCCGGTGGCTGGGCTGCTGACGTGAAGGGGCGCCCCTACCGTGGCCACGATAGGGGCGAAAAGCAGAAGGCAGCGGAGGGCGTGTAGCAGAAAGGCCCAGGGACTTGGCAGTAGCCCGTGAGTCCTTAAAGCGCTCCAACGCATGGTCTGCTTTGGACCCAAAAAGACCGACTCCATCAAAGGGCATGTCCATGAGAGTATTCTGGACATCCCCTGAAAAACCAGTGGTTCTCAGCCAGGCGTGGCGGCGGAGCGCCACCGTCGTTGCAATCGACCTGCCCAGCGAGTCGGCGGTGTCAAGGCCACAACGGATAGTGTATTTGGCCGCATCCCTTCCTTCCGCAATGGCGCGGGAAAGCAGTGCCTGGACCTCCTCAGGGCACTGGGGCAAAACATCCGCCACCGAATCCCACAGAGAGTGGGTATAGCGGCCCAAAAGACAAGCGGTGTTAACGGACCGCAAGCCAGCACTGGAGGAAGAAAAACCTTTCTTCCCAAACTGATCCAGGCGTTTGGATTCCCTATCCGGAGGAGCGGTAGGGAAGGCGGTTTGGGAAGCGGAGGCTTGGACAACCAAGCTCTCAGGAGTGGGGTGGACAGAAAGAAACAGGGGGTCGCCCGGAGCGGGGCGATGGCGTCGTGACACGTTCCGATCCACAGGAGCCCCTGTGTTGGGCTTGGACCAGGCACCCAAAAGAACGTCTGTGAGGGCGTCGTTAAACGGCAGCACAGTCTCCGCAGAGGAGGCTGCCGGCTGAAGCACCTCTGTCAAGATGTTAGGCTTGACCGTCAAAGTAGGGAGCTGGAGACGTAAGGCCCCAGCAGCCCTACGCAACACCGTACCAAAATTGGCCCCCTCCTCCGTAGCCACGGGAGGAGACAGCATGCCAGTGTCAGGAGAAGTATCCAGACCACTGGCCTCCCCTAGACTCTCTGTCCAGTCCTCATCATACTGACAGTTGCGAGTCAGAGGGTCATCAGACCCCTCCCAGTCCTCCTGGTCCTCCTCTGGTTCAAAATAAGGAGGAGGAGGGACATTTGGGACCCAAGGGCCCATCGGCGCCGGAGCCGGCGTCGAGCGACGTCGCTCCGGGTCCATGTCCGGAGCCGGAAGGAAGTGGGGACGACGCCGCCCGGAGCCCAGGGCGGCGTCGAGAACGGCACCGGAGACATCGGCGCCGGCGGAGGTGTCGTGAGGTCGACCGGCGTCGATGGGGGTTGTGGAGCCGGGATCGAGGCCGGGGCCGAAGCCGGAGCCGGGATCGAGGCTGGAGTCCCGGGCGACGCCGGAGCCGCCGGCGACGCCGGAGCAACCCCATCAGGGCCCGCGGGGCCCGAAGGCGCACCGGAGGGGCCTGAAGGCCCGAAGAGGCGGGCCATGGCCGACAGGAACTCCTGTACCTTGGCCGGATCCGCCCCCGAACCCGGGAAGGGTGGGTATGACGGGGGCGACTCCACAGGCAAGTCCGGGGCCGCGGGGGCGGGGACGGTGCCGGGAGGGGCCTCAGCCGAGTCGCGAGACCGGCGAGGCGAAGTCCGAGAGCGACGATGCTTCTTGGACTTCTTGTGCTTAGACTTACCGGACGAAGAAGACTTCGACGCCGACGACCGGTGTGCACTCCGCGAGCGACCCCTGGACCTCTCACGCGACCGGGGCCTCCGTGGAGCCGAATGCCGGGCCTCGAGGAGCTTTCGAGACCGCTCTCGCAAAGCTTTCGGGTTGAGGGCCTGGCATTCGGGACAAGACTCGGTGTCGTGGCCTCGGCCGAGGCAGAAGAGACACTCCCAATGCGGGTCGGTGACGGACATCATCCGCGCACAGGCGCCGCATCGCTTGAAGCCGGGCATCCCTACGACACCTTAAAGATGGAAAAAACAGTGAAAAAATCACCAAAAAGTATGGTCAAAAATTGACCAGGGCACTGCTCTTCCCGGATCTGCGCTTGCTGGCGCGGAAAAAGAAGAACTGACGTCAGCGCGCAGGGGCGGCGTCTAGGTACTGCCCGCGACGTCATCCCGGCGATCACGACGCCGACGACGGACGCGGAGCCGCACGACGCCGCCTACCGACGCGCAAGGGTACTGCTACGCAAAACTTTCCGGATCCAGCCTGACGCCTGGGGATATTCTAAGGTAAGGAATCTATCACTAACGTGTCTCTTTCAGATAGATTTTTAGCACAGCTATACTAACCCTGGGGCCCTCACCCATTGACTTTCATTTCTGGTCTTCCCAAATGTTTGCTGGCATCCAGAAAAGTAATTTGTTAAGCAACTACCCATTTCATTTTAGTCCATTTTTATAGATGTTTTGACACTCAGCAGCAGACCACTTGAGTCCAAATTGCTAAAAGTAGCATAACTTGCCAAAAGAAAAAAGAAAAAAAATGATGCAGGAATTTCATTAGATTCTGATTATGACAGTTACCTTGTAAACCTCAATACAGGACTCAATTTTCCAGTGAATTAAAAAAATAACTGAATTTTACAGTATCTTATATGGGAAGATCCATCATCTGCTGCACCAATGCTTATGATCAAATGACCTCAAAACTATAGCTGCAAAATCACCATCTAGTTTAGGACTCCATAAGTGCAAAGTGTGAAGAAAATGTAAGATAAACTACTGACTCTTTAAGTTGAGCACATTTTGCAAATCTATTCCTTGAAGTAGGCAAATAGAAAATGAGAATGTCACTCTCTTAAGATGTTTCTCCAAAATATCAGAGTTTAATAACATCTGTGACATTCATTTTGGAATAAGCAATTGTTGTTTACAAAAATGCTTCAAAGACCACCATGAGCAAATTCCTAACCATGGACACCAACTCCTTGATTTAGTTTAAGCCACTAAACTATTAATTTCATGTGCAATTGATTTTGTGGAAGGACGCCTGGCTGCTAAGATGGCATCTACGGCTTCAAGAAGAAGCTCAAATGCTGTCAACTGTCACCACTTAGGGCCTGATTTAGAGTTTGCAGACCGGGTTACTCCATCACAAACTTGACGGATATCCCGTCCACCTTATTACAAGTGCATTACATCCTATTGGCACTAGTAATACGGCAGAAGGGATTTCTGTCACGTTCGTGACGGAGTATCCCATCCGCCAAACTCAAAATCAGGCCCTTTATCTCCAAACATGGAGAAGAGGATTGCATGGCCCCAGGTGCAGGTCCCTGCCCTGCTGTAATGGCAGAAGATTCTCCTGAAGTGACAGCCTGATCAAAGGGCAAATGCTTATGCCCAGGAGTTCCAGATACCAAACTCCTTGCCCAATAGTCTCCCTTTGATGGTGGGCAGAGAGGCTTTCAATGAAAAGCAAATGGCCGGTAAGTTCAGCAAGTTGATGTGAAGCCAGGCCTCTGCCAGTGATCTGATGCTTTTGATCTCTACCTCTTCCAGATGGCCTCCACAGCTCAGAAGTGATGGACAAGCTACTTACTTTCGGTAACGCCTTATCTGGTAGAGACATGATCTAACCGCAGATTCCTTATCTTTGAATTTCCCAGGCATCAGACTGGATCCGTAAGATATTTCTTTGAGCAATACCCCTGCGTACTGGAAGGTGGAAGTGGTCGGCTCCATGTGATGTCGTTAGCATCATCTGCACCGGTAGTGATGCCTGTGTCACTTTGTAGGTGCTACCTTGGCGTGCTGACGTCAGTTACTTTTCACGACTTTCCATGCCAGAAATGTGTAGCTATGAAGAGTACTGACATTGGTGTGTTTCTAAGAAACTAGGGCCCTGAAAGGGATCTGCCCTGACCCTAGAAACTTGTCTATAGTGCAGGGATGATGGGTGGGCTGGTAAGGAATCTGAGGCTAGATTCTGTCTCAAACAGATAATGCGTTACCAAAGATAAATAACTTGTCCATCTAATACAGACATCTAGCCACAGATTCCTTACCTTTGAGTAGATACCCAAGCAATACCATCCCGGGAGGAGGGACTGTAGACAAATTTACACTAGAAAGTCTTGCAGGACTGAGTGGCCAAAATGACCGTCCCTGCAGACTTGACAATCCAGGCCACCTTGCTCACTTTCCACGCTCCTTTGCATCCCTCCAAAGAAGAGGAGCGACTCCAGTGCCTGGACACAAAAAGAGCATTGTTGTTCTATCTTGACCTCACAAAAGAATTCCGGGTGGACGACGAACTCTTCGTGGGGTACGTTGGAGCAAAGAAAGGTCAGGCGGTGCAAAAGAGGACCATCTCCCGGTGGGTTGTACTCTGCATCAAAAGTTGCTATGCTCTGGCCAAGAAGAAGAATACTAAAGGCTTAAGGGCTTATTCCACCAGAGCTAAGGCTGCTACTACTGCTTTGCAATGTGGAGTCCCAGTCCTGGATATCTGTCAAGCAGCAGCGCGGGGATCCCTGCACACGTTCACCCAACATTACTGCATGGCATATTGCCGTACATGAAATGAAGTTACCGCTTTCGGAAGGAAAGAGGCCATAGTGCATATCACGAATTTCTCAGGCAATATTGCAAGATTTACCCAGATCTGTGACTGGGGGTGAGTCTCTGAAAAGTTTCAGTGCTCCGTCCATCATCTCCTTGTGTTTGCTTTGCTCGCCCTAAGTTGGCAGGGTATTCCCAGACGTGGGTCCCTTGCTCACTGTGCCACTGGATTCAAGTTAGCGTGGCTGAAGAGGGGTGTTACCCTGAAACCGGTCCCAGCATATTTGTATCTGGTCCAGGGAAGACCTGGCATGGCTGTTCGGGCTGGACTGTTCCCATGACGCACAGGGTCAAGCCTGATTTGCATGTAGCTGGGTCTGAACTAGGGTGGTGAAGTGAGCTAAAGAACGATGATGGATTCAACCCAGATCTGTGACGGGGGGTGAGTGTCTGAAAAGTTTCAGCGCTCCGTCCATCATCTCCCTGTGTTTGCCCTAAGTTGGCAGGGTATGCCCAGACGTGGGTCCCTTGCTCACTTTGCCACTGGATTTAAGCTAGTCTGGCTGATGAGGGGTGTTACCCCGAAACCGGTCCTAGGATGCTTGTTTCCGGTCCAGGAAAGACCTGGCTTGGCAGTTCGGGCTCGACTGTTCCCATGAGGCACAGGGTCAAGACTGATTTGCATATAACTGGGTCTGAACTGGGGTGGCGAAGTGAGCTAAAGAACGATGATGGATTCAACCCAGATCTGTGACTGGGGGTGAGTCTCTGAAAAGTTTCAGCGCTCTGTCCATCATCTCCTTGTGTTTGGAATAAGCCCTTAAGCCTTTAGGAGGCTTCTTCTTGGCCAGAGCATAGCAACTTTTGATGCAGAGGACAACCCACCGGAAGATGGTCCTCTTCTGCACTGCATGACCTTTATTTGCTCCAACGTACCCCACGAAGAGTTTGTCGTCCACCCAGAACTCTTTTGTGGGGTCAAGGTAGAACAACAACACTCTTTTTGTGTCCAGGCAGTGGAGTCGCTCCTCTTCTTTGGAGGGATGCGGTGGAGTGTGGAAAGTGGGCAAGGTGGCAGATTACCCTACATGAAATGAAGTTACCGCTTTCGGAAGGAAAGAGGCCCTAGTGCATATCACCCATTTGTCAGGGAATATTGCAAGAAAGGGGTGCTTGGACGATAAAGCCTGAAGCTCGCTCACCCTCCTGGCAGATGTAATTGCTACTAAGAAGGCTGTTTTGATGGTGAGCAGCCAGAGGGGGCAATTATGCAGGGGATAGAAATTAGAGCACATTAGGAAAGTGAGAACCAAATTTAGGTCCCACTGAGGCATAATCAAAGAGGCAAGAGGGAACATATGTACAAGGCCTTTCAGGAATCCATGCACAATTGGTGATTTAAATAGGGAGGGTTGGTCTGGCAGCATCAAGAAGGCAGAAAAAGCCAAAAAATACCCTTTCAAGGTGCCCAGAGCAGAGCCCTGCTGGGAAAGGGACAAAATAAAAAGCAAAATATCAGAAAGAGGGTCAATAGAATTTTCTGTACAATATATTACAAATTTGTTCCACCGGCAAGCGTACACCTTAGTGGAGGGACGTTTGGCTGCCAGAATAACATTGCAGACTTCGGGAGGAAAGTCAAAAGCTATCAACTGCTGCCGCTCAATTTCCACGTAAGAAGGTGCAGAGTTGACAGATTCGGGTGGAGGACTCAGAACCTCCCGAAGGGGCAGCCTGATTGGAGGATCGATGCTCATCTGTACAAGCTCTGGATACCAGACTCTCCGTGCCCAGTCCAGAGACACAAAGATGACTTGGGCTCGGTTGTTTCTGACCTTCTTGAGAACTCTGGGCAGCAGTGGAATGGGCGGAAAGGTGAACAGGAGGCAGGAGCTCCACTCGAGATGAAAAGCGTCTCCGATTGAGAGCCGCCTTGAAAACTCTAGCGTGCAAAACTGCTGACATTGCACGTCTTCTATGGAGGCAAACAGATCTAACCAAGGCTCTCCCCACTGCTGAAAGTGACCTTACGCCACCTCTGGGTGGAGACGCCATTCATGATCCGCTAGGTATCACGGCTGAGTTCATCTGCTCTGGCATTCAGAGAACCTGGCAGATGTGGAGCCACCCGGGATATGCCCTGCTGTTCCAGCCATGTCCAGAGAGCAGAGCCTCTTGACAAAGAATCCACGACCTCACTCTGCCCTATTTGTTGCAGTACCACATGGCAGTGGCATTGTCTGTGAACACTTGAACTAGCCTTCCTTTGATGAAGGGTAGACAGGCTTTCAATACCAATTGGATCACACGGAGCTCCAGCATGTTGATATGGAGTCCGGATTCCGCCGGAGAACAGAGTCCTCTGATCGCTGCCTCTCCCAGATGGCCGCCGCATCCTAGAAGTGATGCATCGGTCACTACTGTGAGATCTGGTTGGGGAAGGGAGAGGGATCTACCACTGACCCAATCGCGGTTCGTCAGCCACCACAGCAGGTCTCATGCAGTTCTCTCTGAGATCTGGACCCTGTCGAAGAGATTCCCGATGCTGCGCCCACTGGAACTTCAGGTCCCACTGCAGAGCCCATATATGCCATCTGGCATGTGTCACTAGCAGTATGTAGGAGGCCATGAAGCCCAGCAGCCTTAGAGTCATTCTCACCAAAATCCAGGATAGAGGCTGAAATATCGTATCATAGTCTGAATATCTAGGACTCGCCGTTCGGGAGGATAAGCTCAAAACTGCACTGTATCCAGAACTGCTCTGATGAAAGGCAGAGTCTGAGAGGGAGTCAGGCAAGACTATGGCACGTTGATAGTGAACCCCAGCAAATGCAGAAGGTTCGCCATAGTCTGAAGGTGGGAGATGACAGGCTGGGGCGAGCCCGCCTTCAGCAGCCTGTTGTTAATATAGGTACCCTTGATCTGTGCAGATGAACAAGTCACTTACCTTCGGTAACGATATATCTGTAAGAAACATGGGTTAGTTATAGATTCCTTACCTTAGAATTACCCCCAGGCATCAGACTGGATCCAGGAAAGTTTTTCGTCAGCAGGACCCCTGCACGTCGGAAGGTGGCATCGGTCGACTCCGCGTTAGTCGTCGTGGTCGCCGGGATGACGTCACGGTAGCTACATAGACGCCGCCCTCGCAAGCTGACATCAATTCTGTACACGACTTTCCATGCCAGAAGCGCCGAGCCATGCAAGACACTGACCACTGGTGCACAAAACTAGGGCCCTGAAAGGATGTCCTTAACCCTAGAAGTCAGTTCGCAGAACGGGGAGGATGGGTGCGGTGGTAAGGAATCTATAACTAACCTATGTTTCTTACAGATATATCGTTACCGAAGGTAAGTAACTTGTTCATCTGAAAGAAACAGTTAGTTACAGATTCCTTACCTTAGAATAGATACCCCAGCAATACCAACCCCAGTGGTGGGTCTGCGAACCAAGTTCACACCAGAAAGTCCTGTAGAACAGAACGGCCAAAGAAGCCATCTCTCCGGACTTGGCTGTCCAGGCAGTAGTGTTTAGTACACATGTGCAAGATGCCCACGTAGCTGCCTGACAGATGTCATTTAGGGGGACTCCTCGTCCCAAAGCAGTGATAGCTGCCGTCGCCCTGGTGGAATGGGCATGCAACCCCACTGGAGGCTCCTTCTTTGCCAAAGAGTAGCAGGCTTTGATGCACAGAACGACCCACCTGGAGATGGTTAGTTTGTGCACGGCCTGACCTTTCTTAGCGCCCACGTAACCAACAAAGAGCTGGTCATCCACCTGGAATTGTTTGGTGCGATCCAAGTAGAAGGAAAGCGCACGTTTTGGATCCAGACAGTGGAGCCTCTCTTCCTCTTTTGAAGGATGCGAAGGCGGAAAGAAGGTGGGCAAAGTGATGGTTTGGCCAATGTGGAAAGAAGTAACCACCTTGGGAAGGAAGGAAGGTCTAGTTCTCAGGACGACCGTGTCCGGATGCATAGCCAGAAAGGGAGGCTTGGAAGAAAGAGCTTGTAACTCACTCACCCTGCGTGCAGAGGTGATGGCCACCAGAAAGGCAGTTTTCAAAGTGAGAAGTCTGAGAGGACAGTTATGTAGCGGTATCACAGCAAAAGGATGGTTGGGATACGTTTCGCGCTGAGTTGCATACAATAAAGATTCTCAATCCCAAATGCTCAAAGGACATAAGTGAGGGCCATCCACCATCACCAACTATATAGAACAAAGTTCTACATCTAACAAGAACAATGGGTTAATGTCCTGAGCAAAGATTATCCAAGTTTTTAGGAAAAGGTCCATAACAATATTCGTGACAAGCTTTTGTTTATCTTCTTTATTTCCTCTTGATAAGATTCAACAGACTTCTAGCCAACACGTGTTTCGTCTTATAATGGTGTCAACCAAAAGACTTCTTCAGGGCAAATGCAAGGAATCAAGTGCACATTGCAATGTTGAGCACTCGCCAACCGAGTAGTCTAGACGCGTAACGGGCCACAATAGTTAAAATTCAAAGTTGTGAGATCAAAATATTGTATAAATAGCCCGTACTGAATTCTGTGGGTGAGAGATCCTTGTAGTCAACCTTGGGTAAGTATACCTGACAATGAGCTTCCGAACATGAAGAGAGTACTCTCAGGAAACACGCCGCTCCAGAAGGTTGATGTGGAGCCCGGACTCCGCCGGAGACCAAAGGTCTCTGATCTCCGCCTCCCCCATGTGGCCGCCCCAACCCAGAAGTGATGCATCAGTCACCACTGTGAACTCTGGTTGAGGATGGGAGAGGGATCTGCCTTCAACCCAATCCTGGTTCGTAAGCCACCACTGCAATTGGTGTGCAGTGCCCTCCGAGATCCGGACGCAATCGGACAGATTCCCTTGATGTTGGGCCCACTGGAACTTCAGGTCCCACTGCAGAGCCTGCATATGCCATCTGGCATGATCCACCAGCAGGATGCAGGAGGCCATCAGACCCAGCAGCCTGAGGGTCATCCTGACCGAAACCCGGGATAGAGGCTGAAAGATCGGAATCATAGCCCGAATATCCCGGACTCGCCGCTCTGGAGGATAAACCCAAAACTGCGTCGTGTCCAGAACCGCTACGATGAAGAGGAGCTTCTGAGAGGGGGTCAGGTGTGACTTCAGCACGTTGATGGAGAACCCCAGCGAATGCAGGAGGTCGGCCGTAGTCTGGAGGTAGGAGACGACAGCCTGGGGCGAGCCCGCCTTCAGCAGCCAGTCGTCGAGATAGGGGAAGACTGGAACCCCTGATCTGCGCAGATGAGCTGCGACCACCGCCATCACTTTCGTGAACACCCGAGGGGCGCTGGTAAGGCCAAAAGGGAGCACGGTAAACTGAAAGTGCTCGTGGCCTACAGTGAACCGCAGGTAACGCCGGTAGGCCGGCAGGACGGGGATTTGAAAGTAAGCATCCTTCAAGTCCAACGCTACCATCCAGTCTCCAGGGCCGAGGGCAGACAAGACCTGAGCGAGCGTCAACATCTTGAACTTCTTCCGGAGGAAGCGGTTGATGTTCTAGAGATCCAAGATAGGACGCAGGCCTTTGTCCTTCTTGGGCACCAGAAAGTAGTGGGAATAACAACCACGACCTACTTCTGGGGGCAGGAACGCGCTCAATGGCACCCTTGGCCAAGCGTGCCGAAACGTCCAGTTGGCGAAGGGCCAGGTGATCCTCCGACATGCGATGGTACTGAGGTGGCATGGATGAAGGGGTAGTCTCGAAGGGGAGGGAGTAGCCCCTTCGGACTATTTGCAAAACCCACCTGTCCGACGTGATGGTGCGCCAATGGGGGAGGTGATGGCGGATCCTGCCGCCCACTGGTGTTGGGTGGCCCTGAAAGGTCGGACTAAGAGGGTTTGGAGGCTGCTGCAGAGGGGGCTGTGGTGGGCTGGCACGCCCGCTGTCCCCCAGAACCACGGCGGTGGTTCCCACGTCCCCGGCCGCGCTGGGGCTGAACAGCTTGCGCCGGCCTGTGGCTCTGGGCGGGACGTAGCGGGGCACCCCTTCCATAGCCACGAAAGGGGCGTAAAGCAGACTGCGCAGGGCGGATGGTGGAGAGGCCCAAGGACCTGGCCGTAGCCCGAGAGTACTTAAAGCGCTCTAGCGCGTTCTCTGCCTTGTCGCCGAAAAGGCGACGGCCATCAAAGGGCATGTCCATAAGTGTGGATTGGACATCCCCGGAAAAACCAGTCGAACGCAACCAGGCGTAGCGTTGAGGGCTACTTACATGGCAATCGTCCTGCCAAGTGCGTCGGCGGTATCCAGCCCACAGCGGATGGTAAACTTAGCTGCGTCTCTCCCTTCAGCAACCACTCGAGAGAGCATGACCCGGGCCTCCTCCGGGCACTGAGGCAGCACTTGCGCAACCGTGTCCCACACGGAGTGGGTGTAACGGCCCAATAGACATGCGGTGTTTACCGACTGCAGTCCCAAGCTGGAGGAAGAAAACATCTTCTTCCCAAGATGATCCAGCTTTTTGGATTCCCTGTCCGGGGGAGCGGTAGGGAATGCGCCCTTGGACATGGAGGCTTGGACTACCAAGCTCTCAGGGGTGGGGTGTTGGGAGAGGAAAGTGGGGTCGCCCGGGGCCGGGCGGTGGCGTCGGGCAATCATCCTGTCCACAGGAGCCCCTGTGTTGGGACTGGACCAGGTGCCCAAAAGGATGTCTGTCAGGGCTTCCTTAAACGGCAGCAGGGGCTCCGAAGAGCTCGCTGCCGGTTGAAGCACCTCTGCCAGGAGGTTAGTCCTGACTGCCACCGTAGGAAGCTCGAGGTGGAGAGCCTCGGCCGCCCTACGCAACACCACTGCGTATGACGCTCCCTCCTCCGTAGCCACGGTAGGAGGAGACAACATGGCAAGGTCTGGTGAGGTATCCAAACCACTGGCTTCCCCCAGTTCCTCTCTCCAGTCCTGCTCATACACCATCTGGTCTGTTAAAGGGTCTCCAGACCCCTCCCAGTCCTCCTCACCCTCATCTGGCTGCCAATCTGGTCTCAAAGAGCCAGGGTAGAACAGGGGCACAAAAGTACCCGCCGGGGTCGGATCCAGTGTCGGTCGACGCCGGTCCGACTCCGTGTCTACCTTGAGGTGGAGGCCGGGGTCGACGTCGGCTGGGGACACAGCCGACGCCGTGCTGGTGGAATCGGCACCAGGGGAGGCGTAACGAGGTCGACCGGTGCCAATCCGGATCCAGGCCTGGATCCAAGGGGACCCTGCAGCGCCGAGGCCGAAGCCGCCAACGCCGAAGGCCCAGGGCCCCCAGCCGAGTCCGCGGGACCCGAAGGCGCGCCGGCGGAGTCGGGCTGCCCAAAGATGGCATGCATCGCTTCGTAGAAACTTCGAAGCTGGGCAGGGGTCGCACCGGGTCCCGGAAAGGGGGGGAAACCCGAAGTCGACCCAGCAGGCTCTGCACACGGAGTGACACCACCCGCATCCCTCGTCGTGTCGGCCGACGGACGGGGAGAAGTCGTAGAGCGAGGATGCTTCTTCGACTTCTTTTTGTGCTTCGACTTACCTGACCCCAAGTGCGAAGACTTCGACGAAGAATGGTGTTGGCTCCCCGACCGGTCCCTAGACCTCCTCTGTGACCTCGAGTGGCGCGGAGCCAACTGCCGGGCCTCGAGTAGCTTTCAGGACCACTCCCGCAAAGACTTCGGGGTCATGGTCCGGCAGTCGAAGCACAACTTGGGGACGTGGTCACGCTCCAGGCAGTAGAGGCACACACGGTGCGGATCCGTCACCGACATGAGTCGGTTACATGAACCGCAAGACTTAAAGCCGGGCATCCCTCGTGCACCAGGAGTCGATAGACTCAAACAACAACGAAGTCGACAAAGGTCGAGAAAAAGTTCAGTCAAAAATTGACTGGGGGTACCGCTCTCTCCGGATCTGCGCTTGCTGGCGCGGATAAAGAAAGAACTGACGTCAGCGCGCGAGTGCGGCGTCTATGTAGCTACCGCGACGTCATCCCGGCGACCATGACGCCGACGACGAACGCGGAGTCGACCGACGCCACCTTCCAACGTGCAGGGGTACTGCTGACGAAAAACTTTCCGGATCCAGTCTGATGCCTGGGGGTAATTCTAAGGTAAGGAATCTATAACTAACTGTTTCTTTCAGATAAGCTGTGACCACTGCCATCTCCTTGGTGAACACCCGAGGGGCGCTAGTAAGCCAAAAGGGAGCATGGTAAACTGAAAATGCTTGTAGCCTATCGTAAACCGCAGGTATTGCCGATCAGCAGGCAGGATGGGAATGTGGAAATAGGCATCCTGCACGTCGAACTGTATCATTCAGTCTCCTGGGTCCAGGGCAGACAGGACCTGAGCTAAAGTGAGCATCTTGAATTTTTCCTTTTTGAGGAAGTAGTTGAGGGCTCGTAGGTCTAGGATAGGACGAAAGCCCTGGTCCTTTTTCAGACCACAAAGTGGCGGGAATAGCAACGATAGGCTACTTCTGGCTCCAGAACCCTCTCTATGGCTCCCTTGGTCAAGGGGGCCATGACTTCCTCCCAGAGTAAAATGGAATGATCCTCCATCAGCCGGTCGAAGATCGGAGGCATGGACGGAGGGGTGGTCTCAAAGGGGAGCGAGTAGCCCCTTCGGACCATCTGGAGGACCCACCTGCCCGATGTGATGGTCTACCAGTGGTGGAAGTAATGGCTGATCACACCACCAACTGGATGGCCATAGTCTGGAAGAGCCAGACTAGGAGGGTTTGGAGGCTGAAGCTGCCGGGGGGTGGTAGTGGTGGACTGACTCGACATTTGGCTGCCCGACACATGTGGTTGGAACGAACCGCGGCTGTGGCCACGCAAGAGATGCTGAACTTGCAGGGCTCAGTGGGGAGGGCATGGCTGGCACGGCTGAAAGCTCCTTCTATAGCCATGAAAGGGGCGATAGGCAGACTGGGGATGTGAGGCCACTGAGGGGCCCCAATGTCTTGGCCCTAGCCCACGAGTCCTTGAAGCGCTCCAGAGCCGTGTCTGCCTTGTCTCCAAAGAGACAGGTTCAATCAAAGGGCATGTCCATGAGGGAGGACTGGACATCCCCTGAAAAGCCAGATGTTCTCTGCCAGCCACCATCGATGAAATTGCTCTGCCCAGCGAGTCGGTCGCATAGAGACCACATCGGATGGTGAACTTTTCTGCATCCCTCCCATCTGATATTACTTGGGATAGGACAGTCCGGACTTCCTCCAGGGCCTGTGGAAGCACTTGCGCAACTGTGATTCCCACAAAGAGTGGAAATAAATAGCCCAATAAACATGCGGTGTTCACCGACCCCAATGCAAGGCTGGCGGAAGAAAAAAATTTCTAACCCCAACTATCGAGCCTCTTGGATTGCCTGAACAGGGCAGCGGAAGGGAAAGCACTTTGGGATATAGATGCCTAGACTACCAAGCTCTCTGGAGTAGGATGGGTAGTGTGGAAATTTGGGTGGCCTGGAGCAAGGTGGTGGTGGCGGCGGGCAATGGTCCTATTCACAGGAGCCCCTGTGCTGGGCTTGGACCAGGTTCCCAATAGGACGTCAGTGAGGGCTTCATTAAATGGGAGTAAGGGTTCCGAGGAGGAAACTTCTGGCTGTAGCACCTCCGTCAAGTGTTAGGCTTGCCTGCCACTGAAAGAAGCTGGATGCCAAGGACCTCAGCCGCCCTTCGCACCACCATAGTACAAGACGCTCCCTCCTCCGGAGCCACTGTTGGGGGAGAAAGCATGCCAGTAACTGGAGAAGTATCTAATCCACTGGCCTCATCCAGTTCCTCATACCAGTCCATTCCCTCATCAGTCTTCTAAAGGGTCCAGCAACCCCTCCCAATCTTTTCCCACTTCTAGCCCTTCAGAATAAGGCTCAGGAAACGACCTTGGGACCTGTAGATCCTGTTGGTGCTAGAATCAACATCGAGCAACGCCGTACCAGTTCCGGGTCATCAGGGATTAGAATGGGGCTGACATTACTGGTGGGCACCGGTGGCATCAGGACCGGCACTGGGGAAGGTCGCAGTGACACGACCGACACCAGTTCAGATCCAAGTCCGGATCCAAGGGGGAGCATCGGTGCCGGGGCTGGAGCCACCAGCATGGAACCCGGTGGAGCCCCCTCTGACCCCACAGGGCCCGAAGGCACTCTGGAGGGATCAGGCTGCCCAAATATGAGGCACATGGCCTCATAAAATTCTCTGAGCTGGGCGGGGTTCACTCCGGCTCCCGGAAAAGTGGAAGGCGAGGAGCCGACTGAGGAGCAGGTTCTGAAGAACATCGCCTTGAACGCCGAGGCTCCTCAGTCACGTCTGCAGACGGATGGGTAGAAGTCAAAGCATGCTCTAACTTCTTGTGCTTCTTATGCCTCTCACCTGAATGTCCTGATGATTTTGAATGTGACAAAGAGGACTTGGGACTCCTGGAGCAGCGCCCAGACCTTCCTTCTGATCGGCACCGTGACCTCTGAGGAGTCATGCCAACACCACCTACCGGTCCGCAGGGGTATTGTTTGAAGAAAAATCTTCCAGATCCAGTCTGACACCTGGGATATTCAAAGGTAAGGTATATGCGGCTAGATATCTCTATCAGATGCAACAGTCACTACTGTGAACTCTGGATGCGGTAAGGAGAGAGGTTTGCTGTTGACACAATCACAATCTAGGAGTTAACACTGCAGGTCTTTTGCAGACTCCTCCAAAATCTGCACTGCATTGGAGAGAACCCACTGGTGCTGGGAGCACTTAGACTTCAAATCTCACTGCAGAGCCGGCATATGTCATCCAGCATGCTTCACCAGCAGAATGAAAGAGACTAGTAACCACAGCAGCTTCAAAGCCGTTCTCACTGAGATCCAGGACAAAGGCTGAAGCATCAGGATGATTGCATGAATGTACGGGACTCTTCGCTCTGGTGGAAGGTACAAAACTGTACCATGTCCAAAATAGCTCTGATGAACGGGAGCATCAGTGAAGGAGTATCTTCACCATGTTGATAGTGAACTTCAGTTCTGTTAAGTGGTTTGCCATAGCCTGAATGTGGGGGGCGACTGCCTGGGGCGAGCCCGCATTCAGCAGTCAGTAATCAAAGTAGAGGAAGACTGGAACCCCTGACCTCCGAAGATGCGCTGCAACCACCACCATCACTTTTGTGAACACTTGAAAGGCACCGGTGAAGTCAAAGGGAAGCGCTGCAAACTGAAAATGCTTTTGCCCCAACATAAAATGCAGATAGTGCCTATGGGTCTATAGGATGAGGATGCTGAAATAGGAGTCCTATGGCTCCAACACTACCATCCAGTCTCTAGGGTCTAGGGCAGACAAGACCTGGGCCGGAGTGAACATCTTGAATCTGCCCTTTTGGTCAAAAATACCTATTTTTGGTCAAAAATAGGTTAAAGACATCAATAATTTTCAGCACCAGGAAGCAGAGGGAGACTCCGGGTCTGCCATATTCCCGGTCTGACAAAGTAGTAGGGATGGCATTCAGTAAATCCTACTGGTAGACGCCTTCACAACCAAACATTCGGGCATCAGGTGCTGCGTCAGAAAAGCCAGGTTGCCTGGAGTGTTTTGACCTGGTTGAAGGACCTCAGTCAGTAGATTTATCTTTACCTTTGATAGTTGGAAGTTTGAGGTCATGTGCCTCTGCATGACTCCACATTACCACAGCGATGGAGGCACTGTCCTCAGTAGCAAGACCAGGAGAAGAGACCAATAAAGAGTGTGAAGAAGTGTCAAGTCAACTAGCATCTTATAATTCTTCATACCAACTGTCAGAAGTGTATTAAGGGACAAACAGATCCCCTTCATCATATTAGTCATTATCTAAGTCTGTCCCCAAAAAATTGTGGCGCGCTTGAGCCCTTCCTTGAGGTAAGGGCAATGTGTCAGAGATTGATGGGTTGAAAGAGGGCAGCAGCTCAGTTGAGGGGAGTGCAGCTAAGAGTCAAGAGAGCACAACTGGGTGTGCCTCTCCCTCCAGTGCCAGCATCGGTACTCGAATGTTTGGTGCACGTTGCGACACCGGGATCGAAGGCTGCACTGAAGTCGGTGCAGAACACATAGCGGGTTCAGAGGATCCATCTGGCGCCGAGGGTGAACCGCAGGCGGAAATCCAATTGGAGGTCCTTGTGGTTTATTGGGGCCCAGAGGCATCATAAAAAAACAAGCATGGCTTCATAGAATTCCTCTATCTACTGTGCCATCACTGATGATCCCGGAAATCGGAATCTGCTCAAAAGGTGATTGAGTTGGGAAGCAAGACTGAGGCATGTTGATGCCCTCACACCCTCTCTGGGGTTTGAGAGTGGTGGGGCGGGCCGAGTCCTGCTTTGATTTCTTGTGCTTCTTTTTGGACTTACCCAATGACTTAGACTGCAACAATGATCTACCATGGGAACAATGTTGGCAGCTGGAACGGGACCTCCCTTTTAACCTCAACCAGTCACAGAGTGGCATTTTGTGATGTTTGCCGAAATAAAGCTTCGCCTCATTGAGTTGTCTTCCGGCCCCAAGTACCAACAGCATACCGGATGGGAATTTGGCACAGACATCTGTTTGCGACATCTCTGCAGGGATTGAGCCCTGTGGTGTTAGGAGGTGACCTTTCCCTTGCACACTCATATATTTTCAATTCTGAAGAGAAATCTGTCTCGTCAGAGACAAGAGGGTAACTCCAGATCCACGTCTGGTGGCATGAAAAGAAGGGAACTGACATCAGGGTGCTTGGATGGCGCTTATATGCGGCTCAGCACGTCACTTTCAAAGGGGTGAAAAGTTTCTGGATCCCTTTGACACCTGGGGGAATATTCACAATGTGAGTAATATGTAGTTAGAAGGCATCTCATTGAATCCTACTAATAAAAGAACCAATGGATACACTGAGTGTCCTGCTGAAACTCATTTGACAGAGTCACACTGGGTACGGATGTAGATTAAACATTTTCCATTGTGTAATTTATGGAATTCTGAGGCTTCAACTATTATAATATTCTGATGGCCCTATTGCTCTAATTCACCAATGTCTAAGCTAACCTAAGCCTGAATGAACTGAGTTAATCTCTGCTCACAAGTACTACAAGTTATAGCTATAATGCTTACCCACACAGTTGAGCAAATCTCACACTTAATAGGCTTTCTCCATACCTTCCAACCTATAAACAAAGTTCACCGTGGGAGGAGGGGGCATGGCCTTGGAGGGGATGGAGCCTTGAGCGGAGAACTACCTGAAAAGCACTCTGACCTCCATCAATGCATCCACTCTCTTCCAAAAAAACAAAGGGTCCTTGAGGATGTAACTGATGTCTTAGTGTTTTATAACAACCCTTAATGGACATTGGCAGCTTACAGCCTCCAAAGACAAGCTGGAAAGCCACTCTTTGCAGTGCTTTCCAGCTTGTCTTCCTTGCCACCATGTGATTTTGACTCCTCACTGGATGACTGTGTGAAGGGAGCCAAAATCATGAAGCACACTGTGGCACCGCGTGAGTTGGCAGGTCTGATTCTCTAATTCAATAGGTCTGGTGTTGGCTGCCAGCCTTTCGGCTTTGTTAATGCTTTTGAGTTTGTTTAGACATGTTTTTTGTAAAACCTTATTGTTTGGGAGCTGCTGAGCCCTCACCAATATAAAAAAAAAAACATTGGCTAAAGCAAAAACCCATATTGCCATAATAACCGTTAGCACTGAAGTGAACTACTTTGCGTGTGGATGCACTCCATGTGAAAGAGTAGAATGCCCGAACTCACAGTGAAGTTTGCCAATTTCTGAGTTGGCTGAGTCTGATCCATTACGCCATGCTATAGTGAGTGGAAGGAAAAGTTGAATGACACAACAGGCTAATGGATGAAGAGGTCTGGTCGGAAGCCCCTGTAAGTTCACACATATATATATATATTTAGTAAAATCAGATGTTCTTGGCTAAAACCAGCTCTGATAAAAATGAGTGTCTATACGCACAAGTTACTAACTTGTGTAACGATATATCTGTAAGAGACAGTAGTTAGTGACAGATTCCTTACCTTAGAATATCCCCAGGCGTCAGGCTGGATCCGGAAAGTTTTTTGCGTAGCAGTACCCTTGCGCGTCGGTAGGCGGCGTCGTGCGGCTCCGCGTCCGTCGTCGGCGTCGTGATCGCCGGGATGACGTCGCGGGCAGTACTTAGGCGCCGCCCCTGCGCGCTGACGTCAGTTCTGTACACGACTTTCCGCGCCAGGAACGCAGAGCCATGCAAGAAGCTGACATAGGTGTCTGAAAAATACTAGGGCCCTGAAAGGGATGTCCTTAACCCTAGAAATCAGTTCGCAGAACGGGGAGGATGGGTGGGGCGGTAGGAATCTGTCACTAACTACTGTCTCTTACAGATATATCGTTACACAAGTTAGTAACTTGTGCATCTGAAAGAGACACGTTAGTGACAGATTCCTTACCTTAGAATAGATACCCCAGCAATACCAACCCCGGTGGTGGGTCTGCGAACAAAGATCAGACAAGGAAGTCCTGGAGGACAGAACGGCCAAAGAAGCCGTCCCTCCGGACCTGACTGTCAAGGCAGTAATGCTTTGTAAACGTGTGCAGCGAGGCCCACGTAGCTGCCTGACAGATAACCGGCAGCGGAACACCGCGGCCCAAGGCCGTGGTAGCAGCCGTTGCCCTGGTGGAATGGGCACGCAGCCCAACAGGAGGCTCCTTCTTAGCCAAAGAATAGCAGGTCTTGATGCACAAGGTAACCCAGCGGGAGATGGTCCTCTTGTGCACCGCCCGACCTTTTTGGCGCCCACGTAGCCAACAAAGAGCTGGTCATCCACCCGGAAGTGTTTTGTGCGGTCAATATAGAAAGAGAGCGCACGTTTTGGGTCCAGACGGTGGAGCCTCTCTTCCTCTCTGGAAGGATGCGGAGGCGGAAAGAAGGTGGGCAAAGTGATGGTCTGCCCAATGTGGAAAGCAGTAACCACCTTTGGCAAGAAGGACGGACGCGTCCGAAGAACAACCTTGTCTGGATGAACAGACAGAAAGGGAGGTTTGCAAGATAGAGCCTGGAGCTCACTCACCCGCCGAGCGGAGGTGATGGCCACCAGAAAGGCTGTCTTCAGAGTCAGAAGACGAAGAGGACAGTTATGTAGAGGCTCAAAGGGAGCGCACATTAAAAAGGTAAGAACCAAGTTCAAGTCCCACTGAGGCATCACAAACGGAACAGGAGGGAAGAGGTGAGTAATGCCTTTTAAGAACCTGTTAACAACAGGGGACTTGAAAAGGGAGGGCTGATCAGGGAGCCTGAGGAAGGCCGAGATAGCACAAAGATAACCCTTGATGGTACCCAGGGCAGAACCCTGTTGGGCCAGAGAGAGAAGGAACAGAAGGACCTCAGAAAGAGGGGCAGAAAGGGGATTCACAGCCTTTGCTGTGCACCATGCCACAAATTTGTTCCACCTGCAGGCGTATACCACCTTAGTGGAGGGACGCCTGGCTGCCAGAATCACATCACAAACTTCGGGAGGCAAGTCGAAAGGAATCAACTGCCGCCGCTCAATCTCCACGCAAGCAGGTGTAGACTGGACAGGTTCGGGTGGAGGACCGTCCCCTGCTGCTGCGACAGAAGATCCTCCCGAAGAGGCAGACGGATCGGGGATCTACGCTCATATTGAGTAGCTCGGGATACCAAACTCTTCGAGCCCAGTCCGGAGCCACAAGAATGACTTGGGCCCGGTCGTGCCGAATCTTCTTCAACACTCTGGGTAGAAGTGGTATAGGCGGAAAGGCGTACAATAGACCGCAACTCCACTCGTGACGAAAAGCGTCGCCGAGCGAGTGCCGCCTTGGAAATTCCAACGCGCAGAACTGATGACATTGCGCGTTCTCTTCGGTGGCGAATAGATCTAACCAAGGCTCTCCCCACTGTAGAAAGAGTCCTTGCGCCACTTCCGAGTGAAGACGCCATTCGTGATCCATCATGCACCTGCGGCTGAGTTCGTCCGCCCTGGCGTTCAGGGAACCTGCCAGGTGTTGAACCACCAGGAACATGCCCTGATGTTCCAGCCATGTCCAGAGGCGCAGAGCCTCCTGACAAAGGGTCCACGACCCCACCCCGCCTTGTTTGTTGCAGTACCACATGGCGGTGGTGTTGTCTGTGAACACCTGCACTACCTTCCCTTTGACAGAGGGAAGGAATGCCTTGAGTGCAAGTCGGATCGCCCGGAGCTCCAGAAGGTTGATATGGAGCCGGGACTCCGCCGGAGACCAGAGGCCTCTGATCTCCGCCTCTCCCATGTGACCGCCCCATCCCAGAAGGGACACGTCCGTCACAACTGTGTGCTCTGGCTGGGGAAGGGAGAGGGATCTGCCCATGACCCATTGCCGGTTCGAGAGCCACCACTGCAACTGTCTTGCAGTCCCCTCCGAGATCTGGACGTGATCGGACAGGTCGCCCTGGTGCTGCGCCCACTGGAACTTCAGGTCCCACTGCAGAGCCCGCATATGCCATCTGGCATGAGTGACCAGCAGGATGCAGGAGGCCATGAGGCCCAGCAGCCTCAGGGTCATCCGTACCGAAACCCAGGATAAAGGCTGAAAGATCGGAATCATAGCCTGAATATCCCGGACTCGCCGTTCGGGAGGATAGGCCCGAAACTGCGTCGTGTCCAGAACTGCTCCGATGAAAAGGAGCTGTGGAGAAGGAATCAGATGCGACTTTGGCACATTGATGGAGAACCCCAGCGAGTGCAGGAGTTCGGCCGTAGTCTGGAGGTGGGAGACGACTGCCTGGGACGAGCCCGCCTTCAGCAGCCAGTCGTCGAGGTAGGGGAAGACTGAAACCCCTGCCCGGCGCAGATGAGCTGCGACCAACGCCATCACTTTCGTGAACACCCGAGGGGCACTGGTAAGGCCAAAGGGGAGCACGGTGAACTGAAAATGCTCGAGGCCTACCGTGAACCGAAGGTAACGCCGGTGGGCCGGCAGGACGGGGATGTGGAAATAGGCGTCCTGCAAGTCCAACGCTACCAACCAGTCTCCGGGGTCGAGGGCAGTCAAGACCTGAGCTAGGGTGAGCATCTTGAACTTCTCCTTCCGGAGGAAGCGATTGACGTTCCGGAGGTCCAAGATAGGACGCATGTCCTCCTTGTCCTTTTTGGGCACCAGAAAGTAGTGGGAGTAGCAACCACGCCCTACTTCTGGGGTCGGAACATGCTCGATGGCCCTCTTGGCCAAGAGGGCCGTGACTTCCTTCTGTAGAAGCGCCAAGTGATCCCCTGACATGCGGTGGAATTGAGGTGGCATGGCTGGGGGGTGGTCTCGAAGGGGAGGGAGTAGCCCCTTCGGACAATGTCCAAGACCCACCTGTCCGAGGTGATGGGACGCCAGAGGTGAAGGTGATGGCGGACCCTGCCCTCGACTGGCGTACTGTGCACCTGAAAGGAGGGACTAGGAGGGCTTGGAGGCCGCGGACGGGTTGGAGGTGGTGGCCTGACCCGCACGCTGGTTGCCCGAACCGCCACGGCGGTATCCACGTCCTCGGCCACGCGAAGGCGCTTGCTGCGCGGGCCGTTGGCCGGGCTGCGGACGTGACTGGGCGCCCCTTCCGTGGCCACGAAAGGGGAGAAAAGCAGACGTGAGCGGAGGGCGCACAACAGCAAGGCCCAGGGACTTAGCAGTAGCCCGAGAGTCCTTGAAACGCTCCAGCGCATGGTCTGCCTTCGAACCAAAAAGACCGACACCATCAAAGGGCATGTCCATGAGTGTATTCTGGACATCTCCCGAAAACCAGTGGTTCTCAGCCAGGCGTGGCGACGCAGCGCCACCGTCGTTGCAAGCGATCTGCCCAGCGAGTCGGCGGTATCAAGGCCACAGCGGATGGTATATTTAGCCGCATCACGCCCTTCTGCAATGGCGCGGGTAAGCAGTGTCTGGACCTCCTCAGAACACTGCGGCAAAACAGTTGCCACCGAATCCCACAGGGAGTGGGTGTATCGGCCCAAGAGGCAAGCGGTATTAACAGACCGCAAGCCAGCACTGGAGGAAGAGAAAGCCTTCTTCCCAAAGTGATCCAGGCGCTTGGATTCCCTATCCGGAGGGGCGGTAGGGAAGGCGGTTTGGGAGGCAGAGGCTTGGACAACCAAGCTCTCAGGGGTGGGGTGTTGGGAGAGAAACAGGGGTCGCCCGGAGCAGGGCGATGGCGTCGGGCCACGTTCCTATCCACAGGAGCCCCTGTGGTGGGTTTGGACCAGGCACCCAAAAGAACGTCAGTCAGTGCCTCGTTGAACGGCAGCACAGTCTCCGAAGAGGAGGCCGCCGGCTGAAGCACTTCAGTCAGGATGTTAGACCTGACGACCACTGTAGGCAACTGGAGATTCAAGGCTCCAGCAGCTCTACGCAACACCGTTGCAAATTAGCCCCCTCCTCCGTTGCCACGGGAGGAGACAGCATGCCAGAGTCAGGGGAGGTATCCAGACCACTGGCATCCCCAAGTTCCTCAACCCAGTCCGGGTCAAACTCGCACTGTTGTGTGAGAGGGTCGTCAGACCCCTCCCAGCTCTCCTGGTCCTCCTCAGGTTGAAAATATGGAGGAGGAGGGACATCAGGGACCCAAGGTCTCATCGGCGCCGGATACCGGCGCCGGGCGACGCCGGTCCGGCACCATGTCCGGACCCGGAGAGAACCGGGGAACGACGCCGCCCGGAGCCCCGGACGGCGTCGGAAACGGCACCGGGGACATCGGCGTCGGCGGAGGCGTGGTTAGGTCAACCGGCGTCGATGGGGGTTGCGGCCCCACCGGAGCCGGGGTCGAGGCCGGGACCGGAGCCGAGGCCGGGACGAAGGCTGGTGGGACAGGCGACGCCGGGACCGGAGTCGACGGCGACGCCGGAGCAACCCAATCAGGGCCCGCGGGGCCCGGAGGCGCACCAGAGGGACCTTGAGGCCCGAAGAGGCGGGCCATGGCCGACAGGAATTCCTGTATATCGGCCGGAGTCGCCCCCGAGCCCGGGTAGGGCGGGTACTGCGGGGGTAACTCGACAGGCACGTCCGGGGCCGCGGGGACGGTGCCGACAGGGACCTCAGCCGAGTCGCGAGACCGGCGAGGCGAAGTCTTAGAGCGATGACGCCGCTTAGACTTCTTGTGCTTCGACTTACCGGAGGAGCGCGAAGACTTGGAATCCGACGAACGGCGGGGACTCCGCGTCCGGCCCCTCGACCTCTCCCGGGACCGGGGCTTGGTGCGGCGCGGAGCCGAATGCCGGACTTCAAGGAGCTTTCGAGACCGCTCTCGCAAAGCCTTAGGATGAAGTTTCCGGCAGTCAGGACACGACTTCGTGTCGTGGTCTCGGCCGAGACAAAAGAGACACTCGAGGTGCGGGTCCGTGATCGACATCATGCGACCACATTCCTCGCAGGGCTTAAAGCCGGGCATCCCTACGACACCTTAGGAGTCGTGAAGACTCGTTGAAGAAACAGTGAAAAAATTCACCAAAAAAGATAGTCAAAAAGTGACTAGGGCACTGCTCTTCCCGGATCTGCGCTTACTGGCGCGGAAAAGAAGAACTGACGTCAGCGCGCAGGGGCGGCGCCTAAGTACTGCCCGCGACGTCATCCCGGCGATCACGACGCCGACGACGGACGCGGAGCCGCACGACGCCGCCTACCGACGCGCAAGGGTACTGCTACGCAAAAAACTTTCCGGATCCAGCCTGACGCCTGGGGATATTCTAAGGTAAGGAATCTGTCACTAACGTGTCTCTTTCAGATAATTACGCTTTTTAGCCACGGCGCAAAAATGATATATATGGTCTGGTTTAAAAGTAAACGTTACCAATGAAAATATTGCAATGCTGACAAAATTATAAAGACAATACATTTAAGGCAGATGCATATATTTTGTAATTGTGCTAATCTTAATCAGCCTGTTTGTGCTTGAAATGTTTACATTGAAGTTGGAAGCATACGAGGCTGTATTTGTGCTCGCAAGACAATGCGAAACGAAGAACCTGCAGGACAAAGTAGTATAGGAAATGGACTTCTCAGTTTAGGAGTTCTGTCATTGAAGCACAAGTTACTAACTTGTGTAACGATATATCTGTAAGAGACAGTAGTTAGTGACAGATTCCTTACCTTAGAATATCCCCAGGCGTCAGGCTGGATCCGGAAAGTTTTTTGCGTAGCAGTACCCTTGCGCGTCGGTAGGCGGCGTCGTGCGGCTCCGCGTCCGTCGTCGGCGTCGTGATCGCCGGGATGACGTCGCGGGCAGTACTTAGGCGCCGCCCTGCGCGCTGACGTCAGTTCTGTACACGACTTTCCGCGCCAGGAACGCAGAGCCATGCAAGAAGCTGACATAGGTGTCTGAAAAATACTAGGGCCCTGAAAGGGATGTCCTTAACCCTAGAAATCAGTTCGCAGAACGGGGAGGATGGGTGGGCGGTAGGAATCTGTCACTAACTACTGTCTCTTACAGATATATCGTTACACAAGTTAGTAACTTGTGCATCTGAAAGAGACACGTTAGTGACAGATTCCTTACCTTAGAATAGATACCCCAGCAATACCAACCCCGGTGGTGGGTCTGCGAACAAAGATCAGACAAGGAAGTCCTGGAGGACAGAACGGCCAAAGAAGCCGTCCCTCCGGACCTGACTGTCAAGGCAGTAATGCTTTGTAAACGTGTGCAGCGAGGCCCACGTAGCTGCCTGACAGATAACCGGCAGCGGAACACCGCGGCCCAAGGCCGTGGTAGCAGCCGTTGCCCTGGTGGAATGGGCACGCAGCCCAACAGGAGGCTCCTTTTAGCCAAAGAATAGCAGGTCTTGATGCACAAGGTAACCCAGCGGGAGATGGTCCTCTTGTGCACCGCCCGACCTTTTTGGCGCCCACGTAGCCAATAAAGAGCTGGTCATCCACCCGGAAGTGTTTTGTGCGGTCAATATAGAAGGAGAGCGCACGTTTTGGGTCCAGACGGTGGAGCCTCTCTTCCTCTCTGGAAGGATGCGGAGGCGGAAAGAAGGTGGGCAAAGTGATGGTCTGCCCAATGTGGAAAGCAGTAACCACCTTTGGCAAGAAGGACGGACGCGTCCGAAGAACAACCTTGTCTGGATGAACAGACAGAAAGGGAGGTTTGCAAGATAGAGCCTGGAGCTCACTCACCCGCCGAGCGGAGGTGATGGCCACCAGAAAGGCTGTCTTCAGAGTCAGAAGACGAAGAGGACAGTTATGTAGAGGCTCAAAGGGAGCGCACATTAAAAAGGTAAGAACCAAGTTTAAGTCCCACTGAGGCATCACAAACGGAACAGGAGGGAAGAGGTGAGTAATGCCTTTTAAGAACCTGTTAACAACAGGGGACTTGAAAAGGGAGGGCTGATCAGGGAGCCTGAGGAAGGCCGAGATAGCACAAAGATAACCCTTGATGGTACCCAGGGCAGAACCCTGTTGGGCCAGAGAGAGAAGGAACAGAAGGACCTCAGAAAGAGGGGCAGAAAGGGGATCCACAGCCTTTGCTGTGCACCATGCCACAAATTTGTTCCACCTGCAGGCGTATACCACCTTAGTGGAGGGACGCCTGGCTGCCAGAATCACATCACAAACTTCGGGAGGCAAGTCGAAAGGAATCAACTGCCGCCGCTCAATCTCCACGCAAGCAGGTGTAGACTGGACAGGTTCGGGTGGAGGACCGTCCCCTGCTGCTGCGACAGAAGATCCTCCCGAAGAGGCAGACGGATCGGGGGATGTACGCTCATATTGAGTAGCTCGGGATACCAAACTCTTCGAGCCCAGTCCGGAGCCACAAGAATGACTTGGGCCCGGTCGTGCCGAATCTTCTTCAACACTCTGGGTAGAAGTGGTATAGGCGGAAAGGCGTACAATAGACCGCAACTCCACTCGTGACGAAAAGCGTCGCCGAGCGAGTGCCGCCTTGGAAATTCCAACGCGCAGAACTGATGATATTGCGCGTTCTCTTCGGTGGCGAATAGATCTAACCAAGGCTCTCCCCACTGTAGAAAGAGTCCTTGCGCCACTTCCGAGTGAAGACGCCATTCGTGATCCATCATGCACCTGCGGCTGAGTTCGTCCGCCCTGGCGTTCAGGGAACCTGCCAGGTGTTGAACCACCAGGAACATGCCCTGGTGTTCCAGCCATGTCCAGAGGCGCAGAGCCTCCTGACAAAGGGTCCACGACCCCACCCCGCCTTGTTTGTTGCAGTACCACATGGCAGTGGTGTTGTCTGTGAACACCTGCACTACCTTCCCTTTGACAGAGGGAAGGAATGCCTTGAGTGCAAGTCGGATCGCCCGGAGCTCCAGAAGGTTGATATGGAGCCGGGACTCCGCCGGAGACCAGAGGCCTCTGATCTCCGCCTCTCCCATGTGACCGCCCCATCCCAGAAGGGACGCGTCCGTCACAACTGTGTGCTCTGGCTGGGGAAGGGAGAGGGATCTGCCCATGACCCATTGCCGGTTCGAGAGCCACCACTGCAACTGTTTTGCAGTCCCCTCCGAGATCTGGACGTGATCGGACAGGTCGCCCTGGTGCTGCGCCCACTGGAACTTCAGGTCCCACTGCAGAGCCCGCATATGCCATCTGGCATGAGTGACCAGCAGGATGCAGGAGGCCATGAGGCCCAGCAGCCTCAGGGTCATCCGTACCGAAACCCAGGATAAGGGCTGAAAGATCGGAATCATAGCCTGAATATCCCGGACTCGCCGTTCGGGAGGATAGGCCCGAAACTGCGTCGTGTCCAGAACTGCTCCGATGAAAAGGAGCTGTGGAGAAGGAATCAGATGCGACTTTGGCACATTGATGGAGAACCCCAGCGAGTGCAGGAGTTCGGCCGTAGTCTGGAGGTGGGAGACAACTGCCTGGGACGAGCCCGCCTTCAGCAGCCAGTCGTCGAGGTAGGGGAAGACTGAAACCCCTGCCCGGCGCAGATGAGCTGCGACCACCGCCATCACTTTCGTGAACACCCGAGGGGCACTGGTAAGGCCAAAGGGGAGCACGGTGAACTGAAAATGCTCGAGGCCTACCGTGAACCGAAGGTAACGCCGGTGGGCCGGCAGGACGGGGATGTGGAAATAGGCGTCCTGCAAGTCCAACGCTACCAACCAGTCTCCGGGGTCGAGGGCAGTCAAGACCTGAGCTAGGGTGAGCATCTTGAACTTCTCCTTCCGGAGGAAGCGATTGACGTTCCGGAGGTCCAAGATAGGACGCATGTCCTCCTTGTCCTTTTGGGCACCAGAAAGTAGTGGGAGTAGCAACCACGCCCTACTTCTGGGGTCGGAACATGCTCGATGGCCCTCTTGGCCAAGAGGGCCGTGACTTCCTTCTGTAGAAGCACCAAGTGATCCCCTGACATGCGGTGGAATTGAGGTGGCATGGCTGGGGGGTGGTCTCGAAGGGGAGGGAGTAGCCCCTTCGGACAATGTCCAAGACCCACTTGTCCGAGGTGATGGGACGCCAGTGGTGAAGGTGATGGCGGACCCTGCCCTCGACTGGCGTGCTGTGCACCTGAAAGGAGGGACTAGGAGGGCTTGGAGGCCGCGGACGGGTTGGAGGTGGTGGCCTGACCCGCACGCTGGTTGCCCGAACCGCCACGGCGGTATCCACGTCCTCGGCCACGCGAAGGCGCTTGCTGCGCGGGCCGTTGGCCGGGCTGTGGACGTGACTGGGCGCCCCTTCCGTGGCCACGAAAGGGGCGAAAAGCAGACGTTTGCGGAGGGCGCACAACAGCAAGGCCCAGGGACTTAGCAGTAGCCCGTGAATCCTTGAAACGCTCCAGCGCATGGTCCGCCTTTGAACCAAAGAGACCGACTCCATCAAAGGGCATGTCCATGAGAGTATTCTGGACATCCCCTGAAAAACCAGTGGTTCTCAGCCAGGCGTGGCGACGCAGCGCCACCGTCGTTGCAAGCGATCTGCCCAGCGAGTCGGCGGTATCAAGGCCACAGCGGATGGTATACTTAGCCGCATCACGCCCTTCCGCAATAGCGCGGGTAAGCAGTGTCTGGACCTCCTCAGAACACTGCGGCAAAACATCAGCCACCGAATCCCACAGGGAGTGGGTGTATCGGCCCAAGAGGCAAGCGGTATTAACAGACCGCAAGCCAGCACTGGAGGAAGAGAAAGCCTTCTTCCCAAAGTGATCCAGGCGCTTGGATTCCCTATCCGGAGGGGCGGTAGGGAAGGCTGTTTGGGAGGCAGAGGCTTGGACAACCAAGCTCTCAGGGGTGGGGTGTTGGGAGAGAAACAGGGGGTCGCCCGGAGCCGGGCGATGGCGTCGGGCCACGTTCCTATCCACAGGAGCCCCTGTGGTGGGTTTGGACCAGGCACCCAAAAGAACGTCAGTGAGTGCATCGTTGAACGGCAGCACAGGCTCCGAAGAGGAGGCCGCCGGCTGAAGCACTTCAGTCAGGAGGTTAGTCCTGACGGCCACTGTAGGCAACTGGAGATTTAAGGCTCCAGCAGCTCTACGCAACACCGTTGCAAAATTAGCCCCCTCCTCCGTTGCCACGGGAGGAGACAGCATGCCAGAGTCGGGGGAGGTATCCAGCCCACTGGCATCCCCAAGTTCCTCAACCCAGTCCGGGTCAAACTCGCACTGTTGTGTGAGAGGGTCGTCAGACCCCTCCCAGCTCTCCTGGTCCTCCTCAGGTTGAAAAGATGGAGGAGGAGGGACATAAGGGACCCAAGGCCTCATCGGCGCCGGAACCGGCGTCGGGCGACGCCGGTCCGGCTCCATGTCCGGACCCGGGGAGAACCGGGAACGACGCCGCCCGGAGCCCCGGACGGCGTCGGAAACGGCACCGGGGACATCGGCGTCGGCGGAGGCGTGGTTAGGTCAACCGGCGTCGATGGAGGTTGCGGCACCACCGGAACCGGGGTCGAGGCCGGGGCCGGAGCCGAGGCCGGGACGAAGGCTGGTGGGACAGGCGACGCCGGGACCGGAGTCGACGGCGACGCCGGAGCAACCCCATCTGGGCCCGCGGGGCCCGAAGGCGCACCGGAGGGACCTTGAGGCCCGAAGAGGCGGGCCATGGCCGACAGGAATTTCTGTACTCCGGCCGGAGTCGCCCCCGAACCCGGGAAGGACGGGTAATGCGGGGGCAACTCGACAGGCACGTCCGGGGCCGCGGGGGCGGGGACGGTGCCGACAGGGACCTCAGCCGAGTCGCGCGACCGGCGAGGCGAAGTCTTAGAGCGATGACGCCGCTTAGACTTCTTGTGCTTCGACTTACCGGAGGAGCGCGAAGACTTGGATTCCGACGAACGGCGGGGACTCCGCGTCCAGCCCCTCGACCTCTCCCGGGACCGGGGCTTGCTGCGGCGCGGAGCCGACTGCCGGACTTCAAGGAGCTTTCGAGACCGCTCTCGCAAAGCCTTCGGATGAAGTTTCCGGCAGTCAGGGCACGACTTCGTGTCGTGGCCTCGGCCGAGGCAGAAGAGACACTCGAGGTGGGGGTCCGTGATGGACATCATACGACCACATACCTCGCAGGGCTTAAAGCCGGGCATCCCTACGACACCTTAGGAGTCGTGAAGACTCGTTGAAGAGAACAGTGAAAAATTTCACAAAAAGATAGTCAAAAAGTGACTAGGGCACTGCTCTTCCCGGATCTGCGCTTACTGGCGCGGAAAAGAAGAACTGACGTCAGCGCGCAGGGGCGGCGCCTAAGTACTGCCCGCGACGTCATCCCGGCGATCACGACGCCGACGACGGACGCGGAGCCGCACGACGCCGCCTACCGACGCGCAAGGGTACTGCTACGCAAAAAACTTTCCGGATCCAGCCTGACGCCTGGGGATATTCTAAGGTAAGGAATCTGTCACTAACGTGTCTCTTTCAGATACATATATTCACAAAAGTCAATTGTAATTAGGCCCCCGAAGAACAACATATTTAAAGTGAGCAGATGTAATCAACTAACAATTTCTGTTAAATTTTTAGTAGAGCAGAACAGATCCGTTTTAAATGCTATTTTTACAGCTTTTAATGGAACAGAGCACTGTTATATTGGCCCTATAAGCATATCGGCCGAGAGGTTTTTATTTCTTGTTTTTTTCTGAAAAAGCACAAGATTTTGGCATGTAATATGCTACACCTTACTATAAAGGCACAGATGGGGACAAATAAAAGAGGGGTCTAAACGTACCCAGATGCTAGATCTAACAAAGAAAGCATAAACAGGGTGGAAATGACTAAATTGCAATTGAAAAACAAATAGCGATACAGAGCGGTAAGAGGCTACAGTTGAGGGCAGGATAGAAGAAGAGCTTTAATAGTTGAAGGATTTTTTTTTTTTTAAAGAGGGAATGAACCAGTCACCCTGAAAAAACAATGAGAAAATGTGGAAATCATTTCCATAACAAGGTTTTCTATGTTAATATCGAGCACCACTCTTAGGTGTTTTTTTCACTGTGCAAAGCACACCTTTTAAGGATAGGTTTTCAGAATAGACCACTGCGAATACATACGAGATGAAGGGAAGGAAGATGTTCTTATTTTTAGCTCAACAACACGATCAGTTATAAGAAAAACTAATGATTCTGACAAAACGAAAACGAACAACTAGTGACATGCAGAGGAGCACTGACTACCAGAAACAGAGGAACTGCAGCAAATGGAACTACTCTACCCGAGGAACGATCCAGTGCTTCATTTGAGTCGGTGGGGGGCACCAGCAATTATTTTGGGTGGCCAGCACTCATCTTTCTGCACACGCATTTACTGAGGAGAAAACAAACCGGAAAGACGGATAAAGAGAAAGACGGCAAAATCGTCACCAAAGGGAGAAAGCAGGATTCTGCAAGAGTTAGATAAAGTGGCAGGGAGTGTCAGGTATTGAATTAAGGAGGCATCCGGTAATTATAAGGCTACACAGCCTTGGTATTTGGCACCGACATTTAATTTCACCAACCGCAGGCTTCTGAGCAGAAGTTCGGGCACCGGCACTCATTCTTTCACAAATTAAGCACTGGTACCATCTACTGTATATGACCCAAGAATCCTGGTTGTATGAGAACTAAGTGGGTGAAAATGTACACAAGACCAATTTTTATAGAAATACAAGGGAAATAAGGGAAAGATGCTTAACGATACCTGGATTACTGTATAGATGGACGCAATGGGGTAGGGTTATCATTTTCTAAAATCCATTTTTCTTGTATAAACGAGGAATGTAATTTTATTAAAAACAGCATGTACCACTAACAAAGGAAATATACAAACTGACACAGCTGTCTAAGAAGCATTAATAAATATTATGATGCATTTATATAACACTATGGCAGACCTTCCAGGGCTCTAGGATAAGGGAACATCAAATGCAACATTTTTCATATTCTTGGTTTAGGAGGTATCTAAATTGACAGTTTGCAAGACCCTTTGCACTCAGTAAGTAACTAAGAAATGGTCTTTTAAAGCCACACACTTCATAGGAAAACACATAAAAAGGTAATGATAATGGATTGGGAAGGAGAAGAATAGAATAAATGGAAAACATTTACTCCATCAATCCAGGTCTTGCTGCATGTACAGAAATAGAAAAGAAAGAAAGAAAGAACAAAGACAAATCAGAAGGATATAAACATTAAAGACTTAAATCATACCTTTAAAGAAGGCCTTTCATTTTCAGGTACAGCATAATTTCTAAAGGTTTATAATTATGTCATTCATTTCCTTAAACAATTTTCTCTTAAAAAGGAGCACCATGCTTCAACCAAAAGGTTGAGTGTCTGTCGGAAGGACAGCAGTACATTCCAAAAACATAAATGCAGACTTGTCAATTGAGACAATATGCAAGTTTATTTTGAATACAAAGCAAATGGTTTAACTTCAGAATGTAAATAGTATTTGTGTTTGAGGAAGACAACCCCTTATGGACAAACCAAATCAGAACTAACACATTCTTTTAATATACTTTTAGAACAAGTTACTTGCCTTTGGTGACGCCTTTTCTGGTTGAGATTCTATCTAACCGCAGATTCCTCACTTTGTGAATTTCCCGCAGGAGCCATACTGGATCCAGAAACTTCCATAGCAATTCCCTTGCACGTCAACAAGTGGCACTGTGTGGCTCCGTGTCTGGTCCGTCCTGTCCATGACATCAGAACCATTAGCCAAAGAACGAGGAGCCATTGAAATCGGAATATGGCAGTGTGCAGGCATTCAGATTGGGATCTTATTAATAGGCTACATGAATCCATTCCATAGAACAGGGAGGATGGTGGGTCATTGAGGAATCTGTGGTTAGACAGGGTCTCTACCAGAAAAGGTGTCACCGAAGGTCAATAATTTGTTCTTCTGATAGACTTCTAACAGTAGATTCCTCACCTTGTGAATAGATACCAAAGCAGTACACTACCCCCAGTGATGGGCCTGTGGAATAGACTTCACCAGGAAATACTTCAGGAAGATTGAGCAAAGTACCAGACATGGCAATCTAGGCAGTAATGCTTCCTGAACGTGTAGAGAGACACCAATGGTGCAGACTTGCAAATGTCCGGAACTGGCACACCACATGCCAACGCAGTGGTAAAATGAGTGGCAAACCTTCTGTGAGCTGCTTCTTGGCTAGGCCATAGGAGATCTTAATACATAACACAATCCACCAGGAGTTTGTCCTCTTTTGCACTGCTTTGACTTTCTTAGCCCCACAAAAACCATTGAAAAGTTGTCCGTCTTGTCTGTACTCCCTGGTTAAGTCCACGTAGAAGCTAAGCGCTCTCTTAGGGTGGAGGCGATGAAGCTGGTCTTCCTCCTTAGAGGGATGAGGCGGAGCAGAGGAAGCCGGCAACGCGATGGCTTGCCCTATGTGGAAAGGCAGGAATGAATTTTCCAGAAAGAAAGATGTGTATGGTGAAATTATGGACAACGCCTAGAGTTCACTGTCTCATCTAGTGGATGTAATGGGAATGAGGAATGCCATTTTGTTGGTAAGTAGCTGAAGAGGACAACTGTGCATCTGTTCTATTAGAGTGCACATTAAGTAAGTGAGTATATCAAATCAAGGTTCCACATCAGCATCACAAATGTAGTGGGCAGGAACATGTGGAACAGCTTCTTAAAAAACACATCATAACAGGGGACTTGAAGAGAGATGGCTTATAGGGTAAGCCTAAGAAGTTTGAAATGGCTGAAAGGTAACCTTTAACTGTTGCCACAGCAAGGCATCACTGGGCCAATGATAGACAAAATAAGAGAATATCTACTAACTGTTGGGTGGAACACCAGACAACAAACTTCTCCCAGCGTCCTGAGTAAACAGAATTTGTAGACGGACGCCTGGCTGTCACAATGGCACCAATCACTTCAGGAGGAAGGTTGAAGGCCGTCAAATGTTGCCACTCAATCTCCACGCATGGAGGTGTAAGTTGTGCAGGCTCCAGTAGAGAACTCAACCCTGCTGTTGTGACAGGAGGTTCTCCCAAAGAAGCAGACAAATTGGCAGATGTGCATCAAGTTCCAGGCACCATACTCAACTCGCCCACCACTGGACCACTAGGATGACTTGTCCCAGTCTTTCCTGATCCTTTTCAGCACTCTGCGCAGGAGAGGGAGGGGTAGAAAGGCATAAAGGAGTCCTTATGAACAAAAGTCTGGACATTGCACGTACTCTGCAATGGCAAATAGGTCGAGCCATGGTTCTCCCCCATTCTTGGAAGATGCCCTGCACCACCCCTGAGGGTACCTGCCGTTCATGAGCCACTAGGCACCATTGGCTGAGTTTGTCTACCCTGGTGTTTAAAGATCCCGCCAAGTGCTGGGTAATCCAGGGAGATGCACTGAGAGTTCAGCCATTACCAGAGGCACATTGTCTCCTGGCACAGGACCCATGACCCCCCCACTCCAACCTGCTAGTGTAATATCACATAGAAGTCATGTTGTCCGTCAGAACCTTCACCCACTCCCCATTGATGGTCAGGAAGAACACTTTTAGTGCCAAGCGAGTCCTTCGCAACTCCAATAAGTTGTCTTCTGATCTCCAGCTTCCTCAGGTGACTTCAGCAATGATGCATCTGTTACAACCGTTAGCTCTGGGTGGCGCATGGAGAGGGTTCTGGCACCAGACCAGTTGCGGTCTAGCAGCCACCATTGCAGATCTTCCCTGGTCTCCCTGGACACTTGGATGGACTCTGAATGGTCCCTTTGGTGCTGAGCCCACTGAGACTTCAGATCCCACCGCAGAGCGCGCATGTGCCATCTGGTGTGGTCCACAAGCAGGATTCAGGAGGGCAAGAGGCGTAGAAGTCTCGGAGCCGCTCTCATTGAGACCAAGGTCAAGGGTTGAAACATAGGGCTCATAGCATGAATGTCTTGGGCTCGTTGAGGAGGAAGGATGGACTGGAACAGCACCTTGTCCAGAATGGCTCCAATAAATAGGAGTTGTTGTGAAGGGAGCAGGTGTGACTTAGACAAGTTGATGCACAAGTTACTAACTTGTGTAACGATATATCTGTAAGAGACAGTAGTTAGTGACAGATTCCTTACCTTAGAATATCCCCAGGCGTCAGGCTGGATCCGGAAAGTTTTTGCGTAGCAGTACCCTTGCGCGTCGGTAGGCGGCGTCGTGCGGCTCCGCGTCCGTCGTTGGCGTCGTGATCGCCGGGATGACGTCGCGGGCAGTACTTAGACGCCGCCCCTGCGCGCTGACGTCAGTTCTGTACACGACTTTCCGCGCCAGGAACGCAGAGCCATGCAAGAAGCTGACATAGGTGTCTGAAAAATACTAGGGCCCTGACCACTGGCATCCCCTAGTTCCTCTGCCCAGTCCTCATCATACTGACACTGTTGTGCCAGAGGGTCCTCAGACCCCTCCCAGTCCTCCTGGTCCTCCTCCGGTTCAAAATAAGGAGGAGGAGGGACATTTGGGACCCAAGGTCTCATCGGCGCCGGAACCGGCGTGCCGAGCGACGTCGGTCCGGTTCCATGTCCGGAGCCGGAAGGAACTGGGGGACGACGCCGCCCGGAGCCCCAGGCGGCGTCGAGAACGGCACCGGAGACATCGGCGCCGGCGGAGGCGTGGTCAGGTCGACCGGCGCCGATGGGGGTTGCGGAGCCGGGATCGAGGCCGGAGCCGGGATCGAGGCTGGAGGCACGGGCGACGCCGGGGCCGGAGCCGTCGGCGACGCCGGGGCAACCCCATCAGGGCCCGCGGGGCCCGAAGGCGCACCGGAGGGACCTTGAGGCCCGAAGAGGCGGGCCATGGCCGACAGGAATTCCTGTATTTGGGCCGGATCCGCCCCGAACCCGGGAAGGACGGGTATTGCGGGGGCGACTCCACAGGCATGTCCGGGGCCGCGGGGGGCGGGACGGTGCTGGGAGGGGCCTCAGCCGAGTCGCGAGACCGGCGAGGCGAAGTCCTAGAGCGACGATGCTTTTGGACTTTTGTGCTTAGACTTACCGGACGACGAAGACTTGGATCCCGACGACCGGTGAGGACTCCGCGACCGACCCCTCGACCTCTCATGCGACCGGGGCTTGGTGTGGCGCGGAGCCGACTGCCGGGCCTCGAGGAGCTTTCGCGACCGCTCTCGCAAAGCTTTCTGGTTGAGGGCCCGTCAGTCGGAACACGACTCCGTGTCGTGGCCTCGGCCGAGGCAGAAGAGACACTCCCGATGCGGGTCTGTGATGGACATCATCCGAGCACAGGCGCCGCAACGTTTAAAGCCGGGCATCCCTACGACACCTTGGAGTCGATTTGAAGAAACAGTGAAAAATTCACCCAAAAAGTTAGTCAAAAAATGACTAGGGCACTGCTCTTCCCGGATCTGCGCTTGCTGGCGCGGAAAAGAAGAACTGACGTCAGCGCGCAGGGGCGGCGTCTAAGTACTGCCCGCGACGTCATCCCGGCGATCACGACGCCAACGACGGACGCGGAGCCGCACGACGCCGCCTACCGACGCGCAAGGGTACTGCTACGCAAAACTTTCCGGATCCAGCCTGACGCCTGGGGATATTCTAAGGTAAGGAATCTGTCACTAACGTGTCTCTTTCAGATTGAAAAACTTAGCGATGTCAACAGGTTGGCTATCGTCTTGAGGTGGCTGTTTGAGGTAAGTTCCCCTTTAGTAGCCAGTCGTTGAGGTATGGGAAGATTGGTATTCCCAACCTCTGCAGATGGACTGTGACCACCACCATACCTTTGTGAACATTGGAGGTGTGCTGGCAAGGCCAAAGGGAAGCATGGTGAACTGAAAATGCTCTTGGCTCACCTGAAACCACAGGTAACATCTGTGGGACTGTAGGGCAGGGATGTGAAAATATGCGTCCTGCAAGTCCACAGTTACCATCCAGACTCCTGGGGACAGGGCAGACAGTACTTGGGCTAGGGTGAGCATCCTCAACTTGTCCTTCGGGAGAAAGAAGATCACAGGGTGAAGGACTAAGAAAGGGGAGCCCTCTGTCATTCGTTAGCACCAGAAAGTAGCATGAGTTGCAACCAGTCCTGATCTCTGATGCTGGCACCCACTGCATTGCTCCAGTGACCAAGAGAGCTTGAACATCTCCATGTAGAAATGACTGGTGGTCCTTGTAGGAAAGTGCCCTTTTTTTGCATGGTTACCCCCCTCTTTTTGCCTGACATCTGATGCAACCTGACTTGATGTGCCCTGGATCCCTGATAATCAGGTTCCCAGAGCATGTGTTCTTTCCCAAAACTGTACCTTTGTACCCACAATTGACACATCTCGGGCCACAGGTAAGCCCCTTGTAAAAGGTACTATGGGTACCAAGAGCACTGTGACAAGGGAAGGCCTCTAAGGGCTGCAGCATCTATTGTGCCACCCTTAGAGACTCTGTACCTTAACACCCACACACTGCCATTGCATGCTGCATGTTTTGGTGCAGAGAAAAGTGAAGAGTCGACATGTCACGCATCCCTGTGTGCCATGTCTGCAACCCACTCCCTGAGGCCTAGGTAAGTCATCCCTCTAGCAGGGTGCACTACCCCTCAGGTGAGGGTACAGTTGCATGAGCCCTGTACCCCTACAGTGTCTAAGTCCATTCTTAGACATTCTAAGTGTAGTAAAGCCATAAAGAGTATATGGTCTGGGAGTTGGTCATTATGAACTCCACAGCTCCATAATGGCTTTACTAAATCCTGGGAAGTTTAGTAGCAAACTTCTCAGCACATTAAACCCACACAGATGCCAGTGGTTCCTGAATGGCTACCTACCATTTGCCATCACCAGACAGGTTTCTGGACCCTTGAGTTGAGAGCCTCCACTCTCTGGGTCCAGAAAGAATCCTTGGCAGAGGTGTCATGCCTTCTCCCACAGGATGGGCTGGGTCCGCGAAGGGGAAGCTTCAAAGGCCTGCCGCCTTTGTAAGCTGTCCCTGCCTTTTGCTGCCCCATGCAACTGGCTCCCACCGGTTCTGCCCCCCACTTTGGGCAGGAGAATCGGTGGGAAAACCAAACTAGAAGGAGAGGTGTGGCCACCTTGGTCAACCCCACCTCTCAGGTGGGGGAGGCGAGGTTAAGCACACATCTCAGTCCCCTCCATCTTGAAGATGAGGGGACCCAGCCAATTGGGAAGAGGCTCATGCCCCCTCCCACTGGAGGGTGGCATAATAGGGGGTGTACCCACCCCAAGGAAGGGACCCATTGGTCCCGACCAACACATACCTTTTAATGCCCCTAAATTTAGTATTTAGGGGCAACCATGAACCTTGCCACCTCATATTCGAGGAAGAAATAAGAAGGACCAAAGAGCTGTGCTGACCCAGGAAGAAGAGGACACCTACTGCTGTGGCTTCAGCCCTACCGGCCTGTCCCAACTTCGACCTTCCTACAGCGAGTCCAGCAGCTCGCAGAGACTCTGTCTCTTGTGAGCACCGGATTTGCTCAAGCAAAGACTCACCCACAGAATCCGGATCCAGGCAGCTCTGCGATTTTGCACTACTCTGCACCCAATGCCCACGGCCCGAGTGGCCCAACACCACGAGGAGGTCTTTCCAGCGATCCTGACCCGGGATCTGGTGATCCCCGACCTCCCTCAAGCTTCAAGTCGATGCCTGCAGCCTCAATCTGAAGGGTCCTCCCGACCGCAGATGGTAAGAGGAACCCGACGCCAAAAGACACCCCTGCACCTGACGCCCAACGGCCTGTGGTGGCCCAACCGATGGTGTCCAGGCATCCCCCAAGAACCTAACTTACCTCTCCAGTCGGTGGTCATCTTCAGGAAGTCCCCCTACCCGAGCCTGCAGCACCTTTACTGAACCGAAGGTCTCCATTGCAATCCACAGGGTCCCCGACGTCTTCCTGGCACACTGCATCTGGCTGCCCCTGTGCTGCTGGTGGTGCAGCTCCTGTGCTGACTGTTGGCCCTTGCAGTCCTCACCTTAACCCCAGGAGCTTTGCTCCCACACCGAGTGGCCTGCTCGTAAGCAGTCCCTGACAGAAGGCCCTCTTAGCCCATTGGCTAACATTGGGATCCTGTACAATGCACCCAGCAGCCCCAGTGCTGCTGGTTGTGCAACTTGAGTGCCTACCTAGACCTTGGGAACCTTGGTCTTAACCCCCAAAACTCCCACTCGTAAGACGTTTATTTACCTGTGAGACCGATAACCATTTTTCTCCCATAGGAACCAATGTTACGAGTTTTTGTTCCAAAAATGCTGTGTTGAGCTGACTTTGTATGGAAGAAAAAGTAACTAGACTGCAAACCCTATAAAGTCTTACTTACATTGTATTGTGAGATCCCCGGTGCGGTATCTAAGCATACCACCCCGAGTAGTTGATGTAATCCAAAAGTAATCCAACAGTATTCCAAAAGTAATTCCTGTGTAATTTAAACTGCTTTTTGAACCAATACAAACCTGTAACGATTGCAAATGAATTCCCAATTGCACTTCTTGAAATGTTCTATGATTGAAATTATATTTTACCGACCTGTACCTAGATCTGCTTGGTTCTAGAAAATAAAACATAAGTATACCTTTTTATACTTACCTAATTGGTCTGGGTTCAGTCTCGGAGTTTGTGCCCTCAGTGTTGAGTGAGTGAATACAATAAATGCTTAACACACCCTCTGGATAAGCCTAACTGCTCGCCCACACTACCACAAAGAGAGCTGTTAGTACTTACCTAATTTAGCCTCTGCTGTTCATCTGGGGACTCCCTGGATTCTGTGCACACTATACCTTACTTTGGTATAGTATATATAGAGCCAGCTTCTTACAGTCCTCCAGGAGGTGTTGTGGTGTGGGTAGTATGTCCAGGGGGGTAAGACAGAAAGGATAGGGAGTATCCATTTTTCACGATCTGGAGCACCCATTGATCGCCATAATTCTCCTAATGCCATGGAGGTAGAGGGTGATGCGACCCTTTACTGATTGATTGTGCGCCACCGAGGAGAAATTAAATTGGTTTTGCATCAGCTGTAAGGGAAGGGGCGGGTGTTTGGGTAGCTTGTTGCCCCTAGGGGCCTGGACTCTGTCAGCCTGATTCCCAGCCTTGACTTCAAAAACAATGGAAGGCCTGATGCTTCTGAGAAGCATATCGTCTCTGCCTCTGCTCCTACTGAAGCCTTAAGAGGAGTGCTGCTATTGGAGGAACTGCCAAACAGGCAGAGATAAGCCCAGAAAGGGGGAATGGCCTTACTCTCTTTAATTCTTTCAAAGGCAGAGTCCGTTTTTGCTCTGAATAGCCTAGCTCAATCAAAGGGCATGTCCATGAGGGACTGCTGGACGTCGGACAAAAAACCCGCAGAGTAAATTCAGGCATGGCGCCTAAGCACCATGCTGGTGCAAACTGTCCTACCCAGGCAGTTGGTAGTGTCTAGACTGGATATAATTGAATATTTTGCAGTGTCATGCCCATCCAAATTAAGCCTCTGCAAGGTTGGAAGAAGTTCCTCCAGGACAGCTGGCAAGAAATCTGCCACTATGTCCCATAACGCATGTGAATTCCAGTGCAGGTGGCATGCTGTGTTGACAGAACACAGGGTGAGGCTGGCGGAGAACATCCGTTTTGCAAAAGTCTCCATCCTTTTGGATTCCCTGTCAGGTGGGGTGGTTGGGAAAGAATTGGAGTTCAGGTGGGTGGTAGACGCTTGCATCAGCAAGTTAGCTGGTGTAGAGTGCTGCAGAATAAAGTATGGAAATACATGGGAAGGCCTACGCCACCTCACCACTTGGCTATTGACTGATCTTCTGGATCGGACCAGGTGCCCACAAGAATATCTCTCAGGGCCTCATCAAATGGGAATAGAGGCTCCCGGTTGGATTGTGCGGAGTTAAGGATCTCTGTAAGCACAATGCTTTTGACCTGTTGAGTCAGCAAAGTAAGGTCTAGCACCTCAGCCACTTTCCTGATCACTGCTGCAAAAGGAGGAGAACTTTTCAGTAACCATAGGGTTAGATGAAGAGAGACCAATGTCTGGCGAAGTGTCCAGATCATGGGCAACTTGGAGGTCATCAAATATGTCACAATCATCCTCGTACTGGTTGTTATTGTCAAAGTGAGTATTCTCTGTGTCCTATTGCATGACATGACTCAGCATGTCGAGATCTGGATGGTAAGGCATGGGTCTCTTAGTCCGATATAACTATTTGTGCTGTGTCTGCCGTCGGCAACATCGGTATCTGCATCAATACGTCAGCCGGTGGTGTCAGTCATGACATCAAAAGAGTAGGCCTGGGCATAGTTTGCGCAGTTTTCGGAACTCCGCGTTACGTGGAGCTCGCGGAGATCCGAAAAACTCCGCCCCGCGTAGCGGAGTTTGTTTCCTCGCTCGCGTTCGTCAACGTCAAGTTGGCGAGCGCGAGCGAGGAAAATCCACCTCCCGGTGAGATTTCTCAACGCGGGGGGGTCAGGTTTCTCATTGCGAGTGGTTGCGTATGCTCGCAACCACTCGCGTTGAGAAACTGCCCGTTTGCGTTGAGAAAGCTGCAGCTCGAGTAAAAATCTACTCGAGCGGCAGAAAGGAAAGCAGCGCCCGCTTGCGCTGTGCATGGTGCCGTTCGCGATGATTGCACAGTGCGGACAAGCATCCGGCACTGAAAATCACTGCGAACGGCATTTTTCTATCGCACTCCGCCGCTTGCGGGTATCACCCCTCATCAGCCAAGCTATCTTGAATCTGGTGACATAGTGCGCACAGGACCCACGTCTGGGTATACCCTTCCCACTTAGAGCGGCAAATACAAAACAAACAGATGATGAACAGAATGCTGAACTAATCAAGCATTTACCCCCAATCACAGGTCTGGATTACATCCATTAGTTTTTTGCTCGTGATTGGGATATAGCTGGGTCCAAACTGGAATGGCATGGCAAGCAAAAAAAATTATATATTTAACCCAGATCTGTTACTCGGGGTGAATGTTTGATTAGTTCAGCATTCCATCCATCATCTGTTTTTTTTGCATTTGTCACCCTAAGTGGGAAGGGTATGCCCAGACTTGTGTCCCATGCTCACTATGCCACCGGATTCAAGCTAGACTGGCTGATGAGGGGTGATACCCCGAAAGTGGTCCAAGGATGCTTATTTCTGGTCCACGGAGCACCTAGACTGGCAGTTCCGGCTGGACTGTTCCCATGGGGAGCAAGGTCAAGACTGAACTGCATATGGCTGGCCCAAATTGAAATGGCGAGGCGAGCAAAAAAACTATGGATTTAACCCAGACCTGTGACTGGGGGTGAATGTTTGATTAGTTCAGCATTCAGTCCATTATCTTTTCTTTTAGTATTTATCACCCTAAGTGGGAAGGGTATGCCCAGACGTAGGTCACATGCTCGCTATGCCACAGGATTCAAGCTAGCCTGGCTGATGAGGGGTGATACCCCGAAACCGGTCGCAGGATCCTTGTCTCTGGTCGAGGGAGGTCCTGGCCTGGCAGGTCAGGCTGGACTGTTCCCATGGGGAGCAGGGTCAAGACTGATTTGCATATGGCTGGGTCTGAACTGGAATGGTGTGGCAAGCAAAAAAAACTATGGATTGAACTCAGACCGCTGACTGGGGGGGGGGAATGTTTGATTAGTTCAGCATTCAGTCCATTATCTGTTTTTTTAGTATTTATCGCCCTAAGTGGAAAGGGTATGCCCAGACGTGGGTCCCGTGCGTGCTATGCCACTGGATTCCAGCCAACCTGACTGATGAGGGGTGATTTCCAGACACCGGTCCCAGGATGCCTGCTTCTTGTCCATGGACGAGCTGGCATGACAGTTCTGGCTCGAATGTTCCCATGGGGAGTAGGGTCGAAATTCATCTGCAAACAGCTGGGTCCACACTGGAATGGTGTGGCGAGCAAAAAAACTATAGATTTAACACAGATCTGTGACTGGGGGTGAATCTTTGATTAGTTTAGCATTCGGTCCATCATTTGTTCTTTTTGCATTTGTCGCCTTATGTGGGAAAGCTATGCTCAGACGTGGGTCCCATGCTCACTATGCCACCGGATTCAAGCTAGCCTGGCTGATGAGGGGTGATACCCCGAAACTGGTCAGAGGATGCTTGTTTCTGGTCCACGGAGCACCTGGTCTGGCAGTTCCGGCTCGACTGCTCCCATGGGGAGCAAGGTCAAGACTGATCTGCATATGGCTGGGTCCAAATTGAAATGGTGTGGCGAGCAAAAAAACAATGGATTTAACCCAGATCTGTGACTGGGGGTGAATCTTTGATTAATTCAGCATTCTGTCCAGTATCTGTTCTTTTAGTACTTATCGCCCTAAGTGGGAAGGGTATGCCCAGACGTAGGTATCGCGCTCGCTATGCCACCGGATTCTAGCTAACCTAGCTGATGAGAGGTGATATCCTGAAACCGGTCTCAGGATGCTTGTTTCTGGTCCATGGACGAGCTGGCCTGGTAGGTCCGGCTGGACAGCTCCCATGGGGTGCAATGTCAAGACTGATTTGCGTATGGCTGGATCCAAACTGGAATGGCGTGGCAAACAAAAAAGCGATGGATTCAACCCAGACCTGTGACTGGGGGTGAATGTTCGATTAGTTCAGCATTCTGTTCATCATCTGCCTTTTTTGCATTTGTCGCCTTAAGTGGGAATCTTTTTAATGACTGGATGCTGTCACTGGCCAACACTTTAGCTCCCCTAAAGAAAAACATTATAAAAAAAAGGTCAGCTCCATGGTTTACCCCTCGTTTAAAAGCCTTGCAGGGACAATGTAGAAAATTAGAAAAGCAATGGCGGAAAAACTATAAAACAGAAGACCTGGGGCTTTTTAAATTAGCACTTAGATCCTACCACCAGCAAATCAAAATAGAAAAAAAGACACACTATTCCAATCTAATAAACAAAGCAGATAACCAGAAGACCATTTTTAATATCGTAAAATCATTCACTAACCCAAAAAGCCTAGAACAGGAAATCCCTCCATCACAGGATCTATGTGATCAAATTGCCGATTTCTTTGACAACAAAATTCTCGATTTGAAGACTTTACGAAAACACTCCCCCAACCTAAAAAAGTCCAGACCTTAGGGACAAAAAAGGAACTCGCATGTTTTAAGGAGATTAACTTAGAACAATCTAGGCAAGCCATCCTCTCCTGTAAATCGGGCTCGCCTTTCGATCAATGTCCCCCAAAAATCCTACATGCGCTGGTGGACACTATAAATCCCATCAATCAGATTATTAATGCCACCTTTAGGCTAGCAAAAATCCCGGACATTTGGAAAACCGCCGCCGTGAAGCCACTTCAAAAAAAGAAACTCTCGGATCCCACTACCCTTTCCAATCTTAGGCCCATTTCATTGTTGCCATGTTTGAGTAAAATTGCAGAGAAACTAGTTAACATCCAACTCAATGATTTCATGCAAGAAGCTAACATCCTACATTCTAAGCAATCTGGTTTCAGACCCGGCCATTCAACAGAATCAGTACTACTCCACACCACCGAGACCTTAAAGCTTGCCCTGGATCAGGGTAAGGATGCGGTACTGGTTCTGTTGGACTTGTCAGCGGCGTTTGACACGGTCTCTCATGATATCCTGAGAGACAGACTTGCACACAGTGGAATCACCAATAATGCATTGGCTTGGAACACATCTTTTTTTAGAAAACAGGCATCAGATTGTAACATTGGGAAGTTACAAATCAGGAGAAAAATGGCTGGCATCAGGGGTTCCTCAGGGCTCGTCCTTGAGCCCAACCCTTTTTAATTTCTATATGGCACCACTTCTCTTTCTTATGATGTTGAATCCATTGCCTATGCGGATGACACTCAACTGATCCTCACCCTTGATAAAACCTCTACAGTGGCGGAAGACAAATTTCACCACTATTTAACAGCAGTGATGGACTGGATAAAACTGAATCATCTTAAATGTAACAGCTCTAAAACAGAGATTATTCTGTTTGGCAAGTCCAAAGTATTTAGGCCTAACCAGTGTTGGCCGTCAAATTCGGCTCCACCTCCTAACACAGTAGATAAAGTGAGAAATCTGGGAATAAAATTTGATCACACATTATTCTTCCACAAGCAAGCTCTCGCTGTGGCAGGCACTTGTTTTCAAATAATAAAAATTCTCAGAAAATTCTTCGATCTTCTCCCGGTGCCTGCTAAGAAGACGGTTGCGGCAGCCTTAATTTTATCTCGCCTGGACTAATGTAATAGTCTATATGCAGGAACCAAAAAAACGGTCCTGAAAAGACTACAGGTAGTCCAGAATGCTGCAGCGAGGTTGGTACTCAAACTGCCCAGAGACTCCTCCTCAGCAACAGCACTAAAAACCCTCCACTGGCTGCCTGTTCATAAGAGGATTCTTTTCAAAGTTCTGACCATCATCTATAAAACTAAAAAAAAAAACGGACCAGAATACTTAAATTCCAGAACCAAGCCATACACCACGCAACGTACTCTACGATCATCTTCAGAGAATCTTTTAACAGTCCCCAATTTCAAACTTAAAACCAGAGGTGGAAAGACAATTGCGGTTCTAGGGACAAAAGCCTGGAACTCCCTGCCAACACAACTCAGACACACACAAACGGAACTTATTTTTAGGAAGTCCTTAAAAACCTGGATCTTCGCTATCCTAGATAATACTGTGTGGTCTCTTATCTAAGCCCTGGCATTTTAGTTCTTCTCCTCTCAGGTGTTCTTCCTCTGCTAAAGCGCCAAGATACTCCTTGGAGTGAAGGTTGCACTATATAAAACTACACATTCATTCATTCATTCAAGGGTATGCCCAGACGTAGGTCACATGCTCGCTATGCCACAGGATTCAAGCTAGCCTGGCTGATGAGTGATACCCCGAAACTGGTCACAGGATCCTGGTCTCTGGTCCAGGGAGGTCCTGGCCTGGCAGGTCAGGTCGGGCTAGACTGTTCCCATGAAGAGCAGGGTCAAGACTGATTTGCATATGGATGGGTCCGAACTGGAATGGCACAGCGAGCAAAAAAACGAGGTATTTAACCTAGATCTGTGACTAGGGGTGAATGTTTGATTAGTTCAGCATTCCGTCCATCATCTGTTCTTTTTTGCATTTGTCGCTCTAAGTGGGAAGGGTATGCCCAGACGTGGGTCCCATGTTCGCTATGCTACCGGATTCAACTAGCCAGGCTGATGAGTGGTGATACCCTGACATAAGTGCAAGGATGCTTGTTTCTGGTCCACAGAGGACCTGGCCTGGCAGTTCAGGCTGAACTGTTCCCATGGGGAGCAGGGTCAAGACTGATTCGCATATGGCTAGGACCAAATAGGAATGGCGTGGTGAGCAAAACAAAAATGGATTTAACTCAGATCTGTAACTGGGGGTGAATCTTTGATTAGTTCAGCATTCGGTCCTTCATCTGTTCTTTTGCATTTGTCGCCCTAAGTGGGAAGGGTATGCCAAAACGTGGGTCCCATGCTCGCTATGCCACCAGATTCAAACTAGCCAGGCTGATGAAAGGTGATACCCTGAAACTGGTCCAAGGAGGCTTGTTTCTGGTCCACTCAGGACCTCCCAAGGCAGTGCGGGCTGGACTGTTCCCATGGGGAACAGGGTCAAGACTGATTTGCATATGGCTGGGTCCAAACTAAAACGGCATAGCGAGCAGAAGAAGATGGATTTAACCCAAATCTGTGACTGAGGGTGAATGTATAATTAGTTCAGCATTCGTCTATCACCTGTTCTTTTTGCATTTGTCACACTAAGAGGGAAGGGTATGCCCAGACGAGGGAATCTCGCTATGCCACCGGATTCAAATTAGCCTGGCTGATGAGGGGTGATAATGAATGCCGGTCCCAGGATGCTTGTTTCTGGTCCAGAGCTGGACTGTTCCCATGGGGCACAGGGTCAAGACTGATTTGCATATGGCTGGGTCCAAACTGGAATGGCGTGGCGAGCAAAAATACGATGGATTTAACTCAGATCTGCGACTGGGGGTAAATGTTTGATTAGTTCAGCATTCTGTCCATCATCTGTTCTTTTTGCATTTGTAGCCTTAAGAGGGAAGGGTATGCCCAGATGTTGGTCGCAAGCTCACTATGACACTGGATTCAAGATAACCTGGCTGATGAGGGGTGATACCACGAAACAGGTCCCAGGATGCTTGTCTCTGGTCCAGGGAGGACCTGGCCTGGCAGTTCGGACTGAATTGTTCACAGTGGGAGCAGGCTCAAAACTGATTTGCATATGACTGGGTCTAAACTGGAATGGTGTGGCAAGCGAAAAAACGATGGATTTAACCCAGATCTGAGACTGGGGGTAAATGTTTGATTAGTTCAGCATTCGGTCCATCATCTGTTCTTTTTGCATTTGTAGCCTTAAGAGGGAAGGTTATGCCCAGATGTTGGTCACGTGCTTGCTATGACACTGGATTCAAGCTATTCTGATTGATACCTTGAAAAAGGTCCCAGGAAGCATGATTCTGGTCCAGGGATGACCTGGCCTGGCAGTTCGTGCTGGACTGTTCCCATGGGTCGCAGAGTCAAAATGATTTACACATGGCTGGGTCCAAAATGGAATGGCGTGATGAGCAAAAATACAATGAATTTTATCCAGATCTGTGACCGGGGGTGAATGTTTGATTAGTTTAGCATTCCGTCCATCATCTGTTATTTTTGCACTTTTAGGCTGGTGTGACAACTGTTGCGATGTTGGGGGTGAGGTGGGCTTCAGCCAGGTCTCGGTAAGGAAAAGTAGTTCCGCGGACAGGTCCTGCAGGAGGTCCCAGATTTTTGATGCAGTGTTTGGTGAAAGAGCGAGTGTTCAAGAAGGCACAAGTCACAGTGGGGTGCGTGTTGTGAGTGGCTGTGTAGAAAGGTTCAGGTGTGCAACTGTTTTGTCTTGTCTGTGTTGTGAGGTGGGCATGTGAGATTGTTCAGGATACATTTATGAGGGGTACAGTGTTGGGGTGCAGGCTACACATTAGAACACGCCTTCAGTGCTGGCCAGGACAGCCAGGCAACAGCATGGGGAGAGGCGTCGGGGATCATGGTATGAAGGACCGTGGTTTGCGTTGGGTTGGAGGAAATTGGCATGGGGTCTTGGCACGGAGCACAGGCAGTACGTAGACAAGCGCATTTGGATTTGACTTTGGTGTGCCAGCAGCTCATCCAACCTGCTGCCAGCTTTAAGGAGGTCTGGGTGGGGAGGAGATTCTGGGGGTGGTGTTTAGTGTTGGGCAGGGCTGGGGCATGTGTCAAGAGAACATGGGAAGCAGTGGTGGGAGGCTCAGATGAGAGCAAGGTGCAGCGGGGCCCAAAGGTGGGAAGAAAAGCCTATAGAGCCTGAAAGTAAACAAAAAAGAGCAAGAGAGGCTGATTCAGAAAGATTAAAAAAGCACAAAAAGGGGGTTCTGAGTAAAAGAGTATAGAAATAGAGGCAAAAAGATTTGAAAAGATAGTCAAAAAGCAGAAGAAGGTGTCAAAAGAGAAGTTATTGTGACAAAGTTTAATATGGGTTTAAGGATGTTTTATAGACTGCTTCTTTTTTGTTATATCTCTTGACCTGATAATATGTTTTTACTATAGAACTCTTGTTATTATGCCTGGAGTGACATTTGATGGAAAAGCAAAACCCACTTTATACAACGTCGCAAACATTCTCCGTTACTCGCTGGACTACCTCTGCTCCCTGTACACAGGCTCAAAATACTTTATTTTACATTAGAAAGTGACCCTCTTCTTTAGATGAAAGCTCACTGATATACATCTCAGACACAATTATGTCTGCCAAGCTGTTAAAATCTGCACAGGTTCCCAGACAATTAAAGGATACAGTTTCAAATGCTGTTAGGATTCTAGAACCATACATAAAGTCTTGGGATTTCTTAAAACATTTCCAAAGCAAATCAAAGGACACATCATGCAAATGGCCAATGATTTCTGATTCATTTACCCAAAGATAAAAGAGCACAGGCAGGAAGCATACTCGTTTATTAAATTAACTTAGCCCTGACTGGTAGGATTGACACTAAATAGGGGGTTCCCTTTCCAAACATTCTGTGTATTTAAACAAGACTTGTATAGACTTTGCATTTGTTTGTAGCTGACACAGCAGGGACCCCACGCACCACCACGTACTATGGGAAATTCAGAACATGTTCTGTTGTATTCAATTACATATGTAACTATATACATATATATATGTAGGAGGCTGGCTTAGTACATGGTGCACACTTATTTAAGTGATGCACCTTGCACTAGTCCAGACAACCCTTATGGTGATTTTAGTGGTCTTTGATAACCAGATACAGCTCTCAAAGTGGTAGCTGTGAGAGCAGCCTTCAGGCTTACCTTGAAGGGGTGTAAATCAGCTTGTTTTACCAACTTTATAGTTCAATAGTGTAAGTTAAATGAAAAAGAACCACACAGTGTTTATATAAAAGTAAGTTTATTTATTACACAACACAATCATTAGCACATTGGTAGATCTCCTACCTGGAGATATCAACACAATACACAAGAATACTTTGAAATAATCAGGTAATCAAATATAGACTGGTCTCCAGCGGGAGACCAAAGTGGAATGCGAACTGCAAAGGAGGTCAGGACTTGGACTAAAAGACTCAGAGGAGCTGGGGAAACAAGGAACCATCCAAGGTAAGTTCCCAGGAACCCCACGGAGGTTGTGTACAGATTAGAAACACAGCCACATGCCCAATGGAAGTCAATGGAGAAGTCACGAGTGCAGTTTTAAAGAAGAAGAACCCTTCCTGGAGGACCTCGAAGAAACTCTTTGGAAGACAGAAGGTTGGAGAGCAACCCCTTTTGTGGATGCCCCAGGATCCAGGTTACCTGTACCAGGGAAGCTGGGTGCTTAGGGGTGACGTGATGACAGAACCTGGCATAGACAACAATAGGAGACTTTGACGAATATGCCTCTGGAAAAGACTGTGAAGGAGTCCGGTGAAATCCAGGGATGGATTCTGGAAGCGAAGAACCTGCAAGCAGAGAGGACAGTCTATGCCATTCGGAGGTGATCAGGAGTCACAGAAGCACAATGTCCACCGATGCCGGGAGGTTAAGAAGAGACGACTGTGACCTTGTTGCTGCAGCTGTGAGGACCAGGTGACGCTGAGGAAGACAAGGAGCCATTCACGAGCTGTCCCACATCAAGTGTTGGTGTCTAGGTGGTCAGTGTCTGGCGGGAGCACCAACCAGCCTTGATAGCGGCAAATGACAAGGAAAGCGAAGAGATGCTGTCATTGGAAAGCAAGGTCGAACAGACTCACCAAAAGCAGGAGGGTAAGAGCAAGCCCCAAGCAAGCAGGGAAGCCCACTGAAGCAAGAGAAGACCCTCAGGAGGACCCACAGGCCAAAGGGACAAGAGGCGCAAAAGGACCTCAGGGTGCTCACCAAAGATGGAGGCCCACAGTGCAGAGGATGCAGTGAGGATGCTGATCTTTGGACGATGAAGTGCTTGAGACTGGAGCTTCTTGTAGCCCAAAGATCTCTTGTTTGCAGAGCCAACCAGCCTTGGCAACAGTAAGTCGACATGGTGCACAGGGGTTTGGTCCCACCGGCTCCGACGAGGGATACTGTCCTCAAAATTGCTGAGAAGACAGGACAGGCCTCTAAGGAGCTGCAGAACCACCACCTGTGCTGCTCTGCCTCAGGAAGTACATGGGACGCCAGGAGCAGCAGACCGAAAAGCTTCATTGCGGTGGCTGCAGATGCAGGGGAGTGGTTCCTTCACTCCAGGAAGATTACTTTGGATGTCCTTGATGCCCACAGGCCTTCTGGAGAACCTGGATGAAGCACAGACGCAGACGATGCAAAAGACTTAGAGAACAGCGAGACCAGGACCAACAGGAGTCTTTCTTGATGCAGTCTGGGTTCCAGTCAAAGTCCAAGGAAGTGTCCAGACGGTCGAAGAGTGTCTTGATTTCAGCGCTGAGTCTTGTTCTACGACAAATCTAAGGACCGACCCACAGGGGAGCCCTTAAGTACCCTAGGGGAAGGGTTGGAACAACTCGGGGATCCTTCCCAGAGGGGGGGCTGGACAGAGGGGAGGACGCTCCCTGTTCTTTGTCCAGTTATGTGCCAGAGTAGGAACCAAGGGTTCCTGAACTGGCTCAAACCAGAGTATGCAATGAGGGCTCCAAATGTGCCCTTCAAAGCAGTCTGGTAGCGTTGCAAAGTGTCCCCACCCCCGCCCGATATACTAAGTCCTGTCTGGGAGGTGGTTATACTTTCCTGTGACAAGAAACCTATTGTTCTACTTCCCCGGCTTGAGCTCAGCAGGAGGGCAGAATCGTGTCTGTGGTCGGCAGCAGCACTAGCTTGCTGGCAGACCCTGAAAGGCTGTTACCAGGAGTACAGGGGGATCCCAGAGGGAGCCCTCGACTACATGGAGTTATAATTCGAGCACCAGAATCGGTGTTGGGGTATGATTCCAACATGTTTGATACTAAACATGACCAGGTTCGGTGCAGCCGCTATATAGCTAGACATCTCATAATGACTGATGTCCACTATATACCTTAAGATGGCTGACCGCAATTACAAAGCCTGGAGAATCGACTCCAGGCTTGTTAGTGGTGTCCTGCTCATGCAGGGGCACCCTCACACTTGTAACCAAGCACCCTGCCCTCAGGACTGAAGAGCCTGCCATAGGGGTGACTTATAGGTTTTAAGTACAGTAACCCCAGATATAAAGAAATTTACATCTGTCGTGGGAGGTGCAAGCACCAACGCACACAGGTTGCAATGGAAGGCCTGTAGTCACAGTTTAAGTGGACTTCCATGGGTGGCACAATACATGCTGCAGCCCATGGGAGACTCCTGGTGTACCTATGCCCTGGGTACCTCAGTACCATATACTAGGGAATTATAAGGGTACACCAGTTGCCAATTGTCGAGGTACAAAAGTACTTACCAGAGTCAATTTAGGGGAGAAAGCAAAGATGCTGGAGGCCTGATTAGCAGGAACTCAGCAGACTAAGTCAAAAACACACTGACACCAGTCAAAAAGTGGGGGTAACCATGCTAGAAAGATCCTGCCTTCCTACAATATATGAATAGGAATATATATATTTTTTTTTTCCCACTGAAAAAATAAATGTTACAGGGACATTATAGTTAGATTCCGATTTTAAACACAAAACCATAGAAATTCAGCAGTTATAGTAACTACAAGTAACTAACTATAACTCGTGCCGCCACCATGTACAGGTTTCTCATCAATAACTTCACTGCACAAATTGCAGTGATATTATCAATGATGTCATAGAAGATGTCATGAGTGAAGTAATATGTGAGATAATTTGCTGTGCATGCCGAGGGCGCAAGTTATAGTTACCTTAGGGCACGAGTGATAATTACTTGAGACAACTATAACTGATGATTTTCTTTGAAATTGTTTGTGCAAAATCTGAATCCAAGTATAACGCCCCTGTAACCTTTGTTTTTTGCAGTGAATTTGTACTTTTTTTCAATGCTATTTACTAACTATAATGTCCCTGTAACCTTTATTTTTTTAGTGAATTTTACTGTTTTTTTCTTTAAATATCTATTGTACTACGATTTGACCCTAATGTTCAGTTTACTAATATACATTTTCACAAGTTTATAAATACATTTTAGTAACAAATTCATTCTTATTATATACTTTAAAACGATTTTTTTTTTTAAATTAAGGTAAGGTAATTTATGTTCTTTCTATAAATGCAATCCTCCAAGTCTTTCTTTTTTAAAAATTCATTTTATGGATCCACGGATCTGTCGTGAATCCTTGGACAAATAAGGCATCTGCCGGTTATATTGCACACATTCCATTCTAAAGCAACAACACATTTAATAAAAACATATGCTATTGCAATTTCTATAAGTGTATCACTGCCTGTGTGTGGGTGTGTGAGTGACTGTGTGGGTGTGTGAGTGCCTATATGGGTGTGCGAGTCTGTGTGGGTGTTAAAGTGGGTCTGGCACTGTTTTTGTGGGTGTGTGAGTGGCTGTATGGGTGGCTGTGTGAGTGGCTGTATGGGTGGGTGTGTGAGTGTGTGGGTCTGTAAGTGGGTTTGTGAGTGGCTGTATGGGTGTGTGAGTGATTTTGTGGGGTGTGTAAGTGGTTGCGCAAGGGTGTGTAAGTGGTTGCGCGAGAGTGCGAGTGGGTCTGTGAGAGGTTTTGTGGATCTGTGAGTGGGTCTTTGAGTGGCTGTATGGGTGTGTGAGTGGTTGTGTGGGTGGGTGTGTGAGTGAGTGAGTAGATGTGTGGGTCTGTGAGTGGGTGTATGTGTTTTTTTAATTGGGGTCTTGATTTTCAGATCCGCTCAATCCCATGAGGATCCTCGCGTGCTCAAAAGAAAAACGTTTTTGAACAATTTCTTGCCCATGAGGGGCCCCTCACAGACTCCTCCATCAGTCCCATGGAGTCAGGGTACCTCTACCCTGACCATTTCTATCCCTTTTAAATTTTATTTTCCCCCCTGGTAGCCATGTCCTGATGCACAAAATGGCGGCTGCAACTTTCCTCTCAGGTTGCAGCCAGTCAATCACCGCATTGTGTGTACTTTGGCAGTGAAGCAGAACTAGACTCAGAGTGTGCTTTTTTAATTAGTGTAAATCCATTCAGTAGTTTTAGGTATACTAATGTTTGAAAAATGTGTCACACAGACATTATAGAGTTAATATGTAGAGATGTCTCTGCCACTTAAACTAGTGAGCTACATACTTGCAAGTTCTGTCAATCACAGTGCAATTTTTAAAAAATGTGAATGACTGAAGAGCTTCCATTATATTTTCCATCATCTTCAAGCTCACAAATTTACCGAAACCTACGAGTTTCGCAGTGTAAAAAAAAATCCAACATACAGCAAGGGGCGGCCTAATGACAATTTGTAGGACACGAAAGGGAGTAAACAGGTCACCCAGAGGAGTGCTAATAATTAACAAAATACCATGAAGAATGAAAGCAGCCAGTGCTTAATTTGTAAAAATAAAATGTTCTAGGGCCCCCATTACTAGGCTACTATTGCCTGCACCACCCATTGCCCCTGTCAGCAGTTCCACTGACAGTACCAAACCAACTACTAACCATCACACTTGTACAAGTGTGTCAATACAGACTATTCCAGGCTATAAGAATGGCTTGGGTGGCAGGTATTAATCATTTTTAAAGTATATTGAATTAATAACAACTGTTCTGCTTGTTTCTAAATTATACAAACAGCACCACCACGTGGGAGACTGTCATAAGTGTAGGTGTTGACAATTGAGTGCCAGTGCTGAGCACGGAAACCACCGGCTCAAATTAAGCATTGAAATAAGTGGATGGTAACTTGACAAATAAGCAAAAATCCACAAGCAATTAGCCACCATTTTGTCATCAGAAATGGGCGTCATTTTAACAGACTTATGAATTTGCGTGTTTCAATTCACTAAAATGCATACTATGATAAAGCACCACTGAAAAAAAATGACTGGAGGACACAAAACCGCCGTGCACTGTCAAAGGCAGTATGCAGTTGAGGTGGGTGCATGCGCGAGTTCGTTGTAGGGCCTGCAGTCAAATACTGCTTCACAGGACCAAAGGCCATGTGAATCGGGGGTTGGAGGACTACAGTGGGTTGGGCGCAGCCATGCAAGCAAAAGATTGGATACAGCACATTTAAAAAATAATAATAACTGAAATGACAAAAGTTAAAGATTAGTTAGTATTCAGGGAACAAAGAAAAAAAATCCCATTGAAATTTGCTATAATGGTATGAAATGCGTACCATGCACCATAACGGACTCCCCGTCAAGTTTTGCTCTTGGCAGACAGGTGTTTTTCATGTGCTTTCAACTAAGGAGTGTACTGTGCTAGGCAGGGGCGTCAGTTATGGTGTACAGTGTGCTTTTCACATGCGAAATTTCTGTGTTTTTTGTTTCCTGATCCATATATATTCTTTAACTTTTGTTTTTCAGTAACAAAATGAATAAAATATATATATATATATATATATATACACACACACACATATATATATACACACACACACACACACTAGATGAGACAGAGGGGTTTGACATTAGCACGCAGCTGGCTAAATTTAAAACATAATTTTCATCAATTTTAAAACTATTAACAACTGCTTAGACTCGCAGTTTGTCATTAATTTAATGGTTACATAAACAAAAATAAGTTGTATATTACCTCAAATAGATCATAGCCTTCAGCTTCACTCTGTTCATATGGACGGATGATGCCATCCTCATGGATAAAGCGTGGGGCACGGAGTTTAACCACATCTTCTGTTGATTCTGCTACCCTGTTAATTAATAAGCATTAACTTTTCAAAAACTCTTCACGCTTCTTGATTTAGTGACATAAACCAGCAAATTCTAGCAGTCGCGGCTGACATCTACTGAGGGTGGGGGGGATGTGGGCAAACAAAAGAAAAGCACTTACCGCATCCTGACGTCCTCCTCACTCCGACTTCATCTGCTGCAACTGCAATGCATGACCCAGCAAACTCCCTCGACCAATCCAGGTCTGCTCACGTGCTGTTAACCAGAATGTGAGCAGTGCCCTGATTGGTGAGAGTGGCCTCTCTCAGCGCTCACGAGGGTCCTGAATGCCTGCACTTGCTCTCAACCTAGCTGTCTTAAGACAGCTGGGTTGAGAGGTTTAAAGTGCCCATGTGTGGCTGGCCGTCTCAAGACGGCTGGCCAAAGACACATGCGCACTTTAAGCAAGTGCAAAGGCAGCCTTCTGCCCACCACTCCTCCCTGCTCACTCGGCAGGCCCCGCCCCATCCTGAGGCTCGGTTCAGGAAGAGACGATAAAAAATAAAATGGAAAGCAATTACCATTTTATTTTTTATCTCTGGTGCTTTGTGGGGCACGTAAGGGGGCAACACTGTTTTGCTCTAATGGAGGAGCCGCCCCTGAATTCTAGAAAAAGGACAACTGTACAACAATTGGAACTGAAATTAAAAACAAAACAATTACCTGGCTTAGCGCTTGTCATAATTGCCTTGCTGCACGCTTAAACCTGAATAATTCCTTAGGAAACAAATTGAGACCTAATAAGTATGCTTGCCTTGACAGGAAATGAAAGGATTCTGATGGCTTATTATCACAACATTAAGCTACTTAACAATAACAAATCTTCTTTTAAGTCCTGATGAAGCATGGGTGCCTACTTCTGCTTTTTCCTACAGAAGTGAATTGGCACACTTTGGGGTTACTCGGGCAGAGTAAGTGGTGAAGGACTGAAAAGAAGGGTCTTCCTGCTACTGGGAAACTTCTTTCACTAGGGATCAGGTGCATTAGCCCACAATGGGGAGTATTCACCTACAACCAAGTGAGGTGTGGCGGAGGATGATCTGCGCACTGTGGAGAGGATATCCTCATTACCACGAGGGGGAGGTGTTATCTTCTATACCCATTTGGTGGCAACAAAATTTAAATTTGGTCATCTGTTGCACATGAACATTCAAATAGATTTAAGGAGAAGCAAACAAGCACAGAATGTCTCCACCATAACCCTCGACTCCAAAAACGTCCCTTTCTGACTTTGGAGCCACTTGGGCCCTTATCCACATCTCTCCACCGCCTGCAGCGGTGCCTCAAGGGTGCCCCCTACGTGGTCCTGACGAAGACCCTACTGTAAGGACCCCACTCACCTACAATTAACCCTGGGTCGAAACGTCGACAGGCTTCATTTTGTGTTTACCTTTTTGGGACAACTGTGATTGATTCACTGTGTCTTCCTTCTTTATGGTTTTGTAAATATATTAGCCTTTGAAAAGGCTGGATTGGCTTTTCATTATTTTGATGTATATATCGTTCACCGCCCTCCCTCTCTCACTTTCCTCCACACTTGCACATTGCTGCACCAGCCCCTTCCTTCCCTCTGGGGCACCTTTTCATAATTGTATCTAACATATGTGAAGGTTCTGCACATTGGAACCTATTGTTTAACATGAAATAAAATGTTTAAACATGATTACCATTGTTTGGATTTGACCTATCAGGTGTTGTTGATTTTCTAATGTTAATTTTAAAGTTCATATCCACTGGGACCACTGTCTCTTGTACCGTATATCACCCAGGTCCTAGTGTCTGGGTTTACCCCATTGTTTTGTAACAAAAACACTTGCATCATTATACGCCAAGAAACCCATTGTCATATTCAAACACACTACCTCATATATCCAAACAATTAACATCATTGGTCAAACATACTCACTCATTTACACAGTAGACCCATCATCATACATATCACACTAATCGGCATATGACCTCACAAACAAGCTTTTAAGTTTACACAACCATCATGATACACTTTTAAATAGATACCCAAGCCATACCATCCTGGCGGTGGGCTGCGGACCAATTCTCACACTAAAACGTCCTGTAGGACCGAATGGGCGAAATGCCCATACCTGCAGACCTGACTGTCCAGGCAGTAATGCTTGGCAAACGTATGCAGAGACACCCACATTGCTGCCTGACAGATGTCCAGGACAGGGACACCCCGAGCTAAGGCTGTGACTGCAGCCTTCCCCCTGATAGAATGAGCTTGTAAGCCCTCAGGGGACTGCTTCCTAGCCAGGGTATAGCAGATCTTAATGCAGAGAACGACCAAGCGAGAAATGGTCTGTTTCCGCACTGTCTGATCTTTTTTAGCTCCCACATAATCCACAAAGTGTTGGTCGGAACTCTTTTGTGCAGTCAAGTTAGAACGACAACACTCTATTTGGGTCCAGACAATGGAGGTGATCCTCTTCCTTAGAGGGCTGTGGGGGGAGCAAAAAAGGTGGGCAGCGTGATCAATTGACTCAGATGGAATAGGGTCACCACTTTCGGTAAAAATGAAGCACGCGGGCGAAGCACCACTTTATCCACATAAGTCACCATGTAGGGAGGCTTGCAAGATAAAGCCTGCAATTCGCTCACCCTCCAAAATGATGTTATCGCTACCAAAAAGGCTGTCTTGATGGTTAGCAGCCGGAGGGGACAATTATGTAAAGGCTTGACAGGAGCACACATAAGGAATGTGAGAACCAAATTAAGTTTCCCAGTGTGCCATGAAAAAGGGCGAAGGTTGAAACATATGTACAAGCCCTTTGAAGAACCTATTTACAATAGGGGACTTGAACAATGAGGGTTGGTCCGGCAGCAGCTAGAAAGTGGACAGAGCAGAAAGATAACCTGTGAGTGCCCAATGCAGAGCCCTGCTGGGCAATAGTAGGAATAAATAGAATAGTAGATAGAGAAGAAGAAAGAGGGTCAATATACCACTCTGTACAATATTTAACACATTTTTGCCAATGGCAGTCATATACCATCTTAGTGCAGGGCCGCCTGCCCGCCAAAATAACATTATATACTTTGGGAGGAAGGTCCAAAGCTATCAACTGTCGCCGCTCAATCTCCACGCATGGAGGTGTAGAGTTGACAGGTATGGGTGGACGACTCAACTGCTGCTGCAAAATATCCTCCCAAAGGGGCTGACTGATTAGAGGATCGATGCTCTTTTGAAGAAGCTCTGGATACCAGACTCTCCGTGCCTAATCCAGAGCCACACGAATGACTTGGGTCCATCATTCTTGATCCCCTTGAGAACTCTGGGCAGAAGTGATATGAGCGGAAAGGCATACAAGAGGCCTGAGCTCCACTAGCCACGAAAAGCGTCACCGAGCGGTAGCTGCCTTGGTAACTCCAGGGAGCAAAACTGCTGACATTGCACGCTCTCTTCGGAGGCAAACAGATCTAACCAAGGCTCTCCCCACTGCTGAAAGAGACCTTGTACAACCTCCAACTGAAGACGCCATTCGTGATCCACTAGGCATCGGCGGCTGAGTTTGTCTGCCCTGGCATTCAGCGAACCTGCCAGGTGTTGAACCACCAGGGCTATGCCCTGCTGTACCAGCCATGTCCAGAGACGCAGGGCCTGTTGCTTGTTGCAGTACCACATGGCGGTGGTGTTCATGAACACCTGAACTAACTTCCCCTTGACAGAGGGAAGAAATACTTCCAATGTCAACCAGATCGCCCGAAGCTCCAACAAATTGATATGGAGCCCCGATTACGCCGGAGACCAGTGTCCTTTGATCTCCACCTCTCCCAGATGACCACCCCATCCCAGGAGTGACGCATCTGTCACTTTTGTGAGACCTGGTTGCGGAAGGGAGAAGAGTCTGCCTCTGACCCAATCGTGGTTCAAAAGCCACCACTGCAAGGCCTTCGCAGTTCCCTCCGAGCAGGGGCGGCTCCTCCATTAGACCGGAAGAGCGTCGCTCCCTTACTTGCCCCTAAACTCCCAGACATAAAAAATAAAATGGCAATTCATTAACATTTTCTTTTTTATCGTCCAGTCCTGAACCGATCGTCAGGACGAGCCGGGGCCTGCTGAGTGAGCAAGGAGGAGTTGTGGGCAAAAGGCTGCCTTTGCACTTGTTTAAAGTGCGCATGTGTCTTTGGCCAGCCGTCTTGAGACGGCCAGCCTCACATGCAGACTTTAAACCTCTCAACCCAGCTGTCTTAAGACAGCTAGGCAGGCATTCAGGGCCCTCGGGAGTGCTGAGAGAGGCCGCTCCCACCAATCAGGGCACTGCTCACATGCTGGTTAACAGCACATGATCAGGCCTGGATTGGTTGAGGGAGTTTGCAGGGGCCTGCATTACAGTTAAAGCAGATGAAGTCAGAGTGAGGAGGACGTCAGGATGCGGTAAATGCTTTTTTTGGTTTTTTCCCCCGCTCCCCCCCACCCTTAGTTGATGCCAGCCGCCACTGCCTCCGAGATCTGGACCTTGTCAAAGAGATTCCCTGATGCTGCGTCCACTGGAGCTTCAGATCCCACTGCAGAGCCTGCATAAACCATCTGGAGTGATTTACCAACAGGATGCAGGAAGCCATGAGTCCCAGCAGTCTCAGAGTCAATCTCAGCAACATCCAGGACAGAAGATGAATCATTGGTATGATAGCCTGAATATCTTGGACTAGCTGCTCGGGAGGATAAGCCCAAAACTGCACTGTGTACAGAAAAGCTCTGATGAAAGGGAGCGTCTGGAAGGAGCCAGGTGCGACTTTGCCACATTTATGGAGAACCCCAGCGAATGCAGGAGGTTCGCCATAGTCTGAAGGTGGGAGACAACAGCATGGGGCGAAGGAGCCTTCAACAGCCAGTCAGACTGACGTACGAGTTACTTACCTTCGGTAACGATGTATCTGGTAGAGACGTTGTCTAGCCGCAGATTCCTTAACTGAGAATATCCCCAGGCGTCAGACTGGATCCGGAAAATTTTGCGCAGCAGCACCTCTGCGCGCCGGGGGGGGCGGCGCCGCTTGGTTCCGCCCTGACGTCGTCCCCGGACATGACGTCAGTGGAGCCATATAGGACCCTCCCGGCGCGCTGACGATAGTTTTCTCCGGAGGAACTTTTCCGCGCCACAACGCGGAGCCCCCAGTAAAACTGTGAGAGTATGGGAACAGTGTGCGAATAAAAAAGAAAAATTGGTGAGAGAGAAAGAACCAAAGGGTGAGAAAGCACCATGAACGACAGTGAGAAGCACTGCCGACTGAAAGTTGGTGAACAGAAAAGAGCAGAGCAATACTCTGAGAAGCAGTTTCGCAAAAGCGAAGTGAATGCCACCCCTGATGCAAATCGATCTATAAAAGGAAGACCAAGGCAGACGACAGAAAGCCTGCACCAGATGAAGTGAATGAAAAGAGCAGAACAGTACACTGAGAAGCAATCCCGCAAAAGCGAGAGAATGCCCTCTCCTGAGGCAAAACAGCAATGAGAAGAGCCAACAGCGACAGGCAAGAAAGCCCCAAACCACAGGATTAAAGAAGAGAAAAGAAAGAAATAGGGAGACTCTGTCCCCTGTGAGAGAACCATTGGACTGAGGCACAGGCCAAAAGACCTGAAAACCAATTGACTGGAGGAGTGTCAATGGAGAAGGTGGGTGGGAGGGTAGAGAACACCAGTAGGCCACATACTGGAGGAAACCCATGTGGAAAAACGCAGAAGGACACCTGAACTCACCGCCCAAGCATGAGATTGGGAGGAGCAGAACAAGTAAACCAAAGGAATAAGCCTGACGGGGAGGGAGGTGAGAGATCCCACCCCGTAGAAAGACAAAGCAACCCCGAGGAAGGCGTATGCAGAAAACCCCACCTGAAAAGGTCCTCGCAGATCGGGGAGGATGGGTGGGCGTTAAGGAATCTGCGGCTAGACAACGTCTCTACCAGATACATCGTTACCGAAGGTAAGTAACTCATACATCTGATAGAGACATCTAGCCACAGATTCCTTAACTGAGAATAGATACCAAAGCCATACCCCATAGGAGGCTAGTCTGCGACTGAACCCCACTAAGTTCCCAAGGGAACAGAAGGGTCAAATGGTGACGAAACACAGTGGGGGCAGCACTGCCAGAGTGGCCAACACCAGACTAGGATAGTGGAGTGGCCAACAATGAGAGGCAAAGGCATCAAGAGCTGCCAAGGGCGGCAGGGAAGCCCTTTCGGTTAAACAGAGTTGAAAGGGAGCACAGAACCAGAAGGTCAGTGCGGAATGACAGTGGATATCTTCTGTAAAAGAAGAGGAACTAAATGTAGGATGTGAGGGATCCGCAGGATCCATGGACCTGCAAAAGAGAAAGGTCCAGCTAGGGTACAAGAATGGACCGAGTTGGAGCATGCAGGACGGATATGCATGACAGTGAAAGAAGCACTGTGGAACTGGGAACAGCAGCGGAAGGATGCCGACGACGCCCAGGATGACTCAGTGTTACTGGAAACACAAGACCTGCCAATGCACCATCGCCCATGCACCGGACATGTGAAAGGGCGGGCATCAAAAGGCAGAATGGCAGAGAATGAGGCAATAACCAGTGCCACGCACGTGGGGAACAGAAGTACACAATAGACACTGTGTGTACCGCCAGAACCACACCAGGGAAAGGGAAAGGCACAATAAAGCGCCACGAGCAAAAGCTGAGATGCGAGAGACGCATCACCAGGGTGTACCGCGTGAAAGAGATCCGGCAAAACTAACACATGTAGAAGACTTGCGCTCACGAAAAGTGAGGAACAAGACCACGGCCACCGTAAGAAGGACCATGCATGTGGGAGGTCTGGGTGTGTGTAGTACGCCAGACAGGAGAAAAGAAGACAGGATGCAGCCCGGAGGATGCGTTGAGAAAGAAAAGAAAAAAAAAGAAAAGGCACCATAGGCACCAACAGCCATGTTGCAGCGGTACCGGACAGAGCAATGCCCAGAGCCAGACGCAACAGCCACAGGCAGTAGGGAAGATCCACTGTCTACCGCGAGACAGACAGGGAGGCCGAGCAGTATTGGAAGGAGTCAGTACGAAACGTACAGGAGGAACAAAAGTGGATGTACGTACAATAGCCCACAAGGCAAACAATGTTGTGAGGGGAACACTCCTGCTGAGAGCAGCAACAGCAGCCGGAAGGAAAGCACGACAACACCTGCGCGGAAGGCAGCAGGGAAATGGGAAGCTCTGGCAGGGGAAGTGGCCATAAAAGCAAGGCACAAGACAATGTAAAGTATCAGCGTCTGGGGCCAGAACGCCACCATGGAGAGCGAAGTCCAACCATGAAAGGACTACACAGCATGGATAGAGGAGAGTAGAACTAGGCAACGTAAAGTTGCAGGAAAGCGCAGCAGCCCGTGACAGCGAACATACCAGGGAGCAGCCACCGGACGCTTATAGAACACAGAAGAATAGTGCCGAGCTAGCTGTGCATGCTCGGGGACAGCGACAGGGTCCCGCTGGGAGGCAGTCCACAGATGGGACGGCCGCAGCGAAAGAACCACGACGAGACGGTTAGGAACCAGCTGGTCGCAAGCAAAGTGGCTCACGAGAAAAGGCAGTACAAACCACCCAAGGAGGGCTAACCTGAAAAAAACCCTCCTGGAAGAGGTGACATGAGGTAGAACCTCAAAGTCCTGTGGGATGAGGGCACACGAGGACTTTAAAGCCCTCCTGGGCCTCAAGAAATGGAGCAGTGAGATGCAGGGGAGTGCCACAGACCAGCAGCAGACACCATTAGAGAGGCGATAGAGCGAGACCAACAAATGGACCGCAAGAAGGCCCCGGGAGGGATCGCAGCAGCAGTGAAAGTTTACAGGCACAGCTGCAGGACAACCTCGTGAAAAACACCCCACAGGAGCCTACCAAGACTTCTGTGTGAAGGAGGCAGCTATACAATAGCCAACGAATACCCCACATAGGGTAAGTATCAACCCCAACAAGGGGCACCTCTTGAGCGTGAGCTCATAGACAGAGGATCAACAGAAATATAAGCAGCTGACCAGCTGCATGAAAGAAAAGAAATTGCGGCGAGAAGCCGCCCAGGCCGTTCAGGTATTACAGCATGAACCCAGGGCCGATATGAAGCAGAGACAACACTGCAGAGGGTGAGGACAAAGTCCGCAAACGGACAAGAACAGAATAAAAACTATGGAAGGTTAGAGAGAAGGCGGTGAACCGCAGAGTCCGCATGTTCGTTAAACAGGGACACACCATCAAATGGCAAATCCCGGAGACTGTCACGAACATTTTCGGGGAAACCCCCGTCGCGCAGCCAAGCATGCCGACGCAGAGCAACGGACCTGGCCATTGCCCGACCCAGCGAATCGGTTGAGTCAATGGCCGACCGAATGGTAAAGCGTGCCATCTCTCGGCCGTCATGAAGGAGACGAGCTATGTCAGTACGAGGACTCTCAGGGAGAGAAGGTAAAAGACACTCCACAGAGTCCCAAAGGGCACAAGAAGCCCGGGCAAAGACGCAAGCCATGTTCAGAGCACGTAAGGCTGAACTAGTGGAAGCAAAAATGCTGCGTCCACATGTCTCCAACCAACGAGACTCCTTAGTGGGAGGCAGCAATAGAGGCGGAGATGAAGGCTGCGTGGCATAAGCCACCTGGACTACTTGTCCCTGAGCCCCAGGCTGAAGGGACAAACAGGCTGGGCCCCCAGGGGCCGGACGATGCCGATGCGCAATGGCCCGGTCGACAGGATCTCCTGAAGAGGGCCGTGTCCACGTTCCAATCAGCGCGTCGAACAACAAGCCGCTAAAAGGCAGCAAGGGCTCCAGGTCCACCTCACCCTGGTGGAGGAGATCCAATAATGGATCGGAGGACAAGGAGACAGACGGAGGGTGCAAGTGTAAAACAGCTGCAGCCCTGCGAATACCCCTTAAAAACAATGCACCAGCTTCAGTGGGCATCCTGGAGGGCGACAATAGGCCATCTGTAGGGGACGGTTGCAAGCTGACACGTCCCGCAGCAGGAGGAGCAAGGGGCCACTGACCCCAGGGCATCGGAGCCAAATGGCATGGAGATAACCCCAGGTATACCGGATCCGCGTCCTCCCGAAGCGGAGAAACAACTGGAACCGGCGGCTGCTCCGGCGTCAAACCGACGTCGACCTCCAGGAGAGGCGACCCGGCTGTGGCACGAGCCGGCGTTGACGTCCCCACCACTGATAGGTGCGGAGAAGTAGGATGACGACCAGGAGTCGACAGGCATGGTGCCGCCGGCGCCGCCGATGTCGACGCCGGGAGCCGCCAGGGGCCATGCGGAGACAGGGCAGAAGGGCTTGACGTGGGGCTGGGACGCCCATCCGGGTTGTGTCCCGACGTCGGCACGACTCCGGAGCCGGAGTCGAGGCACTCGGCCGGCGCCGAGGGTGAACCCGCCGGCGAAGATCCGACCTGAACGCCTACCTCCTCTGTGGGACCCGAAGGCACGCCAGGGAGAGGAGGTGACCCGAAGATGGAGTGCAGAGCCTTGTAGTAGGCTTCCATCTGGGGTCGAGTCGCACCATCACCCGGAAAGGGCGGGTAAATGGAGGCCGACTCTGGGGGGTACGGCTCCGTGGTGGAACGGGAACCATGACCCCCATGGTCACGTTGAAGCAAGGTCGATGACCTCCGCGACTTGTGCTTGGACTTACATTTAGGTGAACGACGGTCGCAGGAACGACTCCGGGAGCGGACGCGGACAGAAGAGCCAGCCCGAGAGCAGCAGGGAGACGCCGTGCGTGATATCCGGGCGGCCAGGAGCTTCATTCGGCGCTCCCGCAGGGACTTCGGACACATCTGCCGGCAGGCGCCACACTCCACGGAGTCGTGGTGCGACCCAAGACACCACATGCAAATGGTGTGCGGGTCCGACGCCGACATCTGTCGCGAACAGGTCTCACACACCTTAAAGCCCGAAGGCATCGCACACCGTTCCCCGACGCAGAAGGCGTCGAAAAGGCCTGAAGAAAACAGGCCAGAGGAACAGCTGAATCCTGGATCCGCGTTGGGACTCGGAAAAGAAGGAAACTGACATCAGCGCGCCTGGAGGGTCCTATATGGCTCCACTGACGTCATGTCTGGGGACGACGTCAGGGCGGAGCCGCCCCCCGGCGCGCAGAGTTGCTGCTGGGCAAAATTTTCCGGATCCAGTCTGACGCCAGGGGATATTCTCAGTTAAGGAATCTGCGACTAGATGTCTCTATCAGATACCCCTAACCTGCACAGAAGAGCCGCAACCTCTGCCATCACCTTGGTGAACACTCGAGGGGTGCTGGAAAGGCCAAAGGGGAGCACGGTGAACTGAAAGTGCTCGTAGCCTACCTTGAACCACAGGTTAAACTGTGGGCAGGAAGGATGTTAAAATACGCATCCTGCAAGTCCAACGCTACCAGCCAGTCTCCTAGGTCTAGGGCAGACCAGACCTGAGCAAATGTAAGCATCCTAAACTTCTCCTTTTTGAGGAAGAAATTGACAGTACAAAGGTCTAGAATAGGACAAAGACCTGTGTTCTTTTTGGGTATCAGAAAGTAGCAGGAATAACAACCACTGCCTACCTCTGAAATGGGAACCCTCTCTATGCCTGCCTTGGCCAGGAGAGCTGTAACTTCCTCTCTGAGTAGAACAAGATGATCCTCGAACAGCCATTCTGGAGATGGCGGTAAAAGAGGAGGAAAAGATAGAAAAGGAAGGGAGTAACCATCCAAATGATCTGCAAGACCTATTTGTCCGATGTTATGGTCCGCCAGTGGAAGAGATGAGGGTGAATTCTCCCTCCAACTGGACAGCCATGGTCTTGCAGAACCAAATTAGGAAGGCTTAGAGCCTGCAGCTACCGGGGGTGGGTGGCGGACGACTTCTGGCTACCACTCCCACGAGGTCAAAATGTACCGTGCTCATGTCCTCGCACAACTTGGGAAGTGTGTGCAGGACGGTGGCTGGGGTATGGCTGAGGCAGTTGAAAACCCCTTTCATTGCCACAAAAGAGGCAAAAGGCAGACAGAGGTCAAGGTGTCACTGAGAGGCCCAAGGATCTTGCCGTAGCCCATGAAACCTTGAAGCGTTCCAGCGCAGAGTCTGCCTTCTCTCCAAAAAGACGAGTCCCATCGAAGGGTATGTCCATGATGTTGGCTTGGACATCCCCGAGAAACCAGATGTTCTTAGCCAGGAGTGGCGCCGCAAGGCAGCTGTCGACGAAACCGCTCTACCCAGCGAGTCAGTCGTATGCAAACCACACCTAATGGTGAACTTTGCTCCATCTCTCCCATATTTTATTGCCTGGGAGAGCACTGCCTGGGCCTCCTTCGACACCTGTGACAGCACTTACACAACCGTTTCCCAAAGGGTGTGCGAGAAACGGTCCAATAGGCATGCAGTGTTCACCAACTACAATGTCAGGCTGGTGGAAGAAAACATCTTCTTCTCAAGTGCGTCCAACCTCTTGGATTCCCTTTGCGGGTGGGGAGGGGTGGCGGGGGAGGGGCGGAAGGGAACACACCATGGCATGTTGAGGCTTGGACCACCAAGCTCCCAGGAGTAGGATGTTGAATGAGGAAACTTTGATCACCCGGTGCAGGGTGATGGTGGGGTGCTATAGTCCTGTTCACAGGAGCCTCTGTGCTTGTATTGGACCATGAACCTAGAAGGACATCCATTAGTGCCTCATAAAAGGGCAAAAGGGGTTAGGTTGAGGAAGCCCCAGGCTGAAGCACTTCAGTCAAGAGATTAGTCTTGACTTGCACAGAGGGCAGTTCCAGGCAAATGACCTCTGCTGCCCTCTTTCCCAAAATAGCATAAGAAGCCCCCTCCTCCGTAGCCACAGTAGGTGGAGAGAGCATACCAGTATCTGGAGAGGTGTCCAGACCACGGTCCTCTGCAAGCTCCTCATACCAGTCCAATTCCTCACCAGGATTGTCTGTTCTTCTAAAGGGTCCAGAGTCCCCTCCCACTCCTCTCACATTCCGGAAACCTCTTAAAAATGTATAGGCAACGACCTAGAGCCTCTGGACTCCGTCGGCGTTGGAGTTGACGTTGACCAACGTAGATTTGACTCCGAGTCATCGGGAATCAGAATGGGGCTAGCGTCAGCGGTGCCATGAGCATCAAATTCAGGACCGGCACCGGGTAAGGTCACATTGGCATGACCGGTGCCATTCCTGTCCCGTGATCAGATCAATAAGATACCACCCACGCCGGAGCAGTCGGCGTGGAACCGGATGGGGCCTCCTCTGACCCCACGGGGTCCGAAGGCGCACCAGAGGGGTCATCCCGCTGAAATACTTTGCGCATGGGCTCGTAAAACTCATTTACTCGACCGTGGGTCGCTTCGGCTCCCTGAAACGGGGGGAGGCGTGGAGTTGAACCTGGCTTCGCAGAACCGAGAATGGAACGTCGATGTTCTTCCCTCATCTCGTTAATCCTCAATGGACGAGGTAAAGTCGAAGTCCGCTTAGATGACTTCTTCTTCTTGTGTCTCTTCCCCGAGTGACCCGAGGACCTTGCGTGTGATGAAGAAGACTTGGGGTTCCTGGAGCGGTCCCGCAACCTTCTCTTCTTTGATCCGGACTGGGACCTCCGAAGAGTCGCGCTCAATGGCGTCGACTGTGGGCCACAAGGAGCTTCACAGACCGCTCCCTCAAGGCCTTCTGGCATGGCAGTCCGAGCACGACTTCATGTCGTGGTCGCGCTCGAGGCACCATAAGCTCCAGTGACCGACATGACACGGTGACAGGCGCCACATGGTTTAAAACCTACCCTTCTAGAGGTCAGAAAGAGGCAGAGGGGTAGCTCTTCTCCAGATCAGAGCTAACTGGCATGGAAAGAAAAGAATTGATGTCCATGCGCCTGTGTAGCACCTATATAGGTGACCGCAACATCACATCTGGCACCGACGACGCCACGAAGAGCCGAACAGAGCCACCCAATGGCACACAGGGGTACCGTTCACCAAAAGTTTCCGGATCCAGTCTTACGCCTGGGAAATATAAAAGTAAGGAATCTGCAGCTAGAAGTCTCTATCAGATGTTGATTTTCTCATCTAGCAGATGTAATAGTTATAAAGAACACTGTTATCAGAGTCAACAGCCACAAAGAGCAACTGTGCATAGGCTCAAAAAGTAAGCACATTAGATAAGTTACACAAGATTCAAATCCCACAGTTGCATTATAAAAAGAAGAGGAGGAAAACATACGGGCCAAACACTTTAAAAAACAAATCACAACAGGTGATTTAAAAAAATCACTGTTGATCTGATAACGGTAAGAAAGCTAAAAGGGTTTATTTTTATTTATTTATGTGTTTTATAGAGCGTGAACTTGACCCGTTAGGGTATCAGAGCGCTTTACAGGAGAGCAACGCAATATATAGACAGACTTAGAATCAACCAGTAGCAGCTCGAGTGGTAAGGGGGAGGGTAGCCGGGTACATAAGGGAAAAAGGAGCACTTATTTACAGTTTACATAACCAGTTACTCAAGGCGAGACGCCAAATTTACAGATTAAATTTACAATTATTCAAGTCGGGCCCCAAGTTCCTGATGCGGTGACAAGGTAGTCCGAGGGAGGTAGTGGACGGCCATAGGTTGGGCCATGGTGGTGGATGAGTCAATATTTAGCCGAGAAATTTGCCCATAAGGAAGGTTTTGGTATCCTTTTTGAAGCGAGTCAGAGAGGGATTCTTCTGATGTCGGGTGGGAGAGAGTTCCATATTCTTGGAGCAGCCCCTGAGAAGGCTCGATTGTAGGTTTTTTTCCCGAAAGCGTGCAGGTTGGAGCAAGAGGTCTCTGGAAGATCGGGAGTTTCTGGTTCCTCCGGAGAAGACAAGTTTCTGTGTCAGATAAGCAGGGGAGTTAGAGTATAAAGCTTTGTGCGTGATGCATGCTAGTTTGAGTTGTATTCTTGCCTCCAGGGGAAGCCAGTTGAGAGCTTTCAGGTGTGGGGAAATATGATCGTATTTCCTAGTGCCGGTAAGTAGTCTGGCGGCCGCATTGAGGCAGGCTTTAAGAGGTGCAGGGAGATCTTAGGTAAACCAGAGAGGGTTGAGCAGCCGTATTCCAGCCTAGAGATGACGAGTGCTTGGACTGCCATTTTTAGGTCGGGAGCATCGAGGAAGGGTTTCAATTTCCTAAGGTAGCTCAGGTGGAATCTGGCTGTTTTGGCCATCGAATTGATGTGGTCCCGCATGTTCAGGTTGCTGTCGAGGGTAATTCCCAGGGATTTAGCCGAGTTCACAATGGTCGGTGGGCAATTTAAGGCTGTGATAGCCTTAATGCACAAGTTACTAACTTGTGTAACGATATATCTGTGAGAGACATTAGTTAGTGACAGATTCCTTACCTTAGAATATCCCCAGGCGTCAGGCTGGATCCGGAAAGTTTTTGCGTAGCAGTACCCTTGCGTGTCGGTAGGCGGCGTCGTGCGGATCCGCGTCCGTCGTCGGCGTCGGGACCGCCGGGATGACGTCGCGGGCAGTACTTAGACGCCGCCCCTGTGCGCTGACGTCAGTTCTGTACACGACTTTCCGCGCCAGGAACGCAGAGCCATGCAAGAAGCTGACATAGGTGTCTGAAAAATACTAGGGCCCTGAAAGGGATGTCCTTAACCCTAGAAATCAGTTCGCAGAACGGGGAGGATGGGTGGGCGGTAGGAATCTGTCACTAACTACTGTCTCTTACAGATATATCGTTACACAAGTTAGTAACTTGTGCATCTGAAAGAGACACGTTAGTGACAGATTCCTTACCTTAGAATAGATACCCCAGCAATACCAACCCCGGTGGTGGGTCTGCGAACAAAGATCAGACAAGGAAGTCCCGGAGGACAGAACGGCCAAAGAAGCCGTCCCTCCGGACCTGACTGTCAAGGCAGTAATGCTTGGTAAACGTGTGCAGCGAGGCCCACGTAGCTGCCTGACAGATATCCTGCAACGGAACACCGCGGCCTAAGGCCGTGGTAGCAGCCGTTGCCCTGGTGGAATGGGCACGCAGCCCAACAGAAGGCAGCTTCTTAGCCAAAGAATAGCAGGCTTTGATACACAAGGTTACCCAGCGGGAAATGGTTGTCTTGTGCACCGCCCGACCTTTTTTGGCGCCCACGTAGCCAACAAAGAGCTGGTCATCCACCCGGAAGTGTTGTGTGCGGTTGATATAAAAGGAAAGCGCACGTTTTGGGTCCAGACGGTGGAGCCTCTCTTCCTCTCTGGAAGGATGCGGAGGCGGAAAGAAGGTGGGCAAAGTGATGGTCTGCCCAATGTGGAAGGCAGTAACCACCTTTGGCAAGAAGGATGGACGCGTCCAAAGAACCACCTTGTCTGGATGGACAGACAGAAAGGGAGGTTTGCATGATAGAGCCTGGAGCTCACTCACCCACCGAGCGGAGGTGATGGCCACCAGAAAGGCTGCCTTCAGAGTCAGAAGACGAAGAGGACAGTTATGTAGAGGCTCAAAGGGAGCGCACATGAGAAAGGTAAGAACCAAGTTCAAGTCCCACTGAGGCATCACAAACAGAACAGGAGGGAAGAGGTGTGTAATGCCTTTTAGGAACCTGTTAACAACAGAGGACTTGAAAAGGGAGGGCTGATCAGGAAGCCTGAGGAAGGCCGAGATAGCACAAAGATAGCCCTTGATGGTACCCAGGGCACAACCCTGTTGGGCCAGAGAAAGAAGGAACAGAAGAACCTCAGAAAGAGGGGCAGAGAGGGGATTCACAGACTTTGCTGTGCACCATGCCACAAACTTGTTCCACCTGCAGGCGTATACCACCTTAGTGGAGGGACGCCTGGCTGCCAGAATCACATCACAAACTTCGGGAGGCAAGTCGAAAGGAATCAACTGCCGCCGCTCAATCTCCACGCAAGCAGGTGGAGACTGGACAGGTTCGGGTGGAGGACCGTCCCCTGCTGCTGCGACAGAAGATCCTCCCGAAGAGGCAGACGGATCGGGGGATCGACGCTCATACTGAGTAGCTCGGGATACCAAACTCTTCGAGCCCAGTCCGGAGCCACAAGGATGACTTGGGCCCGGTCGCGCCGAATCTTCTTCAACACTCTGGGTAGAAGTGGTATAGGCGGAAAGGCGTACAACAGACCGCAACTCCACTCGCGACGAAAAGCGTTGCTGAGCGAGTGCCGCCTTGAAATTCCAACGCGCAGAACTGCTGACATTGCGCGTTCTCTTCGGTGGCGAACAGATCTAACCAAGGCTCTCCCCACTGCTGAAAGAGACCTTGCACCACCTCCGAGTGAAGACGCCATTCGTGATCCATCATGCACCTGCGGCTGAGTTCGTCTGCCCTGGCGTTCAGGGAACCTGCCAGGTGTTGAACCATCAGGAATATGCCCTGATGTTCCAGCCATGTCCAGAGGCGCAGAGCCTCCTGACAGAGGGTCCACGAAAGTCGGATCGCCCGGAGCTCCAGAAGGTTGATATGGAGCCGGGACTCCGCCGGAGACCAGAGGCCTCTGATCTCCGCCTCTCCCATGTGACCGACCCATCCCAGAAGGGACGCGTCCGTCACAACTGTGTGCTTTGGCTGGGGAAGGGAGAGGGATCTGCCCATGACCCATTGCCGGTTCGAGAGCCACCACTGCAACTGTTTGGCAGTCCCCTCCGAGATCTGGACGTGATGGGACAGGTTGCCCCGGTGCTGCGCCCACTGGAACTTCAGGTCCCACTGCAGAGTCCGCATATGCCATCTGGCATGATCGACCAGCAGGATGCAGGAGGCCATGAGGCCCAGCAGCCTCAGGGTCATCCGTACCGAAACCCAGGATAAAGGCTGAAAGATCGGAATCATAGCCTGAATATCCCGGACTCGCCGTTCGGGAGGATAGGCCCGAAACTGCGTCGTGTCCAGAACTGCTCCGATGAAAAGGAGCTGTGGAGAAGGAATCAGATGCGACTTCGGCACATTGATGGAGAACCCCAGCGAGTGCAGGAGTTCGGCCGTAGAATGGAGGTGGGAGACGACTGCCTGGGACGAGCCCGCCTTCAGCAGCCAGTCATCGAGGTAGGGGAATACTGGAACCCCTGACCGGCGCAGATGAGCTGCGACCACCGCCATCACTTTCGTGAACACCCGAGGGGCACTGGTAAGGCCAAAGGGGAGCACGGTGAACTGAAAATGCTCGAGGCCTACCGTGAACCGCAGGTAACGCCGATGGGCCGGCAGGACGGGGATGTGGAAATAAGCGTCCTGTAAGTCCAACGCTACCAACCAGTCTCCAGGGTCGAGGGCAGTCAAGACCTGAGCTAGGGTGAGCATCTTGAACTTCTCCTTCCGGAGGAAGCGATTGACGTTCCGGAGGTCCAAGATAGGACGCATGTCCTCCTTGTCCTTTTGGGCACCAGAAAGTAGTGGGAGTAGCAACCACGCCCTACTTCTGGGGTCGGAACATGCTCGATGGCCCTCTTGGCCAAGAGGGCCGTGACTTCCTTCTGCAGAAGCACCAAGTGATCCCCTGACATGCGGTGGAATTGAGGTGGCATGGCTGGGGGGGTGGTCTCGAAGGGGAGGGAGTAGCCCCTTCGGACAATGTCCAAGACCCACCTGTCCGAGGTGATGGCACGCCATTGGTGAAGGTGATGGCGGACCCTGCCCCCTACTGGCGTGCTGTGCACCTGAAAGGAAGGACTAGGAGGGCTTGGAGGCCGCGGACGGGGAGGGGTTTGTGGCCTGACCCGCACGCTGGTTGGCTGACCCGCCACGGCGGGTGCCACGTCCTCGGCCACGCGAAGACGCTTGCTGCGCGGGCCGGTGGCTGGGCAGCGGACGTGACTGGGCGCCCCTTCCGTGGCCACGAAAGGGGCGAAAAGCAGAGGTTAGTGGAGGGCGCACAGCAGAAAGGCCCAGGGACTTGGCAGTAGGCCGTGAGTCCTTAAAACGCTCCAGCGCATGGTCTGCTTTGGTACCAAAAAGACCGACTCCATCAAAGGGCATGTCCATGAGTGTGTTTTGGACATCACCCGAGAAACCAGTTGTCCTCAGCCAGGCGTGGCGACGCAGCGCCACCGTCGTTGCAAGCGATCTGCCCAGCGAGTCGGCGGTATCAAGGCCACAACGGATGGTGTACTTTGCCGCATCCCTTCCTTCCGCAATGGTGCGGGAAAGCAGTGTCTGGACCTCCTAAGGACACTGGGGCAAAACGAGCGCCACCAAATCCCACAGAGAGTGGGAGTATCGGCCCAAAAGGCAAGCGGTGTTGACGGACCGCCAGCCAGCACTGGAGGAAGAAAAGGCCTTCTTCCCAAATTGATCCAGGCGTTTGGATTCCCTATCCGGAGGGGCGGTAGGGAAGGCGGTTTGGGAGGCAGAGGCTTGGACAACCAAGCTCTCTGGGGTGGGATGTTGAGAGAGAAACAAGGGGTCGCCCGGAGCAGGGTGATGGCGTCGGGCCACGTTCCTATCCACAGGAGCCCCTGTGGCGGGCTTGGACTAGGTGCCCAAAAGAACGTGCATCATTAAACGACAGCAATGGCTCCGAGGAGGTAGCTGCTGGCTGAAGCACTTCCGTCAGGAGGTTAGTCCTGACAGCCACTGTAGGCAATTGGAGGTGTAAGGCTCCAGCTGCTCTACGCAACACCGTTGCGAAATTTTCTCCCTCCTCCGTAGCCACGGAAGGAGGAGACAGCATGCCAGTGTCAGGGGAAGTGTCCAGACCACTGGCATCCCCAAGTTCCTCTGCCCAGTCCTGATCATAGTCACACTGCTGTGTGAGAGGGTCATCCGACCCCTCCCAGCTCTCCTGGTCCTCCTCAGGTTGAAAATAAGGAGGAGGACGGACGTCCGGGACCCAAGGTCTCCTCGGCGCCGGAGCCGGCGGCCGGGCGACGCCGGTCCGACGCCGCGTCCGGATCCGGGAGGTAACTGGGAACGACGCCGCCCGGAGCCCCGGGCGGCGTCAGGAACGGCACCGGGGACGTCGGCGGAGGCGTGGTTAGGTCAACCGGCGTCGATGGGGGTTGCGGTACCACCGGAGCCGGGATCGGGGCCGGGATCGAGGCTGGTGAGACAGGCGGCGCCGGGACCGGAGTCGTCGGCGGTGCCGGGGCAATCCCATTAGGGCCCGCGGGGCCCAAAGGCGCACCGGAGGGGCCTTGAGGCCCAAAGAGGCGGGCCATGGCCGACAGGAATTCCTGTATTTCGGCCGGAGTCGCCCCCGAACCCGGGAAGGACGAGTAATGCGGGGGCGGTCCCACAGGCACCTCCGGAGACGCGGGGACGGTGCCGACAGGGGCCTCAGCCGAGTCGCGAGACCGGTGAGGCGAAGTCTTAGAGCGATGGTGCTTCTTAGACTTTTTGTGCTTTGACTTACCCGAGGAGTGCGAAGACTTGGACTCCGATGACGGGCGAGGACTCCGCGACCGGCCCCTCGACCTCTCCCGTGACCGGGGCTTGGTGCGGCGTGGAGCCGACTGCCGGACCTCGAGGAGCTTTCGAGACCGCTCTCGCAAAGCCTTCGGGTGCAAGGCTCGGCAGTCGGAACACGACTTCGTGTCGTGGTCGCGGCCGAGACAGTAGAGACCATCTAAGTGCGGGTCTGTGATCGACATCATTGGACCACAGGCGTCGCATGGCTTGAAGCCGGGCATCCCTACCGACACCGTGGAGCCGAGATGACTCGAAGAAAACAGTGAAAAATCACCAAAAGTTAGTCAAAAAATGACTAGGGCACTGCTCTTCCCGGATCTGCGCTTACTGGCGCGGAAAAAGAAGAACTGACGTCAGCGCGCAGGGGCGGCGTCTAAGTACTGCCCGCGACGTCATCCCGGCGGTCCCAACGCCGACGACGGACGCGGAGCGGCACGACGACGCCTACCGACGCGAAGGGTACTGCTACGCAAAAACTTTCCGGATCCAGCCTGATGCCTGGGGATATTCTAAGGTAAGGAATCTGTCACTAACGTGTCTCTTTCAGATCCATGATTGAATCTCGAGGTTGGTATTGGGAGGGGAGATCAGGAGAAATTCTGTTTTCTTTGCATTGAGTTTAAGTTGATTGGATGCGAGCCATTGGACAGTGAGTTTCAGGGCTTCGTTCAGGGAGAGGATCTCTTCGAGAGAAGAGGTTTTGATGTAGATCTGGGTGTCATCAGCGTACATATGATAGGAGATATTAGCTGCGCGTAATACTTCGTTAAGCGGTTCTAGGTAAAGGTTGAAAAGGGTGGAGGACAGGGTTGATCCTTGAGGGACTCCAACCGTGACCGGGGATGGTGACGATAGGTTGCCGTTGATTAGGAATCTCTGTGACCGGTTGTGGAGGAAGGACCTAAACCAATCTAGAACAGTGCCATCCAATCCCATCCTGAGTTTGAGGCATTCGAGAAGTTTTTCATGGTTGACCGTGTCGAAGGTCGAGGATAGGTCCAGGAGGATTAGGAGACACGTTTTGCCTTGGTCAAGGGCTTGGAGAGCATCATCCACGATATGGAGCATGGTGGTTTCGGTGCTATGCCCTGGTCTAAATCCGGATTGGAAGTCATCCAGCAGGTGGAAGTTGTTGATGTGATGACTTAGCTGCTGTTGCACACATTTCTCCAGCACTTTGGCTAAGAGTGGGATGTTAGAGATGGGTCTGAAGTTGTCGGGGGAGGCTGGATCCAGCGACGGCTTTTTCAGAATGGGGAGGACTTGGCCGGCTTTTAGAGAGTCAGGCATTGTTCCCTGCTGGAGGGAGGCGTTGATTATTGTAGTCCAGCTGGGAATAATGGATTGGGCGACGGCAGCTAGGCAGTTGGCAGGGAGCGGGTCATTAAAATGGTTGTTCGGGTTTAAGGTAGAAAGGATTTTAGAGATGGAGTCTTCGTCATAGTCTTTGAAGACAGTCCAGTGAGCATGGTTTTTGGGTGGAGCCCGTGGGTGCGTCGCGGTGGGAGGCAGCGGGTCAGGAAGGGGTTGAGGGTGTGTGATGGAGCTGAGTTCGTTTCCAAGGGCTAAGATTTTGTCAGCGAAGAAAGAGGCGAATTCCTCTGAGGATATAAGAGATTTGGGGGTTTCTTTCGATGTTTTGGCCAGTTTATTAGATTGGTGTTTGACCAGTTCGAAGAGCTTGTGGGGTCTGTTCTTGGCTTTCTCTAGTTCCGTTCTGAAGAAGTCTTTTTTTGAGTGGAGTATGTTCTTGTTGTAGACATTTCTGGCCTGGCGGAGGAGTTTTAGATGTGCGGTGGAGGGGTGCTGCCTCCAGGATCTTTCAGCTTGCCGGAGGGCTCTCCTCTCATTATTAAGGGATCCCGTGAACCAGGGGTTTCTGTCTTTGATTTGGGTTCTTTTCAGTTTAAGAGGGGCTAGATCGTCCAGGATGTGTGAGATAGTCGCAGAGTAGTGATCATTGAGGCCACTAACTGTTGTGATATGCGAAGGGGGGAGGTCGGATTTGCATCGGGCCTCAAGTTCATTGCTGTAAAGTTCTTAGTGTCTCTGATCCAGCGTTTAGGAATCGTCAGTTGCGGTGCTTTTGTCTTGAGGGTGCCAGGTAGATGGAAGGTGATGGCATGATGGTCAGACCAGTCGCATGGGTCAATAGAGATAAGCTTGACAGTTGATTCTTTGGAGATGATCCAGTCAAGGGTGGCCCCTTTTGAGTGAGTTGGTAGTGAGCAGGCTTGGGTCAGGGCTTGATCTGCCAGGAGGTCTTTGATGGCGTTGACATGAGGATCCTTGGGATCGTTCCAGTGTAAGTTAAAGTCACCTAGGAAGATATCTTTGGCATTGGTGGGAATCTTAGCTGTGATGATTTCCATGAGGTGGTCGGTGAAGGAGTCGTTCCTGCCAGGGGGGTGGTAGAAGATGTGTAGGTTGCACAGTTGGGTGGAGTTGCTGCAAATAGTGAGGGCGAGGTATTCGCAGGATTCGGTGGTGTCCGCCACAAGTTCCGTGACACGAAGGTTAGAGCGGTAGATGCAGGCGATGCCTCCTCCTCTCTTGTTCGATTGTCTGTCCAGCCTTGCGATGTTGTAGTTAGTAGGGACTAGGAGGTCCAGGCATGGAGATGAGGATTCATTGAGCAATGATTCTGTTAGGATTGCTAAGTCGAAGTTTTTGCAAAGGATGAGATCGGCAATATCTGCGGCGTGCTTAGCTGCTGATCGGCAATTGATTAACAGACCAGACAGAGAAGATTTGGACGGAGTTTCGGGAGTCTGGGCGGACAGGAGAACAGGTGCTAGATTACTCTTGACCACCGTTCTGTTGCGGAGTGTGGCTGGCCTGTTGGGGTTGATAGTGACCGTGCGGATGGCGTAGTTCGGCATTCCCTCGAAAGGATGAGGGGTAGCTGGGGTGGAGTTGTAGTCTCGGAGGATGGCCAAGATTTCCATTTCAGTGAGGTCTAGTGGACTTGGAGCGGCATGGGAAGAGGTGTAGGAGAGGACCAGAGCGAGGGTTTCTTCCTCTGCGAGGTGACCTGGTTGCTTACGGAGGCGAAGCTGTCTCAAGGCTAGCGGAAGAGGTTGTTTAGGGCGCTCTGTCGAATGTGAAGGGGTGGAGTTTGGCAGGGGCATGAGGTTGGCGAGGGAGAGTTCAGCGAGGTGAAGGAGGTTCATTAATTCCAAGATGGAGATGTGAATGCTCTGGGTTAGTTTGGTAGCTCTGGAGAGCAGAGAAACCATGTCCCTGTCAGGTGGAGGCGTTAGAGGGCGGGGGGGCAGTGGTTCGGGAACCGTTCTGTCAGCATGTATAGGTGATAGGAAGGGAGGACTAGTACGGTCTGTGTTGTAGGTTGTTAGATCTATGATGGTGCCCCTTTGCGGGTTGGGTTGAGGGCTGGGAGGGCAAGCACGACCTGTATCATAGGTCTTTGGGGGCGTATCGGTTACTAAATAACCTTTAACTGTAGCTACAGCCAGAACTTGCTGAGTCAATGATAAACAAAACAATAGGATATCAGAAAGGGAAGCTTGTAAGCATTGAATCTGATGTGAGGCACCCTACTCCACAAACATCTTCCAGCACCCATCATACGCAGTCTTTGTAGATGGACATCTGGCTGCCAGGATTACACCAACAACTTCTATTGGAATTTTATATGCTAACAACTGCCTCCGCTCAATCTCCATACATGGCGATGTAATCCACTCAGGCTCAAGTGTAGAGCTGCTGCTGTGATAGGAGGACATCCCTCAGAGGCAGCCGAATTGGGGGACTGATGCTCATGGCCAGAGGTTCCGGATACCACACTCTCCTTGCCTAGTCTGGTGCCCCCAGGGTGACTTGGGCCCAGTCTCTCTTGATTTTCTTGAGCACTCTGTGCAGGAGAGGTAGTGGCGGATATGCATATAGGAGTCCCCGGCCCCAGTGAAGGCGAAAGGATTCTCCTAGAATGGACTGCCTTGGGTACTCAAATGCACAAAATTCTAGACACTGTGCGTTGTGTGTGATGGCAAATAGACCTAGGCAGGGTTCTCCCCATTGTTGGAAGACACCCTGTACCACCTCCGAGCACAGATGCCATTCATGATCCAGTAGGTAGAGCTGGCTGAGTTTATCCGCTCTAACATTTAGAGATCCCACCAGGTGTTGGACTATCAGAGAGATATTCCCTGATCTCTCAGATACTCCCAAAGACGAAGAGCTTCCAGACACAGAACTCATTCAGCCCTATTTGTTACAAACCCACATGGCAGTTTTATTGTCCGTAAGTACCTGCACTTGTTTCCCATATGATTCTGGGAAAAAAGCTTTTAAGGCCAATCAGATCGTCATATGCTCCAACAAATTTATGTAAAAACAAACTTCTGCCATAGACCAGAGTACCCTAATCTCCATATCCCCCAGATGACCTCCCCAACCCAGTAAAGAAGCATATGTCACAACTGTCAGTTCTGGGTGGGGCAATGAGAGTGGTCTGTCTCTCTTGTAGCTACCAATGCAGGTCTTTTGCAGTTTCCTCCAACACCTGAATGACATCTGACAAATTTCCTTGTTGTTGAGACTACTGAGACTTCAAATTCGACTGCAAAGCGGGCGTGTGCCACCTGGCATGGTCCACAAGCAGAATGCAGGAGGCCAAGAGGCCCAGAAGTCTCAGAAGCACTCCCACTGAGATGCAGGCTGCAGGCTGAAACATCAGGATCATATCCTGAATGTCCTGGACTCAACGAGGTGGAGATATAGCTTGAAACAACACTGTCTCCAGTATAGCTCCGACAAAAAGGGGTCTTAGCGAAGGAGTCAGGTGTGACTTCAGCACATTGATGGTAAAACCCAAAGACATCAATAGGTTGGCCGTCATCTGGGGATGGTCATCAGCTGCCTGAGGCAAGCTCGCCTTTAACAGACAGTCATCTAGGTACAAGAAGACTGGTATTCCCAACCTCCACAGAAGTGCTGCAACCACTGCCATCACATTTGTGAACACCCGTGATGCACTAGTCAGCCCAAAAGGGAGTGCAGAGAATTGAAAATGCTCCTGTCCCACCTGAAAACAAAGATGTCTGTCAGACTGCAGAATGGGAAAATGCACATCCCGCAGATCCAATGGTACCATCCAGTCTCCAGGATCCAGGGCAGAAAGAACTTGAGCCAATGGAAACATTTTGAGCTTGTCTTTCCTCAAAAAGAAGTTCAGGGTTCAAAGATCTAAACTGGGGGGGAAGACCCAGTCCTTTTTTGGTATTAGAAAATAATGGGAGTAACAACCAGTCCGTACTTCTGAAAGTGGAACTCTCTCCATTGCCCCTTTCGCTAACAGAGCCTGAACTTCTGGCTGAAGAATTGACAAATAGTCCACCAAAAGAAATTGTGCTGGTGGAGGAATGTTCGGAGCCAATATTTGAAAAGGTAGGTAATACCTTTGTGCCACGATCTAGAGCACCCATTGGTCTTGAGTTATGCTCCGTCAGACCGGAAGGTAGTAGGCGATACAACCCCCAACCGGCTGAACGTGAGGCATCAAGGTCAACTTAGAGAGGCTTTCAAGTTGTTGCAGAAGGGGCTGGGATTTGGGCAGATCGTATTATTTGGGAGGCTGTACGCGGCCTACCTGCTCCTCAAGCACATCCTCTAAATGTCTGGTTGGTCTGCTGCACTGAAGGCATGTATAGTGTCTGTCTCTGAAGGTATCCTCTTTAAACCCCTCTTATTCAGCTGGCTGAGGACCTGGGTGCCAAAGTGGTTGCCTACGCCGATGATACGCAACTTTTGTTTACCTGGAAGAACCACGAGGCCGCCACATCTCATGTCAAGGTTTGCCTGTCTGCGGTATTTAGCTGGCTTGCGTCGGCTCAGTTAAAATGTAACGCAGACAAAACCGAAATTCTTTTCTTTGGGGAGTTTCCCCCATTGTTTTGGCATCATTTCTGGCCAACTGAATACCCCTGTCCTTCTCCTTCTGGCCATCCTGTGAAAAATCTTGGCATCTGGTTTGATGAGAAACTTAGTTTCGGTAACTAGATTGGCAAACTCACTGGCACCTGCTTTGGTATTTTAAAACTCCTCCGCAGATTCTTGCCGTTATTGCCTCTCTCTGCTAAAGAAACGGTTATCCGTGCTCTGGTTACCTCTCGCATGGATTATGCTAATGCACTTTACGTCGGGCTGCTGTGTTACCTTTTGGACAAATTACAGGTTGTTCAGAATGCTGCCGCTAGTCTTCTACTGGATCTTCCTAAGCGCTCCAGTGTTAGGCAACATTTGCGTAACTTACACTGGCTGCCAGTTAAAGCTAGGATAATCTTCAAAGCTGTGACCATTGCTCATGCTGCACTTTACGAGTATGGCCCTGCCTATCTCAGGAAACGTTTTCAGTTCTACACCCCCGGAAGGTGCCTTCGTTCCTCGAATATGCTTCTAGCATCTGTTCCCAGGTTTCGTTTGAAACGTAAGGGTGGCAGCTCCTTGTCCTACCTAGCAGTAACTTACTGGAATTCCCTGCCTCTGGATCTGCGTAATCTTAAGAATCCTTCTCAGTTTAGAAAAAAGCTCAAAACTTTCTTGTTCAACTAGCCTGTTTTTAGTCCTTTTATGCTTTGTTCCCTTTGACTCTTGGGCTCGCGCCGGGACACTCTATTGAGTAGCTGTGCGCGCTACAAATCCCTAACATAACATAAACCCCTGAAAGGGGCACTGTTGTTGAGACAACTGACGCACTGAAGGTGCCAACCCTAAAGAACGAGCAGTCGACTTGCTCACCTTAAATCTCTCAAGCACTGCTTTCTCTCCAAACAACCTTGAGCCATCAAATGGCATATCCACCAAAGAATGCGGGACACCAGTTGAACGGATCCAAGCATGCCTTCTTATTACCACATTGGTCCCCATGATTCTACCTAACCAATCCATTGTATCTAGTCCAGATTTTATAGACATTTTGCTGCATCCTGCCCATTTAAAACTAAACTTTTCAAATTTTTCTGAATGTCCTTTGGTATTGCTGGTATAACATCAGCAACTCTATCCCACAAAGCATGAGAATATCTTCCCAATAGACAGGAAATAGTTACAGAACGTAAGGCCAAACTCGCAGAAGAAAAAACCTTCTTTGAATATGCTTCCATCTTTTTAGACTCACTATCAGGTCTAGTGCATGGAAAAGCATTCGGGCTAGTACGACTTGTAGAAGCCTGAATATTAAACTCTCCAGAGTTGGATGCTGAAAGAGACAATCTGGTCAATGCCTCCTCGCAATCTGCCAGTTTATCGGTGGGCAAGATCCAGGCTTAGCTCAAATGCCCATCAAAACATCTGTTAAAGCCTCACAAAATGGTAGTAAAGGCTCCTGTGAAGCTTGTGATGGATCCAACATTTCAGTCAACAAAGTTGTTTTAACCTCCTGTATAGGTAAACTAAATCAAGAGTGTCGGCTGCTCTGGAAATTACAGTAGCAAAGGATGATGCCTCCTCAGTAGCCATAGCTGGTGTAAGGGAGGATAAAACTACATTAGGAGAGTATCAAGGCCGCTCGTATCTTGTAAATCCTGCAGAATATCCTCTTGAGGATATTCTTCATCAAAAAGATACTCTCCTCTTGAAAGATCAGGCTCTGACCTAGCATACACGATAGTGGAAGGCAATTGACCTTCAGAATCTGATAAAACAATTAGATCTGCTATTGGTGTCGGAGACTCCGATCCCGGCATTGCATGCAACCTCGTACGACAAACCTGTGGCATCAGTTCTGATGCCGATGAGAATGAAGTCATAGGATCCACAACCATCAATCTAGATGTCGGGCTCAAACTCAAAATTAGAGGCACAGTTGGAATTGAGGACGGGTCTGTCGAAATCTGACCAACCGGAGGCCTCCTCAGATCTATGGAGCCCAATGGTGTTCGAGCAATATTTGGACTTACAAAAAAGCTGTTGGGATTGGATCTGGCATCGCTACCTTATCCACTGGAAGTCGATAAGGAAAAGACGACCAATTAGGATTCCTAGCTGGAGAACAACTTCAAGTACCACATGTGACTCCAAATGGCAGTAACGATGAGTGGTGCGACGCGGGAGACGCATGCTTCAACTTCTTATGGCTCTTTCATGACTTACTTGACTTCAACAAAGTCCTATCTTTCGACTGACCTCTTGATGGAGAACGAGACTGGTTTCTTGACCTTGACAGAGAACGGCGCGCCATGAACATAGAACAGGACCTAGTATTCGATTTCCTGAACTCTGCTACTGCGATTTATATTTCCAGCTCTCAAATCGCTATTTTGTTCATCTTGGCACACGACAAACACGTTTTTGAGTCGTGGCCGGAGCCAAGGCACCACAGATATCAAGTGGATCATTAACCAACATCAAGGTTTTGGTAACAGAAAAAAAAGTAATTTCTTGAAGAAATGAACTAACAATCATCTAATGACAGCTAAAGCTCCAGATCGGCATCGGTTGGTGTGGAAAGCAAGGAACTGACACCAGTGCAAACGTATATGTAGGGGAACCAATGTCACAGTCGCACGAAATGGAATCGCACACGGAACCAGGACGTCGCACGATGCCACCTCTTGACGCTTGAGGATATTGCTCTACTAAAGTTTAAGGATTCCGTCTGAAGCCTTGAGGTATTCAAGCGGTGAAAAAACTGCATTAAGAAGTCGCTATCAGATATACTGGTGCAAAGGAATGGCCTTTTAACCAAATAATGTGGGCAAATGTGCTCTAGAAGGCATTTGTTTGCCAAAATGTTCTCCTTTACATCAGTTTGTGTGCCCTTGACTTATGACTCGTGCTATACTTACAAACCCCTGTTTGGGGTGGGTGAAATGATACCAGTGATTTGGAGGAAATTCTATGCAGAGTAATTTGTTCTCAGGTCTTTAACATAAAAGTATGAGCTAAGATCAATGAAACAGCTGTAAATCCCTACTGCTTACCTTTGTATTCCTTGGAATGTACTGCTTGCCATGTCTATGATGCCACCAGTTGGTCTTGCCACTACACCAACAAGTCCTTTTCCAATTCCTTTAAAAAACCCTGCCGCTCCTTCTTTTTGCGCCTATAGAAATAAAGACCAATAATATATATAAAAAGAGAGAAAAAAAACATTCCTCAAACAAAATAACATACCACAAATATTGTCTTATATTTTTCAAAACAGTTTTGCAATGAATGTGTGTCCGTAATGCCCTGACTCTCTTATTGCAAAATCTACTTTGGATAACAAAGACTACAACATTTAATTATAAAACCGAATTTGTGTATGTGTGCCTACAAACTGATTTAGAGACCTCAGAACTATACATTACATATGGAAGGAACCAAATACCTAGAAGGCAAAATAATTCTTCATTGTAAGCCTCTGCCTTATAGCTGGCTTCTAGCGTTGTAAATTTTACGGTAGTAATGCACAAGTTACTAACTTGTGTAACGATATATCTGTAAGAGACAGTAGTTAGTGACAGATTCCTTACCTTAGAATATCCCCAGGCGTCAGGCTGGATCCGGAAAGTTTTGCGTAGCAGTACCCTTGCGCGTCGGTAGGCGGCGTCGTGCGGCTCCGCGTCCGTCGTCGGCGTCGTGATCGCCGGGATGACGTCGCGGGCAGTACTTAGGCGCCGCCCCTGCGCGCTGACGTCAGTTCTGTACACGACTTTCCGCGCCAGGAACGCAGAGCCATGCAAGAAGCTGACACAGGTGTCTGAAAAATACTAGGGCCCTGAAAGGGATGTCCTTAACCCTAGAAATCAGTTCGCAGAACGGGGAGGATGGGTGGGCGGTAGGAATCTGTCACTAACTACTGTCTCTTACAGATATATCGTTACACAAGTTAGTAACTTGTGCATCTGAAAGAGACACGTTAGTGACAGATTCCTTACCTTAGAATAGATACCCCAGCAATACCAACCCCGGTGGTGGGTCTGCGAACAAAGATCAGACAAGGAAGTCCTGGAGGACAGAACGGCCAAAGAAGCCGTCCCTCCGGACCTGACGCACAAGTTACTAACTTGTGTAACGATATATCTGTAAGAGACAGTAGTTGGTGATAGATTCCTTACCTTAGAATATCCCCAGGCGTCAGGCTGGATCCGGAAAGTTTTGCGTAGCAGTACCCTTGCGCGTCGGTAGGCGGCGTCGTGCGGCTCCGCGTCCGTCGTCGGCGTCGTGATCGCCGGGATGACGTCGCGGGCAGTACTTAGGCGCCGCCCCTGCGCGCTGACGTCAGTTCTGTACACGACTTTCCGCGCCAGGAACGCAGAGCCATGCAAGAAGCTGACACAGGTGTCTGAAAAATACTAGGGCCCTGAAAGGGATGTCCTTAACCCTAGAAATCAGTTCGCAGAACGGGGAGGATGGGTGGGCGGTAGGAATCTATCACCAACTACTGTCTCTTACAGATATATCGTTACACAAGTTAGTAACTTGTGCATCTGAAAGAGACACGTTAGTGATAGATTCCTTACCTTAGAATAGATACCCCAGCAATACCAACCCCGGTGGTGGGTCTGCGAACAAAGATCAGACAAGGAAGTCCTGGAGGACAGAACGGCCAAAGAAGCCGTCCCTCCGGACCTGACTGTCAAGGCAGTAATGCTTTGTAAACGTGTGCAGCGAGGCCCACGTAGCTGCCTGACAGATAACCGGCAGCGGAACACCGCGGCCCAAGGCCGTGGTAGCAGCCGTTGCCCTGGTGGAATGGGCACGCAGCCCAACAGGAGGCTCCTTCTTAGCCAAAGAATAGCAGGTCTTGATGCACAAGGTAACCCAGCGGGAGATGGTCCTCTTGTGCACCGCCCGACCTTTTTGGCGCCCACGTAGCCAACAAAGAGCTGGTCATCCACCCGGAAGTGTGTTGTGCGGTCAATATAGAAAGAGAGCGCACGTTTTGGGTCCAGACGGTGGAGCCTCTCTTCCTCTCTGGAAGGATGCGGAGGCGGAAAGAAGGTGGGCAAAGTGATGGTCTGCCCAATGTGGAAAGCAGTAACCACCTTTGGCAAGAAGGACGGACGCGTCCGAAGAACAACCTTGTCTGGATGAACAGACAGAAAGGGAGGTTTGCAAGATAGAGCCTGGAGCTCACTCACCCGCCGAGCGGAGGTGATGGCCACCAGAAAGGCTGTCTTCAGAGTCAGAAGACGAAGAGGACAGTTATGCAGAGGCTCAAAGGGAGCGCACATTAAAAGGTAAGAACCAAGTTCAAGTCCCACTGAGGCATTACAAACGGAACAGGAGGGAAGAGGTGAGTAATGCCTTTTAAGAACCTGTTAACAACAGGGGACTTGAAAAGGGAGGGCTGATCAGGGAGCCTGAGGAAGGCCGAGATAGCACAAAGATAACCCTTGATGGTACCCAGGGCAGAACCCTGTTGGGCCAGAGAGAGAAGGAACAGAAGGACCTCAGAAAGAGGGGCAGAAAGGGGATCCACAGCCTTTGCTGTGCACCATGCCACAAATTTGTTCCACCTGCAGGCGTATACCACCTTAGTGGAGGGACGCCTGGCTGCCAGAATCACATCACAAACTTCGGGAGGCAAGTCGAAAGGAATCAACTGCCGCCGCTCAATCTCCACGCAAGCAGGTGTAGACTGGACAGGTTCGGGTGGAGGACCGTCCCCTGCTGCTGCGACAGAAGATCCTCCCGAAGAGGCAGACTGATCGGGGGATCTATGCTCATATTGAGTAGCTCGGGATACCAAACTCTTCGAGCCCAGTCCGGAGCCACAAGAATGACTTGGGCCCGGTCGTGCCGAATCTTCTTCAACACTCTGGGTAGAAGTGGTATAGGCGGAAAGGCGTACAACAGACCGCAACTCCACTCGCGACGAAAAGCGTCGCCGAGCGAGTGCCGCCTTGGAAATTCCAACGCGCAGAACTGATGACATTGCGCGTTCTCTTCGGTGGCGAATAGATCTAACCAAGGCTCTCCCCACTGTAGAAAGAGTCCTTGCGCCACTTCCGAGTGAAGACGCCATTCGTGATCCATTATGCACCTGCGGCTGAGTTCGTCCGCCCTGGCGTTCAGAGAACCTGCCAGGTGTTGAACCATCAGGAACATGCCCTGATGTTCCAGCCATGTCCAGAGGCGCAGAGCCTCCTGACAAAGGGTCCAAGACCCCACCCCGCCCTGTTTGTTGCAGTACCACATGGCGGTGGTGTTGTCTGTGAACACCTGCACTACCTTCCCTTTGACAGAGGGAAGGAATGCCTTGAGTGCAAGCCGGATCGCCCGGAGCTCCAGAAGGTTGATATGGAGCCGGGACTCCGCCGGAGACCAGAGGCCTCTGATCTCCGCCTCTCCCATGTGACCGCCCCATCCCAGAAGGGACGCGTCCGTCACAACTGTATGCTCTGGCTGGGGAAGGGAGAGGGATCTGCCCATGACCCATTGCCGGTTCGAGAGCCACCACTGCAACTGTTTTGCAGTCCCCTCCGAGATCTGGACGTGATCGGACAGGTTGCCCTGGTGCTGCGCCCACTGGAACTTCAGGTCCCACTGCAGAGCCCGCATATGCCATCTGGCATGATTGACCAGCAGGATGCAGGAGGCCATGAGGCCCAGCAGCCTCAGGGTCATCCGTACCGAAACCCAGGATAAAGGCCGAAAGATCGGAATCATAGCCTGAATATCCCGGACTCGCCGTTCGGGAGGATGGGCCCGAAACTGCGTCGTGTCCAGAACTGCTCCGATGAAAAGGAGCTGTGGAGAAGGAATTAGATGCGACTTCGGCACATTGATGGAGAACCCCAGCGAGTGCAGGAGTTCGGCCGTAGTCTGGAGGTGGGAGACGACTGCCTGGGACGAGCCCGCCTTCAGCAGCCAGTCGTCGAGGTAGGGGAAGACTGAAACCCCTGCCCGGCGCAGATGAGCTGCGACCACCGCCATCACTTTCGTGAACACCCGAGGGGCACTGGTAAGGCCAAAGGGGAGCACGGTGAACTGAAAATGCTCGGGGCCTACCGTGAACCGAAGGTAACGCCGGTGGGCCGGCAGGACGGGGATGTGGAAATACGCGTCCTGCAAGTCCAACGCTACCAACCAGTCTCCAGGGTCGAGGGCAGTCAAGACCTGAGCTAGGGTGAGCATCTTGAACTTCTCCTTCCGGAGGAAGCGATTGACGTTCCGGAGGTCCAAGATAGGACGCATGTCCTCCTTGTCCTTTTTGGGCACCAGAAAGTAGTGGGAGTAGCAACCACGCCCTACTTCTGGGGTCGGAACATGCTCGATGGCCCTCTTGGTCAAGAGGGCCGTGACTTCCTTCCGTAGAAGCACCAAGTGATCCCCTGACATGCGGTGGAATTGAGGTGGCATGGCTGGGGGGTGGTCTCGAAGGGGAGGGAGTAGCCCCTTCGGACAATGTCCAAGACCCACCTGTCCGAGGTGATGGTGCGCCAGTGGGGAAGGTGATGGCGGACCCTGCCCCCTACTGGCGTGCCGTGCACCTGAAAGGAGGGACTAGGAGGGCTTGGAGGCCGCGGACGGGTTGGAGGTGGTGGCCTGACCCGCACGCTGGTTGCCCGATCCGCCACGGCGGAATCCACGTCCTCGGCCACGCGAAGACGCCTGCTGCGCGGGCCGGTGGCTGGGCTGCTGACGTGAAGGGGCGCCCCTACCGTGGCCACGATAGGGGCGAAAAGCAGAAGGCAGCGGAGGGCGTGTAGCAGAAAGGCCCAGGGACTTTGCAGTAGCCCGTGAGTCCTTAAAGCGCTCCAGCGCATGGTCTGCTTTGGACCCAAAAAGACCGACTCCATCAAAGGGCATGTCCATGAGAGTATTCTGGACATCCCCTGAAAAACCAGTGGTTCTCAGCCAGGCGTGGCGCCGGAGCGCCACCGTCGTTGCAATCGACCTGCCCAGCGAGTCGGCGGTGTCAAGGCCACAACGGATAGTGTATTTGGCCGCATCCCTTCCTTCCGCAATGGCGCGGGAAAGCAGTGCCTGGACCTCCTCAGGGCACTGGGGCAAAACATCCGCCACCGAATCCCACAGGGAGTGGGTATATCGGCCCAAAAGACAAGCGGTGTTAACGGACCGCAAGCCAGCACTGGAGGAAGAAAAACCTTTCTTCCCAAACTGATCCAGGCGTTTGGATTCCCTATCCGGAGGAGCGGTAGGGAAGGCGGTTTGGGAAGCGGAGGCTTGGACAACCAAGCTCTCAGGAGTGGGGTGGACAGAAAGAAACAGGGGGTCGCCCGGAGCGGGGCGATGGCGTCGTGACACGTTCCGATCCACAGGAGCCCCTGTGTTGGGCTTGGACCAGGCGCCCAAAAGAACGTCAGTGAGGGCGTCGTTAAACGGCAGCACAGTCTCCGCAGAGGAGGCTGCCGGCTGAAGCACCTCTGTCAAGATGTTAGTCTTGACCGTCAAAGTAGGGAGCTGGAGACGTAAGGCCCCAGCAGCCCTACGCAACACCGTACCAAAATTGGCCCCCTCCTCCGTAGCCACGGGAGGAGACAGCATGCCAGTGTCAGGAGAAGTATCCAGACCACTGGCCTCCCCTAGACTCTCTGTCCAGTCCTCATCATACTGACAGTTGCGTGTCAGAGGGTCATCAGACCCCTCCCAGTCCTCCTGGTCCTCCTCTGGTTCAAAATAAGGAGGAGGAGGGACATTTGGGACCCAAGGTCCCATCGGCGCCGGAGCCGGCGTCGAGCGACGTCGCTCCGGGTCCATGTCCGGAGCCGGAAGGAACTGGGGACGACGCCGCCCGGAGCCCAGGGCGGCGTCGAGAACGGCACCGGAGACATCGGCGCCGGCGGAGGTGTCGTGAGGTCGACCGGCGTCGATGGGGGTTGTGGAGCCGGGATCGAGGCCGGGGCCGAAGCCGGAGCCGGGATCGAGGCTGGAGGCTCGGGCGACGCCGGGGCCGGAGCCGCCGGCGACGCCGGAGCAACCCCATCAGGGCCCGCGGGGCCCGAAGGCGCACCGGAGGGGCCTGAAGGCCCGAAGAGGCGGGCCATGGCCGACAGGAACTCCTGTACCTTGGCCGGATCCGCCCCCGAACCCGGGAAGGGCGGGTATGACGGGGGCGACTCCACAGGCAAGTCCGGGGCCGCGGGGGCGGGGACGGTGCCGGGAGGGGCCTCAGCCGAGTCGCGAGACCGGGCGAGGCGAAGTCCGAGAGCGACGATGCTTCTTGGACTTCTTGTGCTTAGACTTACCGGACGAAGAAGTCGACGACCGGTGTGCACTCCGCGAGCGACCCCTGGACCTCTCACGCGACCGGGGCTTCCGCGGAGCCGAATGCCGGGCCTCGAGGAGCTTTCGAGACCGCTCTCGCAAAGCTTTCGGGTTGAGGGCCTGGCATTCGGGACAAGACTCGGTGTCGTGGCCTCGGCCGAGGCAGAAGAGACACTCCCAATGCGGGTCGGTGACGGACATCATCCGCGCACAGGCGCCGCATCGCTTGAAGCCGGGCATCCCTACGACACCTTAAAGTTGGAAAAAACCAGTGAAAAAATCACCAAAAAGTATGGTCAAAAATTGACCAGGGCACTGCTCTTCCCGGATCTGCGCTTGCTGGCGCGGAAAAGAAGAACTGACGTCAGCGCGCAGGGCGGCGCCTAAGTACTGCCCGCGACGTCATCCCGGCGATCACGACGCCGACGACGGACGCGGAGCCGCACGACGCCGCCTACCGACGCGCAAGGGTACTGCTACGCAAAACTTTCCGGATCCAGCCTGACGCCTGGGGATATTCTAAGGTAAGGAATCTATCACTAACGTGTCTCTTTCAGATGCACAAGTTACTAACTTGTAACTTGTAACGATATATCTGTAAGAGACAGTAGTTAGTGATAGATTCCTTACCTTAGAATATCCCCAGGCGTCAGGCTGGATCCGGAAAGTTTTGCGTAGCAGTACCCTTGCGCGTCGGTAGGCGGCGTCGTGCGGCTCCGCGTCCGTCGTCGGCGTCGTGATCGCCGGGATGACGTCGCGGGCAGCACTTAGGCGCCGCCCCTGCGCGCTGACGTCAGTTCTGTACACGACTTTCCGCGCCAGGAACGCAGAGCCATGCAAGAAGCTGACACAGGTGTCTGAAAAATACTAGGGCCCTGAAAGGGATGTCCTTAACCCTAGAAATCAGTTCGCAGAACGGGGAGGATGGGTGGGGCGGTAAGGAATCTATCACTAACTACTGTCTCTTACAGATATATCGTTACACAAGTTAGTAACTTGTGCATCTGAAAGAGACACGTTAGTGATAGATTCCTTACCTTAGAATAGATACCCCAGCAATACCAACCCCGGTGGTGGGTCTGCGAACAAAGATCAGACAAGGAAGTCCTGGAGGACAGAACGGCCAAAGAAGCCGTCCCTCCGGACCTGACTGTCAAGGCAGTAATGCTTAGTAAACGTGTGCAGCGAGGCCCACGTAGCTGCCTGACAGATAACCGGCAGCGGAACACCGCGGCCCAAGGCCGTGGTAGCAGCCGTTGCCCTGGTGGAATGGGCACGCAGCCCAACAGGAGGCTCCTTCTTGGCCAAAGAATAGCAGGTCTTGATGCACAAGGTAACCCAGCGGGAGACGGTCCTCTTGTGCACCGCCCGACCTTTTTGGCGCCCACGTAGCCAACAAAGAGCTGGTCATCCACCCGGAAGTGTTTTGTGCGGTCGATATAGAAGGAGAGCGCACGTTTTGGGTCCAGACGGTGGAGCCTCTCTTCCTCTCTGGAAGGATGCGGAGGCGGAAAGAAGGTGGGCAAAGTGATGGTCTGCCCAATGTGGAAAGCAGTAACCACCTTTGGCAAGAAGGACGGACGCGTCCGAAGAACAACCTTGTCTGGATGAACAGACAGAAAGGGAGGTTTGCAAGATAGAGCCTGGAGCTCACTCACCCGCCGAGCGGAGGTGATGGCCACCAGAAAGGCAGTCTTCAGAGTCAGAAGACGAAGAGGACAGTTATGCAGAGGCTCAAAGGGAGCGCACATTAAAAAGGTAAGAACCAAGTTCAAGTCCCACTGAGGCATTACAAACGGAACAGGAGGGAAGAGGTGAGTAATGCCTTTTAAGAACCTGTTAACAACAGGGGACTTGAAAAGGGAGGGCTGATCAGGGAGCCTGAGGAAGGCCGAGATAGCACAAAGATAACCCTTGATGGTACCCAGGGCAGAACCCTGTTGGGCCAGAGAGAGAAGGAACAGAAGGACCTCAGAAAGAGGGGCAGAAAGGGGATTCACAGCCTTTGCTGTGCACCACGCCACAAATTTGTTCCACCTGCAGGCGTATACCACCTTAGTGGAGGGACGCCTGGCTGCCAGAATCACATCACAAACTTCGGGAGGCAAGTCGAAAGGAATCAACTGCCGCCGCTCAATCTCCACGCAAGCAGGTGTAGACTGGACAGGTTCGGGTGGAGGACCGTCCCCTGCTGCTGCGACAGAAGATCCTCCCGAAGAGGCAGACGGATCGGGGGATCTATGCTCATATTGAGTAGCTCGGGATACCAAACTCTTCGAGCCCAGTCCGGAACCACAAGAATGACTTGGGCCCGGTCGTGCCGAATCTTCTTCAACACTCTGGGTAGAAGTGGTATAGGCGGAAAGGCGTACAACAGACCGCAACTCCACTCGCGACGAAAAGCGTCGCCGAGCGAGTGCCGCCTTGGAAATTCCAACGCGCAGAACTGATGACATTGCGCGTTCTCTTCGGTGGCGAATAGATCTAACCAAGGCTCTCCCCACTGTAGAAAGAGTCCTTGCGCCACTTCCGAGTGAAGACGCCATTCGTGATCCATCATGCACCTGCGGCTGAGTTCGTCCGCCCTGGCGTTCAGAGAACCTGCCAGGTGTTGAACCATCAGGAACATGCCCTGATGTTCCAGCCATGTCCAGAGGCGCAGAGCCTCCTGACAAAGGGTCCAAGACCCCACCCCGCCCTGTTTGTTGCAGTACCACATGGCGGTGGTGTTGTCTGTGAACACCTGCACTACCTTCCCTTTGACAGAGGGAAGGAATGCCTTGAGTGCAAGCCGGATCGCCCGGAGCTCCAGAAGGTTGATATGGAGCCGGGACTCCGTCGGAGACCAGAGGCCTCTGATCTCCGCCTCTCCCATGTGACCGCCCCATCCCAGAAGGGACGCGTCCGTCACAACTGTATGCTCTGGCTGGGGAAGGGAGAGGGATCTGCCCATGACCCATTGCCGGTTCGAGAGCCACCACTGCAACTGTTTTGCAGTCCCCTCCGAGATCTGGACGTGATCGGACAGGTTGCCCTGGTGCTGCGCCCACTGGAACTTCAGGTCCCACTGCAGAGCCCGCATATGCCATCTGGCATGATTGACCAGCAGGATGCAGGAGGCCATGAGGCCCAGCAGCCTCAGGGTCATCCGTACCGAAACCCAGGATAAAGGCCGAAAGATCGGAATCATAGCCTGAATATCCCGGACTCGCCGTTCGGGAGGATAGGCCCGAAACTGCGTCGTGTCCAGAACTGCTCCGATGAAAAGGAGCTGTGGAGAAGGAATTAGATGCGACTTCGGCACATTGATGGAGAACCCCAGCGAGTGCAGGAGTTCGGCCGTAGTCTGGAGGTGGGAGACGACTGCCTGGGACGAGCCCGCCTTCAGCAGCCAGTCGTCGAGGTAGGGGAAGACTGAAACCCCTGCCCGGCGCAGATGAGCTGCGACCACCGCCATCACTTTCGTGAACACCCGAGGGGCACTTGTAAGGCCAAAGGGGAGCACGGTGAACTGAAAATGCTCGGGGCCTACCGTGAACCGAAGGTAACGCCGGTGGGCCGGCAGGACGGGGATGTGGAAATACGCGTCCTGCAAGTCCAACGCTACCAACCAGTCTCCAGGGTCGAGGGCAGTCAAGACCTGAGCTAGGGTGAGCATCTTGAACTTCTCCTTCCGGAGGAAGCGATTGACGTTCCGGAGGTCCAAGATAGGACGCATGTCCTCCTTGTCCTTTTTGGGCACCAGAAAGTAGTGGGAGTAGCAACCACGCCCTACTTCTGGGGTCGGAACATGCTCGATGGCCCTCTTGGTCAAGAGGGCCGTGACTTCCTTCCGTAGAAGCACCAAGTGATCCCCTGACATGCGGTGGAATTGAGGTGGCATGGCTGTGGGGGTGGTCTCGAAGGGGAGGGAGTAGCCCCTTCGGACAATGTCCAAGACCCACCTGTCCGAGGTGATGGTGCGCCAGTGGGGAAGGTGATGGCGGACCCTGCCCCCTACTGGCGTGCCGTGCACCTGAAAGGAGGGACTAGGAGGGCTTGGAGGCCGCGGACGGGTTGGAGGTGGTGGCCTGACCCGCACGCTGGTTGCCCGATCCGCCACGGCGGAATCCACGTCCTCGGCCACGCGAAGACGCCTGCTGCGCGGGCCGGTGGCTGGGCTGCTGACGTGAAGGGGCGCCCCTACCGTGGCCACGATAGGGGCGAAAAGCAGAAGGTAGCGGAGGGCGTGTAGCAGAAAGGCCCAGGGACTTTGCAGTAGCCCGTGAGTCCTTAAAGCGCTCCAACGCATGGTCTGCTTTGGACCCAAAAAGACCGACTCCATCAAAGGGCATGTCCATGAGAGTATTCTGGACATCCCCTGAAAAACCAGTGGTTCTCAGCCAGGCGTGGCGCCGGAGCGCCACCGTCGTTGCAATCGACCTGCCCAGCGAGTCGGCGGTGTCAAGGCCACAACGGATAGTGTATTTGGCCGCATCCCTTCCTTCCGCAATGGCGCGGGAAAGCAGTGCCTGGACCTCCTCAGGGCACTGGGGCAAAACATCCGCCACCGAATCCCACAGGGAGTGGGTATATCGGCCCAAAAGACAAGCGGTGTTAACGGACCGCAAGCCAGCACTGGAGGAAGAAAAACCTTTCTTCCCAAACTGATCCAGGCGTTTGGATTCCCTATCCGGAGGAGCGGTAGGGAAGGCGGTTTGGGAAGCGGAGGCTTGGACAACCAAGCTCTCAGGAGTGGGGTGGACAGAAAGAAACAGGGGGTCGCCCGGAGCGGGGCGATGGCGTCGTGACACGTTCCGATCCACAGGAGCCCCTGTGTTGGGCTTGGACCAGGCGCCCAAAAGAACGTCAGTGAGGGCGTCGTTAAACGGCAGCACAGTCTCCGCAGAGGAGGCTGCCGGCTGAAGCACCTCTGTCAAGATGTTAGTCTTGACCGTCAAAGTAGGGAGCTGGAGACGTAAGGCCCCAGCAGCCCTACGCAACACCGTACCAAAATTGGCCCCCTCCTCGGTAGCCACGGGAGGAGACAGCATGCCAGTGTCAGGAGAAGTATCCAGACCACTGGCCTCCCTAGACTCTCTGTCCAGTCCTCATCATACTGACAGTTGCGTGTCAGAGGGTCATCAGACCCCTCCCAGTCCTCCTGGTCCTCCTCTGGTTCAAAATAAGGAGGAGGAGGGACATTTGGGACCCAAGGTCCCATCGGCGCCGGAGCCGGCGTCGAGCGACGTCGCTCCGGGTCCATGTCCGGAGCCGGAAGGAACTGGGGGACGACGCCGCCCGGAGCCCAGGGCGGCGTCGAGAACGGCACCGGAGACATCGGCGCCGGCGGAGGTGTCGTGAGGTCGACCGGCGTCGATGGGTGTTGTGGAGCCGGGATCGAGGCCGGGGCCGAAGCCGGAGCCGGGATCGAGGCTGGAGGCTCGGGCGACGCCGGGGCCGGAGCCGCCGGCGACGCCGGAGCAACCCCATCAGGGCCCGCGGGGCCCGAAGGCGCACCGGAGGGGCCTGAAGGCCCGAAGAGGCGGGCCATGGCCGACAGGAACTCCTGTACCTTGGCCGGATCCGCCCCCGAACCCGGGAAGGGCGGGTATGACGGGGGCGACTCCACAGGCAAGTCCGGGGCCGCGGGGGCGGGGACGGTGCCGGGAGGGGCCTCAGCCGAGTCACGAGCCCGGCGAGGCGAAGTCCGAGAGCGACGATGCTTCTTGGACTTCTTGTGCTTAGACTTACCGGACGAAGAAGTCGACGACCGGTGTGCACTCCGCGAGCGACCCCTGGACCTCTCACACGACCGGGGCTTCCGCGGAGCCGAATGCCGGGCCTCGAGGAGCTTTCGAGACCGCTCTCGCAAAGCTTTCGGGTTGAGGGCCTGGCATTCGGGACAAGACTCGGTGTCGTGGCCTCGGCCGAGGCAGAAGAGACACTCCCAATGCGGGTCGGTGACGGACATCATCCGCGCACAGGCGCCGCATCGCTTGAAGCCGGGCATCCCTACGACACCTTAAAGTTGGAAAAACCAGTGAAAAAATCACCAAAAAGTATGGTCAAAAATTGACCAGGGCACTGCTCTTCCCGGATCTGCGCTTGCTGGCGCGGAAAAGAAGAACTGACGTCAGCGCGCAGGGGCGGCGCCTAAGTGCTGCCCGCGACGTCATCCCGGCGATCACGACGCCGACGACGGACGCGGAGCCGCACGACGCCGCCTACCGACGCGCAAGGGTACTGCTACGCAAAACTTTCCGGATCCAGCCTGACGCCTGGGGATATTCTAAGGTAAGGAATCTATCACTAACGTGTCTCTTTCAGATTGTCAAGGCAGTAATGCTTTGTAAACGTGTGCAGCGAGGCCCACGTAGCTGCCTGACAGATAACCGGCAGCGGAACACCGCGGCCCAAGGCCGTGGTAGCAGCCGTTGCCCTGGTGGAATGGGCACGCAGCCCAACAGGAGGCTCCTTCTTGGCCAAAGAATAGCAGGTCTTGATGCACAAGGTAACCCAGCGGGAGATGGTCCTCTTGTGCACCGCCCGACCTTTTTGGCGCCCACGTAGCCAACAAAGAGCTGGTCATCCACCCGGAAGTTTTTTGTGCGGTCGATATAGAAGGAGAGCGCACGTTTTGGGTCCAGACGGTGGAGCCTCTCTTCCTCTCTGGAAGGATGCGGAGGCGGAAAGAAGGTGGGCAAAGTGATGGTCTGCCCAATGTGGAAAGCAGTAACCACCTTTGGCAAGAAGGACGGACGAGTCCGAAGAACAACCTTGTCTGGATGAACAGACAGAAAGGGAGGTTTGCAAGATAGAGCCTGGAGCTCACTCACCCGCCGAGCGGAGGTGATGGCCACCAGAAAGGCTGTCTTCAGAGTCAGAAGACGAAGAGGACAGTTATGCAGAGGCTCAAAGGGAGCGCACATTAAAAAGGTAAGAACCAAGTTCAAGTCCCACTGAGGCATTACAAACGGAACAGGAGGGAAGAGGTGAGTAATGCCTTTTAAGAACCTGTTAACAACAGGGGACTTGAAAAGGGAGGGCTGATCAGGGAGCCTGAGGAAGGCCGAGATAGCACAAAGATAACCCTTGATGGTACCCAGGGCAGAACCCTGTTGGGCCAGAGAGAGAGGAACAGAAGGACCTCAGAAAGAGGGGCAGAAAGGGGATCCACAGCCTTTGCTGTGCACCATGCCACAAATTTGTTCCACCTGCAGGCGTATACCACCTTAGTGGAGGGACGCCTGGCTGCCAGAATCACATCACAAACTTCGGGAGGCAAGTCGAAAGGAATCAACTGCCGCCGCTCAATCTCCACGCAAGCAGGTGTAGACTGGACAGGTTCGGGTGGAGGACCGTCCCCTGCTGCTGCGACAGAAGATCCTCCCGAAGAGGCAGACGGATCGGGGATCTATGCTCATATTGAGTAGCTCGGGATACCAAACTCTTCGAGCCCAGTCCGGAGCCACAAGAATGACTTGGGCCCGGTCGTGCCGAATCTTCTTCAACACTCTGGGTAGAAGTGGTATAGGCGGAAAGGCGTACAACAGACCGCAACTCCACTCGCGACGAAAGCGTCGCCGAGCGAGTGCCGCCTTGGAAATTCCAACGCGCAGAACTGATGACATTGCGCGTTCTCTTCGGTGGCGAATAGATCTAACCAAGGCTCTCCCCACTGTAGAAAGAGTCCTTGCGCCACTTCCGAGTGAAGACGCCATTCGTGATCCATCATGCACCTGCGGCTGAGTTCGTCCGCCCTGGCGTTCAGAGAACCTGCCAGGTGTTGAACCATCAGGAACATGCCCTGATGTGCCAGCCATGTCCAGAGGCGCAGAGCCTCCTGACAAAGGGTCCAAGACCCCACCCCGCCCTGTTTGTTGCAGTACCACATGGCGGTGGTGTTGTCTGTGAACACCTGCACTACCTTCCCTTTGACAGAGGGAAGGAATGCCTTGAGTGCAAGCCGGATCGCCCGGAGCTCCAGAAGGTTGATATGGAGCCGGGACTCCGCCGGAGACCAGAGGCCTCTGATCTCCGCCTCTCCCATGTGACCGCCCCATCCCAGAAGGGACGCGTCCGTCACAACTGTATGCTCTGGCTGGGGAAGGGAGAGGGATCTGCCCATGACCCATTGCCGGTTCGAGAGCCACCACTGCAACTGTTTTGCAGTCCCCTCCGAGATCTGGACGTGATCGGACAGGTTGCCCTGGTGCTGCGCCCACTGGAACTTCAGGTCCCACTGCAGAGCCCGCATATGCCATCTGGCATGATTGACCAGCAGGATGCAGGAGGCCATGAGGCCCAGCAGCCTCAGGGTCATCCGTACCGAAACCCAGGATAAAAGCCGAAAGATCGGAATCATAGCCTGAATATCCCGGACTCGCCGTTCGGGAGGATAGGCCCGAAACTGCGTCATGTCCAGAACTGCTCCGATGAAAAGGAGCTGTGGAGAAGGAATCAGATGCGACTTCGGCACACTGATGGAGAACCCCAGCGAGTGCAGGAGTTCGGCCGTAGTCTGGAGGTGGGAGACGACTGCCTGGGACGAGCCCGCCTTCAGCAGCCAGTCGTCGAGGTAGGGGAAGACTGAAACCCCTGCCCGGCGCAGATGAGCTGCGACCACCGCCATCACTTTCGTGAACACCCGAGGGGCACTGGTAAGGCCAAAGGGGAGCACGGTGAACTGAAAATGCTCGGGGCCTACCGTGAACCGAAGGTAACGCCGGTGGGCCGGCAGGACGGGGATGTGGAAATACGCGTCCTGCAAGTCCAACGCTACCAACCAGTCTCCAGGGTCGAGGGCAGTCAAGACCTGAGCTAGGGTGAGCATCTTGAACTTCTCCTTCCGGAGGAAGCGATTGACGTTCCGGAGGTCCAAGATAGGACGCATGTCCTCCTTGTCCTTTTTGGGCACCAGAAAGTAGTGGGAGTAGCAACCACGCCCTACTTCTGGGGTCGGAACATGCTCGATGGCCCTCTTGGTCAAGAGGGCCGTGACTTCCTTCTGTAGAAGCACCAAGTGATCCCCTGACATGCGGTGGAATTGAGGTGGCATGGCTGGGGGGTGGTCTCGAAGGGGAGGGAGTAGCCCCTTCGGACAATGTCCAAGACCCACCTGTCCGAGGTGATGGTGCGCCAGTGGGGAAGGTGATGGCGGACCCTGCCCCTACTGGCGTGCCGTGCACCTGAAAGGAGGGACTAGGAGGGCTTGGAGGCCGCGGACGGGTTGGAGGTGGTGGCCTGACCCGCACGCTGGTTGCCCGATCCGCCACGGCGGAATCCACGTCCTCGGCCACGCGAAGACGCCTGCTGCGCGGGCCGGTGGCTGGGCTGCTGACGTGAAGGGCGCCCCTACCGTGGCCACGATAGGGGCGAAAAGCAGAAGTCAGCGGAGGGCGTGTAGCAGAAAGGCCCAGGGACTTGGCAGTAGCCCGTGAGTCCTTAAAGCGCTCCAACGCATGGTCTGCTTTGGACCCAAAAAGACAGACTCCATCAAAGGGCATGTCCATGAGAGTATTCTGGACATCCCCTGAAAAACCAGTGGTTCTCAGCCAGGCGTGGCGTCGGAGCGCCACCGTCGTTGCAATAGACCTGCCCAGCGAGTCGGCGGTGTCAAGGCCACAACGGATAGTGTATTTGGCCGCATCCCTTCCTTCCGCAATGGCGCGGGAAAGCAGTGCCTGGACCTCCTCAGGGCACTGGGGCAAAACATCCGCCACCGAATCCCACAGGGAGTGGGTATATCGGCCCAAAAGACAAGCGGTGTTAACGGACCGCAAGCCAGCACTGGAGGAAGAAAAACCTTTCTTCCCAAACTGATCCAGGCGTTTGGATTCCCTATCCGGAGGAGCGGTAGGGAAGGCGGTTTGGGAAGCGGAGGCTTGGACAACCAAGCTCTCAGGAGTGGGGTGGACAGAAAGAAACAGGGGTCGCCCGGAGCAGGGCGATGGCGTCGTGACACGTTCCGATCCACAGGAGCCCCTGTGTTGGGCTTGGACCAGGCGCCCAAAGAACGTCAGTGAGGGCGTCGTTAAATGGCAGCACAGTCTCCGCAGAGGAGGCTGCCGGCTGAAGCACCTCTGTCAAGATGTTAGGCTTGACCGTCAAAGTAGGGAGCTGGAGACGTAAGGCCCCAGCAGCCCTACGCAACACCGTACCAAAATTGGCCCCCTCCTCCGTAGCCACGGGAGGAGACAGCATGCCAGTGTCAGGGGAAGTATCCAGACCACTGGCCTCCCTAGACTCTCTGTCCAGTCCTCATCATACTGACAGTTGCGCATCAGAGGGTCATCAGACCCCTCCCAGTCCAACTGGTCCTCCTCAGGTTCAAAATAAGGAGGAGGAGTGACAGTTGGGACCCAAGGTCCCATCGGCGCCGGAGCCGGCGTCGAGCGACGTCGCTCCGGGTCCATGTCCGGAGCCGGAAGGAACTGGGGGACGACGCCGCCCGGAGCCCAGGGCGGCGTCGAGAACGGCACCGGAGACATCGGCACCGGCGGAGGTGTCGTGAGGTCGACCGGCGTCGATGGGGGTTGTGGAGCCGGGGCCGGGGCCGAAGCCGGAGCCGGGATCGAGGCTGGAGGCACGGGCGACGCCGGGGCCGGAGCCGCCGGCGACGCCGGAGCAACCCCATCAGGGCCCGCGGGGCCCGAAGGCGCACCGGAGGGGCCTGAAGGCCCGAAGAGGCGGGCCATGGCCGACAGGAACTCCTGTACCTTGGCCGGATCCGCCCCCGAACCCGGGAAGGGCGGGTATGGCGGGGGCGACTCCACAGGCAAGTCCGGGGCCGCGGGGACGGTGCCGGGAGGGGCCTCAGCCGAGTCGCGAGACCGGCAGGCGAAGTCCGAGAGCGACGATGCTTCTTGGACTTCTTGTGCTTAGACTTACCGGACGAAGAAGACTTCGACGCCGACGACCGGTGTGCACTCCGCGAGCAACCCCTGGACCTCTCACGCGACCGGGGCCTCCGTGGAGCCGAATGCCGGGCCTCGAGGAGCTTTCGAGACCGCTCTCGCAAAGCTTTCGGGTAGAGGGCCTGGCATTCGGGACAAGACTCGGTGTCGTGGCCTCGGCCGAGGCAGAAGAGACACTCCCAATGCGGGTCGGTGACGGACATCATCCGCGCACAGGCGCCGCATCGCTTGAAGCCGGGCATCCCTACGACACCTTTAAGTTGGAAAAAACAGTGAAAAAATCACCAAAAAGTATGGTCAAAAATTGACCAGGGCACTGCTCTTCCCGGATCTGCGCTTGCTGGCGCGGAAAAAAAGAACTGACGTCAGCGCGCAGGGCGGCGCCTAAGTACTGCCCGCGACGTCATCCCGGCGATCACGACGCCGACGACGGACGCGGAGCCACACGACGCCGCCTACCGACGCGCAAGGGTACTGCTACGCAAAACTTTCCGGATCCAGCCTGACGCCTGGGGATATTCTAAGGTAAGGAATCTGTCACTAACGTGTCTCTTTCAGATACTCTGAATCAGAATCGGTGATCCAAAAAATGGGTTTTTCTATGTATCAATCTCATTTTAGTAGTTGGTAAAGTATCATGGACTCCTAAAACGAGACTGAAACTGGACACTGATTCAATATTTGGAAGAGGCATGTTTTGGGTGTCCCTTCCAAATACCAAATCTGCACCCTATGTATCAATATTTGGTGACCGTAATCCCGTTCCAACACCATTGAAAAGTTACCAACCCCCATGGTGGGGCGGTAACTCATTCGCAAAAGTGGAAGGGGTGAAATGTAGAAAAAGTTTCTAGGAGAATAGACAGTGGTCCAGGGGATCGCTGCCAACTCCCAGAGAAAACTTTAAAAAAGGATACTTTAGAAAAGAAAAAAAAATAGGTAGTTCGGTTTCCTTTAAGGAAATCAAGTTGCTGAAAAAAAGGTTCTCTATTTAAATGCCATCACCGATATTGGATGATGGTTTGACCCTTGCAAGCTATCATCCCTGCGATTATATCCAATCAGAGTGAGTCGTAATTCCAATTCAGAATTTTATATAATGGCCTAGAAGTACACAGGACGGTTCACAACATTCAGTACTGGTTGCAAAAATGCTAGCCACAAATTGTGACGCGTTTTTGCGATCAGTATTGTGCTAAATCTGGCCCTAAAGCTTAAAAAGAATTTCTCCTGAGTGCCATCAGTGGTTGCATCAAAGTCCTCAAAAGCTGTCCCTTTCAAAGCAAAAGCTGTCTTTTGTAAATTATAATTATGTCAGGCATATGCTATCAAGTTTACAGAGGTACATCAGACACTCAACAGTGATATAGGCAAGACTCTGATAAGTTGGGCTGAAAAACGAGATATCTTTTGAAAACTTTACCTTCAGTAACACTGTTGCCCATCAACCCTGGCCTGTACTCCAGATTCCTAATGATTTAAATATATCTCCAGGGATCAAACCTGAATCACACAAACTAGAATTATCAGTGTGGAGCCACAGGTAGAGACAGGGACGCTAATGTACTTCGTCATAATATCACATGCACTGGAAGGCACAGCACCACGAATACCACACATAACACCTTTGCCCCTAGTGTACGTTTCATACATTTCCAGTGACAGACACGGCATATAAGAACTGGACACCTAGTGGACATACATTGAATAGGAGAAAGAGTGCTAGAGAATCTGCAGGACGATGTAGTGGAGTGTACTCCATAAAAGTAGCCACCTTCATTTGTAATATTGTATCTGTATGCAGATTCTTTTGAAATACAGTTATAGGCATCAGACTTGACTCGCAAAATCATGAAACAACTTTACCAATAAGTGATTCATTTTCTAAAAATATATTTGCAACGTATTCCTGATCTTTTAAAAGACTCCTCCACTAGAGCAGGGAAATCAAATGAGGCAAAACATAGTGGAGAGAGTGCGGAACCAATAAAATGTAAAATATCGAAGCAATGCCCCACCTCCTCCTTAATATCTGAATCCAGGCAATACTGCTTGGTAAATACTATGACTATGAAAAGCAACAAATAAGCCACAGAAGGCAGCTCTGTGCTTCCGAGGAAGTTGATGGAGTGGAGAAATTCACAGCCAAAGCATGTACAAGAGGAGGGTAAAACAAAATTACTGAAACACTACTTACAAACCCTAGGATTTTAGCAAGAAGAAAAAGAGCTACTGAGAGGGGTTACTGAATAAACTGGTAGCATGGGTAGGCTTCAATTGAGGAGGAAGATTAGAATGAGGTCTAAGACAGCGGTTACATTTTCTCCCAAACTGGAATCAGCTAAGAGTCAAAACTGGAGGTCAACATCACCTGAGAAGCTGCAGGTGGAGCTTTGATGACTAGCTTTCACTGGGCCATTGAGAGCGTTATCTCAAGTGTGAATGACAACTCCTGAGCCTCCCTAAGGAGCAGAAGCACTCCGCTCTTGCAGTGAGGTAGAAGTTACTTACCTTTGGTAACGTAATATTTGGTAGAAACACAGTCTAGCCGCAGATTCCTTAACTTTTGAATTCTCCTCAGGCGCCGATCTGGAAATTTTTTAGCAATACCTCTGCGCACCTGGAGACGGCGTCGTACGGCTCTGTGATGACATCGACACCAGTTATGTTGTCAGTGGAGCCACATAAGTCCCCTCCGGCATGCGGATGGTAATTTCTTCTGTAAAACCTTCCGTGCCAGAACGCGGAGCCACAATAGAAACTGGTTGTGGAAGCAGTGTGCCAAAAAGATAAAAAATCTTTGAAACATTAATAAAGAAGAAACATAAAATGGTATGCTAATATAAAATATGTTTTTAAAGAAAACCCCAAAAGAGTCAACGAAACACAGGGCTATGTGAAACCCTGTGCCCTGGTGAATAACCCTCATGTAAGGGAGGAAAACCTTACACTCTATAGTCCATTCATCAACGATAATGAATGGCATGGCAATAGCAAAACAAAACCTATAAAAACAACACCAAGCTGTTTGTTGAATCACATCATTACGTGACATATTGAAAGTGCCAATACAATGTATGAAGATACCAAACAAAGACTTTCAAAGAAAGAACAAATAAATCAATACTGCCCATTGGTGTCTAATTCAGTGTGAAAGAGAAAACACTGCATACCCTACCCACCACACACAATTGGAAATGGATGGTATGGCAACTTCTAAGCAAAACCTATGTGGCCAGGCCAAGTGGTTTGTTGAGTCACAACATAAGTTGAGATAGTAATCACCAGTATATAAAACCAGCACTGAAAAAGGGTATTACCCTTACCTCATAGGTCATTCGCAGAGTGGGGAGGATGGGCAGTGAGTTAATGAATCTGCAGCTAGACTGTGTCTCTACCAGATATTACGTTATCGAAGGTAAGTAACGTTTACAGCTGTTAGAGACGTCTACCCGCAGATTCCTTGAATTTTGAATTAAATACCATAGCTATACCTCCCTGGAGGAGGGTCTGCGATCTAATCCTACAAAAGCTCTCAAAGATAACAAGCCAGTCATAATTAACAACCGTCCAAATGTACGTAGGAATAGCAGAATAAGAAATCGGCTCTTAATAGAATCCATGATCACTGTCACAGAACATATAAATAAAAAACAACCTTACAGGCCCGAGAGAATTGGCCCTTGAAGAAAAAGGAGAAAAAACCCTAAAGAATCATCTGTCAGTTATCAGACATTTTCCTCTATCCCCCAAAGGGAAAAAGAACTTGTTGACCAAAAGGCCCGAGTGCAAAACAAAAATCATGTTATCCGCATCTTTACAACAATAAAGAGATATCAGAGAAAAACCTGTCCTGATAAGTCCAAAGAAGGACTCTCAGAACTCTTTCCATTATGCCAAGATGAATGAACACCAAAACAAAGATAAACAATAATACCTCCATGATATAAAGCATTTTGTTTGAACAAAATGACCACTCAAAGGTTACATAATGCACCGTAATGAAAGTAAAATGACACTAAATAGATTTGAATCTAATATCGAAATCGATCAATTATGCCCGTTGTATAATTTTTTGCCACAAAGATGTATTATCTGGACATATACATAATATAAATACAACAGTATGTCACAAAAGACTCCGAGCGGCCTGATATGACCTTCAGTGTCATTGTCCGAGAGTCTGAATATGACTCCGAGTCATGGGCACGCTCAAAATACCAAGGCAAGCGAAAAAAGAGAAGTCACCACAACTCACATTAAAACCTCTTTCTGTTCTCTTTCTTTTTTAAACGAAGACCAAATTTGTATATTGGAAAAGGGAATGCACCGATTAGTGCAGTACCAAAACATAACATAAGGGAAAAATTGAAAGATTAAAAGGAAATCATATATAAAATGAATCCTTGTTAGCAACAAGCACATGCAACAACACTTGTGATACATAACAAAATTTGATCGCTGGTCCGTCTCAAGAAGCAACAGCCATGATTTCCTAAGGACTTGTGAAACACAGAGAAAATAGATACATACCCAAGAGGACTAGTAATATATAACCTCCAGACAGATGCAAAAATCATTGTAGGAGAATAACAAGAAGAGCTTCCTATTACGCCTAAAAAAACCCTACTATGAACTGTAAGGCAGAAAACAGATATGGAATCTGCAGCTAAGAGTCTCTACCAGATTGTTTCCAACTTTGCCTATCACACAGTGTAAGATACAGAGTTCACCCCAACATGTTCCAAGGTTGAACAAATGAATTACCTATCCCTTCCCACAGAGAAGGCCACTAACACGAGTTCCAAAGAATACACTATAAACTCTGAATTTACTCGCACAACTCTTCAAAAATTGAAGCCCTTATAATAAATATGCAGATATGCAGTCCGCTCAGAAGCACAAGTTACTAACTTGTGTAACGATATATCTGTAAGAGACAGTAGTTAGTGACAGATTCCTTACCTTAGAATATCCCCAGGCGTCAGGCTGGATCCGGAAAGTTTTTTGCGTAGCAGTACCCTTGCGCGTCGGTAGGCGGCGTCGTGCGGCTCCGCGTCCGTCGTCGTGGTCGCCGGGATGACGTCGTGGGCAGTACTTAGACGCCGCCCCTGCGCGCTGACGTCAGTTCTGTACACGACTTTCCGCGCCAGTAACGCAGAGCCATGCAAGAAGCTGACATACGTGTCTGAAAAATACTAGGGCCCTGAAAGGGATGTCCTTAACCCTAGAAATCAGTTCGCAGAACGGGGAGGATGGGTGGGGCGGTAAGGAATCTGTCACTAACTACTGTCTCTTACAGATATATCGTTACACAAGTTAGTAACTTGTGCATCTGAAAGAGACACGTTAGTGACAGATTCCTTACCTTAGAATAGATACCCCAGCAATACCAACCCTGGTGGTGGGTCTGCGAACAAAGATCAGACAAGGAAGTCCTGGAGGACAGAACGGCCAAAGAAGCCGTCCCTCCGGACCTGACTGTCAAGGCAGTAATGCTTTGTAAACGTGTGCAGCGAGGCCCACGTAGCTGCCTGACAGATATCCTGCAGCGGAACACAGCAGCCGTTGCCCTGGTGGAATGGGCACGCAGCCCAACAGGAGGCTCCTTCTTAGCCAAAGAATAGCAGGCTTTGATACACAAGGTTACCCAGCGGGAGATGGTTCGCTTGTGCACCGCCCGACCTTTTTGGCGCCCACGTAGCCAACAAAGAGCTGGTCATCCACCCGGAAATGGCGTGTGCGGTCGATGTAAAAGGAAAGCGCACGTTTTGGGTCCAGACGGTGGAGCCTCTCTTCCTCTCTGGAAGGATGCGGAGGCAGAAAGAAGGTGGGCAAAGTGATGGTCTGCCCAATGTGGAAGGCAGTAACCACCTTTGGCAAGAAGGACGGACGCGTCCTAAGAACAACCTTGTCTGGATGGACAGACAGAAAGGGAGGTTTACATGATAGAGCCTGGAGCTCACTCACCCGCCGAGCGGAGGTGACGGCCACCAGAAAGGGAGTCTTCAGAGTCAGAAGACGAAGAGGACAGTTATGTAGAGGCTCAAAGGGAGCGCACATAAGAAAGGTAAGAACCAAGTTCAAGTCCCACTGAGGCATCACAAACGGAACAGGAGGGAAGAGGTGTGTAATGCCTTTAAGAAACCTCTTAACAACAGGGGACTTGAAAAGGGAGGAGCTGATCAGGAAGCCTGAGGAAGGCCGAGATGGCACAAAGATAGCCCTTGATGGTACCCAGGGCAGAACCCTGTTGGGCCAGGGAAAGAAGGAACAGGAGAACCTCAGAGAGAGGGGCAGAAAGGGGATTCACAGCCTTTGCTGGGCACCATGCCACAAACTTGTTCCACCTGCAGGCGTATACCACCTTAGTGGAGGGACGCCTGGCTGCCAGAATCACATCACAAACTTCGGGAGGCAAGTCGAAAGGAATCAACTGCCGCCGCTCAATCTCCACGCAAGCAGGTGGAGGCTGGACAGGTTCGGGTGGAGGACCGTCCCCTGCTGCTGCGACAGAAGATCCTCCCGAAGAGGCAGACGGATCGGGGGATCTACGCTCATACTGAGTAGCTCGGGATACCAAACTCTTCGAGCCCAGTCCGGAGCCACAAGAATGACTTGGGCCCGGTCGTGCCGAATCTTCTTCAACACTCTGGGTAGAAGTGGTATAGGCAGAAAGGCGTACAATAGACCGCAACTCCACTCGTGACGAAAAGCGTCGCCGAGCGAGTGCCGCTTTGGAAATTCCAACACGCAGAACTGATGACATTGCGCGTTCTCTTCGGTGGCGAATAGATCTAACCAAGGCTCTCCCCACAGCAGAAAGAGTCCTTGCGCCACTTCCGAGTGAAGACGCCATTCGTGATCCATCATGCACCTGCGGCTGAGTTCGTCCGCCCTGGCGTTCAGGGAACCTGCCAGGTGTTGAACCATCAGGAACATGCCCTGATGTTCCAGCCATGTCCAGAGGCGCAGAGCCTCCTGACAAAGGGTCCACGACCCCACCCCGCCTTGTTTGTTGCAGTACCACATGGCAGTGGTGTTGTCTGTGAACACCTGCATTACCTTCCCTTTGACAGAGGGAAGGAATGCCTTGAGTGCAAGTCGGATCGCCCGGAGCTCCAGAAGGTTGATATGGAGCCGGGACTCCGCCGGAGACCAGAGGCCTCTGATCTCCGCCTCTCCCATGTGACCGCCCCATCCCAGAAGGGACGCGTCCGTCACAACTGTGTGCTCTGGCTGGGGAAGGGAGAGGGATCTGCCCATGACCCATTGCCGATTCGAGAGCCACCACTGCAATTGTTTTGCAGTCCCCTCCGAGATCTGGACGTGATCCGACAGGTTGCCCTGGTGCTGCGCCCACTGGAATTTCAGGTCCCACTGCAGAGCCTGCATATGCCATCTGGCATGATTGACCAGCAGGATGCAGGAGGCCATGAGGCCCAGCAGCCTCAGGGTCATCCGTACCGAAACCCAGGATAAAGGCTGAAAGATCGGAATCATAGCCTGAATATCCCGGACTCGCCGTTCGGGAGGATAGGCCCGAAACTGCGTCGTGTCCAGAACTGCTCCGACGAAAAGGAGCTGTGGAGAAGGAATCAGATGCGACTTCGGCACATTGATGGAGAACCCCAGCGAGTGCAGGAGTTCGGCCGTAGTTTGGAGGTGGGAGACGACTGCCTGGGACGAGCCCGCCTTCAGCAGCCAGTCGTCAAGGTAGGGGAAGACTGGAACCCCTGCCCGGCGCAGATGAGCTGCGACCACCGCCATCACTTTCGTGAACACCCGAGGGGCACTTGTAAGGCCAAAGGGGAGCACGGTGAACTGAAAATGCTCGAGGCCTACCGTGAACCGCAGGTAACGCCGGTGGGCCGGCAGGACGGGGATGTGAAAATAAGCGTCCTGCAAGTCCAACGCTACCAACCAGTCTCCAGGGTCGAGGGCAGTCAAGACCTGAGCTAGGGTGAGCATCTTGAACTTCTCCTTCCGGAGGAAGCGATTGACGTTCCGGAGGTCCAAGAAAGGACGCATGTCCTCCTTGTCCTTTTTGGGCACCAGAAAGTAGTGGGAGTAGCAACCACGTCCTACTTCTGGGGTCAGAACATGCTCGATGGCCCTCTTGGCCAAGAGTGCCGTGACTTCTTCTGCAGAAGCACCAAGTGATCCCCTGACATGCGGTGGAATTGAGGTGGCATGGCTGGGGGGGTGGTCTCGAAGGGGAGGGAGTAGCCCCTTCGGACAATGTCCAAGACCCACCTGTCCGAGGTGATGGCACGCCAGTGGTGAAGGTGATGGCGGACCCTGCCCCCTACTGGCGTACTGTGCACCTGAAAGGAAGGACTAGGAGGGTTTGGAGGCCGCGGACGGGGCGGAGTTGGTGGCCTGACACGCACGCTGGTTGCCCGACCCGCCACGGCGGGAGCCACGTCCTCGGCCACGCGAAGACGCTTGCTGCGCGGGCTGGTGGCTGGGCAGCGGACGTGACTGGGCGCCCCTTCCGTGGCCACGAATGGGGCGAAAAGCAGAGGTTAGCGGAGGGCGCACAGCAGAAAGGCCCAGGGACTTGGCAGTAGCCCGTGAGTCCTTAAAACGCTCCAGCGCATGGTCTGCTTTGGAACCAAAAAGACCGACTCCATCAAAGGGCATGTCCATGAGTGTATTCTGGACATCACCCGAGAAACCAGTCGTTCTCAGCCAGGCGTGGCGACGCAGCGCCACCGTCGTTGCAAGCGATCTGCCCAGCGAGTCGGCGGTATCAAGGCCACAACGTATGGTGTACTTTGCCGCATCCCTACCTTCCGCAATGGTGCGGGTAAGCAGTGTCTGGACCTCCTCAGAACACTGGGGCAAAACGGCCGACACCGAATCCCACAGAGAGTGGGAATATCGGCCCAAAAGGCAAGCGGTGTTGACGGACCGCAAGCCAGCACTGGAGGAAGAAAAGGCCTTCTTCCCAAATTGGTCCAGGCGTTTGGATTCCCTATCCGGAGGGGCGGTAGGGAAGGCGTTTTGGGAGGCAGAGGCTTGGACAACCAAGCTCTCGGGGGTGGGATGTTGAGAGAGAAACAAGGGGTCGCCCGGAGCAGGGCGATGGCGTCGGGCCACGTTCCTATCCACAGGAGCCCCTGTGGTGGGCTTGGACCAGGTGCCCAAAAGAACGTCAGACAGTGCATCATTAAACGGCAGCAATGGCTCCGAGGAGGTAGCTGACGGCTGAAGCACTTCTGTCAAGAGATTAGTCTTGACCGTCACCGTAGGGAGTCGGAGATGTAAGGCTCCAGCTGCCCTACGCAACACCGTTGCAAAATTGGCTCCCTCCTCCGTAGCCACGGGAGGAGACAGCATGCCAGTGTCAGGGGAAGTATCTAGACCACTGGCATCCCCTAGTTCCTCTGCCCAGTCCTCATCATACTGACACTGTTGTGCCAGAGGGTCCTCAGACCCCTCCCAGTCCTCCTGGTCCTCCTCCGGTTCAAAATAAGGAGGAGGAGGGACATTTGGGACCCAAGGTCTCATCGGCGCCGGAACCGGCGTCGAGCGACGTCGGTCCGGCTCCATGTCCGGAGCCGGAGAGTACATGGGGACGACGCCGCCCGGAGCCCCGGGCGGTGTCATGAACGGCACCGGAGACATCGGCGCCGGCGGAGGCGTGGTCAGGTCGACCGGCGTCGATGGGGGTTGCTGTACCACCGGAGCCGGGATAGAGGCCGAAGCCGGAGCCGGGACCGAGGCTGGAGGCACGAGCGACGCCGGGACCGGAGTCGTCGGCGACGCCGGGGCAACCCCATCAGGGCCCGCGGGGCCCGAAGGCGCACCGGAGTGACCTTGAGGCCCGAAGAGGCGGGCCATGGCCGACAGGAATTCCTGTACTTGGGCCGGATCCGCCCCGAACCCGGGAAGGACGGGTATTGCGGGGGCGACTCCACAGGCATGTCCGGGGCCGCGGGGACGGTGCCGGGAGGGGCCTCAGCCGAGTCGCGAGACCGGCGAGGCGAAGTCCTAGAGCGATGATGCTTTTTGGACTTCTTGTGCTTAGACTTACCGGACGACGAAGACTTGGATCCCGACGACCGGCGAGGACTCCGCGACCGACCCCTCGACCTCTCACGCGACCGGGGCTTGGTGTGGCGCGGAGCCGACTGCCGGGCCTCGAGGAGCTTTCGAGACCGCTCTCGCAAAGCTTTCGGGTTGAGGGACCGGCAGTCGGAACACGACTTCGTGTCGTGGTCTCGCCCGAGGCAGAAGAGACACTCCAGATGCGGGTCTGTGATGGACATCATCCGAGCACAGGCGTTGCAACGTTTAAAGCCGGGCATCCCTACGACACCTTGGAGTCGATTGAAGAAAACAGTGAAAAAATTCACCCAAAAAGTTAGTCAAAAAATGACTAGGGCACTGCTCTTCCCGGATCTGCGCTTGCTGGCGCGGAAAAAGAAGAACTGACGTCAGCGCGCAGGGGCGGCGTCTAAGTACTGCCCGCGACGTCATCCCGGCGATCACGACGCCGACGACGGACGCGGAGCCGCACGACGCCGCCTACCGACGCGCAAGGGTACTGCTACGCAAAAACTTTCCGGATCCAGCCTGACGCCTGGGGATATTCTAAGGTAAGGAATCTGTCACTAACGTGTCTCTTTCAGATAGGACGGGTAATGCGGGGGCGGCTCCACAGGCAGCCGACTGCCGGACCTCGAGGAGTTTGAGACCGCTCTCGCAAAGCCTTCGGGTGTAAGGCCCGGCAGTCAGGGCACGACTTCGTTCGTGGTCTCGGCCGAGACAGTAGAGACACTCTAAGTGCGGGTCTGTGATCGACATCATTCGACCACAGACGTCGCATGGCTTGAAGCCGGGCATCCCTACTGACACCTAGGAGTCGAGATGACTCGAAAAGAAACAGTGAAAAAATCACCAAAAATGTAGTCAAAAATTGACTAGGGCACTGCTCTTCCCGGATCTGCGCTTACTGGCGCGGAAAAAAGAAGAACTGACGTCAGCGCGCAGGGGCGGCGTCTAAGTACTGCCTGCGACGTCATCCCGGCGCCGATGACGGACGCGGAGCCGCACGACGCCGCCTACCGACGCGCAAGGGTACTGCTATGCAAAAACTTTCCGGATCCAGCCTGCCGCCTGGGGATATTCTAAGGTAAGAATCTGTCACTAACGTGTCTCTTTCAGATATGGGCCATACCCCTTGTTCTTCTTTGGAATCAGAAAGTAGCGGGAATAACAGCCACTGCCTACTTCTGAAACTGGGACCCTTTCTATAGCTCCCTTAGCTAAAAGAGCTGTAACTTTCTCTTGGAGCAACTTTAAATGATCCTCCGTCAGCCGTTCCTGACTTGGCAGAATAGTAGGAGGAAAAGAAAGGAAAGGAAGAGAATAGCCCTCCTGGACGATCTGCAGGGCCCACTTGTCCGACGCTATGGATCTCCAGTGGGGAGATGACGAATTCTCCCACCAACTGGAGTAGTGTGGTCCCGCAGAATCAGCCTAGGAGTGCTTGGAGGCTGCGGCTGCTAGGGGCAGTGTGGTAGACGACTTCTGGCCTTCATTCTGAGATCGGAATGCACCGCGTCCACGTTCACGCACGGCTTGTGCAGTCTGTGCGGGACCGTGGCTGGGGTAGGGCTGACCCGACTGGAAACCCCTTCTGGTGCCACGAAAGGGGCGAAAGGAAGATTGGCCACGAGGAGTGAAGGAAAGGCCCAAGGATCTGGCCGTAGAACGAGAGTCCTTGAACCTGCCCAGGACCGAGTCAGCCTTTTCCCCAAAAAGGTGGGTTTCATCGAAGGACATGTCCATCAAATTAGCTTGGACCTCGCCCAAGAAGCCAGCGGTACGAAGCCAGGCATGGGGCCTCAGGGCCACCATCGTTGAAATCGATCTGCCCAGCGAATCAGTCATATGTAATCCACACCGTATGGTGTATTTTGCTGCATCCCTCCCGTCTTTGACAGCTTGGGAGGGCACAGCCCGGGCCTCCTACGGGACTTGTGGCAGCATTCCCGCAACCATCTCCCAAAGGGAATGGGAAAAAAGGCCCAATAAGCATGCGGTATTCACCGACCGCAATGCAAGGCTGGAGGAAGAAAACATCTTCTTCCCAAGTGAATCCAACCTCTTGGATTCCCTATCCGGAGGGGCGGAAGGGAATGCACCTTGGGACGAAGAGGCCTGCACCACCAAACTCTCTGGGGTGGGGTGTTGGCTGAGGAACTTTGGGGCACCCGGAGCTGGGCTATGGCGGCGTGCACTCGTCCTATTCACAGGAGTCCCTGTGCTAGGTTTGGACCAAGTTCCTAGAAGGACGTCCATAGGTGCCTCATTAAAGGGCAACAGGAGTTTGGAAGCCCCAGGTTGAAGCACTTCAGTCAGGAGATTAGTCCTGACTTGCACGGAGGGCAGCTCCAGTCCGAGGACCTCAGCGGCCCTCTTTACCACCATGGCATAGGACGCTCCCTCCTCTGTAGCCACCATAGGAGGTGAGAGCATGCCAGCATCTGGGGAATTATCCAGACCACTGGCCTCCCCAGGTTCCCCATACCAGTCCAAATTCTCCTCAGAGATAGCCTGGTTCTCAAGAGGGTCTCCAGACCCCTCCCACTCCTCTCCTGAGCCTAGCATGTCTTCAAAGTGCTCAGGTAACAACATAGAACCTCTAGGTTCTGTCGATGTCGGAATCGGCATCGATCGACGCCATTCTGGCTCCGTGTCGTCGGAGATCAAGATGGGGCTGGCGCCACCGATAGGCATCTGCGACATCGCAGGTACCGACTTCGGATTCGACACTGGGGAAGGAAGTGTTGGCATGACCGGCGTCGAACCGGATCCGGGTTCGGATCCCTGAGGCCCCACCGGCATCATGGCCGGAAGCTGACGGCGTCAAACCCAATGGGGCCCCTTCCGACCCCACGGGCCTGAAAGCTCTCCAGCGGGGTCGTTCCGCTCAAATATGCGGCGCATGGCCTTGTAAAATTATTTTATTTGAGCGGGATTCGCTTCAGCTCCCGGAAAGTGGGGGAGGCACGAAGTCGACTCTGGCTCCGCGGAACCGTGCCTAGATTGTCAGTGCTCCTTACCTCTCTCATCGACGGACGCCAGTTGAGGTGAAGTCGAAGTCCGCTTGGACTTCTTCTTGTGCTTCTTCCCGAGTGTCCCGAGGACCTCGAATGGGTGGAAGGGGACTTAGGGCTCCGGGAGGTCTTCGGAGCCATCGACCGACAGTCCGAACATGACTTTGTGTCGTGGTCACGCTCGAGACACCAACGATATACACGGTGGAGATCGGTAACCGACATCATGAGAGAACACGTCCTGCATGGTTTGAAACCGGTCTTCCTCGAAAACACCCCTCACACATTAAGTCAATTTCCCAAAATTTTGACAAAAGTCGAGAAATAGCCTGCCAAAAAGCGGTAGAAGGGCAGCTCTTCCCGGATCGGCATTTAACTGGCATGAAAAGAAAAGAACTGACGTCTGAACGCCTGGGTGGCGCCTATGTAGGCACCGCGACGTCATAACCGACGCTACCGAAGCCGACAACGTCAAGCGGAGCCGAATGGAGCCACCCGATGTCGTGCGCAAGGGGTATTGCTCAGCAAAAGTTTCTGGATCTAGCCTGATGCCTGGGAAATTCAAAGGTAAGGAATCTGCAGCTAGAAGTCTCTATCAGATTGGAGCTACTACTGCTGAAGCAGGCTGTCCTTTGACAAGGGACAGGGCAGGGAAAAGGACACTTTAAAGGAGTGGACACCCACAACAGGAATATCAAAGAACTAAATCACATATGTGTCTGAATTTGGACTATAAAGGTGTGAGCCTGCCCCCACAAGTTCAACAACAGCACTGTTCAAAAGGAGAGAAGATCAACAAGACATATAGTTGTGGGAGCTAGGACTAAGGGCCAAGGTCTGCTAGTCTCTCCGTTGGGTAATGCGCTATCACAAAGTCAAGACCACTTTCTCTGAGTCTGGAGCACCAGCCTTCTGCCTGCCTGCCAAGACCAGCTGACTCTGTGAGGAGGAGGAGAAGGAGAAAGGTAAGGAGGAGAAGGAAAGCGTTTGGAGAGAGTGAGGCCCAGCAGGGATCCTGCCAAGTGGATCCCACTGAGCAAAGTGTGAGATGCCTAGTTGTCGTCCTATATGCACTCATATGTATGAGGACCACGTGATGACCTTTGACTACTATTGTTTTAATTGACTATGTGTTTTAACTTACTCTATCTTAAATGTACATCATCATTTTTTGTGCAATTGCATTTTGACCTGTGATTTCATTTCGTGTCTCCTTATAGCTTCAAAGCAGGAGTGTTTAGCGTGGAGCAAATCAGCCTTGTCTGGAACAGAACATGTGGGATGTGCGTTTGAAAGCATGAGAGAGAGAAAAGAGTGGATTGTACTAATCTGTCTCGGAGTGTAGTGCTGTAGGCAATGGTGCGCAAATGTGCATTATGTTGTACATTGGGAAATTAAGTTTTACCTATGGGCTTTAACGTGCCCTAACTCCATCTTAAATTCTGACTCTGTCTGGCTTGCGTTCTGAACACATAAGCAGGCCCCCAGGTTACTCACTGTTATTTAGGTTATTCGCGTTCAAGATTGTTTTTCTCTTTGAGGGTGTTTTTGTACTCTTTGAGATGTTTTCTACTTTTGCGGGCTTCACTAAGATAAGGGGCTGTAACATGTCGTGTGGGAGCACAAGGAGAATGTGTGAGAAATCCTTTGCCTTGAAATGCTTGCAGGAGCTTGGCCAGCACCAGTAAGTTTCCTTGGCGTAGAGGGTGTCTTCTTGTGCATTGAGAATATTATAAAAACTGGGGTTTCTTGGCTCGAAAATCGGGTTCTCTCCTGAGAGGTAGATGCATCTGCTCAGTGCTGCATTTCCCGGCTTGAGGAGTCTCTTGACCCCAGGATTGTAATTTGGGATCTCCCAGTCTTGTGTGGGCTAAGATGAAGATATTGCAGCCAGTGAGGTATTTTCTCTGATCATTGGTATTGAGATATATGTATAGATATATAGTTATTTCTACATGTGGTTTAGTCTGTGTGCTTAGTGACAAGTCTGTGAAGTATTTCTGTTCTTAACTATATATTTATGTACATACAGTTATTCTCCTATACATTTATTATTTGCTTAGGTTTTGCTCCCTTGCATTTCACTTATGAATGTTTCATTATTATCTGACTTGTGTTTATTATCTGAAAGTATTTCACCATAATTATCATCTTGTGTTTTAACCCATGCATATTATTTTCTTGCACGTATATATAAGTATATTTACATTTGCATGTTGTTTTACCCAATTCATTTGACATCTGGGAAAGCCTTTCTGTTAAGAGAGTGTTGCAATAATAAAACCCCACGCTTTATTTGGAAAACTGTCTTTTGATGTGCCTTATTTCATTAGTGTGGAGACCCCTTTCCAGGTGTTTTCTTGCTTTACCGATTGCCTCTGCTGGGGAGTGCTGAATTTATTTTATTTGGGAGTGTGAAGCAAGACACTAGTCCAGTCGGGCCACTGCTAGAGTGAGGGATGCCCACCTGGTCTTTCAAACCCCATGTGCCAGAAGGGGCCCACCGTGAAACCAGGGCCGTGCAAGTGAAGTTGGTGACCCCCATTTACCAGGATGGGGCCAAAATGAAACTAGGGCCATCACCCTTGTGCAAATGAAGTAAGTAGCCCCCTTGTGCCAGAAGGGGGCCACCATGAAACTAGAAACATTGCTCTTTTGCAAGCATAATAAGCATTCCCTGTGTGCTAGGAAGAGTCAGTCCTGAAATTCAAGCCATTGTCGTTGTGCAAGCGAAATCGGCAACCCCTGTGTGCCAGAAGGAGGCCACCATGAAGGCAGGGCCAATGCCCTGGATTCTCATACCAAGGTTGCTGTGTAGAACACAACACCAACACGGGCTGCAGAAAGACTGAAGAGGCTTGACCTGGCATTAGGAAAAGATCACAAGATATTGCGGGCCCTCTGCAGCAGGAGATTGGAGCCCACTAAGAAGCAACCCAGTCCTCCCTCACTTGCCAGCTGCCATAGAGTTCGGTAAGACTGTTCCAGGCCATCAGGCCTGCCGGGGACTAGCATGAACTTAGTGCGTATAGCTGCTAAAGTTGACTCTTAAGGCCAAACTTTGACTTTGTTGGGCCACATCTGAAAGGCACCGCCATTATTGAATGGGGAATAACAAGCTCCCCTAGAAGGGACAGAAGGACTCAGAGATACTGCCCAGAGCAACAGTAGTGCACTGGTCTTAAGAGACTGTGGATGCACCTGGGCCCAGTGAATGGTACAGAGACCTGAGAAGACTTTGGGCCGCATTTCCAGCACCCCCAAAACAAAGTGTTACTCTCTACTGAAGAAGGACAACTATCCTGAAACACGTCTGTAGAGATGCACAGCAATGGTTGCACCACAAGGGTGAACCACTAAAGACTGTCACTGAAGTGTTATCATGCACTGAACTTTACAATAATGCATGCAAGTGTTATCATGTACTGCATTTACCATAATGCACTGGGGCAAACTGAGTGCTGGGATGTGGGGCAGTGTACTCTCTTTTTGTTTGAAAAGATTGTGGATATTATTTGATGTGTTGCCTTTATGCTTTGGGTGCTTATATTAAACGATTTCTTTTTATAAAAGCAAGTATTTGACTGAACAATCAGCTTATTGTGAATATTGTTCTACTTTGAGTCATGTGCCTATGAATGCCTCACACCTGTCTCCTATTCAAAGAACCTAGGACCGCGCTTCCACAGAAAGTCAAGTGCAGAAAGTGGTAATACTTGGCCTACTTACTGTGGACTCATAGTGGGTCGGGTCACAGAACAGTGGGAGTAACAGGCCACAACCACCACGGTTGGGCCCACTAATTCTTCCCTGCCCTGAGGCTCTCTAAAAGGGGCTTTGACAACGACCTTGCATTTAGGCATGCAGAAATTAGTAACTGACATCAGTGATGCAGATGACAGTTTTATTATTGATGGCTTGTCACCATAAGTGGCATCATCAACTCAGTTCTAACCACGATATGTGACCACAAATACGATTTACATGGCCTAATTAATGTGAGAAGTATACAAGATTTTCAGCAGTTGGTTTGATTTTGTAATTTGTATTTCAGAAGATGAGAGATTTTTTAAATGACTTATCCATTGGAGGTACAGAAAACAGATAGGAAACTTGATCTGCTAAAGGATAATTTATTCTGCGAGTTAACCTGTTAAAAGACTCTCTAAAAGTTATTTGCACTTAGGGTCTCAGGGAAAGATAGGCAACCTATTGCACAAGTTACTAACTTGTGTAACGATATATCTGTAAGAGACAGTAGTTAGTGACAGATTCCTTACCTTAGAATATCCCCAGGCGTCAGGCTGGATCCGGAAAGTTTTTGCGTAGCAGTACCCTTGCGCGTCGGTAGGCGGCGTCGTGCGGCTCCGCGTCCGTCGTCGGCATCGGGACCGCCGGGATGACGTCGGGGGCAGTACTTAGACGCCGCCCCTGCGCGCTGACGTCCAGTTCTGTACACGACTTTCCGCGCCAGGAACGCAGAGCCATGCAAGAAGCTGACATAGGTGTCTGAAAAATACTAGGGCCCTGAAAGGGATGTCCTTAACCCTAGAAATCAGTTCGCAGAACGGGGAGGATGGGTGGGCGGTAAGGAATCTGTCACTAACTACTGTCTCTTACAGATATATCGTTACACAAGTTAGTAACTTGTGCATCTGAAAGAGACACGTTAGTGACAGATTCCTTACCTTAGAATAGATACCCCAGCAATACCAACCCCGGTGGTGGGTCTGCGAACAAAGATCAGACAAGGAAGTCCCGGAGGACAGAACGGCCAAAGAAGCCGTCCCTCCGGACCTGACTGTCAAGGCAGTAATGCTTGGTAAACGTGTGCAGCGAGGCCCACGTAGCTGCCTGACAGATATCCTGCAGCGGAACACCGCGGCCTAAGGCCGTGGTAGCAGCCGTTGCCCTGGTGGAATGGGCACGCAGCCCAACAGGAGGCTCCTTCTTAGCCAAAGAATAGCAGGCTTTGATACACAAGGTTACCCAGCGGGAAATGGTTCTCTTGTGCACCGCCCGACCTTTTTGGCGCCCACGTAGCCAACAAAGAGCTGGTCATCCACCCGGAAGTGTTGTGTGCGGTTGATATAAAAGGAAAGCGCACGTTTTGGGTCCAGACGGTGGAGCCTCTCTTCCTCTCTGGAAGGATGCGAAGGCGGAAAGAAGGTGGGCAAAGTGATGGTCTGCCCAATGTGGAAAGCAGTAACCACCTTTGGCAAGAAGGACGGACACGTCCGAAGAACAACCTTGTCTGGATGGACAGACAGAAAGGGAGGTTTGCATGATAGAGCCTGGAGCTCACTCACCCGCCGAGCGGAGGTGATGGCCACCAAAAAGGCTGTCTTCAGAGTCAGAAGACGAAGAGGACAGTTATGTAGAGGCTCAAAGGGAGCGCACTTGAGAAAGGTAAGAACCAAGTTCAAGTCCCACTGAGGCATCACAAACGGAACAGGAGGAAAGAGGTGTGTAATGCCTTTTAGGATCCTGTTAACAACAGGGGACTTGAAAAGGGAGGGCTGATCAGGAAGCCTGAGGAAGGCCGAGATAGCACAAAGATAGCACTTGATGGTACCCAGGGCAGAACCCTGTTGGGCCAGAGAAAGAAGGAACAGAAGAACCTCAGAAAGAGGGGCAGAGAGGGGATTCTCAGCCTTTGCTGTGCACCATGCCACAAACTTGTTCCACCTGCAGGCGTATACCACCTTAGTGGAGGGACGCCTGGCTGCCAGAATCACATCACAAACTTCGGGAGGCAAGTCGAAAGGAATCAACTGCCGCCGCTCAATCTCCACGCAAGCGGGTGGAGACTGGACAGGTTCGGGTGGAGGACCGTCCCCTGCTGCTGCGACAGAAGATCCTCCCGAAGAGGCAGACGGATCGGGGGATCGACGCTCATACTGAGTAGCTCGGGATACCAAACTCTTCGAGCCCAGTCCGGAGCCACAAGGATGACTTGGGCCCGGTCGCGCCGAATCTTCTTCAACACTCTGGGTAGAAGTGGTATAGGCGGAAAGGCGTACAACAGACCGCAACTCCACTCGCGACGAAAAGCGTCGCCGAGCGAGTGTTGCCTTGGAAATTCCAACGCGCAGAACTGCTTACATTGCGCGTTCTCTTCGGTGGCGAACAGATCTAACCAAGGCTCTCCCCACTGCTGAAAGAGACCTTGCACCACCTCCGAGTGAAGACGCCATTCGTGATCCATCATGCACCTGCGGCTGAGTTCGTCCGCCCTGGCGTTCAGGGAACCTGCCAGGTGTTGAACCATCAGGAATATGCCCTGATGTTCCAGCCATGTCCAGAGGCGCAGAGCCTCCTGACATAGGGTCCACGACCCCACCCCGCCCTGTTTGTTGCAATACCACATGGCGGTGGTGTTGTCTGTGAACACCTGCACTACCGTCCCTTTGACAGAGGGAAGGAATGCCTTGAGTGCAAGTCGGATCGCCCAGAGCTCCAGAAGGTTGATATGGAGCCGGGACTCCGCCGGAGACCAGAGGCTTCTGATCTCCGCCTCTCCCATGTGACCGCCCCATCCCAGAAGGGACGCGAGCGTCACAGCTGTGTGTTCTGGCTGGGGAAGGGAGAGGGATCTGCCCATGACCCATTGCCGGTTAGAGAGCCACCACTGCAACTATTTTGAAGTCCCCTCCGAGATCTGGACGTGATCGGACAGGTTTCCCTGGTGCTGCGCCCACTGGAACTTCAGGTCCCACTGCAGAGCCCGCATATGCCATCTGGCATGATCGACCAGCAGGATGCAGGAGGCCATGAGGCCCAGCAGCCTCAGGGTCATCCGTACCGAAACCCAGGATAGAGGCTGAAAGATCGGAATCATAGCCTGAATATCCCGGACTCGCCGTTCGGGAGGATAGGCCCGAAACTGCGTCGTGTTCAGAACTGCCCCGATGAAAAGGAGCTGTGGAGAAGGAATCAGATGCGACTTCGGCACATTGATGGAGAACCCCAGCGAGTGCAGGAGTTCGGCCGTAGTCTGGAGGTGGGAGACGACTGCGTGGGACGAGCCCGCCTTCAGCAGCCAGTCGTCGAGGTAGGGTTAGACTGGAACCCCTGCCCGGTGCAGATGAGCTGCGACCACCGCCATCACTTTCGTGAACACCCGAGGGGCACTTGTAAGGCCAAAGGGGAGCATGGTGAACTGAAAATGCTCGAGGCCTACCGTGAACCGCAGGTAACGCCGGTGGGCCGGCAGGACGGGGATGTGGAAATAAGCGTCCTGTAAGTCCAACGCTACCAACCAGTCTCCAGGGTCGAGGGCAGTCAAGACCTGAGCTAGGGTGAGCATCTTGAACTTCTCCTTCCGGAGGAAGCGATTGACGTTCCGGAGGTCCAAGATAGGACGCATGTCCTCCTTGTCCTTCTTGGGCACCAGAAAGTAGTGGGAGTAGCAACCACGTCCTACTTCTGGGGTCGGAACATGCTCAATGGCCCTCTTGGCCAAGAGTGCCGTGACTTCCTTCTGCAGAAGCACCAAGTGATCCGCTGACATGCGGTGGTATGGCTGGGGGGGTGGTATCGAAGGGGAGGGAGTAGCCCCTTCGGACAATGTCCAAAACCCACCTGTCCGAGGTGATGGCACGCCAGTGGTGAAGGTGATGGCGGACCCTGCCCCCTACTGGCGTGCTGTGCACCTGAAAGGAAGGACTAGGAGGGCTTGGAGGCCGCGGACGGGCGGGGTTGGTGGCCTGACCTGCATGCTGGTTGCCTGACCCGCCACGGCGGGAGCCACGTCCTCGGCTACGCGAAGACGCTTGCTGCGCGGGCCGGTGGCTGGGCAGCGGACGTGACTGGGCGCCCCTTCCGAGGCCACGAAAGGGGCGAAAAGCAGAGGTTAGCGGAGGGCGCACAGCAGAAAGGCCCAGGGACTTGGCAGTAGCCCGTGAGTCCTTAAAACGCTCCAGCGCATGGTCTGCTTTGGTACCAAAAAGATCGACTCCATCAAAGGGCTTGTCCATGAGTGTGTTTTGTACATCACCCGAGAAACCAGTTGTCCTCAGCCAGGCGTGGCGACGCAGCGCCACTGTCGTTGCAAGCGATCTGCCCAGCGAGTCGGCGGTATCAAGGCCACAACGGATGGTGTACTTTGCTGCATCCCTTCCGTCCGCAATGGCGCGGGAAAGCAGTGTCTGGACCGCCTCAGGACACTGGGGCAAAACGAGCGCCACCGAATCCCACAGAGAGTGGGAGTATCGGCCCAAAAGGCAAGCGGTGTTGACGGACCGCAAGCCAGCACTGGAGGAAGAAAAGGCCTTCTTCCCAAATTGATCCAGGCGTGTGGATTCCCTATCCGGAGGGGCGGTAGGGAAGGCGGTTTGGGAGGCAGAGGCTTGGACAACCAAGCTCTCGGGGGTGGGATGTTGAGAGAGAAACAAGGGGACGCCCGGAGCAGGGCGATGGCGTCGGGCCACGTTCCTATCCACAGGAGCCCCTGTGGCGGGCTTGGACCAGGTGCCCAAAAGAACGTCAGAAAGTGCATCATTAAACGGCAGCAATGGCTCCGAGGAGGTAGCTGCTGGCTGAAGCACTTCCGTCAGGAGGTTAGTCCTGACAGCCACTGTAGGCAATTGGAGGTGTAAGGCTCCAGCTGCTCTACGCAACACCGTTGCGGAATTTGCTCCCTCCTCCGTAGCCACGGAAGGAGGAGACAGCATGCCAGTGTCAGGGGAAGTGTCCAGACCACTGGCATCCCCAAGTTCCTCTGCCCAGTCCTGATCATAGTCACACTGCTGTGTGAGAGGGTCATCCGACCCCTCCCAGCTCTCCTGGTCCTCCTCCGGTTGAAGATAAGGAGGAGGAGGGACGTCCGGGACCCAAGGTCTCATGGGCGCTGGAGCCGGCGTCGGGCGACGTCGGTCCGACGCCGCGTCCGGATCCGGAGAGAACTGGGGAACGACGCCGCCCGGAGCCCCGGGCAGCATCAGGAACGGCACCGGGGACATCGGCGTCGGCGGAGGCGTGGTTAGGTCAACCGGCGTCGATGGGGGTTGCGGTACCACCGGAGCCGGGATCGAGGCCGGGGCCGAAGCCGGGGCCGGGAGCGAGGCTGGTGGGACAGGCGGCGCCGGGACCGGAGTCGTCGGCGGCGCCGGGGCAATCCCATTAGGGCCCGCGGGGCCCGAAGGCGCACCGGAGGGGCCTTGAGGCCCGAAGAGGCGGGCCATGGCCGACAGGAATTCCTGTATCTCGGCCGGAGTCGCCCCCGAACCCGGGAAGGACGGGTAATGCGGGGGCGGCGCCACAGGCACATCTGGAGCCGCGGGGACGGTGCCGACAGGGGCCTCAGCTGAGTCGCGAGACCGGCGAGGCGAAGTCTTAGAGCGATGGTGCTTCTTAGACTTTTTGTGCTTGGACTTACCCGAGTGCGAAGACTTGGACTCCGATGACGGGCGAGGACTCCGCGACCGGCCCCTCGACCTCTCGCGTGACCGGGGCTTGGCGCGGAGCCGACTGCCGGACCTCGAGGAGCTTTCGAGACCGCTCTCGCAAAGCCTTCGGGTGCAAGGCCCGGCAGTCGGAGCACGACTTCGTGTCGTGGTCGCGGCCGAGACAGTAGAGACACTCTAAGTGCGGGTCTGTGATCGACATCATTTGACCACAGGCGTCGCATGGCTTGAAGCCGGGCATCCCTACCGACACTGTGGGGCCGAGATAACTCGAAAAAAAAAAAACTGTGAAAAATCACCAAAAAGTTAGTCAAAAAATGACTAGGGCACTGCTCTTCCCGGATCTGCGCTTACTGGCGTGGAAAAAAGAAGAACTGACATTAGCGCGCAGGGGCGTCGTCTAAGTACTGCCCGCGACGTCATCCCGGCGGTCCCGACGCCGAACGCGGAGCCGCACGAAGCCGCCTACCGATGCGCAAGGGTACTGCTACGCAAAAACTTTCCGGATCCAGCCTGACGCCTGGGGATATTCTAAGGTAAGGAATCTGTCACTAACGTGTCTCTTTCAGATAGGAGTTTTACATTATGGCCAATTTACAGCATCATTTGGCAGATTAATTTCTCAGCAAAAAGCAAAGTAATATCTAGCCTCCACAAGAATCTTCATGCATCTCACTGCTACATAAGGTTACCTTACACACCATTAATACCAGAGAGTTGTCTGAGATCATGGCAGTCTTATCGATGAAGAACATTTGCAGTAAGAAAGCAATCGAGCCTGGCTTTTCTGCAACAGAAAGATCCTAGTCCTCTGCCATTCTAACTAGCTCATTGGTAAACTGTGTTTACGCTTTGCTAAAAAGGCTGCTTACATTCACAGAGATTAGTTTTAAATGTATCTGTACCTCCATTCCAGGCTCTGGTCTTAGCCAACATAAAACTACAGGCAGTATTCACTGTAAAGCAACCAGAAACATAGGTATCCTTTGTGATTGCATCCACATTAGAAACGACTATGGAGTTGGCCACTGAACAAATCACTGAATAAAATGAATAACTTGCCACACACCTTTATTCTCTTAACAGTTCTACAAATTATAGGCAATGGAGACCATGTTTCCCAAATATTTTCAATGGGATTTCTGAAAGATTCTTTAAATGAGAAGTGGGCGGTGTCTCGTTTCTTGGAGGCATTATTTAAAACTCCAGTACATTTTACTATCTATATCAATCTCATGGAAAGATGTGGTTCCAGGTCTGAAGTGTTTTTTTTAGGAAATATGATTGAGAGATAGGATGCTTTCATGAGAAGTCAATACCACATGCATGCAACAAATCCTTCAAAGATTTGGCAACCTGCCCTCCGTTATCCCCTCCCTGCCAATTATACAAGCATAAAATGCACACTCCAATTATATAAAAATGAGTAAGATGAACCATCCTTAGCTTTCTGAATATTGGCAATGAAGGAACTAATGGTGCAGATGATCTGTTAAATCAAGGCACAGCGCTATTGTCAGGATGCAAATGCCAGGGTTTATGCCAGAAACCTTCATTTCTAGTGATGGGCCAGGGACCTCTGTTGGGAATACAATGGGAGTCAACAAGCACATGGGCCGTGTAAGAGAGAAGAACTGCACAGGGAATGGTGGGGCCATGATCCCCGAAGCCCAATGTTGTAACCAATTCAGCTTGCTTGACTACAATGCTGCAAGATATACTGTGAGGGAAAATACCAGTGGTGGCTTGAGAGATTCCCACACCACAGCTAGAGCACCCGAGGAAGCCTGCCTAATGAAACTGCATCTTTAGTGAGACCTCCCCTCAAGTACTGTGCACAGTCGAGTTCTGGTAGTCCTAAATCTAAGCATATGTGTGCCCTTTGGGGTCAATAAGACAGTGGGAAGGAAACTAAGAACATATATGACCCAAGGCATGCTTGGTTGTGTTGAATATTTAGAGCAAATGTGCAGTTTGTTAAAGCATAGTAGTTGAATGCCGGCCCTACGGTTTGAAGGTCATAAAAGAGGGAACATATTAATCAGATTTTTGCTCTTATTTGCGTTCAGTATAGTAGTTTACGCCTCATAATCTGGTTTGTGCCATAGTGTGCCATGGCTTGACTACAAAACCACCTTTGTTTTTGACACCAGATATGATAGCTTTCTTGTTATTCAATGCTTTCCGGACAAGACTCTTAAGGGTAGTCCTCACCAGATGGCATTAAATTGGTCAGAAATATTACCAGGAGATTTTGCATTATGGCTAGAGTGCTCACAGGGGAACTTAGTGCCTCATCAAATTGGGTGATCTTGAGCAAAATACTTAATCTTCTTTTGCATCGGGCTCCTTCATTCATCAGTGCTAAATAAAAGCTAAAATGAACCTTACGACTTATACTTTTTTGGGGGAACTACCATTTACCGAAGAATGATGGGTTATTACACTGCACTGACTTCAATAGAAATCTTTTAAAATGAAACCTAAATAGCAAAACATTCAAGAAAACAATGGGCTTAACTTACTTAAATACAGTTTCTTACCTTCCACGGGCTTTGTAATGATTCCCGTCACTCCACCAACAACACCCTGAAAAGTAGAGAAAAAGGTGGGACAAAGTTGAAATGGATAAGTGTACAGACGTTTGATATTTTAACATGTGGTCATTGTCAGCACTGTTTAAACAAGTTTTTCCACATGATTTGCTTCAAGTGAATTATGTACAAAATGCGACTGCACGAACGTATGATTCGCAAAATAACGAAGGTGTCTTTAGAAGGGCATTACTCTGCAGCTATAAGAACTTCAGGTGATGCTATGCACAACCAGTAATACAGAATCTCTTGGTTGCTTGCCAAATATGTTTCTTCTAACTAGCACTTTCCATACTCTGAGGTGGTACTGCTTCTCATAAGAGTCTGGAGGTTAGCAGTGATATGCGAGTACATGCGATGAAAGAATTACAGTTCTACTTCCTAAATGTACTGCATCTCAGAACTCCATTTCATGCTGACTCACACAAGAAGCATCGATTGAACAGGTCTTGCATTGGGTGAGCTCTCCATCTGTTAGAGTTTATAATTCTTGAAGTAGAAATAAAAACACGAGCAAGTTGTATTTAGTTATTGATTTCGTCCTTTGATGTTGTTGATGGACATTAATAGATGATTCACAAACTGGACAATCAATCAACTGCATATTCCAGTAAGACTGTGCGTTTTGGCAACACAAATGTCAAAACAATATGGGACTAAGTACTGCATCCCAAACAGGTTTTGTTGACCTAAGCCCTGGCTAGCTCAAATTGCACCATTTGGACCTCTAACCTGACAGGGTACTGGATGGTATATGAAACCTCAGAACATGACAACACTGACTCCCCAAGGAAATCGTGGAAACAGATCTTACCCTTTCTATAGTAGCTCAGGTATGCCCAAAGAAAGACATAAGAAAATCTCAAATTGGCATTTCAAACATTTATTGAAGCAATTGGATTCTTGCTTAAAATATGTGTGCAGCAACGATAAATTGAATAGAGCAAAACAATGTTACTGGTGTTACAAGAATGGTGAAAAGAAGGAATAGTTTAACCGCTGTGCGATTGCGCTGATTATATGAATAAATATAATGGTACTCCTACCTAGCGATTCCTTCCTAGTAAGCATAGGGTATGCCAGTCTGCCAGAATAACTTAGAATGGTCTAACTCCCCATTTACCTGCAGGTGTGTGTCACCTGGCAGCCAGCCTTTGTGTGGAACAGGCATCCGTCCTTTTCAGGATGGTATTGGGATTCAGCTGGGCTAGAATTCTGGCTTGGGATGACCTCGACAATCCCGTCAAAATGCTCCTATGTCTAAACAAGGGCTTGGTGCAGCTTATATAATAAACCTGGCCCATTCTCTCTCTGCCCGAGTTCTGGTTCGGCTGTCGCCAATCAAACAACATTTTGCGCAGTGAACATAGTCCTACAGAATATACCAAGGTCTGATAATGTGCCTACGAAGAAGTGTAAATGTAAGCAAACCATTTTCTGAGAACATTCTCCCATACTGGCACGCCAGCAAATGTGTGTTATAAGTCATTGTTTCAAAAGATGTCAACTTTAAACAAACATGTTGTAGGAAAGTAGGATCTGCTTTCATGGTTACCCCCAATTTTTGCTTGGTTTGACTAGTCTGACTGGGATTCTGCTGATCAGGACCCCAGTCATGATGCTATCTCCTTAATTGTCCATGGTAAGTACTGATGTACATCCACATTTGGCTACTGGTGTACCCTTGTAAGTCACTAGTATATGGTACTGAGGTACCCAGGGCATAGGTACACCAGAGGTCTCCCATGGGCTGCAGCATGTATTGTGCTACCCATGGGAACCCACTCAAACTGTGACTACAGGCCCGCCATTGCAGCCTGTGTGAGTTGGTGCTTGCACCTCTCATGACAAATATAAGTTTCCTTATATGTGAGGTCACTGCATTTAAAACCTGTAAGTCACCCATAAGGTAGTCCTTTCAAACCTGAAGGCAGGGTGCTTGGTTCTAAGTGTGAGGGTGCCGCTACATGAGCAGGTCACCCCTACAAACCCAGGAGTTGATTTTCCAGGCTTTGTAAGTCCAGTCAGCCATTTTATACATATAGTGGACATCAAGTCAAATGCAAGATGTCTAACTATATATTGGCTGCACCAAAACCGGTCATGTTTGGTATCAAACATGTTGGAATCCTACCCCAACACCGATTCCAGTGTTGGATGTAGGATCCCATGTACTGGGGGGCTTCCCTAGGGAGCCCCCCTGTATTCCCTGTACCAGCCTTTCAGGGTCTAACAGCAAGCTAGTGCTGCTGCCGAACACAGACATGATTCTGCTGTCCTGCTGCTGAGCCAGGCTCGAGCGGAGGAAGGTAGAACAATAGGTTTCCTGTTAAAAGGAGGTGTGAACACCTCCAAGACAGGACTTAGTGTATTGGGCTGGGGTGGGGGTGCATGCCAGCGTCACCAGACTGCTTTGAAGGGCACATTTGGTGCCCTCCTTGCATGTTCCAGTTGGAACCAGTCCAGGGAGCCATTGGCTCCTGCTCTGGCACGAAACTGGACAATGGACATGGGAGTATCCGCCCCTCTGTCCAGCCCCTCCTCTGGGAGGGACCCCTGAATCATCCCAACCATTTCCTATGGGTACTTAAGGGCTTACCTGTGGGAGGCTATTCAGATTCATTGTGGGACAAGATTCAGATTTGAAACCACTTCATCTTCAACCGTCTGGGCACTTTGGACTTCGTTGGACTTTGCCTTGGGAACCGAGACTGCATCTGGAAGACTCCTGCTGCTCCTGGTCTCGTCGTCCTGCTAGTCTTCTGCGTCGTCTGTGCCTGTGCTCCATTCCAGGTTCTTCTCCAGGCCTGTGGGCATCAAAGACACTCAAAGAAATCTCCCTTGGAGTGAAGGAGGCACTCCCCTGCATCTGCAGGCACCGCAAAGAAACTGGCCGGTCTGCTGCTTCTGAGCTCCCATGGACTACGAAAGGCTCAGCAACACAGGTGGTGGTTCTCCAACTCCCTCTAAGCCTGCCCTGTCCTCACAGCAAGTCTGAAGTCAGTATTCCTGGTCGGAACCACTGGAGCAGTACCTCTGTGCACCGCGTTGACTTGCCGTTGCCAAGGCTTGTTGACTCTCTTCTCCAGAGATCTTCGGGCTCCAAGAAGCTCCAGCATCTCCTGCTACCAAGATCTTTGTCCTGACTGCATCATCTGCACCGTGGGCCTGCATTCTTGGTGAGCTGCTCGAGGTCCACTTGCGACTCCTGTGCGTTCGGTCTGTGGGTCCTCTTGAGGGTCTTCTTTCACTCCAGTGGGCTCCCCTGCTTTCTCGGGGCCTGCTCTCACTCTACTGCACTTGTTGAGTCCCTTGGACCTTGCTGGTCTCGACACTGCAACTTCTTCGCTTTCCTCATCTGTTGCTGTTGCCAAGGCTTGTTGGTGCTCCTGCCAGACACCGACCCCCTGGTTCTCGACTCCCGACGTGGGACAGCTCGTGAATGGCTACTGGTCTTCCACAGCATCACATGGAACTCACAGCTGCAGCGGCAAGGTCACTGCCAACTCTTCTGCATCTTTGTTCATCAGTGGTCATTGGTCTTCCGTGCCTCTTGGTCACTCCTGAGTGGCATAGACTCTGTCCCCTCTGCTTGCAGGTACTCCTCTTCAAGAATCCACCCTTGGATTCCACCGGACTCCTTCACCAGCGGCATCTTCACTGAAATCCTCCATTGTGCTCTATGGGGGTTTCCGGCGTCACTTCACACCTATGCACTCAGCTTCCCTGGTGTAGATATCCTGGTTCCTGGGGTATTCACGGGTGGGATGGCTCTCCAACCTTCCATCTTCCACGGAGTTTCTTCAGGGTCCTCTGGGAAGGGTCCTTCTTGAAAACTGCAACCGCGACTTACCCATTGACTTGTATTGAGCACGCGGTCGTGTTTCCACTCTGCACACAGACTCCATGGGGTTCCTGGGTACTTACCTTGGGGGGAGAGGGGGTTCCTTGGGTCCCCATCTCTTCTAAGTCTTCTAGGTCCAGTCTCGACTTTGGTCGTGGTTCGAATTCCACTTTCTGGATATGGTTTGGTCTCCCCCTGGAGACCACTGTGTATTTGTGCTACTAACCTGTTCTATTATTGAAATATTGTATGCATTGTGTTTATATCTACGGGTAGGAGATATACCAATGTGTTAGTGAGTGTTTATAATAAATACCTATTTTTATCACTACACTGTGTGGTTCTTCTTCACTTAACCTACACTATATGAATAGTTCTGGTAAAACAAGCTGCTTAACACTCCTTCTGGACTAAGAGTGAAGGCTGCTCTCCACAGCTACCACTTAGAGAGCTTTCTATGGCTGTATAGGACCACTACAATCACCATATGGGTTGTCTGGATAAGAGCAGGGTGCTCCTTTTATAAGTGTGCGCCATAAACTAAGCCAGCCTCCTACACATTCCAACTGCTCTGCAGAGTCATCCTGGTGTTCAAAAGGATCCATAGACCCCTCCCCTTCTTCTCCTGAGCCTAACACATCCTCAAAGTGTTCAGGCAACAATGTAGAGCCCCTGGGTTCAATCGGCGTCTGAATCAGCTTCGAGCGACGTCGTTCCAACTCCGTGTCGTTGAGGATGGGGCTGGTACCACCGGTGGGCACCGGCAGCACCTACTTTGGGTCCGACACTAGAGAAGGTTGCGGTGGCACGACTGGCATCGACCCAGATCCGGGTTCGGATCCCTGAGGCCCCACTGGCACCATGGCTGGAGCCAACGGCATCAAATCCGACGTGGCCCCTTCCGACCCCGCGGGGCCGAGGGCTCACCAGAGGGATCGGCCCGCCCAAATATGTGGCGCATGGCCTTGTAAAATTCTTTAATTTGAGCGGGGCCGCTCCGGCTCCCAGAAAGAGAGGGAGGCGCTAAGTCGACACTGGCGCCCGCTCCACAGAACCGTGCCTAGAGCGTCGGTGCACCTTACCTCTTTTGTCGACGGACGACAGTCGAGGTGAAGTTGAAGTCCGCTTGGACTTCTTCTTCTTGTGCCTCTTCCCCTTGTGTCCCAAAGACCTTGTGTGGGACTAAGAGGGCTCCGGGAGCAGTCCAGCGACGACCTCTTCTTCAATCGGGACTGGGACCTCCGCGGAGTCTCGCTGGACAGTGTTGAATGCCGGGCCACAAGGAGCTTCAAAGCCTGCTCCCACAAGGCCTTCGGAGCCATAACCCGACAGTCCGAGCATGACTTCGAATCGTGGTCATGCTCGAGACACCAGAGACATACGAGATGGGGGTCGGTAACAGACATCATGCAGGTACAGGCACCACATGGCTTGTACCCTGTCTTCCTTGAATACAAGCTCGCACACGAAGTTTGGAAAAAGTTCAGAATTTGACAAAAAGTTGAGAAAAGGCCTGTCAAAAAGCAACAGAGAGTAGCTCTTCCCAGATTGGAGATTAATTGGTGCGGAAAGAAAAGAACTGACGTCCGCGTGCCTGGGTGGCACCTATATAGGTACCGCAGCGTCATAAGAGATGCTACTGATGCCGACAACATCATACGGAGTCGAATGGAGCCACCCGACGGCGCGTGCAAGGGGTATTGCTCAGCAAACGTTTCCGGATTCAGTCTGACGCCAGGGAAATTCAAAGGTAAGGAATCTGCAGCTAAAAGTCTCTATCAGATATAATTGACAATAGAGAAGGAGGAATTCGATTTATGGTGGGGAATGCAGTATTTCCGTACATACGTTTGGGTTGTACCATTTGTCCTCCGCACGGACCATAAATCCCTGATTGTTTTATTTAGTCTAAAGGGACAGCTAAGGCCACTCCTAGAATTACTAAGTGGCAGTATCGATTACAAGAGTTGAATTACAAAATTGAGTATGTTTCAGGAAAGAAAAATGTTGTGGCAGATTTCATGTCTAGGATGCCAATACAAGGCTTGGAAAGTCATGTTGTGGATGATGAGGAAAGGGTGTGTATGGTTACCCAAGTGGCTAATGGAATGAAAGGGGCTCTGAAAGAGGGAGAGTGGAAGAGTGAATTGGAAGCTGATAGCCTCAAAGAAGTAATGAAGTGGATATCACATGGGTGGCCAAGCGTCAAATGTGCAATGCAGGATAAAATCCCTTACTTCCATGTTGCTCATGAACTCACTTGTGATAGTGATTTGTTATACACGTTGAGACAGTTGGTTGTGTCAGCAACATTGAGGAAGAGATTATTAAAGTTAGCTCATGTGTTATGTTAAAAAGAATTTATATAGCGCGCGTACACCGGGTTGGTTTCATGGTTTCATGGCGCTACCCTGAAAGATACCTGTGAAAGATACCTGTGCCCTAAGGGGTTACTCATAAGCCTGTCGAAACAGCCAGGTTTTAAGAAGTTTTCTAAAACCTAGGAGGTCAGTGCAAAAGCGAATTTCAGAAGGAAGAGAATTCCAGAGTTTAGGGGCCAGGATAGCAAACCTTGCCAATTTAAATGAGGGAGTAGACAGGAATTGCTTGTGGGCCGAGCGCAGGTTGCGTGTGGGTTCATGCCTTATAATCAGGCTGTTCAAAAATTTAGGACTTCTTCCATTTAAAGATTTGAAAATGAGGCAGCAGACTTTGAAGGCGCAGCGTTGAGTAATCGGAAGCCAGTGTAACTTCCTCAAAAGCGGAGTAACATGATGGTTCCTGGGTTGATGGAAAATCAGGCGCGCAGCTTGGTTCTGTACCAGCTGCAAGCGTTTTGATAAATATAAGGGGATGCCAAAATACAACGAGTTGGCGTAGTCAGTATGGGACATAACCATGGCAAGAGTCACCTGAATCAAAGCTTCCTGGGTGAGTAATCTTCGGATCTTTTTTATTTTCCTCAAATGGAAGAAACAAGTGGAAATTTCTGACCCGATCTGGGACTTCATAGTAAGGTCCTGGTTGATAGTTACCCCAAGGCTCTTGGCCGAACTAGAAGGGGAGGGAGGTTGACCCAATTCCTTGGGCCAAAAATGGGGGCCCCAGGGATTTTTATGGATACCTCCTGTTAGAACCAGCTCTGTCTTGTCCGGGTTAAGTTTTAAATGGTTGCTGTTCATCCATTCACTAATGAACAGCATGGTGGACTGAAAAGCATGGACCGAATCGGGAGAGTTGCTGATGGAAAATAGGAGTTGGAAATCATCAGCATAGTTGAACATACAGACTTGTCGTTCCTTCAGAGCCCGGATGAGGGGGAGAAGGTAAAGATTAAACAGCAGAGGAGAAAGTGAAGAGCCTTGTGGGACGCCGCATGAGATCCTAGTTCTGGGAGCAGTAAACTGGGCGGTACAAACTGCTTGGGAACGATTTTCCAGAAAGGAACTAATCCAACCGAGTGCAGGTCCCTGAATCCCAGCATCTCTCACACGGTCGACCAGTAAGCCATGGTCGACCGTGTCAAAGGCCGCGGAGAGATCGAGCAGGACAAGAGCCTGTAGGGAGCCCTTATCGGCATTACTACGAAGAGTGTCCAACACTGTCAGTATCACTGCCTCAGTAGAATGTGCTGGACGGAAGCCAGCTTGGTGAGGATCAAGATATTCAGACTCCTCTAGAAACCCAGAAAGGCATCTGGTTACATAGGCCTCCAAGACCTTAGCTAGGTATGGGAGGAGGGAAATAGGGCGGTAATTCGTCAAAATCTGGGGGTCTGAACCTAGTTTCTTCAGGAGGGGATAACAGTTCCCTCCTTGAAGGTATCGGGGACAATGCCCTGAGTCAATGACTCATTCAGAAGATTAAGAGCTGGGCTAGGAAAGGCAGTAAATATTTCTTTTAAAATGCTACGGGGGCAACAGTCCCTAGGGGAGCCAGATTTGACTTTGGATAGGAGAACAAAGATCTGATTACTAATAATAGGAAATTGCGTGAAGATACAGGGGTTTTTAATTGTACTGGAGCTTGTTTCCAAGGTTAAACAGGCCGGGATGCTGGCCTTAATTTTAGTAATCTTGTCTATAAAGAAAGAGTTCAAAGAGTTGCAGAATGTTTGAGAAGGAATGGGTTTGATTGCAACTCTTTCAGGATTAGACAATTCATTCACGATTGAAAAAATCTCCTTTGATCTGTTGGTTGCGGTCAGAATTTTGGAAGAGAAATAAGCCGCGTTGGCAGTCAAAATACACTTGTAAGGCATATCGGTATTCGAGCCATGAAATGCAGGATACAAGACAATTTTTGGTGACCTGGAGAGGATAAAGACATTGAATGTTTCGCTAGAAATTGCGGTCCTTGTATTTTGAGTGACAAGACTCAAGTGACCCAGCCATTGCTGGCTAGAGTCCCTAATGCGCTGTGGTCCAAATTGGCTCTAGATATTGCTGGTCGGATAAAAGTTTTGGGAGAGAGTTCTAAAATTGCCCTAGTATTAATTGATTAAGTGTCGAAATGGCCAGAGGTCAGTTTTGCCAATAGTGTTAATACTGCATCTGTTATCCAGTTTTTACAGACAGTATTTATGAGAGAAGGTTATCCCAACGAGTTGGTGACCGACAATGGGACCCAACTATTCTCTGAAAAAACGAAGTCTTTTCTGGGTAACACTGGCATCAAACATACCAGGACGTCTTTATATCAACTTAGGAGTAGTGGGTTAGTTGAACATTTCAATTGCACCTTGAAGGACCAATTGCAGCTGGCTATGACTAATAAGTTACCTTGGAAGCAAGTGACTGAAAATATGTATGGGCATACAGAACAATGCTCAACGTGTCGACAGGTGTGTCTCTATTTGTGCTTTTGAGAGGACGTGTTTCTGGGTCCAAATTAAATAGAGAATGGATGAATATGTAACTGGTTGATGTCACACGTTTGTCTGATGTGGTTGACGTGAAAGAAAGGCTACAAAGCAGATATGCTGCCATGTTTAGAGATACTGACAATCAGAACATTGTAACTGGTTGTTGGGTCAGGATCAAGAAATCAGGTTGGGTACCAAAAGGTGAATCCAGGTTTTCTGTTCCAGTACAAGTTATCAAAGTCTTATCAAATGTGGTGTACACCAGTGATGGGAAGGTTTGGAACAAAGAAGTGAGAGCTATTATTCTCCAAAGTAAAGACAACTTTGTTCGTGCACAAATGGGAACCACACAGTCTGGGGCTGTACCAAATGATTACATTTGCAATCCGCATGTCACTCGGACACACAAGGTAAGGCGTATGCCTGAAGCATTTCATGGATTATGTGTGTTAGTAAACAAACGTTTGTCACTATAGCTTTAAGAAAATTAATCTTTATGATATTCTAACAGTATAAGAACATTGTTAAGGCTCGTATACAACGACTATTCCCTTTGCGCTTGGTTGTATTTGGGTAAGTAGTGGGATTGGTTTTATCTTTTGTACAGTTATCACTTAATTCTGATTTCTTGTTTTCATTTCTTTCTGTTTATTAAAGGGCGAGATGTGTTCGGATGGCATAAGATGTGACAGAATGTTGAGGTTGGAATGTGGTGCAAGGTTTCCATGAGGAATAGTTGAAAGATGTGAGGTGCTTGTGGTCGCATAGTATGAAGAGGCCTGGTGTGGCAACTTCTTTTTACCATGGCAGAGACACAATCGCAAGGAGGATATGGTAGCTAGCTTGAAATGTGTGCTCTATATCCCAACTAATGCTTTCATATCAATCGTTTGGCCCTTTGAATAATCCCACAGCCGCTGAACTGCCAACGAATACAGTTCTCATGTTAAGAAATGGTTATGTTATTGGAAGGAAAATCAAAAACTCAATAGATATTAAAAAAAAAAAAAAATACTTGGGAATTTGAATATAGTTATGAAACCTGTATCAATCGTTATCAAAATCTATTTCCTATGAAGAAGACAATGGGGAAGGAATTAGTTGTTTTTTGTTTTTTTGTTGTTGTTTTTTACAGAAAATTGGCATTTTGTTATTTACTTCATCACTTACCATAGTATTACTGCCAGGGTACAGCTTGCATGTAAACAGCTGTGATGTAACCGGCAAGGAAATAAGAGGTGTGTCTTTCTCGCACAGATCATTTAAAACCATGAGGGGAAAACACACACACAAAGCAAAGGATTTGAAAAATAGCATCCAAACACGCAGCCACATTATGTTCTCTAACAGAAAATAGAAAGACGCATTGTTTACTTCTACTATTTGCCATATAAATCAGTTCTAATGACATGATGGCACCCTAGCCTTACCTAAAAACGTTCAGATTCATTCATTCGATAGTCCTTTCAAAACATCAAACTGTGCCTCTTTTGCTACAGCTCCATTAATTTCTAAGTAGTTTCCAGAAAACAAATGGCCAATGGCGAATCGAGCACAGGAAACAAACAGCGATCACCAAGGTAAAGAGACCAGTCCTGATCATTCTCCGTTCATTGCATCTTTGAACTAATAACTCTTCCGGTAAATGTTATTTATGAGGTACATGCTCTGATAATTTAGCTATATGTACTAAAAGGGTAGAGAAAGGAACACTATATTTCAAATCCATCTTAATGGCCACCGCAGGAACTACATCCGCAAGCCATTATGTGCTCAATTATAGTGCAATTTGCCAATAGATAGAGGTAAAGTGGCCAATGTACCTTGGTTTTGTTTTGCCCAAAAAATAAATGTATTTTACTTGAGTACGCTGATCCTGCGCGTAGCAATAAAAGGGACTGATATTCAAGATAAAACATAGCAGGTTAGCAGAGACAGTTATTGTCAGTTGCGCCGTTGAAGATGTTCCGATTTAAGAATTAGGGGTATAATTTAGAACGGTTTGATTAACTTTGTCCAGAACAAATAGTCCCACAGCAGAATCAAATAACTACTGGGTTTCGGTTCACACATAAAGTGATCTAACTGCTAAGTGGTTGCATACGAAACTAGTCTCCGATATGTTTATAGCCCACATTGTGCCTATATTTTGGATGCACAAGTCTGCACAAAACCATCTCCATTTTTCTCTAGCCCATCAATTGCACGTTGCACTACAGCCACAAAAAACATCAGAGGAACAAGTTATTTACCTTCGTTATTATTTCTTGTGGTGAATACTAACACCAGATTCTTCAACTTTTGAATTCCCCCAAGGTGCAGGCTGGAACTGGAATTTTTTTAGCGATTGCTTCTTCATGCTGATAGTTGGTGCAATGAGACTCCACACTGGTGTCTTCCCGACATCATAAGTGACAACGCAGAGCGAACATAGGTTCCACCACCACCACATTCTAATATCAGTTTACAATAAAGCATTCTGTACCCTTAGAAATGGAGCATCAGAAACAGGGTGAAAACCAATAGAGTGAGCAAAATCTAATATCATTTATTTATTTATTTATTTTTTAAGCTTGTAAAGCGCACAGCTACCCCCAACGGGGGTGTTCCGGCGCTAGGACAGGCGGTAGATGCAGGTACTCATAGAGGGCTAAGAGTTGGAAAACAGCCAGGTCTTCAAGTCACGTCGGAAAATAGATTCAGATTCAGCCATCCGCAAGGACAATGGCAGGCTGCGCCAGGCTTTGGCCGTGATCACTGAGAAAGCTCTGCCACCCATTCTGGAGCGGCGAAAACGGGGAGTCACCAAGAGGCGAAGATGGTTTGATCGGAGTGCGCAGTTAGACTGAGCATGCTTAAGTCGAGCTCTAAGGTAGGCCGGGCCCTGACCCTGCATTGCTCGAAAAGCCAAAACCAGTGACTTAAACTGAATGCGCCTGGTCACTGGAAGCCAGTGGAGCTTCTTCAGGTGGGGAGAGATCGAGTGGCGGTAAGGGATGTTATAGATCAACCTGGCCGCAGCATTCTGAACGATCTGTAAGCGTTTGATCAGGTAAGCAGGAGCCCCAGCGTACAGACTATTAGCATAGTCCAGATGTGAGGTGATCAGGGCATGGACAATGGTCCGGCGAGCTTCCCGAGGGAGAAAAGGGAGAATTTTGCAAATCATGTGCAATTTACCTAAAACACGCCGAGGAAACCTGATCGATTTGCGATTTACAAGATAACTCGTTGTTGAACCGGAATCCAAGATTCCTGGCTGAGTCCACAGATTCCGGAGGGGGGTTCAGCTCCAATGGCCACCATAATAGGGGTGGAGGAGGGTTTTTTTGATTAAAGAACAACACCTCGGTTTTATCAGAGTTGAGCCTAAGCGTGTTTAATGCCATCCAGGTGGAGATGTTGCACAAGCAGCGTCTAAAGTTTAAGAAGGTTTCTTCAGAGTGATCCCTAAATGAGAACACCAGTTGTGTGTCGTCAGCATAGGAAATCACTCATAATAACACTGAGAAATACACTCCTTAGAAAGGGAGGAGGGCGGGTAGTGACGAATTTGTGTTAAGATAGAGTATTCACCCGAAAGAGTGTTACCAAAGATAAGTAACTTGTTTTTTTGATGGCTACCTCGAACCACAGATTCTTCATCTTTTGAATATCTACCAAAGCAGTACCTCCCAACAGGTGGGGGGTCTGAGGAGTAGACTTCACACCAGAAATATCTGCTCAGTCAAGTGGGAATATGGCCCTCCCTGCAGACCTGAGAGCCAAGGTAGTAATACCTAGTGAAGGTGAGGACAGACACCAAGGTTGGTAGATGTCATGTACCGAAAAACCCAAGCTAAGTACATAATGACGACCTGAGCTCTGGCCCATTGAGCCTGAAGGACATCATGTGGCTCCTTGAAGACGAAGGCATAAAACATTTTTTTTGATACTCACATTTTATTGATTTTACTGTATAAGACAAGGGAGAAAAGAAACGTCCATTAAACACTGCAAGTTTCGTCAGACAATAACAGCAGAATGGATAAGGGGAAAAAAAGGAGTTGTGTTCCGCCGCAAAGGCGTATATCATAGTAGGACCACAACCCCCCACCCCCCAAATTTTCCCATATTTGTGCGGCTAACCCTAGGTCCGATATATTGGCTCCTCTAATTTGGCGCACAAGTCCTTTGCTGCTCTCCATTCAATCACAGAAGGGGCGTGGGCGGATTTCCCACATTTTGCAATGTCTCCTATAACTATAGTAGCACTAATACCTACAAGTATATGTTTGCCTCTAATATCACCCACATCATCCTGGATAGCCAGGAGTGCTATAATGGGACATTCCCAGACCCTGTGGAAGAGGCCACATTCTACATTTATGCATCTGGGGCAGGTGGGCCTCGCTAGCATCCCCATGTGCTCCAAGCGTCGGGGGGGAAGTAGGCCATATGGAGTGACATTTTAGTGCACTGAAGTGAAGAAAGGAGGAGATGATCAGTTCCCTTGGGCCATCTTTACATTTCATCAGTCACACTCATCTAGGTGATTTACCCAACTCTCCCATTGCTCCAGGAGGGGTGCAAAGTGGGCATAAAACATATTTGTACAGACAACGATCCACCTGGATAAGGTCTATTTTTAGACTGCCTTTCTTTTCTTGAAATTCTTTCTGCAGCATCAGGTTCAAAGATTTTACTTGCATCCTTGGAATTATCCAATCTCTGCCAGGGCCGTCTTTAGAAGCCCCAGGTTAGAGATAACTAGGGAGAGTTAGATATTACTTGTTTCGATTGTGGGACTCATGTTGGGCCTCTGCATTGTTCCCTGCATCAACATACTGGGATTCTGAAACACCCTCGCAGTCATGCTGTAACAAATGTATCTTGGGTCTCTGCAGTGTTACAGGCAGATCCTGTGTGAACCGTTGTTTCTGATCAGTGTCTTAATTTCTGGAGCACTAACGCACAAGTTACTAACTTGTGTAACGATATATCTGTAAGAGACAGTAGTTAGTGACAGATTCCTTACCTTAGAATATCCCCAGGCGTCAGGCTGGATCCGGAAAGATTTTGCGTAGCAGTACCCTTGCGCGTCGGTAGGCGGCGTCGTGCGGCTCCGCGTCCGTCGTCGGCGTCGTGATCGCCGGGATGACGTCGCGGGCAGTACTTAGACGCCGCCCCTGCGCGCTGACGTCAGTTCTGTACACGACTTTCCGCGCCAGGAACGCAGAGCCATGCAAGAAGCTGACATAGGTGTCTGAAAAATACTAGGGCCCTGAAAGGGATGTCCTTAACCCTAGAAATCAGTTCGCAGAACGGGGAGGATGGGTGGGGCGGTAGGAATCTGTCACTAACTACTGTCTCTTACAGATATATCGTTACACAAGTTAGTAACTTGTGCATCTGAAAGAGACACGTTAGTGACAGATTCCTTACCTTAGAATAGATACCCCAGCAATACCAACCCCGGTGGTGGGTCTGCGAACAAAGATCAGACAAGGAAGTCCCGGAGGACAGAACGGCCAAAGAAGCCGTCCCTCTGGACCTGACTGTCAAGGCAGTAATGCTTTGTAAACGTGTGCAGCGAGGCCCACGTAGCTGCCTGACAGATAACCGGCAGCGGAACACCGCGGCCCAAGGCCGTGGTAGCAGCCGTTGCCCTGGTGGAATGGGCACGCAGCCCAACAGGAGGCTCCTTCTTAGCCAAAGAATAGCAGGTCTTGATGCACAAGGTAACCCAGCGGGAGATGGTCCTCTTGTGCACCGCCCGACCTTTTGGCGCCCACGTAGCCAACAAAGAGCTGGTCATCCACCCGGAAGTGTTTTGTGCGGTCGATATAGAAGGAGAGCGCACGTTTTGGGTCCAGACGGTGGAGCCTCTCTTCCTCTCTGGAAGGATGCGGAGGCGGAAAGAAAGTGGGCAAAGTGATGGTCTGCCCAATGTGGAAAGCAGTAACCACCTTTGGCAAGAAGGACGGACGCGTCCGAAGAACAACCTTGTCTGGATGAACAGACAGAAAGGGAGGTTTGCAAGATAGAGCCTGGAGCTCACTCACCCGCCGAGCGGAGGTGATGGCCACCAGAAAGGCTGTCTTCAGAGTCAGAAGACGAAGAGGACAGTTATGCAGAGGCTCAAAGGGAGCGCACATTAAAAAGGTAAGAACCAAGTTCAAGTCCCACTGAGGCATTACAAACGGAACAGGAGGGAAGAGGTGAGTAATGCCTTTTAAGAACCTGTTAACAACAGGGGACTTGAAAAGGGAGGGCTGATCAGGGAGCCTGAGGAAGGCCGAGATAGCACAAAGATAACCCTTGATGGTACTCAGGGCAGAACCCTGTTGGGCCAGAGAAAGAAGGAACAGAAGGACCTCAGAAAGAGGGGCAGAAAGGGGATTCACAGCCTTTGCTGTGCACCATGCCACAAATTTGTTCCACCTGCAGGCGTATACCACCTTAGTGGAGGGACGCCTGGCTGCCAGAATCACATCACAAACTTCGGGAGGCAAGTCGAAAGGAATCAACTGCCGCCGCTCAATCTCCACGCAAGCAGGGGTAGACTGGACAGGTTCGGGTGGAGGACCGTCCCCTGCTGCTGCGACAGAAGATCCTCCCGAAGAGGCAGACGGATCGGGGATCTACGCTCATATTGAGTAGCTCGGGATACCAAACTCTTCGAGCCCAGTCCGGAGCCACAAGAATGACTTGGGCCCGGTCGTGCCGAATCTTCTTCAACACTCTGGGTAGAAGTGGTATAGGCGGAAAGGCGTACAATAGACCGCAACTCCACTCGTGACGAAAAGCGTCGCCGAGCGAGTGCCGCCTGGAAATTCCAACGCGCAGAACTGATGACATTGCGCGTTCTCTTCGGTGGCGAATAGATCTAACCAAGGCTCTCCCCACTGTAGAAAGAGTCCTTGCGCCACTTCCGAGTGAAGACGCCATTCGTGATCCATCATGCACCTGCGGCTGAGTTCGTCCGCCCTGGCGTTCAGGGAACCTGCCAGGTGTTGAACCATCAGGAACATGCCCTGATGTTCCAGCCATGTCCAGAGGCGCAGAGCCTCCTGACAAAGGGTCCACGACCCCACCCCGCCTTGTTTGTTGCAGTACCACATGGCGGTGGTGTTGTCTGTGAACACCTGCACTACCTTCCCTTTGACAGAGGGAAGGAATGCCTTGAGTGCAAGTCGGATCGCCCGGAGCTCCAGAATATAGATATGGAGCCGGGACTCCGCCGGAGACCAGAGGCCTCTGATCTCCGCCTCTCCCATGTGACCGCCCCATCCCAGAAGGGACGCGTCCGTCACAACTGTGTGCTCTGGCTGGGGAAGGGAGAGGGATCTGCCCATGACCCATTGCCGGTTCGAGAGCCACCACTGCAACTGTTTTGCAGTCCCCTCCGAGATCTGGACGTGATCGGACAGGTTGCCCTGGTGCTGCGCCCACTGGAACTTCAGGTCCCACTGCAGAGCCCGCATATGCCATCTGGCATGATTGACCAGCAGGATGCAGGAGGCCATGAGGCCCAGCAGCCTCAGGGTCATCCGTACCGAAACCCAGGATAAAGGCTGAAAGATCGGAATCATAGCCTGAATATCCCGGACTCGCCGTTCGGGAGGATAGGCCCGAAACTGCGTCGTGTCCAGAACTGCTCCGATGAAAAGGAGCTGTGGAGAAGGAATCAGATGCGACTTCGGCACATTGATGGAGAAGCCCAGCGAGTGCAGGAGTTCGGCCGTAGTCTGGAGGTGGGAGACAACTGCCTGGGACGAGCCCGCCTTCAGCAGCCAGTCGTCGAGGTAGGGGAAGACTGAAACCCCTGCCCGGCGCAGATGAGCTGCGACCACCGCCATCACTTTCGTGAACACCCGAGGGGCACTGGTAAGGCCAAAGGGGAGCACGGTGAACTGAAAATGCTCGGGGCCTACCGTGAACCGAAGGTAACGCCGGTGGGCCGGCAGGACGGGGATGTGGAAATATGCGTCCTGCAAGTCCAACGCTACCAACCAGTCTCCAGGGTCGAGGGCAGTCAAGACCTGAGCTAGGGTGAGCATCATGAACTTCTCCTTCCGGAGGAAGTGATTGACGTTCCGGAGGTCCAAGATAGGACGCATGTCCTCCTTGTCCTTTTGGGCACCAGAAAGTAGTGGGAGTAGCAACTACGCCCTACTTCTGGGGTCGGAACACGCTCGATGGCCCTCTTGGTCAAGAGGGCCGTGACTTCCTTCTGCAGAAGTACCAAGTGATCCCCTGACATGCGGTGGAATTGAGGTGGCATGGCTGGGGGGTGGTCTCGAAGGGGAGGGAGTAGCCCCTTCGGACAATGTCCAAGACCCACCTGTCCGAGGTGATGGTACGCCAGTGGGGAAGGTGATGGCGGACCCTGCCCCCTACTGGCATGCTGTGCACCTGAAAGGAGGGACTAGGAGGGCTTGGAGGCCGCGGACGGGTTGGAGGTGGTGGCCTGACCCGCACGCTGGTTGCCCGATCCGCCACGGCGGAATCCACGTCCTCGGCCACGCGAAGACGCCTGCTGCGCGGGCCGGTGGCTGGGCTGCTGACGTGACGGGGCGCCCCTTCCGTGGCCACGATAGGGGCGAAAAGCAGAAATCAGCGGAGGGCGTGTAGCAGAAAGGCTCAGGGACTTGGCAGTAGCCCGTGAGTCCTTAAAGCGCTCCAACGCATGGTCTGCTTTGGACCCAAAAAGACCGACTCCATCAAAGGGCATGTCCATGAGAGTATTCTGGACATCCCCTGAAAAACCAGTGGTTCTCAGCCAGGCGTGGCGTCGCAGCGCCACCGTCGTTGCAATAGACCTGCCCAGCGAGTCGGCGGTATCAAGGCCACATCGTATTGTGTATTTGGCCGCATCCCTTCCTTCCGCAATGGCGCGGGAAAGCAGTGTCTGGACCTCCTCAGAACACTGGGGCAAAACAGTCGCCACCGAATCCCACAAGGAGTGGGTGTATCGGCCCAAAAGACAAGCGGTGTTGATGGACCGCAAGCCAGCACTGGAGGAAGAAAAACCCTTCTTCCCAACTTGATCCAGGCGTTTGGATTCCCTATCCGGAGGGGCGGTAGGGAAGGCGGTTTGGGAAGCGGAGGCCTGGACAACCAAGCTCTCAGGAGTGGGGTGGACAGAGAGAAACAGGGGGTCGCCCGGAGCTGGGCGATGGCGTCGGGACACGTTCCTATCCACAGGAGCCCCTGTGTTGGGCTTGGACCAGGCGCCCAAAAGAACGTCAGTGAGGGCATCGTTAAACGGCAGCACAGTCTCCGTAGAGGAGGCTGCCGGCTGAAGCACCTCTGTCAAGATATTAGTCTTGACCGCCACAGTAGGGAGTTGGAGACGTAAGGCCCCAGCAGCCCTACGCAACACCGTTGCAAAATTGGCTCCCTCCTCCATAGCCACGGGAGGAGACAGCATGCCAGTGTCAGGGGAAGTATCCAGACCACTGGCATCCCCTAGACCCTCTGTCCAGTCCTCATTGTACTGACACTGTTGTGTCAGAGGGTCATCAGACCCCTCCCAGACCTCCTGGTCCTCCTCTGGTTCAAAATAAGGAGGAGGAGGGACATTTGGGACCCAAGGTCCCATCGGCGCGGAACCGGCGTCGAGGCGACGTCGGTCCGGGTCCATGTCCGGAGCCGGAAGGAACTGGGGACGACGCCGCCCGGAGCCCCAGGCGGCGTCGAGAACGGCACCGGAGACATCGGGCGTCGGCGGAGGTGTCGTTAGGTCGACCGGCGTCGATGGGGGTTGTGGAGCCGGGATCGAGGCCGGAGCCGGGATCGAGGCTGGAGGCACGGGCGACGCCGGGGCCGGAGCCGCCGGCGGCGCCGGAGCAACCCCATCAGGGCCCGCGGGGCCCGAAGGCGCACCGGAGGGACCTTGAGGCCCGAAGAGGCGGGCCATGGCCGACAGGAATTCCTGTATTTGGGCCGGATCCGCCCCGAACCCGGGAAGGACGGGTATTGCGGGGGCGACTCCACAGGCATGTCCGGGGCGGCGGGGACGGTGCCGGGAGGGGCCTAAGCCGAGTCGCGAGACCGGCGAGGCGAAGTCCTAGAGCGATGATGCTTTTTGGACTTTTTGTGTTTGGACTTACCGGACGAAGAAGACTTCGATGCCGACGACCGGTGAGGACTCCGCGATCGACCCCTGGACCTCTCACGCGACCGGGGCTTGCGCGGAGCTGAATGCCGGGCCTCGAGGAGCTTTCGAGACCGCTCTCGCAAAGCTTTCGGGTTGAGGGCCCGGCAGTCGGAACACGACTCCGTGTCGTGGCCTCGGCCGAGGCAGAAGAGACACTCCCGATGCGGGTCTGTGATGGACATCATCCGAGCACAGGCGCCGCAACGTTTAAAACCGGGCATCCCTACGACACCTTGAAGTCGATGCGAAGAAAAACAGTGAAAAATTCACCCAAAAAGTTAGTCAAAAAATGACTAGGGCACTGCTCTTCCCGGATCTGCGCTTGCTGGCGCGGAAAAGAAGAACTGACGTCAGCGCGCAGGGCGGCGCCTAAGTACTGCCCGCGACGTCATCCCGTCGATCATGACGCCCGACGACGGACGCGGAGCCGCACGACGCCGCCTACCAATGCGCAAGGGTACTGCTACGCAAAAACTTTCCGGATCCAGCCTGACGCCTGGGGATATTCTAAGGTAAGGAATCTGTCACTAACGTGTCTCTTTCAGATAACTGCTATAGGACATTGGAACAAGACCAGTATCATGAGATTCTTTAGGCTCTATCAAGACAAATGTACTGCCCAGTTGATAAGTTAAATGTTTACTGTAAGCAACTGTATTATTATTTACGGTGTACCTCAATAAATAATCGCAATCATTGTCAGGGTGAACCATCAAAGCCACTAAATTAACCTGAGCTCAACCCCATTTTATCTATGGCACAGAGCAGACAGGCTTAACTCAGAGCAATGGGTAAAGAATGTAAGCAGTACCAAAACAGTAATAAAGTCAAAATGCAAAACAATTAGTCAGTCCTGGCGTTCAATGAGCCCACCAGGTGTTGTACAACCAGGAAGATGTCCTGATGTTCTAGCCATGCCCAGAGATGCAGGGCCTCCTGGCACACAGTCCACGACCTCACCCTGCCCTTCTTGTTGTAGTACCACACAATAGTGATGTTTCTGTCGATACCTGAATTAGCCCTCCCTTGATGGAAGGAAGACCTTCAATGACAAACTGATTGCTCTCAACTCCAACAAACTCCACCTATCCCAGATAGCCACCCCAACCCAGAAGTGATGCATCTGTCACCACTGTGAGCTCTGGGTGGGGCTAGGAGAGGGGCTTGCCACTGATACAATTGGCCACCTCTACAAGTCTTTTGCAGTTCCATTAGATATCTGGACCAGGTTGGAGAGATTGCTCTGGGATTGCAGGTACCACTGCAGAGCCTGCACATGCTAGTAGGCATGTGTTTTAACAGGAGGATGCAGGAGGCCATGAGGCCCAGCAGCCTCAGAGTTACTCACCGAAATCCAGGATAGAGGCTGAAACGCTGGAATCATAGCCTGAATATACTGGACTTGCCAATCTGGAGGATAGGCCTGAAACTGCTCTATGTCCAGAATGGCTCTGATGAAAGCGAGCATCTGAGAGGGAGTCAAGTGTGACTTCAGTATGTTGATAGTGAACTCCATGGAATGCAGGAGGTCCGCAGAAGTGTGGAGGTGGGTGGCGACTGCCTGGGGTGAGTCTGCCTTCAGCAGCAAGTCATCGAGGTAGGGGAAGACTGCAACCCCTGACCTCCGCAGATGTGCTACAACCACCACCATCACATTTGTGAACACCTGTGGGGTGCTGTTAAGGCCAAGTGGAAAACAGCAAACTGAAAGTGCTCATGGCCCACCCCAATGTGAACCGCAGGTACCATCGATAGGCCGGCAGGACTGGTATTTGAAAATAGGTGCCTATCCAGTCTCCATGGTCCACGGCAGACATTATCTAAGCCAAGGTGAGCACTCTGAATTTCTCCTTTTTCAGGAAGTAGTTGAGAGGGTGCAGGTCCAGTATAGGATGGAGGCCTCTGGCCTTTTTATGAACCAGAAAGTAGCAGGAATAGCAATCACAGCCAACTTCTGGTGTTGGCACACTTTCAATGGCTCCTTTTGCCAAAATAGTCAGCACTTCCCGATGCATCAGGGAGAGGTGGTCCTCCATCATCCGGCCTGACGATGGTGGCATGGGAAGCGGGGTTTCTGTGAATGGAAGGGTGTAACCCAGCGGAAAAATTTGAAGCACGCATTTGTGCGAAGTGATGGATGTCCATTGGGGCAGATGGCGCTTCATCCGGCCACCGGCCGGTGGCCCGTGATGTTGCAAGGGCGTATAAAAGGAACACAGCAACTGAAAAGGAGGGTAAACTGTGACAGAGATATTTTTGTACTCTATTTTTAGACAAAATACAAGCATTACAATGTCCAAAACGTATCCAATATAGATAGTTCGATGGAATTCAACTTTTCAGGAGTCCTGTGTATGAGTTCAGAATCCAACTTTATTGATTCGATATATCAAAAAACTTTTCCCATTCAGCCCAGCCATTGAGTTTCGTCCCTTAGGACTTTATCAGGGAATGTCCAAAACAAATCCAATATAGATAGTTTGACGAAATTCAACTTTTCAGAAGTCTTGTGTACGAGTTCAGAATCCAACTTTATTGATGCAATATAACAAAAAGCATTTTCCAATCAGCCCAGCCAACGCTTTTTGTCCCTCAGGACTTTACCAGGGTTGTACATTCCATCAATATCAAGTTCCAAAGTCGTGTGTAATTTTCTCCCAAGTCTAATATCTTTATGAACAAGTATTTATGGGAAACAACCTTTACTACGCATGCATTACATCGCATGCCATTAAATCGCGGTCTTTACAACGCAAGTCGTTACAACGACTTGCGCTGGAGGGCGCTATAGGACAAGGAATAGTTTAATTTACCTTCCCTACTGTACATAGGCTGAAGTTGGAATAGTAAATTTAACTACTCCTAAGTCCAGCGCCCTCCAACGTAAGTCGTTGTAACGACTTGCATGGTAAAAACTGCGATCTAATAGCATGCGATGTGAATGCATGCGTTGTATAATCATACATTCGTATTTATATCAGGTGGTGTAGTACCTCCTATTTGATCTTTCTCGTTTGTGTCTCGGCACCCAAATACCGCAAGAAATATGAGTGACTTACGCGACAACGACTTCAAATGCGATGATGAGCATCGGGAATGGCTCCGCAAATGGACCCTGGACCTTCCGCGAGACCAGGACCTCGAACGTTGTGGAGTCGACTGACGTCAGGTGACCAAGAGCTTCAGGGAGCACTCCCAAACCGCCGTGGGATTCACACCGCGACAGTCGGGGCAGACCCTGGAGTCGTGGCCTGGCTCATGGCACCAGAGGCAAACCAGGTGGGGAGGTGTCACAGACATCTGCCGGTGACAGGAATCACAGGGTTTAAACTCCACAGGTTTTTTTTAGGGGACATCCCTATACACACTGGGAGCAAAAGCTCAGAAGAGTTTGACAAAGTATTGAAAAAAAAGTCCAAAAAATGGACTGAGATAGCTCTCTCTGCTTCTGCACTAATTGTGCAGAAAGAAAAGAACTGATGTCAGCACGCTGGGGTGGCACCTATATAGGCACCACGCATGTCACATCCGGCGTGGACGATGCCAACACGGAGTCGATCGATGCCACCTACCGGCATGCAGAGGTACTGCTTGAAAATTTCCGGATCCAGTCTGATGCTTTGGCAATATTCTAAGTTAAGGATCCTGCATCTAGAAGTCTCTATCAGATTTAGAGTTTCGCAGACATGGTTCTCTATCACAAACCCTTGGCCTGGAATTTGTGGGAGCTTCCACATGAATTTGTTTTTAAATTTTATATAGCACGTACTAGACCCGAAGGTATCAGAGTGTTTTACACGAGTACCAGTTACGTTACAGACAGACACATTAATTTTTTTGTTGAGCATGGGGGATTAAGTGATTTGGCCAGAATCATAGGATGTTAGGCGTCCCTGCAGAGACTCGAACTCGGTTCCCCAGCTTCGAGGTCGACCGCACTAGCCGTTAGGCCCCATCCTCTCCCCATCAACACGTATGTCCCCAAAGGAAAGTAACTTGTTCTTCTAATTGGTACATGCTCCTACAGCTTCATAGAGTGAAGTATTACAGGAGCAAAAAACAGGAGAAAGGCTGAGGAACAAGGCAGATATAATTGTAAAAGGAAGAACTGCAACACTGCCCTACCAAAGAGATTATTCTCTCTTCTCAGAAACCAAGCAGTTGTGCCTAGCAAAAGAATGCATTGAAGCCCATGTTGCCACCATACAAATTGACCTGACTTAGGAGTGTCAATGAATAAGCACAGAAACCCTCAAGATCCTTCTTACCAGCCACATCATAACAATGTCTAACATTCAAACACACACATCTCAAAATTATCTGTTTGCTAGTAGCCTAACCAAGCTGATAACCGTGATGTCTGAATAACAGTTATCATCCAACTTAAACGATTGGGTCCTATGTACATAGTGACTTAATGCCTTCTTGAGGCCTAACCTATGTAATCTCTTCTTCTATGTTGAAGTAGGAGAATAGAAAGAAAGCAAATAACCCATCTATAAAATACAAAATGCAGAAACCACCTCTGGCAAGAAAGAAGGCTTAACAGTCAAAACTCCCTTATGATTAGAAAACTTTGTAAATGCAAGAAAAGCAGATATACTTGCAACTTCCTTACTTTCATAGCAGACATTATCACAAGTAAGAAGGCAGACTTCCTCGATTAATATTTGAGAGGTTGCCCCATCAAAACATCAGAAGCATATTTAGATCAGGTGAAAATGTATTATGTAACTTATGAACTAAACAAGGTTGCAAAAAGCAGGATCTGTGCCAAGAAGAAAATATCAACAACCTGATGGAATAAACTGCCCTTGATTAAATCCTCCTCAGACTGAAATGGAGAACGTAATGATAACCTCTCAAGTCCCAAAGATGATGGTTTAAGTTCTCACGGCTAGACAATATGCCTGCCCCCAAAACTAGAGTTCTTCTAAAAAATAAAGCTGAATTGGAAGACAAAGACAGATTTACAGAAGTACTATGTACCAAGGTCTCATGGCCCATTCAGGAGTCACCAAGATTATCCAAGCCTAATAAAACTGAATCTTCCACATCACCTATGCCAGGAAGGAAAGACATAATTTGGCACTTGCACATAGACCTTTTAATCAAACTTTTTTAACGTACTTGGGTGCAAAACAATTGTACAAAACTGCCTCTCATGTCTTATATGTTTTAACATTGCTTGAACCAGTAGACCCCTACTGGTTTGATCTGTGAGTATCATTAACATTTTTCAGTTCCCAAACTGAAATGCTGAACAATATAGTTGCATATCTGGAAGTTGTTATCCTCCTTTCTCCAGCTTTCTTCTTAATTTTTCCAGCTTTTCCTGGCACCTTTTAAAGCCCAGATAAAACGAGTTATGTTATTCCAAATTTTAGCTACACTCTTTTTCTTTGAAGTCTTAAGGGATACACCTGAAGGGGAACGTTAATTTCGGGAGTTTGAATATCTTAATCAAATTAACTCACCCTTATATCGTTAAGAGAAGTTTTGCCATTTTTGTAAAATTAGATCTCAATTTAATTTTTACTCTTGTCTAGCTTTCTCGATGGAACATTCTTGATATTCTCATGGACGATAATATCCAAGTACCCTGGCTGCTTTGCTGCCATTTAATCCTACATTCTACGTAATAATTTCAGTCTTATCCTCGTTAAATTGATATTCAGAGAATGGCCAAAATTCCCTGGCTAGCTTCTCTGTCTCTGCATGTATATTGGCTTTATTGAGAACAGGAGTATATATAGCTACATCATTTGCATAAAAGGCTATTTTCCTCATACATCCATGTTATTCAAATGAAGCTATGTTTGGATTTTATCTACTTAATTGAGGCTAGATATATAAGCCGAAGAGTAATGGTGACAAGGGGCGTCCCTGCCTCTTTTTATCTTCATTTAGTCTGTGAGATTCCCACTAGTCAAGATTTTTGCACTGGGGTGCAAGAGAGAGCTTGGATTGACTGGATGAATTCTGCGCTAATCCTGACACTATCCAGACATTCTCATAAATATTGTATTGTATTGTAATTGCATTTATATAGCGCTTACTACCCCTGACGAGGCATCAAAGCGCTTTTTCGGCGAGGAGCACGCTACTCCGGAGCCCATAAAGGATTAGTGTTGGATTAGTATAGTGAAATATGAAAGTAATTCGAGAGGTGGATAGATTAGTCAGTTATTTGGATTCAGAAGGATAGCAGAGGGATAGCAGAGTGAAAAGGGTTTGCATTTATATAGCTCTTGTTACCCCTGATAGGGTGTTGAAGCGCTTTTTTTGGCAAAAAGCACGCTACTCCGGAACCCATAAAGGATTGGTGATGAATTAGTATAGTGAAATATGAAAGTAATTTGAGTGGTGCATATTAGTCAGTTATTTGGATTGAGAAGGATAGCGGAGGGCTAGAAGAAGGAAAAAGGTTTGCATTTATATAGCGCTTGTTACCCCTGATTGTGTGTTGAAGCACTTTTTTGGTGAGTAGCATGCTACTCTGGAACCCATAAAGGATTAGTGTTGAATTAGTATAGTGAAATATGAAAGTAATTCGAGTGGTGGATGGGTTAGTCAGGTATTTGGATTGAGAAGGATAGCGGAGGGATAGAAGAGGGAAAAAGGTTGCATTTATATAGCGCTTGTACCCCTGATGGGGTGTTGAAGCGCTTTTGTGCCGAGTAGCACGCTACTTTGGAACCCATAAAGGATTAGTGTTGAATTAGTATAGTAAAATATGAAAGTAATTTGAGTGGTGGATATGTTATTCAGATATTTGGATAGAGAAGGGTAGTGGAGGCATAGAAGAGGGAAAAAGGTTTGCATTTATATAGTGCTTCTACCCCTGATGAGGTGTTGAAGCGCTTTTTCGGCGAGTAGTACGCTACTCTGGAACCCATAAAGGATAAGTGGTGAATTAGTATAGTGAAATATGAAATTTGGGAAGTTGACATGTTAGTCTGTTATTTTGATTGAAAAGGATAGTGGAGGGATAGAAGAGTGAAGAATTTAGCCTTCTATTTTTTTGGGAGGTCATAGCAGTAGAAGGCGGCTTGGGATGAGTAAAAAAGGGATGTGAAGTTGAAGAGTCAGAGGGACGAGTTTAGAAAGGCTTGTTCTGGGGGGATCGGTATAGTAAATGAGGCGTCAGATGAGGCAAGGAGGGGTAGAGGGGACAGTCTAGAAAGGGTTATTTTGGGGATCATAGTAGTGGTATGGGATGAATGAGAGAGTGGATGTAGAGGATATAATTGATAGAGGTATAGGGTGAGAAATAGGGTAGTGCATTGGAAAGAGTAGTAGAAAGAGGTTTGAGATGAGTCAGAGAGTTGAGGTAGAAGATATATTGGGAGAGGCATAGGGTGAGAAATTGGGTAGTGCATTGGATATGCTGAATTAGGAGAAAGTAATAATATATAGATCCATAAGTACATGGAAAGTATATAGATGCATAAAGGAAGTAAATATATGTAGATTAAAGATATTGATAGAGGTATAGGGTGAGAAATAGGGTAGTGCATTGGATGAGCTTTTGAGGAGAAAATAAATAAATATATAGATCCAAGTACATGGAAGGTATATAGATGCATAAAGGAGGTAAGTATATGTAGGGTAAAGATGCATTAGACGAACTCTGGTTTTCAAGTGTTGTTGTACTTAAAGCACAAGTTACTAACTTGTGTAACGATATATCTGTAAGAGACAGTAGTTAGTGACAGATTCCTTACCTTAGAATATCCCCAGGCGTCAGGCTGGATCCGGAAAGTTTTGCGTAGCAGTACCTCTTGCGCGTCGGTAGGCGGCGTCGTGCGGCTCCGCGTCCGTCGTCGGCGTCGTGATCGCCGGGATGACGTCGCGGGCAGTACTTAGGCGCCGCCCCTGCGCGCTGACGTCAGTTCTGTACACGACTTTCCGCACCAGGAACGCAGAGCCATGCAAGAAGCTGACACAGGTGTCTGAAAAATACTAGGGCCCTGAAAGGGATGTCCTTAACCCTAGAAATCAGTTCGCAGAACGGGGAGGATGGGTGGGCGGTAGGAATCTGTCACTAACTACTGTCTCTTACAGATATATCGTTACACAAGTTAGTAACTTGTGCATCTGAAAGAGACACGTTAGTGACAGATTCCTTACCTTAGAATAGATACCCCAGCAATACCAACCCCGGTGGTGGGTCTGCGAACAAAGATCAGACAAGGAAGTCCTGGAGGACAGAACGGCCAAAGAAGCCGTCCCTCCGGACCTGACTGTCAAGGCAGTAATGCTTCAGTAAACGTGTGCAGCGAGGCCCACGTAGCTGCCTGACAGATAACCGGCAGCGGAACACCGCGGCCCAAGGCCGTGGTAGCAGCCGTTGCCCTGGTGGAATGGGCACGCAGCCCAACAGGAGGCTCCTTCTTGGCCAAAGAATAGCAGGTCTTGATGCACAAGGTAACCCAGCGGGAGATGGTCCTCTTGTGCACCGCCCGACCTTTTTGGCGCCCACGTAGCCAACAAAGAGCTGGTCATCCACCCGGAAGTGTTTTGTGCGGTCGATATAGAAGGAGAGCGCACGTTTTGGGTCCAGACGGTGGAGCCTCTCTTCCTCTCTGGAAGGATGCGGAGGCGGAAAGAAGGTGGGCAAAGTGATGGTCTGCCCAATGTGGAAAGCAGTAACCACCTTTGGCAAGAAGGACGGACGCGTCCGAAGAACAACCTTGTCTGGATGAACAGACAGAAAGGGAGGTTTGCAAGATAGAGCCTGGAGCTCACTCACCCGCCGAGCAGGGGTGATGGCCACCAGAAAGGCTGTCTTCAGAGTCAGAAGACGAAGAGGACAGTTATGCAGAGGCTCAAAGGGAGCGCACATTAAAAAGGTAAGAACCAAGTTCAAGTCCCACTGAGGCATCACAAACGGAACAGGAGGGAAGAGGTGAGTAATGCCTTTTAAGAACCTGTTTACAACAGGGGACTTGAAAAGGGAGGGCTGATCAGGGAGCCTGAGGAAGGCCGAGATAGCACAAAGATAACCCTTGATGGTACCCAGGGCAGAACCCTGTTGGGCCAGGGAGAGAAGGAACAGAAGGACCTCAGAAAGAGGGGCAGAAAGGGGATTCACAGCCTTTGCTGTGCACCATGCCACAAATTTGTTCCACCTGCAGGCATATACCACCTTAGTGGAGGGACGCCTGGCTGCCAGAATCACATCACAAACTTCGGGAGGCAAGTCGAAAGGAATCAACTGCCGCCGCTCAATCTCCACGCAAGCAGGTGTAGACTGGACAGGTTCGGGTGGAGGACCGTCCCCTGCTGCTGCGACAGAAGATCCTCCCGAAGAGGCAGACGGATCGGGGATCTACGCTCATATTGAGTAGCTCGGGATACCAAACTCTTCGAGCCCAGTCCGGAGCCACAAGAATAACTTGGGCCCGGTCGTGCCGAATCTTCTTCAACACTCTGGGTAGAAGTGGTATAGGCGGAAAGGCGTACAACAGACCGCAACTCCACTCGCGACGAAAAGCGTCGCCGAGCGAGTGCCGCCTTGGAAATTCGAACGCGCAGAACTGATGACATTGCGCGTTCTCTTCGGTGGCGAATAGATCTAACCAAGGCTCTCCCCATTGTAGAAAGAGTCCTTGCGCCACTTCCGAGTGAAGACGCCATTCGTGATCCATCATGCACCTGCGGCTGAGTTCGTCCGCCCTGGCGTTCAGGGAACCTGCCAGGTGTTGAACCATCAGGAACATGCCCTGATGTTCCAGCCATGTCCAGAGGCGCAGAGCCTCCTGACAAAGGGTCCAAGACCCCACCCCGCCCTGTTTGTTGCAGTACCACATGGCGGTGGTGTTGTCTGTGAACACCTGCACTACCTTCCCTTTGACAGAGGGAAGGAATGCCTTGAGTGCAAGTCGGATCGCCCGGAGCTCCAGAATGTTGATATGGAGCCGGGACTCCGCCGGAGACCAGAGGCCTCTGATCTCCGCCTCTCCCATGTGACCGCCCCATCCCAGAAGGGACGCGTCCGTCACAACTGTATGCTCTGGGTGGGGAAGGGAGAGGGATCTGCCCATGACCCATTGCCGGTTCGAGAGCCACCACTGCAACTGTTTTGCAGTCCCCTCCGAGATCTGGACGTGATCGGACAGGTTGCCCTGGTGCTGCGCCCACTGGAACTTCAGGTCCCACTGCAGAGCCCGCATATGCCATCTGGCATGATTGACCAGCAGGATGCAGGAGGCCATGAGGCCCAGCAGCCTCAGGGTCATCCGTACCGAAACCCAGGATAAAGGCTGAAAGATCGGAATCATAGCCTGAATATCCCGGACTCGATGTTCGGGAGGATAGGCCCGAAACTACGTCGTGTCCAGAACCGCTCCGATGAAAAGGAGCTGTGGAGAAGGAATCAGATGCGACTTCGGCACATTGATGGAGAACCCCAGCGAGTGCAGGAGTTCGGCCGTAGTCTGGAGGTGGGAGACGACTGCCTGGGACGAGCCCGCCTTCAGCAGCCAGTCGTCGAGGTAGGGGAAGACTGAAACCCCTGCCCGGCGCAGATGAGCTGCGACCACCGCCATCACTTTCGTGAACACCCGAGGGGCACTTGTAAGGCCAAAGGGGAGCATGGTGAACTGAAAATGCTCGGGGCCTACCGTGAACCGAAGGTAACGCCGGTGGGCCGGCAGGACGGGGATGTGGAAATACGCGTCCTGCAAGTCCAACGCTACCAACCAGTCTCCAGGGTCGAGGGCAGTCAAGACCTGAGCTAGGGTGAGCATCTTGAACTTCTCCTTCCGGAGGAAGCGATTGACGTTCCGGAGGTCCAAGATAGGACGCATGTCCTCCTTGTCCTTTTGGGCACCAGAAAGTAGTGGGAGTAGCAACCACGCCCTACTTCTGGGGTCGGAACATGCTCGATGGCCCTCTTGGTCAAGAGGGCCGTGACTTCCTTCTGTAGAAGCACCAAGTGATCCCCTGACATGCGGTGGAATTGAGGTGGCATGGCTGGGGGGTGGTCTGGAAGGGGAGGGAGTAGCCCCTTCGGACAATGTCCAAGACCCACCTGTCCGAGGTGATGGTGCGCCAGTGGGGAAGGTGATGGCGGACCCTGCCCCCTACTGGCATGCGTGCACCTGAAAGGAGGGATCAGGAGGGCTTGGAGGCCGCGGACGGGTTGGAGGTGGTGGCCTGACCCGCACGCTGGTTGCCCGATCCGCCACGGCGGAATCCACGTCCTCGGCCACGCGAAGACGCCTGCTGCGCGGGCCGGTGGCTGGGCTGCTGACGTGAAGGGGCGCCCCTACCGTGGCCACGATAGGGGCGAAAAGCAGAAGTCAGCGGAGGGCGTGTAGCAGAAAGGCCCAGGGACTTGGCAGTAGCCCGTGAGTCCTTAAAGCGCTCCAACGCATGGTCTGCTTTGGACCCAAAAAGACCGACTCCATCAAAGGGCATGTCCATGAGAGTATTCTGGACATCCCCTGAAAAACCAGTGGTTCTCAGCCAGGCGTGGCGTCGGAGCGCCACCGTCGTTGCAATCGACCTGCCCAGCGAGTCGGCGGTGTCAAGGCCACAACGGATAGTGTATTTGGCCGCATCCCTTCCTTCCGCAATGGCGCGGGAAAGCAGTGCCTGGACCTCCTCAGGGCACTGGGGCAAAACATCCGCCACCGAATCCCACAGGGAGTGGGTATATCGGCCCAAAAGACAAGCGGTGTTAACAGACCGCAAGCCAGCACTGGAGGAAGAAAAACCTTTCTTCCCAAACTGATCCAGGCGTTTGGATTCCCTATCCGGAGGAGCGGTAGGGAAGGCGGTTTGGGAAGCGGAGGCTTGGACAACCAAGCTCTCAGGAGTGGGGTGGACAGAAAGAAACAGGGGGTCGCCCGGAGCAGGGCGATGGCGTCGTGACACGTTCCGATCCACAGGAGCCCCTGTGTTGGGCTTGGACCAGGCGCCCAAAAGAACGTCAGTGAGGGCGTCGTTAAACGGCAGCACAGTCTCCGCAGAGGAGGCTGCCGGCTGAAGCACCTCTGTCAAGATGTTAGGCTTGACCATCAAAGTAGGGAGCTGGAGACGTAAAGCCCCAGCAGCCCTACGCAACACCGTACCAAAATTGGCCCCCTCCTCCGTAGCCACGGGAGGAGACAGCATGCCAGTGTCAGGGGAAGTATGCAGACCACTGGCCTCCCCTAGACTCTCTGTCCAGTCCTCATCATACTGACAGTTGCGTGTCAGAGGGTCATCAGACCCCTCCCAGTCCAACTGGTCCTCCTCAGGTTCAAAATAAGGAGGAGGAGGGACAGTTGGGACCCAAGGTCCCATAGGCGCCGGAGCCGGCGGCCGAGCGACGTCGCTCCGGGTCCATGTCCGGAGCCGGAAGGAACAGGGGACGACGCCGCCCGGAGCCCAGGGCGGCGTCGAGAACGGCACCGGAGACATCGGCGCCGGCGGAGGTGTTGTGAGGTCGACCGGCGTCGATGGGGGTTGTGGAGCCGGGATCGAGGCCGGGGCCGAAGCCGGAGCCGGGATCGAGGCTGGAGGCACGGGCGACGCCGGGGCCGGAGCTGCCGGCGACGCCGGAGCAACCCCATCAGGGCCCGCGGGGCCCGAAGGCGCACCGGAGGGGCCTGAAGGCCCGAAGAGGCGGGCCATGGCCGACAGGAACTCCTGTACCTTGGCCGGATCCGCCCCGAACCCGGGAAGGGCGGGTATGACGGGGGCGACTCCACAGGCAAGTCCGGGGCCGCGGGGACGGTGCCGGGAGGGGCCTCAGCCGAGTCGCGAGACCGGCGAGGCGAAGTCCGAGAGCGACGATGCTTCTTGGACTTCTTGTGCTTAGACTTACCGGACGAAGAAGACTTCGACGCCGACGACCGGTGTGCACTCCGCGAGCGACCCCTGGACCTCTCACGCGACCGGGGCCTCCGTGGAGCCGAATGCCGGGCCTCGAGGAGCTTTCGAGACCGCTCCGCAAAGCTTTCGGGTTGAGGGCCTGGCATTCGGGACAAGACTCGGTGTCGTGGCCTCGGCCGAGGCAGAAGAGACACTCCCAATGCGGGTCGGTGACGGACATCATCCGCGCACAGGCGCCGCATCGCTTGAAGCCGGGCATCCCTACGACACCTTAAAGTTGGAAAAACAGTGAAAAATCACCCAAAAGTATGGTCAAAAATTGACCAGGGCACTGCTCTTCCCGGATCTGCGCTTGCTGGCGCGGAAAAAGAAGAACTGACGTCAGCGCGCAGGGCGGCGCCTAAGTACTGCCCGCGACGTCATCCCGGCGATCACGACGTTGACGACGGACGCGGAGCCGCACGACGCCGCCTACCGACGCGCAAGGGTACTGCTACGCAAAACTTTCCGGATCCAGCCTGACGCCTGGGGATATTCTAAGGTAAGGAATCTGTCACTAACGTGTCTCTTTCAGATAATGTATTTTATTTTTTAAAAACAATTATTCTACATGTGTATACAAAGCAATAAACATATATAGGAACATATCTATAGTACAAATAAATGCTTATATACAGAGGGATCTGCTGTATATTTCTGTTTGCGTATGGTGCTTATGTGGGGAAGAGCCAATTCTTGAGTAGTTTTCTGAAGATAAGGTGGTTGTCCGTGGATCTTATGTTGGGGGTAAAGAGTTCCATAGTTTGGCTGCTTGAACAGAGAAGGATGTGCCACCCATGGTTTTTTTCTTGTATCTTGGGATTTTGAGGCGAGGTGCCACTCTAAAGCGGAGGTTCCTTTGTTGAATGTGTTTGGTGATTTTATTCCTGATGAAGAGTGGTCCCATTCCCTGTATTGCTTTGTGGGTGATACAAAGCAGCTTGAATGTGGCTCTCCTCGCAACTGGTAACCAATGCAGGGCTTTCAAGGCAGGGGAGATGTGGTCTCGCAGTTTGATATGCAAGAGTAGTCTGGCAGCCGAGTTCTGAATCCATTGTAGTCTTTTCATGGTCGTTAAAGCTGATCCGTGGTAGAGGCAATTGGCGTAATCGAGTTTGGACAGAACAAGGGAGATCGTAGCTTGGACCCTGTGTGGAAATCCCAAATGGGGGAAGATTCGTTGCAGAGTTTTTATAGTAACAAAGCTTGATCTTGCTAGTTTGTCCACTTGGGCATTCATTGATAGCTTGGAGTCCATTATCATTCCAAGGTTTCTTACTTCCTTCGATACTTTAGGCGGTGATCCCAGTTCATCAGGCCAGGTGGCAAGTGGGAAATAATGTTTCCAATCGCCACACGTGAGTATTTCCATTTTGGAAGCATTCAATTTGAGATGGCTCCAAGTCATCCATTGGTCCACGGCTCTGAGACAACTGAAAATTGGCGAGTTTTCAATGTCTTTGGGGCATTCCAGAAGAAGGAGTATTTGTGTGTCATGTGCATAGGTATAGCACGTGAGGTGAAATTGATTGATCAGTAACGGTAATGACTTCATGTAGATGTTGAAAAGCATGGGCGAGATGATAGAGCCTTGAGGGACCCCTGCTTTTGTGGAGTAAGGTTTGGACGAGAAAGGTGGGTTATGGATGACATTATTTCTGTTTCGAAGGTAGGACGCGATCCAGCCTAAAGCAGTCCCCTCTATGCCAGCTTCGTAGAGTCTTTGTATCAGAGTGTCATGGTCAACCGTGTCAAAGGCAGCCGAGAGTCCAAGAGGAGTAGCGCAGCAACCCGGTGCGGTCAACTGTGTTCTTCAGGTCATCCCAGATGGCAAGGAGGGCAGATTATGTACCTCTACCCGGATGGAATCCTGTTTGGATGTCTGAAAGTATGGCGTTCTCTTCAATGAATTGTGACATCTGGGCAAACGCTGCTCTTTCTATTAGTTTGCCCAGGAAAGGTCCATTTGTAATGGGTCTGTAGTTGTCAGGGTTCAGCGGGTCCAAGTTTGTTTTCTTCAGTAAAGGGCGTATGTATGACTTTTTGAGTTCTTCTGGAAATATTCTGGTATTTAAGGAATTGTTGATGATTCTTCTTACTGGAGTGGCAGCAGAGGTTGTTAGAAGAATTGTCTTGAAAGTTTGTGGTGGACATGGGTTAGGAGGGCTGCCGGCAGGTCTGCTTGCTTTGACCAGGTCCATAAATTCATCGTGTGAAATGTGGTAGAAGGAACGGAGAGGCTGGGTTAGAGTATTCTTGGATTGTTGTTTTGTGAAAGGGTTAGTGCTGGTGCTTTGTCCATGTTTTAAGTATGAGTCCAACGTGTCTGCTTTGTCCATGTAATGATTTGCCAGTTTGTCTGTGAAATCTTGAGTAACGGGATGAGTCCCTTCTAGCCAATTTGGTTTACGAAATTCATTGAGTATTTTATAGAATTCTTTATTTGCACATATAGCATTTCGAATTCTGTCTGAATAGTACCTTTTCTTTGCTTTTCTGATAGCTGACTTGTATAATCTGTTAATTTTCTTTAGGCAAAGTTTGTCTTGTTTGGCGTTTGTTTTGAGCCAGGCACGTTGCAGCTTTCTAATTGGTTGTTTTATGTCTTTTATCTCTGTATTTCTCCAAGGTGCTTGTTTTCTTTTGCTTTGTTGTGTGGTTTTGAGTGGTATCAGGATATCAAAAGCTTCCTGTAGCCACTCATATGGTTTTTTAACATAATTTATCGTTTCCAGATCTGTACTGGATGTTAGTTGTGTTTCTAAGCGTTCCAAATTGAGTTTGTTCCACAGTTGATAGGTGGATGCACGTAAGGTGTTTTTAGGTGAGTCGCTTAGTGTTGTTTTATTTTGGAAAGCAAGCAAATGGTGGTCTGACCATGTGACTGGAGTTATAGTTTGAAAGGTAACTAGTTCGGTATTAGCAAAAATGACATCTAGGATGTGTACAACGATGTGTGTGGGTTTGTGGACAATCTGATGCAAGTTCAGTGCGTCTAGGCAGTGATTATTGTTTTCGGATGGGGAATATTGGGTTTGTCAAACCAAATGTTGAAGGTCGCCCAGAACGCATAGGTTGGAGTGTATTGTTATCAGGTTTGAAACTGTGTCTAGAAGTGTGTCTGGGAATGTCGCTGTGAGGAGTCCGACGATCCGACAGACCGGAAGCAGGGAGAAACTGGGCGGAACACGCACCCATCTCTGGGATCACTCAGCGGTCTAGCGGCACTGGGGAGGAACACTGAGGCGCACCTGACGTCATCAGCACGAGTCAGACAAAGGGTGTGGGATCCGGAAGGGAGTGTGTCCGATGGTGGAAGGAGCGGAGCGGAGATGTCCGACACGGAAGCAGCAGCGACGAAGAAGCAAGGAGGCGGAGCGGCCGAAAAGCCAGAAGGAGAGAGAGACGGAAAGCACGAGTTCACAGAAGCAGCGGATACCGCGAACAAACCCGGCGGCCCAGAGAAGAGGAAGGACGCCCCGGGTCCCTATGGCACGGCCCAGATCACGAGTCGTGGCACAAGGCGAGTACCGTTAGGGGGAACATTCTGGTGGGGGTGGTGGGGTGGTGCGGGGTAGTAGGGCACGGTGTTTCGTTTGCTCTGTCGCCTGGCCAACCCTCACTGCGCACCCTGTCCCTTCCCCACATGGCGTCTGGTGGTGGTGGCACATAGTGTATATAAGAAGAAGGCCTTGACACTAAAACCGGTTTCTGTTTTGTCATTTATTTCCCCTCCCTTTCACCTCTGAGTGCCCTGGGAAGACGTGAAAGCAACGACCAGACCAGGACCGAGCCTCGAGGAGCCCCGGGTGGACGGCCAAGAGGAACTCTTCTTAAACTCTCCCTTTTTCTTTGTTCTGTTTGTACATCTGATTTGAAGGCCACCGTTTCTTTTTGGCTGGCTGTACGGGCCTCATGGGACTGACATACAAAAGAGCCCGAAAACCATTGTCTCATAAAAGAATAAAAACCCTGAAAACCTTGTACTATAAGCGTGTGGTGTTCCCTTCCGCTCCCCGCCCCCCCGCCCCGCCTACAGTCGCCTTGCTAGGTGGAGGTCTGTAAAGGAGCAGGAAGTTACAGGAGGAAGACGCTGTAGGATTGCATCTGGTGAGAAGAGCCTCACAATTCTGTATGGTTTGCGACCCGTTTGCGCATGCTAATTCTGATAGGGCCATGTACAAACACTATTTTGCGACTCGCAAATAATTTCCGACTCGCAAAATAGTGTTTTGCGACTCGCTATTAGGAAGGGGCGTTCCCTTCCTAATAGCGAGTCACAAGCCATGTACCAATGTTTTGCAACCACTATTGCGGTAGCAAAACACTCGCAAATTACCACCCTCTTCAAGAGGGTGGTAATGCAGTCGCAAATGGGAAGGGGTCCCCAGGGGACCCCTTCCCCTTTGTGACTGGCACTGAAATACTTTTTAAGGGCAGGCAGTGGTCCAAGGGACCACTACCTGCCCTTAGGAAATGAAACGAAAACGTTTCATTTTTTTTTTTTTTTTTAAATGCATCCCATTTTCCTTTAAGGAAAACGGGCTGCATTTAAAAAAAAACAAAAAACTGTTTTATTGACAAGCAGTCCCAGACATGGAGGTCTGCTGAGCCCAGCAGGCCACCATCCCTGGGAGGGCCAGCCATTCCCAATGGGGTCACAAATTGCGAGTGGCTCATTAATATTCATGAGCCTCGCATTTTGCGACCCCATTGGGAATAGCAATCAGTGTTTCTGACGCACAAGTTACTACTTGTGTAACGATATATCTGTAAGAGACATTAGTTAGTGATAGATTCCTTACCTTAGAATATCCCCAGGCATCAGACTGGATCCGGAAAGTTTTTCGTCAGCAGTAACCCTGCGCGTCGGTAGGTGGCGTCGTGCGGCTCCGCATTTGTCGCTGGCGTTGTAAGCGCCGAGATGACGTCACGGAGACTACTTAGGCGCCACCCATGCGCGCTGACATCAGTTCTGTACATGACTTTCCGCGCCAGGAACGCAGAGCCATGCAAGAAACTGACCACTGGTGCCATGAAACTAGGGCCCTGAAAGGGATGACCTTAACCCTAGAATAAGTTCGCAGAACGGGGAGGATGGGTGGGGCGGTAAAGAATCTATCACTAACTAATGTCTCTTACAGATATATCGTTACACATGTAGTAACTTGTGCATCTGAAAGAGACACGTTAGTGATAGATTCCTTACCTTAGAATAGATACCCCAGCAATACCAACCCCGGTGGTGGGTCTGTGAATAGATGACACCAGAAAGTCATGGAGAACAGAACGGCCAAAGAAGCCGTCTCTGTGGACTTGACTGTCAAGGCAGTAATGCTTGGTAAATGTGTGCAGCGAGGCCCACGTGGCTGCCTGACAAATATCCTGCAAGGGAACGCCGCGTCCCAAGGCAGTAGTGGCTGCCGTCGCCCTGGTAGAATGGGCACGCAGCCCCACAGGAGGCTCCTTCTTAGCCAACGAGTAACACGCTTTGATGCACAAAACGACCCACCGAGAGATGGTTCGTTTGTGCACGGCCCGACCTTTTTTTTTTGTTTTGGCGCCCACGTAGCCAACAAAGAGCTGGTCATCCACCCGGAACTGTTGTGTGCGCTTCAGATAGAACGAGAGCGCACGTTTTGGGTCCAGACGGTGGAGCCTCTCTTCCTCTTTTGAAGGATGCGGAGGCGGAAGGAAGGTGGGCAAAGTGATTGGCTGCCCGATGTGGAAGGGCGTGACAACCTTTGGCAAGAAAGAAGGACGGGTCCTTAAAGCACAAGTTACTAACTTGTGTAATGATATATCTGTAAGAGACAGTAGTTAGTGACAGATTCCTTACCTTAGAATATCCCCAGGCGTCAGGCTGGATCCGGAAAGTTTTTTGCGTAGCAGTACCCTTGCGCGTCGGTAGGCGGCGTTGTGCGGCTCCGCGTCCGTCGTCGGTGTCGTGGTCGCCGGGATGACGTCGCGGGCAGTACTTAGACGCCGCCCCTGCGCGCTGACGTCAGTTCTGTACACGACTTTCCGCGCCAGGAACGCAGAGCCATGCAAGAAGCTGACATAGGTGTCTGAAAAATACTAGGGCCCTGAAAGGGATGTCCTTAACCCTAGAAATCAGTTCGCAGAACGGGGAGGATGGGTGGGGCGGTAAGGAATCTGTCACTAACTACTGTCTCTTACAGATATATGGTTACACAAGTTAGTAACTTGTGCATCTGAAAGAGACACGTTAGTGACAGATTCCTTACCTTAGAATAGATACCCCAGCAATACCAACCCCGGTGGTGGGTCTGCGAACAAGATCAGACAAGGAAGTCCTGGAGGACAGAACGGCCAAAGAAGCCGTCCCTCCGGACCTGACTGTCAAGGCAGTAATGCTTTGTAAACGTGTGCAGCGAGGCCCACGTAGCTGCCTGACAGATAACTGGCAGCGGAACACCGCGGCCCAAAGCCGTGGTAGCAGCCGTTGCCCTGGTGGAATGGGCACGCAGCCCAACAGGAGGCTCCTTCTTAGCCAAAGAATAGCAGGCCTTGATGCACAAGGTAACCCAGCGGGAGATGGTTCGTTTGTGCACCGCCCGACCTTTTTTGGCGCCCACGTAGCCAACAAAGAGCTGGTCATCCACCCGGAAATGTTTTGTGCGGTCGATATAGAAGGAGAGCGCACGTTTTGGGTCCAGACGGTGGAGCCTCTCTTCCTCTCTGGAAGGATGCGGAAAGAAGGTAGGCAAAGTGATGGTCTGCCCAATGTGGAAGGCAGTAACCACCTTTGGCAAGAAGGACGGACGCGTCCTAAGAACAACCTTGTCTGGATGGACAGACAGAAAGGGAGGTTTGCATGATAGAGCCTGGAGCTCACTCACCTGCCGAGCGGAGGTGATGGCCACCAGAAAGGCTGTCTTCAGAGTTAGAAGACGAAGAGGACAGTTATGTAGAGGCTCAAAGGGAGCGCACATTAAAAAGGTAAGAACCAAGTTCAAGTCCCACTGAGGCATCACAAACGGAACAGGAGGGAAGAGGTGTGTAATGCCTTTTAAGAACCTGTTAACAACAGGGGACTTGAAGAGGGAGGGCTGATCAGGGAGCCTGAGGAAGGCCGAGATAGCACAAAGATAACCCTTGATGGTACCCAGGGCAGAACCCTGTTGGGCCAGAGAAAGAAGGAACAGAAGGACCTCAGAAAGAGGGGCAGAAAGGGGATTCACAGCCTTTGCTGTGCACCATGCCACAAATTTGTTCCACCTGCAGGCGTATACCACCTTAGTGGAGGGACGCCTGGCTGCCAGAATCACATCACGAACTTCGGGAGGCAAGTCGAAAGGAATCAACTGCCGCCGCTCAATCTCCACGCAAGCAGGTGTAGACTGGACAGGTTCGGGTGGAGGACCGTCCCCTGCTGCTGCGACAGAAGATCCTCCCGAAGAGGCAGACGGATCGGGGGATCTACGCTCATACTGAGTAGCTCGGGATACCAAACTCTTCGAGCCCAGTCCGGAGCCACAAGGATGACTTGGGCCCGGTCGTGCCGAATCTTCTTCAACACTCTGGGTAGAAGTGGTATAGGCGGAAAGGCGTACAACAGACCGGAACTCCACTCGCGACGAAAAGCGTCGCCGAGCGAGTGCCGCCTTGGAAATTCCAACGCGCAGAACTGATGACATTGCGCGTTCTCTTCGGTGGCGAATAGATCTAACCAAGGCTCTCCCCATTGTTGAAAGAGTCCTTGCGCCACTTCCGAGTGAAGACGCCATTCGTGATCCATCATGCACCTGCGGCTGAGTTCGTCCGCCCTGGCCTTCAGGGAACCTGCCAGGTGTTGAACCATCAGGAACATGTCCTGATGTTCCAGCCAAGTCCAGAGGCGCAGAGCCTCCTGACAGAGGGTCCACGACCCCACCCCGCCCTGTTTGTTGCAGTACCACATGGCGGTGGTGTTGTCTGTGAACACCTGCACTACCTTCCCTTTGACAGAGGGAAGGAATGCCTTGAGTGAAAGTCGGATCGCCCGGAGCTCCAGAAGGTTGATATGGAGCCGGGACTCCGCCGGAGACCAGAGGCCTCTGATCTCCGCCTCTCCCATGTGACCGCCCCATCCCAGAAGGGACGCGTCCGTCACAACTGTGTGCTCTGGCTGGGGAAGGGAGAGGGATCTGCCCATGACCCATTGCCGGTTCGAGAGCCACCACTGCAACTGTTTTGCAGTCCCCACCGAGATCTGGACGTGATCGGACAGGTTGCCCTGGTGCTGCGCCCACTGGAACTTCAGGTCCCACTGCAGAGCCCGCATATGCCATCTGGCATGATCGACCAGCAGGATGCAGGAGGCCATGAGGCCCAGCAGCCTCAGGGTCATCCGTACCGAAACCCAGGATAAAGGCTGAAAGATCGGAATCATAGTCTGAATATCCCGGACTCGTCGTTCGGGAGGATAGGCCCGAAACTGCGTCGTGTCCAGAACTGCTCCGATGAAAAGGAGCTGTGGAGAAGGAACCAGATGCGACTTCGGCACATTGATGGAGAACCCCAGCGAGTGCAGGAGTTCGGCCGTAGTCTGGAGGTGGGAGACGACTGCCTGGGACGAGCCCGCCTTCAGCAGCCAGTCGTCGAGGTAGGGGAAGACTGAAACCCCTGCCCGGCGCAGATGAGCTGCGACCACCGCCATCACTTTCGTGAACACCCGAGGGGCACTGGTAAGGCCAAAGGGGAGCACGGTGAACTGAAAGTGCTCGAGGCCTACCGTGAACCGTAGGTAACGCCGGTGGGCCGGCAGGACGGGGATGTGGAAATAAGCGTCCTGCAAGTCCAACGCTACCAGCCAGTCTCCAGGGTCGAGGGCAATCAAGACCTGAGCTAGGGTGAGCATCTTGAACTTCTCCTTCCGGAGGAAGCGATTGACGTTCCGGAGGTCCAAGATAGGACGCATGTCCTCCTTGTCCTTTTGGGCACCAGAATGTAGTGGGAGTAGCAACCCGCCCCTACTTCTGGGGTCGGAACATGCTCAATGGCCCTCTTGGCCAAGAGGGCCGTGACTTCCTTCTGTAGAAGCACCAAGTGATCCCCTGACATGCGGTGGAATTGAGGTGGCATGGCTGGGGGGGTGGTCTCGAAGGGGAGGGAGTAGCCCCTTCGGACAATGTCCAAGACCCACCTGTCCGAGGTGATGGGATGCCAGTGGTGAAGGTGATGGCGGACCCTGCCCCCGACTGGCGTGCTGTGCACCTGAAAGGAGGGACTAGGAGGGCTTGGAGGCCGCGGACGGGTTGGAGGTGGTGGCCTGACCCGCACGCTGGTTGCCCGAACCGCCACGGCGGTATCCACGTCCTTGGCCACGCGAAGGCGCTTGCTGCGCGGTCCGTTGGCCGGGCTGTTGACGTGACTGGGCGCCCCTCCCGTGGCCACGAAAGGGGCGAAAAGCAGACGTGAGCGGAGGGCGCACAACAGCAAGGCCCAGGGACTTGGCAGTAGCCCGCGAGTCCTTGAAACGCTCCAGCGCATGGTCTGCCTTTGAACCAAAAAGACCAACTCCATCAAAGGGCATGTCCATGAGTGTATTCTGGACATCCCCTGAAAAACCAGTGGTCCTCAGCCAGGCGTGGCGACGCAGCGCCACCGTCGTTGCAAGCGATCTGCCCAGCGAGTCGTTGCAAGCGATCTGCCCAGCGAGTCGGCGGTATCAAGGCCACAGCGTATGGTGTATTTAGCCGCATCACGCCCTTCCGCAATGGCGCGGGTAAGCAGTGTCTGGACCTCCTCAGAACACTGCGGCAAAACAGTCGCCACCGAATCCCACAGGGAGTGGGTATATCGGCCCAAGAGGCAAGCGGTGTTAATGGACCGCAAGCCAGCACTGGAGGAAGAGAAAGCCTTCTTCCCAAAGTGATCCAGGCGCTTGGATTCCCTATCCGGAGGGGCGGTAGGGAAGGCGGTTTGGGAGGCAGAGGCTTGGACAACCAAGCTCTCAGGGGTGGGGTGTTGGGAGAGAAACAGGGGGTCGCCCGGAGCAGGGCGATGGCGTCGGGCCATGTTCCTATCCACAGGAGCCCCTGTGGTGGGCTTGGACCAGGCACCCAAAAGAACGTCAGTGAGTGCATCATTGAACGGCAGCACAGTCTCCGAAGAGGAGGCCGCCGGCTGAAGCACTTCAGTCAGGAGGTTAGTCCTGACGGCCACTGTAGGCAACTGGAGATTCAAGGCTCCAGCAGCTCTACGCAACACCGTTGCAAAATTAGCCCCCTCCTCCGTAGCCACGGGAGGAGACAGCATGCCAGAGTCAGGGGAGGTATCCAGACCACTGGCATCCCCAAGTTCCTCAACCCAGTCCGGGTCAAACTCGCACTGTTGTGTGAGAGGGTCCTCAGACCCCTCCCAGCTCTCCTGGTCCTCCTCAGGTTCATAATATGGAGGAGGAGGGACATTAGGGACCCAAGGTCTCATCGGGCGCTGGAACCGGCGTCGGGCGACGCCGGTCCGGCTCCATGTCCGGAGCCGGAGAGAGCCAGGGAACGACGCCGTCCGGAGCCCCGGACGGCGTCAGGAACGGCACCGGGGACATCGGCGTCGGCGGAGGCGTGGTTAGGTCAACCGGCGTCGATGGGGGTTGCGGCACCACCGGAGCCGGGATCGAGGCCGGGGCCGGAGCCGAGGCCGGGATGAAGGCCGGTGGGACAGGCGACGCCGGGACCGGAGTCGACTGCGACGCCGGAGTAACCCCATCAGGGCCCGCGGGGCCCGAAGGCGCACCGAAGGGACCTTGAGGCCCGAAGAGGCGGGCCATGGCCGACAGGAACTCCTGTATTTGGGCCTGAGTCGCCCCCGAACCCGGGAAGGACGGGTAATGCGGGGGTAACTCGACAGGCACGTCCGGGGCCGCGGGGACGGTGCCGACAGGGACCTCAGCCGAGTCGCGAGACCGGCGAGGCGAAGTCTTAGAGCGATGATGCCGCTTAGACTTCTTGTGCTTTGACTTACCGGAGGAGCGCGAAGACTTGGATTCCTACGAACGGCGGGGACTCCGCGTCCGGCCCCTCGACCTCTCCCGGGACCGGGGCTTGGTGCGGCGCGGAGCCGACTGCCGGACCTCGAGGAGCTTTCGAGACCGCTCTCGCAAAGCCTTCGGATTAAGTTTCCGGCAGTCAGGGCACGACTTCGTGTCGTGGTCTCGGCCGAGACAGAAGAGACACTCGAGATGCGGGTCCGTGATCGACATCATGCGACCACATTCCTCGCAGGGCTTAAAGCCGGGAATCCCTACGACACCTTAGGAGTCGTGAAGACTCGTTGAAGAAACAGTGAAAAAATTCACAAAAAGATAGTCAAAAAGTGACTAGGGCACTGTTCTTCCCGGATCTGCGCTTACTGGCGCGGAAAAAGAAGAACTGACGTCAGCGCGCAGGGGCGGCGTCTAAGTACTGCCCGCGACGTCATCCCGGCGATCACGACGCCGACGCCGGACGCGGAGCCGCATGACGCCGCCTACCGACGCGCAAGGGTACTGCTACGCAAAAAACTTTCCGGATCCAGCCTGACGCCTGGGGATATTCTAAGGTAAGGAATCTGTCACTAACGTGTCTCTTTCAGATACCACCTTGTCCGAATGAACAGAAAGGAAAGGAGGTTTAGAAGAAAGAGCCTGGAGCTCACTCACTCTTCTGGCAGAGGTGAGAGCTACCAGGAAAGCCGTCTTTAGAGTAAGAAGACGTAAAGGACAGTTATGAAGGGGCTCAAAAGGAGCGCACATCAGATAGGTCAAGACAAGATTTAAGTCCCATGAAGGCATTATGAAAGGCACAGGAGGAAACGTGTGTGTAATGCCTTTCAGGAAACGGTTAACAACCGGGGACTTAAAGAGAGAAGGCTGATCTGGAAGCCTGAGAAAGGCGGAGATGGCGGAAAGATAACCTTTGACAGTGCCCAGAGCAGAGCCCTGCTAGGCCAAGGATAGTAGGAACAGAAGGACCTCAGAAAGAGGGGCAGAAAGGGGGTCCACAGACTTTGCTGTGCACCATGCCACAAATTTGTGCCACCTGCAGGCGTATACCGTCTTAGTGGTGGGACGCCTGGCTGTCAGAATGACATCACAGACTTCGGGAGGAAGATCGAAAGCTGTGAACTGTCGCCGCTTAATCCCCACGCATGGAGGTGGAGGCTGGACAGGTTCGGGTGGAGGACCGTCCCCTGCTGCTGCGAAAGAAGATCCTCCCGAAGAGGCAATCGGATTGGGGGATCGATCGCCATGTTGAGTTGCTTGGGATACCAGTATCTTCGTGCCCAATCCGGAGCCACAAGGATGACCTGGGCCCGGTGGCACCGAATCTCCTTCAGCACTCTGGGCAGAAGTGGTATAGGCGTTAAGGCGTACAACAGACCGCATCTCGACTCGCGACGAAAAGCGGCGCCGAGCGAGTGCCGGATTGGAAATTCCAACGCGCAGAAACTGATGACATTGCGCGTTCTCTTCGGTGGCGAATAGATCTAACTAAGGCTCTCCCCACTGCAGAAAGAGACCTTGCGCCACGTCCGAGTTCAGACGCCATTGGTGATCCATCAAGCACCGGCGGCTGAGTTCGTCCGCCCTGGCGTTCAGAGAACCTGCCAGGTGTTGAACCACCAAGGTAATGCCTTGATGTTCCAGCAATGTCCAGAGGCGCAGAGCCTCCTGACATAGGGTCCACGACCCCACCCCGCCCTGTTTGTTGCAATACCACATAGCGGTGGTGTTGTCCGTGAACACCTGCACTACACTTCCCCGGACAGAGGGAAGGAATGCCTTCAGTGCAAGTCGGATCGCCCGAAGCTCCAAAAGATTGATATGGAGCCAGGACTCCGCCGGAGACCAGAGGCCTCTGATCTCCGCCTCTCCCAAGTGGCCGCCCCATCCCAGGAGGGACGCATCCGTCACCACTGTGCTGCGGTTGGGGAAGGGAGAGGGATCTGCCATTGACCCAATCGCGATTCGTGCGCCACCACCGCAATTGTCGTGCAGTGCCTCCGAGATCTGGACATCGCACAGGTTGCCCTGATGCTGTGCCCAAGGGAACTTCAGGTCCCACTGCAGAGCCCGCATATGCCACCTGGCATGTTGCAGTAGCAGAATGCAGGAGGCCATCAGGCCCAGGAGCCGGAGGGTCATCCTGACTGAAACCCGGGATAGAGGCTGAAGATCGGAATCAAGACTGAATATCCCGGACTCGCTGCTCGGGAGGATAAACCCGAAACCGCGTGGAATCCAGAACCGCTCCGATGAAGGGGAGCTTCTGAGAGCGACTCCGGTGCGACTTCGGCACGTTGATGGAGAACCCCAGCAATTGCAGGAGGTGGGCCGTAGTCTGAAGGTGGGCGACGACTGCCTGGGGCGAGCCCGCCGTCAACAACCAGTCGTCGAGGTAGGGGAAGACTGACACCCCTGACCTGCGCAGATGAGCTGCGACCACCGCTATCACTTTCGTGAACACAGGAGGGGCGCTCGTAAGGCCGAAGGGGAGCACAGCAAACCGAAAATGTTCCCGGCCTACCGTGAGCCGCAGGTAACGCCGGTGGGCCGGCAGGACGGGAATGTGAAAATATGCGTCCTGCAAGTCCAACGCTACCATCCAGGCTCCAGGGGGCAGCCAAGACCTGAGCAAGAGTCAACATTTTGAACTTTTCCTTCCGGAGGAAGCGATTGACATTCCTGAGGTCCAAGATGGGGCACAGGCCCCCTTTCTCCTTTTTGGAAACCAGAAAGTAGTGGGAATGACAACCATGTCCTACTTCACGCCCAGGAACGCGCTCGATGGCCCCCTTGGCCAAGAGGGCCGTGACTTCCTGTCGGAGAAGCACCAAGTGATCCCCCGACATGCGGTGGAACTGAGGTGGCATGGCCGGGGGGGCAGACTCAAAGGGGAGGGAGTAGCCCCTTCGGACGATGCGCAGCACCCACCTGTCCGAAGTGACAGAGTGCCAGTGGGGGAAGTGATGTTGAATCCTGCTGCCCACCGGCGTGGGGTGCACCTAAAAGCTTGGAGTAGGAAGGCTTTGAGGCGGATGCTGCGGGAGCGGAGGCGGAGTGACCCGCACGCTGGCCCTGGCCACGAAAGGAACTAAAGGTAGACGTGGCCGGGCGTGTGGTGGAGAGACCCAAAAACTTGGCTGTAGCCCGAGAGTCCTTAAAACGCTCCAGCGCACTGTCTGCCTTATCGCCAAAGAGGCGAGTACCATCAAAAGGCATGCCCATGAGGGAACTCTGGACATCCCCCGAAAACCCCGTGGACCGCAGCCAGGCGTGGCGACGCCAGGCCACCGTCGTGGAGATGGCGCTCCCCGAAGAGTCCGGGGTGTCCAACCCACACCGAATGGCGAACTTCGCGGCATCCTTCCCCTCCGCAACAGCTTGGGAAAGTACAGCCCGAACCTTCTACGGGCACTGGGGCAGAGTTTGCGCCACTGTGTCCTACACAGCGTGAGAGTAGCGGCCCAAGAGGCATGCGGTGTTGACTGACCGCAGCCCCAGTTTGGCAGAGAAAAACAATTGCTTGCCAAACTGCTCCAGATTTTTCGATTCCTTAGCCGGCAGAGCGGTAGGGAATGCACTTTGGGAAGTGGAGGCCTGAATGACCAGGCCCTCTGGTGACGCCTGGCCACGTTGTTATCCACAGGAACCCCTGTGGCTGGCCTAGACCAGGTGTCCGTCAAGGCCTCAAGGCCACATTGAACGGAAGCAGAGGTTCCATAGAACTTGCCGCCGGCTGAAGCACTTCAGTAAGGAGGTACGCCTTGAGGGTAACAGTAGGCAGGCCAAGGTCAAGGGCCTCAGCTGCTCTACAGAGCACCACAGTGTATGTGGCGCTGTCTTCCATGACAGCGGGAGGAGACACAAACCAAGGCTCAGAGGAGAGGTCAAGGCCAATTAAACACCAAACCAAGAAAGTCAAGGAGGGTCCTAGGGAATTTTAAAGACCTGCAAAGGATTATTTCCCCAATCAAAAACTGGTCATAACAACTATGGAATCCTTGGGTCTAATCAAAAACAAAAAACAAAATTGCAAGGTGAAAAACTACCAGAAGTCAACACCATGTACCAATACGCACCAACTAAGGAAAGCTCCCTTTTTAGGACGAAATCCCTCACTCATCAGAGGTGACATGCTTCATCATATGGGATTCTCCTCTCAAAAGAAAACCTAGTTTCTTTGAGGGCTACAACCCCCTCTCTGAGGGAGGAGCTCAGGGATGTTTTATTAGGATATCTCTAAACCCTCATGTGATGAACAAAAAATATAAGTATGAGCGAGGGTGCAGCGCAAAGAAAACGTGTGAATTGTGAGAAATAAAACTGGCCAGTGAGCTCAAATTGTACAATTTATTCGTATGCACCCACTGTCAGGATTAAAAACAGTGCACCAGCGGTATAGATTTAACCCGCATTCGTGCAGTGGACGATGATGGTCATCCGGGAACGGAGCCGCAGGGGGCCCCCGGGGCCGAAGCCGCCAGCGGAGGACCCTGTGGCGCCGGGGCCGGAGCCGCCGGCGGAGGACCTTGCGGCGCTGGGGCCGGAGCCGCCGGCGGAGGACCTTGCGGCGCAGGCGGCGCAAGCGGCGGAGCCGGTGGCAAGCAAGGGCCCTCAATAGGGACCGCAGGGCCCGAAGGCGTGCCGGCGGGAGCCCTAGGCCTGAAAAGGCAGTCCATGGCGGCAAGAAACTCTTGCACCTGGGCCGGAGCCTCCGACGGACCCGGGTTGGGCGGGTCGGCCGCGGGACTCACAGGCTCCAACGGAGCCGTGGGGGAAGGACCCCTGGCCCCCTCGTCCGTGTCAGGAGACCGACGGGGGGAGGTCGGAGAGCGCACGCGCTTCTTCGACTGTTACTTGTGACGCCACTTACCCGAATCCGAGGGCGAAGACTTGGACCCCGAGGAGCGATGATGATGGCTCCGCGGTCGGTCCCTTGAGCGACCCCTGGACCTCGAACGGCGCGGAGACGACTGTCGGGCCTCCAGCAGCTTTCGGGACTGCTCCCGCAAAGCCTTCGGAGCCATGGCCAGACAGTCGGAACATGACCGGAAGTCATGGTCGCGTTCCAGACAGTAGAGACAGACGCCATGGGGGTCAGCCACCGACAGTGTACGGCGGCAGGCCCCGCAGGATTTAAACCCAGGCATCCCTACGTGGCACCAGGAGTCAAAGACTCAAAAGAAGTAGGACAAAGTCCCAAAAAGAAATTAGTCAAAAAATGACTAGGGTACGTGCTCTAACCGGATCTGCGCTTGCTGGCGCGGAAATAGAAAGAACCGACGTCAGCGCGCATGGGTGGCGCCTAAGTAGTCTCCGTGACGTCATCTTGGCGCTTACGACGCCAGCGACGAACGCGGAGCCGCACGACGCCACCTACCGACGCGCAGGGCTACTGCTGGCGAAAAACTTTCCGGATCCAGTCTGACGCCTGGGGATATTCTAAGGTAAGGAATCTATCACTAACGTTTCTCTTTCAGATACTGTTGTACATTCCAAATTGCGAGTCGCAATTTGCGACTCGCAATTGAGCGCAAATTGTGAGTCGCAATTTGGAATGGTCGTACATCTGGCCCCAAGACCTTACAGCCAATCATAGCCCTAATCCTAGCAACCAATCACACAGGAAACCCTAATCCCTACTTCCAATAGAAAGCCTAACCCTAGCCCTAGTCCCAACCCTACATTAATTGAATCACTGACCCAGGAATCCAATCAGAACCATCAAATACCCAACCAATGAGAACACTAACCCTAATCCAATAGAAACACCAAAAACAACCACCAATCAGTGCACACATGTACCATCCAATAGCAGACTACATAAGGTCCTAGCGACCTCAGGCAAGGTTTGCTGGCCAGGGAGTTGGAAGCTGCTCCACAATTCAGAATCTCCTAGGAGACAGACAGGCTCAATCCACACTTTGGACTTATGCAGGTAAGCGCCTTACAAACTTTGTCCTCTAACAATACTGTTTGCATAAAACTTTACTCACTCTCCTAGCCAAAAACGAGAGCACAATCCCTTTAAAACACAGCTTAAACAGCTCACAGCAGATTACTGCTGTCCCAGAGCACCCTATGTTCACTCTCTGATGTAGAAAATCCCGGTTGCTAGGAGGGAAAGGGTGGGGGGGTCTGGTTTCACTCACTTGCTAACACAAAATGGGAGCTGGGGGTGGATTGCTTAACATACAGGTCTGAGCAGAGAGCAAGGGGGAAATTAGGAGGGAAAAACAGATAGTCACGGGGAATGAGAGCGAAAAAAACTAGAGTGTTTGGACTGCAAATCCCACAATTCAACAGGTTAAATAAAAACAGTCATGGGCAAGTGAAAACCACAAGTTTAAACACAAAACAGGTGAGAAATTATGCAATCACGGGCAGGATAAAACTACAATTTTTAAACTGTAACAAGCAAAGACAGTTTAAACAAAAGTGATGCAATCACGGGTAGGGAAAATCCCTTTTTAAATTTTAGGAAAGAGACAGCACTAGTCTGCCTCCTTACCGCCTCCTGGTCTTTGGTTCACTGTAATCTGGGGCACAGGGAAACTGCAGCTCAAAAAATGGAGGGGAATATTTTGGGGTTCACCCAGCAAACCTTTAAGGGGCCTGGGCAGGTATGAGAGGAGAGCTCAGGGTTGCCTGGGAGCTGGGGAGCCAATCAGCAGGCTTAGCTTTGCTGGCCCTGTGGGGGGGGGGGTGGGGGGGCTGGGAAGCTGCTCCTCTATTCAGAATCTCCTAAGAGACAGACAGGCTCAATGTAAATGTAAATCCAGTATTTGTAAAGCGCGAACAGCTACCCGAAGGCATCCCGGCGCTGGGGTTGTCGGGAAGATTAAGCAAGCTATTGCCCAGAGTCACATGGTGCTGGGCTGACCTGCCGCCGGTGCTGGGGATCGAACCGCGAGCCCCAGATTCCAGCGTCAACTTTGGACTTCTGCAGGTAAATATAAATATGACCAGTCGAAATTCTTTGGCTGCATCCAATGTAATCTAAGCCAAAGGTCTGTTATGGATCTCCGCCAAATCAACTGAATCCACAAACAAATGAGTAAAATCCAATACTTGTCAGCCCAGGATAAAGCCTTTTTGGTCATCATGAATTAATATTACTTCTGCTGGCTTTTTAGACAGAATTCATGTGAATACTTTGTAGTCTGTGTTTAACAGAGAGATGGGTCTGTAGAAGTGATATCTCTTAGGGTTTTTTTTCGGTTTACTAATTAATGTAATTGTTGCCTCTCTCCATGTTGCAGGTTTAAAGGCATTATTCGGGAGAATTGCATTAAAGCACAAGTTACTAACTTGTGTAACGATATATCTGTAAGAGACAGTAGTTAGTGATAGATTCCTTACCTTAGAATATCCCCAGGCGTCAGGCTGGATCCGGAAAGTTTTGCGTAGCAGTACCCTTGCGCGTCGGTAGGTGGCGTCGTGCGGCTCCGCGTCCGTCGTCGGCGTCGTGATCGCCGGGATGACGTCGCGGGCAGTACTTAGACGCCGCCCCTGCGCGCTGACGTCAGTTCTGTACACGACTTTCCGCGCCAGGAACGCAGAGCCATGCAAGAAGCTGACACAGGTGTCTGAAAAATACTAGGGCCCTGAAAGGGATGTCCTTAACCCTAGAAATCAGTTCGCAGAACGGGAGGATGGGTGGGCGGTAGGAATCTATCACTAACTACTGTCTCTTACAGATATATCGTTACACAAGTTAGTAACTTGTGCATCTGAAAGAGACACGTTAGTGATAGATTCCTTACCTTAGAATAGATACCCCAGCAATACCAACCCCGGTGGTGGGTCTGCGAACAAAGATCAGACAAGGAAGTCCTGGAGGACAGAACGGCCAAAGAAGCCGTCCCTCCGGACCTGACTGTCAAGGCAGTAATGATTAGTAAACGTGTGCAGCGAGGCCCATGTAGCTGCCTGACAGATAACCGGCAGCGGAACACCGCGGCCCAAGGCCGTGGTAGCAGCCGTTGCCCTGGTGGAATGGGCACGCAGCCCAACAGGAGGCTCCTTCTTGGCCAAAGAATAGCAGGTCTTGATGCACAAGGTAACCCAGCGGGAGATGGTCCTCTTGTGCACCGCCCGACCTTTTTGGCGCCCACGTAGCCAACAAAGAGCTGGTCACCCACCCGGAAGTGTTTTGTGCGGTCGATATAGAAGGAGAGCGCACGTTTTGGGTCCAGACGGTGGAGCCTTTCTTCCTGTCTGGAAGGATGCGGAGGCGGAAAGAAGGTGGGCAAAGTGATGGTCTGCCCAATGTGGAAAGCAGTAACCACCTTTGGCAAGAAGGACGGACGCGTCCGAAGAACAACCTTGTCTGGATGAACAGACAGAAAGGGAGGCTTGCAAGATAGAGCCTGGAGCTCACTCACCCGCCGAGCGGAGGTGATGGCCACCAGAAAGGCTGTCTTCAGAGTCAGAAGACGAAGAGGACAGTTATGCAGAGGCTCAAAGGGAGCGCACATTAAAAAGGTAAGAACCAAGTTCAAGTCCCACTGAGGCATTACAAACGGAACAGGAGGGAAGAGGTGAGTAATGCTCTTTAAGAACCTGTTAACAACAGGGGACTTGAACAGGGAGGGCTGATCAGGGAGCCTGAGGAAGGCCGAGATAGCACAAAGATAACCCTTGATGGTACCCAGGGCAGAACCCTGTTGGGCCAGAGAGAGAAGGAACAGAAGGACCTCAGAAAGAGGGGCAGAAAGGGGATCCACAGCCTTTGCTGTGCACCATGCCACAAATTTGTTCCACCTGCAGGCGTATACCACCTTAGTGGAGGGACGCCTGGCTGCCAGAATCACATCACAAACTTCGGGAGGCAAGTCGAAAGGAATCAACTGCCGCCGCTCAATCTCCACGCAAGCAGGTGTAGACTGGACAGGTTCGGGTGGAGGACCGTCCCTGCTGCTGCGACAGAAGATCCTCCCGAAGAGGCAGACGGATCGGGGATCTATGCTCATATTGAGTAGCTCGGGATACCAAACTCTTCGAGCCCAGTCCGGAGCCACAAGAATGACTTGGGCCCGGTCGTGCCGAATCTTCTTCAACACTCTGGGTAGAAGTGGTATAGGCGGAAAGGCGTACAACAGACCGCAACTCCACTCGCGACGAAAAGCGTCGCCGAGCGAGTGCCGCCTTGGAAATTCCAACGCGCAGAACTGATGACATTGCGCGTTCTCTTCGGTGGCGAATAGATCTAACCAAGGCTCTCCCCACTGTAGAAAGAGTCCTTGCGCCACTTCCGAGTGAAGACGCCATTCGTGATCCATCATGCACCTGCGGCTGAGTTCGTCCGCCCTGGCGTTCAGAGAACCTGCCAGGTGTTGAACCATCAGGAACATGCCCTGATGTTCCAGCCATGTCCAGAGGCGCAGAGCCTCCTGACAAAGGGTCCAAGACCCCACCCCGCCCTGTTTGTTGCAGTACCACATGGCGGTGGTGTTGTCTGTGAACACCTGCACTACCTTCCCTTTGACAGAGGGAAGGAATGCCTTGAGTGCAAGCCGGATCGCCCGGAGCTCCAGAAAGTTGATATGGAGCCGGGACTCCGCCGGAGACCAGAGGCCTCTGATCTCCGCCTCTCCCATGTGACCGCCCCATCCCAGAAGGGACGCGTCCGTCACAACTGTATGCTCTGGCTGGGGAAGGGAGAGGGATCTGCCCATGACCCATTGCCGGTTCGAGAGCCACCACTGCAACTGTTTTGCAGTCCCCTCCGAGATCTGGACGTGATCGGACAGGTTGCCCTGGTGCTGCGCCCACTGGAACTTCAGGTCCCACTGCAGAGCCCGCATATGCCATCTGGCATGATTGACCAGCAGGATGCAGGAGGCCATGAGGCCCAGCAGCCTCAGGGTCATCCGTACCGAAACCCAGGATAAAGGCCGAAAGATCGGAATCATAGCCTGAATATCCCGGACTCGCCGTTCGGGAGGATAGGCCCGAAACTGCGTCGTGTCCAGAACTGCTCCGATGAAAAGGAGCTGTGGAGAAGGAATCAGATGCGACTTCGGCACATTGATGGAGAACCCCAGCGAGTGCAGGAGTTCGGCCGTAGTCTGGAGGTGGGAGACGACTGCCTGGGACGAGCCCGCCTTCAGCAGCCAGTCGTCGAGGTAGGGGAAGACTGAGACCCCTGCCCGGCGCAGATGAGCTGCGACCACCGCCATCACTTTCGTGAACACCCGAGGGGCACTTGTAAGGCCAAAGGGGAGCACGGTGAACTGAAAATGCTCGGGGCCTACCGTGAACCGAAGGTAACGCCGGTGGGCCGGCAGGACGGGGATATGGAAATACGCGTCCTGCAAGTCCAACGCTACCAACCAGTCTCCTGGGTCGAGGGCAGTCAAGACCTGAGCTAGGGTGAGCATCTTGAACTTCTCCTTCCGGAGGAAGCGATTGACGTTCCGGAGGTCCAAGATAGGACGCATGTCCTCCTTGTCCTTTTGGGCACCAGAAAGTAGTGGGAGTAGCAACCACGCCCTACTTCTGGGGTCGGAACATGCTCGATGGCCCTCTTGGCCAAGAGGGCCGTGACTTCCTTCCGTAGAAGCACCAAGTGATCCCCTGACATGCGGTGGAATTGAGGTGGCATGGCTGGGGGGTGGTCTCGAAGGGGAGGGAGTAGCCCCTTTGGACAATGTCCAAGACCCACCTGTCCGAGGTGATGGTGCGCCAGTGGGGAAGGTGATGGCGGACCCTGCCCTCTACTGGCGTGCCGTGCACCTGAAAGGAGGGACTAGGAGGGCTTGGAGGCCGCGGACGGGTTGGAGGTGGTGGCCTGACCCGCACGCTGGTTGCCCGATCCGCCACGGCGGAATCCACGTCCTCGGCCACGCGAAGACGCCTGCTGCGCGGGCCGGTGGCTGGGCTGCTGACGTGAAGGGGCGCCCCTACCGTGGCCACGATAGGGGCGAAAAGCAGAAGGCAGCGGAGGGCGTGTAGCAGAAAGGCCCAGGGACTTTGCAGTAGCCCGTGAGTCCTTAAAGCGCTCCAACGCATGGTCTGCTTTGGACCCAAAAAGACCGACTCCATCAAAGGGCATGTCCATGAGAGTATTCTGGACATCCCCTGAAAACCAGTGGTTCTCAGCCAGGCGTGGCGCCGGAGCGCCACCGTCGTTGCAATCGACCTGCCCAGCGAGTCGGCGGTGTCAAGGCCACAACGGATAGTGTATTTGGCCGCATCCCTTCCTTCCGCAATGGCGCGGGAAAGCAGTGCCTGGACCTCCTCAGGGCACTGGGGCAAAACATCCGCCACCGAATCCCACAGGGAGTGGGTATATCGGCCCAAAAGACAAGCGGTGTTAACGGACCGCAAGCCAGCACTGGAGGAAGAAAAACCTTTCTTCCCAAACTGATCCAGGCGTTTGGATTCCCTATCCGGAGGAGCGGTAGGGAAGGCGGTTTGGGAAGCGGAGGCTTGGACAACCAAGCTCTCAGGAGTGGGGTGGACAGAAAGAAACAGGGGGTCGCCCGGAGCGGGGCGATGGCGTCGTGACACGTTCCGATCCACAGGAGCCCCTGTGTTGGGCTTGGACCAGGCGCCCAAAAGAACGTCCGTGAGGGCGTCGTTAAACGGCAGCACAGTCTCCGCAGAGGAGGCTGCCGGCTGAAGCACCTCTGTCAAGATGTTAGTCTTGACCGTCAAAGTAGGGAGCTGGAGACGTAAGGCCCCAGCAGCCCTACGCAACACCGTACCAAAATTGGCCCCCTCCTCCGTAGCCACGGGAGGAGACAGCATGCCAGTGTCAGGAGAAGTATCCAGACCACTGGCCTCCCTAGACTCTCTGTCCAGTCCTCATCATACTGACAGTTGCGTGTTAGAGGGTCATCAGACCCCTCCCAGTCCTCCTGGTCCTCCTCTGGTTCAAAATAAGGAGGAGGAGGGACATTTGGGACCCAAGGTCCCATCGGCGCCGGAGCCGGCGTCGAGCGACGTCGCTCCGGGACCATGTCCGGAGCCGGAAGGAACTGGGGACGACGCCGCCCGGAGCCCAGGGCGGCGCCGAGAACGGCACCGGAGACATCGGCGCCGGCGGAGGTGTTGTGAGGTCGACCGGCGTCGATGGGAGTTGTGGAGCCGGGATCGAGGCCGGGGCCGGAGCCGGAGCCGGGATCGAGGCTGGAGGCTCGGGCGACGCCGGGGCCGGAGCCGCCGGTGACGCCGGATCAACCCCATCAGGGCCCGCGGGGCCCAAAGGCGCACCGGAGGGGCCTGAAGGCCCGAAGAGGCGGGCCATGGCCGACAGGAACTCCTGTACCTTGGCCGGATCCGCCCCCGAACCCGGGAAGGGCGGGTATGACGGGGGCGACTCCACAGGCAAGTCCGGGGCCGCGGGGGCGGGGACGGTGCCGGGAGGGGCCTCAGCCGAGTCGCGAGATCGGCGAGGCGAAGTCCGAGAGCGACGATGCTTCTTGGACTTCTTGTGTCGAGACTTACCGGACGAAGAAGACTTCGACGCCGACGACCGGTGTGCACTCCGCGAGCGACCCCTGGACCTCTCACGCGACCGGGGCTTCCGCGGAGCCGAATGCCGGGCCTCGAGGAGCTTTCGAGACCGCTCTCGCAAAGCCTTCGGGTTGAGGGCCTGGCATTCGGGACAAGACTCGGTGTCGTGGCCTCGGCCGAGGCAGAAGAGACACTCCCAATGCGGGTCGGTGACGGACATCATCCGCGCACAGGCGCCGCATCGCTTGAAGCCGGGCATCCCTACGACACCTGAATGGAAAAAGACAGTGAAAAATCACCAAAAAGTATGGTCAAAAATTGACCAGGGCACTGCTCTTCCCGGATCTGCGCTTACTGGCGCGGAAAAGAAGAACTGACGTCAGCGCGCAGGGGCGGCGTCTAAGTACTGCCCGCGACGTCATCCCGGCGATCACGACGCCGACGACGGACGCGGAGCCGCACGACGCCACCTACCGACGCGCAAGGGTACTGCTACGCAAAACTTTTCCGGATCCAGCCTGACGCCTGGGGATATTCTAAGGTAAGGAATCTATCACTAACGTGTCTCTTTCAGATTAGTTGTTTTCAGACCAGGACTATATTCTTTCTTATGTTCTAATATATTTCTCCCGGAATGCCATCAGGGCTTGCCACTTTCCAATTTTAAAAGCCCAATTGGACACTCTTGATCTCTTCTGACAAGATCTCTTTAGTGAGTTCTATTGTAGTGTCTTAATTTAGACTGGGAAGTTGCCCATTAGGTAACCAGTACATCATGTTAAGCAATCCTGACATGGTTTCTCTCTGATATACTCCTAAACGAATATGTGAAATGCATGGTCTATACCAGTGTTATTTATTATTTCTTTCTCTTCTTCAGGTTTTGAAACACATTTAATGTAATTTTTTTAACCTTAAAGAACAAGTTAATTACCTTCAGGTAACGTATTATCCGGTAGAGGCAATATCTAGCTGCAGATTACTTACCTTTGATATTCCCAGGCGTCAGACTGGATAAGGAAACCATTGCGTGAGCATTACACCTGTGCACCGTCAGGTGGCTCTGTTCAGTTTTGCACGTCAGCATCGGATGTGACGTCATAGTCACCTAAATAGGCGCCACACAGGCGTGTGGACGTCAGTTACTTTTCACAACTTTCCACACCAGAAGCGCAGAGCCATGAAGTAAACTGACTAGCGTGTGTCCAAACTAGGGCCCTGAAAGGGGAACAACCCTAGCCCTTGAAATGTGTCCACAGGGTGGGGAGGCATGGGTGGGTCTGTAAGGAATCTGCAGCTAGATATTGTTCCTACCGCACAAGTTACTAACTTGTGTAACGATATATCTGTAAGAGACAGTAGTTAGTGACAGATTCCTTACCTTAGAATATCCCCAGGCGTCAGGCTGGATCCGGAAAGTTTTTTTGCGTAGCAGTACCCTTGCGCGTCGGTAGGCGGCGTCGTGCGGCTCCGCGTCCGTCGTCGGCGTCGTGATCGCCGGGATGACGTCGCGGGCAGTACTTAGGCGCCGCCCCTGCGCGCTGACGTCAGTTCTGTACACGACTTTCCGCGCCAGGAACGCAGAGCCATGCAAGAAGCTGACATAGGTGTCTGAAAAATACTAGGGCCCTGAAAGGGATGTCCTTAACCCTAGAAATCAGTTCGCAGAACGGGGAGGATGGGTGGGGCGGTAAGGAATCTGTCACTAACTACTGTCTCTTACAGATATATCGTTACACAAGTTAGTAACTTGTGCATCTGAAAGAGACACGTTAGTGACAGATTCCTTACCTTAGAATAGATACCCCAGCAATACCAACCCCGGTGGTGGGTCTGCGAACAAAGATCAGACAAGGAAGTCCTGGAGGACAGAACGGCCAAAGAAGCCGTCCCTCCGGACCTGACTGTCAAGGCAGTAATGCTTTGTAAACGTGTGCAGCGAGGCCCACGTAGCTGCCTGACAGATAACCGGCAGCGGAACACCGCGGCCCAAGGCCGTGGTAGCAGCCGTTGCCCTGGTGGAATGGGCACGCAGCCCAACAGGAGGCTCCTTTTAGCCAAAGAATAGCAGGTCTTGATGCACAAGGTAACCCAGCGGGAGATGGTCCTCTTGTGCACCGCCCGACCTTTTTGGCGCCCACGTAGCCAATAAAGAGCTGGTCATCCACCCGGAAGTGTTTTGTGCGGTCAATATAGAAGGAGAGCGCACGTTTTGGGTCCAGACGGTGGAGCCTCTCTTCCTCTCTGGAAGGATGCGGAGGCGGAAAGAAGGTGGGCAAAGTGATGGTCTGCCCAATGTGGAAAGCAGTAACCACCTTTGGCAAGAAGGACGGACGCGTCCGAAGAACAACCTTGTCTGGATGAACAGACAGAAAGGGAGGTTTGCAAGATAGAGCCTGGAGCTCACTCACCCGCCGAGCGGAGGTGATGGCCACCAGAAAGGCTGTCTTCAGAGTCAGAAGACGAAGAGGACAGTTATGTAGAGGCTCAAAGGGAGCGCACATTAAAAAGGTAAGAACCAAGTTTAAGTCCCACTGAGGCATCACAAACGGAACAGGAGGGAAGAGGTGAGTAATGCCTTTTAAGAACCTGTTAACAACAGGGGACTTGAAAAGGGAGGGCTGATCAGGGAGCCTGAGGAAGGCCGAGATAGCACAAAGATAACCCTTGATGGTACCCAGGGCAGAACCCTGTTGGGCCAGAGAGAGAAGGAACAGAAGGACCTCAGAAAGAGGGGCAGAAAGGGGATCCACAGCCTTTGCTGTGCACCATGCCACAAATTTGTTCCACCTGCAGGCGTATACCACCTTAGTGGAGGGACGCCTGGCTGCCAGAATCACATCACAAACTTCGGGAGGCAAGTCGAAAGGAATCAACTGCCGCCGCTCAATCTCCACGCAAGCAGGTGTAGACTGGACAGGTTCGGGTGGAGGACCGTCCCCTGCTGCTGCGACAGAAGATCCTCCCGAAGAGGCAGACGGATCGGGGGATCTACGCTCATATTGAGTAGCTCGGGATACCAAACTCTTCGAGCCCAGTCCGGAGCCACAAGAATGACTTGGGCCCGGTCGTGCCGAATCTTCTTCAACACTCTGGGTAGAAGTGGTATAGGCGGAAAGGCGTACAATAGACCGCATTGTAGAAAGAGTCCTTGCGCCACTTCCGAGTGAAGACGCCATTCGTGATCCATCATGCACCTGCGGCTGAGTTCGTCCGCCCTGGCGTTCAGGGAACCTGCCAGGTGTTGAACCACCAGGAACATGCCCTGGTGTTCCAGCCATGTCCAGAGGCGCAGAGCCTCCTGACAAAGGGTCCACGACCCCACCCCGCCTTGTTTGTTGCAGTACCACATGGCAGTGGTGTTGTCTGTGAACACCTGCACTACCTTCCCTTTGACAGAGGGAAGGAATGCCTTGAGTGCAAGTCGGATCGCCCGGAGCTCCAGAAGGTTGATATGGAGCCGGGACTCCGCCGGAGACCAGAGGCCTCTGATCTCCGCCTCTCCCATGTGACCGCCCCATCCCAGAAGGGACGCGTCCGTCACAACTGTGTGCTCTGGCTGGGGAAGGGAGAGGGATCTGCCCATGACCCATTGCCGGTTCGAGAGCCACCACTGCAACTGTTTTGCAGTCCCCTCCGAGATCTGGACGTGATCGGATAGGTTGCCCTGGTGCTGCGCCCACTGGAACTTCAGGTCCCACTGCAGAGCCCGCATATGCCATCTGGCATGAGTGACCAGCAGGATGCAGGAGGCCATGAGGCCCAGCAGCCTCAGGGTCATCCGTACCGAAACCCAGGATAAGGGCTGAAAGATCGGAATCATAGCCTGAATATCCCGGACTCGCCGTTCGGGAGGATAGGCCCGAAACTGCGTCGTGTCCAGAACTGCTCCGATGAAAAGGAGCTGTGGAGAAGGAATCAGATGCGACTTTGGCACATTGATGGAGAACCCCAGCGAGTGCAGGAGTTCGGCCGTAGTCTGGAGGTGGGAGACAACTGCCTGGGACGAGCCCGCCTTCAGCAGCCAGTCGTCGAGGTAGGGGAAGACTGAAACCCCTGCCCGGCGCAGATGAGCTGCGACCACCGCCATCACTTTCGTGAACACCCGAGGGGCACTGGTAAGGCCAAAGGGGAGCACGGTGAACTGAAAATGCTCGAGGCCTACCGTGAACCGAAGGTAACGCCGGTGGGCCGGCAGGACGGGGATGTGGAAATAGGCGTCCTGCAAGTCCAACGCTACCAACCAGTCTCCGGGGTCGAGGGCAGTCAAGACCTGAGCTAGGGTGAGCATCTTGAACTTCTCCTTCCGGAGGAAGCGATTGACGTTCCGGAGGTCCAAGATAGGACGCATGTCCTCCTTGTCCTTTTGGGCACCAGAAAGTAGTGGGAGTAGCAACCACGCCCTACTTCTGGGGTCGGAACATGCTCGATGGCCCTCTTGGCCAAGAGGGCCGTGACTTCCTTCTGTAGAAGCACCAAGTGATCCCCTGACATGCGGTGGAATTGAGGTGGCATGGCTGGGGGGTGGTCTCGAAGGGGAGGGAGTAGCCCCTTCGGACAATGTCCAAGACCCACTTGTCCGAGGTGATGGGACGCCAGTGGTGAAGGTGATGGCGGACCCTGCCCTCGACTGGCGTGCTGTGCACCTGAAAGGAGGGACTAGGAGGGCTTGGAGGCCGCGGACGGGTTGGAGGTGGTGGCCTGACCCGCACGCTGGTTGCCCGAACCGCCACGGCGGTATCCATGTCCTCGGCCACGCGAAGGCGCTTGCTGCGCGGGCCGTTGGCCGGGCTGTGGACGTGACTGGGCGCCCCTTCCGTGGCCACGAAAGGGGCGAAAAGCAGACGTTTGCGGAGGGCGCACAACAGCAAGGCCCAGGGACTTAGCAGTAGCCCGTGAATCCTTGAAACGCTCCAGCGCATGGTCCGCCTTTGAACCAAAGAGACCGACTCCATCAAAGGGCATGTCCATGAGAGTATTCTGGACATCCCCTGAAAAACCAGTGGTTCTCAGCCAGGCGTGGCGACGCAGCGCCACCGTCGTTGCAAGCGATCTGCCCAGCGAGTCGGCGGTATCAAGGCCACAGCGGATGGTATACTTAGCCGCATCACGCCCTTCCGCAATAGCGCGGGTAAGCAGTGTCTGGACCTCCTCAGAACACTGCGGCAAAACATCAGCCACCGAATCCCACAGGGAGTGGGTGTATCGGCCCAAGAGGCAAGCGGTATTAACAGACCGCAAGCCAGCACTGGAGGAAGAGAAAGCCTTCTTCCCAAAGTGATCCAGGCGCTTGGATTCCCTATCCGGAGGGGCGGTAGGGAAGGCTGTTTGGGAGGCAGAGGCTTGGACAACCAAGCTCTCAGGGGTGGGGTGTTGGGAGAGAAACAGGGGGTCGCCCGGAGCCGGGCGATGGCGTCGGGCCACGTTCCTATCCACAGGAGCCCCTGTGGTGGGTTTGGACCAGGCACCCAAAAGAACGTCAGTGAGTGCATCGTTGAACGGCAGCACAGGCTCCGAAGAGGAGGCCGCCGGCTGAAGCACTTCAGTCAGGAGGTTAGTCCTGACGGCCACTGTAGGCAACTGGAGATTTAAGGCTCCAGCAGCTCTACGCAACACCGTTGCAAAATTAGCCCCCTCCTCCGTTGCCACGGGAGGAGACAGCATGCCAGAGTCGGGGGAGGTATCCAGCCCACTGGCATCCCCAAGTTCCTCAACCCAGTCCGGGTCAAACTCGCACTGTTGTGTGAGAGGGTCGTCAGACCCCTCCCAGCTCTCCTGGTCCTCCTCAGGTTGAAAAGATGGAGGAGGAGGGACATAAGGGACCCAAGGCCTCATCGGCGCCGGAACCGGCGTCGGGCGACGCCGGTCCGGCTCCATGTCCGGACCCGGGAGAACCGGGAACGACGCCGCCCGGAGCCCCGGACGGCGTCGGAAACGGCACCGGGGACATCGGCGTCGGCGGAGGCGTGGTTAGGTCAACCGGCGTCGATGGAGGTTGCGGCACCACCGGAACCGGGGTCGAGGCCGGGGCCGGAGCCGAGGCCGGGACGAAGGCTGGTGGGACAGGCGACGCCGGGACCGGAGTCGACGGCGACGCCGGAGCAACCCCATCTGGGCCCGCGGGGCCCGAAGGCGCACCGGAGGGACCTTGAGGCCCGAAGAGGCGGGCCATGGCCGACAGGAATTTCTGTACTCGGCCGGAGTCGCCCCGAACCCGGGAAGGACGGGTAATGCGGGGGCAACTCGACAGGCACGTCCGGGGCCGCGGGGCGGGGACGGTGCCGACAGGGACCTCAGCCGAGTCGCGCGACCGGCGAGGCGAAGTCTTAGAGCGATGACGCCGCTTAGACTTCTTGTGCTTCGACTTACCGGAGGAGCGCGAAGACTTGGATTCCGACGAACGGCGGGGACTCCGCGTCCGGCCCCTCGACCTCTCCCGGGACCGGGGCTTGCTGCGGCGCGGAGCCGACTGCCGGACTTCAAGGAGCTTTCGAGACCGCTCTCGCAAAGCCTTCGGATGAAGTTTCCGGCAGTCAGGGCACGACTTCGTGTCGTGGCCTCGGCCGAGGCAGAAGAGACACTCGAGGTGGGGGTCCGTGATGGACATCATACGACCACATACCTCGCAGGGCTTAAAGCCGGGCATCCCTACGACACCTTAGGAGTCGTGAAGACTCGAGAGAACAGTGAAAAATTTCACAAAAAGATAGTCAAAAAGTGACTAGGGCACTGCTCTTCCCGGATCTGCGCTTACTGGCGCGGAAAAAGAAGAACTGACGTCAGCGCGCAGGGGCGGCGCCTAAGTACTGCCCGCGACGTCATCCCGGCGATCACGACGCCGACGACGGACGCGGAGCCGCACGACGCCGCCTACCGACGCGCAAGGGTACTGCTACGCAAAAAAACTTTCCGGATCCAGCCTGACGCCTGGGGATATTCTAAGGTAAGGAATCTGTCACTAACGTGTCTCTTTCAGATAGATAATGCGTTGCCGAAGGTAAGTAACTTGTTCATCTGATAGAGACTTCTAGCTTCAGATTTCTTACCTCTGAATAGATACACAAGCCATAGCATCCAGGCGGTGAGCTGCAGACAAATTAACTGCGCTAAGCAGCCTGAACAGGTGAAGTGCCTGTCCCTGCAGACCTTACTGTCCAGGCAGTAGTACTTGCCAAATGTGTGCAAGGATGCCCATGTTACTGCCTGTAAGATGTCCAGGACTAGAACACCATGAGCTCACGCCATGGTCGCAGCTTTTCCTCTGGTGGAATGGGCCCATAATCCCTCAGGAGGCTGCTTTTTAGCCAGGGCATACCAGATCTTGATACAGAGAACGAACCAGCACGAAATGGTCCGTACCTGAACTGCCCGCCCTTTTTTAGCTCCTACATAGCCCACGAAGGGATGGTCATCCACACGAAGTCTTTCATGCGGTCAAGATGGAACAACAATGCTCTACTTGGGTCGAGACGGTGGAGTCATTCCTCCTCTTTAGAGCGATGTGGAGGAACATAAAAGGTGGGCAGGGTGACAGGTTGTCCCAAATGGAATGGGGACACCACTTTGAGTAGGAAAGAGGCTCAGGTGCGAAGCACCACCTTGTCTGGGAATGCCTTAAGATAGGGAGGCTTGGATGATAAAGCCTGCAGCTCACTCACTCTCTGTTATTGCCACTAAAAAGGCTGTCTTGATGGTTAGCAGCCAGAGGGGACAATTGTGAAGCGGCTCAAAGGGAGCACACATGAGATACGTGATGACCAGGTTCAGATCCCACTGAGGCATGATGAAAGGGGAAACATATGCCCAAGCCCTTTCAGAAACCTATTTACAATAGGGGACTTAAACAAAGAGGGTTGGTCAGGCAGCCTCAAGAAAGCGGACAGAGCAGAGAGATAACCATTAAGAGTGCTCAAAGCAGAGCACTGCTGAGCAAGGGTAAGAATAAAGAGTAGAATATCAGAAAGAGTGACAGAAAGAGGGTCAATAGACTTTTCTGTTCCACATTTTACAATTTTTTGCCAACAGCTGGCGTATACCGTTTTGGTGCAGGGCCGCCTGGCCACCAAGATAACTTTGCAACTTCGGGAGGAGGGACAAAAGCTATCATCTGCCACCGCTCAATCTCCACGCAAGGAGGCGGAGAGTTGACAGGCTCGGTGGAGGACCCTCCCCTGCTGCTCTGACAGAAGTTCATCCTGAAGGGGCAGCCTGATTGGAGGATCAACGCTTACTCGAAGAAGCTCTGGATACCAGACTCTCTGTGCCCAGTCCGAAGCCACAAGAATGACTTGGGCCGGGTCGTTCTTGATCTTCTTGAGAACTCTGGGCAGAAGTGGTATAGGCGGAAAGGTGTACAGGAGGCCTGAGTTCCACTCGCAATGAAAAACGTTGCATTCTCTTCTGAGGTGAACAGATCTAACCAAGTATCTCCCCACTGTTGAAAGAGACCTTGAGCCGCTACCGAATGGAGATGCCATTCATGATCCGCTAGGCTTCAACGGCTGAGTTCCTCTGCCCTGGCGTTCAGAGAACCTGCCAGGTGCTGAACCAGCAGGGTCTCTTGAGAAAGGGTCCACAACCCTACCCCACCCTGCTTGTTGCAGTACCACATGGAGGTGGTGTTGTCTGTGAACACTTTCCCCAACTTCCCCTTGACCGAGGGGAAGAAATGCTTTCAAAGTTAGTCAGATTGCTCGGAGCTCCAAAAGGTTCATGTGGAGTCCGGATTCAGCAGGAGACCAAAGTCCTCTGATCTCCACCTCTCCCAGATGGCCAAACCATCCCAGGAGTGAAACATTTGTCACTACTGTGAGATCTGGTTAGGGAAGGGAGAGGGGTCTGCCTCTTGCGGTTCATAAGCCACCACTGCAGGCCTTTTGCAGTTCCCTCAAAGATCTGGACCATGTCGGAGAGATTCCCCTGATGCTGCACCCAATGGAACTTCCACTGCAGAGCTTTGCATTTTTCATCTGGCATGATTTACCAATAGGATGCAGGGGGTCATACGGCCCAGCGGCCTCAGAGTCAATCTCACGAAATCCAGGATAGTGGCTGAAACATCTGTTTCTTAACCTGATTATCCTGGACTCTCTACTCGGGAGGATTTGCCCGAAACTCCACTGTGTTCAGAACAGCTCCGATAAAAGGGAGTATCTGAGAAGGAGTCAGGTGTGACTTTGGCATGTTAATAGTGAACCCCAGCAAATGAATGAGGTCCACTGTAGTCTGGAGGTGGGAGACAACAGTCTGGGGTGAGACCGCCTTCAACAGTCAATCGTCCAGGTAGGGGAAAACTGAAACCTCCAACCTGCGCAGATGAGCTGCTCACACCGCCATCACCTTCGTGAACACCCGAGGGACGGTAGTAAGGCCAAAGGGAAGCACAGTGAACTGAAAATGCTTGTGGCCTACCTTGATCCGCAAGTTACGCCTTAGGACAGGCAGGATGGGGATAAGAAAATACGCATCCTACAAGTCCGACACTACCAGCCAGCATCTTGAATTTCTCCTTTTTGAGGAAGAGATTGAAGGTCCAGAAGTATAGAATACGACGAAGACCTTTGTTCTTCTATTAGAAGGTAGCGGGAATAAAAACAGCTGCCCACTTCTCATATCGGAACCCTTTCTATAGCCCCCTTGGCCAGGAGAGCTAGAACTGCCTCTTGGAGCAAAACTAGATGATCCTCCGCCAGCCGTTCTTGAGATGGCGGTAAGGGGGGAGGGCAAGATGGGAGAGGGAGGGAGTAACCCCTCCAAATGATCTGCAAGACCCATTTGTCCGATGTGATGGACTGCCAGTGGAAGAGATGATGGTGAATTCTCCCTCCAACTGGGCACCCATGGTCTTGCAGAACCAAACTAGGATGGCTTTGAGGCTGCAGTTGTCGAGGAGTTGGTAGCGGATGACTTCTGGCTACCATTCCCACGTGATTAGAATGCACTGCGTTCACATCCTCGCATAAGTTGAGTAGCTTGTGCAGGACGGTGGCTGGGGTATGGCTGGTGTGGCTGAAAACCCCTTCCATAGCCAAGAATGGGGCGAAAGGCAGTCTGGGAGTGAGGTGCCAGTGACAGGCCCAAGGACTTGGAGTAGCCCGCAAGTCCTTGAGTCGCTCCAGTGGCGTGTCTGCATTCTCTCCAAAGAGATGCCTCCCATCGAAGGGTCTGTCCAAAAGGTTGGCCTACACATCCCCCGAAAAACCAGATGTTCTCAGCCAGGCGCGGTGCAGTAAGGCCACCGTTGATGAAACCGCTCCTTCCAGAGAGTCAGTCGTATTCTGATCACACCTAATGGTGAACTTTTCTGCATCTCTCCAATCTTTTACTGCTTGGGAGAGAATGGCCCAGGCCTCCTCCGGGACCTCTGGCAGAATTTGGGCAACCATTTCCCATAGGGTATGGGAGTAACGTCCCAAAAGGCATGCAGTGTTCACTGACTGCAATGCTAGGCTGGCAGAAGAAAATATCTTCTTCCCAAGTGTGTTCAGGCTCTTGAATTCCTTGTCAGGAGGAGTGGCTGGGAACGTGCCATGGGAAGTCGCGGCTTGGACTAGCAAGCTCTCAGGGGTAGGGCGTTGGCTGAGGAAACTAGGATCACCCAGGGAAGGGCAATAGCGGTGGGCAATTGTACTGTTCACAGGAGCCCCTGTGCTAGATATGGACGAAGTTCCTAGAAGGACATCAGTCAGTGCTTCATTAAAGAGTAATAAGGGGTCAGATGAGGAAGCCCCAGGCTGAAGCACTTTGGTCAAGAGGTTAGTCTTAACCACCACCGAGGGAAGTTAGAGGTCAAGGACCTCTGCTGCCCTCTTAACCCCTATTGCATAAGATGCTCCCTCCACCATAGCCACGATAGGTGGAGAGAGCAAACCAGTATCTGGAGAGGTGTCCAAACCACTGGCCTTTCCTAGTTCCTCATACCAAACCAAATTCTCACCAGGGATGTATAACTGGTGTTCAAGAAGGTCCAGTGGCTTCTCCCACTCTTCCCCAATGCCTGTATGCACCACAAAACACTCAGGCAATGATCTAAAGCTAATGGGCTCTGTCACCACCGGATTCGGCATTGACCGACGTTGTTCCGAGTCATTGGGGATGAGAATGGGGCTGCCACCGCGGGTAGGCACTGGGAGCATCAACATCGGGACCTGCGCTGTAGAAGGTCATGTTGGCACGACCAGCGCCGATCCGGAATCGTATCCATGAGACCCCACTGCAGCCGAGGCCGGAGCCTCCTCCAACCCCATTGTGCCCAAAGGCACTTAGGAGGGATCGGCCCACTCAAATACTCAGCCCATGGCCTCGTAAAGCTCTTTTATTTGAGCGGGGTTTGCTCGGGCTCCCGGAAACGGGGGAGGCGTGTAGTCAGACCTCGCAACACTCCGCAGAACCGTGTCTGGAACATCAATGTTCCCAACTCGTCTCGTCAGCCGTCAAAGTCCGTTTAGATGACTTCTTTTTGTGCCTCCTCCCCCAGTGCCCTGACGACCTTGAGAGCGACGAAGAGGAATTGGGGCTCCTGGAATGGTTCCGCAACCTTCTTTTCCCCGATCGGTACCGAGACATCCTAGGAGTCGCATTGTGGTCGCGCTTGAGACACCATAAGAACACACGGTGCAAGTCAGTAACTGACATGGCGCTGTGAAAGATGGCAGACGGCTTAAACCCTACCTTTCTAGATGACATTCTCAACACACAAGAAAAATCTTCGACAAAATGCTGAAAAAAGTCTGTAAAAAAAAGACAGAGGGATAGCTCTTCTCCGGATCAGCGCTAACCGGCATGAAAAAAAAAAACTGATGTCCACGTGCCTGGTGGCGCCCATATAGGTGACCGCAATGTGACATTCAGCGCTGATGACGCCACGCGGAACCGAAAGGAGCCACCTGACGGTGCACAGGAGTACTGCTCATGCAAAAGTGTCCGGATCCATTCTGACGCCTGGGAAATTCAAAGGTAAGGAATCTATCAGATACTTTCATTTTCCATGCTAACAGTTTACCACATTTTTCTCCATACTCAAAATAGCGTCACATATGAGTGTCCAATTTTGTTCTCTTCTCTATGCTAGTCATAAAGTCATTTCTCACACGCTACAATATGCTAATTATTAGTAGTGTTTCATTTTTCCTGTTCCAACCTAGCTACCCTGCTTGACCACTTGGTGATCATTCCTCTTAAATGTGCGTTATATACATCCCAAACTATATGTATCCCAGTACTTCCCAAATTGAAACTAAATAACTCTTTCAATTTGATTTTCAGTGTCTGCATCAAATGGGCATCTGCCAACTGGCTGTCTGTAGTCCATCTGTGACTGTTTGCTAGGGTAGGAAGTGAAAGCTCCATCCAAACCGCTAAACGATCGGATAAGTGTGTGGGGAAATGTTTTATGTCGTGGAGGGCGGAGCTTGCCTGGCCCCAAGATGGCCGCAATGTGATCGAGCTCCAGCTTGCATCGCTACAATACTCTCAATATCTGCATCATCTGTAAGCAAATAGGCCCAAAAACCGAAGATTGTCAACGGCGCGACCACCAGCTAAACCGCGATACTGCCACTATCGAGAACGGCCGCCGCAAAAGGTGACAACAAGGCCCGACCTGGCTGCGACAGTGCGGCCTTCGCCGACGATGCTGCGACCTCGTAGGCCCAAGCACTGTGCCGGCTGGTGTGGAGACGGGGGGTGGCGGCTGTGCCTTCGACCCCTCCGACCGTACTTTCCTGAATTGGGCCGCACCGGCAGTGTCGCTGCGGAGCAGAGACTGACTGCCCGGGAGGTGCAGCTGGCTGCGGCCGGGCCTACGCTGCGCAAGAGGGCCACGGTGGGAGCTGGGGGCTCGGGCCCGCTGTGATCGTTGCTCTCACGCGGTGCCACATGGACTCTGATTAGAAGTGTGGCGGCTTTGGGAGCCCCCCCCCGGTGCTGAGCTCAATAACTGTGCGTGAGGTGGGCCTCAGCGTTACCTGCGAGCACTGAGGTGAGAGTCGACTGCTGAACGACGCCATCCTCTGCTGCGCTTTGAGAGGGACCGCACCTGTGGTGCCGCTGAGAGGCCGGTGCTGGCTGCTGACGGGGGGCCGCGAAGAGCGGTAAGGCCTGTGCTGCGTGGGTGGCTTCACGGTGGCGCGGAGGCACCCTTGTCTTGCTGGTTCTCCTGCTAGGTCCCTCGTGCGGCCTGTGCCGTGTCGCGCATAGTATTGGAGTCGCGGTGGGGCGGCTGGGAGCACCCCCCCACTGGATGATATTATACCAGAGGCTGTGTGGGAAACCCACATGTGATCCACGGACCTATGTGCCCCTTTGGCACAATTCTGCGTGGCAGCTGGGCCTACCTCTGGGGGCTAGAATCACTGAGGAAGGCACATCAAAGCAGCGAATACCCCTAAAGTCACTATCCTAAACTCTTCACACAGCCTAAGGCCCCAGAATTGACGAACAGGGGCAACCCCACGTGCATTGCCTATAGGTTGGTGTTACCGGGGGAAAGCTACCGAGTGTGTGGAAAATCACTGTGTAATTAACACCACTTCTGCCATCGGATAACACCTATCAGCGGACAGCAATTCCACACCTGTCTGTGTCTGGTAATGGGGATCTGACATTGGATCAACGTGGTGTGCGGACTCTCTCCCTGTGTGTTTTGGCTTCTTGTGATCCTCTAACTGTCACAGTCCTGCGGGACAATGGGGAAGTCCGACAAAACCCAAAACAAGTTACAGTTTGACCAATGTAAGTCAGCCAGGTTGAGAGAAGATGCAACGGATGTTGATCTAGGGAACCAGGGCACTACTGTCCCTGAGCCAGGGGGAGACTTGCGCCACATATTGGAAGCCATGCAGCAGAGCCTATCTACCATAGATGGCAAAATTGACTCTCTCTCCTATCGCATGGATTGCATGTCGAAGAGGATGGACAAACATGCAGAGAGAATTGACATGGTAGAGAGGAGAGTCTCAGACATCGAAGACCAAAATGCCAAAACCACAAGCTTGCAAAAACAGGTTGGGAAACTGGTGGCAGTACAAGCAAAAGTGGAATACCTTGAAGCGCGCTCAAGGCGCAATAACATACGTATAGACGGTCTCCCTGAGTCCACTCCGACTGGCAACATGGAGTCATATGTTGAAACCTTACTCACCACTCTCCTGGGTTGCAAAGTATTTTCTCCCATCTTCATAGTAGAGCGGGCGCATCGATCGCTCGCACCTAGGCCTCACCCTGGAGGTCCTCCGCGCCCAATAATAGCGCGAATATTAAATTACCGGGACAGAGACGCTGCCTTGCGTAAAGCACGAGAACTCCGAACACTGCAATACGAGGGCTCCGAGCTCTCGCTGTACCCAGACTTCACTCCTCAGGTACAAGAGGCGCGCAGACGGTTTGCACCCATCAAGTGCAAGCTAAGAGAGATGAACATTGAATATGCCATACTATATCCTGCTCGCTTGAAGGTCACAATTGATGGGAAAGCGAAAGTTTATATGGATCCAGGAAATGTGCAACAAGCACTCAAGGGCTACGCCAAACCACAGGGAGGCAAAAAGACTCCCGGATGAGCGGCGGAGGGTAACAACTCACAGAGCCCACTAGATCAGAATGACTGAGACATTGTAGTGGGTCCAAACTGTACTGTGGGTCTCCTTTTATTTACAGGTATATAGGTGTCTATTCAAGTTAAGAGGATGGTAATTGCACCAATTTGTCACCGAAAAAAATTGGGTCACTTAGCGGTGAGATGCGTAAGGGGCTGCTTACGTACAAATAATAGTAAGCTGAAATGCAATTGCTCAGATACTCATTATTGATGCAAAGTGTATTTTAATCAAAAGATAACTACGGATGATAATGTGAAAGGAAGGATAGTTATAGCAATGTTAAAGTTTGTGATATCAGGTCGGGCACTCTCCGCCCCATAGTGTGACACACACGACCATTAGAAGGGTTAAGTTTTGAGAGTGGGGATAATGATGTCATGTCAAAAGTTGGGGGACGCGATGCGGGAGGGGATTAGGGGGGATTACTGATTATGCATTGATGGATGGCGGCAGCGCGGATACGATTGAATGTACTCAATCTGACATCTATATGTACACTGTGAAATGTGATATTTGGTTAGAATATGAGCGGGGGCTGACCAACCAACCACACAGGGGGGTCACTATCTGACTTTCTTAACCTAGAATGTACGAGGGCTAAATGATCAGCGCAAAATTCGCAAGGTAGTTTTATATCTGCACAGACACAATATAGATGTGGCAGTGTTACAGGAGACTCAATAGGCGCCTACCACGGGGCTACTAACGCAGAGAAGAATGAAAGGCTTTTGTGTGGCAGCTGGTTTCACATCACATGCGAGAGGGGTCCTTGTGTGGGTCTGACGGGGCGCCAATATCACTGTAGGATCGGTCGTCACAGACCATGAGGGAAGGTATGTTGTTGTTCACTGCAGAAGCGGGAACCTGGATGTGCGCTTAAATGGAGTGTATGGTCCAAATTATGATAATCCCCAACTCACAACACACTTGAAAATGCCCACCTTATGGGGGGGTGACTTTAACTGTGTACAATCTCCCGACCTGCACAGGTCAAGGGGCCCAACACGTTCTCCCTCCGCAGCAGCGAGAGCGATTGCGGCTATTGCCGAGACGGATGGCTTAGTTGATGTTTGGTGCCACCGCTCTCCAACTGGTAGGGGGTACACACACTATTTGTCTGTACACGACATACATACACGTATAGGCTATTGGCTAGCATCACGTGATTTAATACCGTTCATAACAAAATGCGAACATTTGTCTCGCACGTATTCGGACCATTCTCCGGTTATATTACAACTGAAAATAGATGACCTCCAACCCAGGACCCGAATGTGGCGCTTTCCTCAGTACTCATTGCTAGACGAGGTATTTAAGGATGAAGTATCAAAGGAAATAGAACTTTTCTTTGCCATGAACTTCGGTAGTGTCCCTAAAATGTCCACGATATGGGAGCCCGTTAAGGTTTTCTTCAGAGGGGTGGTTATATCTAAACATGCCGGGGTCCTGCACTCCATCAAAAGTAGAATGAAGAAATTAGAGGCAGAATTGATAGATTTGGAGCGACAATTGATTGTGGAGTCTTCTCCTGACATCCTAGCACAGATTAAAACTAAGATAGTTGAATATAATGATGAGGCCCAAAAGGAAGTAGTACATTTGGGGAAATACGCTACTGCAAAAATTTATGGAGAGGGGAGAGACCAGGCGCTACACTGCAGCACTCGCTCGACCAGTCGGAGGTTCGAGCGAAGTGCTGGAGCTGTGGGATGAGAATGGCACAACGTTGAACGGAGCTGCTCAGATAGCGGACAGATTCTGCTCTTATTTTACAAAGCTATACACATCAAGCGCGTTTGACTCGGATGAGACGGACGAGGAATATTTATCATACATAGCCATGAAGTGGCTTACAAATGCACATAGGGAACACTTGATGGCACCATTACGCCCTACAAAAATAACCGTAGAGTTGAGTACAATGTCCAATCACAAAGCCCCGGGGTCGGACGGGCTTACCGTAGCGTTCTATAAAGCCTACCAGGATCAGCTGGTTCCACATTTAGTAAATTTGTTCGAGGAAATGGCCACAGTTGGCATCATACCCCCTAGCTTGAGAGAGGCCACTCTGATCACCTTGTTAACCAAGCATTGGCATAGCCAATAGGTCTCGCCTTTTGGACCTTATAAGTGTTTAGCCATGCAGCACATTATCCTGAGTGGTTCAATTATATTAAGCCAAAATTGGAATGTGTAGAAGCTCGTGGCATTGGGAGCAGTGTCGGGTAGCTTGCAGTGGTCTAGGGGCAGCTAAGGGAAGATTGCAGAAGTGGGCCCCCGTGAGCAAAAATACAAAATCATTCCCAAAAAGAAAAAAAATACAGATTCTGGGAGAGTCTGCAGCACAGTCCCCCTTGTGTACCTCTGATTAAGTGTTTTCCTCTTCTTGTGTTTCCAAAACAGAGGTGGGCACAAAAGAGCTAGCTTTTCACACCAGGGAGCTAGATTGACACCTCATTGAGATTAGATCACTTGTAGGCAAGTCTCTGCTCCTGCTATTGGTCTCAGGCGCCATCTGAAAAAGAACAAAGGCAGCAGCCAGTGCCGCATTTCACTTCAGGCCGCGCCAGGCTAGAACAGCAGAGCGCAGAAGGAGAGAGTGAGCACAGGACAGCAAACCAGTCAACTGCACAGATAAAGCAATTACTAGTTAAGTGAGAAACCCTACAACGCAAATCAAATGAAACCAGCAATAAGTCTCGTCCAGATGTAACACTGGAATGTATCTCTTGTGCTCACGTTCATTGATCTGCGTGTTTGTGTAGTGTGCTCACCCTCACGGTGTGTGCATGGACTGAGATGGGGAAAGGCACGGATGACACCTGAGCCCCGACATGAGCGTGAGTGAGGGTGAAAGACACAGCTTAGCAGAGTAACAGAGTGAAACGGAGACAGCTACAGCGCCCTTCGAGGAGGTTATGAAAGAGAGGGATGAACATTGTAGGAAATAGAGTGAAAGAAATAAAAGAAGAGAAAGAGAAGGCCTGTATGAGAGAACAGCAGACCTGCCAGTAAGTGCCGGTGTGGGAGAGGGAAGTAGTAAGAGAGACTGGAAAACAGATAGACGGACTCAAATATATGCAGAGGTAGCGCTAGAATTCAATGTATTGCAAGCGAGAACCCACAAAATAACCACGCGGGTACACACACACGCACAAATACACAACCAAACACAGAAACACACACGCGATAGTTCACTCAGACAAAAATGCATAATAGTATAGTCACAGACATTTCGACCAACACACCATCTCCCCAATATTGTAACAGCTACAATGACATCTTCCTCGTACACGCCATACATGTGCATGCACACATACATGTGCGCGCATGCACAAACACCCACATTCTGACAGTATATCTCACACACTCTAGTAAAATAACATCTGATAGAGACTACTAGCCGCAGATTCCTTAACGTAGAATTATCCCCAGGCGTGAGTCTGGACCCGGAAAACTTTCTTTGCCCCAGCATCTCTGCGCGTCGGGGGGCGGTACCACGCGACTCCGCCCTGACGTTGTCCGCGGGCGTGACGTCAGCGAGGTCACATAAGCCCAACCCCGGCATGCTGACATCAGTTTTCCTTCTTTTCCGCATGCCACGCGGATCCGGATTGTGTCCCTGGCCTGTTTTCAGGCCTCCTTCTTCAACGCTTTGCGTTCCCTTGAGAACAGTGTGCGAATGCCTTCGGGCTTCAAGACGTGCTCGTCTTGCGCGCGCCAGATGTCGGCGACGGACCCTCACCCTATTTGTATGTGGGGTGTTTGGGGGAGCACCATGACTCCACAGACTGCGAGGCTTGTCAGCAGATGAAACCGAAGTCCCGGCGGGAGCGCCGGATGAAACTCCTTTCGGCCCGCATGTCCAGGTCAGTGTCATCATCGCGTCCATCCCCCGCGGAAGGGGCCAAGAACCGCCGCTTCCGCCTCCAACATCGTCCTTCCCCGAGGCTGCAGGGGCGTCGCTCGCCTGTTGGTAAGTGTCACAGCTTGTCTCCGAGGCCCGGTTCCCGCCCTGTGGGGGGCGAGGGTTCTCCGAGGGTCGTGCGGCCTCGCACGTCGTCACCTTACCCGCCGTTTCCCGGCGCGGGGGCGTCCAGAGTCCAAATGGAGGCCTATGCTGCGGCCCTGCAGGCCTCCTTGGCTCCTCCTCCTCTTCCTGGGACGTCCGCTGATCCCCTGCCACGTACGGGGCCTTCTGCGGAGTCGCCGGTGGCTCTGGCGCCGACAGGTTCGGCTTCAGGTCTTGGAGGTGTGGCGTCGTCGGGGTGAGGCCCTACGGGGTTCCCTCCTTCGGCCCACGGCGCCTCTGCCTCGCCGCAAACCCCCGTGGGGGTCCCTGTGGTGTCGCTGGAGGTTGCCGGTACTCGTGGCTTGTCCCTGAGTCCTACTCGGTCCTCTGGGCAGGCGGCGGCCTTGTCCGAGGCCGAGCTGACGCCGCTCAGGCGCCGGCAGCTGTCGGCTCTAGCGGCGCTGCAGGGGCTGGCTAAGGGCCGGGGCGTGTCCCCGGGCCCTCCTCGTCTCTCCACGCAGGCGGCTGCCTCGTCGGAGGTCGAGTCGGCGCCTTTTCGGCGTCGTTCTTTGGCCGCCCTGGCTCCGTCCCCGCCCCGTTCTCCCGCGGCGCAGGTGGTGGTGGAGGTCGCTGCGTCCCCTTCGGCGCCGGTCGATGTCGCGCCGGCGCCAGTGGCGGACTCCACGGTGCCGTGCCGACGTCGGGTCGTCGACTCCTCTTCGGAGGCCCCCTCTTCTCCAGAGGTCAGGCAACTGTTTGTCTCTTCTTCCCCGGAGACGGGATGCCGCGTAGTGGCTTTCTCCCCGGCGTCTTCCCACGAGGGCTCTTTGCCATCCCCGCGCCCACAATCTTCCCCTGAGGAGCCTCAGGTTCCCCACTCCTCTGTCAACCCTCCACTTTTCTGGGCTTGGCGGTTTCTTCCTCCGGTTGAGCTGGGGGACGGCCGGCTTAGTGTGCAGCCGTCACCCACGGAGGAGTTGCTCTCCCCACCGCGTTGCCCTACGGAGGCGAGTGCTGCTTTCGCACGGGCTGTTTCCACGGCCGCTGGGATTTTGCGCATGGGCGACCTGGCTGCACATTTCCCCGCAGACCACTTGCTTGAGGTTCTCCACCAGGGCTCGGGTGGACGGGAGCTGCTTCTTCCCTTCGAAGCTTCGCTCCACAATTCTCTCTTGGGGTCTGGGGGCGTCCTGCCACGGGGGACCCGGTGCCCCAGTCCCTCCTGCACCACCACCGTCCTGCTCCGCATGATCCTGTCTGTCTTTCCTTCCATCCTTCTACTCGGGGCCCTCTTCTGCGGTGGTTAGATTCCTGGGGGCGTCACATCTTCGCTTCCTCCAGTGCTGCCTTGCGGGCGCTCAACACGCTTTGTGTGTTAGCCAGAGCCACTTCCAGTTTGTGGGATTCCGCGGAGTCCCTTCTGTCTTGTGCCTCTCAGGAGGGTGCCTGCGTTGATCTGCGGCACCATGTGTTGGATGGCCGGGAGCTGGCCGTGTTTATTCTTTGCTCGGCTCTTGATGTCTCTGAGGCTCTTGGTTGCACTATGGCTAGTTCGGTGGCCCTCCGTCGCCATGCATGGTTGAGGGATAGTGTTTTCCGTGAGAATGTTAGGGAGCGTCTGGTTGACCTCCCTTTTGATGGCACTCTTTTGTTTCACGCTCCGGCGAATTCTGCCATTCAGCGGTTCCTTGCGGGGCTTCGTCCTCCTCCTCCCCCTCGGTGAACCTGGCTGTCGGTCCTCTGGTGTGTTCTGGGAGGTGTTCTCCCGTTATTTTTCTGGAGCTTAGTGCTCGGTAACCCGGTTGTGTGTTCTGTATGGTTGGTGCCCCTTCAGGGTCCTTCGCTTGGCCCTTCGGTGCTGTTGGCTGCTGGTCCGGCCCTCTGTTTTGACTTGTGCTTTTGGCTGTTGGTAAAGCCGTGTTGGTCCTGAGATTGGGCCTTCTGTATCTTCTTTTGTTGGCTGATTGGTAAGACGTCTGCGGTTTTGTCCGCAGGTCTTTCTGTGTTGCCCTCGGATGCGGAAATTTTTTCCTAAGAGGTGTTCCCATGTTTTCCTTGGGACGTATCTTGCCCAAAGTGGGGTACTTGTAGCTGTTACATGGCTAGGTCCTGCGCTGGGGAGGTGTGGATGCCCTTTTTCGGGTTCCTTGCCTTTCCTGGCATCATTGTATACCGCTGGTGCGGTCTCTTTTGCCTTTGTCTTGGTGCAGCTTGCGCTGCTCCAGCGTCTGTCATTCTCAGTGTTCGCTACATCGCTAGACCAGCCTGGCATACTGTCTACGGCATCGTGTTGTGGCATTTCCGCCTTCCTGTCCGGCGTTTCGGCCTGGTCCTCTGTCTGGTGTTCCAGGGGGGCTAGGTTTCTTCTGGCTTTCCTGTGTTCTGGTTGCCGGCTGGTCCGTCCTCTGTCTCTCTCCTCTTTCTCTTCTGGCTGGTCCCACTTCTTTTCGTGAGCCGGTGTGTGTCTCTGGCACGGCCCCCCCCCCCTTTGGGGATTGTTCTGGATTTCCCTGGCCGCTGCCCTCGGCTTGCGCCTGGCTTGTTCCGGGTGCACTGCTCCATGGTGTTGCCAGCTGCCGGCTGCGCATGCCGGCTCGTTATGGTCCACCGCCGTGGCCCTTGGTGTGTTCCCTTGTGCCCCTGCCTCTTGTCTGCTGGGGCTTTGCGCAACTGTGCCTTTCTTCTTCGCCTGCGCTTTTTGGCTGTGGAGCTGCTCCTGCCTTGTCCGCTGCCTTGAGGCTGATGCCTGTTCAGCTGTCCCCTATCGCTGTGTCTGTGTTTTCCTACAGCGGGCTCTGCCTCCGGTTCTACCTCTTCTCCCTGGAGTTTGGGGTGGTTCTTTTCTTCCTTGGTGCTCCTCTGGCGCTGTCTGCCCCTACGGGGTTTTCTGGTGGTTGTACCTTGGCTGGGCTTGGGTTCTCCTGGCCTTCCCTTCGCCTCGTTCTTGCTTACTTCTGCTTGGTGAGGGCTGGGCCGCCCTTCTTGTCCCTGTGACACATCCCCTGCTGGGGCCCTGTGTTTCTTCCTACTGGGGAGGTTCTCTCGCAGACCCTCCTCCCCTCTGGGTATGGCTAGGGTATCTATTCTACGTTAAGGAATCTGCGGCTAGTAGTCTCTATCAGATGTACAAGTTACTTACCTTCGGTAACAATGTATCTGGTAGAGACGATTCTAGCCGCAGATTCCTTCACGACCCGCCCTTCCTCCCCGTTCTGCGAGGACCTTCAGTTTGGTTTTCTGCACTCGCCTCCCTCCGGGTGGCTTGTCTTCTGTGGGTGTCTGCTTCGTCTCCTCCCGGACAGGATGTTTCGTTCTGCTTGATTGTTCCACCCCTTCCCTTATGATACAAGGTCGGTTGGTTCAGGTGTGCTTCTGCATCCCTCCACTCTGGTTTTTTCTCCAGTGTAGGGGCCTGCTTTTACTCTTCTCCCTTTTACTGCTTGGGGTTTCAGATCCATTTGCAGTTCTCTGCGTTTGTTTTTTTTTTTTGCTTGTACCTTAGCCCTTTTGCTCCTTTCAGGGGATACGGCCCTCCTTGATGGTGTCATCTGGGGGTGAATTGCTGTTACTCCTCTGTTTCGGGCTTGTTGCCCCTTCACTTTGTGGATTGTGATTGCAGCTTCTCTCTCTCTCTCTCTCCCCCTCTCTCTTCTGCTATAGCGTTTTTCACATGTGTTCTGCCTCCAGGGGGGATGTCGCCTTAGCTTGCAAGGTTGTTCCTCAGAGCGGTGCTCTGCTCTTTCCCTGCTATGGCTTTTTGGTACCTTAGTGCTTGGCACTTTTCCAATTGGTGCTGTTCCTCACCTTTCGTTTCTCTCTTCTCTTTTTCACTGATTTTTCGCACACTGTTCCCATACTCTCCACAGTTTTGTTTGTGATGGCTCCGCGTTGTGGCGCGGAAAAGTTCTCCGAAGAAAACTGATGTCAGAGCGCCGGGGTGGGGCTTATGTGACCTCGCTGACGTCACGCCTGCGGACGTCAGGGCGGAGTCGCGTGGTACCGCCCCCCGGCACGCAGAGATGCTGGGGCAAAGAAAGTTTTCGAGGTCCAGTCTCACGCCTGGGGATAATTCTATGTTAAGAAATCTGCGGCTAGAATCGTCTCTACCAGATATATCGTTACCGAAGGTAAGTAACTTGTACAACAATTTCGTCTGTCTCTGTTTCACACGAGCGGTTTTGTTTACGTGCAATTTTACAGAGCATAACCTGCTAGCCGGAAGCAAACACAATAGGTGGGTGTCACTGCACACTTGATACAGACTCTGAGCCATGACTATCCTCTGTCTAAGATTACTATTTAGTTCTCGAAAGAGTAAAAAGCAGATATTGAGGACATGCGCGTTGAAAGGCTCTGCACCTGGTGTTATTATATGCTCATCAATGCGCGTGCTGGAGTTTGCTACATCTGAGCGTCTCTCGCCGTGAACCCAGAGGAGTGCAGGAGCATGGTGCCCAAAACAGTTAATGCTTGGACTCGTGAGTAATAAAAAACCAAAAAGAATAAACACACGCAGCTCCCTGAAGAAGGTATCTTCCGCAGCCAGGCTACGGAGAACGGGAGGGGGGTGGGAGCATTGTGAAGATGGACAGCGGGATGGCAACAGCTCTTTTCAAGCACTCGGTAACTTCCGCAGCCGGGCTACGGAGAACGGGAGGGGGGTGGGAGCATTGTGAAGTTGGACAGTGGGATGGCAACAGCTCTTTTCAAGCACTCGTGCTGGCATCCACCTTGCGGGAGCGAGCAGCGGCGCGCAGGCCATCTGTTTTCAATTAGCGCGCACGCCGCTGCTCGCTCCCGCAAGGTGGATGCCAGCACAAGCACGAGTGCTTGAAAAGAGCTGACCAATTTCTAAAGGTCATCTCCTAGAGCAGCGCATGCGCGCGGCCTAGGCGGGACCTAAAAAGCGCTATGGCATGGCCTGCGCGAACACATAAAAAAAAATATGCATTGATGCTGGCCATGTAATAGCGCTTTCATTTTTCTTACTTGTAGCAGTGTGCTTCCTGAGGCCTCACAGAGGGAGAGAGGGCGGGAAAGAAGCACAAGGGTGGTAGAGAGGACATGTGAAACGGGACACGGGGGTGGCAGAGCACACGGACAATAGAAAGTAGGCAGGAGGGGCTAGAGGCAAGCAGACGGACAACAGAGGGGGGTTGGGAGGGGCTGGTAGCAAGCAGACGGATAACGGAGGATGGTTGCGAGGGGCTGGGGTCAAGCACACAGACAACAGAGGGTGGACAGTAGGGTCTGAGTGTGAGCACATGGACAACGGAGACTGGACGGGAGGAGCTGCGGCAAGCACACTGACAATGGAGGTTTGGGTGAGGGTTTGGGGCAAACATACAATGGATGGCACTAGGAAAGGAATACCGAGGGGGAGAAGTACATGAGGGAGATATCAGAAAAACACACACACTCTCACAGAGTGTTTAAATAAAAAGAAAATGTAGCACCTGAAAAATCGAGCAGTCGAAGGACCCAAGTAATGTGGCCAAGCTCCAGGGGAGGGACAAACAATGAAGAGGAAGGAAGCCTATGGAAGCTGACTTAGAAGAAGCAACCAAATGAGAAAACTGAACATGAGAGTTTAATGAGCAGACCTGGGATATGGTTAACTTCTCCTAAGAAAGAGGAGGAAGTCAAGAAGTCTGATCTGAGGTAGGGATGACACAACACACAGTGATACAGAGAGGTTTTCAAGACAAAAGGCTGTGACATTGAGTTGGTACCAAAGATTCCAGCATGACACATGATGAGGTTAGGAGGCAAAATGTAAATTATAATAGGGTAAAGGTTTAAGCGAGCCAACTGTAGCAGTTGTAGGGCACATGAAATAAAAATTGGGAGTAAAAGGAAAAGAAGGTCCAAAGGGAAACCGTGAGAGAACAAAATTTAAAGTCTATAAGGACACAAGGGATTGATAGACTGGGACACGAAACACCAGCGACTGGGCATATTGAATTCGCATACAGAAAGCAGAGACTTAAAGCAGATGGAAGTGTGTCCAATACAGAGACACAAACCGAGGCAGACAGGAATGTGACACTTGCAAAGTGAAGAAGAGTCTACCAAGGGTGAAACATGCATTGGCAAAGCCAGTGATCCTCGCCTTTAGCAGATGAGTGGCGACTTATTGGCTTTGCCAGTGCTCGTTTGTATTGACACTCCTCCAAAAGCCAAAATGGCCAGTAACATGTCATGATGTGTACGCAGAAGCCATCTTGGAATAGAAAACATTCAAAGATTCCACTGGCCATCTTGGAACCGTACCCAATCCAAGACTGCCACCCTGTGCGCAGATGCTGGTGTCCATTTTGACTATTTTAATTTTACAATTCTCACATGGCCTAACAGTGGGCTAAAAATAAAAAGTTAAGTCTGCAGAGGCCTGTAAAATTGAAGCAAGTGGCCTTTTAGGACTCTGCCACTGTCTGGCCTTCAAGAAAATGTTAAAAAATAACATGTAGCAGACATGGCTGTGGGTGGTGGTAGGAGGAGGGGCTTGAAGTGTATAGAAAGAAGCACAAATAGAGAGGACAGGGACGGAGGCCCTTCCGGTTAAGTGTGTTCACATCTGTGTAATGCCATTGGATATCACCACTGATTGACAGCCACTGACACTGCCTAAAGCCAGCCAATGGCTGAAAGGAGCTTTTGAAAAGCCCCTTTATGTATTTATATGCGTATGTATGTGTATGCATGTGTATGTTATGTGATGACATGACCCCTTACCAGACAGCAAAAGCTGTTTGTAGGCGAGACCTAAAGATAGAGAAGAAATGAAGTGTCAGAAGAGGAAACAAAGATTCCACTTAGTGGGGATCACAAAGCTGTTTGACTCACTTGTCCTAGCATCCATGGAAATATGGGATTGGGAGTTCATGGATTTTTGTTTACATTTTAATTTATAAGATGCAAGGGGCGCTTAGGAAGACAGAATATGGAGTTAGCACGCAGTATTTGGATACCAGTTTGCCTTGAAAAATTGGCACCTGCCTTTGCAATATATGCCAGGGTTTGTTGTGAAATGTTCCCAAAGAGGCAGGGCCGGACTTGTCATACTCCCACTCTGGTAAGCTCCTGGTGGGCTGCAGTCTAGGGGGATGCTTTCAGAGCTGGAAGGCTGCCATAACCTAAGCATGAAAGCTCCAGTGGCCCAGTCCTTGGCATGGCCTCCTGCAGTGGGGGCTGCTTTTGAACTTCCTTGCCAGGGTTGATTTCAGTGCTTAATTTGAGCCCGTGGTTTCCGCTGCTCGGCACCAGCACTTACTTGTCAACACCTGCGATTGGGACAGTCTGCCACATGGTGGCGCTGTCTGGCTAATTTATAGATGAGCACAACAACAGTTAGTAATTTATGCAATATACATTAAACATGACTATTACCTGCGACCCAAGCCATTCTTATAGCTTGAAGTAATCCGAATTGTCACACTTGTAGGAGTGCGTTGGTTAGTAGTTGTGTTGTTACTAACATTGGCTGCATGGCAGGGGCAATGTGTGGTGCAAGCTGCAGTGGTCTCCTGACGAGGGTCCTGGCACTTATATTTTTTTGCAAATTAAGCACTGGTTGACTTTGCTTTCCAAACCAGCCCTGCAGAAAGGATTGTAGCATTATTTAAATATCTAGGGGAGAGCAGGCAATCCCAAATTCCATTTGGTGGGATGACAGATTCCGTGTGTCGTAGAGTTCAGATCTTGCCGTAGGGGAGGGGGAGGTAATGTCATGGTGGGTGGCTGGACATGGACCTGTGGCTGCCTTGGGCAGCACTAACCAGAGAGATAGCAGCTCGACAGATGTGCAGTGGTTTACCAGTGACATAGAAACGCTTTCTCTGCCGCCCCTATGTCAGGTGAGGCATCCTGGACTCCCACTAAAGTTTTATGTGATAGAACTCCACACCATGTTGTTGAACGCTCAAGGTTGAAGAGCAGACATACCCCAATGTAAAGATACAGTTGTCTGTAGAATGGACCAGGCAGCGCTTTGTGGATAGGGGAGAGGGGTAAGGGATTGTGCATTATCCGGTTAGGGTAAGCAGGATAATGGCATGGCTGACTGATGACTTGTATGGACAGTGTAGAAGGCATGGAGATGGGTTTTTACTTCGGGATTGTAGAGTACTGTGGCCCCGTGTGCTGATATCAGCATTATCACCCAAGCACCACGTGAATACGAGCCAGCGAAGGAGCCCATAACATTCAAATAATACTAGGAAGAGTTGGGAGGTGGCCAGAAAACTTACTATAATAGAATAGGACTTGGAGACACCTACTATAGGAGAATAAAACATGGATTATGCAAACCGTGACCGCATGTATGTATGCATATTTACAGTAGAGAAAATAAAGTTAATTTCTAGACACATTCTGCCGCATATTCAGAAGCCAGTGCCTCTGTTTCCTGTATCTGATTTTACAATGTTTTAAGTGTCCACCTGTTTTGCAGCTTTCCTCTGGTTCATGACTCCCTTGACGAATTGGTTTTCTGTGATTTATATATTTTTAGAGTAACCGTCTAAAGGGAAAGCATTTTTGATTTAGCAAAGGTCTAAAGGGGTGCAGAGTTGTAATGCGCTGTTAGATTGCGACAGAGCTTTCTGTTTTTGGGTTTATCGGGTTACAATGCTGCATCACAAATAACTATTTCGTCCCCATCTTTAAAGCAAATTTCAGACAGGGATGCTTAAGTTCTAGAGGGATGTTGTTTTACATTTTAGCGGCTGTCTCATCAAAGGACAGGTGCTTTATAAACGTAGCTATTCTTTGTTTCTTGAGTTTCTGTACACAGAGGATTAAGCCGAGCCCCGCCTTCACTGGCATGTCTGCTTAGGTTTGGTTAGTCTACTGCGAGGCTTTTGGGTGCAATACTTAAATCTATGTGCCATATGTATGTAGAGAATTGTAGACTGGAACATACACATTTGCTTCTGTACATTTCCCTGTGTATTTGTCCACACCCCAAATATTATGGTTTAGTCACTTTGTATGTTCCTTGGCACGCCCAGTTAGCAAATCACATGAACGCCCCCGCCACCCCACCCCCCATAGACACGAAGCCTGGGCCTCTCGCAGTGAATGATGGACACCATTATCACCCCTGAGCCCTGCTGGCATCGAGGAGCTATAGCGTAAACTCACAAGCATGTGCCCTATAAGGAAGGAAATGCGCCCACTGGGAGTCGGGGATTGGACATTGATCAGTGGTGTCTGCTCTCAAACACCCCTCCCTTCCTCTGGTCGGTTTTAGGAATGCCTGTGATGAAGCTAACCTCCACTTCTATTTCGTTAAGGAAAGAAATGTGTGCACCATGAATGAAGTCCTGGAGGGAATGCAAATTGTAGAAAAGTTAAAGCGACCGTGAAGTGAAAGCAGCTGCGCGCGCGTGTGAAATCTGACAGATTGCACACTGTGTGCCGCTGCTCGTAACCGCAAGCCGTAGGCCTTTTCACATGCACGAGCGTGTGAAAAGTCCACAGCGATTCCAAGAGGTCGTTTTACTAGAGCAGCGCATGCGCTGCTCTAGGCTCGACCTAAAAAGGACAAGCCCCCACAACAATGCTCATCGTACCGACCACTCTTGCTGCTCAACACGGATACCAAAATATTTGCCAAAATTCTAGCGAATCGGCTCAGCCCTTTACTTCCTATAGTTGGGGCCCCCGAGCAGACTGGTTTCATACCTACTAGGTCACTACCGAATAACTTACGAACTCTCTTTAACGCAATGGTCGGGATCGATCCGGAGTCTAGAGCTGCTGCAATTTTTCTTGCCGCCGAGAAGGCTTTCTACTCCGTCGAATGGTGATTCCTGAGAGCTGTGCTAAGACGCGTGGGGGTTGGGGATATTTTTTATTAAACAAGTGGATGTTCTTTATGAGCAACCCACGGCACAGGTATGTGTAAACGGACTTCTCTCGGAACCTATACATTTCACTTGGGCACGAGACAGGGGTGCCCCCTCTCTCCCCTACTGTACGCCCTGGTGGCGGAGCCGCTGACGTGCGCATTGCGCGTGTATCATGGTCACCGTGGAATAAGACTCCCACAATACAATTTGATAATCACCGCTTACGTAGACGATACGCTCCTCTACGTAAACGAACCTGCGAAGAATTTAATGCCGGTACTTCAGGAAGTGATCCGCTTCGGACAACACTCGGGATTGCGCATTAACTGGAGCAAATCCATTGCGTTTCCACTGACCCCCTCCATTCACCCAGTGAAAGTCACTTATCCAATTGAGTGGACTTCGGAGCCGACTCGTTACCTCGGAGTGCAAATACACACTGACCCAGACATTGTTATTCGCGAAAACTACGGGCGAGCGATACAGAAACTCTCCGAATCTATTGAGAAATGGATCAGACTGCCTCTATCCCTACTGGGTCGAGTATCGCTCCTGAAAATGATTAAGCTACCGCGGTTTCTGTTCCTATTTATTAATATACCCATATTATTGCCAAATTCTTTTTTTCGCACACTGCGGTCCCGCTTGATCCGGCTTGTATGGGCCAGAAAACAGCCATGAGTAAAATGGGACATATTAACCAAACCATACTCCGCAGGCGGACTTAGCGCCCCTGATTTTGAACTATACTATTGTGCCGCACAACAGATGCATGCATACCAATGGCTACACGGGTCTCAAGACAACCCACAATGGTTCATTGAGAGGGAGGCAGTGCACCCCTTGTCACTCCCACAGTTTTTGTTTGCGGAGCCACGCCGCCGCTTTCATGTAATTGACCCAGTTGGGTGTACCAGGAATCTGCTCTGGAAAGTTGCTAGCAAGCGGGCTATGATTCCGCTCTACTCTCCCGTACTACCACTTGAGTTGTGCAACTAGTGACCAATGGGGAAAGAGAGAGAATTTCTCGCTGCAATGCGCGGGCTAGGAATCAATACCGTTGGTGACCTCTTCCAAGATGGGGTGGTCAAGCAGTGGGATAAGTTGCAATCAGACACACTGGACGCCCCTACACTTGCTAAATTTTATTATTTTCGTGCGCGCCATGCACTCCGTTCAATACTGGGGGAGGAAATGGGGGAACCGCAGGGATATACATCTTTAACTTATTTACTACGTGCCAAATCTCCACTCCACATGATATCAATTCTGTACACCCTCTCCAATACAGTGACCGTGCCCTCAGACATGAAAGCATTACTTGAGTGGCGCGCGGAACTACAGATAGACATCACAGATGAACAGTGGGTATACTGCTGCACAAGCACAAAGTCCGTCTCACAAAACGGCAAACATCGCCTAATACATTTTAAGTTCTTGCAAAGTGTTTATTACACTCCAGTCCGCTTGTTTAAATATGGTCTCAGAGAGGATGACAGATGCTCGAGGTGTGGAGTGCCAGATGCAAACTTCACGCATCTCGCTTGGAGTTGCCCTGCAATACATAGGTTCTGGGAGGCCGTACACATAGCCCTACAGGACATGGCGGGGTGGGTTTGAAGCTGACACCTTTGGAGGCCTTGTTGGGCTACACTAAGGGGTACCCTAAAGCCACGAGGAGACTGTTATCACTGGGCATTTTAATGGCTAAGCGCAGGATGGCATTGCGTTGGATGAGAGGCCCCGCGACCACGTTAAGGGATTGGTGCGCAGATTTAACCTACTGTAGTGTACACTCTGAAAATTTTAACACTCTTATGCCTGTGCGAATAGACCAACGAACATCTGGGATCCGTACAGGGCTTACTTGGCTAAACTGGCTGCGGCAACCGAATCAGAAGAGGAACAGAACAGGGCAGGGATTGGTTGATTTAATGATACACAATAATAGATCCTCAATATGCTCAGTGTCTATTGTACCTTTGCAACCATGATGAGCTAGTTGGTAACGGATATGTGATATTGTGGCCCCCGGTTGCTAAACAGTACTGTATTAGAATTAATATACAATGGTTGTACCCCCATAGCTCATGAGTCAGAATGCTGTACTAAATAGACTGCTAATTTCAGGATGGGTTTCATTGCCCTTGCTGCCGCTGCATTTAATGTAATAATTACTGGAAATAATGTTTGTTGAAAAATGAAAATGTAAAAAAACTAAAAACTGTTTTATGTCGTGTCCATTAATGGAAACTCTAAGAACCATTAATCCCCTTGAAAAATGTCTATATCTCGTTGTAAAGCACAAGTTACTAACTTGTGTAACGATATATCTGTAAGAGACAGTAGTTAGTGACAGATTCCTTACCTTAGAATATCCCCAGGCGTCAGGCTGGATCCGGAAAGTTTTTTGCGTAGCAGTACCCTTGCGCGTCGGTAGGCGGCGTCGTGCGGCTCCGCGTCCGTCGTCGGCGTCGTGATCGCCGGGATGACGTCGCGGGCAGTACTTAGGCGCCGCCCTGCGCGCTGACGTCAGTTCTGTACACGACTTTCCGCGCCAGGAACGCAGAGCCATGCAAGAAGCTGACATAGGTGTCTGAAAAATACTAGGGCCCTGAAAGGGATGTCCTTAACCCTAGAAATCAGTTCGCAGAACGGGGAGGATGGGTGGGGCGGTAGGAATCTGTCACTAACTACTGTCTCTTACAGATATATCGTTACACAAGTTAGTAACTTGTGCATCTGAAAGAGACACGTTAGTGACAGATTCCTTACCTTAGAATAGATACCCCAGCAATACCAACCCCGGTGGTGGGTCTGCGAACAAAGATCAGACAAGGAAGTCCTGGAGGACAGAACGGCCAAAGAAGCCGTCCCTCCGGACCTGACTGTCAAGGCAGTAATGCTTTGTAAACGTGTGCAGCGAGGCCCACGTAGCTGCCTGACAGATAACCGGCAGCGGAACACCGCGGCCCAAGGCCGTGGTAGCAGCCGTTGCCCTGGTGGAATGGGCACGCAGCCCAACAGGAGGTTCCTTTTTAGCGAAAGAATAGCAGGTCTTGATGCACAAGGTAACCCAGCGGGAGATGGTCCTCTTGTGCACCGCCCGACCTTTTCTGGCGCCCACGTAGCCAACAAAGAGCTGGTCATCCACCCGGAAGTGTTTTGTGCGGTCAATATAGAAAGAGAGCGCACGTTTTGGGTCCAGACGGTGGAGCCTCTCTTCCTCTCTGGAAGGATGCGGAGGCGGAAAGAAGGTGGGCAAAGTGATGGTCTGCCCAATGTGGAAAGCAGTAACCACCTTTGGCAAGAAGGACGGACGCGTCCGAAGAACAACCTTGTCTGGATGAACAGACAGAAAGGGAGGTTTGCAAGATAGAGCCTGGAGCTCACTCACCCGCCGAGCGGAGGTGATGGCCACCAGAAAGGCTGTCTTCAGAGTCAGAAGACGAAGAGGACAGTTATGTAGAGGCTCAAAGGGAGCGCACATTAAAAAGGTAAGAACCAAGTTCAAGTCCCACTGAGGCATCACAAACGGAACAGGAGGGAAGAGGTGAGTAATGCCTTTTAAGAACCTGTTAACAACAGGGGACTTGAAAAGGGAGGGCTGATCAGGGAGCCTGAGAAAGGCCGAGATAGCACAAAGATAACCCTTGATGGTACCCAGGGCAGAACCCTGTTGGGCCAAAGAGAGAAGGAACAGAAGGACCCCAGAAAGAGGGGCAGAAAGGGGATTCACAGCCTTTGCTGTGCACCATGCCACAAATTTGTTCCACCTGCAGGCGTATACCACCTTAGTGGAGGGACGCCTGGCTGCCAGAATCACATCACAAACTTCGGGAGGCAAGTCGAAAGGAATCAACTGCCGCCGCTCAATCTCCACGCAAGCAGGTGTAGACTGGACAGGTTCGGGTGGAGGACCGTCCCCTGCTGCTGCGACAGAAGATCCTCCCGAAGAGGCAGACGGATCGGGGGATCTACGCTCATATTGAGTAGCTCGGGATACCAAACTCTTCGAGCCCAGTCCGGAGCCACAAGAATGACTTGGGCCCGGTCGTGCCGAATCTTCTTCAACACTCTGGGTAGAAGTGGTATAGGCGGAAAGGCGTACAAGAGACCGCAACTCCACTCGTGACGAAAAGCGTTGCCGAGCGAGTGCCGCCTTGGAAATTCCAACGCGCAGAACTGATGACATTGCGCGTTCTCTTCGGTGGCGAATAGATCTAACCAAGGCTCTCCCCACTGTAGAAAGAGTCCTTGCGCCACTTCCGAGTGAAGACGCCATTCGTGATCCATTATGCACCTGCGGCTGAGTTCGTCCGCCCTGGCGTTCAGGGAACCTGCCAGGTGTTGAACCACCAGGAACATGCCCTGATGTTCCAGCCATGTCCAGAGGCGTAGAGCCTCCTGACAAAGGGTCCACGACCCCACCCCGCCTTGTTTGTTGCAGTACCACATGGCGGTGGTGTTGTCTGTGAACACCTGCACTACCTTCCCTTTGACAGAGGGAAGGAATGCCCTGAGTGCAAGTCGGATCGCCCGGAGCTCCAGAAGGTTGATATGGAGCCGGGACTCCGCCGGAGACCAGAGGCCTCTGATCTCCGCCTCTCCCATGTGACCGCCCCATCCCAGAAGGGACGCGTCCGTCACAACTGTGTGCTCTGGCTGGGGAAGGGAGAGGGATCTGCCCATGACCCATTGCCGGTTCGAGAGCCACCACTGCAACTGTTTTGCAGTCCCCTCCGAGATCTGGACGTGATCGGACAGGTCGCCCTGGTGCTGCGCCCACTGGAACTTCAGGTCCCACTGCAGAGCCCGCATATGCCATCTGGCATGAGTGACCAGCAGGATGCAGGAGGCCATGAGGCCCAGCAGCCTCAGGGTCATCCGTACCGAAACCCAGGATAAGGGCTGAAAGATCGGAATCATAGCCTGAATATCCCGGACTCGCCGTTCGGGAGGATAGGCCCGAAACTGCGTCGTGTCCAGAACTGCTCCGATGAAAAGGAGCTGTGGAGAAGGAATCAGATGCGACTTTGGCACATTGATGGAGAACCCCAGCGAGTGCAGGAGTTCGGCCGTAGTCTGGAGGTGGGAGACAACTGCCTGGGACGAGCCCGCCTTCAGCAGCCAGTCGTCGAGGTAGGGGAAGACTGAAACCCCTGCCCGGCGCAGATGAGCTGCGACCACCGCCATCACTTTCGTGAACACCCGAGGGGCACTGGTAAGGCCAAAGGGGGCACGGTGAACTGAAAATGCTCGAGGCCTACCGTGAACCGAAGGTAACGCCGGTGGGCCGGCAGGACGGGGATGTGGAAATAGGCGTCCCGCAAGTCCAACGCTACCAACCAGTCTCCGGGGTCGAGGGCAGTCAAGACCTGAGCTAGGGTGAGCATCTTGAACTTCTCCTTCCGGAGGAAGCGATTGACGTTCCGGAGGTCCAAGATAGGACGCATGTCCTCCTTGTCCTTTTTGGGCACCAGAAAGTAGTGGGAGTAGCAACCACGCCCTACTTCTGGGGTCGGAACATGCTCGATGGCCCTCTTGGCCAAGAGGGCCGTGACTTCCTTCTGTAGAAGCACCAAGTGATCCCCTGACATGCGGTGGAATTGAGGTGGCATGGCTGGGGGGTGGTCTCGAAGGGGAGGGAGTAGCCCCTTCGGACAATGTCCAAGACCCACTTGTCCGAGGTGATGGGACGCCAGTGGTGAAGGTGATGGCGGACCCTGCCCTCGACTGGCGTGCTGTGCACCTGAAAGGAGGGACTAGGAGGGCTTGGAGGCCGCGGACGGGTTGGAGGTGGTGGCCTGACCCGCACGCTGGTTGCCCGAACCGCCACGGCGGTATCCACGTCCTCGGCCACGCGAAGGCGCTTGCTGCGCGGGCCGTTGGCCGGGCTGTGGACGTGACTGGGCGCCCCTTCCGTGGCCACGAAAGGGGCGAAAAGCAGACGTTTGCGGAGGGCGCACAACAGCAAGGCCCAGGGACTTAGCAGTAGCCCGTGAATCCTTGAAACGCTCCAGCGCATGGTCCGCCTTTGAACCAAAGAGACCGACTCCATCAAAGGGCATGTCCATGAGAGTATTCTGGACATCCCCTGAAAAACCAGTGGTTCTCAGCCAGGCGTGGCGACGCAGCGCCACCGTCGTTGCAAGCGATCTGCCCAGCGAGTCGGCGGTATCAAGGCCACAGCGGATGGTATACTTAGCCGCATCACGCCCTTCCGCAATAGCGCGGGTAAGCAGTGTCTGGACCTCCTCAGAACACTGCGGCAAAACATCAGCCACCGAATCCCACAGGGAGTGGGTGTATCGGCCCAAGAGGCAAGCGGTATTAACAGACCGCAAGCCAGCACTGGAGGAAGAGAAAGCCTTCTTCCCAAAGTGATCCAGGCGCTTGGATTCCCTATCCGGAGGGGCGGTAGGGAAGGCTGTTTGGGAGGCAGAGGCTTGGACAACCAAGCTCTCAGGGGTGGGGTGTTGGGAGAGAAACAGGGGGTCGCCCGGAGCCGGGCGATGGCGTCGGGCCACGTTCCTATCCACAGGAGCCCCTGTGGTGGGTTTGGACCAGGCACCCAAAAGAACGTCAGTGAGTGCATCGTTGAACGGCAGCACAGGCTCCGAAGAGGAGGCCGCCGGCTGAAGCACTTCAGTCAGGAGGTTAGTCCTGACGGCCACTGTAGGCAACTGGAGATTTAAGGCTCCAGCAGCTCTACGCAACACCGTTGCAAAATTAGCCCCTCCTCCGTTGCCACGGGAGGAGACAGCATGCCAGAGTCGGGGGAGGTATCCAGCCCACTGGCATCCCCAAGTTCCTCAACCCAGTCCGGGTCAAACTCGCACTGTTGTGTGAGAGGGTCGTCAGACCCCTCCCAGCTCTCCTGGTCCTCCTCAGGTTGAAAAGATGGAGGAGGAGGGACATAAGGGACCCAAGGCCTCATCGGCGCCGGAACCGGCGTCGGGCGACGCCGGTCCGGCTCCATGTCCGGACCCGGGAGAACCGGGGAACGACGCCGCCCGGAGCCCCGGACGGCGTCGGAAACGGCACCGGGGACATCGGCGTCGGCGGAGGCGTGGTTAGGTCAACCGGCGTCGATGGAGGTTGCGGCACCACCGGAACCGGGGTCGAGGCCGGGGCCGGAGCCGAGGCCGGGACGAAGGCTGGTGGGACAGGCGACGCCGGGACCGGAGTCGACGGCGACGCCGGAGCAACCCCATCTGGGCCCGCGGGGCCCGAAGGCGCACCGGAGGGACCTTGAGGCCCGAAGAGGCGGGCCATGGCCGACAGGAATTTCTGTACTCGGCCGGAGTCGCCCCCGAACCCGGGAAGGACGGGTAATGCGGGGGCAACTCGACAGGCACGTCCGGGGCCGCGGGGGCGGGGACGGTGCCGACAGGGACCTCAGCCGAGTCGCGCGACCGGCGAGGCGAAGTCTTAGAGCGATGACGCCGCTTAGACTTCTTGTGCTTCGACTTACCGGAGGAGCGCGAAGACTTGGATTCCGACGAACGGCGGGGACTCCGCGTCCGGCCCCTCGACCTCTCCCGGGACCGGGGCTTGCTGCGGCGCGGAGCCGACTGCCGGACTTCAAGGAGCTTTCGAGACCGCTCTCGCAAAGCCTTCGGATGAAGTTTCCGGCAGTCAGGGCACGACTTCGTGTCGTGGCCTCGGCCGAGGCAGAAGAGACACTCGAGGTGGGGGTCCGTGATGGACATCATACGACCACATACCTCGCAGGGCTTAAAGCCGGGCATCCCTACGACACCTTAGGAGTCGTGAAGACTCGTTGAAGAGAACAGTGAAAAATTTCACAAAAAGATAGTCAAAAAGTGACTAGGGCACTGCTCTTCCCGGATCTGCGCTTACTGGCGCGGAAAAGAAGAACTGACGTCAGCGCGCAGGGGCGGCGCCTAAGTACTGCCCGCGACGTCATCCCGGCGATCACGACGCCGACGACGGACGCGGAGCCGCACGACGCCGCCTACCGACGCGCAAGGGTACTGCTACGCAAAAAACTTTCCGGATCCAGCCTGACGCC